>OY725324.1:51760744-53204911 GCA_963242795.1 Inga leiocalycina
ATATTGTCGCTAGTATCACTTACAGAACGAATTGGCTTTAAAGCAGAATGAGAGAAGCAGACCCAAAAATAAACTTGTCTTGCATCAGAAGATGATTTCCTGAAACAATTAATAGAATTGAGTTGAGAATGACAAAGATTAAATAGTGTGTGTTAAAACAACTATCAGCATAAATATGGCTACTACTAATAATAATAATGGATTTCGTAATCAGAAGCTGGTCTTCAATTGGCTGGTTTAATTATTTACCTGTCAACAACATTGCAAAAAGTCTCAATTATGATAACTCAAGTTGCCTTCTTATGAAAAGCCTTCTCTAACATGTCTATGAGATCATCGTCATCATACGCTTCAATATTCACATTATCCGGTGTGTATATATCAGCATGAGAGAAAACCTTCATTTGGGAGCAATCATATATTTCCACTTGTTCCAAGCGTGGGAATTTCAAATGGTACGTGCCCTTGTAAAAGCTATCAAGACTCGGGAGAGAGAAAAGATACAATGTTTTGAGATTCCCAAATGTTATCTTATCTTCATCCGATTCATCATCTCCTTTAGCCACTATTTCTTGCAATGACTTACATTTCCATACCGACAAGTCTTCAAGTAATGCTAAACTTTTAGCTGTAGAGGATGTGAACAAATATGCCAATCCATCACAATCACTCACTTCTAGAAGCCTTAGATTTGAGAAAGACGCGGTGGATGGTGCCAAGTTAATCAAACAAGGACATCTGGTCACTTCCAAGGTTTCTAAAGTTCTCAGAAAAGAGAGTCTTTCAGAAGTAAGCACCCTTTTCAAATTCCAAACTTGCTCCACATTGGGTAATTCTTCCAGTATCATCTTTTTCAGCGGGAAAGAGAAATGGGTGGACATGGGGCCCACTTCAAATATTGCCTTTACAGAATCACAGTATCGTACTCGTAAATCTTCCAAGTCCCTTAGGAAGGGAAGCAAATGAAAAGTTGTCACATAATATGATAGAAATTGGGTACCATCCACTGTCAAATATTTCAAGTTATTGAAGCCTTTGTCTGGGACTGGAGAAACGCCCTCCCATATTCCCTGTAGCTCTGGGTGATCACCAAGCCACAAATATGATGTATCACGTGCAAAGTTTGCAAGCTGCACAAGAAAAACAATTAATTAGATTCTATGACACCAAGTAATAAAAAAGTAAAATAACTAAAGTAATAATATAAACTAGATAGCACTCACCTGTGTGGAAAAAATCAATTCTATGGAGGCATTTAAACCCATGCCACGATATTCTCGTTGTTCAGGGGGCTTGGTTGAAACTCTTAAATTTTGAGATGCATTTATGGTTCCACAACAGAAAATTCTCATTCTGGGGCATTGATGGACAATAACATGATCCAAACATGGAAAATTGAATGCAGAACGGCCAGAGTGAAAGGTACAAAGCCTTTGAAGAGACTCAAGAGACATTTTTTTGAGCTTCATGAATATTATATCAGATTCATCTCCTTCTTTAGACACTATTTCTTGTATGGATCCACATTTTGCAATGGACAGCTCCTCGAGTAAAACTAAACTCCTTGCAGTTAACAATGTGAACAAATATATCAATCCTTGGCAATCATATACATGCAATTCCCTTAATTTTGAGAATGATAGAGAAGACGGCACCAAGTTCTTCAAACGATGACAATAATGCACTCTCAAGGTTTCTAGGTTTTCAAGAATTGGGGTTACCCATGACTTCTCTAACCCAATAGATTCAAGATACCCCAGATACATTAGTTCCAATCCTTTGAGATGTGGAAACAACATGTTATTATCAAGATCCACATCAGGTCCGTGATAGCTGAACATTTCTTTAAAATTACCACAAGCCACTTGAAGCTTTTCTAAGTTGGGATGTGATCCCTTCCGAAAGAGTTCCCATGGAAATCCATCTAAATCCTCATGGAAGCATTGCAATTTGAGAAATTTCACTCTTTGAATCAAGTTTGTTGCCTCACACTTTCCTCGCCAATTAATATTCATGATGTCAGCCTTGTTCAGTGACAATTGTTCTAGGTTGGGAAAACCCTGGTAAGGACCAAATTATTATTACGCTAGAACAAACCAACGAGAGGATTTATTTGAGACATTTTCTTATATCTATCAAATAGGCACAAACAATAATTATAGTTTCAAGTGTTTAAAATTGGCACAACTTCAGTTTAGGCAGAGCCAAAAAAATATAAAATAAAAGACTAAAATGGCAACCATATAAGGAGGATATAAGAAGGGGGGGGGATACCTTTTCGAATGAGATGATTGCTTCCACATCAATTGTATCATGACCGTGACCCTTTGTTGGAAAGATTCTCAAATGATCACAATGATATACATAAAATGCCTTTAATTTTGGCCATTCCAGGTCGGTTAGTCCCGGATAGATGCACCTGAGTTGTGGCAACTTCCATAGATTCAACGTGGTTAAGCTTGGAAACATAATTGAGTTCGAAGTTGACCCTCTTAAGACTGTTTCATCATTTGCAACAATTTCTTCTAGTCCCTCGCAACTTTGCACATCTAGTGTATCAAGGCTTTCAAGTTTGCGTTGGGACATTGATGCTGGAAATATGCTCTTGAGACTTCTACATCCAACAACATACACGCGTTGCAGAGACTGGAAGCTGAGAAATTCTTGAGGGTCGTCATTCCAAACATTCTCCAAACCAGGGAGTTGTTGCAAGGTCAATGATTTCAAGGGAATAGAGAAAGGGGAGGACAAGGATCCCAACTCAAATATTGCCTTTACAGAATCACAATTTTGTACTTGTAAATCTTGCAAGTGTTTGAGGAAGCCAAGCAAATGAAAAGGGATAACATAATGTGATAAAAATAGGCAACCATCTACTGTCAGAGTCCTCAACATACTGAATCCTCCATCTGGGACTGCCATTACACCACGCCATATATCTTCAAGCTCAGGGTAATCTCCAAGCTTTAAATCTTGGACACCACGTGTGAATTGCTGCTCCAACAGAGTAGTTGATACATTAGATGGTTATGTATTACTTCTTTGAGTTTCATTATATTCTAATTGAAGATAAATTCATTTCGACCTTTCATAACTTTCGACACATTTGAGGTTTAGATCAAGCGCCCAATTCAATTCTGTTGTCACAGATTAAACTTTCATCCACATCAAATAAAAATACATTCCAACTTAAATGCAGTTTAACAAGAATACCGTTAAACTTACTTGGTAATTATTTTTTTCATTAATAAAATATATATAACAATATTTATTGTTAACAATATCTTGAAACAAAATTAGAATTAACACTATGATACTGTAGTTATTGTAACATTTTTTTAAATTGACTGGATTTATAATTTTTGATAAATAAAGACGATTAAAATATTTTTAATGAAATAAAGATTTAGAATTTCCCTAGAGTTTTGCCCATTTTTAAGACAAATATGCTTTAAATTGATTACTAAACCGCTCATACAGTAAAACAACATGAAGTATTTTCTCTTAACATTAACAACATGCATGCAAGTTAGAAACAATTTAGAGGCAAGCTAGAATTGGAGATTAGACCATGCCATGTGTTAATCAATTAAAATAATATTACTTACCTTTGTATCGAATAATTTCTGCATTGTGGTGTTGAGATTACTGTAGTTGTGACGACCGCATTCGTCCCTTGAAACTTTTATTCCTGTAAAGTTGGGCGCCCGGACAACTCCTTCAGAGAAACATGTCATCCTTGGGCATTGTTCTATGGTCGCCGCGAACAGAGCTGAGAATTCTAAAGTGGCATTCCCCGAATAAAAACTCACAAGCCTCGGTAAATGACTCAAAATTAAATATTGAAGTCTTTCAAATATTATCTCATCTGAAGCTGATTCATCAGTCCCATGATTCACTATTTGTGTTATTGATCCACATTCAGTTATCTCCATTATTTGAAGTTGCACCAAACTCTTGGCCACTGAAGATGGGAACACACAAACTAACCCATGGCATTGCCTTATTATCAATTCTTTCAAATTGCAAAATGATGCTGCAGAAGAAGGCACCAGAATTGTCAAACGAGGACAATTACTTATTCGCAGGACTCTGAGATTCTTAACAAATGGGTCCACCCAGGAGTTATCTAACCCAATGGAGGAGAGAGAAAGCAGCGAAAATAGATATAATTCTCTCACTTGTGCAAGAATATTGATGATATGATCAACATCTTCTGCGCTTTGAGAGGGGAACATCTCGTCCAGTGCATTGAAATTACTTATCCGAAGAGATTCTAAATTAGGTACCTTCTGAAAAAATTTAAAAGGCAAACTAGCTCCTGCTTCGTAGGAATCACCAAAGGACAGGTGCAGAAATTTCAATTTGTGAAGCAAGTTATCAGGAAGATGTCCATGTGATAACATCATCATGTCTTTCCCATTGAGAGTTAAGTTTTCCAAGTTCCGAATAACCTATTAGTGAAAACAGAAAAAAAAAAATAATAAGAACAATTATTGCATAGATAGATACTTCCTTTTCACAATATGGGGGGAAAAAAGTAAAGGAATGACGGAAATGAATATCAAATTACCTTTTCAGCTATGAACAGAGATTGTTTGCTAGTTGTAATATTAATAGCTTCATCCTCACATCCTCCTGCTCCTTGGTGGCTTTGAAAATCTGTTGCAAATGTGTCCAATTTACTACAATTACACACGTGTAGAATCTCCAAGCTGGGAAATTCCAGAGTGTATCTTCCAGGATAGAAGAACTTGAGGCTTGGTAATTCATACATCCTCAAAGTGGTTAAATAATGGAATTCAAATTTGCTGCTAGCTCCATCTGCTACTGCTTCATCCCTTCCAACTATTTCTTCCAACACACCACATTGGCCAATTTCAAGCTTCTTGAGTCTCCCCAGATTTCTTGCCAGAGATTCTGGAAAAAGAGTTTTAATTTCCCCACAATCAGTGACAACCATTTCTTTCAGATTTGGAAAACGTATAGTACTTCGAGGATCTTTGCTCCATATGCACTTCAAATTATGCAAGCCCTTTAAAGTCATCCTTTTCAAATCAAAAGGCTTTCCATTAGTTTCTGTCAGATTGTTGCGATCCATACCAAAAATAACCTCCACTGGACTCGAACTTACTTGCAATTCTTCCAAGTTCTTGAAGTATGGAAGTAACCCAGAAGGAAACACTTCTGACAGAAATGAACAATTCTCCACTATCAATGTTCTGAGATTGTTAAAGCAACTGTCTGGTGGGAAAATTTCACCCCGCCATAGTTGTTGTAGCTCAGGATGAGAAGAAAGTTTCAAATTCTGACAAAACTCAAGAAGAACCTACAAAGTCAGATAAGTTTTGATGTCATTAGGGTAGTCTCGATAAAGTGAGAAGAATACAATTATTTTTACCACAAATAAAAATCTTTCCGTTGACTTAGATAATTGATTATAATATTTCTAAGAACATGGCTATAATTCTGAAGTGGGTATGTATTTGAGAGACAGAGGAAGTGTGATGATTATATAGACAAGGGAAAAAAGTTTATAAAATAAAAGAACAAAATTATAAATTTGATTATGAGAAGCCAATAGCTATCCCATTAAGTTTCTCAATATTGGGAATTCAGACTATCACATTAATTAGTCTTGATTATGAATTCAAATTTTCACCTTAACTAACTCTGTACTTGCAATATATATACATATATTATGATATTTAATAAAAAGTTTGTGACAACTTTTAACTATAAAATACAGTATTGCGTACCTTATCAGTAAAAATCTTTTGAATTGTAGCATTCAAATCACCTTCCCAATACCATTTATCTTCCTCTTCTCCTTCTCCTTCTACAATATCAACTTTTTCCAAGTTTGGTGTCCACATAATTTCCTCAGAGAATTTTTCCAACTTAAGGCAATCACTCACTTTCACGTTTTCAAGAGACGGAAACCTGAAGACAAGTTTACTCTGGCAATTACAAAAACTTGCAAGGTTTCTCAAAGACACAAGTTCTAAGCTTTTCAACTTGTCAAAAACAATCTCATCTTCTTTTCCTTCTTCATTCTCCTCCACTGTAATGATTTCCTCCATTATTTCACATTGCACAACCTTCATAATAGCCAGTTGAACCAAGGATTTTGCAGTTGACAATGTCAATAAATTCCTCAATTTAACACAATTGGTAACTTCAAGATATGACAAGTGTGTCAATGCTATGGAAGAAGGAATTAAGTGTGTCGAATAGTGACATGTATTAATGCATAGCCTCTCAATTCTTTGAAGGATGGCACCATTTTCACAGCCTATATTCAGTGGAATATCTGAAAACGTTAAATCCATGTTTTTAAGTTGTACAACAGTTCCAATTTTCTCAAGGGAAACATGACTTCCATCAGGTGCCTCTTTGATAGAATTCCTCAAATTTAGGCTTTCTAAATTAGGAAATCTTTGGAGAAACCAAAAGAGAATTTCGATGCTACCCAATCCATCAAAGGTTACTTGTTTCATGTTGTGCATTAGATAAACATTATTTCCAATGGTGTCCTGCAACCACTTCATTCCCGTCATCCCACGTATTGTTAGTCCTTCCAAGTTGGATATCACCTAAAAATCATAATGGAAAAAAGGAGGAAGAAAACATATGTAAGCTATATTAATTAGACTAAGGAAATCTTAGGTTCATATATATGTATTTTTTTGCCACCATGTTGAGAAAAAATAACACAAGTGTGAGTAAAGTAGATGCATTGCATTTTAGAAATTTATTTCCATTTCCAAATATCTTGTCAATCATGATGCTATTGTACCTTTACTAAAGATGAGAGAATTGGTTTCACTTCGGAATATGTTGCTTCGGTATCAAATGCTTCCAGCTTGCCACAACGACCAAAGGCCAAATGAGTCAATGCTGGGAACTCTATAGCATGTGTTCCTTGATAGAAACACCCTAGCTCTGGTAGATGTAATAATCCAAGTGTGGTTAGCTTAGGAAACTCAAACTTGGGGTTGCCTCTATTTGATGCACCACCCCAGGCTACAACTTCCTTCATCCCATCACAAAACAATATATCAAGGCTCTCGAGTTTCATAAGATCACTGGCAATAGAAAATGGAAAAAGATTTTCCAGGCTTGGGCAACGAGAGACAAGAACATGTTGCAAAATTTCAAAGTTCAGAAGTCCTTGAGGATCTTTGTTCCATACATGCTTCAGTTTTGGCAGCCCTATTAATCGAACAACTCGCAAGTTTGTTTCACTCCCACCATCTTTTTGCGGTGTAGACGGGAAGACAAATATCTCTTCCACTGACTGACAATAATTAACCTCCAATGTGTCAAGATTTTGAAATCTTCCTACCATGTAAGGAGGGAAAATGGTGACAAGCTTTTGGCAGCCTTTAATTATCACGGATTCCAAACTAGAAAAGGAATTTATGCTAGCTTGGGCATGCCATATTGTTTTCAATTGCTCCATGTTGATGATTTCAATTCTCTTCAATTGAGGAAAGACGTCAACCTCCTATATATATATGAACCAAAGTAGTCATCATGTAACCAAAATAACAAAAGAAAAATAATGCCCAATTTTTATTTGAAATCAAATCCCATGCGGCTGCATACCTGGATTGCTTCGTTTACTATAATGTCTTCAGGGTCAAAAATATTCTTCATCATATCACATCCTCGTACAAGAAGGCTTTGCACTTTCATTAAGTTCCCAACCATTGATAGTGAAAATAAATATTTTAAACCACCACAATTATTTACATTCAATTTCGTCAAATTTTGAAAGGATTGACTTGGTAAAGGTTGGGTACCCCACACCTTCTTGATATTCATTGACGACAGCTCCAAGCTCTCAAGGTTGGGAATGAAAACCTGCAAAAGCTCACAAGAAATTTCAGCCTCTATAGTAAACGATTATGATTCTAAGGTAACTGATTATGATTTCACAATTCAAGTTTTGTAAGAGCCAAGTATATGGTCTCATCCTCTAAGTATATTTCAAGTTTCAGTTTAGTTACTTAAGCTTATAAAGTGTATTGTCAGTCCTCTAATGCTAATATTGTTAGTCTCATTAACCAAAACCACCAACTCAACAAAACTAAATGGTGACTCTGCAGTAATATTGATATATTAATTTTTAATTCAAAAATTATAAATTGAAAATTATTTAAAATATAACAATTTTCCATTAAATGATTAAATTTTGAATATGTTTTGTTAGTATTTAAAGTCACCATTTCAACTGCTGAGTGAGCATTTTCTATTAATTAATGAAACTAATGGGGTTAAAATTAAGAGGTGAAAATATGCTATACAAACTTTAGAAACTAGACTGAAACTTAATATACATTTATAGGACCAAACGTATACTTTAGCTTTTTTTTTTTTGTTGGGTGACTTAGGTGACCAAGACTATAAAAGCCAAGTCATATTCCTTGATTTTTAAGGTGAATATAATTAAAAATGTATACATTGAAAAGTAAAGAGAAATATATGTATTGAAAGTTGATTGCATATACATACCTTTTCGTTAAAGAGTGGAATATAATCAGCGAAAGTTGAAATTATCTTGTCACCTGTGTAGAAACAAGTTAATTTAAATAAAGTCTGCAACGTCAAAGAGCGTAATTGAGGAAATGAAATTCTATCATCTTCTGCATCGTTGCCAATATTTGCTTGTCTTTCAACAACAATAATATCTTCTAAAGAATCACATTCAGAAACTTCGAGTGTTTCAAGCTTTGTGAGAAGTCTAGCCATGAAAAGTGAGAAGAGGTATTTCAGTCGGCCACAAAGTTTGATCTTCATGGTTTTTAAATTGCGAAAAGAGGTATCTGTGAGTTGGCAATTGCATATTTTCTCCAGGCTCTCAACTTTGTACAGACACATTGACTCCAATATGGGAAAAACTGTCACGTGATGTTCCCACTTTGTTGAGTAGATTATATTCTGGATGTCAGAATTTTTTCTAATGGTTAAATGCTTAAGATTTGGAAATCCTTCCACATTTAACTCATAGGTAACATTATGAAGAGCATCTACTTCCCCCAAGAACAATTGTTCAATGCTTTTAAACAACATTTTAATCGCCGCTTGCGAATGAATGTCACTTCCCTTTTTTAGATGCAATGCCAAAACTCTTGAAGTCTTGCATTGATAAGGCATATGAATGTCCTTCAAAAAAACCATCTGAGAGTCACCAATCACAATTTTGTAGCTATCCAACTTGTCAAAATACAAGTTACTGGGCAAAGTTGCAATATCTTGTATGTATATATCCAGACTCCTCAACTGTTGAAGACATATCAATTCATCAAGAGTGGCATTTTGACTGCCATTTGGTTTTCTTTCATCGCCCCATCGGATCAAGGTTTTTCCCATATACAACTCTTGCAATCTATTCAACTTTGATATTACATTAGATGGAATCACTTTGAGTTTAGTGCAGCTACTGATGTCAAACAAATATAGCTTGCCCAATTGCCTTAGCTCACTTGGCAATAACTCAAATTTAGATCCCAAAAGGCTTAGAACTCTTAAATTCTTTAACTCTCCAATAATGGATATGTTGTCACCTAGCACACATTGCTCCAAACAAAGCATTTTAAGCTTCATTAAGCATTTAATTGAAGAAGGGAAGTTTGATAAATCAATACCAGTTAATATTAACACTCTCAATTCTTTCATTCCTTCAAAAAGTCCATCTGGTATTTTCACAGAAGGATCTTTACTGTCAATATGGAAGACTTCGAGCTTAGGGCAATTTATACCTTCAGGAATCTCATCAATGATGTCGCAATAGTGCAAAGAGATAACAGTATACATTTCAAATGCATCCTTGTCAGGCCATTCATCAATTTTGACATATCTCCGTGCAAAAACATTTTTCTCCTTATATGCTATTGATAAGGCAGCATCACGTATCATATCATGCATTGCAACGTAGTCAGGAGAATTAGTATCCAGCAACAGGCTAGAGTTTTTCAACTTCTTGATAGATTCATTTGTTCTATCTTGAACTTCTTTTATTGTATTGGCTTCTTGAAATATGCCCAAGCCAATGCAATATCTCACTAAGTACATAATTGATGGATCCTTTCCCAGACGAGCACAAAGTAAGAAAATAGATTTCAGCTCTTCACTTTGTAAGCGATCATAACTTAATATCGTAGAAAACTCCACAGGTTCTAATACTTCAATCATTTCTTTCTTTCCCAATCGGTGCAGTGCATTTTCCCAGGAAACCTTACTCTTATTATTCTTTAAAGCTTTTCCAGCAGCTACTATTGCTAATGGCAAATTTGCACATCTCTGAACGATTTTAGTTGATAATGATTTCAATTCTGAATTTTCATCAGTTATTCCAGCCACCTTGTTAAACAACTTCTTTGATTCCTCTTCCTCCATGAGGTTGATGGTGAAAATTGAATTCCCTACTCCCATTTCACTTGACAATACCTCTTTGAGTCGAGAAGTCAACAAAATTTTGCACCTTTTGGATTCACTTGCCATCTTATCATCTTTAAACTGGTCCTCACCAATGTTAGGCATGCACCTTTTGGCATCACTTTCCATCTTGTCATCTTTAAGCTGGTCTTGACCAATGTTAGGCATATTTTCCATCGTTATTTGGTTGGCGTCATCATCCTCAAATAAAATCCCCAATATAGTCAAGTCAAGTCCAGCCCAAAGATCATCCAAGATGATTAAGGTTTTCTCCTTCTCTTTCTTCAATCTCTGTTGCAAACGACCTGCTCTTCCAACCTCGCTCTCATCATCCAATCTCAAGCCCAACATGTCCGCCATCTCTCCTTGAATCTTTCTTACATCAGGAGTGCTTGTTATATTTGCCACAACCACAACATTGAAGAGCTTTTCTTCTTTAGCTTTCCTTGCAACTGCTTTAACCAAAGTGGTTTTGCCAACACCTCCCTGCCCATAGATGCCAATCATTTTAATTGTGGGATCTCTCATGGCATTCATCACCTCCTCTACAATGGCATCTCTTGATTTAAATGGCACGTAAACATTATCATAAACAGCAACATCTGATGCTTCTGGCTCTGAACGATAAGAAAAAGTAGCAAAGTTTGACAGTTGCAGCAGTAGATGATCACAGTGTGGAATCATCTTCTTCGCTTTTCTGCCAAGTCTATGCCTTGACTTCAAGTGAGGACACGAACCATTGGAGCACCGCGTCTTCAGGCGGCCTTCTTCATTTTGAAACCCCTCAAATTCTGCAATCTTCTCATTTGTCTTCGTCAACCAGTCAGTGACATGATCGTGAATGTTCTCACCATGTCTTTCAGCTTCTCGAACTCGAACCATCACGCTCTCCCTTTGATCTTGCAGCTGCCGTACACGACCTCCCAGCTCCTGAACAATGCTTCCATAGTTGCAAAGATGATCCAGTTGTCGTGTAACAGGTCCTACAATGACATCCAACACTTTCCCAAAAATGGTCGCTACAAACTCCATTCTTTCCCTCTTTTTGGGTTTTTTTGTTTTTTTTTTGTTTTTTGTTTTTTGTTTTTTTTTTTTTTGCTACAATAGAATAACTCTCTCTGAGATGGGAAAACCAGACGGTAAACAAGGATGGACTAAAACATCAACAAACGGAACACCGTGGTTTTGAAATCGTGAGTGATTGAGACTGAAGTCGTTCAACAAGTACTACACAACAGACAAATACAGAGGAATGATCAACGTCAAGAACGCCGTGATAAAAGCCAGTAATTAATAAAAGTTTAGAAAGTAAAGGTCAGGTAGCAACGTCCTTCTTGAGGCAAACTAGCGGAGGAGAGAAAACTTCAATCATTCAATTCTGGGAGTAAGATCATAATTCTTGGAGCTTGATGCAATAAAACAAATCATCACGTGGAGATGGCTATCCCTCGTGTTTATTCATTTTAGATTTGAATTGTAATAATCGAGCTACCCCCTTTTTGTCCTTTTTGGGGAATATATTTAAAAATTGGCACATTCTAATAAAATCTATGAAAAATTTAAAAGGGATATATTAAATTCTAGAGAATTATTCTATTAGTCAGTTGTATATAATATAATTTTTTCATAAATTTTATATTTTAATTTATACCTATTTATGACATTTTTTGTTCTTGGAGCTCCCGTACACGACTTCCCAGCTCCTGAACATTTGCTTCCGTAGCTGTAAAAGGTGGTACAAGCTCCATTCTTCTTCATCTCTTTTTGGGTTTTCTTTTTCTTTTTTTTTCTAAATTTTCTTCTGGTACAGTAGAATAACTTTCTTTCTGATATGGAAAAACTAGATGTGAACAAGGATGAACTAGAATATCAACAGAAGGAACGTGTGGCTTTGATTAAAGTGAAGTCACTAATTAAGTACCACACATAAGATTAATACAGGGGGATAATCAACACGAAGAACGCAATGAAACGGCATATGATAAACAAGTTCAGAAAGTAAAGATCAGAGAGAAATAGAAAGACCTTGTTCGCAGAGAATGGTGGTTCAGTCCGACCTACAGGGAGCAACGTCCGTCTCAAGACTTCAAGTTTTCGGTTTGTGAAAGAATATCATAATTATTGTCACTGGAATCGTGCAGCCATGGGGATGGGAAACTTTACTTTTCTGACTTCGGAACTGTGACAGTAATCATCATCATCATGAGATTCTGCCATGCCTATTGTATCCCTCGGGTTTATTCACTTTTTATTTGGATTGGTATAATCTTTTCCAGAAGAAAATTTAAATTAAATTAACTTTTTAAGTTAAACAAAGACTCATCGACTTATACTTATCAAAATGCTTTTACTTTCGGCTGAATATAAAATTGAAAGATGGCCCATCATGTTTCATTTGTTAGTTAAAGGATGGAAAAGACTGCGGGACGAAAAGTAAAAAGCAGATAATAAAATACAGAAAAAGACAAAAAAAAAAAAAAGGCATAGAGAGAAAATGCTTTTGATACTGCTTTTTCTGATGGATGATTTGGCGTGATTTACAATAGCCTACATGAGAAAATATATAGGCACAAAAAAAAAAAACACTGAACCAATGACCCAAATTATCTTGGTGATCACCCCACGGGACCGTCTTTATTTGTTCTCATAGGCCACCACCTAACAACTCTCATAGCCCACTACCTATGTGACGAAAATATGGACTACAAACTGATTTGATAAAATATAAAAAAATTAATTAAAAGAGAATGATATGGGACATTTTAAAAAATGTATATTTTCCTTTAATTGAAGAATAAATGTATATTCATACATTCGCATATCAATTCATATGGGGGACTTTTTTTTTATTTTTTGGTTTGTTGGATTAATGTCGGCTTATCCTTTTTTTTTTCGTTTCAGTAAAAAGAGACTCATAGTGGGATCGAGTCTCATCAAAAACTGAAATCCGGATTCAATTATTTAAAGATAGGGTATGAAACAGATAAAAGATAAAGAGAAACAACGGTGGCGTCCAGAGAGCACTTTTAAGAATTATAAGATCGTGGAAATACATTTTTAACTTTGTCGGGCGCCATAATTGCTCCCACTTGCGCCTACCATTTATTTATTTTTTTTTTTTTTTATAAGGTATTAAAACTCGGACCGGGCATTGAACCGGTTGGGGTACTGGGTTAAGGGTCAGTGGTTAAATCAAGGTCAAACCGAAGCTAAACCGGGACCAAACCGGTGAGAAATTGAAAATTTTATATTTATAATATGAAATTCTAAAGAAAAAATTAAATTTTTTTTTTTAAAATGAAAACCCGGACCGGACCGGTTTACCGGCCGGTTCGCCAGTTTTCGGGCCAGACCGGCCGATCCGGTCCAGGTTCAAGAACATTGCTTTTTTGAGACAACTTTATTTAGTAGGGTCACTTGTGCCTACTTGCTTTTTTTTCTTAGACAATTTTATTATTAGGGTAATTTGAGACCTTTTGGCTTTTAAATTTTCCTCCGTACGAGGCAGTTTTTTTTTTTTTTTTAAATTTGATTGGTTCCCTCTAAAGTTTAGAACGTAAATAGTTTTCACCTCTATCAATAAGTATGTTTTTTAAGATTTGAATTTATGTTCTCCTTTTTATAGAGTGAGGTTCCTTACCATCTCAACTAATAGACTATTAATTAAGTCAGTTCATTTATTAATGCTTAGTTGTCTTTTTTATCCCAACAATTAATATTTAAGCGTAATTCTTTGTATTTTTCTCTCTCATTCAAATTCTCATTTAACATGGGTAAAATTCTTTTTTTTTTTCAATTTTTTCAATTAAAAATTCTAATTGGAAAATAAATAAATTAAATTTTAAAATATCTTTAGTAAGCAAAATGTGGTGCATTTTTTATTGAGAAATTTAATCTTGAAGTCTTCATTATTTTTTCTAATTTTCAATTAGGTTCTAGTATTTTTTATTTTTTATTTTTTTTAGTATAATAATTTTTCTTTTTATTGACTCCATACCATTTCTTCAATCACTACTAGAAAAAAAAAAGCCCATAAAACCACCACATCTAGATCTTTATAGGCGGAAATAATTTAAAAAGTATAATCGGTGTCATTTTTATAAATATTGATACATCTCAAGACCATTCGAGCATCCATATGGTCTAGATAATATTTTCTAGACTAGTTGTAATGTAATGCGGTTTTGATAAGTATTAAATATTATAAAAATTTAAAAATTTAAATTATTTTTAGACCGGACGCTTGTACATCCGATTTAAATATCTTTTTAGATGCCATCATTTCTTTATACCCGGTCTTAAATATTTCAGAGTTTCTTCAGCTTCCAAAGTAAACTTCCCAACTATGTGTCTCTCTAAAATCTGAAGCCACTTTAATAAATGTAGTCTTCATCCATCTTGTCTATTTAAACTCCTTATTACTTTCATTTCTTTAGATCTAACTTCCTCTTCTCTCAATCTTCATCCGTCTTGTCTATGACATTAGGACTTCTTCAGTTCGTCCTCCTTTCCCTCTTCCATCTCTACAACCTCCACCGCCTCCTCCACGACCGTTAGCTAGGTAGGTCCTTGACCACCTCAATGCGAGGTTTGCTTGTATAGAGAGACTCCTCAGAAGACACTTCACTTTGCTTCGCACCATCAACAAGAAGTTGAATCTTGTACTTGAAGGCAATGACATCGAGTACAATCTTTCATACGACCTGTAATACCCCAAAATTTGATTAAGGGATTATGATTCCAAAAGTGTATGTGAGTATTGTTAAACCAACACTATTGGAGAACACGATATAAGTTGTGATTCGAATGTGTTGTAATTTGTACCCAAACCCTGTATTTAAGCTCAATTATGGATTAACATCTAAATTGAACTAAAATAGAGGGGAGGGCGCATTGTGGAAGAGATGAAAGGAGAATAATGTGTTTGGTGGTTATTCAAGAGGAAATTGCCATAATCAGGGGTAAAATGGGAAAAAGAAAAGTTACTGACCAATTGGTCAGTTACTGAAGAGGAAACTCATTAGTAACTTAAAGATCAATGGTTAGGATTGATTGTCAATTGATCAAGAGGGTGGAATCACTTGTATGTGGGCTTATGTGAACTCAAGGGAGATGTGGTGAGATCTTGACAAGTGTCACAATGTAAACTATAGAATCATGGTCAAAGATTCAACTCATTCTCCTCTCTCTTCTCCCTCCCTCAAGGTCAATCTAAAAGGCCTTTGGCACCCCAAAAACTGATCTCATCTCCTCTCTCTCCAACTCCATGGACGTCCAAGCTCAAGGAGGAAAGGGAAAGTGGCACTACTAGAAAAAAGGGTTTTAACGTCCCTTTTTTTGGCATTTTAACATCTGAAAACAGAGGGACGTCTATGTGAGGGTTGTAGAAAAAAACGTCATTAACGTCCGCAAAACAGGGGACATGGAAGTAAGACTTTAGACGTCCCCAGTTCCAACTGGGGACGTCTAAAGTGTCGCCAGCAGTACTATCCACATCCCTTTTTCTATTAAGGACTTTGAAAGTTTTTTTTTAAATGGACTTTTTATATATTGCACTGTCTGGAAAATGTAAACTGCAGAAATAGGATTCCAACAACAGAATAAAACAACAGTAGTTCAGCAGAATGGAAACAATAACAAACACAGTGATCAACCCAAGGCTACTACATGCCACAAAAACTACACAACAATCTATATCCAAGTCTACTACATGCCACACAAACTTTCAAACCACACAAACTACACAGCAATCTATATCTAAGTCCCCAGTTTGTACAATAACCAAGACTAAAATCCAATCCATATCCAACAACAATAACGCTAATTATATATACTACCACAAAAGTATGTCCTACACAAACTACTAAAGACTTTACTCTTCTGGTATACGTTAAAGAAGATGTCCAGCCAAAAAGTCTCTGATCATATTCAAGTCTTCATATGAGTAGGCATCTTCATTGTCAAAAATCTGTAAATTAGAAAATAAGCTTAGATGAAATAATGAATGAAGTGAATGAATTGCCATTGAATCACAACACCAAGAATATTATCCTCTGAGAATGAAGAAGCGATTACTTGTTCAAAATCTGTCGTAATGCCACTCTGAATGATGTTAAACATATAAAGCAAGACATAATATCCACATTCCCAGCCGCCAGGTTATCGAGGGCACTATAAATCAAAAGCAAATGGTTAAAATCAATAAAGGCATATCTAAAACGACCGTCAATCAAAAGAACTTGATTTGAAACTACGTACCTTTGGAAACAACCATCTCGGATCTTTGCCACCTCTACGTTCGCGTGGCCCGCCAAGCGCTCGATACGTCGTGCATGCCCTACCATTAAAATGAAAATCAACATAAATTAGAATAATTCATTAAGTCAAGAATTAAGAAGCAATGAAATACAAAAAAATAACTTACGTGTTGAACTTATAGACACAATTTGCCCATTCAAAACATCCATACAAACTGACTGCCCTGTACAGAATTTCAATGGACAGAATTTGCAACTTTCAACCAATGTGTTTAATAGCTCCAAATTCAACAACCAAACCTATTCCTACACATTTTTTCGCAAGGAAACCATTGGGATCACTAAAACAACCAAATTCACCTTACATCCACACATATTCTATCTTGAACCACATTGCAACATAAATCACTAAATTGCCAAACTTTCCATTTAATGTTCCAAACCCATCCAAACCAATTCCAATGACCATATTACACAACAAAACACCAATTGCACCACAATACACAAGGAAATTCCTCTATTTTGAAATTACACCAAAATCAGGGCAAAATTCACAATTTCCAAAACTCATCCAATGGCCACAATATATAGATCAAAAGGGAGCTATTACTCACATCTTCCTCTTTCTCAAGCTTATTTCTTGATTCCACAACCTTCAAGTTTTCTTCAAGCACTCAAACACCTTCTTTCAAAAATCTAAAACCATAGAAATGAAGCTCTTATCACCATGAACAAGATTATAGAAGAGTGTTTAAGTATTAGAGGCCAACAACAAGGCTAAAACCTCACCTTCCATGCACAACTCCTTTAAAGTACATAGAATCCATGGAATGAGACGATAGAAGAAAAAAAAGAAGATGGAGGCGAATCTAGTGGTGGTGATATTGCTAAATTTCCTCTCCTCTTTCTTGCTTCCAAATCTGCTCTCCCCTTTGTTCAAGTCATGGCTGCCAATGCTTTTAATGGATAATTGATTCACCAAAAATCTGACTTCCCAAAAACGCTGCCTCTTTCCTTCTTCTTCTTTTTCATTTTTTCTTTTGGTTTCTCAAAAATTATTTCCCTTTTCCGTTGGTTGTCCTTGATCTTGGCTTTCATCAATTATTTTTTTCAACTCCAACCTTCCTAAAATGACCTACAATGCAAATCAAAATTAGTAGCAACTTATATTCTAAAAAAATAACCCAATTAATAGCCATTGTAATATTTATGGAAATATTACTCTTTTAAGCTCTATTTTCACACAATCATCCTTAATTCAAATTAATCATAATAAATACAATTTAACCCAAAATTAATGATGAAATCCCCAATTAAGACATTAAATGTTATGATAAAATAGGGATATATCAATAGCTTTTAAATATAATAATATCCAAAAGGGCTCTATCAAACAAAATAAAACACACATTAAAAAAAATTACCCACTTTTTAGACTGGGTATGAAATTACTTAGTCTAAAGAGTGAACATTTTTTTAATTATAAATTAAAAATTTTTAACCAACCTGTTTTAAAAATTAATTTTTAAAATTGGTTGTAGATCCGGTCTAAATAAGGATAGACTTTTAAACCAGTCAAAACAAAATTGGATCAAAACCTGGTCTAAAAAGCCAATTTCAATTAACTTGTTTAAAAGGTTTTTTTTCTAGTAGTGAATTATGAGTATTATTCTTTATAATCATAATCTTCTAGTATTAATTATGACTAATGCGGAAACTAAATATAAGCATTAAATTACTAAAACTATATTCAAATAGGTATGCATCACCATCATCAAAATGATCTAAAAAGCTCCTTTCATTGAAGCTCAATGTGTATTTCAGTGACCCTTCCTATTAGATCCGTTGATTTCAAAGAAGGGAAGAGTGGGTGATTATTTTAATTTTACCTCATTTAAATTTTAGAGAATGGATGAGAGGAGTTTTAATGTTACTTTGTTTAACTCACGAGGAAAGGGATGAGGGATAGTTTTATGATGACAACTTTATCTTTATTTTATTTAAATTGTTTTTTCAAACTTTATATAATGTTTAATTAAATATAATTATAGATGACATTTGATATATATCTAAAATAATATTTTATAATTATACGTACAATATATAAACAATAATAATTATAAATAATATAATTATACTATACACACACATACAGACAATAATATATAGTATAAGTTATTTATTCTTAGTACAATAATAAGAAATACCCTCAAATCATGAGGTTGTGATTTTTGTGACGGTGCAATAGGCAAAGGAGGAGAACTCTCACTTTGTTGGAGATATGGAGAAGCCGCAAGTGGAGTCGTGATGGAAGACGAAGGGGAGGCCGACGGTGGAGATTTCTTTGGTGAAGTAGGATTCAGGGTGCCTGTAATCAATGGCTCAAAGTAGTGTGAGAGTGATGAGAAGGGAGGTGTGAGAATATTAAAAATAACTATAAGCATTTAAGTTAAATATTTGAAAAAAAAAAGTCTAGAAAATATTTAAGATAAATACTGAAAAATTGGTTATTGAAAATGTTAAAGATTATTACTAAAAATATGCAAAAGAGTTATGAAAAAAATTAACTCAAAAAATACGTTGATGGCAAGGGCAAACTTGTACATGAAAAAATATTAAAAAATATTTTAGAGTGTTGGGTACACCTTAAGTTTCTTCTTACGAGTTAACAGCAAAGGCAAACTTGTACATGGAAAAATATTCAAGGGCAATCTTATATTACAGTGTTCTGGATAATCTTTTCTCTTATTCTGCCAACAATTTGGAGGCTCCTTTGATTCTTGAATATTTCCTATTGATGTGGGTTTAGGCATAGTGTCGAATTCAGTAAGACTGGTTACTTTTGGCCCTTAACCAAATAATTGCTGTATAAATTGTTTTCGTTTATTTGTTTGTTTTTTCATTTTATAGTTGCCTCGGCCCTTCGTTTTGTACTCTGCATGGGACCTTTCATAACAAACTGGATTCCAATATCCATATTGATATTTAGAAGCTATGTCGCCTTATTGAAAACTAAACGCAATGTTCTACCCACCCACAAAACTACCTTTCTTGTTTGCGAAAATTATCCAGCATTTGGCAAAATGCATTTCTTGTTTTGCCTATGTCTGAACCGTAGATAGAAATAATAAAGGGAAAATCCCATATAAAGCTACTTAAAATAGGGACATTATAAATTATGTTAGTAAATTCAAAAAATCCTTATTTAAGTCATTAACCTAATTTAGGATTTTAAAATATGGATAAAATAACTTTAATGCCCTCCCCCTTCTTCTCTCTCCTCTTAAAAGAGTTTTATTGCTATATGACTTTATTGCTTTATATATATCAACATTAATATATAATCAAACAAAATATAATTTTTCTAAATCAAAGGAATTTTTTTATGCTCTAAAAGGATCATAAAAAATAATTCAAGCAAAAAAAAAAAAGAACGTGACACATACCAACTAAAAATCATTTAATTGATATTAAAAATAAAAACATAATAAAAAATTGAGTTTTCTTAAAATAAATAATGTAGTTATTTTTATCAAGTGAGACAAAAGAAAAAAATAAAAGATAATACTTGTCAACTTCAGTTTGCAAAAAGCAATTGAAATAAAAACTACTTTTACCAACAGTAATATAAACAAACTCTAAATAATTTTTCCTAACGCATAAATGTGAATTTCTTAAAAATAATTTAGTTAAGATTTCATTTTTACCAACACTAATCTAAACAAACTCTAAATAATTTTCCCTAATGCATAAATGTGAATTTCTTAAAAATAATTTAGTTAAGATTTCACTTTTTTAATATGAATTATTCATTTCTATTAGAAAGGCAAGAACTTTGATAAACTTCTAAGGATATTTTAGATAAAAATATTAAATGCACTAAAAATTTCATAAAATGCTTATTGAAATATAGAACATTCCAAGAAAAAATTTATATATGAAATAAATATAGTAAAATTTATAATTAATATATTTATTTAAAAAATAATTTTTATTGTGACATATATTCTTTTTAATTTTTTTGAAAAATTTTCTCGTGTTAATAAAATGAACTCCTTGCTTAAAAATACTGTAAGATTTTGTTTATACTATGATAATTAATATATTTAAACTATAGATGAATTATATTTTATTTTATTAAATATTGATGTTGATATATATATATAGAAACATAAGTCACAAAGTAATGAAACTCTTTAAAGAGGAGAGAGGAGATGGCATTAAAGTCATTTTAGCCACATTTTAAAATCCTAAATTAGGTTGATGACTCATTTAAGGATTTGTTAAATTTACCAACTTGATTTAGAATTGTCTTATTTTAAATAGCTGTATATGAGATTTTCCCTAAAACCGCAAATTTAAGTATCTAATTTGACGACGTATATGAATTAATTTAAAAAAGTAAAATCACGAAATTAATGGAGAGCCATATTTGGTAAAGATGAAAATTTGTTATTTGAAGTTATGCAAGATGCTTATAGGCAAGGTTATTAAACCGGGGCTGGTCGGGATATTGGGTCTAGGGTCAGTGGGTCAGATCGGAGTCAAACCGGAGTTAATTCGGGACCAAAACGGTGAGAAAGTGAAAATTTTAGGCTTATTAATATGAAATTATAAAGAAATTTAAAAAAGATATAAAAAAAATTATTGAACAGGTCTAGTTCATGAACCGGACCAGTTCTCTAACTGGGTCACCAGTTCCCAGGCTGGACCGGCCGGTCCGGTCTAGGTTTAATTGTGAGATATTTTAATTAATATAATATAATTATTAGTTATTAATTAGGATAATTAAAATATCCTGAGTGTGGCCCGTTAGTCAGATCTAGGCCCAACTACAGGATTAGGGTAAAAGTAGACTGGCTATTTATTTATTTCTGATGGTAAAATAAAGAATTAAGGTTTACAGCCATCTGAATTAAGCGTACGAGTGAAAACCCAAGCTGCTCTTTGAGGTTCCCTGACTGGCGACGGCTCTCACACCAGTTGCCATCACTGTGCCTTACGGTCAGTCAGAAGAGTTATCTGTCAATCTTTTCTTCTGACTCTTTCTGTTTTGCAGTCTCAATTCCCAGTGTTCGTGAACTCCTTCTGATAAGAGAAAAGCTATGGCGAGAGGTATTTATTAAGTCTTCCGCTGTAACTTGTAGAATATGTTGTGCTATGATTATCATGATGTAATAGACAATAAGCATGATTTATTCTAACACGTGGTATCAGAGCCAGGTTCTCTGACCCTCTACCTGTTTTTCTTTGATCGGGGACAATTCAAATATGGAATTCAATGATACGACCAAAGAGTCGGTTCCATATTCTGGATCAGAGATCACGACTTGCTGATTTTTGAAACGTTATCGCCTTCATTTGGTTTTCGAAGGATCGTTTCTGTCTTTATGATTCAATCTGAGTTGTTTCGATAATTATCAGCATCGATTTGGGTTTCTGAAACTTTACTTTTCAGTTCTATGTTTGATGATTTGCGATGTACTGGTTTTCAGATTTTCTGTGACTAAATCACATTTTCGGTTCTATGGGTTCGTGGTTGTACCTTCTAGATCTGTGATTATTTATGGTTTCTAGTTTTTGTTACTGCGATTATCACTCTCCATTTCTGTATCCCGTTCAAACCACCGTTTTTTTGTTTTCGAATCTGAGCCAATTTTGTGTTGATATTTTGTGTTTAATCGCTGTTTTGCTACATATATCTATGTTTTCATTGCGATTGATGCATTTTCTGTGAGACTCGCCGTGAGAGGCCGCCATTTTGAGCCTCCGATTGTCGGATAGGATCGTCTGGGTTTCGCGGGTCGTGGCAACCCTAACCGGGTTGCACTCAAGCAACGGGTCGGGTAGGGTTTGCAGAAACCGAGTGGGGGAGATGACTCTGAACGACAGCGTTTTGAATCAATCAAAACACCGTCGTTTCGGGTCTTCAGCAGGGCGCCTCTCCCACACGCGCGAACGACGTCGTTTGGCCCTTAAGTGAAACGCTGTGTTTCACTTATCCAGTGGGTGGGCCGGACGCGTCTCTGGGCCGACGCGTTTTGGGCTTTAAATATGTTTTTTTTTCAATTCTTGCTGATGCTAGTTTGGGCCTAACAGCTGGGCTTCTTTAATTTTTTTTGTTGCGATTAGTGGATTCGCATACTGGGCCGAACAAAAAAAAACCCATTTTTGTTTAATTGAATAGTGACTTTTTTTTTTGGTTGATTTCTGGGCCCTATACGTTTTTATTTTTTCTGGACCATGAATATTACAATAACCAGAAACAAATTATTGGGCTTATGGGTTTTTTGTTCTTCTGGGCTATGGATTTTAAGATTTCCAGAAAACGTTTTGGGCTTTTCTTAAACCTTTACTTCACTATTTAATTATATATATATATATATATATATATATATATGTTTTATGTATTTTTCTAATTAATGACTTTAAATTGTTTAAATTAGTGACAGTGATTAATTTTGGCATTTTCACATACTGAAAAATTTGTAAAATTGTTTTCATGAGTTAATTAATTGTCTAACATCTTGAAAATAGCTTTAGACAATTATTTAACATTTCAAAGATTTTGCAAAAATTGAAATTTGAGTTGAAAGATGCCAAAATTAATTATCTAAACAATTTTGAATACATAAAACAGTGGGAGGGATTTAATTAATTATTTTCTGTATTTATTAAATTAATTAATCTCTCCATTATGATGTGCACATTTTGATTTAAATGCACTTAAATGATATTTGTGACTAGCATGCTACTTTTCCAAGGAATAGCCACAGCATTCTTTAGTTTTGCATGCAACTTGATCACATATGGAACTTATAAAATATCTAATTGTAATTAAATATAGAATTGTAATTGATCTTTACCCACAGGTAGACGATTATGATTATATATTTAATTAGGGTGGGATAGTTTGGTCTTATATTTTCTAAGTTGCCCACAGGTATTAGGAAATGTAAATTATACACTCTAGGCCCACCAATTTGAGATAAATGCATGCAATGCTAGGTTCTTTGCCCATAGGTAGAATTTAGTGATACGCATTTATATATATTGCATGTTTCTATTAGTGCATAACATGCATACAAAAGGCACATAATTCATGATTGTCTCAAATATTTATCTTGTGAGCTAATTTAAGTTTTTAAATTGCACCACCTACTACTTTCCCTAATCTTTTTGCTGACACTACTGGCAAAATTGTGCTGGATGGTACTAATTACCCTGAGTGGAGAGAGGACATAACTTTGCAGATTGATATGTTGCACATGCATTTTGTAATGGAGAAACCTAGACCTCCCAAGCCAACTGACAAGTCAACTAAAGATGAAATTGACTATCAGGAGCGCTAGAAGCACTACAATCGCATGTGCATGTCATATATTAAGACCAGGATCCAAAGAAGCATTAGGGGAGCAATTCCCAAATGTGAAACTGCTAAGGAGTTTCTGGAAGCTGTGGACAAACAGTTTAAGCTAACTGACAAACAGATAGGTGGTTCCATCATGTCAGAGCTGTGTGCCATGAAGCTGACAGGTACTAATGGAATCAGACAACATATCATGAAGATGAGAGACTTGTCCTCTCAGTTGAGGGCCTTTGACATGGAACCAATAGAGCAGTTCCTAGTGCATCTGGTACTGAACTCCCTTCCTTCTCATTATGATGCCTTTAAGGTCTCCTATAACACACATAGGGAAAAATGGACAATTGATGAACTGCTGTCCATGTGTGTTCAGGAGGAAACTAGGCTTCAAATGAGTGGCAGGGAGGCACCTAGGGCAGCTCATTTGGCTGAAAGTTCCAACCGGAATGGTGCCAGGGGCAACAAGGACAAGCAGAAAAAGAAGAAAAAGATTCCTGTTGTGCCATCCATTAAGAAAGCTGAAGCTATTTGCTTCTTCTGCAAGAAGAAAGGGCACATGAAGGATGAGTTCCTGAAGAGGAAGGCATGGTTGGAGCATAAAGGTATGTGTATTTCAAGTTTAGCTTTAGAAGCTCATCATATTAGTACTAGTAATGATACTTGGTGGATCGATGCGGGTTCAATGATCCATATTTCTACTACCATGCAGGGGTTTCTAAACACCAGGCCTCCACTTCCTAATGAAGCATGAGTCCTTTCAGGAAGTGGGAAAGGAGATTCGGTCGAAGCAATTGGAACTTTTAGAATTGTTTTCCCAAATAAAACCGTGCTGGATGTTTTGAATTGTTTTTACATTCCTAGTTATATGAGAAACTTGATTTCTATGTCAAAACTCATTCCTTTGAATTATGGTATTTATTTGCAAAAAGACTTGATGTATTTCAGTAATGACTATTTTCCAATTGCAAGGGTTAATATGATTGATTATTTGTTTAAAATAATTCCTGAACCCCCTGAAGTTTTTTTTGTTTCGCATGGTATTAGACAAAGTATCATTAATGAGAATTCTATTAGCTTGTGGCATAAGAGATTAGGACATATCTCCATTGACAGGATCAAAAGGTTAACTAAAGATGGAATCCTTCCATCTTTAGACCATTCAGAATTTGATACCTGTGTGGACTGCATAAGGGGAAAGCAGACCAATAAGTCATAAAAGGGAGCTAAAAGAAGTTATGATTTACTAGAAATTAACATACCGATATTTGTTGTCCTGACTTATCCGCAAATAGTCAAAAATACTTTATCACTTTTATTGACGATTACTCGTGATATACCTATATCTACTTGCTTGATAATAAAAGCGAGGCACTAGATGCCTTTAAGGAATATAAAGCTGAAGTAGAAAAACAAGTTGGGAAACCAATAAAGATCGTGAGATCCGATAGAGGTGGTGAGTACTACGGTAGGTACACTAGTGAAGGACAAGCGCTAGGTCCTTTTGCTGATTTTCTTCGGGAGCATGGTATAGTTGCTCAATATACCATGCCTGGCTCACCAGATATGAATGGTGTAGCAAAAAGAAGAAATAGGACCTTGCTAAACATGGTTAGGAGCATGATGAGTGGCTCCAAACTACCAACATCCTTGTGGAAGGAGGCACTTAAGACAGCTGTGTACTTATTAAACAGGGTTCCAACAAAGGCAGTGCCAAAAACACCCTTTGAAATCTGGAAAGGATGGAAACCCAGCTTAAGACACCTTAGGGTATAGGGCTGTCCTGCGGAAGTAAGAGTGTACAATCCACAAGAAAAGAAACTAGATCCTAAAACCATTAGAGCTTACTTTATAGGCTATCCATGTATGACTAAGGGTTATAGGTTCTATTGTCCTTCACCTTTTGCACGTTTTATAGAATCTAGGAATGTTGTTTTTCTTGAGAATGACGTGATTAGTGGGAGTGATCAAACGAACAATGATCATATGGAAGTAACCCCTAATTTACGTCGTGAAGGTTTTGTTCAGATTTATCCACCTCCCACATAGGGGTGTTCGGGATCGGGATCGGGATCGGGAAATGCCATTCCCGATCCCGATCCCGAAAAGGGTTCGGGAATGAAAATCATTCCCGATCCCGAATTTCTTTTATTTTTTTTAAAAAATTCCTATATTAATTTTTTTATTTTATTTTCTTTAGTCCAGTATAAATATATAATTTATCTAATATCATGTTGTACCAAATTAGTCCAATACAAATATATCATTAGTCCAATATATACTTAAAGTTGTCGATTTAGCTACAAAAAGCATAAAGACAAGAACAAAAAATTAGAATTATTTAATAAATAGTAAATAAAATTAACTAAAAGAATAGATATTACCTTGAGGGTGTTAGGAATTTTCACATTTTATTTTGTATTTGGTCTTGCTTTCTTAAATATCTTAAAAAATTATACATAATATATATATATATTTTTTTTTTTTGGGGATCGGGAAGTCCCATTCCCGATCCCCATCCCGATCCCGAAAAAAAATTTCCCGATCCCGAACTTTTCCCGTCCCGATTTGCTCGAGATCGGGACGGGAAATACTTGCACACCCCTACTCCCACACATGGAGAACCAAGACAAGTTGTGGTGGAGGATGTCCCGAATGAACAATCTGAACCAACCCAAGAGGTTGAATTAAGAAGATCAACTAGAGAAAGAAGGCCAGCATTGCCTAGTGACTACGTGGTGTACTCTGTTCAGACTGATTGCGATATTAGCATTGAAGATGATCCATTAACATTTACTCAGGCTATTAAGAGTGAGAACTCTAAGTTGTGGCATAATGCTATGACTGAAGAAATGAATTCCATGGCAAACAATGATGTATGGGATCTTGTGGAGTTACCAAATGGGTATAAAGCCATTGGCTGTAAATGGGTTTACAAAACCAAAAGAGACTCACAAGTTAACATTGATCGATACAAGGCTAGGTTGGTTGCCAAGGGCTTCACACAAGTGGAAGGTGTCAACTATAGGGAAACCTTTTCTCCTGTATCAACAAAAGACTCTTTCTGCATAATCATGGCATTAGTTGCACATTTTGATCTAGAGTTGCACCAAATGGATGTTAAGACTGCATTCCTCAATGGGGTCCTTGAGGAAGAAGTCTACATGAAACAACCTGAGGGATTTGTTGCAAAGGATAAGGAACATCTGGTATGCAAGTCGAAGAAATCGATATATGGCTTGAAGCAAGCCTCACGACAGTGGTACTTAAAGTTCCATGAAGTAATCACATCATTTGGATTCGATGAGAACATCATGGATGAATGCATATACCACAAGGTTAGTAGGAGCAAGATCATATTTCTGGTTTTATATGTCGATGACATACTACTTGCAACCATCGATCTAGGACTATTACGTGAGGTGAAACAGTTTTTATGCAAGAACTTTGATATGAAGGATATGGGTGAGGCATCTTATGTCATTGGCATCAAGATCCATAAGGATAGAGCTCAAGGCATTTTAGGCTTGTCTCAACAAACCTATATCAACAAAGTTCTTGAACGATTCAGGATGCAAAACTGTTCAGCTAACGTAGCTCCTCTTGAGAAAGGGGACAAGTTTAGTCTAGGTCAATGTCCTCAAAATGAGCTTCAAAGAAAGCAAATGGAAAGGGTCCCATATGCATCAGCAGTGGGAAGCTTGATGTATGCACAGGTTTGCACAAGACCTGATATAGCTTTCGCTGTTGGCATGTTGGGAAGGTACCAAAGCGATCCAGGGGAAGCACATTGGACAGCTGCAAAGAAAGTGTTTAGGTACCTACAAGGTACTAAACACTATATGCTCACATACAGAAGAACAGATGACTTGGAAGTGGTTGGTTACTTAGACTCTGATCTAGGAGGATGTTTAGACACAAACAAGTCTACTACTGGTTACATCTTCCTACTAGCAGATGGAGCTATATCATGGAAAAGTACAAAACAAACACTTACAGCTCCCTCTACTTGTGATGCTGAGTACATAGCGTGTTTTGAGGCAAGTTCACAAGCGATCTGGATAAGGAATTTCATTGCTGGTCTTAAGATTGTGGACTCAATCTCTAGGCCAATCAGGATGTACTGTGATAACACAGCCCAGTAGCCATTGCAAATAACAAAAGGAGTGGAAGTCGAAGCCGGTGGGTCGAACTGAAATTCCTAAGTTTAAAAGAGAGAATTGCAGATGGTGAAATTTCGGTTGATCATATCAATACAAAGGACATGTTAGCTGATCCTTTGACTAAGGGAATGAAACCGAATGCGTTTGTGTTACACGTCCCTCAGATGGGGGTTCAGCCTTCATTTAGATACAGGCCAAGTGGGAGAATGTGAGATATTTTAATTAATACAATATAATTATTAGTTATTAATTAGGATAATTAAAATATCCTGAGTGTGGCCCATTAGTCAGATCTAGGCCCAACTACAGGATTAGGGTAAGAGTGGACTGGCTATTTATTTATTTCTGATGGTGAAATAAAGAATTAAGGTTTACAGCCGTCTGAATTGAGCGTACGAGTGAAAACCCTAGCTGCTTTTTGAGGTTCCCTGACTGGCGACGGCTCTCACACCAGTTGCCATCACTGTGCCTTACGGTCAGTCAGAAGAGTTACCTATCAATATTTTCTTCTGACTCTTTCTGTTTTGCAGTCTCAATTCCCAGTGTTCGTGAACTCCTTCTGATCAGAGAAAAGCTATGGCGAGAGGTATTTATTAAGTCTTACGCTGTAACTTGTAGAATATGTTGTGCTATGATTATCATGATGTAATAGACAATAAGCATGATTTATTCTAACATTAATAACACTACTTATAGGCTTAGATGGTCTTAGACATCAAAAGAATGGAATTAGGAAGCTTATATAGCCTACTAACAAAGAAAGGCTGAATTGGTAACAATGTTCTATGAAGTAAGCTCCTGAGTTCCTCAAAAGTTATAAAACAAAGAATGGTCAAATATGTCAACAATGTTTGGTAATATGGTTCATTAGATTGTAGCAAGACCAAGTTAGCGGATATGGAGCAAGAACCTTATGTGCTAAATATGGTAAGAGTATGGATTATAGGCTAAGAATTTATAACTTCTATGAGTTTAAGTTGAAAGAAAGACAGAAGAACCTTTATAAACTCATGAAGCCGTCTATGTGAAAAAGCCTATGTAAAACAAAATCACAAAAGGCTTCGTGAACATTTAAGTCGTTTTTACAGCCCGTATCGTTCAATAAGCCTATGATTAAGAAGGCTTTATATGTTTAGAAATGTTCTTATAGGAATATACTATATATGGATGTTAAGTAAGGATAAGAATCATATGAAATTCATAGTTGCCTCCCTAAGCTAAAATATGATGATTTTTCTTAGATGTATTTCATCAAACATCTTCAAGTCACAAATAGGAAGCTATGAATTTTGACATGGTAGAAACAGAATTTTTGACGCCGTAGAAACAGAATTCCACCAAATCAAAATACTATACAAGGACAAGAACATTTCAAGAGATTCAAAACACAGCATTTAATCACATCAAGCTGGAATGATAAGATTATTAAAGCATGAACATAAAAGAGTAGCAAGACGCATAAAAAAGTTGTGAAATCACAGACTGCCTCCTTACCTCCTCCTGCTAGACACAACCCTAAAACCAACCCATTGGTAAAACAAATGGATTTTAAAGGAATAGACTATCAAAAAAAAGATTTGAGGCCTTTTAATTTGTTTACAGGAGGTGATCCTGCTTTGGCTACTAGGTTAATTTGAATGTTTTTTTCCCTGCAGAGAGCCTTTTTTCTATTAATGTATTTAGCCCAATAATTCAAATAAAAAAGATTTTGGGCTTTACGTGCTGGGCCAGTGAGCTGGAAATTGGGCTGCAATATTATAAAGATTTAATTAATTGGTAGGAAGTTGTATGGAAGTTATGCAACATGAAGCTATTGATGCAATGAAACAAAATGGAAGTCGAAGCAAGAACTTGAATTGAATGGAAAAAAAAATATAAGAGGCTGATGTTTTTTATCTAGAATAAAATGCTGATATTAGAAGAATACCTATGCTTAGAAAAGAAAAAAAAGATGCTGATATTAGAAGAATGAGCTTCAATTTGAGATCATTTCTTTTTTCTACAATAAAATATGCATTAATAGTGTGGTTTTTGGGAGGCCCAACTGGGAAGGAGATCCTCTCAGCGACTCTCTTTCTCAAAACCCCTCAAAAGCTCAAAATCTTGTCCATTGAAATAATCAAATGGCTCATAGTGAACCATATCATTCAAATATTATAAAATTCAACTGGCCGTCTATATTTTAGATTCTTCAAAACACGGCCCAACGCCTCAAATGCAAACTTAGTGCCTTGAGTCCACCTCCGGCAACTTTGTGGCTGACCGTCGAACAAAGCCTCATATGCAAATTCTTTCAGATAAAAATAGCTCATTAATTAATAAAAGATGATATCTTGGGATTTTTTTTCATAGAAAATGTCACAAAAATCTTCATTATGGGAATGGGATTTTTTCAGTTTGAACAAAAAGAAACAGAATTCGACCCATTGGCCAAATTGTTCAACATGGATAACGTCCCTTGTTTTTCCCTTTTCATTTAAAAAATAAACCCAAAGCTCACTCATAATCACAAAAATAGTTCCCTAGATGTTACTTCGTCTGGGCTTCCATTTGCTTTGATTCCATTGCTCAAGAATTCTCTTGTGAGGAAGAGAGGGAAGGAGAAGAAGGAAGGAAGAGGTGCAAATTAGATAACCGGTAACAGTAGGCTTCCTGTTTCTGTTAGAAATCCCCGCGAGCATCACGCCATGGCAAAAGGGGTTGGACTTCCACGGATGGGCCTTGATAGCCTGATAGGGATTTTGCATAAATGGGCTGCTAGGGTTATAATAAAATGGATGGTTTAGATGCAATTTAAAAAGTTTCATGATGTGGCTTCCTATTAGCTCTTAGATTGATCGAACGTATAAAATTTAAGGATTCTGAGGGATACTGAAAAAGCTGCCACTGAGAGGATCCGGACCCGCTTCTATATATATATATATATATATATTACGAAGATAATGAATATCATCGTGACTTCCCCAACAAACTTTCTCATTTTTCCCTTAAAGCATCCTTATTGATTGCACGCATTGAGGGATTTTCATTTAAGGGTAGTCCCGATGAAAACCATATTTATTACAAATAACTAACTTAATTAATTCCTTTAATCTATCCAAATTAGTTATTTAACTCTTACATTAATGATCCGACGTAGCATAAGGTACTCATGAGTAAAAGAAATTATGCCACAAGTATTTTTTAACAAATATATAGAAAGAGTCCTGTAATAAAATTAAGGGTTAATATAATCTTTAGTTTGTTGGGAAAAGAAGTCCCATATTGGTGGGATCTCTTTTGATTAGGGGGACTTTGAGTATAAAAGGAGCCCCCTCCTTCCTTCAATTCTCATCCCTTAAACAACTGTCTGTTAAGGCATTTGTATTTTCTCCCCTCTTGTAGTATTTCACTTATAAATTATTTAAAGTGAAATTTAGATTATGGTATTTCTCTTATTATTGTCCTATTTATTATTTATTAATTGTTATTAGATATAGTAGTTGTGATTTATTATATTATTAAATTACGTCTAGAAACTTTATTTTCTAGTATTGTGATTTTTTAGTATAATCGGTTACGCTCTATATATCCCGCTTTTGTAACAATTGGTATCAGCAGAGCCAAGGTTCTATCTGAGTATGCTCTGTGGTTGCAGTATAATATGAACTTCCACATCATAAAAGAATTACTTTGGGCCTCTGCATTGACAACTATCAAATAGTATCTGGAGCAGAATTGGCGGACAAGGAGATTGAAGTATCCACATCAAATGTTAACAATTCATCATTGGCATCTTCGTTTATGACAAGAATTGTGTCCAATGCAAAGCTTGCAGTTGAAATATTTGACGGATCTAGACATTTTGGAATGTGGCAGAGAGAGGTTCTTGATGTCCTTGTGCAACAAGGACTAGACTTTGCTATTGAAGAGAGGAAACTATATAGTGTAGGGGAGGAAGATTGGAGGATCATCAATCGTGTTGCTTGTGGTACCATTCGATCATACCTTTCAAGAGAACAAAAGTATCCACACTAAAGGAAACTTCTGCATATAGGCTATGGAAGGCATTGGAGGACAAATTCTTGAAAAAAAACAGTCAGAATAAACTTCATATGAAGAAAAGATTATTTCACTTCACCTATGTTCCTGGAACCACAATGAATGATCATATTACTAGCTTTAATAAGTTGGTAACAGATTTGCAGAATCTAGACGTGACCTTCGAAGATGAAGATCTGGCTTTGATGTTGTTAAGATCACTTTCTGATGAGTACGAGCACCTGGAGACTACTTTACTCACAGCAAATAGGAAGTATCGCTTAGAGAAGTTTGTTCTGCGCTATACAGCTATAAATAAAGAAAGAAAGAGAAATAAAGAGGCAGGGAAGTAGGGGCACTAGTCACAAGAGGACGTACTAAAAATCAGTCTGAGATAGAGGAAAGGGAGATCCAAATCGAGGTATAGACCCAGTAAAGATGAATGTTCCTTTTGTCAAGAAAAAGGCCACTAGAAGAAGGATTGTCCAAAATTGAAGAACAAATCCAAACACAAAAGTGGGTGACTGTATGGATTTAAATGTAGCTGACTGTGATGATGAAAATTCAGATTTTTCACTATCTACAACAACGTCATCAAAATTGTCAAGCCTATGGTATTTAAACTCAGCTTGCAGCCATCATATGTGTCCCAACCGAGACTGGTTTACTGATTTTAAAGAAGGAGGATATGGAGTTGTCCACATAGCAAATAACAGCTCTCTTACCGTATATGGCATTGGTTCTATTCGTTTGAGGAACCATGATGGATTGATCAAAACATTGACAGATGTTCGATATGTACCGAATTTGAAGAAAAATCTCATTTCTGTGGGAACCATAGATTCAAAAGGGTTCAAAATCACTACAGAAAGTGGAGTAATGAAGATACTTTCTGGTGCACTTGTGGTAATGAAGGGTATACGGAAGAACAATAATATGTACCACTATCAAGGTAGTACGGTTATTGGAACAGCAGTAGTGACATCCAGTGGTGAGAAGGAAGTAGAAGCGACAAGGTTATGGCACATGCGCTTAGGACATGCTAGAGGAAAATCCTTGAAAAACTTATCAAATCAAGGGTTGTTAAAAGGATTAAGGCATTATAGTTTAGATTTTTGTGAGCATTGTGTAAAAAAGAAGCAGACAAGGGTTAAATTTGGAACAACTATCTATGATACAAAAGGTATTTTGGATTATGTCCACTCTGATGTTTGTGTTCCTTCCAAAACACAGTCATTGGGAGGAAAAAATTATTTTGTAACCTTTGTTTATGACTTTCCCCAAAAATTTGGGTGTATACGATAAAGACCAATGATGAAATGTTGGGAGTTTTTCTCAAATGGAAGGCGATGATACAAACACAAACAGGCGGGAGGATCAAATGTCTTCGTATAGATAACGGAGGAGAATACATGAATGATCCTTTGCAGATGATTTGTGATGAAGATGGCATCGTCAGACATTTCATTGTCAAGTATACACCACAATAGAATAGAGTGGCAGAACGCATGAACCGGACTTTACTGAAGAAGGTTTGGTGTCTGTCGTCCAATCCTGGCTTGGGCATAGAATTTTGCATTGAGGCAATAACATATGCGAGTCATCTCATTAATCATCTACCATCTACTGTTATTGGTGGTAAGACACCGTTGGAACAGTGGTATGAAAAACCTGCTATAGAGTAAGATTCTTTGCATGTATTTGGCTCAACTACATACTACCATGTAAGAGAGTCAAAATTAGATCCGAGAGCAAAGAGAGCTATCTTTTTGGGGATCACTTCTGGAGTCAAAGGATATCGTTTATGGTGTCTGGAGAAAAAGAAGATTGTATTTAGTAGGGATGTTACCTTTGATGAATTTGTCATAGTGAGAAAGGTAGTAGCTAAAGATACCAAACAAACTGATGGTGTTGCAAAGTAGGTGGAGTTTAAAGGAAAGATGATTTTTCCAGTACAAGGAGCAGACGGGGAAACAAAAGAAGACTTTCCTGTAGCAGATGAAGAGCCAGTTGAAAGGGAGATTTCAATCATGGACCTCAATAGCAATATGAATCAATAGCAACCAGCAAGCCAAAAAGAACAATAAGAAACCCTACTCGTTTCAAGGACATGGTGGCGTATGCAACCTCAGTTGCAACTGATGATATTTCTTCAACTTATAAATGGGCTATCCAGATCTCATAAAAGGATAAGTGAAGGAATGCCATGAATGAAGAAATGCAGTCCCTTCATCAGAATGGTACGTGGAAATTGGCCAAACTCTTGAAGGGGTAAGAAGGAAATTGGTTGTAAAGGGGTATATGCAAAGAAAGAAGGATTTCCTAACTAAGGTGATGTGCGCTATAAAGCAAGGTTGGTAGCTAAAGGTTATGCTCAGAAGGAGGGAATTAATTACAATGAGTATTTTCTCCAGTTGTGAAACATTCCTCCATTAGAATTTTATTGGCTTTGGTAGCACAATTAGATTTGGAACTAGTTTAGATGGATGTGAAAACTGCATTTTTAAATGGAGACTTAGAGGAGGAAATCTACATGACTCAACAGGAAGGATTCAAAGTTGTTGGAAAGGAGAGTATGGTGTGTAAACTTGAAAAATAGTTATACAGATTAAAACAATCTTCAAGACAATAGTATAAACGATTTGATAAGTTTATGTTGTGGCATAAGTACAAAAGAAGCATATACGATCATTGTGTCTATTTACAAAAGTTTGAAGATGGATCATTTATATATCTCCTCTTATATGTTAATGATATGTTGATAGCTTCAAAAAATCAGGCAAAAATTGAGAAGCTAAAGGTTCAACTAAAAGGGAAATTTGAGAAGAAGGATTTTGGAGAGGCAAAGAAGATTCTCAACATGGAGATAACAAGAGATAGACAATCAAAGAAACTCTTTTTATCTCAAAAGGAGTATTTGAATAGGGTGCTAAATTGATTTAGTATGAATGAGAGAATGAAGCCGGTTAGTACTCCACTTGCCCCTCATTTTAAGCTTAGTGTTGATATGTCGCCAAAGGATGAAGATGAACGAGAGTATATGTCAAGGGTACCATACGCAAATGTTGTTAGTAGCTTGATGTATGCAATGGTTTATACAAGACCTGACATTTTATTGGCCGTTGGAGTTGTGAGTAGGTATATGTATGATCTAGGAAAGGAGTATTGGCAAGCTGTGAAATGGATTCTACAATATATCTGTAATACTATAGATGTTGGATTGGCCTTTGAGCAGGAAGATGATCAATGTCTAGTTGGGTATTGTGACTCAGATTTTGCGGGTGATTTGGATAAATGAAGATCAACTACTAGTTATGTATTTACTTTTACAGAGGCACCAATTAGTTGGAAATCGACTTTGCAGTCAACAGTTGCTTTGTCTACCACAGAGGCAGAGTACATGACAATTACAGAGGCTATGAAGGAGGCAATTTGACTTCAAGGATTGCTTGGAGAACTTGGTATTGGTCAAGAAGACATCATAGTATTTTGTGACAACCAAAGTGCTATTCAATTAGCAAAGAACCAAGTTTATCATGCAATGATGAAGCACATTGATGTTCGATATCACTTCATACGGGAAATTTTAGAAGACGGTGGAGTCATTATACAGAAGATACGGACAAGTGAAAATCTTGTTGATATGCTGACAAAGGTGGTGACTTCTGCCAAATTTCAATATTTTTTTGATTTGATCAACATTATTGAACATTGATTATTGAATTGTCAGCACAAATTTTTAATGTGGGAATTTTTTCCAAGGTGGAGATTTGTTGGCTGTGAAAAAGAAGTCCCGCATAGGTGGGATCTCTTTTGATGAGGGGGGACTTTGAGTATAAAAGGAGCCCCCTCCCTCCTTCAATTCTCATTCCTCAAACAATTGTCTCTTAAGGCATTTGTATCTTCTCCCCTCTTATATCATTTCACTTATAAATTATTTAGAGTGAAATTTAGATTCTGGTATTTCTTTTATTATTCTCCTATTTATTATTTATTAGTTGTTATTATAGTAGTTGTGATTTATTATATTATTAAATTACGTCTAGAAACTTTATTTTCTAGTATAATGATTTTTTTTGTATAATCGGTTATACTCTATATATCTCACTTTCACAACATAGTTATCCAATTTTTTTGTTAAGAAATTCAATTTTTAATACCTTTACTATCAAATTCATTAATTCAATTTCAATCTCTTGAAATACTGACATTACTCGTAACTGAAGGCCAAAAAAAAGATATTACTCGTAATTAATATTTTAATTTATTTTAAATAAAATTTATATTTATATCATAATACTTGGTGAATCTTATACGATCATAAAATATTTAAAATTACAAAAATACCTGATAAAAAAAAAAGTATAGCTACAAAAAATTATAAGAAGTACAACGTATCTGTTAAGATTCTTTGTTACTATTGTTATCAAGAAAAGATTCGCTGTTATGATAATCAAAAGACATTAAATTTATACTCCTTTCGGTCTATAATATAGGGTACTTAAATTATATCACAGGAAATAAGAAATAACAGTTAAGTTATTAATATATCCTAAAATGTAATTTTTTTTCCACTTTTACCCTTCTTGAGAAATGTGTTTAATTGCATTGGGAATGTTATTTTTGAGAGATTGGATATAATAAGTGAGATGAACAAAGTTGGAAAGTGAGTATTAATTATATGGGCAAAATAGGAAAAAGAACATTAATTAAACTAGAAGTGACTTATATTCTAAACCATGCGTTTTTTCTACAAATATCCTGATTGTGGACTAGAGGGAGTATTATTTTATCAAAGTCTTATCTTTCCCTCTTCCTAAGGCAAAGTACATGACAACGCACCAAACATTGAAAAAAAAAAAAAAAACTGAAGGAACATGAGTTTAGAGTTGGTGAGGAATTGGTTATGCCGCTGATATAACAACTTTGTTGATGGGCAAATTGTAATTACCTTTATAACCCTAAATTTGGATGCAGAAAAGATTATGGGGAAAATGCTAGGAGGAAAAACTCTTAAAAGTATTCTCTCGGCTACTTTCTCTTCATTATATTCCTCTAAATCTAAACATGTCCTAAACGTTCTATGAGTTTTGAGAGTTTAGACCTTTCTTAATAATCATAAAAAACTTACCTAAACTTTTCCATCTCTGTGCTACACACATCATGCGGCTAAAGATTTGCACTCAGTGGCTGGAAAGGAGTGTCCTTTCCTGCTCCTTCTGCCCAGGGGCGGTAACCCAAAGGGCTTCTTACGGCAAACGAGCAAGTTTACAAACTCAAAAAGGTCCCAAATTTTTCGACAGATCGGCGCCGATCTTGGGAAAGCAACGGCTTTTGGACAAAAAATTACACGAAAGCAGGGTAGTTTCACCCTTGTCCTTCCAACTGGTGCTCAGCCTCCATGCCGCTAGCTCCTACGGTTCCACCCGCCACCAATTTCTTAAGTTCTTCAACATCGATTCCGTCGATCGTCTCAATTCCATGGCCTCTTTACTTTCCGACGTCCTCTTGACGGATCGTGATCCTGCTGTTAGTCCTCGCATGCGTTGCTCCAATGGCTTGTGGCATGATCAATCCCGTACTCTCAACCCCTCTTTTCAATGAGAGATGGATGTCTCCATTGATTTCCCTCTCCATTTATTTTCTATTGAGTGTATCTATCATTAGATCAACTTTCAAATTTGACAAGCCATGTCGTAGGACTATCAAATAAAACTAGACTAACTATGTACTATAGTGATGCTAACCTAGGTTGATCTCTTTGAGGAGCCGATTATTTAGTCCCTAACTAACTAATTATTAATTAACAAATTAACCAAAAAATGTAATGAAATTAATTAACTATTTTAAATTAAGCGAAGCTACTTTTTATAGGTATTTTTTCCAAGTTTAATGAATGAAATGGAGTGATGTAAAATGTGAATATGAACTTCCTTAACAAGTGAATCCACTAGCTTTCCTTGTTCCAATTTAATTGAGTTTAATTCGTTTGTTAAGTACTTAGGCTTGTAAGAAGAGACATTCTCCAAACAATTCCTCTAATTAGCTAAACCCACCTAGACACCTAGCTTGAGTTTAGTTCATTAGACTCATTTTAGTTGATACTTAACAAGCATTAAATCTGGCAATAGGCATTCTCTACTCAAATTGACAATTGCCATGCACTACTACAAAAAAATGGTCTATTGGCGCTTAATTTAAAGAATACTTTGGCATTTAAGAAACGCCAAAGCTTTCAACGCCATTAAAAATACCTATAACGCTTTAGAATTTATAGAAACGCCATACATTAATTTTTGAAATTAAATATATAAATTAAATACCTATGACATTTAATAATCAAGCGCCAAAGGAGGGTCTTGACCCTCCTTTGGCGCTTTAAACTCAAGTGCCAAAGGAGGGTGTTGCGCCCTCCTTTGGCGCTTGTTCAATAAGTGCCAAAGGAGGGGTGCCCCTCCTTTGGCGCTTGTTCAATAAGTGCCAAAGGAGGGGTGCCCCTCCTTTGGCGCTTGTTTTTATTGAACAAGCGCTAAAGAAGGTCTCTATTTTTTTTTTTAATAATTGTTCTAATTATTTCTTTTCCTGTACGATGGTGTAATGCAAAAAATCAAATAAACTAATTGCCTGAATATATATTTCTAGTAGACAAATGGCTATATATTTCAAGTAGGCAAATTATAATATGCTGGTGTAATGCTAAAAAAATAGCTATAATGAATAATTATAATGTTTAACAACTACAATACCTTAAACATTTTTTTGAAAGTGGTCAATTGCTTGCCTCTTGCAGTTACTTATCTTTTGTTATTTATTTTTTTTTAAAAAAAATCAGCAGCATAACATCCAAAAATTTAAAGTTTTCCAAAATATTAAACACTCTCCTTGAATCACAAATAATCACCCAATTAATCCAGCAGCATCTAATAATTCTTCACAACTCACAACCAAATAAATCATATTTGCCAATTCTACTACATATCATAGTTAAATAATTGGGTACATAACAAGCCAACAAAAATACAACCCTATGTTTGTTAAATTAATTGATTCCAAAATAATCATTTATTAAACTACCAGCGGCATTTATAACACTTCCACCCAATTTGACCATTTCATCAATGCCTTTCACAACAATTTTTTCACTGTTGACAACATGCACTTCTACGAAAAAGTATAAACAAATATATAAGAGTCATACATATTTTAACTAAAAAGAAAAAAAAACGTGGATCAAATGTTAAAAAAAACACTTACAAGAGCTTCTGTAGGAGGCCGAGACAAGAAGAAGAAAAACATGTGGGGAGAGGAAGCTATGTACTACAACCAGCCAAGAAGAAAAAGAGCACATGAGGGAGGAAACTTTGTAACGCAACAGAACTGGCTAACAAATGTTAAAAATGTGTGCACGAGGAGGAGACAAGAAAAAAATAGAAAGTGGAGGATAAAGAAGCTTCTACTTGCTGCCGGTCAAAGAGAGGGAGGGGTGGGGATAATGGAAAGGTAAAGCAGGAAGGTGATAATGACGAGATGACAATGGAGGGTGGTGAAAATTTTTAAAATTTTATATAACCTTTTATGGCGCTTATATAAGAAGTGCCAAAGAAGGTGTGTGCTTTCTTTAGAAAAAACAAAAACAAAACCAAAGTAATAATCAAATCATATGCAAATAAATTTTTTTTTTTGTGGCCTTGGAGGTAGAAGTTTTGGCGCTTAATAGAGGAAGCGCCAAAGCATCCATTATAAAAAAAAAACTAATCTGGCATTATATAGCTTCCTATTTAAAAAAAAATATATGCATGAAAGAATCACAAGAAACATTGTTTATTCTAGCGTATTTATGAATTATATTTTTTTTAGGAATTAATTAATAAAAATATTCAGATAGTTAATAAAAAAACCTTGAGATTGATGTTGGTCATACTCAAATAATAAAGTAAAATAAAAATTCAGTTTGGGCATACTCAAATAATAAAGTAAAATAAAAATTCAGAGTCAAAAAATGCTCGTATATGTGACTTTGAGTTTGATCCATGTGGCCATTCAATGAAATCAGTTTCTTTTATTTTTTTATTAAATACTAGGAAGCTTTGGCGCTTCCTAAGGAAGCGCCAAAGCTTCCTATATAATTTTTTTTAATATTACATGGAAGCTTTGGCCCTTCATTAGGAAGCGCCAAAGCTTCCTATTTTCATTTTTTTTAAGCTTCTAATTCTTTTCGACATGTGGTCTTTTTTTAGAAAAAAAAATTATGAACTTCAGGGAGCTCACTCAGTTTTACGCTTCATTATGAGTTTAAGTTAATACTAGTGATGACAATATATATCCAACCATTCGTTCAAGTAGATAATATTGGATGTATAGAAAGAAAGAGCAAAAAAGTATGGTAAACATATCATATAGCGTTACGTTGATTGTAACTATTAAACATTTACCAATAATAAATTTATAACAGTATAATGACCCAAATTAAAAAAGAAATTAATTTAAATTTTTTATTAAAAAAAACCTAATGCAAATATTATCGGCATATTACAGGGACTCGTAACCAGTTAGAAAGAAATTAAACTTCTTTTACAAAGCATACGCAGGACTATAGGAAGATTAAAAAGAAAGAAAAAAAATAATATATTAAACTTCCTATTATATATATATATATATTTAAAAAAAATATAGGATGCTTTGGCGCTTAGTAAGGAAGCGCCAAAGCTTCCTATTATATTTTCTTTTTTTTAAAAAAAAAATATAGGAAGCTTTGGCGCTTCCTTATAAAACGCCAAAGCTTCCTATTGTTTAAAAAAAAAAAAATTGAAGGCCTTGTTTGGCTCTTGTTCAGGGAAGCGTTATGCAAGGTTAACGTCAATTATGACGTTTATAATTGTAAGTGCCAAAGCTTCTAAATAATTTTGATTTAAAAAAAATAAATAACTATCTTTGGCACTTCATTAAAAAAATGCTACAAAAGTCACGCCACTAAAGCCCTTTTTTGTAGTAGTGTGCTAGCAACCTAGCCGGCCAATTATTAGCATCAAACATATGAATGATAGAACAAGGCTAACAATTAGGCTAACTTTTGTAGCATTTAGAACAAGGCATAACGCTTCAGGGAAGCGTTATGCAAGGTTAACGTCAATTATGACGTTTATAATTGTAAGTGCCAAAGCTTCTAAATAATTTTGATTTTAAAAAAATAAATAACTATCTTTGGCGCTTCATTAAAAAAATGCTACAAAAGTCACGCCACTAAAGCTCTTTTTTGTAGTAGTGTGCTAGCAACCTAGCTGGCCAATTATTAGCATCAAACATATGAATGATAGAACAAGGCTAACAATTAGGCTAACAAACATTCTATCAAATTATTAAAACACAAAATCCAATACAAATTTCAGTCTCAATATGCAACAACCAAAACACATCTCAATACAACCACAAATTACAATCCTAGAAACTTAGGTATCACAATTTATAGTCATAAATGACTGAAACTAAAATTAAGGTTGAAGAAACTCCCTAGAAGCATAAAGATTAAAGAACTCTAGCTAGCTTCATCAATCACCAAGGATTAGCGAATCAATCGCTCATGACTACACTAACAGTTTCATCGAAGCTTGAAGAACGCTTGGCCATCACAACAATAAAGAGGATAGAATGGAGAAGAATAATGATGGAAGCTATCAGTTTTGGAATGGAGATGGTGATGATCACCAGTGGAGGTGGAGAATCCGGAGGTGGTTAAAGCCAAAATATGTAAATAATATTATTATAATAAAAATCTACCATGGTAAATCTCAAACATTGAAAGTTGATCTAATGGTAAATAGAGAGTAAATAGAAAGGGAAATCAATGGAGACATCCTTCTCCCCTTTTCAACTCATTCTCAACTCTGTTTATAAAGCTCATGTGAACCCAGTGGACTCTCAAACCAAGGTAATGTTCCTTTTTTTTATCACGTCTAGGGCAATATTGGGAAAAAAAATCATGTCATTAATTCTTACTCCCTCTTGCCCCTTGATATAAGACATATTTAATTAATTTGATTAGATCAAAGAAATTAGATAAATTAGTACACCCTAATTATCTTCCTTAATTCCCTGCTTCCCTCTTCTCCTTAATTAATATTGAGGGAACATCGATAAGGTAAATTAGAAAAAGATTAACAAATATGAAAAATATGCCTTATATTTATAATCAAGATCAACTGTCCAAATAAGTTTTATATTAAGGCCCAGAGGGAGTATATACATTCATATTTTCTTTGAATTGATGCAAGATATATTATCACTGGGAATGCGGCCTGAAGTGTTTCGCGGCAACAGCCAGCCCGAGCCCGTTTAGGCGGGCTGGCGGCAATTTTTTTTTTTAAATTTCGTTTTTTTTTTAAATATTTACTCTCTTTCTCTTTCACCCGCTCATATCACACTTCTTTTTTTTATACATTTGTATTATGAAGTCAATTTTATTCTTACTTTCCTTTTTTTTCATTTACTCACATAACAAAAATATATAAACACATCTCTTTTAAATTTAATAATAATAGAATAAATAAATATAATATGAAAATAAAAATGTCAAATAAAAAGTATGAGAAATTAATTAAACACGGCATCAAATGAAAGGTAATAATAAGGGTATTTGAATTTATTTTATTTAAAAAAAACCAAAAAAACTAAAAAAAAAAAAAAACGGGTCAGCCCGCCAACCCGCGGGCTGGCCCGCATCAGCCCACGGGCTAAACGGGCTGAGCCCGTTTAGCCTGCATTTACACGGGCTGCTAAAATGGCAGCCCGTTTAAGGGTTTTTTAGGCGGGCTGGCGGGTCGGCGGGTCGGCCCAAATTACCAGCTCTAGATATATTCAACCTATTAATTATATTCATCTTAAATATATAATCAGCCTTGGTGAATCGTAAATGTATAGTCGCAAGAATGCATTATTTCTTCCAGTTTGACAGAACACAACTAATCACTTTATCCTTTAGCATGCGGCTAATCGTTCTAGAACACACGATTTCATGTGTGTCCACTTGCCGACCTCTCTTTAAGTATATGGCTCTTTTCTTAAAATATATCTAAAATAAGCAAGGAAATTAAGGGAGTCAACAAGAAAACAACTTGTTGTCTTGAAGTGCTTAATGAAGAAATGGCTATATAATTTGTGTTGTGCAGGCTCCTCATGTGGGGCAACAAATTAATTCCTGGGTGGAAAATGAAACAAGTGGCCTTCTTAAAGACCTTATTCGTGAGGTGCATCTTAACAACTCAGTCAAGCTCGTCTTTACAAATGCACTATACTTCAAAGGAGCATGGGGAGGAGAATCTATATTAGGTGTGTCAGATTTGAGGGGAGGGGAGGGTGGGGAGGGGTTAAATTATAATTTTGGATGAGAGAAACCCAAAATTTACCCTATCATTTCTTTTAAATTTTGGGTTCTTGCTCAAAATTTACCCTCTCATTCCTTTTAAATTTTGGATTCCCGCCCAAAATTTAAATTCCTCATAGTCAAAAAGGTAATTCTACCCCCTCCCCTCCCCTCCCCTCAAACCTTCCATTGCTCAGGGTGAGTTTGGTTTAAGGGGAGGGGAGGGGGTTAAATTACCTTTTTGGATTGAAGGTATTTAAATTTTAGGCAGGAACCTAAAATTTAAAAGGAATAAAAGGATAAATTTTGGGTAGGAATTCAAAATTTAAAAGAATGAGAGGGTATGTTTTGGGTTTCTCCCATCCTAAATTGTAATTTAGCCCCTCCCCTCTCTCAAACCAAACACACCGTAATACAACATTGGCTTTGAAGGTACATGAGGCAAATATGGTGGGCACCCACACATTACTATCGCCACGGTGGCAGTTGAAGCTTCGGTCCCTTGTTCATTTACTTCGATGAATGCCTTTCGAAATATGTTGAAAAGGTATAACTTTTGATTATCATGGAAAGAACTTAACATTCCTGCAAAGTTTCCTCCAGAGAATGGCAAAGTTTCCTCCAGAAAATGGCAATGTTATCCCTAGTTCCCTCAAAACATAAGAAGCTAACATTAACATCCAGTAGGGTATCAAAAGAACCTAACATTTCTGTCAACTCTCTTCCAGAGAATGGCATTTTAACCTCTAAACCCCTCAAATGTGTGGAGAATCTCTAGCCGGATAATTGAAATGTGTGGAGATAGAGCGCTTATCTTCACTTCGCCTTTTATATGGTCGATTAGGCCGTTCAATAGTATCGTTATATCTACCAAACACTTTCCTCTTGGCAGTCATGAAGGAAGATCCCACTAAGTTTTCGTTCCTAATATCCTCCATGCTTGGTAAGGGATAGGAGTGGAAATAGGCTAGACTAGGCTTTATCTAAATAGGCTTGGACCTGCAACTTAGATTAAAAGCTTGAGCCTGGGCTTGAGCTTGTATATAGGCTTTTTTTTAGGCCTGAGCCTAGACCTTCAAAAGATCTGATAAGATCTGAAGCCTCTTTAAAGGCCTTTTTAAAATATATGCCTTTAAAGCATATGCAACCAAATTCATAGATAACTCTTCACGCTTATTTACAGTCCTACATTATATCTTAAAATCTTAACATCCATTCTTGTCGTAATATTATGACTTACTAAGAAAAAGAAAAGAATGTCTAGTGACAACAATTGTTCGAGTAAATAGGAATAAAAAAAACTAATCGTCAGTTGACTAATGAGATATATTTTTTAAAATTGATCAAGTATAACAAGCAACACGTAAAACTAGAATTTACTGTTTTTACTCTTCACACATAAATTGCACAAACACCTTTTACTAAGATTATAATATTTTATTTGGCAATAAACTGAACTCATAGCAATTATTATATTTTAGTGGACGACCAAATCAGGGGAGAGGGATTGAGTTAGCATCGCCATCTCAAGCGATCAAAGAGAAAAGAGGTAAGGTGAAATATTGATGCGAAAGCAATAGTTGAGTGTATAAACTTAAGTGTAACGACGATGGGATGCGAAACTTAGAATTAAGGTTAAGTTGTTAAATTTATAAATAATTTATAAAATTATTTAGATGATATTATATATATTTATATAATAGTATAAATTAAAAAAAGTTAAATAGGTTAAGCTTATAGGCTAGGCCTTATGAAAATAGGCATGACCTGTTTATCTAAAAGGCATAACAATATGCTTGAGCTTGACTTATTTAATTACTAAATAGGCTAAACTAGGCTTTTATGTAGGCTATGACGTAGGGCCTGACCTATTTCCATCTCTAGTAAGGAAAAATCAGATTCTCCACCCCATGCACCTTTGAAGTATAGTGCATTTGTAAAGGCGAGCCTGACTGAGTTGTTAAGATGCTCCTCACGAATAAGGTTTGTAAGAAGGTCCCTTGTTTCATTTTCCACCCAGGAATTAAGTTGTTGCCTCACATGTGAGGAGCCTGCACAACACAAATTATATAGCCATTTCTCTTAATTAAGCACTTCAAGATAACACGTTGTTGTTCTTGTTGACTCCCTTAATTTCCTTACCTATTTTAGATATATTTTAAGAAAAGAGACATATACTTAAAGAGAGGTTGGCAATAAAATCGTGTGTTCTAGTACGATTAGCCGCATGCTAAAGGATAAAGTGGTTAGTTGTATTCTCTCAAACTGGAAGAAATACTACATTCCTGCCACTTTACATTTACAATTCACCAAGGCTGATTGTATATTTAAGATGAATATAATTAACAGGTTGAATATATCTTGCATCAATTCAAAGAAAATATGAATGTATATACTCTTTTCGGTCTTTAATATAAAATTTATTTGGAGAGTTGATTTTGATAATAAATATAATGCATATTTTTCATATTTGTTAATCTTTTCCTAATTTACCTTATCGATGTTCCCTCAATAGTAATTAAGGGTGCAAGGGAATGAAAAAATTAAGGAAGATGACTAGGGTGTACTAATTTAACTAACTTCCTTAATCTAATCAAATTAGTCAAATATGTCTTATATCAAGGGGCAAGAGGGAGTAAGAATTAATGACATGATTTTTTTTTTCCAATATTGCCCAAGAGGGAGTAAGAATTAACAAAAATAAAGATGATTCAGAAAAGCATGTTTCATCACAAAAACTAAAAAATAATCTTAATCTTAATATGACACCAAGTAAGGTTGAAATGCATGGTAACCACAAAAGTAAATCATACCAACTGTCATTAGCGAGTTATATGGTTTAAAAAAATATAAAACTAATTCATAAGGACCAAAACAAATATGAAACATGACAGAATAAAAGTGAAATGGATTGCTTTAACTTGTTCGAACACTCATATTCTTTCCTCCCGAACTCTAATGCACGTACCGGAATTGATTTAACAACTAAGAAAACTTTTGTCTAGTTAATTCAGAATATCATCTATAATCAAGTTCAAAAACAATATATATAGATAAGTGAATGTGCTTAAGCTTATACAGACTTGAACTTCACATATCTAATTGTAAAACGGAGCATACAACATATATCAATTATAGGAATAACATATAGCCTGAAGGAATAATATTTAATAAAATAAAAAATATCTATTTGATAATAAAATTAAACGGGTGGATATGGGCAACCTGATGGTGTATCCGTAGCCCACCCATTTATTTCTTAAATGGGCAGGTTTCATCTCGCTCCATCATGGGTCCTTTTATGGGTGGACCTAAATGGATAAATTTTAGATGGGTTTGAGTGGGTCTACCCAGTGGTTGTGGGTAATTTGCTCAGCACTAGGAGAAAGTTGTTAGAGATAGCAATATGAAAAATGTATGAGTTATTGACATATAGGTTCATGAAATGTGTGTCTATAAACACCCCCAAAAAAAGTTTTTTATGAAGAAAAAAATATTTTTACCCATCCTTTCTATTCTAAATATGCCAAATGTAACAAATTATAAATCCAAATATTATAAAAGCATATCGATCCAACGTTTTAAATTAAATTGTTTGATAGAAACTCTAACTTTAAATATGATAAAATTTTAATTTCCGTTTGATAGAACGTCAAATTTAAATGCAGAATTATCCAAGGATACTACTACCCACCAAGCAAATTTCGCACCAATTTTCAATATTAAAAAATTATTCTCTATTCACTACTATTTTTCATATTGTAATTAAGTCTCAAAATGTCATTCTAATAATAATCCTTAGGTCAAAAATATTTTATTTCAAATAATTTTCTGTTTTCTGGGACCTAATTTTAATTGAATATGTTTTTGAAAACCCCATTGTCATCTATGATCTCCCTTTTATTTAAGGAAGAATTAAATGTGGATTTCAAATAAAAAAATAATTATTTTTGGGGTCTAAGTTACATGTCAAATTTTCACATTTCCATGTAAGTACGACCTATCTTAATTTTTTCGAACTGTGTCTGTAAATCTTCCTTCAGCTGAACTCAAGTTGGCCTCCCTTGTTACACACAATTTTAAATGATAAATCACACAATTCGAGCTTAAAAATCAGTATGATTTAGGTGTGAAAATTTTATATTTTAGATTGAACATATATACTGATGTTTTGGCACAATTTTTTAAATTAGATATACAACTTTTTGTAATACAAACTAAAAAAAGTCGGATAATGAATATGTTTTTTCCCCTCATTTGTTAGATTTTTCATTACTTAATTAGAAAAATTAGGGAAATTGTTTGAAAAATACTTCATTGCAAAACTTATAGTAAATGTAGTTTAAGGAGCCAAATCCTTAAACGCTGCAACTCGTTGTCACTCCATCCTTAGGTGGAATTCTTCATATGGGTGCAATATATCTTCAAGACTTCAACTATAGCTTATATGCAAATGGCTTCCGTTATTTTACACATATTCAAAAATAGATTACACACAACTGAAGGAAAAAGAGTTACACTTGGTGAATATATATAGCACCTTTGAGTTCTTAAACGAATACCTCCGGTCTATAATATAAGAGCTGGTTTTCGATACTATTTGGTACTGAATATAATATCTTGATACATTATGTCTTCTAAAATTATAATTTTTTTTTCCTAAAGTATTCCTATTAATTGCATATATTGAGTGGTTTCCATCTAGAGGTAGTCACAATGAAATATGATATTTTAAAAAACCAAACCATATTTGCTATAAATAACTAAATTAACTACTCCTTTTGGTCCTATTTATAAGAGTCCGATAACCTAATCACGTGGTTTAAAAAATGATTAAAATTAGTTAAAATAATAAATATATATTAAAATAAACTTTTTTCCTATTATGCCGCTATTTATAGAGAGGTAGATAAGAGGGAAAAAAAATAGAGAAAATATAAGTATCACCACCTATTTTCAAATATGCTTTGTTTCTTAGGAACACACACGCTTTTGGAGATACAATAAGAGCTAGGTTTTTTCAACGGTATAAAGCAATGTTACTGAACCTGGACCAGATCGGCCGGTTCGGCCCGGGAACCAGCGAACCGGCTGGGAAACCGGTCCGGTCCGGGTTCACTTTTTAAAAAAAATTTTTTTTTATTTTTCCTTTAGAATTTCATATTATAAGTCTAAAATTTTCAATTTCTCACCGGTTTGACCCACTGACCCTTAACCCAGTACCCCGATCAGTTCAATGCCCGGTCCGAATTTTAATACCTTGATATAAAGTGACATTTTATCTTTCATAGGAATTCATGTAGGACGCCACGTAAGATGTGAGGTGTCTTCTATTAAGCTATGGTTGCAATTTTCATCCAAAAGATAACAGTAAGTTTATGGCAAGGGGATCGTAATAAAAAAAAATAAAACTTCTTTGAGGTTAAATTTAAACATTGAAAGTTCAACGAGGTAATGTGCAACTACCCAAAGACGTGAGAATCAAGCGACTGTGAACTGATCAATACTACGTTCTTATTTTCTGACCATTTGCATTATATTTTTTTTCACAATTCACATCATACACAGAAATATCCTTTTCTTCTTCTGAAACTAGCAAAGCAAGAAGCCAAGAACTCCCATATATATATATATATAACCTTTTCGTTCTTCACTTCAAAACACTTATCTTCTTTTCCTCTCCATCTCCTCAAATAATAAGAATGACCAATTATCCCAAAATTCCTCTGTACAATCCTCATGTCATCAAGAATCTTCATATTTCATCTTCACCACCGTCTGTTGCACTGTCTTTTACCTCCTCAACCTTTGGCGGCACTCGCCACTCGTTAGCCTCCGATCATCTGCCAGTGTCAGAGCCAATTCCGGCGTCCCTGGTCCCTTTTTCAATGACCACAATTCGGCCAACTCAATCTCGCCGCCGCCGCCTCTGAATGTGAATCTTGACTTCTCGGCCCATCATTGCCTCCCTCATCCACATCCCACGGCGGCACGTGCGTTTAATTTCCTTCCCTGCCATGCTTCGTTCTCTAAGTACACTCCTAGTCAGGATGTTCGGAGGTTGCTGGAATTCGACCGGGACAAGCTAATCCACCGGTAAAGGCATTGTCCAGAGAAGGAGGAGCTGATGAAATGCCGGATCCCGGCGCCGTTCGAGTACCAAATTCCGTTCCGATGGCCAGAGAGTCAGGAATTTTCCTGGTACGCTAACCTGGCCCACAAGGAGCTGACGATTGCAAAGGCAAATCAGAACTGGGTCCGATTCAAGAAGGAGGGAGCACATTTTATACTCATCTCTTTGATGAGTAAACATCACTTATCTTCATGGTTAAATTAATTTTGAAACGGTACAAATTTAATTCTTAGGTGGTAGGACCATGTTTCCACGTGACGCTGACTTGTACATCGACGACACCAGAAAATTGATCAACCTGAAAGATGGGCCCATCAGAACTGCCATAGATACCGGTTGTGGGGTACGGCATTCTTGCCTTTCTCGATTCTTGAACTGACCACAATTTGGATTCTTTAATCGGATGTGAAATACCACTCTTTTTCATTATGCTTTTCTTTGTGAACCGGTCCGGTTTTTGCATGTTGAACCAGATGGTTCACCTCTCTGTGTTAAAATTTTTGTGGAGTCTAACAACCTTCACAGTCACAGCAGTAATGGTTTTTTCCCTATAAAATGCAAATATATTTATGATGTAAAGTTATAGTCTGCAAAGTACCTCAGTAATATACATACATCCTTCAAAAGGTAAGAAAGTCCTCAAAGAATAATCTTCATCTTGGTAATGATTTTAATATGAGATTGTTTTACTAGTTTACAGTGTATAGGAAATTTATTTGGATAATCTATCTGATGCTGTCTAAGGATGAAGGTTAGAGCATCTCGAAGTGCACATCCTTAGACAGTTGTAATGGTTAAGTCTACTAGAGAGAAAGAGATCCAACTTATAGAACATGCTTTTTTTGTTATTTTTGTTTTCCATGTTTAAGGTAGTTTAGAATCCCTATATTTAGTAGGCCATTATTCTAAGAATATTGATATATTATTTTCAGTATTCCGGAAACTATAGTTTTTTTTCTTAGTTTTGATCTAAATTTTTTTTTTTAAATTTGTAGTCATTTTGAGATAAAAAATTATAATTATTTAGTGCAGGAAAATTTTTATTTCAAGTTCTAGTTGCATATTCTTTTGGTTTGATGCTTGGAGGGTAGGATCATTTACGAGGGACAATACAATTTAGGTAAACCAAGGAAGTGCTTTAAAAAAATTAATTATAGATTTTATTTCATGCTGTGACTTCCTCGCACTGTGTGTGTGTTTTTTTTTTTCCAATTTAGAAATTTTACTGCTCCTAATATCGGAGCTAATTCAAGAGTTAATCTTTATCCTAAATGAAAGACATATTTTTTTATATTTATCAATCTTTTTTTAATTTACCCTTATTTATGTCCACTCAACTATAATCAAGTCAGAAAGAGATCTAAGGAAATTAAGAAAGATGATTAGGATATTTTTAGAAAACACCATATCATATTAAATAATTTAACCTATTTTATTAATTTAATTAAAGCAAGTAAATATATTTTATATTAAAGACAGGATAGATAGAGTAGCATATAAGTGAGTAGGCTTTTTTATATCCAAAAACTGTGTCCACGCATCCTTTAAATTAAATAATCCCAAAGGAATGTTACGGTTATGTTAGTTACTATATGGGTGATCTCATAACACACTTTATATATATAGATATTACGTGCTTTTACTTTTTTAAGGAACTTTTTTGAACAAATGAAAGGCATAGATACGTCACAGCCATTAACTTGTCCCACATGGCCGTGTCATCGTCGCCTGCCTCATCTCACTTTTCATTTCAAATACTAATAATAATAATGCGAAAAATGGTATTTCTGAGTCACCTTTCAATCAATTGAACTTGTATATCTTCTTAAACCATCTTTAAATGCAGAATTCATAGGGGCTGGATTTTTTTTTTTTTTGCCTTGAACCTGAGTAATTATAATAGAGAGATGTCTACGTAATCACCCCTACAAACTTCAGCACATCAAATGAAAGTGCAATAATCTATGACCCTGAAATAGAGTATGAAAGTGCATTATAACTATTTCATTTTCTACTCAATATTTTTTTTTTTTTTTTTTGCTACCATTTCTTTTTGAATATGCACGGTATCATATTTACCAGCTAGATGAAAAATGAAAAATGAAGCCATTCTCTCATGTCACTGACCCATTAACATGATAGAAAGCTCGCAAGGCAGTTTTTCTTTCTTTCTTTCTTTCTTTAATATTCATAATTCTTTGTGTAATAAAGTATTTTCATGGCCAATCTTTGTGTAATAAAGTATTTTAATGGCCAATTTTCATTTTCAGGTGGCAAGCTGGGGAGCTTACCTTGTATCACGGGACATTTTAACGGCGTCATTTGCCCCAAGAGACGGACATGAAGCACAGGTTCTATTTGCTCTTGAACGTGGAGTTCTTGTTTTGGCTCGGGGCTCACGTTGCCCCGTTCCCTGGGGCCACTATGGTACAGCCACCTCATTTCCTTATTATGTGTGTGTGTGTATTTATTTATATAATTGGTATAGAAGGGTACGCGGTGTGATCTAAAGGTTATGGGTTCAAATTCTAAAAATAGCTTCTCTAATTGTAAGGATAAAGCTGAGTACATCGATCTCTCCCTAGACCTCACCTGATAGGAGTCTTGTTCACTAGACCGCCATTTATATATATATATAGAGAGAGAGAGAGTGAGAGAGAGAACCACATAGGTACAGTTTTAGCAGCTTTAAACTTTCATGATTGGAGAACTTTGTTACTGAGTTGCTTATGGTTTTACAGAAGGGATTTACTTGAAGGAGGTTGCCCGAGTACAGCGTCCTGGAGGGTATTGGATTCTGTCGGGGCTGCCAATCAACTGGGAAAATCACTGGAAAGGGTGGGAGAGGACAACTGAGAGTCTTAAAGAAGAACATGATGTGAATGAGAAGATGGCAAAGAGCCTCTGCTGGAAAAATTTGGTACAGAAGGGTGATCTTGCCATATGGCAGAAACCCAGAAATCATGCACACTGCAAGAATACCAGAAAGGTCTTCCAGAATCGAGCTTTCTGTGAGGCACAGGATCCAGACACAGCATGGTAATTTCCCACTTTATAGGTTTAATATTAAGACAGCTCTCTTGGCAGGATATATCATGGACTATATTAATACATTGGGCTCGTAAATATGTGATCAAAAAAAGATAAAATAATAATAATAACACTTGAAAAGATAGTGATGTCCACGGAAGATTCGTAAATAGATAAAGAGATTCAAAAAGCAAGACAGAAGCATATGAATCTTGCTGCCAGAACCAGTAGGATAATAAAGACAGAAGTCAGTAGAAGGATCAACTCACCAAAAGTTTGTGTTGCATATTCTGCCTTATCAAATGAAAATTCGTATTTTTTCTTAATCCTTCTGAAGTACTGATGCTAACTACCAGGAGTAATTGATTGCAGGAACACTAAAATGGAGACCTGCTTGACCCCACTACCTGAGGTAAGTGACATCCACGAAGTTAGTGGTGGGAACTTGACCAATTGGCCTGAGAGGCTCACTTCAATCCCTCCAAGAATTACAAGAGGAAATTTAAGTGGAATTACAGCAGAGATATTTATAGAAAATACAGAGCTATGGAAAAAGAGAGTGGCACATTACAAGGCCATGGATTATCAGCTAGCAGACCGCGGGAGGTACAGAAACCTGCTTGATATGAATTCTTACTTGGGAGGCTTTGCAGCTGCTTTAGTTGATGATCAAGTGTGGGTTATGAAAATTGTCCCTGTTGAGGCTGAGATTAACACCCTAGGTGTCATCTACGAACGTGGATTGATCGGTACCTATAAAAACTGGTAAGCCTCACTTCTGGAGAAAAATTTGCAGGCAGACTAGGTTTATGGAAAATAATCAGGCTAAGCAAGTCATGAACAGATATAAAAAACATGTCAAAAAGTTATTCTTATCGAGAAATATAATTAGCATATTAACATAAAAAAGCTATGTGGGAAATCAAGGCAAGCAACAAACATTGGTGGGTGAAAACAGAAAAGGGATTTTTTGTTTGCTTGTCTGACAAGTAGTTGTATATTTCTTGAATCATGTATAGATCTTCTAAAACATGGGTTTCCAGCGAAATAGCAGCTATATGGAGAAAAGAGACTAAAATTTTTTTTTATCAGAAATACCAAAGTTTAAATAAATAGATATATCAAGTTTCATTGGTAACTAAGAAGTCACTAATAATTACGCTTCTCTGCTCAGGTGTGAAGCCATGGCCACCTACCCAAGAACTCATGACTTCATACATGTTGATTTAGTTTTCAGCCTCTATCAGAACAGGTGATGTCAAAAGTAAACTCTGAAACTCATCAATTGTAATAGTGAAAATAGAAACACAGATCGTGAAACCTTATTGGTATTCTAATTACATCTAACTACTGTGCAACAGATGCGATATGGAGGATATTCTTCTAGAAATGGATAGGATTTTGAGGCCAAAAGGTAGTGTCATTCTGCTTGATGATGTGGACGTGTTGATAAAGGTGAAAAGCACTGCAGATGCAATGCAGTGGGAAACCAGAATTGCAAACCATGAAGAGGGTCCATTCAAGAGAGAGGAGATATTATTAGCAGTCAAGCAGTATTGGACTGCACCATCTGAGCAAAACAAGAGCTAGTTTGATCCATCTCTTCACTCAGAATTTTCTAATTTCTGTCAAACATTTTCTTAGGAAATTCCATTCTTTTCCAACCCCAATTCTTTGGCTGCAACGTGAACACTTATACACAACAATTATGTCATTGAAATTCTCATAGCAATTAAATGATTTAAATACAAGCTGCTGAAATTACAATCACCTCTCCTCTTATTCCAGCAATTACAGCGACCACCCTTGTGTTGAATTTTTATCAGGCAAATAATTCTTGTTTTTTTTTCATCCACAAGTACCCTCTTTACAGCCTTTCATATTGTTGGAAAATAAAAGACAAGGGTGTTTCTGGTAAGGATTAATACAGTTCCAAAATGTAGAACTATGAGGTTTATAATTTTTCTGATTGTCCTCCTTTCTTTCAAATTTCAAAGAACAAAAAGGAGACAAATAATTTAAAACTGAAATGCTTGATTTGATGTATTAACTACAAAAATATAGGCCTATCAAGAAGATATGTTATACTCCATAGAAAACATATATGCTTCTTAAAATTTGTTAAAAGCCTAATGAACATTCGATTAGGGCTGAGAAAGACGATTTGTGAATAAAAGTATGCACAATCGTTCTGTCAGATTAATGCCATCTTTCTGAACTATTATCTATACAAACACGAATACTTACAAGAACAAGTAAATCTAAATGAATTCCAGAAACAATGCTTCATGCCTACTGGTCAGGCCTACTTCACTCAAGGCAAATGAGCTATCATCCATACTGAAAGCTTGTCGGGGGTATGACTTCACCTATTCACCAAATATACAAGAAATGATTGTTTGGTTATTTATGCATCTCAAACGCAAGCACATATATGAAATATAAAGGACAAATAAATATAATTTCTTCCACATATTCAAATACCCGTTTAATCCAACCATATCACATATAGAAGTAAAAAAAATTGACTTTTAAATGCCATTATACACCTTTTTAGTCATCTTTCCGACAAATCATGATAATTGTCACTGGAATGACTTTATGATTTGTTTATTACAAAGGACTAGACCTGGGTAAATTTCTTTATGCATTTGCTATCAGGTTCTTCCCTTTGCTATTAGGTCTCTCATAAACATAAATAAGTTTTCAGAAAATGAGATTTATCTCGAACTACTGGAATTAAATCCAATCAAGTATTAAGCAAAAAGCCTTCAGGTATGCTACCCTAAACCCTAGTTTTTAAAATGTTGAAATATGTGACCTTTTTTTTGTGTTGAGAAAAATGACTTTGTTCAATTTATGACGTCTTTTCAAGACAGGAATGGTTTTTGCCCAATGACTGATGTGGATGATACTAACCTCCACACAAAATTGAGGGCACAAGCATTTTCCCCCAGTGCAGTACATATAAATATCTGCCTGTGTGTGTGTGAGGTAGAAGTGAATCAACGAGACACTTTTATGAAATACCACAAGAGAAGGGAATATCACACAACTAAACGACTCCTACAGTCACCCAGTTGTAGGAAATCATGCCATATTAAACTTCAAAGAAGGTTCAATTCAGAAAATCAGAGGACAAAGAAATAAACACTTACAACTCTATAGGTGCCAGGCTTTATTTCTCCACCAATTTCTATGAAATCAAAAATAACCTACAAATTTGCCAAATGACAGTTTGTTAGCTGTGCATGCCAACTACAAAACAATGTACAATAAGTGCATCAATCTACAAAAGTCTCCCTCTGACATGCTCTGTGGACCTTACCTCATAAAATTGTTATTAGAAAATCCGTTAGGTAAAGTGGAGAGAATCTAGACTCAGTTTTTCCCCAAATGGGTAAACTTTAAAAATGAGTAATTATTTTCCTCCCATATAAGAACGAATATAAAATGGTTTCAAATATGCGTGTGACAAAGTGAGAACATCAAATAGGGGAATTGCTATCAATAGGAGTTGTAGTTTTATATATGAACCTATTACAATACTTGATCTCCTTCATCATAAAAGATTATTTGAATAATAATGAACGTCAACTCTACAGCTTTGAAATTCTAATACAAGTTTACCTTAAGCTTGTCAGTCTTAAGAAATCGACGTCCATGTCGATTACCATCCGGCATTCGGATGACAATAGTAATTGCATTCTCATCATCAATGGGGGGTTCCTCAGGAATTAAAGTTTCTTTCTTACCGAACATTTTTGCCTCCTGCAGCCATGAGGCACATGCATAAATACCAACAAAAAAAGGGGAAAAAAAAACTTTGATGTTTTTCTATGTTATAAAGAACAAAACCATATGAGATGATATTCACCCTCAAAAAAAAAAAAAAAATCCTTTTGATACCATAATAAAGGAAAAATACTACAGAACAAGATGAAATTCTTTCCTACATGGCAATATCAGTAACCGCAAATGGAAGACTACAGATCACAACAATTAATGTACCAATGCTATTCACTCACACCAATCCCTTTAAAATGATGTCAAGGAAGCCCCCTTCCCCCTAACAACATCATTTACTATGATCAACGAAGAAGATAATCATGCAGTTTTCCACCAAAAGAACTGTATAGGTAGAAGGAGTCTCATCTTTGTTCAAACAAAACTACATTTAAACAAAGTTATGACTAGAACAACATATTCATCTTCACAAGATTTTTTGTTCTTCAAATAACAGTTTGTAATCAACATGTCAACATATTCCTACCAATTTATTTAGATAAAACAGCATATCATTTAAAATTAAATTTAGAATTATTGCCTGATACACTGGAAGTCACACTCAAGGCATCAGCCCATAACCCACCCACAACCATATCACCTTCTGATCAAGGTCAAGTAGGCGATTACTAGCATGAATCAATATCTGAAATGAGGATGATGGAGGTGTATTATGCACAAATAAATAATTCTAGACAAGCTATCATCGGCTTAAATAAGTACGATTATATGTAAGTAGGAACCATCAAATTTCATAAATCCGCCTCACATTGTCAGTTGCCACTAGTTATTCTCATATTATTGACTTCTGTATAATATTCCAGCATTACTTATTATAAAAAATATACCACAAATGAACACTTGAAAGTTAGGCAACTAAGAATATCTACAACCTTGATCAACATTACATCCAAACCAAGTAAACAATTTCAAGCTAGCAACTCAACGAATTTCTTACCTTCCTTTCAAGCTTCTTACATGACTCTTCTTCCTTTAAGCATTGAGTTTCAACTTTTCTTAGAGCATTCAATTCTTTTTTTTTATCAGCCAACAGTGATGCTTGATACTCAGCATCCTGCACGAAATTTGAAACATCATGCTATCATCGTACACACCAACACAAAAGTAGCCATCAAAGGCAAGAATGTAATACCTGTTGTTCTCTTAGCGATCGAGTTTCTCTTAATGACTGCTGTGTTGGAGTTGGCGAAAGCTGAACACTAGGATCCACAATTCTTTCTGGACAACATTGCAGATCAGGGAAAGATGATACATTCTGTGAAGTTTGATCAGGCATATCACCAAAAATTGCAGTCTCAAGCAAAACTGCTTCATTAAGCTCTTCAGATGACATATTACCCCACTACATTGCCAAACGGTGCCAACAAAATATCAGCATAACATCATTGGTTTTAAATGCAAATTTTCAAGAGTAAATCAAATTATTCTGGGTTTCTATTGCTACCTCTTCAGAAATAAATACATCTTCATTGCCTTGAAGACAACTATCAGCAGTGCTGCTCAATGGAGGACTTATCACTGGCTGTCCCACTTTTTGGGTTCCACCTCTGTTGGATGAGGTTCCTGGCTTTACTTGGAAAATGTTCATTTGTTAGAAGAAACATCTGTAGAGCTTTTTTATTGCACAGGTCCTTAGAAAAGTGTCATTCCTATACCGTTTAAAGTGCTCACACCAAATACACACAATAAGAACAAATATGCTGACTGAAAAATAAGTTTAAAGCTGGCAACTTCCCATTAAATATCATAATTATGTCACCTCTGCCCAAGTCATCCACGTAAGTTATAATTTCAATTTGCAAGATTAAGTTCACACAATTGAGACAAATGCTATAAATTGATATAATTTTAGCAGTATTTTCCTAGCTTTTTAATGAGCATTCATTATGCATCACAACAGTCAGAACTAGAACTAGAATGCAGGAAGGACCAGAATGAATAAAGTTGAGGGTTTCATAGAAATAACGTAAATTTCTGTGGAGGCCAGACTTTCAGAAAAGGGAAGGAGAAGTAAAATTAAAAGTCTTTTTTCCAATTCCAAACTTGGGGTGACCATGTCATGCCAAAGTATGCAAGTATTTCATCTTAAGCGCAAAAGTGTCTTGTGTGAGTATATTAAAAATTTAATCAGACTAACAAATTATGCACCTGCCCTCCACTACTGCTGTCATTCTCTCTAGTGGTTGATAGATCATGCACTCGTAGCCTTTCATTTTCCAGTATGGCTAGATGTTCATAGATTGCTTTCTCTTGCTCTGCCATCTGAGTTCATTGGTAATTAAATAAAGGACCAAGAAGATGGAGAAAGCATATATTAAAAATACTACTATGATTTCAAAACCTTCAGGGACAACGAAATTGCATGAGCTAAATCTTCATCTTCTTGGTCAAAATTACTTTGGGGAAGCCTACCATCTACTGAGTCCTGAAAGAATATTAACAGAGAGAGCAGGAGGAAACTTTAGAGAGCATAACAAAAGAGGTAAAAATCTAAGCTTTAAGATATGATATACATTAAGAGTGCCAAATTGCCTCCGTGAAGCACTCTCTCTGCACTCCAACTTTGAAGCCTCTATCGCAGCTTGAATCATTTCCTCCTCTGTAGCGTTATTTGGTATAAATGAGGAGTTTGGCTGAGTTAAGTTCAAATTGCTTTGAAAATCATTTGCCCCATAAATTCCTTGACCATGAGATGAGGAATTTCCAGTCAAATCTACACTTGAAGAGCTCAGTCCTGAATAATGGGATTGCTCATATGAACTATTGATCCCCACAGGAGTTCCCATCACTTCTCCTGGGCGTGAAGCATATGGTGCATGACTGTTAAGTGGAGTAGCACTAGTCCCATTATACAGGTCCCTCAGTTCTCTCCTATAGTTTGAGTCAAGTAGTAGTGAAGGTCGAAACCTTCTCACAGCGGACAGTAAAGGCAAAAGTCCACGTGATCCAGCATGGTTTTGATTATTAACATCCATGTGATTATACTGCGTACCAGCAGTAAGATTTTGCCCCATACTGGACAATACAGTGCAACAAACAAATGTGTAAATAAAAGAAAATGTGAAGAAACTCAGAACTTCTTATGGTATATGAAGTACCATTATTTACGTTCCAACAAAATATTTAGAAATTGGGAAAAAGATTATGAATTATTTGCCATACATGTGTTTATCCCCTTCAATAAAATGAGCATTGACAGCTTCATTAAGATTGCCTCCATACTCCTGCTTACCAATCAAAATATGAAAGTGTAAGGATTTGGGCTTATACTGAAAATACCTGGTATGTAACTTGATATGGATATTATAATAAGAGTTACCAAGTCTATAGGGTCACCGGTGATAGCAGGTGAAGGTCGCTTATAAGGTCACAGGGGTGGGGTAGGATGTAATATATATATATGGGCGATATTACTGTAGAACTTATGATTTTGTTGTTAAGTAAATAATACTGATCTTCTGATTCTCTTCTTCGTCTGACTATCAATTCTTCTCTCTTCCCTCTGTCTCTTCTCTCTGTTTCCCTCTTCCTCGCTCTGTTTCTCATTAATAACACAACATAACTAACCCAAATGATAGTGTTAACCATGAAATTAATTACAAACAAAAGAATCACAGTAGTGATGGACAAGGGCACTACACAAAGAAGACTAGTAATAGTTACAGAAAAAAGGATATGCTGTTATCTAGGCAAAGGCACAATGACAAACATTTAATAATTTAATATATTACAAACCCTTATCATAGTAATTCCTAATTAACGACAATCATTTGGAGATTTCATCTTTCTAAATAATTCTTCAAAAAGAAAATGATCAAGAGATCACATCTTCAAGACCATTTGTCGATCAAGGAAAATAGAGCCTTCTACAGCTACTTCATGCCCTCAGCTCATGTATCGTGGTAAGGAGTTAGTTTTTTTGAATTTGATTCATACTGCCCTTAAAAAAATAGTTCTGAAGCTAACAAGAAGAATGATTTGAATAAAAATGTCCTTTGTCCAGGGTTCAAATTTATTGTTTCTCAGCCCTGGGGACATTTAATGAAAAAGAACTTATCAGTTTCCTCATCATCCCAGGCCTACGTACATCTAAATCTAATGAAACAGAACTTTTTTTTCGACACATAATGAAACAGAACATTTTGTATTCCTTGATCTCAAAAATCAATTGCATTAACATACTGTTAAACACCGAACAGGGAACGTGAATTGCAGTGAATGAAATAGAATTAAATGACTATAATAGAGGGATAGCAAGCATCTCTCTAAAATAGCCCAGGAGGATCTCCAAACTTTAGCAACTCCCTGGAAAATTCGATGCTTTATTGAGTAGGCAATAAGCCAAATTTATAGAAGTACAGAGAGATAAAAATCTAATTCAAAATTCAAACTAGGAAATCCAAATAATATCAAAAATACTAAAATAATATCTAAATCTAAAACACTAAAGAATATCTAAAATCCTACTTGTGGATATTCCACTTATTCTGAAATATCTAGAATAATATCTAAAATAATATTGCTGAAATTATTAAAAATACTAAATATTACTAATTAATTCCTAATTAGTCCTAAGACGCTTATTTTGTCTAGAATAAATCAGCCCATAGCGATTTGGATTGCTATGATGTCTTCCTTCCCCCTTGGAAACTCGACTTGTCCTCAAGGCAAAATTGAGGAAATTGTTCCGCAACGAGATCGTACTCCTCCCAAGTAGCTTCCTCTAAAGGGCGGTTCTGCCATGCCACAAGTATGTCCAATCTGCGATCTGGTGTCTAGCGATGTTGCAACACCTTGGAAGGGTGTAGAATAAGCTCCATATCCGCTGAGAGTGGAAGAGGAGGAGGAGGAGTAGGTGCTTGCTGGCCATATGCAGGACGGAGTAGAGAAACATGAAAGACAGGATGGATTATGGCAGTTGAAGGGAGGTCTAGTTCTTAGGCTACCTTGCCAATACGTCTGGCCACCTTGCCAATACGTCTGGCCACCGTGAAAGGTCCGAAGAAACGTGGAGACAGTTTCTGAAACCTTGATTGAGCCAAAGATCATTGTCGATATGGTGAAATTCGTAACGAAACAGTGTCCCCTAGGTTAAATTCAAGGTCCCTGCAATGTTGATCGGCATGTAACTTCATCCGATGTTGAGCTTTAAGGAGGTTCCCTTTTAAGACTCGTAACATAGCGTCACGTGTTTCGAGTTGTTCTTCTGATTCAGCAACCCGTGTCTCGCCTTTGATATAAGGAAAGAGAGGTGGTGGGTCACGACCATAGACCAGTTTAAAAGGGGAAGTATTAGCAGCCACATGGAACCCGGTGTTGAAAGAAAATTCTGCCCAGCAAAGAAACTTACTCCATTGTTTAGGTTGTTCATGTGCAAAGCAATGTAAGTAAGTCTCAAGGCATCGATTGACTACCTCTGTTTGCCCATCGGACTGGGGGTGGTATGATGTGATCATGTTTAAGCGGGTTTGACTTAAGCGAAATAACTCCTGCCAGAAGTGACTAAGGAAAAGAGGATCTCCATCAGAGACGATAGACCTTGGTATGCTGTGTAAGCAAACAATTTCTTGGCAAACGGCGGTGGCAACGGATTTGGCGGTGTAAGGGTGAGTGAGGGCAATGAAGTGGCTGTATTTACTGAGACAATCCACCAACACGAAGATCACATCAAAACCTCAGGATTTAGGGAGCTCCGTAATAAAATCAAGAGAAATATCCTCCCAAATATGCTCCGGGATAGGAAGTGGCTGCAAAAGTCCTGTAAGGGCTAAGGTTTGATATTTATTCTGCTAACAAGTGTAATAGTGTTGGATATGGTACTTGACATCGTTCTTCATCCCCCGCCAATATACTTGATCGTTTAACTGCCGCAGGGTCTTGAGGTACCCACCATGCCCCCCATTGGCGTTGCATGAGATTCGGCCAACAATTTTTCTCTAAGAGGGATATAATTGGGTATAACTAAACGTGTCTTGTAGAATAACCGACCATTTACAAAGTGGAAATGAGAGTGACGATCAGGTTGTGTCTGCAACTCCTCTATCTTTGCCCTTGTTTCAGGGTCCTCCAATAGTGCTTGCCGAAGTTGATCTAGGTCATGGGCCATGGGAATTACCAATTGGAAAAGTTCTGCCTGCTGAGGCCGCCTAGATAAAGAGTCATCTGCTGCATTCTCTCTCCCAGGTTTATAACAAATGGTCAAATCAAAGGGAAGTAGTTTGACCAGGAGTCGTTGTTGGGAAGTAGTCACAATCTTCTGGTCTAACAAGTGTTTCAGGCTGAGATGGTCAGTTTGTACATAAAAATGGTTGCCCAATAAGTAGTGACACCATTTTTGTAATGAGAGGACCAAGGCAAGTAATTTCCGGTCATAAGCAGATTTGTAACGATTTGAGAAGGAGAATCCCTTAAAGTATGCTATAGGATGACCATTTTGCATGAGTACGGCCCCAATACCATTCCCAGAAGCATCACATTCAACCATAAAAGGTTGTTGAAAGTTCGGTAGGTGAAGAACCGGAGTGGTAGTGAGAGCTATTTTGAGTTCTTCAAAAGTTGTTTGAGCAGCATCCGACCATTGAAAGGCACCCTTTTTTGTTAAGTCAGTGAGAGGTCTAGCAATGAGGCCATAATTTTTCACAAACCTCCGATAATAGCTGTTGAGTCCTAGAAAACCGCGCAAATCTTTTACGGATTGTGGAACAAGCCAATAGGCGACGGCCTTAATTTCTTCAGGGACGACTTCTACGCCATTACTGGTAACAATGTGTCCCAAGTAGTCAACCCTCATTTATCCCAGAAAACACTTTTTAGCATTGGCAAAGAAAGAGTGTTGTAGTAGGATTTGAAAAATAATCCGAAGATGCCTGAACTGATCTTGTGCCGAAGTACTGTAGATTAAAATGTCATCAAAGAAGACGAGCACAAATCTCCTCAAGTATGGGCGGAACAGGTTGTTCATGATAGCTTGGAAAGTTGCTGGGGCATTAGTGAGACCAAATGGCATGACCACAAATTCATAATGATCAGAGTGGGTTATAAACACCGTTTTATGAATATCAGAAGGTAATATCCGGATTTGATGATACCCACATCGTAAATCAATCTTCGAAAAATATCTAGCACCATGTAGTTCATCTAATAATTTATCAATGTTAGGTATAAGGTACTTATCCGGAACCGTAATTTTGTTGAGACGACAATAATCAACACACAACCACCAAGTGCCGTCTTTCTTGCTAACCAATAAGGTTGAATTGGCAAATGGACTAGAACTAGGGCGTATGAAACCTCGGTCTAATAAGGTGCGAACCTGAGACTCAATCTCATCCTTTTGGGAATAAGGATAACGATAGGGTCTCAAATTTGGTGGAGATGCCCCTGGCAACAACGAGATCATGTGATAGTGGCCACGGGAGGGTGGCAGTGAAGTTGGCTCTTCAAAAACAGTAGAAAAGTCTTGAAAGATCTCTGATACATCTAAGGCCGTACGTTTTGTTGTTTCTATTTGGTGAAACTCCAAGCTCTTGAGACAAACCTGAGGGGCGGCCTTTGGAGGTTCTCCTTGCAATTTGTATTTTTTTCCTCCAACCTAGAAAATCATGAACATGTCGTTCCAGTTTACCTGCACTATGTTGAGTGATGCTAACCATTTAATTCCCAACACTAAATCTGATCCGGCTAAGGAGAAGGGGTAGAAGTCCTATGTAATCGTTAATCCTGACAGCTGGACCTCCAGATCCTTGCAAACCTGATTACAACGAATAATCTGGCCATCCCCATTTGAACGCCAAACGAAGATACTGTACTAGTGGAAATACCAAGTTCTCGTACCAAGGTAGTTGAAATAAAATTGTGGGTGGACCCACTATCCACCAACAATAGTACTTGTTTAGAATGAAGGAAACCTTTTAACTTCATAGTGGAAGCCGAAGGTGTGCCCAAGATGACATTAAATGCGACCTCTGTTTCCTCAAATTCAACGATTAGTTCAAGACACTCAGGAAGAGGGTTGCCGTCGTCGTCCACCTCCATTAAGGAGAAGGAGGTGCTGCATCTATGACCTGGTCAGAAGGGCTCGGCACACCTGAAACACAAGCCTTTGTCACGTCGCCGTTGACGTTAAGGATCCACAGCCAACACGCGTCCTAAGGGGATTATGAAGAGGAAGAGTTCAGTGTGGAACATTTCCCTATGGTTGCTGATGACGCAGTAAGGCTTCGGTTTTTAGAGCCAAATTTATTCCCGCGAGCAATTGTTAATTGTTTCTCAAATTCTAAGGCGAGACTAGCGGCTCTGTAAACACTCCGTGGTTTTTGAATTCGTACGTGAGATCACAGTTCCTCCTTGAGTCCGTTCATGAAGACGCTAATAAGACAGTGTTCCGGCCAATTGGCAACTAGCGCCACCTTTGCCCATTCCTTCCGATAGTCCTGAACAGACCCGGTCTGCTTAATGCTACACAGATTCTCATCAGGATTAAGATATTCCAGTGGCCCAAAGTGTTCTTAGAATGCCGTCAGCAAATCATCCCAGTACAGTATTGCCCGTTGCAAATTAAGCCATGAAAACAAATCCAGAGCATTGCCTTCCAAGTATATGGCTGCGACATCAACCTTATCATCCTCTGGTGTGTCATAATAATGAAAAACTTTCTCAGCCTTCAGAACCCAACCGCTTGGGTCGCCCCCATCGAACTTGGGAAATTCGATTTTGGTATATGGGGTTCGGAGATTGAGCCGAGAAGCCTCAGAATCATCATCACTGTCCTCGGCCAAGACGTGCGACCCCCCTCTGTTTCGGTTTGGCCGCGATCTCCCTCTGTTTCTGTTTGGCCGAGACACTGAAATTTCCAACGCGTTGATTTTTTCCCTCAACTCGTCGAGAGCCTTGAGTCGTGCAGCGATGGTGGCGAGATGAACAGCGGAAGTTGTGAGTGGATCGGTTTCAGTCGACTGTGTTGGGTGCGAAGGTGGATTGGCTTCGGGAGATTGTGCCGCGTGAGACGAACGTGTTTTGGCCATTATGGATCGCGATTGGCTCTGATGCCAAATTGTTAAACACCGAACAGGGAACGTGAATTGCAGTGAATGAAATAGAATTAAATGACTATAATAGAGGGATAGCAATTATCTCACTAATCTCTCTGAAATAGCCCAGGAGGATCTCCAAACTTTAGTAACTCTCTGAAAATATTCAATGCTTTATTGCGTAAACAATAAGCCAAATTTATAGAAGTACAGAGAGATAAAAATGTAATTCAAAATTCAAACTAGAAAATCCAAATAATATCAAAAATACTAAAATAATATCTAAATCTAAAATACTAAAGAATATCTAAAATCCTACTTGTGGATATTCCACTTATCCTGAAATATCTAGAATAATATCTAAAATAATATTGCTGAAATTATTAAAAATACTAAATATTACTAATTAATTCCTAATTAGTCCTAAGACGCTTATTTTGTCTAGAATAAATCAGCCCATAGCGATTTGAATTGCTATCACATACACGGTGAAAACTGATGAGTAGCTGCATGACCTGACCCTGCTACATCCCCAGTAAGTTGTATTCAGGCTTTTCTCGACTTTGTCCCCATAGCGGTTAGCAGTAGTCTTACCAGACCCAAAGAATCGTGTCACACAAAACTTTCATCCCTAATTTCCATTCGTGTGAATCCCCAGACAATAACTATTTCACTGTAATATATTTAATATAATTACATACTTGTGTTTCAGTGAGCAAAAGAATTTAATCAGATCAATTCATCACAAATCATATATATTTTAACAATACCTTTCAATAAAGAAACATGCTTCTGAACAGTCATCAGTGAGAACACTGACATTGGGTATTTATGTTATGTCCATTGACGTTTTCTTCTATCTACTGCTTCCTCCCTCTCTCACCTTCCTTTCTAATTTTAAAAAACTCATTGCTCACGGAGTCTTCTTCTAAAACGACCTCCGGCATAATGAGCAGTATTTATGAGGAAAGCAGTGTAAGTAAAGTAATGAAGATCAACCAAAAGAATTAACCTATATAATTCAACCGCACCCTTATATTTTATCCACAATAGTAACTCACAAATCATGCCTCCATTCGCGCTATAAACTTTAATCCGATAAAAAAGTCTCTTTAATTGTACTATTTTCCCCTCATTTCTCCTGTTTTGACACTTATTTCGTCAGCCATGCGATGCATTACTACAATGTCTGCTTAGCTAGAAAAATGAAACGGACAAAGAAGCCGCAATGCGAAAATGAAACTAAAACGGTGCCGCTGATGCTGCCTGATAAAATAATGAACAGTGCATTTATCCAAACGAAAACGGATTTTAATAATAATTTCTTGTTTATGGAACCGACAAGAGGATATGCATAATATAATACAGCATTTCAGATCGAGAAACTCACCTCCAGCTTCCGAATAGCGACGAACTCGGAGGATCCGGTGATTCTCATGAAGGTTTCGATGGCTTCCGGCGTAGGAATCACCATCGCGGCCGCAGATCTTTGCAAGTAGAGATGTAGATTGCGGAGTAAGGGAAGCCAAGTGGTGTCCCCGGTATACGTACAATAATGTGTTTAGTCTGGGAGTGCGCGCCACCTTTTGGATCGTTGTGCTCTCTGTTTTTTTTTTTTTTTTTGGAAATTTTATAGAGAAAATTATACTCAGGTAAAAAAAAAGAGAGAAATGAAAAAATAGTTTATGGAAATTGCAAAATGAAAAAATAGTCATAAGAAGTTGTCAATACAAGCTTCTGGAGTTGTTAATGGGATCATTTTTTCATTTTGCAATCTCCAGGGACCATTTCTTCATTTATTTTCTTCTTTAGGACCTAAGTGTAATTCTCCCAATTTTATAAGATGAGTTGGACACGTGGCAACTGTTGCCTAGACATTAAATTTTTTTTTTTTTTTTGGCCAACGCCTAGACGTTAAACACTTGCAAGAGAATAAAGCTCTGTTTGGGATAGCAACCCACAATGAAAACGTGCTGTGCAGCCATCAAAAGCACAGTGACAATAAAGTGTCGTGTTTGGTAAGCATTGGACCCAATTGGGCTTCTGATTTAAAAGTGGCTTCTTCAACTTCTTTTTTTCCTTTCCCGCGCGGTGAGGCTGTCACGGTGAGAGAAAGAGGCTGGAAGTACAGGACGCAAGGCATTTTCTCAGGCACTCCCGACTCTTCCTCTTTTATGATCTTCTCTCATCTCCTTTGCAACGGTCGTTGGTGTTTAACTGTTGGTCAATCGTCGCCGAAGGTCGATGGTCCACCGGTGAGACGCGTGGTGGCTTTGTCGAAGTTGTGGCTTCTTTTTTGGTGGTAGAATGTTGACCTCTCGAGCTTGCGGCTTGATGGCAAATCCTAAATGTGAATGGCATATGTGATGTCGTCCTTGCATGTTCCCATTTTCAATGATCTAACGGTGAATCTAGGCAACATCAGTCAGTGGTTGGTGGTTGTTACGTCGTGCTTGTTCAATCTCGACGTTGTTGTGGTCTTCTATTGTCGCGAGGTGTTGGCATTGGTGTTTCTTGGGCAGATCCGTTGGTGTGCGTCTTGATTTTTCCTGGGCGGATCTTATGTAGTCACTGGAGCTTGGGTCTTCTGCTATGTAAGATGCTATGTTTTTTCCAGTCGTCAAGCGAATCTCTGTTTCACTCTATTTTTTTCTCCCACTGGTTGTAGCTGTAAGCCCTTTTTTCCCTTCCCCTCTCCGGTTTTAGACGGTGGCTATGATCACTATTGTCACTGTAGCTGAAAAGTCAGCGATTGTCCGCTGCTTGTACCTATGTGCTTCAACTTTGATCTTCAATTAATTGTCATTTAATGATGATTAGCATATGTTCTTAGTATCTTGGTTTTGATTCATGTCTTCCGGGCTTTATTAATATGCATGCTCTTTCTGGATTCATTCTTGTCTTGGCATTTCAATGACTGTTATTTTAGGAAGGGTAGTGATGTTGAAGAGGTACACTCAGTTCAGTTGCTGCATTTCCTATTAAACGTGTTGAAGCAAAGTCTTTTCTTCTTGACCCTGTTTTCTTTCTAGTTATTGGTTTTGATTGTTTGTAATATTTTGTGGCTCTATTTTCATTATTTGATGATGATTATTTCTGGAGCTCTGAAGCTGGAATGTTTCTCCTATAAAGTGCCCCATATTTGTGTTTCCTCGTTAGTTCTAGCAGCTTTGTAAATGTTCTTTTTTTCATGTTGAAATGGTGTACAATATGAGAAAAGTTCTTGAGGAATCAAATGGTTAAGAACAATAATGTCAAGGGTAGTCAGAACCAACACCTAGCTAAGTGTATATTTGGCATTGCAAATAGCTACAGGCTCAGCAACAAAAGTTTTATGTGGCTTGTATCTCTCTTTAACTCAAACATTTTTTTTTTTTGGGATAAAAAATTTTGGTTTAGTTACATTTTGAAGAAGAAAAAAGCACTTGGTGAAAGATCAATTTAATGATGACTACATCTTTCATAATTTTTTTTACATGTACACCTAAATCTAAACTTTTTTCCCTTCCTCCTATTTTCTTGTTACTTTATTTCATTTTATTTGTCAAAGGTGATATTTAAGTATAACTATAATTTGAATTCCATTACTAAGAACTTCAAATTTTAATTCAAAAATATTCCTCCTTCACAACTATGTTTACGGGGATCAATTTTTGGTGATTTTATATATATTTTTGGGGTTCAAGTTATTGTGCCACTAATTATAAATGAATAGTAATGAAATAATTTAATGGGTTAAGGTGTAAATTTACCAACGAAGTTTTGTCCAAGAAACGTCTAGCACAAATATGTTTTAAAATGGGCAAAAATACCAATAAACAATTAAAAAGGGTACATCTAACACAAAACCGTTAAATTTGACCTAACGCTATTAGGGGTTTTCTTCTCTTATAATTTAACGTCGTTAGGTAAAATTTAACGGTTTTGTGCTGGATGCACCCTTTTTAATTGTTCATTGGTATTTTTGCCCCTTTTAAAACATATCTTTGCCAGACGCTCCTCGGACAAAACGTTATTGGTAAATTTGCACCTTAACCCTAATTTAATATATGCTTGTGTTAACTTGAACCTAGTTGACATACGAGTATGAATAAGGACAAAAGTAAAGCAACATGGGATGTAAGTACCAAAGGGATTTTCATCCACGAATGCATTGATCAAATCTACAAGAAAGAACATCAAGGATCTTCATTCATGAAAAATGGGTGGAAGAATATTATGTGTGCATTTAATGAGAAATCAGGACGATCATATGACAAGAAGCAACTTAAAAATAGGTTAGATAGCCTGAGGAAAGAATGGAAGGCATGGGATAAGTTATTTTTGAAAGAGACGAGTATAGCTTTTGACTCTGTGAGGAATATGGTGATTGCAGAAGATGAGTGGTGGGAGAGGAAAATACATGTGCAAATTTGTTGTTGTTATTATTATTAATTGTATTGTCATTACTATTATTATTATTATTTATTTATTTATTATTATTATAGATAAGGCATTGATTTTGTCATTTTATTATTATTATTAATTGTATCATATTATTATATGCATGCAGGAGAATGTAGACTATGCAAAGTATAGGTACAAAAACCTCATATTCGCCAAAGAATTAGATATACTATTTAAGGATGTTATGGCATCGGGCGACAATATGTTTACTCCGTCTTCTACATAGCGGATATCACTGGGTGATGACGACGACGATGTCTACTGACCCACAATGGACCTATAAGAAGGATCAAAAGATAGTGAGGAAGATCTTGTAAGTCCTAGTACTTGAGGTAGTGTGGGAGTGACAACTGATTTGGAAGAAATCACCTTGACAACAAACATTCCACCTAGTGAACCTAGTGGTTTGGGAAGCAGTGGAAGCAAAAGAGGGTTAAAGGGTCAGAAAAAGAAAAAAAGGCCAACCTCGAGGGTAATAAAAGATGTGGTTAGTTGTGGAATCTCAAGATAGAGCAAACGCCCTAAAAAAGATCTCCACGAACGATGCATAAGTGAGTGATCTCCAGAAGTTGTTAACGACGATGACTTTTCTTTCCGATGTTGTAACATGGTGATGCATCAAATTGGTCATGACATGTTTCTTGGAATGAAAGAAAATAAACCTACCTTGTTAAAGTAGTTGTGGCACCATGTTTACAACAGCCCATATCTTCAGATTGCCCTGAATCACTGAACTCCATTTTTTGTCACTTTTGAAAACTTGGTTATGTATAATTATAACGATATGCCTGACCTTATGTATGTTATGGTAGTACTTACTTTTGTTAGATGACGCGACTATGTTTTATGTCAGTTGTGAATGTTACTAACTTCTGCTATATGATGTGAATTTGCTTGCACATTTTATAATTATATTTCATTTTATACAATCTTGGCAACACAAGTTACATCGTCCATGGCAAGATCGAGTGGTGAGGATATTTCGGAAGGAACAAAGGAAGTAGGATTGCCTCGTGCAGATAGAAGGTCCCAACTCATATCCCTTTTAGATGAAGAGATGACAGAGTATGAACAGTTGGGTGTCTTGATGGCTTAATATCTCGTGCCTTATGTTTGCAAAGAGCCACGTAGAATGTAATGCCCCAAAATATGATTAAGGGCTAATGACTCCAAAAGTTAATGTAATTGATGTTAACAAACGCTTGCAGAGAATACAATATGAATTATGACTTGAATTAGCAGTAACTAGTGCCCAAACCGTATATTTAAGCTTTCTTGTATGTTACGGCTTAAAACAAATCAAAAGAGAAGGGAGGGCGCATGGCTTGAGAAACAGGAATGAAATAATGTGTTAAGTGGTAATTTAATAGGAATTGCCATAGTCAAGGGCAAAATTGGAAGAATGAAAGTTACCGGCCAATTAGTCAGCAATCAAAGAGGGGTTTCACTAATAAGTTAAAGATTAAGTGGTGTGACTAATTGCCAAGTGAACAAGAGAGAATAATTACATGGTTGTATGCACATGGAATAAGCTACAAGATCATGACACATGGCACCATGGATACCATTGGATGGAGTCAATTAGTCAAAGGTCAAAAGTTCAACTCTTCCCTCTCTCATCTTCTCTTTAAGTCGGCCCAAGGAGCATGGAGGGAGTAAAATCTGATCTCATCATCATTTTTCGCTCTCTCTTGAGCTGCCATGGACGCCTAAGGAGAAGGAAAGAGAAATAAGAAAGCAAGGTACTCTTCTTGCATTTTGACCTAGTGAATGAGCTCAAACACCAAAAACCTCTTCTCTAATCTTGATCATCTTAATAAAAGCTTCATTTTTATGGTTTTAGATTTTCAAGAGGAGGTGTTTTGTAAGTTTAAGAAATGTTAGAGGTTGAAGAATCAAATAACAAGCTTGAGAAAGTGAAAGATGTGAGTAAAAGCTATCTTTTGGCACTTATGTTGTGACCATTAGTTGTGTACTGTGGTTTGTAGAATTTGCCCTGATTTTCTTGCACATTAGGGTCTTATGAATTGCATGGAATTTTGTGATGGAAATGGTGTCTTGTTGTATCCTTTGGATAATGAAATTGGTTTGAAGTTTTGAATGTGGAGTTTGGCAATTTTATGGTTTTGTGTTGAAATGTGTCAAAAACAAAACATTTTAAATGAGTGGGAATTTGGTTGTTTTGATGTTTCCATTGGATTCCTTATGAAAAATTGTGTAGTAGACATTGCAAGCTTTCTAATGATATAAAGTTTGTATCATTCTGATAAGTGTGCAAAAAGTTATGATCATTTGAAGATAGTCAGGAAACAAGCCAGTTGTTGGCCATAACCCAAAAGCATCTGACTAGTTCTTAGCCGCAGCCAAAAGGGTCTTAGCCGCTGCCCAAAACTATCTGACCTATTTTTGGGCACGGCCAGTAGATCTTGGCTACGGCCCAAAAGTTTCTGACTTGATTTTGGTCGCGCCAGTGGTTATTAGCCGCAACCTAAATTTTTTTAACTATCTCTTAGTCGCGGCCAACCCCTTTAAAAACTATGTTTTGAACTTTTGAAATATTGTCTTTAATCAAGTTTTTCCCGATCCTTTAGGCATATGTTTGGGCTTCTAGTAACCACCTAAAGGTCTCAAAATAATAATCAATCATAAGTGTTTTGGAGTTAAGCATTGGACTAGGGAATAACTCTTCGTCCTTGATTATGGTTTATAGGATTCAGCATTTGTCCTGCACGTGATAAACCGGTGCCAGAGCACAAACGGAAAGAACAAGGTAGTGACTCTTTCTCTTATACTATTTGTATGGCATTGTATGTATGTCTCATCATTGAATTGTGTTGATTGCAAATCCTGCTATGTATGTTGCTGTGGAAGCTTTATTTATACAGCCGTGAGAGTTGTCGTTTGTGACGCAAGTCATGCATCATGTGGATACTCGCAAGCTGTCGTTTGTGACGCAAGTTACACATCATATGGTTATAGCCATGAGAGCTGTCATTTGTGACGCAAGTCACGCATTACTGTAACTGTTGCTGCTTTGTGATTTGCTTACATGCTATGTTATTGTATATTATATGAGTGAATTGTTACTACTGGGATTCTTTTAAATCTCACTTTTTCCATTAATTAACTTACAAACAATGCAAGTGGATCAAAGGAGAAACAAGTGATGAAAGGCGGCTAATACTCCCTTAGGAGTTTTGAACTTTTATGTTGGTTGTCATATTTTGGGATTATTGTATAAATTGTGAATGTTGTAACTTTGATTAGTGTTATGTAATCCCCAGTATGGGAAATTGAAATGGGTAAGTAAGTCCTGTAAACCCTTTAGTGAATGGATGAAATCTAAATGTTGTCTGGAATTTTGCTTACACTCTGATATGTATAAATGAAACCGAACTGCACAGGCCAAATATATTCAAAATGTGAATGTGAGACCATATTGAACAAGTTTTGGAAATTTTTTTTGAAAACCCACTTTATCACAGGACATAACCCTGTCTTGAAGTTGGGACTTTCAATAAATTTTAATTTATTTGTTGGTCTCTAATTTAATGTAATGACGCATTTTTGAATTATAATTATGGCTATTAAGGTAGAGGGCTGCACATAACTAGTAAGCAAACAAGTGCAAAGTGGGTGCAAGAGGTATTGGAAGGTCATGATAGAATTTGTCCTGAAAATTTCCGAGTGGAAAAGCATGCCTTCTTTCTCTTATGCTCTAGATTGGTAGAACATAGGTTACAGAAGACTAGAAACATTGGAATTGAGGAAATGGTTGCCATGTTCTTATATACAGTTGTACATCCACAAGGAGATAGAATCATACATGAACAATTTCAACATTCAGGAGAAACTGTCAGTAGGATCTTCCACATGATTTTACATGCTTGAGTGAATCTATCGACAGAAATTGTCAAACCGCTTGATCCCGAGTTCAGCCATCATCACCCAAAAATCTAAAATGATCGGCAATATTACCCATATTTCAAGGATGCAATAGGAGTAATTGATGGAACCCACATCAGGTGTGTGGTCAGTCGGTCTGAGCAAGAGAAATATATCGAGAGAAAGGGATATGCAACACAAAATATCATGGCCATATGTGATTAGGATATATGCTTCACTTTTGTGTTGGCAGGTTGAGAGGGAACTACACATGATGCTCATGTGTTCCAAACTACTATCTCAACTCCATCTGTGAATTCCCCCATCCACCTTAAGGTATCTATTCATCACTTGCACCTACATTGTGTGTTTGTTTTTCCCCCCTCACATTTGCTATATTTTATAGTATAAAAAAATTGTGTGTATTTATCAGGGAGCTATTACTTGGTCAATGTTGACTATCCAATACCAGTCGGATATCTTGGGCTGTATAAACATGAACGTTATCACATTTTAGACTTCAAGTGACAACAAGGATTTGTAAATCCCAATGAGATGTTCAATTATCATTCAAGTTTGAGGACCATTATAAAAAAGATGTTTGGAGTATGGAAGAAGCGGTTTCAACTCTTGGGGGATACGAAGTCATATAACTTTTAAATGCAAGTTCACATAGTTTGTGCAACAATGGTTATACATAATCTTATCTAGAGAAATTCCCAAACAAATGTGAATTTTCAAGAAGCTGAAAGAGGAAATGTATATGATAAAGATAATAATAATCCAGTTGATGCAGCATCTACATCAACTATTCGTAGATTATTTTCAACACAAATGAATCATGTTTGTGACATAATCAAAGACCAACTTTTTAGAGGTAGATGATCCAATAATGATCTATTTCATGTATGCATTCTAATTTACATATAAATTTATCCATTTTTAATTATATACCTTACTGTATTTTTCTTTCTTTTTTTTCAATAATAATTGAAATTTTTTTATTTTATCAAATTTTATTTATATTTTTTTCACTTCAACTATCACCATATATACAAATAATATGTGTGTGTAGTATTTAATAAAATTCATACCATTTTCAATCATTTTTCATCTAAACGGGCTTTTCAAACACTAATCTAAACATGTTTAAGGTTAGAAGAAAAAGACACTTCTGTCACCGCCAATCCAAATACAAATCATATTTATAATATGATTTTTATCCTATCTAACTTTTGCAAAAGTCAAATTATAAAAAAAGCTATTTCTCCACCGCTAATCCAAACAGACACTAAAAGGATTGGATATTTGGATTGTAAAGCAAGCATATGGATTTAAATTAACAACAACAACAACAACAACAAAATTAAAATTAATTTTTGAATAAAATTAATTTATAATACTCCCTCCAGCTTAATATAGGACCTAGTTAGAGAATTGACTGTGGTCATACATATAATACTTATTTATCATATTTGTCAATTTTTTCTTAATCTATCCCTATTGATACTCCCTCAATAATAATGAAGATAGAATTAAAGAAGATGATTATGGTGTTTCAGAAAATATATACTATGGTAATTAACTTAACTAATTTTCTTAATTTATCAAATCATCATCAATATATACTAAAGAGTAATAACAAAATAAGTCATTGGTCCCTTTTAATGCATTATGTGTCATGAGTTACTATTCTTAACAACAGTACCGACTTCATTTGCTAAGTCGGTTCCCACTTCGTTGGCTTCATTCAAAACTAACCAGACATGAACAGTGATGCCCCCACAAAAAGCAAACTTCCACTCGCATGTCACTTCATTGTGTCTTATTCGGTATTCATTTTTTTGACTTTTGCAAAGGAGTCAGTGAAGCTCTTGCTTTCCCAAGACACTCCTTTGCTTGGTTTTCATTCATTATGAGATTTGGCGCATCTGAGCTTGGAGTAGGTGAAGATCTTCTATTTGAAAGATGTCGCCTTTACTTTCTCTTTGTTCAGTCGCTGCTTCTGTAAGCCTGAGCTCGGCAATTGCTTCTTTCCTCGCCGATAGTGATGTCTTTCTTCCAGAAGCCAAAAAATGCTGTGGAAGGAAGATCAAGCCATCATATGGGTAATTAAGAAAGGCTTATTTTCTTCCTTCTTCTTTGCTTGCGATTTTCATTCGGTTTACTTTTTCTTCATCCCATTATCTTATACTCTTTCTTCTATATGTCTATTTTTAAATGTGGAGTCTAACCCACAACTATAGATCCTCACGATCTATTTTCGGGAAATGGTTCTGCATGATTTAAGGTGAGGACACGGTATATAATAACCACACTAACTATGTTTTTCAGTGACTTGCAAATTTTTTAGTATAAATAAGATTTACATTATAACGGATGTAAAAAACATAAATTATAACATCATTTCTATTTCCAAACCATTGCTTTAAATTGTTGGATATATCTGAACTCTAAGAGGAGGTTGATTTTCGGAGCAAGGTTACAGGTAAATAACTAATTTTTATATGTTTTTATCCTTTGTTATGGCGAGTTGCCAAGTTTGGAAAAAAAGGGTTTTATTCTTAATGTTTCAATATGGTTAATTGCGGTTATATTTTCCATTTATTGGGTGTGGTTTTTTATACAAAATAAATAAAGTAAATGGCTGCAAACATTGGGGAATTGGTAGTGTTTTAAGTGCGAGCAGGTGAACTAAATGTTTGTCATATCTTTGGGTTTTTTGAGGATTTTCCCTCATTTTCTACTGATGTGCGTCGCATTGGAAAATGAGATTTATATGCTCAAATTTTTCAGGATTTAAACTTTACCGAGTGAAAATAACATGAGGCTAATAAAGTTTTTCAATTGGATGAAGTTATTCATAGTAAGGGTTAAAACAATTGCTAATGTTACTGAGTATATAAATTTACTTAGCAGTGATCATGATATATGGTCAAGTAGACACTGATCTATAAGCATTTTAGTTCACCAATTGATATTAAGGGTTTTTTAAGTCTTACTGATTAGGTATACACGAATCAACATGGCTTTAACAGCCCTGATATGTTATTCTAAGTAAACACATATGTGCTTGCTAAATTAAATGAGCTTTACAATTGTAGGTTGAACTCAGTTTTTTATAGGTGTACATCAATTGTGCTCGTAAAATATTCTGTAGCATATATCATGGGAAAATCTTCAACTAACTTATTTTAAATATGTTGAAGATATGTTGAATAGTGGAAGATTTTTATTGGTTTTGTTGCCTCAGTAGATTCTAAGAGCTACACAGTTGATAGAGATAATGATGTATGTCAAAATGGACTTATATCTTACTTTCCTTGATCTTATACGAAAACAAAAAAAAGGTAAAAGTTATATACTACTATCAACACAGGTCATATGATGGGATTTTATGAGGTATGTTCTCTAAATTAAACAGATATGTTCCTTCTTAGTTAAATAAGTTCTTCAATTGTAGGTTCAGCTCGGTTTTTAAATAGGAGTGCAGGAGGTGTACCCATAATATCTGGTCTGCCATATAGTATCTTGGGAAAATCTTGAACTACTATATTTTAAAATATGTTGTTGATATGTTTCATGGTGGAAGATTTTCATTATTTTTCACCACTCAGTAGCTTCAACATATTACTGACTGGATAGACACAATGATGTATGTTAAAGTAGACTTATATAATTACTCTATATGTTTTGATAGGAAGTCCAAAGTGTGGTAGGATACTTAGTGATTTCAATATTAAGTTCTCTATAAAGGGCTATCAAAGTTAGAACGATGCTACTTTATGTATATTCTGGAAGTCCCCAACTTCTGAGCAGTGTTATTAGTGAATAAGTAATTCATTATTATTAACAATGTCAGTTATTGGTATTTGTTTGTCATTAGTTCCCGGCACACTCACAAATAACTAGAGTGGTTACAGTTAAGTGTGGTGGTTGTGTGCTGTTAATTTGATTACCAAAAGGCATTCTTTTAATTTGAAGAATGACCATGTGAAGGTTCTGTGCTGTTAATATTACAGGCAATGGGTTTCCATCTAAGGGCTTTTAAGCTCAGGTTGTTTCTATTTTCTCAGAAATAACTAAGGAAAAAGATTAGTTAGTGAAGAGCAGTCATTTTCCTTCCATCAAGGTATTGCAATCCCTAAAATATCGGTGTATTCTGTAATTGTTTTTACTTTTTCTGAGCACAACTTAAATGCCTGTCAATCAATCTCTCATAACTTTATGTATTCTGTAATGTGTACGTTGTGTACAATTTAGGCATAGATTATTTTTTGTAAATGCATCACAATATTGTAAACAGGGGAACATATAAATAAAAAAATCATGCTTATGTTGACAAGTACACCTTCCTGACTTAATGTGACTTGCATTGTGCTCTAACTTCATTGTGATGGAAAAGGTGATATGTTTGGTATGAGGTCAGCTGGATAAGTCAAGTTGTAGTTATATACTTCAAGGATTATAATATTATGTTGGATGTTAAATTCCATAATGATGAAAAATACTTTAGCCTGAAGGATTTTCAAAGGGCAATTGATGTAACTTTCGTTATTCATATGTCTCATATAAGTTAGAGTTTGAAACAGTTCATGAAGAAGATTTCCTTTAATTTCAAGGTGTGCCATACATAGTCTACATTTAGTTCTGTCCCAGCATGGTGGTATGCATGTTCTACCTATTAGACTCCCTCACTTTTTCTAGTTAGAACGTTGCTTCCCAATATAGAAGCTGATATTAGACTGGTATACATGTTCTACCTTCAATAGAAAATCATACTTTGTCATTATTACATTTTTTTTTGTCTTTTAACATTGGTGGCAGTGGTTAAATCATGTTCAATTATTCTCAAACTTATATTGTCTCATAATTTCTCATGTAAATAGGATTCTATTTTATTTGCTGTGAAATTTTTAGTCAAATATGATATATAGATCTGCTTGAGCTATATTGAAATTATTCTTTTATCACTTAGTGTGATGGCAAATTATATTTACATTAAAATAAAGAATAAGTCTCAGACCTTTTTCTTAATCTCTCATAATCCTTCCTTCTTTGGCCTCATTAGGGTCCTACATTTTACAACATGGAAAAAAATTTTGACTTAATCTTCATTAATCCATTGGACAGAGGTAATTTAACCCTCACCTCTTTAGCCTCAGTCTTACTTTCTAATTGTTGCATGTTTTTTTTTGTCTTTTAATATTGGTGAAAGTGGTGAAATCATGTTCAATTATTTTCAAACTTATATTCCTTCATACTTTGACATAATAAATAGGATAATACATGGTGGATGAGGCTTCTTTTTTATAACCCTTACTTCTTTAGCCTTAATGAGGTCTGCATTATACTGGCTAAAAGAACCATGAATTATGACTTCATTTTGATTAATCCATTGGGAAGAGATTTTTTTGCAGTAATTCAATATTGATATTTAGATGGATTTTCTCATGTAGGAAGGGGCAGAAGTTGTAGATATGTGCTTTGATATGAAGTCTTAATCTAGAACATTGTTTTCAAACAATTCTGTTGCTATGACATTGGTATACCTGTTGTAACTGCAATATATAATCATATTTTGTAAGATATATATGTTTTATCTCCCTTTTAATATTGGTGTCTATGATTAAATCATTTTTAGTTATTCTTATGATAAATAGGATCATACATGGCAGAAGAAGGTTCTATTTTATTTGCTACGAAATTATTTATTTAAATATGATAAATAGGTCTGCTGGAGCTATATTGAAATTATACATGGGAGTAATTATCAAAACAATACAACTACCAATGTGGTTTACAGGGAGATATTCAGAAAGATAGAGCAGCATTTATTAGATGATGTTAACACCAAGGTACTAAAAATCGGACTGAACAGTGAACCGGCCGAGGTATTGGGTTAAGGGTCAGTGGTTCAAACCGAGGTCAACCCGGGGTCAGAACGGGGTCAATTAATATATATATCTATATATATATAATTTAAATGTTCATGCATACCATTCAAAAAAATATATGAGAGTTATTTTTCAACTAATAGTCCACTATAACCTCTTGAATCTAATATCTACAAAAATATCATTAAGTACATAAGGATTTTTCCCCAACTAATGCCAAAAGTATTCCACAATCCTTTTAAAGCTCCTTATAGATCAAAAAATGTTAGGAAAATATTTTTTTTAAAAAAAAAGCCAAAACGACTTCATTTAGAGTGTAAAAATGTAAAAAAGTAAAAAAAAAAAAGCCAAACCGCGATTAGGCTGGTATACCCCGGTTCACACTGGGCTAAACCGGTTCACCGGTTTCCAGTTTAAACAGGCCAATCCGGTTCGATTTTCCATACAATGGTCAACACAAATGACATTTACAAATGCTTTTAGTGTTGTGGGGCAAACTTTATCCTTTGCAGGCCGAGAAACTATGGTGAAAGTAGTAGTAAATGCAATCCTGATCTACCTAATGACTTGTTTCAAGTTTCCAAATAAAACCTGTACAAATCTAGACCATTTAATCTCAATTTTCTGGTAGGGTGAAACCAATACTGGTGGCAATATCCACTGGAAATCTTGGGCTTTTATGAAATCACCAAAGACAGAAGAGGGGATGGGATTTAAACAGTTTACAGCTCTAAATGATGATTTACTGGCAAAAACAGCATGGCGCCTCACTCAAGAGGAGAACTCCCTATGGTTTAAAGTCTTGAAAGGAATTTATTTCCTACACAGTACCTTTATGACTACACAAAGGGTCATAGAGCATCTTAGATATGGTCAAGCACCCTAATTGGGTGGGATCTGTTAGTACAACACTTTCATTGATTAATTGGAGATGGCAAATCAATTAATTTATGGCTTGATCAATGTATTCCAAGGCTGCCAGGTAACTCACTACAAATCTATCTTGATACTGAATCTGTTCCTGACTTGCTAGTGAACTCCCTAATAGTAGATGGACACTGGGATACTCTTTTGCTCACTGATATTGTCCCAGAGGAAGTCATACCACTTATTCAGGATATTCAAATCAGTCATCCTACACACAAGGATAAACTGATATGGTCCTTTGCCAAAAATGGAATATATACGGTTAAACTAGGCTACAAGAGCCAACTGCTGAAAATGAATTATGCTAATACTCAACTAAGTGTTTCATGGTCCACACCAAAAGAATTCTGGTCAAAATTATGGACGATACAAACCATACCCAGAGTTCTTCACTTCCTATGGAGATGTTGTAATAATGTGGTGGCTACAAAATATGCTCTCTTTTTTCGGCACAGCTCTGTCAATCCTCTATGCCCTATCTGCATCCTGAACCAGAGACTCTTGAACATTTCTTCTTCTTTTGCCCTTGGGTCAGGTGTGTCTAGTTTGGAAGTGTAATTTCCATGTGTATTGATCAATATAATACCAGCTCCTTTATGACTTGGTTCACTGAGCTACTGTGTGCAAATAAAGATGTTGATAAATAGAATATCACACTATTGTGTGGCTGCTATGGTTCATCTGGAAGTAAAGAATTGAAGTGGTCTTCCATTACACAAACCCAAACCCACGATCATTTATCGACCAAACTTCAAAGGTAGTAAGGGAGTTCCTCCAGTGTACTTTTGAACAAACACCCATATGTCCAACAATATCTAACAACTACCCTGTTAAAGGGCATGTCCCACCTGAAGTTTGGTGAAGATCAACTGCAATGGGTCATTTCAACAAGAAGATAACTTTGTAGCTATTGGATTGGTCTGTCGATATCAAGCTGGGGCGTTTGTCTAGGGCTTTGGAGAGCTGGTTCATATTGATACACCATTCTTAACAGAACTACTTGCTGTGAGAAAGGTTGTCCTCCTTAGCCTAAAGCTGAATATCCCAAGAGTGTTCATTGAATCTGACAACCAGAATCCATTCTTATGCTTGTCTTCATGTAATTTTTCAAGATGAGAATGGAGTGGTCTCCATTACCTTGAAGAAAATTTAGAATTGGCAAAATCACATCCGAATCTCTCCTTTTCCTTTACTACTCAAGAAGGAAATGCTGCTGCTTATCATCTAGTAGTTTGTTTTCGAAAGAAGGTGAATCTTACGGGGTGGGTACCAACACCAACAACTTCTATGTTACCTATTCTATGACGTGCTATAGCTGAAACTGGAGCCTCTTCATCCAATTGTGGAAGCAACCGCAATGAACAAGATCGAGAAGGAATTAGCTGACAAGCATGACTTGGAATTGATTGATTTTACTTTCCTTGCTTTTATCTATGTATTCAACTTTGCTATTTCGATTACTGTATTGACAAACTAGCTTCGTCGTTTAGTTTCTTATTACATTAATGAAAAAGCAATATTCCAGGTAAAAAAAAAGCCTTCCTCCAATCACTCTAGTGATAAGCTATAGGCTATGACTACTCTCGCATGAAATCACAAGGGCCCTATGAGATCAAGGTAGGCTCAATGATCAAGTCAGCCCCCACAATATTTTATTAAGAAAAAAATAAATGTTAAATTCAATAAAATAATGTGAGAGAGAGAGATAGGTGAACGATAAGCAAAATCGTTCTCACCAAGAACGAATTGCTCATAAACTTAAGGTCATTCCTACTATGAATGATTTTAAATGTAGCATGTTGATAAATTATTTCCATCATATAGAATTTTGAGAATTTATTTTACTGTTTTGTTGGTATTATTTTGATGCATTTGCCATAGAATCCTCAATCACTTTGGCCCAATGTATTACCCAAATAATCTATTGGAGTTTTTTTTCCATCATGTATCCAAAAAAAAAAAAAATCTATTACCCAAATAATAATATCAAAATAATATGATGAATTATTATATGTAATCATTACCCAATTCAATTATTCTTTTTGGTGGCCAGTAGAGGTGGTAATATGGTTCGACCTGGTGGGTTTGGGCTAACCCGCTATGGATTGGGACCATATGGGTTCAGGTTCAAAAGGACTGCATCAATATGGGTTGGCTCCCATAACCGCTAGGTTGGCGGGTTGGGCGGGTCAACCCATATTTTATTTGTCAATTTTTTTAACAATATACTAAGATTGTTTTTTTATATAATAAGATTATTTTTTCTACACACCTAAACATAACAAAATTAAAAATACTTTGCAAATTAAAGAGAGTTGAGACGGATTTCTGATTTTTGAGACTAAGAGCGTGAGTCATGAGAGAGACAGGGAGTGAGAGACCGTTTCAAGAAAAAACAAGAGAGAGTTGATCAGGCTGAGGAGTAAGGATTGAGGAGTGTGAGTATTGGGTTGGACTCTGAAGTGACGATCTTGGACTTTTGGGAGTTGACCCTTAGCTAATGGCTCTTCCCTCTTGGGTTTTTCTTTTTTTAAAAAATATGGGCCAACCCGCCAACCCGGTGGTCAAACCTGTCATGGGTTAGGATCATATGGGTTCAGACCTAAAAGGACTGCATCAATATAGTCCCGGTTTTGTAGAATCCAAACTGCCCATTTTGTCGGGTTGGGCGGGCTCGGCCCACGGTCCCAACCCATATTACCACCTCTAGTGGCCAGACTTCTTTTTAATTATCAATAATAAAATTTAATTATTCTCCTTAATAAGACCGTCCATATTTTTTAGATAATAATAATGGAATGATAAATAATTTTTTTAAAAGTAGAGATATTTTTTTATTGGAGACAACTATATTCAATATACGACCAGATATTAAATGTAACAGTCCTAGAAGCGGATTCAAATTTTGGTTATGCCCATTGTGAGGGACCAGTGCTCGGATCCAACCCATAAAGATGATTTGGGTGTGTTTGGATTGGCGATTTGATAAGTGACTTATTTTTACTTAGACTTATAAAATCTTAAAATTGGAAAAAAGTTAGATTGGGTAAAATGATGAGTGTTTGGATTGACGATTGGATAAATAACTTATGTAAAAGTGAATGATATTTGGTTTGATTTCTACATAAGTGACTTTTATATTATTTAAGAGAACAAATTGTAAAAATTATGAAAAATGAAAAAATAAAGGGGTAATTGTGAGAAAAGACTTTATTGACAACTTAATTGCCAAATAGGACCTGGGAAGATATCTACACATGGAGGGATTTTTTCACAATTTTCTCAAAAATTAACTTTGAAAATTTGGCAATGGTACAATTTTAAATAAAATTATATCAAACTCTAATTTAAATATTAAATCCTAACTCATATTTTCACATAGCTCAAAATCTAACAAAATAAACTGATTAAAACCTCAATAATACCTCTAATAATCTAAATAAATTATTTAAACTAAATTTAATGGGTAAAAACACCATATAGAAACTAATTTATGACATGTTTATAAAAAAATTAATTATAAAATCATAAAACAACTAAATAATAAATCTAAATTGATTAAAATTAATTATTAATCATTTTCTACATTTTTACAGTTATGTATTGATAAAACTCAAAACTTGTCTAAGCTCTTATGCCAAAATATTCTCTAATTAGCAGAAGATTACTATCTAAAGAAAGAGAAAATTATTTAGAACATTTTTCATATAAGAAGTTTTGTGATTAGAAGTGATTTTGAGTACCTCATTGATCCCCAGAAATATGAAAATACTCCTATCAATATTATTTTATACACACGCACATAAATTCCAATAAGCTCCATTTTGAGGCTTATAACTTTTTCCAGCTTTTACCTTTTTTCAATTTAAATCCCATCACTCAACCAAACATCTTATTTGACCAAAATATTGTTCAAACCAGTTACTACATTGTTGAAGTCTGATTGGTGGGCAAATCTTCAAAACAAACAGGCTATATAGGGTGTGTTTGGAACAGCGATTGTCAATTGTGCTTATTTCAATTGGGCTTGTTGTGATATTACTTTTGATAAAAGCTAAATTATATAATGTGATTTGTGTTTGGATTGGCCATTGTCAATTGGGCTTTTGCAGAAATGAAAAAAATGGTGTGTTTGGAACAGCGATTGTCAATTGGGCTTTTGTAATAATGATAAAAGAGAAATGTAATTAAAAATTATAAAAAATTTATAATAGTTTAAGTTGGGAAATTAGACAATTAAAAAATGCACAATCTAATTAGAAAAATATTACATAACCAATTGTATCACATGTTCCGTACAATAACCAGCGTCAACCAAATTTTCTTATCAATATGTGGTAACAAACCTAATTTAAGATTTTACAATTTTAAAGTTCTTTTTCTATCTTTCTCCCTACTTTTTATCCTTTATTTAATATACTCCATATGTAGAACTTATCAATATATATATATATATATACATCACATATGTAGAGAAATATCTCCAACAAAATAATATATTTAACCCATCATATAATCTCTAACGATTTAACATTTATTCATATTGGCAAAAATAAAAAAAACGGATTTTTATTCATAAAATTAATTTTTCAGTAAAAACAGAAATATAAAGCATAATCTTATCGTTTTTTTGTTGGCAAAAAAAATCTTATCGTTTTTTTTTTGGGCCATATAATGCATAATCTTATAAAAAATCAGCTCAAAAAAAAATTCTTTTCACAAGAGGAAATACTCTGATAGTCCGTTGTTCTCGAAGGCTTCCCCTGAGAGATCCCTTCTTCGTTTTTTCACAATCGAGCACGATGACGCAGACTGATATCATCGAGCTTTTGGTTAAAGCTGCATCCATGAGCTTGTTTCAAACGCCCAACTACAGTGCATATTTTATCAAAAGCCCAACATCACATCTGATCAACCAAACATAGAAAAAAAAATCACAACTACTAATTGGGCTTTTACACTTTCAATTAGGCTTAAGGGTGGCCAAAAGCCCTCCCCAAACACACACATAAAAATAACATAAAGAAAGGAGTGTCTCTTCTATAATCTTCTTTTTTTTTTTGGCATCTATAACTACAAGCAAGTAAGCAACGTTGCTTTGGCGATTTTTTTATTTTTTCATTTTTTCATTTTTGGCCAGAGTAGCCTTGGCAATTTCAATTTACAAGCGAAGCAAAAATTTGCGACGAATCGATCTATCGGCATTCTTGCAACCAAGTTCGGTTCCACACCAAAGAACACAGCTCACTCATCAGTAAACCCCAGGGCAGGGTCGCTACACTGCAACAAAAGCTCTCACGTAAAACCTAACCCTAGTCCCAACTTCACTTCATCGTTAGGGTTTTTATTCTCATAGAACTTAATATGGACGGTGACGACGAGACCTCGGGTCCGATGATTGACGAAATCTACGCCAACGGCGGTGACGATGGTAACCGCAACCGCCGCCCAATTACCAGCGGCGACCAGCTCGACGTTGAAGCATATGCGAGTGTCTACACCGGGCGCACCAAGATTGTGCGACTCCTCTTCATCGCTGATCACTGCGAAAAGAACTCTACTATGGAGCTCGAGGCGCTTCGCATGGCGTACGATGAGATTAAGAAGGGGGAGAACACCCAGCTGTTCAGAGAAGTTGTCCAGAAGATTGATGGGCGGTTGGGGCCCAATTACGGGATGGACGCGGCCTGGTGTTCGACTGTAGAAGGAAGGGCGGCGCAGAGGAAGGAGAAGCTCGAAATTGAGCTCAATGCCTACAAGGTATTCTCTTTCAACTCTTGTTTGTTTTGATTGTATCTGTCAGTTTATGTTGAAACTAGATTCAAGGTGGTTGGTGCCAATATGGTACGCATTGATTCTGGGCTTTACTTGTAATTCGGGTTTTCTTAAGTGACTGATCGAGCATTATTTATTTTAAAAACTCTGTTAGATGTTGTTCCTTCCATGGTAATATTTCCTTTTTATACTTCAAATATGATGTGTTGACTATTCAAGCAACCATAGGCTCTACATTGTTTTATATGGTAATACCGTATTCTCCATTCCACCTTACCTGTCAATAAAAGTCGTTAGTCATGTACTGGTTTTCATATTAGTTATGTTCTGTTACTGTGGTAGATTTATCATGTTCAGAAAACATGAGGGTAATGTGCTGTTTGTAGATTTCTCATATTGGTTTTGTTCTCATATTAGGCTATAGATTGTTTTATATGATAATACCGTGTTGTCCGTTCCACGTTACCTATCAATAAAAGGCGTTAGTCTGTACTGGTTCTCCTATTAGTTATGTTCTGTTACTGTGGTAGATTTATCATGTTCAGAAAACATGAGGGTAATGTGCTGTTTATAGATTTCTCATATTAGTTATGTTCTCATATTGGGCTATAGATTGTTTTATATGATAATACCCTGTTGTCCATTCAACCTTACCTGTCAATAAAAGGCGTTAGTCATGTACTGGTTCTCATAATGTTCTGTTACTGTAGTAGATTTTTCATGTTCAGAACACGAGGGTAATGGTTGTGGGTTGCAGTACTGTTCAGATAATGTGTGTTTGTGTAGTATGCCTACATATATATTATATGGCTATAAGCAGATCAGATGTCAGTCAAGTTTTGCTATTTGCTAATTTCTGACAACAGTCTCCAGCCAGTGCTTTTCATTAATTTCTGGTTGGTTGTTGTCAGATGTATTCATTCTGTAATTATCACGGAAAATAAAATGGATTATGGTTACTCTATGTGGGTTTTTCCCCACCTTGTGTTTAGTTCGGTAGCTTAGATAGACGCTTTGCATATATGATATTGTGGCATAATTTTAATACTATCCTAATCCTTTTTTAACTGTCCCAATTTTCTTTTTACTGATTTATTGTTTCCAACTTTCATTTTTCTGCAGACAAACTTGATCAAAGAAAGCATAAGAATGGGGTACAATGATTTTGGAGATTTTTACTATGCTCATGGTCAACTTGGGGATGCTTTTAAAAATTATGTTCGTACCCGGGATTATTGCACTACTTCAAAGCACATAACTCATATGTGCATGAGTGCAATTCTTGTCAGCATTGAGATGGGTCAATTTACTCATGTCACAAGCTATGTTAGTAAGGCAGAACAGACGCAAGAGGCCCTTGACCCCCTTGACCCGATTCCAGGCTCAAAGTTACGTTGTGCTGCAGGATTGGCTAATCTGGAGGCCAAAAAGTACAAGCTGGCTGCTCGAAAGGTTTGTTCCTTGTTTTGCTTGATGCTATTCATATTGAACTGTGCTTTCAACTTTGCACTTATGGTGAGAGATTGTCTAACTTCGTTCCTTGTTGATTACTGATGACTAACAAGCAATTTGATATCTTTTAAAAATCTGACTCTGCCATATGATCGTGTTTATTCTCATAACCAACTTTGGTGGTGAATGCACATTTTTCACTTATTCTGTGTATGCCTATCCTAAATTATCCAATCCTCTTCTACAGTTGCCACTGACTTTTCCAGAATTTTTTTTCTTGTTTCCCTCATTCAGTGTTCTTCCACTTACGGGTATTTAGCATAGATTTGTCTAGGATTGCTGCATGAACTGTGAACCATATGATTTAACTTTGTTATTGTGCTCTTTATTTAATGCAGTTTCTAGAGACGGCTCCAGAACTGGGAAGCCACTACAATGATGTAATCGCACCTCAAGATGTTGCGACATATGGTGGCCTTTGTGCACTTGCAACATTTGATAGGGCAGAGTTAAAGGCATGTTCTCCATCATATTCATAGGATAGTCTTGCTTTGATAAGACCTTTGTTGAGGCATTCATAGTATTAGTAACATTGCATTACCCTTGTTGTTTCAATTTTATGCGTGGCAGAACAAAGTTATAGACAATCATGTTTTCCGGAATTTCTTAGAGTTGGTACCTGAAGTAAGAGAGCTGATAAACGATTTTTACTCAAGGTAACTTGTGTTCTTTTTATCTTCGTTCTTTTTTATTGTTCACCCCCGTATTGATGGGGACCCTTCAACTGTGTTTTTCCCCCTTCCATATGTAATTGAATTGAAACTTGATTTGTAGAATCTCAGCCTCTCAAGGCCTGAGAGGTGGAACCGTACTGCATGGATCTTGAATTAAGGTTCTTAATGTGAGGTTATTAATCTGTATGCCTAAATAATTGATAATTTTTTAATAAGAATTGGTATTGATGCATGATGTTCAGAGTGTGCTTTTTCAACAATGGTGAGATTGTGGCTGAAGAGAGATTTATGAATTCTTGATTCATTTTCCTGGGAATGCATATTGTGGTGATAGACTTCTAGCTTTCCATAATTTTCGTCAATCAGATGAATGTTCTCTATGAAGCATGTCTACATTGTGAATCTTTTATAATTGTTGGTGGAGGGTTAAGGTTGGAGGTGATTGGCAATTATGATATTTGTCCTTTCCTCATTTGTGTATCTTATGTTTTATGTATTGAACTGTTTTTCTTCCTTTTTGCAGCCACTATGCATCCTGTTTGGAATACCTTGGAAACCTTAAAACAAATCTGTTGCTTGATATACATCTGCATGACCATGTAGAGACACTCTATGATCAGATCCGCCACAAAGCCCTCATCCAGTACACACACCCTTTTGTGTCTGTTGATTTACGTATGATGGCTAATGCATTCAAGACAACTATTGCCGGACTTGAGAAAGAACTTGAAGCTTTGATTACTGATAACCAGATACAGGTGCAGTTGGGATTATGCTAGTTTTCTTTGCTTTTGTTGATTCCTATTGCATCAACACGTCTTTATTCTTCCCCACAGATCTAGATCTTCCTGTTCTCTGAAAAGCATTATTGTTCTGTTGTTTTAATCACTCCAAAATCTAGTGAGCTTTAGGTTACTGAAATCAAGTGGGATTCTCCTGATTTTTTTTTTTTGGTCTTTTTTTGGGGGGAAATACCTGGTAAACCTTGAGGTCATTAAAATCTGGTGGGGTTGTGCGTGCACTCTCATTTGTATGTGTGCCTTTTTTTTTTGGGTGGGGGGGATTACTCCCCTGCTGCTCTCTTCAGCAAACTAGGCTTGCTATATCTTTAATGCTACTTTTGTCAGAAAAATGTGTTTCTTTGAACAGCCTTGCAACTGAGCCTTTGATATTCTTTCTTGACAGGCTCGAATTGATTCACACAACAAAATTCTGTATGCACGGCATGCAGATCAAAGAAATGCCACTTTTCAAAGGGTTCTGGAGTCTGGAAGGGAATTTGATCGGGATCTCAGGTCCATGCTGCTGAGATCAAATCTTATCAAGCATGATTACAATCTAAAGGCCTCAAGGAAACTCTGATCTTCGATTGGATGATGGTGGGACTGACGTTGCTATTCATATATACTCAGACATTGGTTGGCTATAATGGAGAGAAGTTTCAGGCTGAAGTTCCATGAATTATTGCCTTGACTTATGGTGGGTTTTTAAATGTTTCCTGCATTATTTAACGGTTGTTCTATGGCTGCTATTTTGTATATACTTTGTACAATTCAAATGCATTATTCAGAAGCCCTTTTACCATATGTTTAGTTTGCGTATTGGCTGATATGACTTGTTTCTTAATTTTGGCACTTAGTGTGTAAAATCAATGTGGAGTCTGAAAAGGCTCAAAATGATTCTCACACTAATTGGGGCATTGGAAGGGGAAAGGGATTTGAGATTATTTCAGAAATTATGTTTGGTTCATGGAATGCTTCATATGTTCATTCTATTGAGAAACCTTCTTCCACCAGACGGGCAAGTCCATCAGAGTTTTGGAGGAATAGATAAACATGTGCCACGGATTCAAAATGCTGAGGACAAAAATTGCCCTGGACGCCCAAGAAGCGGATGAGGGCATTATTTTGTTGGAGGTGAAGACGCCTTTTTTTTTTGGCTATAGTGGTAGGATGTTACTCTGAATTGATTTTCATTAGGGAAATTAATCTTTTTAAGTCCTTATAGTCTTGACTCAGTTGCAACTTAGTCTCAATATTTTGACTCGATTGCAACTCAGTCCCTTAAACTAGTGGTAACCATTTTAGAATTTTAATCCTTGTGTTTTTAAAAGAACAAAATAATATATATATATATATATAAAATAAAGCCTAGGGACTAAATTATAAAATGGTTAAAGTTACAGGGATTGAGTTGTAGGGAATAAAAATTTAGGGATTGAGTTATATCGAGTCAAAACTAAAAGGGTTGAGTTGTGTCAAGTCAAAGTATGGAGACTAAGTTAAGATTGAGTCAAAACTATAAAAATTATAAATGAGTTGGATTCACTGGTCCCAAATCCCATCCCATGTCTTTTAAAAGGGGGAAGATGGTGGACCGGTATATTCAACTTATCCATCTTATTATTATTAATTAAAATACAATTAAAAATTAAAAAGTGCTAGTAAAAAATATGCGTGATCTAAAATTTTCAAATTACTGGGCGAAAAATGTTTTTAACTTGTGGAGTTTTGATAGGATCTGATGCAATGTTTTAAAAGCCGGACCGGAAATCGAGCCGGAAAGATCAACAGGTCATGGTTCAACCGGTTGGAATGATCGAGCCGTTTGGTCGGACCGGTGACGTAATAATTAAATTTAAAAATAATACATATTATATATTACGATTAATCTTCAGTCCAATTTCATATGAAGTTAATAAAGTCATAAAATACCATTTAAAGAAGACCATTAAATCAATCATCAACCTAACAAAATGTATTAACAATAATGATTTCATGACTTGTCAAATGTTGGTAGCTCTTGATTGATCCAAGCATGAGTTTCTTGAAAGGCATTAAACCATATCATTCTGATCCTATTTATAAGTTTTTTTTTACGAAAAAAAAAATTGGTCCTATTTATCAGTCTAGTTTCAGTGTAATAAATGAAATTGTGATAATTTTACCCCTATTTATTATACAAATGAAGAAATAATTTAAAGATAGATAAAGAAGAAAGAGTTGAAAAGTACCCATTCATAAATGAGGGCATAGTCATAAATTTACCCCATAATCATTGAGTTAATTACCTCTCTTTGGTATGTGAAATTTAGTTAAAATGAACTTATAAATATGACTAGAGTGGTAAATGTCATCAACATATTGAGAAAATGACATAAAATTAAGATCTTCAATTCAATCTCAATGCTTCTAATTTCATCCTTAACTTGAGGATAAATCTCATTGCCTTTTTCTTCAAAAGCATTTTTATAAAATAGTTTGCAACAAACCAAATTATTAAAATTAGTAACATATAATATACTTGACAAAAAAAATAGTAACATATAATATAAGTAAAATAAAATAACATGTCTAAAATTTAAATGCCATTTTTTAATTTTTTTTTTCAGCATCAAATATAAAAAAAATTGTAGAAAAATTTTTTTTTTAGCTTTTTTATTGGACCGGACGGTTTTTGAAAAACCGGTCCAGTTTCCGGCTCAATAATGGTTGACGGGTTAAAACCGGCTAAACGACGGTCTAAAACGGCTCCCTTAGAAAAACGGCTCAATGCATAAATCCGGCCCGCTTCAATGACCGGCCGACGGTCCAACCGGTCTGACCGCCCGGTCCGGTCCGATTCTCTAAACAGTGATATGATGTATTAATGGATGGTATATTAATGTTGGTATAATAATGACACCCAAAATTTTCATATAACCGAGTTCTCAGCTAGTCGTTTCCTCGGAGACCTATTAACATAATCCATAGAAAGGTGGGTTATAAAATAATAAAAGCATTAGTCAATTGTCATTTGACCCTCAACTTTTAAATCTGAAAGATCACTTGGGTTTGCTTTCTAGCAGCAGTTGGAATCCTTATTCTTGAGCGAGTTCTTGTTTTTTTTTTTTTTTAAGAGAATGAATATGTGAGGTTTGAAGCATAAGAATATGTTCATTGTGCTTCACCAAAAAAAAAATGATGCTCATTGTGTTTTGAAATACTCCCTCCGGTTCTAATTATAGAACAACATTTGAGAGTTGATCTTGGTCTTAATTATAGGACAAAATTTTAATTTTTGTCAATTTCTTCCCAAATACTCCCATTGATACTTTCTTAATAATAATGAAATACAATAATAATTTTATAATACACATATGTATTCTATAAAGTGAGTAATATTTACAATTTATTAATATCACACACACCCCAATTTTACTGTTTCTTTTATTTTATAAGAATAAAAGGTAAGCAAATCAATTTAGCACTATCAACCTCGTAGGTAAATGAATTAACAAACACCACCACAAATCTTGATTCTTTTTCCATATCCCTCCAATAACCGTTTTCAGCTATACAATCGTAAGATTCTGGATTTGTCAGAATTACCCAAAAGTTTGGTCCTTCCCCTTGGCTATTTAATTTGTTGTTATGTAATAGTAAAATAAAAAAAATTATTCATATATCAATATTCTATTTAGTACAGGTGTCCCTCACGTCGTTTTCCCCTAATCTTGAAAAAAAAAATCTCTTGAAAAAAGAGAGGAAAAGCTAAGAAAAGAACCACGTTGCAATGAAAGGTTTTGTCTTTTTCTTCCATCGTTGTTATGGGTTCAACTTCAACTGCATGAGTTCATTATAATAAGGGTATTTTAGGAAAATAAATAAGATTAACTAATTTAACTACTATTCTTAATTTCTCCAAAGTTAGGTAAATATGTCCTATAATTAGGACCGGAGGGAGTAAGAACGTAATGAGAAAAATTACCACGCGTTGCTTTAATGGAAGGGGTTTTGATTGTTTATGTATAAGGTCTTGAGTTTGAATTTGAGTTTTTGTGTGTTTGGGATAGCGGTGGGAAAAATAACTTATTTTAATTTTGACTTATAAAAAATGACTTTATAAAAAAGTCAATTTATGTAATATGATTTATGTTTGGATAAGTGATTGAATAATTACTATTGCATAAGTCAAAATTTGTTTGATTGGCGATTGGATAAATGTTTTTTTAAAAGTCAAAATTTGTTTGAAAACTGGAAAAAAATTATAGAAAGCACTGCAATCTCTGAAAATTACAAGTAAATGAAGATAAGGGTCACAGAAAATTATAGAAAAATCCCAGAACTTTTAAAATTATAACTCCGCCCTACATAAGTTTCAATGTTTTACACTATGATCCCTCCTTATAAACTTTTGAAGCTTGCAAAAAGGTCCCTGGTCAAAACTTGCGTTTTGACCAGGTTCCTTCTTCTTCTTCCTGCCGACAGAACTAGACCAGAGACCAATAGCAGACACAGAGAGCACCGTGAACCATGATCAAGGAGCTCTAAACCTCTAGCCTCCTCCTACCTCCGTTGCCGGATTTAGATCATCATCATTGACCTTCTTTTCTTCAACATCGGAGAGAGCACCGTCACCAAACCTTTGCCGTCTGCCACCGTACCCAGTGGGATAATCCACCACACCACCACCATCTGCCTTCTCTATACACACCACCACTGTCAACCTTAACTATAGCACAGAGGAGTTGGATGTTTGGCAGAGGAGAAGAGAACAAAAGCATAGTACAACGTAAGAACGGTAATAAATTCCCTTATTTAATAAGTTAAAAGCTAGACCTGAGAGCTTTTTTAAAAAGGCTGTTATTAAACGAAATCTCAACTAAAAAAATGGCAAACCAAACACTCATAATAAGCCGTATCACAAAAATTGGGTTTTTTTCTCTAAAATCAGGCTTATTGGAGGGCAAACCGTAAAACCAAACACCCCCTATATCAACTCTAGAATAGTTACCTTCAACTAGACTTGAGAATGCTCTATCTAATCAAATAACTATTTCCAACAAAAAAGTGATGATAAAGTAATTAATAATAATAATAATAATAACAACAACAACAACAACAACAACAATAATAAAATATTATATATATATATATATATTAACTATATATTTTTTAAAAAATTATAAAGAGTTAGTGGCTCTAAGGGATGCTCTGCTTACTAAAACTAGGATAGTTCCGTGGAATCTTTTCTATAATTTACAAGATATGTGTAATATGTTACACTCTTTTGTATTTTACTCCTTTACTACATAAATAAAATTTTGTGGTTTTATCGAAAAAAAAAATGTATATATATACATAGAGTTTATTTTATGATCTTCTCACTGGGATCAAGTCCAATTTTTACTATGTCTGGTTCTTAATATAGGCCAACAACCAAGTTGAGAAATTTTGGGAAATTAAGGAAATTAAATAAATTATTTTAAAATATTTAAATTTACTATTTTTTTCTAAATTAATTTTACTGACTTATAAATTGATATAAAATATAATAATATTATAAATATTTTAGAGAGATAATATAATATATGTTATAATTAAATAATTTATTTAACATTCTTTAATTTTTCTAAGTTAGTCAATTGAAACAGTAGGGTATTATAAAATAATAACATGCACATCTTTTTCTATGAAAGGAGCCCCGTGTAATTACCAAAATCAGGAAAGTATGCCAAAATATAGAAAGTGTAGGTCAAATTCCATCAGGGAAAGCAAAACAAAAGACAGTCATCATTACTAATTATTTTTCTCTTTCGAGGGTAAGTTTCAGTCAAATGTGCTGTTGTCCAGTGGCATTATTTATCTTTTTTTCCCCACTAAGAAAACGAGTGATTGTGGTCAGCCTAATCCAACTTCATTATTATTTATTATTCCACTAGCTGCAGCAAAAATATACTCCGTAGGATTTATCATGGTTTATATTTTATTTAGAATATTTATATTTTAATCAATTATCCTTTACTCAACTTAAATCAATGCTTGTATTTTTTTTTTAAATAAATTTTAAACAATTATATATGATTTAAAAAGTGGGTAATAATTAGCTGTTATGAAATAAACGGAAAAAATAATTAGAAAAATAAAAGAATGAGTAATGAATTGGAGAGTACAGGAGCGATCGAGAACATTTCTTTTTCTTATTGATGGTACCAATTACGTAATCCATACCTACAAATTTATCAATAAAGTTTTAAGGAAAGAGCGCATGGCACAATTATATTTTAAATGGGACAAAAATACATATAAGAAATTAAAAGTGGAGCATCCAGCACAAAACCGTTAAATTTAACCTAATGACGTTAAATTATAAGAGAAAAAAACCCCTAACGGTATTAGGTCAAATTTAACAGTTTTATGCTGAATGCTCCACTTTTAATTCCTTATGTGTATTTTTGCCCATTTAAAACATAATTAAGCCAGACGTTCCTTCTTTAAAACTTTATTGATAAATCTGTTCTTTAACCCAATAATATTATATACATTGCACTTCACCTCTTTCTTCATCTAATAGAGGCAAATTTGTAACAATATCATCACTTATTTTTAGACTTATGATAAGGATTAAAACTTTTTTCAAACTAAATTTATAAAACGGATTGGGGGGAGGGGTGACAAATTAATTTTATTCTTACAAAACAGAAGCTCGTTAAGAAGATAAATGCATGTATGAATCTCTCTACCACTCTAGCCTTTTTTTTTTAAACCCATATTACATAATTTTCACTATCAATAAAAGTTAATTAATTCATTAAATGTGATAGATTTTCTTAATTTACTCTAATTTATACATCGTACTTCACCTCTTTCTACATTTAATAGTGGCAAATTTGTAACAATATCATCAATTACTTTTGGACTTATGATGAAGATTAAGTGTGTGTTTGGAATGGCTTATTTTTGTCCAAAACGTGCTTATAATTCGTGATTCACAGTATACGAGGTAAGTATGTGAGAGGAGTTTTTTCTCGACTTGCGTGATTCAGGCTTATTTTTTAAATAAGCCCTTATTTAAGCTTGGCCAAACACCCACTAAGTGTTTGTTTAGAATAGCTTATTTTTAGATAATAAATACTTATGAGGTAAGTATGTGAGAAGGATTTTATTTCATCTTACGTAATAAAGACTTATTATTCAAAAATAAATTATCTTAAACACACACTCAAACTTTTTTCAATCTAAATTTATAAAACGGATTTTGGGGGGTGGTTTTATGGGGATTGCATTTGGATCTGCTTCTTCATTTTCCTGATAGATTAATGATAATGCACTGTATCCAATGAGTGAGGTCGCTAGCTTCTCACTTCACACTCGTCCCTGTGGTTAGGCGTACAAAAATCTGAGAATACCCGAGAGATCCTCCATCTTCCCTTTAATCAACTGCTACTTCCTCCCTGGCTTCCTTTGATAGTTCGATTGATTTTACTTGAAACAATCGTAGGCACTAGTACTCAGTTATATGATCCAAGTGTTTCCCCCCGTTATCGTGGATATACGCACAACATTTTGCGTCTTCTGCAAAAATAACTGATTTTCGATCCCAAGTGCTCTGAAATCCACAACCCAGATGCTCATTTGATCAGATCCTGTTTGTTTTTGATATGGGTCACGTGAATCTACCAGCTTCCAAGCGCAACTCACGTCAATGGCGGCTCTTGGACCTCGTGTCGGCGTTCTTGTTCGGCCTCGTATTCCTTTTCTTCCTCCTCGTATTTACGCCTCTTGGTGATTCGCTTGCGGCTTCCGGCCGTCAGACCCTTCTTCGATCCACTGCAGATCCACAACAGCGCCACCGCCTTATAGCCGTTATCGAGGCCGGGCAGCGGCAAACCATCGAGGCTTGTCCTGCCGACGCTGTGGACCATATGCCATGTGAAGATCCGCGGTTGAACAGTCAGCTCAGTAGAGAAATGAATTACTACAGAGAAAGACATTGCCCAAGACCGGAGGACACCCCTCTTTGCCTGATTCCTACGCCTGTTGGCTACAAAATACCAGTGCAGTGGCCGGAGAGCTTGCACAAGGTATGATTTGGTTTACTCTTTGGAAGGAAAGTATCTACAGAACGATCTCAGTACAAGTAAACAAACATTTAAGCAATTTTAGCCTACAATCTAGCATCTGTCTCAAATGTAATTTTAATTCAGATTACGTAGGTAATATTGTCATTTATATGTAGTTTAAAATTCTGTCCCCTTAAGAAATCTGTTTTTTAATCCAGTTTTTTAGTCACGGAAGGTTGGATTGGATCCTAAATTTTAGGAAATAGTAGCGTATTTGTCAAAGTATGAATGCATGTGGGATGCAATTTTTAAGGAGGGCTAACAATATGTCCCTGTAAATACCAAAAACAAAACAAAACAAGAGAATTGTCCCTGTATGAGACAGAACGATATCGTTCTGTTGGATTCTGAATTTCATCTTTCTGAGTAGATAAGGACACTCAACCGCTCAGCTTTGTTCTTTTCACTACAGAATAAACACATTTGGTAAAGGGGAGCATGTGTTTTGGTTTGTAGTTTTGAATGGGACTTTCAGTTTTTGCCAGAGCTCTGGATATATGTTTAACTTCTAGATTATTCTGAACCCCGATAAATTAAAATTCCCCTGTTGATGTGGGACTCAACTTCAACAAGAGATCATGTTGCAGTTTAAGTGCCGGGAATGCGTTGGAATTATTAGACATTGATGTATTATTTAAGGACCCTAATCTATATAAAGGATGACGTGTCATTATATTAAGTAGGGAGATTTAATTCATTTGTTTGCTCACCATCTCGCCTTGGGTTTGTCTTAGCCTCTTGGGTTTCACGCACTAGGCTTATTGCCAATTTGCCATCAAACATGGTTGATTTCATTTTTCCCACCCAGGTTTATCATCATTCACCTTTGAGTTTATCGTTACTGTGTTCGCAAATATTGTCTTTCTTTCTTGTTGTTTTTGGGGGTGTTATATGTCCCTGAGTGGTCATCAATATCATTAATAAAAGTTTGATATTCTTTTCCATCATCTTTGTGGCTTCTTTGATTTCCTATAGTATGTTTTTGACCAATTGATCCATTTATCTATCTAATAGTATTAACTACATTCTGTGTAATATGGCACAGCAACATGCCATACAATAAGATTGTGGACAGGAAAGATCACTACTCACTACTGATGAATGAAATCTGAAGGTCACCAACACTGCTACGATTCGTATTTTGACAGAGAATAAATTCATTCCTCGCATCTAGGATCTAACTCTATCATGTGCCAAAAACCATATTACATGTGTTTGAGTCTTTGACCAAAATGAGTATTATATAATGTAAGTATCGTTGCCGGGCACCTCTGGAGTACCAAAAATGAACTGCTCTGGTAGCTGGGAAGATAATGGGAGGAAGATTTTTATTTTGTTTCATTACTTATTCGTTTCTGAAAAGTTAATATCCTTATTTTATATCTTCTGTTGAAATCTAGTTTTTCATTCATTGTGGGTTTGAAATTGATCCTGAATTTTAGAGAATAGTTTCTTTTTTATTAAAAAAGAATGACTCACATTTAAAATTTCCAACTTCACGGTAAAAAATATTTCCTTGTGTGAGGCAAAAGAATACGTGAATCTGTAAAAAGTGGAAGTTTTTGGACAAGGCTACAGAACCACTCATCTTTGTTCTTTCAACTAGAGAAACACATTTGGTAACCCAAAAAATTTACAGACAAACATTTGGGCGACAGGAACTTGTGTTTCAATTTTTAGTTTTGGATGTGACTGTTTGTTTTTATTTTCATTTCATTTTTCTAAAGTTCCGGACAAAAGTTGTTTAACCAATGGATTATTCTCAGACCTGATGAATCGAGTATTGCTAGTTGACATGGGACTTCACTTTAACAAGAGATCGTGATACAATTTAATGTGATGCTTATATCTCTGTCATTTGGTCCATCTATCTAATAGTTTTGGTACGTTCTATGTAGATATGGCATAGTAACATGCCACACAACAAGATTGCTGACAGGAAAGGTCACCAAGGATGGATGAAACGAGAAGGTCCACACTTTATATTCCCTGGTGGTGGCACAATGTTTCCAGATGGGGCAGTGCAGTATATTGAAAAACTTGGTCAATACATTCCAATAAATGGTGGCGTTCTAAGGACTGCTCTTGATATGGGGTGTGGGGTAGGAGCTATTTCCTATTTCCCTTTAAGATCTTGCAATGATTTTTTACTGTTTAACATGTGCGCTTTTTCCTTGATTTACAGGTTGCCAGTTTTGGAGGATATCTACTATCTCAAGATATTTTAACTGTGTCCTTTGCTCCAAGAGATTCACATAAATCACAAATACAATTTGCTCTGGAAAGAGGAATACCAGCTTTTGTTGCCATGCTTGGCACTCGCAGGCTCCCATTTCCAGCTTTTGCTTTTGACTTAGTCCATTGTTCTCGGTGTTTGATCCCTTTTACAGCCTACAGTAAGTTCTGTTTGCAGCACACCTTTCAATGTTTTGCAAGCTTCTCAACTCTTATCACTTCCCTAATGCCAAAAAATCTGCCTTGCAGATGCAACTTATTTTATTGAGGTGGATAGGTTACTTCGCCCTGGTGGGTATTTAGTCATATCTGGTCCCCCTGTTCAGTGGCCTAAACAAGATAAAGAATGGTCCGATCTCCAGGGTGTGGCAAGGGCTTTGTGTTATGAACTAATTGCTGTAGATGGCAACACTGTGATCTGGAAAAAGCCTGCTGGAGATTCATGTCTCCCTAACCAAAATGAATTCAGTCTGGAGTTATGTGATGATGCAGATGACCCAAGTTATGCTTGGTAATCCATTAGACTATGGATAGAGCTATCTTTCCTCTTATTCTGTGTGTCGGTGATTTTTGTCATTTTCAACTCTGATGGTTGCTAGTCATGCTTGGATCTGACTGGACCTATCATGCTAGCAAATGGGTGAATGTTGTTAACACATTCTTTACAGTTGTTACTTGGTATTGCCAATAAAGATGTTTAATTTTACAGGTACTTCAAGTTGAAGAAATGTGTCAGCAGAATGGCTTCTGTCAGAGGAGAATATGCTGTTGGAATGATTCCTAAGTGGCCAGAGAGGCTAACTGCAACACCTCCAAGAGCCTCACTCTTGAAAAATGCTGTTGATGTTTTTGATGCTGATACTAGACGGTGGATTAGGAGGGTTTCATACTATAAGAATTCTCTGAGCATAAAGTTGGGAACTCCAGCTATACGAAATGTTATGGACATGAATGCATTCTTTGGGGGTTTTGCTGCAGCACTAAAATCTGATCCTGTGTGGGTGATGAATGTGGTTCCAGCTCGCAAGCCATCCACTCTGGATGTGATCTACGACAGAGGTCTCATTGGAGTTTATCACGATTGGTGAGTTTTTGCTGAAAGATTTGTGCATTTTCACCTAAAGTGTTATTTACTGCCAGTCTCCAAGAATGCTAAACTTTTGCATATATTTTGGCATATTTGAAGACACATTTATTTTTCATTGATAGTATGCATAATCTGAAAATAAGAAGGATGCACATGTCTATCACAATGGAAGTTTCCTTTTTAATCAAGACAATGAGTATTTTATTGAGCCAGTATTTCACAGAAATCTTGTCGCTTGAGTTACTACCTTTACTGGAGGTTTTCTTGTTCCCCGTGCTGAACTTGTGATTTCACGTTTCCTGGCTGTTATATAAGATCAAAAATACTTCAAAAAATGTGCTTCTGCTTTGTCAAATTTGTATCTGACTCTTGATGCATGGGGTTGTTTTTGTAGTTTTATATTTATATATATGCGTAAACTTTTTTAAATCTTTCTTATTCTGCATTTCCAAGATTGTCAAACTCATTAGTTTAACTAAACTAATGAGAGGCACGTATGTGCATGTCCAAAAGAGCTTTGGGGGGGGGGTGATGATTTCTGCTGATTGATGGATAGCTTGTTGCAAGTGAGGTGATGTTAGACTTGTCAAAAGGTTAAAATCTGATGCATGCTACTGACTCTTTGATCATGTTTCGAAACTATCATTTGGAGGAGCCAGGTGATCAAGTTTCTACAAAGAATCTGATGTCAGAAACTCGAGGTTCTATTGCTGAAATTCTTCTCTTTTAAAGGCTCTAATCTGGGTTAGACTAGAGAGCTTAATAGGAAAGAAGAGTTTGTCTTGAGAGAAAAATAAACTGAGTTTACTCTTTAATTTATTAGCTCACCAAAAAAGAGTTCCATTGTGAATTGATTACTTTTCCTACGTTAAACTACTCTTGACTCATCCAAGTTTGAGTTTAGTTTGACTATTCATATCTTAAGATGTGTTTCATGTTCTGTGATTGCGTCCGAGTTTTATAAGCAGTTATGCTTAACCTGTTTTAGGCTTCTAACTACTTTCTGCTTCTGATATATTTGCTATAATTTCTGGAGTGAATTTAAACATAGACTACAACTTGTAATGGACGGTACTGAGATCTAAACTTTTGTGGTTATTTTGCCAGGTGTGAACCTTTCTCAACATATCCACGTTCTTATGACCTGATCCATGTGACCGGTATAGAATCGCTAACAAAAGATCCAGCTTCTGGTAAAAACAGGTATTTTTGTCATATCACTTCCAAAAGTGTATTTTTCGTATCACTGCATCTCAGTCACTGTTCAAAGATACTTGTTAATACAATTGTTGGTGCTTGCCATAGGCTCATAGCGTCAGAGCCTTTTTTGGGACCTGACTTTCATTATCCCATTTTCTTTCTTGTGTCCTTTTATGTGAATGATATTGTTATTGATAATTAGTAGTTAATTGGTGGCTTACTAAGTCTATAAGGTCATTAATGTGATTTCTTTAAGTTATGAGGTTCAGTTCATATCAGATCCCTACTTACTATAGCTCCTTATGTGCAAGGGCTACATGATCCGTCTTTATCTTAACTTGTATCATTACTTCCATAGAAATTACCCGAAGAGTTTAACACAGCCGGTGAAGGAGTTATACACCTCTCTCTATGATTAAAATCTTAAAAGCATCTAACTGATGCGAGGGAATGCACCTTTAGGGCCTGTTTGGTGTAATTGAAGGGAAAATGATTCTCTCTGTCTCTGTTCTTTGGTTCTTCAATGGATATCATATCTTTTTATTCATGACTCTATTGTTTTTTATTCCTTTTATTCTTTTCTCTTCTTATGTTAGGGACGCAACCTCTTGAGATTATCTGAGGGATTTGTACCCATAATAGAACTCACTCTTGTTGCTTCTTGACTTCACTGCAGATGTAACCTTGTGGATCTGATGGTGGAAATAGACCGAATGCTGCGGCCAGAAGGAACAGTCGTGGTGCGGGACACCCCTGAAGTAATCGATAAAGTTGCACACATAGCTCGCGCAGTGAGGTGGAAGCCTACTATACATGATAAAGAACCCGAATCACAAGGGGGAGATAAAATCCTAGTTGCAACCAAGACCTTGTGGTACCTGTAACTCTGTCTACATCTCACTGACACAACTTTGCAATTTAGGTAACATTTTCTTCCCACTGCTTTAGGGTGTGGCGGTGCAAAAGATATATCATCCCCACATAAACTATAAAGGGATAATAGTATGGTTAGAATATGAGAGAAGTGAGAATGGCAAGAATTTGCTGGTGAAGTCAGTTAGGATTCTCTATATTCACAAAAGGAAGTGTATATAGTGCATTCAGAGGTGGTTGGAGAAAAAACAGAGAGATAATAAGTGGAAAGATGAAATGTGGGTTTTCAAACGTAGGTTTATTTATTGCCTTTTTTCTGAATGCATGAATATGTACACAAATATAGAGAATGAAAGTTGCTTATATATTTAAAGCACAAGAGCAGTGCTAGTTTTATTTTCTTAGCTCTAAAGCAATTGTATTCTATGCCTCTTTATAGATACTTATTAATTAATTAATGTTAATTGAGGAAGAATCGATCGCTGATTCTCATTTGGTCAAGTTTCACTTTCTGTTGTATTTTGATAATATTTTCTTCAACTCAGAAGCAAATTATTCGCGGAGTTCATGATGATTGACAAATATGATTGTGAACTTGAGTATTGCATTCACTATCCTCCGTATTTTATTTTGTTTTAAGCAAGTTTTTTCAGGCTCTTTGTTTGGGTCATTTTCAGGCAATTTGGCTTCATGGATTTCTTAGACATGTTATTGCAATTGTTGATTTAAGCAACTTAAAAACTTGCAACGAGTTCTGTCTAGTGGATCAATTTGTTTATTGTTGAGTTTAATTATTTATATTCATTTGTATGGTGTAAATTTTTGTTTAATTATAATATACTCTAAATGCTATCAAAATGCGGAAAAAAGTACTCCCTCCGATTCTAATTATAGGACATTTAAGGGTTGATATTAGTCTTAATTATAGGATAAAGTTCTAATTTTTGTCAATTTCTTTCCAAAATACCCTATATTGATATTTTTTCAATAATAATTAAATACAATAATAATTTAATAAGAGTAGATCGGAAGTTGTTGAGTGAGATTGATGACGTCAGTGTGTGAGAGTTTGGAGAAGTCATGTGTGAGACAGGAGAGGTGCAAAAAAAAAATAGAAAATCAATGTAATTAGATGTCATTTTGAATTTTAAGTAAAGGTATTTTAGGAAAATAAATATGATTAACTAATTTAACCACTATCCTTAATTTCTTTAAAGTTAGGTAAATATATCCTATAATTAGGACCGAAGGGAGTATTAATTATTTTAAATAAGTTGTTAACAATTTCATGACAAAATTTAATTCTCATTAAATATAACTACGTGAAAATCCTTGAAATAGGGATATTTTGAATTTCATATGCTATTTATATATATTTTTTTTTATCCACGGGTATTCCACACTGCAAGTAATCAATTAGTCTGATTTTAATTTTAGTCTTTATAATTTCAAACAACAAGTTTATGCCGCTCAAGTTCTTTTTCCTTCTAAAACGTTACTGCCTATATTTTAATAAAAACTTATACTACTTTATCTCTTAAAAAAATAAAACCAAAATAATAACAAATTATAAGAATTAAATATTATATTAATGTTTTTTTTTTGGTACTCAAGTCATTTACATCTCACAATATTATATCGTACTTGTTATAATGTTTTTAATTAAATTTATATGTCTACTTAAACGATTTTACCAAATGACGTGAGTGTTTGATCCGCTCACTGTTTTTTTTTTTTTTGAACCTATAAATGTAATTTTAAAAGATTTTGAATTTCCATAAAATTGATCAACTTGGGCCCAATCAATACCCATACACAGGAAATACATATCTATACATAAAAAGATGCTATGGACTAGCTTTAATGGACTTTCTATACAATCAAAAAAAAAAAAAAACATGTTTGTTTAGCCGTGATTCCCAACACATAGGAATTTTTTCACAGAAGAAGAGGACGATAAGTTTCATGGGTATTGCCAGAATCTTCAAAAGAAATCAGAAATCTCATTCATGATCATGAACCATTTTATTCATTGGTCCAATTTTGAAGGTGGATCCAAGCACTTATTCAGAAGCAAACAAAGTTGGTTCAATGTGATTTTATAAGGGAATGTTCCTACCGGCTTGTAACCCAAAAACAAAAAAAATTTGTTCCTACTGGCGGTGGATATTTCATATTTGATTTGCATTTTCCAGCTGAAAATAGATTCTTGTTAGAACCAAATTTCAGATACATAACTGAAAATAGGTTTCCGCCAAAAATAGTGGGAACCAATTTTCTGGCATCCAGAAAAATAGACTAAAGATATAAAAACCCCTGAATGTGACCATCGATGTGACATAAGTGTTTGAGATAGGGGCAAAAATGTCATTTGGCCAATTTTCCGATCTTATTTTTTTTCAAACCAAACAAAAATTTTCCTATCAGCCCATTTTCTTTTCCAGTACAAACCAAACACTTGTATGGCAGAATATTTTTTGTTCCTTTCCATTCTATTCCTCTTTATTCTATTTCTTTCCAACCCTTTCTTTGAATCCAGCAGGCTCCTAGAGTTACATGCTACGGCAGCGGATAAAGGCACAAAGTGACCGCTCCGATGATAGAGGAGCGACAATCGCCGGCAAAGAACCATAAATATGATTCCATGGATGCTGGTTTCTCATCAACCAAAAGGAGATACATACACTGTGAGAAAGGAGGCCAATATAGGTCTTGAATATCTCGACTCGAAGGACCACACACCCACAGCTAATACAGAAACTTGGAGGTATGAAAGATCGTACAATAACCATAGAGAGCAAAGTGTTGAGCCCTCAACTGTGACACTACAACCCAAGAGTCCATCAAAGAGCCTTCCGAAGATTTGTAAATAAGATACAAGAAGAACCACAACAAATAAATACATAATAGAAAGAAGCAAAACAAAAACTGATTAATCTGGGCGGAGAAATCTGTTTTTTTTTTTGTTTGTAGGCTCAGAGTATCCATTGTCAGCAGTGGCAGTGACTAAACCCCTTACACTAAAGACTTCCCGAAGGGGTTTTAGTGCTGGCTATGAGACCCTCTCCATACACATAGCTAGGGATCGAACCCCTAACTAGATACTTAAAGAACCAAACTAATTACAAACTGTGTTAGGCCTCATAGTTGCAAAGCAATCATATTGTTGTTTAAGGAAGTACCAACCAGTTGAGCCAGAATGTTCAAAGCCTAAATATCACTAGCTTATGCTGGTGAGGCATTCGCTAGCAGTGTTCTGGAAACCGGACCGGACCGGCCCGGTAACCGACGAACCGGCCGGTTGGCCGGTCCGGTTTCCATTTTTTTTAAAAAAAAGCCACATTTCAAAAGCCAAATTTGGAGGATTGTTTTGGGGATTTGGTGGAGAAGAATTGGGAGAACAATAAGGTGAACAAAGAAGGCCTTTTCCCTTTTTCAGAATAATGTCATTAAAAATAAATAGAATGGTGACGTGGTTGGTAGTATATATCCCAAGAAAGAAGAGACACAGATTATTAAGGGACTCTAAGCCTTAGGTATAGATAAAGCCAGAGTTGCTAATGATAGAAATAGTCTGAAAAATCTTGAATATTAGTCTCTTTGTAAAGACTTCTCTAGAATCTCTGCTTTAGAAGAATTTGATTTGGCATCAATGGGTAGATGATCAACAAGTTTTGCAAAATATGGCTTGTGAGTTTTTCCAAAATCTCTGCTCTAAATAAGCTCTGTTTGAAAGAAATTGAGGCACCACATCAAACTTCCCTCAGCTTTATAGAGAAGGATTTGCACTCCAAGTTAAACTTATCTTCAATGAACCTATTAAGTGCCCGTTTGGATTAGCGGTGGAGAAATGACTTTTTTTACCATCTAACTTTTGGAAAAGTAAGGTAGGAAAAAAAGTGAAAATGTAAATGTGATTTGTGTTTGGATTAGCGGTGGCAGAAGTGACTTTTTTTTCTAACCTTGAACCTGTTTAGATTAGAGTTTGAAAAGTCCGTTTAGATGCAAAATGACTAAAAATGACATAAATAATATATATATATATATATATATTATTTGTACATATTGTGATAACTGAAGTGAAAAATTAAATTAAAATTAAAATTTGATAAAATACAATAAGTCAAATTAATGTATTTTTTGGGACATTATTATATGATTAAGCACTAATTTGAGAACTAGAGAAAATTATAGAAAAGTACCCTAGAATTTATGAAAATTACAACTGAATGAAGAAAAGGGATCGGGGAAATCACAGAAAATTACCCAAATTTTTCATAAATTACAGTTTAACCCTAAAAATATTTTAGCAATTAATCCCTCCTTAAAAACTTTTGAAGTTTGCAAAGAAGTCCCTGGTCAAATCTAATTTGACCAAAACATCTTCTTCCTTCGAACACGCGAACCAGCGAATGGAGCAACAAAACAGAGCAGATGGAAGAGAGAGACGGGAAGTGCAGTGGAAAAACTCCTTTGATTAGCTTCAAAAAAAAGCCACGGTATAGCCAAAAGTGCAGGGAATATCAATGCCTTGTCAAACAGGATAAAAACTGCCATTATGATTTCTTTTCTCTTACTGTGCGGTGGGGGCTGCCCACCACTATGCCAAACAGACCCTAAGAAAGTGTGGATTTGTACTCTAACTAAACTTATCTTCAACGAACCTATTAAGAAAGTGAGAGAAATCAATCAAATGTACTCTCTTCGGTCCTTAATATAAGACATGTTTACCTTGTTTGATTAGAATAAGGACGTTGGTTAAGTTAGTTGTAACACCCCAAAATTTATATTCACCAAAATTATTGTAAATATTTGAGAAATTCAATAAAATGGTGAATATTCATGAATTTGGAATTTATGAATTTATAAATGTTCAATTTCATGGGAAATTGGGCAAAAATAATTATGGAATTAATTTGGGTAATTTAAAAAGCCCAATATTAAGGTCCAAAAATGAAGGAATATTAGAGAAAATATTTGGTCCAAAAATATATGGAAATTGGCCAAAGAAAAATAAGAAAAGAAATTGGATTAGAAAGGTAATGGCAAAATCGTAATTTTGCCAAAATAGCACAAAATAAATTATTTTTCAATTAATTGAAGTTAATTTCAATTAATTAAGGAAAATAAAGGTTAAAAATATATTTAGAATATTTTGGTCAATTTAATATGAATTTATGGAAAATTTGAGCAAAAAGTGCAATTTTGACCAAAATTGAGACTTTACGTGTATACGTAACCGGAACAAGTTGTGTAGCCAATTGAGACCAAAGGGAGGGACCCCTAGGTGTCTCCTACATGTTGCAAGAGGAAGAAAATAGTGGTTAGGAGTAGAAAGGAACGCGTTTACGGAGCCGAAATCACAAAACATCGATTTTGCCTGGAGGACTCCATAATTTCGGTCAGGGCCAGATCTAGGGGTAGGAGTTGGATTTTCAATGATTTGATGGTTCCATTGAGTTCAGGGGCGAAAATTAGGTGGGGTTACAGTTGGGCACTTTTTCAGAAAAGGCTGAGAAAGCATAATTACGGAAACGCCCATAAAACCCTAAAAGTAGGGCTGCCAAGGGCAATTTCGTAATTTGACATTGAATTTGGTAATTTTGAGTCCGGAAATGGATTCCTTGGACAAAAATACGTCAGGATAGCCCTAGTCAAAATTTTGGAAAAACGTGCCATCGGGCCAGGTACGGCGGGGCCGAGCAGGGGTCCCGGGGGCATTTTGGTAAATTTTCACCATAGGCTAATATAACCACAAGAAACATTATGGAAGTGTCTAAATAGTACATTTGACATTGTAGGATCGAATATGGAGCCCTGAGCTGTTTGCACGTAGATCGAGGCACGCGTTTCGAGGCGGAAACGGGTTAAGGTAGGGGACTTACCTTACTTGCATGTATTTGATATCTTTGCTTGTGTAATGATGTATGTGATTGCTTTACTTGATTGTGTAGAGCATATTTGAATAAATGAAGCTCTGTTTCTGTTTTCACTGTGGCCATAGTCTTGTTGTATGAAACATTGAGCATGCAGAAATGTCATTATGGAGCATACATCTAGATAAAGCTAACATGTCATACACATAGCATCAATCATGCATGCATTATGGTATCTGTTTCCTACTGAGATTCTCTCGAATCTCACCCTCCCCTACCAACAATTTAGACAGGAGAATACAGAAGATATGCTGAGAACAATGCAGAGAACCATATGAGGGGATTGCAATGGTGGAACGAAGATGAGAAGATGTCTCCGTTTCATTGGGACGGGTTTAGATACCCTAATAGCCCTGTGTGGCTACCTTGATGGTAATGATCATGTACAAACCCCTATGGGGGAATTTATGTAATCATGCACATATTATCAGTATAGTTATGCTATTCCTGTGTTGCCTACCGAACCGCATACCGTTTTCTGCGAATACTCTGGTAAAGGTGAAATTGAGATAAGGGCGTGACATTTTGGTATCAGAGCAAGGATTCTGGCCACAGAATTGTCTGCTCAGAGTAATGCGGTGGTTCTAGCAACAGGATGGTATACTGATATGGTCTTGATTACACAGTGCTAGAAAATATGCCCGCACAAGAGGTACCAAAGGAGGGTATCTTCCTGATTTGTGAATCATCTTTGAGAAATGGCGAGTACCAAAGGGCAGCTAGTGGTGCAATACTAGACGAGAATGGTCTAAGGATATTACGGAACCCAAGGATATGGGTACGGCCAAGGCTAATGTGCGGTCCACACTCAATATTTTGGTGACCGGAGATAACCGGAATGTCTTTTGAGACGAGAGTCGACACGATTTACAAGGCACACAGAAAGGGGTCGATAGAACTTCGAGGTAGGGACATTATCCTTCATACATTATGCCATAGTTATATGATTGTGTGAATGCCAATGTTTGTAAATGCGCTTTATTAATCAACATGTTTTGCCCAGATAGGGGCCAGTAGTGCTAGAGGCACTTACACTGGAGTTGGCGGAAGACCAACCGGTGCAGATTGGTGGGGCGGGGCCCTACTCATGTATATATGCATATGATATGTTTATATTGTTCATTAATTGGTGCATACATGGCATATATCATATTTACTTTTCGCATTTTCTATGAACGATAGCATGTTTCTACTGAGATTCTTCAGAATCTCACCCCTTTTTCTAAACCAAACATCTCAGCGGGCGCCAGTGGATCAAAAGGCAAGAATGTGGACCAAGGGAAGTGACTGGCATGTGCCTCGAGGAAAATACAAAGTTCGTGGTTATAGATAGTCTATGTCTAAAATACTTTTGGATATTTTGTAATAGTGGTGTATATTATCGCATTCTGTAGGGTTGACTTTGGACTGTAAACAAATACTTTTATCAGTATATATGTACTTTTCTGTATGCCTGTGGAACTTGGTCTCTATTACTCTGTGTATATCGAAATGGAAACGGGTGTTGACATTAGTTAATATAATATGTATTTTCTAAAACACTCTACTTATCTTCTGTAATTCGCTCCTTCTCTCCCCTTAATTATTGTTGAGGAAACATCAATAGAGATATATTAAGAAAAAACTTACAAATATAAAAACAATGCTTGAAGGACTTTAGACTCATTTCTTTGTGTAACATAAGCTTGGAAATTTTGATCAAAATCATTGCAAATAGGGTTAAACCTCTTTAATTTCCTTAATCATCCTATTTATATATATATATATATATATATAGCCCCAAACAATGCAGTTTTATTTCTGAGAGTCATGGATGTTATAATGGGATCATAGGTCATAGGGAAAGAGGATGAGTCCTTACATATTTATCCTTTTCATGGAAAGATTGGAGATACACATTAATATACCTTGTAAGAGAAATAATTAATGGTCAACGAACTTGTAGCCTAATGACATGAAAGCTCCCCTATAAATGAAAGGTCATGAATTCAGTTTTACTTGTAATTGTAATCTTATGTCATTAGTATTTGCCTCTTTATTTTTTTAAAAAAAAATAAAGCAAAAACAAATTACTAATGGGAATTTGACAAGAAATGTGTCTGTGCAATTTAAATGTGAAACCCTCTCCATTTGAGTCTATTTGGGTTTTTGGGGGGTTGGGGGGGGCATTGTTTAGGCCTGCTTGCTGTGGGCTGAGCCGAACTGGATATTGCCTAGCCTAGCATTCCACTGTGTGGTGAGTTGGCAGGCCGACAACTAACAAGTCAGCCAATCCTCTATTTATTTCTTGTTTTCCTGTAAATGTTCGAATTATTATAACCTTCAAATTGAATTATACATGAACAAATCAACCCCAAAATTTTCAAATATAAGCATACAAATCATTTTACATAATTGTTTCGGTTCCTGCTATACAAAAATGATAAATCAATATTAAAAACAAACATGTGTAAGCATCAAACATGGAACCAAATATTTGATCATATACACCAAATCTACTAGTCATATTTTTCCCATAAATCTATCATGTAATTATTTTCATTATCAAAGTGACCCGTATGATCTTTCCAATATGTTTCACCATAACAAAGAAAATGTTAAACCCTTTAATATTTCGATATTTGTAGAGTATTAAACGTGTAGTTCTATAAAGCATATAAAGATAGCGGAAACATACTGGCATTAAGTGCTTATGTATAATATAGGAAATTCCTCGTAGGGTATAAAAAATATACATAAATGTGCAAGCATCCAAAAAGAAATAAAAGTACAAGTATAGATATCTACAACAACTTCGATACGCACCGGGACCCTATTCACCAGTAGCCACTGCCTTGCCCTTCGGGTATTTCATTGCTTTTCTGGGTTTATCTATTCCTTTCAAGGGCTTAACTGTGACCTAGCCAATGTAATTCACTTTGCGGTTCCTGTCGTTGTATAACCAAGCATATCAATATACTATCTTGTTGCCAGAACTGCACGCACTGTGGCCAGAACCACAGTTCTGATACCAAAATGTAACACCCTTATCTTATTTTCACGTTTTCAAAGTATTTGGGCGCAGTGCGGTGGGCAAACCGGAATAACAAAAAAATACTGATATTATTGATACAATATGCTTGATTATATTACAAGAACTTCCCCATAGGGGTGTACATAATGTTTGCAGACCTTAAAATGATAAAGGCCTTCAAATAACCAACATTTCCTCTTGTATTGGTTTGAAACCTTCCGTTGCCGATAATTACGATTCTGCCCTTTACACCACTGCCTGCTGTTGAAAAATTTTTACATTTATGGAAATGGTGAGATTCGAAGAATCTTAGTAGTAACATACATTTAGACATATACGATGTGAAAATAAATATGTCATGCACCATATTATGTAAAATGATATAATGTTGTGTGCACACTATCCAAGGCCAAACAACTGTTTAACCCTAGCTTAACTCTGCGCCTCAATTGGGTCCCATAACCCAACTAAGCTAATATGTGTGTCCAAGACACTATGCTCATGTTAGAGAAGCTGACATACACAAATATAAAATAATCACATAGTGCATGAAAGAAAGAGTTACTACCTGAAATTGCCCTTTCTTGCTCTACTATTGATTTGGTACTTCTGATCCTGCTCGGGCTATTGCAAATTCCTGTAAATTAAAGTTACAAGTAACTGGTTATTACTTGAACTATTACTGCCTTTAATCATAGTTTGTTAGTTATGTATCACAGTTTCAACAATTTCTGCACAGTAGTTTTCCAGAAAACTAGCATATTTTCAGTTAACTTTGGAAAATCATAATTAATTCTAGGAAATTTTAAATTGATTGATTCCAAAGCCTATGTGAAGCTTTTTAAATTTACTTTCATGAAAAATGCCCAAGGCTAGTCATTGATAACACATTTTCCCCAGAAATTTGCAAAGCTTCCCCTGTTCCAGATTAAATTCCAGAAACAGGGCACAACTTCAAAAATCCATATCTTCTAATATACAAGTTCAAAAATTATGATCCACCTATTACATTAAAGCTCTACATCTCTATTTTAATCCTACCAAATTTCATAATATTTGGACTAGCTTTGACCAACAAAATTCACTACACATTAACACTGCTTTCAGTGAAACAATCAAACAGCATTTACTTTGAACTTCAATACATTTCATATTTGTATACAAATTTTCAAAAATTATGAATACCTATATTCCCACACAAGTTTCCCTTCTAAATTCAATGGAACCATCAAGAGGGAAAGTGTATTTTCTTGATTTCTCTTGCTTAATTACTTCCTTTCCACTTCTATTCACAATATTAACTACTTAAACACTAAATGAACATGATTTGAGGAAATTTTGGTAGAATAACATTTTAGGGTTCATCATCCCAAAATCACTAAACAATCAAAAAAGCCAAGTCAAAACCAACAATAACAACCACAACAACATCTTATAGCACCAGAGTATCAAATTTATGATATTATCTCTTGATTTTACCACTTTCTCTCTCTAAGTCGCCTCAGCCCTCTCTCTCTCTCTCTCTACACTCTTGATTTGGCTTGCTATCCATGGATTTCAAGGAGAAGAGGTTAGAGGTAATTCTAAGGAGATTGAAAGCATAAGCACTTGATTTTCATGCTCTTACATTTGATTTTTGCTCTTAAACCCTAACTTCTTCTTGATGTTCTTCAGGTGTCCTTGAACTCTCTCTCTCTCTATATATATATATATTTTAGTTTCAGATGAACGAAATGAAGAAGGAAGAGCTGGAAATGAGTTTTATCTAATGATCTCTCTTCTTGCTTTTTACTTTAATTAACAAGTGCTTGCTTGTGATTGGTTCTCTTTTTTTTCTTCTTGTGTTAATATTCACCAAGCAAATACATACATACATACATATGTATGTATGTATGTATGTATGTATGTATGTATGTATGTATGTATGTATGTATGTATGTATGTATGTATGTATGTATGTATGTATGTATGTATGTATGTATGTTTTCCTTGCTTTGACCAAAATTGAAGAGAGAAAGAGGATAAATTTGCTTCATCAAAATATCTCTCCTCTTGCTTTTGAAATAATATTGTTTAATGCTAATTAATCATGTGCATTTTTACTTGGCCAAGATTATTTCTTCTTGGTTTAATATGGACTAAGTAAATTATTTTCCTTTCTTGCTCCCTACTTTAGCCAAAATTTATCCCAATTAAAGGGAAAAACAGATGACTTCTTGTTTTATGGGTAAAATGACCATTTTGCCCTTACATTTTTCCCATTTTCGCACCTTGCTGGAAATCTAGCAGAATTTTCATCCAATTTTGAAAATTCATATATTTATTTATAGAGATCCAATTGGTGTGATTTTAAAGACTATGTGACCTTTATTAAATCTATTTTCAATAAAAAATATAGTCTTTAGCCAACTAGAAGCTAAAAATTCTCAGAATTATCGTTTTTGGACGCTGCCACAATAACTCTTCAATTTTATTGAGTTAACTTCAAAAATACATATCTCTTTGTATACAGCTCCAAATGACATATATGACCTATCAAATTAAAGTTTGATAAGTCGACTTTTATTCTAAAATATTTCATAAGCATTGGACATTATTTGTCTATTTAAAAATGTCACACAACAAGACTGCTACTCAGGAAAACTCACTGGCAGCAAATTCAAATGTCTATAATTTGTGTTCTAAATCTACTCATGTTGTGTGTGACCACCAATTGGTTTGTTTATCATTTCCTGTGCTCTTTAATTCATCATTTTATTCCTTTTAATATAAGAAATTGTAGGTGGATAAAATTTGGAATGTTACAGAAAACATTTAAATATCATTAACCTTGTCTTAATATTTTCTAATTTTATCTCTATTTCATGTAAATAAATGAGCAGAAATTGAGAAATCATATAATAATAAATTAAGAGTAAAATTGTACATTCTTATAATAAAATGAGTTGGCTTATACTAAGGACAAAAATACTCTCCCCCCCCCTTCTCTGCCCTATAAATAGGACTAGATGAAAAAATAAATATTTGACCATATACGCCTAACCAACTAATCATGTTGTTATAGTAAATCAAGCATGTAATCATTTTCATAATTTAAGGAAGTAATTTTCTTAACTTATAAGTCACTTCTAATATGTTTAACCGACATTAAGAAAAATATTAAATTTTATTAACTCTCTTTTAAAAATTAAAAATTTACTAATTTTATTTGTATTTAATATGAATGAGTGGGTGACATCCTAAGACTGAAAAAAAATATACTTCACTGATCCTTAATGTATGATGTACTTAAAGAGTAAGACTTATTTCTTATATTTATCAATATTTTTGTAATGTGCAAAGGCTTAAAAATAGCAATAATATTTTGCACTTTGAGTACTTAATAGAATCATCTCTTATTGGGTGCAAATGCAATGGCAATAAACAATTTTTAATGTGGCTAATATGAAAATTCTATAAAAAATTGACTACGTTGACCATTATATGCTGAGTGAATGAAAAAGTTTGACCAAATATGATAATGTGGCGAAGTTTAAAAGTTAATGTGTCAAACTTTGGTAAGTGAAGCTAGTCCCGCATCTTATGGGGTCCAATAAACTCCGTCCCTCAAATTCTTTCTTCTCTTCCTACGTTAGATTAAAGAAAGTATTGCATCCTCTAACCACCCCATCCATCATTTCCTCCAACACTCTGTGGCTTATCAACTACATTTGAGTTTGACCAACCCAACAATGAGATACCAAAATGAAGAGAAAGGGGTCAATAACATATATGAAGAAAAAGATATTGCGTATACCAGAAAGAATCCCCAATCGCAATAGGAATCTCCAGGCAGTTGGGTTGCTTCGAAGCGTTTGATGGTGATGGAATTGTTTGATCCAGTCAAAACTTGGGAACCAAAGTCATAGATTGTGTATTAGAAGGATAAAGATACAGAGGGTGATTTACATCGATGGCTATAGTGGCAGATCCCATTGTAGCTTAAAGTAGAAACATAATCAAAGGGAAGATTCGAAGAATTTTGAGAGCTTCTAAAAATATCATGCGAGTGAAATTTCTGGAACTTTACCGAGTGAAATTTCTGGAACTTTACCAAGTGAAATAGAGAGAGAAAGTTAGAATAACCTGACTAATAACAAGGAATGGGTGTGTCAGCTGCCCCTCTTAACTGTTCCCCAGCTACGCCTCAATTTTAGGACACTCTCCAAATGTTTTTCTTGTATGTTTTTTAAATATTAGATTGTACATAAAATAAGTGACATTTTGATAAATTATAGGTAAAAAATAGAATTGCTTTCAATTTTTTATAATTTTTTTAAAACTTTTTAGGAAAATGGTGTAATTTTCTTTTTTACTTAGAGCACTAAATTTTTTAAAAATCATAAAAAATTGAAAACAGTTTCATTTTTTACATATAAAATATCAAAATATCATTTATTTTATATACAATCTAATAATAAAAAGAAACATGTGAAAAACATTTGGGAAGATGCACAGCTAAGAGGCGGCATACACTTAAAAACATACACTTAAGTCCAAACAATTAACTCCGTTAAGAATATTCTAAAAAGATTCCAAAAATATATATTTTTTAATTAAATTTATTTTTTCTTGTACATTTTGACTAAAGTTGTTTTAAAGAATTTAAGAGTTTTTTTTATCTATTTCTTAATTTCTATTTTTATCTTTACAAGTAGTTATCTATTTGATGATTTTAGCATTGGTTAATGTAAATATCACAAACGTTGAATATTCAAGTAAGATTTTAAATAAAAACATGCTTGATCAAATGTGTTTATAAATATTTGTGGAAAAAATATTAAATTATAAATTTAAATGACACATACAATCTCATACTTAGATAGTTTATTATATTTGATAAAAATATGTGTTTAATATATATTTTAAGTCAAAATTAATTTATAATATCAAAATTAATAAATTTTTAAAAAAATTAAAAAGTTAGAGAATCTAATAGAATAAATTTATGGTTGTATAAATTTTTATTAACCCCTATATATATATAAATAATTTTAATACTGAAGAAGGGCATTTTGGTTAAAAAAAGTTTAAAAGTCAAACTTAACAGTCAACTAACGGTTTAGGTGGATGGAAACAGAATCTCAAACTATAAGGGAGGTTTGTGTAACATATATTTTAGTTTTAAGGGAGGTTTATATGGGTTTCCAAAACAGAGGGGAGGTCTGTGTAATTAAGGCAAAATAGAGGGGAGGTTAGAGTATTTTACTCTTTATTTTATATACAATCTAATAATAAAAAGAAACATGTGAAAAACATTTGGGAAGATGCACGGCTAAGAGGCGGCAACTGACACCCCCAGCCCCTAATAACAAGACGGATGCAAGATTGACAATAGCAAACCCACGGACATGAACTCCGAGATTTTAACAATCATGAGCTCGTGAACCCACACGGATGTTTACTCTTGAACGGCGATAACTCAGTGGCAACCCAAGATTGACAGTAGTGTAAGGTGCTCAATGGTGTTTGCCGGACGGCGATGCGACATTGGGATGTGGAGATTGCTATGGCGCCGAATGTGGTCTTTTCCCAATGGCACTCAATGCAATTATTTCTCCGTCAATCACTCATTCTGCTAGCATCATGATTGTTGCAATGTCATCAGGATTGAGAGGGAAATTAATCTCAATTTGATGACCCTTTCTGACAATTACCTCGTGAACTCCGACGTGCTCGAGCACCCTGTGTTTCAGGAGTTGGTGGACCGGTCGGCATCGGAGTTGAAGGAAGAAGCTGGCGCGGTGATGGTTGCGTGTGAGGTGGTGCGCTGTTCGAGCCCTGGCTTTGGATGCTTCAAAACAATGAGACACAAGCAGAGATCCATGAACGAGCTGGCTGACTTCTACACATCAACTTTCAAACTTCACCGCGTCAGAATATCTAGTCAAACTTTTCCTTCCACCCTGACATATAACAACCAATATAGTCCAATTTGAACGGAATCATTGTATTAGCTACCTTGAAAATTGTTTATTGTTAAATTTATACCCAATAAAAAGATAATTCTGTTGGATATTCAACGTGCAAAACATTATTACAATTTTTACACTTAAACCCATTTTATAATTTAACTCTATTAATACTCTTTTAATAATAATCATGTAAGATTGAGATGAAAGAGATTAAGAAAAATGATTAAGAAAAATGATTAAGATATTTTAAAAAAAATATGTTATATTCACTAAATTAAATAATTTCTTTAATTTAATCAAATTAGATTAATAGATCTTATATAAAGAATGGGATGGAAAATTTATATAATAACTTTAATGAGATGACTTGTATAACAAATACTCTCTCTTTCAGCTCTTTAAATGGAAGCAGATGACTAAATAAATACACGCACGCAGTCTAGCCCACTTGTTAAGAAGGTTGGCTCACTTTTTTGGTGGTAAGTGGGACATAAAAATTTCAGTCCAACTTGTCGTCGAAAACTAAATGAGTTGACCTACCCAAGTCGACCCATTTTCTCATAACTCTCATATATTTGGATATATAGAACTTAAAATGGGATCCCAGGAGACCTATTGTTCACAATTTGGGAACAATATACAACTTCCAATACCTTTTTTAATCTTTTTATATATTAATTTATTATTCTAATTTGTGTTATATATTGCCACATTGGGATATAGGCCCATGTAATTGGTTTCAATTGCACTAAAACCAAACACGCCCTAATAAAATATATAAATGTATTGATTTTGATGAGCTTTTAGGACTCAACTCACATAAACTTTTTTTTTAAAAAAAAAAAGAGAAACAAAATAATAACTATACCACCCACCGACCCACACAGGGGGAAAAAAAACAGAGAGAGAGGAGGGGTCGTGGGAAGAGCATGAGAGAGGCTTCAAAGTTTGAAGTTGTGTTCTTTAATTTGAAGTTATGTGATTTTTGTGAAAGAAAGAAAGCTCATTGATCATAACTTGCATTGCATGGTAATCCACATTATATTCAAACTGGTCGCCAGTCAACAGTCACCTCTTTAATTTGACGCACCTCACACGTCGTCGTCTGACTTTGGGACTATTTTATATTAAATTCATATATATATCATGTCAACACCCGTTTCCATTTCGATATACACAGAGTAATAGAGACCAAGTTCCACAGGCATACAGAAAAGTACATATATACTGATAAAAGTATTTGTTTACAGTCCAAAGTCAACCCTACAGAATGTGATAATATACACCGCTATTACAAAATATCCAAAAGTATTTTAGACATAGACTATCTATAACCACGAACTTTATATTTTCCTCGAGGCACATGCCAGTCACTTCCCTTGGTCCACATTCTTGCCTTTTGATCCACTGGCGCCCGCTGAGATGTTTGGTTTAGAAAAAGGGGTGAGATTCTGAAGAATCTCAGTAGAAACATGCTATCGTTCATAGAAAATGCGAAAAGTAAATATGATATATGCCATGTATGCACCAATTAATGAACAATATAAACATATCATATGCATATATACATGAGTAGGGCCCCGCCCCACTAATCTGCACCGGTTGGTCTTCCGCCAACTCCAGTGTAAGTGCCTCTAGCACTACTGGCCCCTATCTGGGCAAAACATGTTGATTAATAAAGCGCATTTACAAACATTGGCATTCACACAATCATATAACTATGGCATAATGTATGAAGGATAATGTCCCTACCTCGAAGTTCTATCGACCCCTTTCTGTGTGCCTTGTAAATCGTGTCGACTTTCGGCTCCCGATTCGATCCTAAAATATTAAATGTACAAGAAATAGGTCATAACCTATCCAAGTATCATTTTAGACTCTTCCATAGTGTTTCTTGTGGTTATATTAGCCTATGGTGAAAATTTACCAAAATGCCCCCGGGACCCCGGCTCGGTCCCGCCGTACCTGGTCCGATGGCACGTTTTTCCAAAATTTTGACTAGGGCTATCCTGACGTATTTTTGTCCAAGGAATCCATTTCCGGACTCAAAATTACCAAATTCAATGTCAAATTACGAAATTGCCCTTGGCAGCCCTACTTTTAGGGTTTTAGGGGCGTTTCCGTAATTATGCTTTCTCAGCCTTTTCTGAAAAAGTGCCCAACTGTAACCCCACCTAATTTTCGCCCCTGAACTCAATGGAACCATCAAATCATTGAAAATCCAACTCCTACCCCTAGATCTGGCCCTGACCGAAATTATGGAGTCCTCCGGGCAAAATCGATGTTTTGTGATTTCGGCTCCGTAAACGCGTTCCTTTCTACTCCTAACCACTTTATTAACCATCTAATTGAGTTATATCAATCATTTGAACTAAAATTGGGCAGCATAACCCTTATATACACACGTTTCCAAAATTTAAAACCAATGGCAATCCGGCGAAATTTCACCGATTAAATTGCCCACAGCAGCCAGAATAGACAATATACGAAGGTTTGGAAGTTACCTCAAGCTCCCACAAGCTTTTCCCAAAAATTGCAGAAAACCCTAGCTTTTATATCACCAAATTTGAGCTTTCCAAACCTTAAAGAACAAGGAGGAGTAGCTTAGGATCAGGGTTATACGCGTTAGGAGCGAAATCGTCGGAGAAATCGGCTTACCTTGTGAGATTTCTTCTTCTTTCTTTCTCCAAATGCTCTCAACGTTCTCACTTTAGTTTCAGCTGCACAACGTCGGTTTAGGGGCTGATATGAAGATGATGATGTTGCTTTATCATATATATTGTATGACATGTATTTATTTATTAATTTTCCAAAAATTCAAAAACTAGTTTTTATGTACATAAACTTATGTACATGTAATCATACCCATTAAGCCCAACCAATATTTCCTTCTCCATGCCACATGTAGGAGACTCCTAGGGGTCCCTCCCTATGGTCTCAATTGGCTTCATAACTTGTTCCGGTTACGTATACACGTATAGTCTCAATTTTGGTCAAAATTACACTTTTTGCTCAAATTTTCCATAAATTCATATTAAATTGACCAAAATATTCTAAATATATTTTTAACCTTTATTTTACTTAATTAATTGAAATTAACTTCAATTAATTGAAAAATAATTTATTTTGTGCTATTTTGGCAAAATTACGATTTTGCCATTATCTTTCTAATCCAATTTCTTTTCTTATTTTTCTTTGGCCAATTCCCATCTATTTTTGGACCAAATATTTTCTCTAATATTCCTTCATTTTTGGACCTTAATATTGGGCTTTTTAAATTACCCAAATTAATTCCATAATTATTTGTGTCCAATTTCCCATGAAATTGAACATTTATGAAATTCATAAATTCCAAATTCATGAATATTCACCATTTTATTGAATTTCCCAAATAATTACAATATATTTGGTGAATATAAAATTTGGGATGTTACAGTTCTCCCCCACTTAAATAAATTTCGTCCCCGAAATTTGCTACACCTGATCAGCCATAAATTCCGGGTAACGTTTCTTTACATTTTTTTCTATTTCCCATGTAGCCTCTCTGGGCGATAACCCTTTCCAGACAATCTTGACGAATGGAATGCTCTTGTTTCTGAGATGCTTTTCTTGCCGATCGATGATTCGGTCAGGCGTGACTTCGCAAGTCAAATCTTCACGCATTTCCATGTCTTCATACTTTATGACATGTTCTGGATCAGGTTGATACTTTTTCAGTTGGGAAACATGAACAACATCATGTAGCCTGCTCAGATTCGGTGGCAAAGCGATGTGGTACTCACTTTGAGGTTTATCTCCTCTTTTGTGCATCAATAATGTCAGGATGATTAAATAGGAGTCTCACATGAATCTCCATAATACCTGACTGCACCTAAAATCTGTGTTTTTCTATACCAGACCTTGGCCCGATTCCTCTTGAATCATTCCGAGCCATATAAACTCTTATCAAAAATTCCTTTAATATGAAACTCATTACAATGCACCATCTTTGAGAGCCAACGCTCCTGTAGCTCTATTCTACAATTCAATGTTACAGCGACTGCACCTTGGGGTTAGTCGTCACGGTGGCTGCACTCGCGGGTTTATCGTCACGGTGGCTGCACTCGCAGGTGTATCATCACAGTGGCTGCACTCTAGGGTTTATCGTCACGGTGGCTGCACTCTAGGGTTCTGTACTCGGTGCTTTACACAGGTGCCCATACACCTGGTCAGCCCCCCTCCGGTCAGAACTTTCCTTAGGTAGCCCTTTCCGTTCAGATTTCACCATAGGTAGCCCTCTCCGATCAGATTTCACCGTAGGTAGCCCTCTCCGATCAGATTTCACCGTAGGTAGCCCTCTCCGTTCAGAACTTTCAATCTTTGTGGTCGCAATACAATTCCACAACTACGCTATGAAGGCAACATTTCTAGATTCTAAAGCAAACTTTATTACCATCTACTCAAGATTATGGATGGGATAGTTCAATTCCTGAAGCTTCAACTGACATGATGCATACGCCCTCACTCGGCTTGCATCAATTCTCATCTCAATCTATTCCTGATTGCATCTGGGACTCAATTCCCTTCCCAATCCATGCCATCTGGCATGAGTGAAGACAACAATGGCCCACTATAGATCTGGGATTATCAATATTGGTACTTTAATAAATTTTTCGTTACAGCTTTCTGAAGCTCCTCTCACAATCATCATCCCATGCATAATGTTGAGTTCTGGAAGATTTCGATATAAACATCTCATCCTTTTTATTGTCACACCCCGCACTTCCCCCGCACTTCCCCAATCCAGGGACTACGAGCAGACTATGAGCGTGGACTCACCAGGATATCTGCGGCCCCTCCAACTCAACCGCATTTCTTTCGCCTCCCATAGCCTCAAACACACGACCCTGAGGGCATAAGATCGCGGTCCTGAACAAGGCTACTATTATTGAGCTACTCATAATAATAATCAACTGGACTCAGAACACTGCGTATCACAACCACAGTTTCTGGCCTTCTCAGTTCAGTACTGCTTCCACTTTACCAGGGTCCCTTGTTGAGCGACTACGTGGCCCATAAATCTTACCTCTGCAAGCCAGAATTCACACTTGCTCAAATTGGCATATTGCCTATCTCGTAATATGTTTAACACAGTTTTTATATGCTTTTAGCGTTCAGCCTTACTCCGTGAGTATATCAGTACATCATCAATGAAGACTACAACGAACTGATCCAAGTATGGACTAGAGATTCAATTCATGTAGTCCATGAACACAACAGGCACATTAGTAAACCCGAATGACATCACTAGGAACTTGTAATGCCCATATCTGGTTCTAGAAGCAATCTTTGCTACATCCTCTGCTTTTACCTTCACTGATGGTATCCCGATCGCAAGTCGATCTTTGATAATACACGGGAACCAGACATTTGATTGAGCAAATCTCAATTCTAGGGAACGGATACTTGTTCATTACGATCATCTTGTTCAACTCTCAGTAATCGATACAGAGATGCAAGCTTCTGTCTTTCTTCTTTACGAGGAGCACTGGAGCACTCCAGGGTGATACGCTAGGTCATATGAACCCTTCCTCAGGTAGTTCCTCGATCTGCTTCTTTAGCTCTGCTATCTAGCTTGGTACAATACGATACAGGGTTTTAGAAATTGGACTTGCTCCAGGCCTCAAATCAATCGAGAACTCCACTTCCCTAACTACGGTCGATTTGTGCCCCTCAGCATTTACCACGCAATTTAAACAAACTTCAGCCATCACAATTCGAATGCCCTTAGGCGTAGATACAACTAAATTGTACGGGGATTTATGCATCGATAAACATAATCATCTCATGCAGTTGTATGTAATGAATGAATGGCTTGCACCAAAATCATACATAACATATACTAAGCTGCTGTTTAAAGAAATCGTACCTTGAATCAGCTCCGGAGACTTCCTAGCTTCTTCCTGTGTCAGTGTATAGACCCTGCCAGAAGCTCTGGGTCTTGTCTCCTGCTGCTGCTGCTTTTGTGGACAATCCTTGGCCATATGTCCCGGCTTATTGCACACAAAACAGATAGGTAGTCTACTCGGGTCTGGCCTAAACGGAATCCCACTACAAGATCTACCAGGGTGAATTGGCTTTTGGCAGCGCCAACAAGCCCTGCTTCCAGAAGAACTCTGGCCTCCTCGGCCCCCAGATTGATTTGGCCTCTTAGGATCCCCTTCGGGATATCCACTCTGATCCTTTCGCTTTTGTGCGGAGCTACCGCTCTCGGGACCACTACGATTCCCAGTCTGTGTTAGCCAGCTTGTCAGACGTTTCTCGATGTATCGGCACTCCTCTGCCGCTTTGCTAAATTCGGTGAAGTGTTGGGAGATCAGCCTCTCCTTGAACTCAGGTCTCAGCCCCTCTATCATCATATCTGAATTCCACTCATCATTGTCGTTCAGCTTGGCATATGATGAGTAGCGTGACAGTCGGATATACCGGGCTAGATAGTCATCAAAACTCTCCTGATCGTGCTGCTTGATGCTGAGGAACTCTTTCTCTTTCTCTCTCTTAATAGTCGGAGGAAAGTACTTCTTGTTAAATTCCTCTTGGAATAGTTCCCATGTGATTGGAGCATTCTTCCCCTTCAGGATGAGGTCCATGCCTTTCCACCAGCGATCAGCATCACCTTCCAGCTTGTATATGGCTAACCGAGCTTTCACCTCATCTGGACATTGCAACATATCAAAGATCTTGTCCAAACGAGCTAACCAGTCTTCTGCTTGTTGAGGATCAAATTTCCCTTTGAACATAGGTGGCTGTTGTTTACTAAATCTACTCAGCCAAGCTTGGATATCCACCTCAGGCTCTGGTGGTAGATTTGCTAGCGGAGGTTCTTCATGGATTTCTTCGTAATTCCCCCACATGAACTCATCCATACGATTCTCCAAGTGATCCTGCCTCTGTTGTACCCCCTGGAGGTCAACTCTTATCTCATTCATGGTTTGTTGTTGTTGTTCCAATAAATCCAGGATTCGCTGCTGGATAGGGTCAGGCCTTGGTTCTCCCTCATTGATACCATGTCTACCACGCCCTCGGCCTCGGCCTCTACCTCGGCCTCTACCACCTTCTCCTGGCTGTACCATCTCCATAACTCACTATTTCCCTGCCGTCATGCAAACAAAACCATATCAGTATACTATTCTGATAATGCCAGAACCACTTATTAAGCTCTGCCAGAACCGCTTATGGGCTCTGATACCAAAAATGTCAACACCCGTTTCCATTTCGATATACACAGAGTAATAGAGACCAAGTTCCACAGGCATACAGAAAAGTACATATATACTGATAAAAGTATTTGTTTACAGTCCAAAGTCAACCCTACAGAATGTGATAATATACACCGCTATTACAAAATATCCAAAAGTATTTTAGACATAGACTATCTATAACCACGAACTTTATATTTTCCTCGAGGCACATGCCAGTCACTTCCCTTGGTCCACATTCTTGCCTTTTGATCCACTGGCGCCCGCTGAGATGTTTGGTTTAGAAAAAGGGGTGAGATTCTGAAGAATCTCAGTAGAAACATGCTATCGTTCATAGAAAATGCGAAAAGTAAATATGATATATGCCATGTATGCACCAATTAATGAACAATATAAACATATCATATGCATATATACATGAGTAGGGCCCCGCCCCACTAATCTGCACCGGTTGGTCTTCCGCCAACTCCAGTGTAAGTGCCTCTAGCACTACTGGCCCCTATCTGGGCAAAACATGTTGATTAATAAAGCGCATTTACAAACATTGGCATTCACACAATCATATAACTATGGCATAATGTATGAAGGATAATGTCCCTACCTCGAAGTTCTATCGACCCCTTTCTGTGTGCCTTGTAAATCGTGTCGACTTTCGGCTCCCGATTCGATCCTAAAATATTAAATGTACAAGAAATAGGTCATAACCTATCCAAGTATCATTTTAGACTCTTCCATAGTGTTTCTTGTGGTTATATTAGCCTATGGTGAAAATTTACCAAAATGCCCCCGGGACCCCGGCTCGGTCCCGCCGTACCTGGTCCGATGGCACGTTTTTCCAAAATTTTGACTAGGGCTATCCTGACGTATTTTTGTCCAAGGAATCCATTTCCGGACTCAAAATTACCAAATTCAATGTCAAATTACGAAATTGCCCTTGGCAGCCCTACTTTTAGGGTTTTAGGGGCGTTTCCGTAATTATGCTTTCTCAGCCTTTTCTGAAAAAGTGCCCAACTGTAACCCCACCTAATTTTCGCCCCTGAACTCAATGGAACCATCAAATCATTGAAAATCCAACTCCTACCCCTAGATCTGGCCCTGACCGAAATTATGGAGTCCTCCGGGCAAAATCGATGTTTTGTGATTTCGGCTCCGTAAACGCGTTCCTTTCTACTCCTAACCACTTTATTAACCATCTAATTGAGTTATATCAATCATTTGAACTAAAATTGGGTAGCATAACCCTTATATACACACGTTTCCAAAATTTAAAACCAATGGCAATCCGGCGAAATTTCACCGATTAAATTGCCCACAGCAGCCAGAATAGACAATATACGAAGGTTTGGAAGTTACCTCAAGCTCCCACAAGCTTTTCCCAAAAATTGCAGAAAACCCTAGCTTTTATATCACCAAATTTGAGCTTTCCAAACCTTAAAGAACAAGGAGGAGTAGCTTAGGATCAGGGTTATACGCGTTAGGAGCGAAATCGTCGGAGAAATCGGCTTACCTTGTGAGATTTCTTCTTCTTTCTTTCTCCAAATGCTCTCAACGTTCTCACTTTAGTTTCAGCTGCACAACGTCGGTTTAGGGGCTGATATGAAGATGATGATGTTGCTTTATCATATATATTGTATGACATGTATTTATTTATTAATTTTCCAAAAATTCAAAAACTAGTTTTTATGTACATAAACTTATGTACATGTAATCATACCCATTAAGCCCAACCAATATTTCCTTCTCCATGCCACATGTAGGAGACTCCTAGGGGTCCCTCCCTATGGTCTCAATTGGCTTCATAACTTGTTCCGGTTACGTATACACGTATAGTCTCAATTTTGGTCAAAATTACACTTTTTGCTCAAATTTTCCATAAATTCATATTAAATTGACCAAAATATTCTAAATATATTTTTAACCTTTATTTTACTTAATTAATTGAAATTAACTTCAATTAATTGAAAAATAATTTATTTTGTGCTATTTTGGCAAAATTACGATTTTGCCATTATCTTTCTAATCCAATTTCTTTTCTTATTTTTCTTTGGCCAATTCCCATCTATTTTTGGACCAAATATTTTCTCTAATATTCCTTCATTTTTGGACCTTAATATTGGGCTTTTTAAATTACCCAAATTAATTCCATAATTATTTGTGTCCAATTTCCCATGAAATTGAACATTTATGAAATTCATAAATTCCAAATTCATGAATATTCACCATTTTATTGAATTTCCCAAATAATTACAATATATTTGGTGAATATAAAATTTGGGATGTTACATATCATATATATATATATGTCCGTGTGTGTGTTGACTGAATCATTCATTATATGTTGCTCAGCCACGCTCCTCACGTTATATATATATTGGTTAGCTGATACAACTCATCCATGAAGTACGTGTCTTTGGATTTATCATCTTACTCCAAATTCCATTATTTGATCCACCTGGTAAAAGAGTTATTTGTTTTATACATACATACATACATACATACATACATATGCTACTTGTCACACCCTTATCATGTTTTACCCTTTTTTTAGAGTATTCACGGAAAACGATATGTGGTTCGGCAGGCAACACAAGATTATCATGAATATACTGATAATATGTACATAATTACATAATTTCCCCTGAGGGGTTCGTACATGATCATTACCATTAATATAGCCACACAGGGCTACTAGGGTATCTAAACTCATCCCGATAAAACGGAGACATCTTCTCGTCTTCGTTCCACTACTGCAATTCCCTCATATGACTCTCTGCATTGTTTTCAGCATATCTTCTGTCTTCTCCTGTCTAAATTGTTGGTAGGGGAGGGTGAGATTCAAGAGAATCTCAGTAGGAAACTGATACTATAATACATGCATGATAGATGCTATGTGTATGACATGTTAGCTTTAACTAGATATTTGCCCCATAATGATATTTCTACATGTTCAATGTTTCATGTAACAAAACTATGGTCACAACAAAACAGAAACAGAGCTTCATTTATTCAAATATGCTCTACACAATTAAGTAAAGCAATCACATACATCACTACATAAGCAAATATATCAAATACATGCAAGGTAAGTCCCTTACCTTCAATCTTTCTCCTCAATTTGCGTGCCAACAGCTCGGGGCTCCATATTTGAGACTACAATGTCAAATGTACTATTTAGACACTTCCATAGTGTTTCTAGGGGTTATACTAGTCTATCTTGAAAATTACTAAAATACTCCCGAGGACCCGGCCCCTCCGTACCCGGTCCAACTGCACTTTTCCCGAAATTCGAACCTGAGCCATTCTAACATATTTCTGCGCAAGGAATCCATTATGGATTCAGAATTACCAAATTCAATGTCAAATTACAAAAATACCCTTGACAGCCCCACTTTAAAGGTTTCAGGGGCGTTTTCGTAATTATGCTTTTTCCGAAAAAGTGCCCAACTGTAACCCCACCTAATTTTCCCTCTTGAACTCAATGGAACCATCAAATCATTGAAAATCCAACTCTAAGGCCCATTTCTAAAGCTGGATGAAACTTATAAGAACTCCAGGGAAAATCGGGGTTTTGCTATTTCGATTTCGTAAACGCGTTCCTTTCTACTTCTAACCACTTTATTAACTATTCCATTATGTTACAACTATCATTTAGTACCAATTTCGGCAGCATAACCTTTAGGTCATCTCAATTTCCAAATTTAAAACCAAAGACAATCCGGCGAAATTTCACCGAATAAATTGTCTACAGCAGTCAGAATAGTCAATATACAAGAGTTTGGAAGTTACCTCAAGCTCCCTCTGACTTTTCCTTTTCTTGGCTGAAACCCTAACCTTCCCAACTCCAAAAATCTTGCTTCAAACACCTCAAACAACATAGAAGGTAAGCTTAGGAGAAGGATTATACATGTTAGGTACAAATTCACCAAAGAAATCAACCTACCGTAGAAGTTTCTCTTATCCTTCTCTCTCTACAAAATTCTACACTTCCTCTCTCTTATTACAGCAAAACTGACGAAAATGGGTGGAGGAAGATGATAAAATATAATTTTATTAGATAATATAATTATCCAATAATTATTTTTCCATTTTCGGAATTTTACAACATTCTGGCAGATTTCTGCCTAAACTTTGAAAAATCATAACTGATTCTAAAAAAATCGAATTAGAGTGATTCCAAAGTCTATAGAACCCTTATTTAGTCTAGTTTCAAGAAAAAATATAGATTTTTGTTAGATGAAATCACAAAATTCCCAGAATTTCAATATTTGCATGCTGTTCCAAAAACTTCACAGTTTTTTTGTGCTGGCTTCAAAAATTTATATCTTTTTTTATATAGCTCTAATTGAGTCATATGACCTATCAAATTAAATCTTAGGATGTCTACTTTCATTCTGTAAAATTTCATAATTTTTGCTTATCATTTGGTCATTTTAAATCACATGACAAGCTCACTACCTCAGCCGATTTCACCGAAACATAATTATATTCTCCAAAGTTCACCATTTTACTTTTTTAATGCCCCAAAGATATAAGAATCATTAAGGAATAAATTTGGGCTCCTGCTAAATTGGGGCTTAGCAGTCCACTTAATTTAGGCTTATTCTCAATCCTCCAATCCCAAATTGTGGGGTATTACACTACTTCTGGCCTTTAATATAAAACTAAGTTGACTAATTTGGAGGAGATTAAGGAAACTAAATAAATTATTCGATTGTATCATAAATTACATGATATCTCTGAAACGTTTATAAATATCATTAGACTATATGTCAATTTATGAGTTAAATAAATTAGTTTGTAAAAAAATAATAAATATAATTACTTTAAAATGGTACTTTATAAAATTAAGAGACAAAAAAAATCTTACATAAGATTAAAGGAGGAAATTTTAATTAAAAAACAAAACAAAACAAAACAGAAAAGGCCGGTAGGGAGTGGTATGCTAGTAATTCAATCAACAAGCACAAGCTTTGTTGGTCATCAACAATCTACGGCATCAAGAACCAACAATTTGAAACTATGGAGATTAACACCGAAATTTGATCAAATTATAAGGGCTAACAATTATATTAACCACAATTTTATTTTGTATCAAATTTGGAAGACAAAATTAATTACCTTACAGTGTACTATGTACTTAATTAAGTATTTAATTAAAGTCAAACAACTTCAATATTTATGTCAATTCATTTAATGAATGAGTTAGCGTTTCATTGAACAACTTCGGAAGTTATATGCTTCTATATACATGAATATGCATTGATGATTAAAATGAGTAAGATTATGCTCACTCGTTTATCCAACGACTAAATATGAATATTTACCAATAAATTAATCAAGAGCTAAAACATATTTCTCATTGTTCAATGGAACATTTGTAGAATTAAAAAGACTCTATTAATTACCAAGTATATATATGAATCACAATATATGTCATTCTGAAGTACAGCTGATAAATTTCTTGACCTCACCAATCAAGAAATTTATTAATTGCATCTCTCAAGATCAAAATTAATACCATTATATATAAATATTTAACAACTTTTCACCCAAAAAAAAAAAAAAAATCTTTGACAACTACGCTTTTGAATTAATACAAGCCGTCAATGGCTAGTTGTGCTAAAGGCAACCTCACTCACTATTTTTGGATGAAGTCCCGGTTTTGAGTTCGGCTTTGACATATTTGTGCGCCTACCAATGTTTAAATTGTATTAAATAAAAAAAGAATGAATCACACCTATCTGATGCGATCGCTTGTCATTAGAGCCGGTAATATGGGCTCAACCCGCGGGCTCAACCCGTGAGCCCGCGGGTTTTGACGGGTTAGGGTTGGGAAAATCCCAACCCGCAAAAATGCGGGCCGCACAGGCCCGCACCGCATAACCCGCGGGTTAATGCGGGCCAGCCCGCGGGTTGGCGGGTTGGCCCGCAAAATTTTTTATTTTTTTTTACATATAAAAATTTTATAAAACTTATAAGTTTTTCACTCTTATCTTGGTACCTCCCAATCTAAAGAGAAAAAATCTTAGTTTCTTTCCTTCTTCTTTAAACAAAATTATTATATATTGGTTGCTTGAGGATGAGTTTATGTTTTATTTATAAACTTTAACAAATTTGATAACTTTATCTCTTAAATTTTAGATTATATTTTTAAATTTTTATAAAAGCAATGATTGATACTAAGAAGATAAATTTAATTACTCGTATATATGTGTATCATATTTTCAATCCTCTTTAAAAAATATAATTTTTTTTTTTCAAAAAAAAAGTGCGGGCCCGCGGGTTGGCCCGCAACCCGCACACTGCGGGTTAGGGTTGGCATTTTGCCAACCCGCAGAAGTGCGGGCTGCACAGGCCCGCACCGCGCGGGCCGCGGGTTGGTGCGGGCCAGCCCGCAACCCGCGGGCTGGCCCGTATTCCCAGCTATACTTGTCATGTTTGGAATGGTAATTGAATTAATCATAATTTATGGTGTACAAGGTAAACATGTGAGGAGAGTTTTGTCTCAATTTGCGTTAAAGTAAAAGCTCGACAACTAATTCGTAGATATCAAAGAATAAAGAATAATCATTTGTAATAAATGTATATGTTAGTTTTCTTAAAATTTCATCTTTAATCACATACATTTGAACTACTCTTTGATGAGAATACTCTTAATAGATATTTACAATTAATAAGGATACTTTATTTGATGAAAAAAATTATAAACCTGTGAGATAAAATGAACTGAGACTTTATATTGAGACATTTACCATTAATTATTCTTCAATTTAGTGTCTATATTTATGACTGGAGGAAGTATTTTAAATTGTGAGGCTAAAAGTATTAATTCTCATAGTGATGTCAATCAAGAGAATGGGGCAAGCTATAACGTAATCCAATGAGAAATTTGCGCTGATATAGCTGCATTTCTTGTCCATAGTCCATACAAGGAAAGACATTACATACAGATCTGTTTGAAAGATAAATAAAAGATCGAAGCAGAGAAAGATGGGACAACGTGATGTGGGGTATAGGGTTAGTATTTAGGGTTTTGTGGTGTTGTGTTGTGGACGTCACCTTAAAACCCTAAAACACCCCTAACAAATAGACCGCAATATGGGCTGTGAATTTGTTCCATATACACACACATTAATATTAATGCAATCACACCTTTGTCTAATTAACCACATACCACAACTTACCTTAGAGTTTGATCGTTTGGTTTAAAATGGAAATAAGAGAGGGAGAGAGAACAAGAAAGCTCTCTCTAACACTTCTTATACCGGAGAATGATATCTAACAAACATACGTACGACTCCGTCAAATTTTTTCTTTCTTAAGACGTGTCTTTCAAAAATATGTAGGACACATATTCTCTTATATCAGTTCATTAAGATTACATGAATAGGAATATTAATTGTAGGTCTTTGAAATCTCTAAACACTTTCAACTTTTCTTAGTCTTTCTCTCTCTATATATATATATAAATATCCCTAGTGTGTTTGGTTTAGTGATGGATCTACTGGACTATAAAGTGGATGAACTGAATTCGAATATAATCTTATTCAAAAAGATCTTTGGGAAGAGACATCCTGATCACAAAGCCTTGATCTGTATTAGTTGTTTGCTCGGATACCTATAATAATAGGATAAAAGAAGGGGCCAAATACCAGGTACTCCTCTCAATGTCCTCACAGTCCATATGATCATGAGATTTGTATATTTGTTTCAAAAGTTGAATTTTCAATTCCTAGTTTGAGCTTTTGAAGCTGCGCAACTTGAACGCAGCCTTTTTAATGGATTTTATTTTCTTTGAGAAAATATAAAAGGATAAAGGAAAACTCATACAAAAAAAAGTAACATATCACCATTTCTTTATTTAAAACCACTAATAACCTCCTACAACCTATGGGAGGAACAGTGCAATAGCAAAAAATTTACAACACCATAATGAACCCATATTATAACGGGAGAGAAATGTCTCTATTGATTTCTCTCTTCATTGAATGTATTCATCATTAAATCAAGTTTTAATATTTTTGGATTTAATTTTATATAAAAATTATTAAATATAACATTAAATAGTATTAAATCTCAACCATTGAAACTTAATCTAATGATTGATACATTTAATGGTGAGAAAATAGACAGAGAAATCAATATTTATAGCAAGCCTATTGGAACATTTATTTAGTAGCTTCCCTCATAAAAACATAATCAAGAATAATGATCCAATTCATAAATATAAAGCTTATAATGTCTCCAACAAGATTTCTCATGATCTGTGTGTATATGCATGTCTTTATATAGTCGAATCCAGGAGACAAGTTATTAATTAATTTACTGAGTATTACTCCAGAAGTCTCATTCAGTAAATATTTGGATTAGCTTTGAATAATAACTTTTTATAATTTATGAGGTAAGTATGTGAGATGAGTTTTATCCTGACTTGTGGAAAATGGCTTCTGAAACCATAGTTTTATGATTTTCCAAACACTAATTAAATTGTGTCCAGTATATATCACATATATATGCTAATACATATAGTCAAATACACTATACGACAAACCGAATAATACAAAACGAAATCATCATTCTAAATCTTAGGTATATTTCATATGCACCGGCTACCACAAATATAGCCACAGCAAAAAAAAAAAAAAACCAGAAAAATACAAATTAATTAATATCAAAAGGAGTTATATTACTCTTTATCACTCAAATAATGCGATGAATCACCAAAAACTATTAGTCATTAAAAGCATAGGCGAATATATATGTTGGGGAGGTTTGGCTTTGTCAAATTAAAACTCAAAAAAGAGAAGCCCAAGGGAACATATAGTTGACTTAGAGTACTTCATGACAGACACTTTCCCTGGAATAATAGAGTGTAAATATCTAATTCCACATGTTTTTGTCCTCATAATGCAAGACAAACTTACTTAGCTGCTAATGCTTCAAATCCAGAATATATCATCACACCAAAAAAAAAAAAAAAAAAACTGTCCCTTTATAGCTACTACTGTAGATGAAGATGCATTACATCAGTCATCAATGCCATCAAACACATTACATCAACAATTATTATTACTGCCTCTGACAAAACTTATATATATATATATATATATCTAAATATCTATAAGAAGTGGTTCACCTACACAACAGTATACAATTGTTGTTTTCCTTGAGCTGCATGATTAGGATTTGAGTGGCATAGGATTGGAGTACCAATGGGGATTCCGATTATGTGATACGGCAAATTCGCCCTAAAAGGAATAGAGAGGATAGAACCGGAAGAGGGACCAAGGAGAGAATTGTTTGTGGGAGTTATTTTCAGTGTATATCAAAACCGACTCCCTCAGCTCATGAATATACGTACGTGCAGTTACTAGAATTGAGCTTTAAAAACCATAAAGGTAAAACTCTTGATTTAGACTCATATTTATCTTTAATCAGATGGTAGCCCCTCTTGCATTGGGATTGGGCTCTGATGGCCTACTCTATTAAAGGTAAATTAGGTATATTCCAACAGAAAGGAATTCAAATCCAACACACGATTAAGAAAATTGCTCAGACTGGGATTATCATCAATGTTACTCCCGCAATTCACATTAGCAAAAGTCTAAAGATCAGTTTATTTTTTTTAAATATTATCATCTGTTATTCGGTTTAAGGTTTGTAACTGACCCCTTCCAACATAATTGTCTCCTCTGGGACTCGAACTTAAAACCTAAAGGGATCTAACATGGTCTTTCACCACTAGACTAATTCTATGTTAGTTAGCCTGAAGAGTATTATATATATACACACATATAAAGTGTTAATATAGTAAGATGATGTAATTTGATTATGATTAATTTGAATTTTCATATTGACTATAGACTTCTATTTTTGTTAAGGTTGACCTATCACATAATTATTATCATTATTGCCATTAATTGTAAATTGATTTTGTATAACGAGTCCCTTATTTTTGTTGTATATAAACCCTCATATATGTGTTGATTGAATATAAAAGGCACAATTTGATCAGTCTCAACTCTACCACTTGCTCTCTTCTGGTCCTTTTTTGCCTCTCAGTTCTTACCATGTGTGGTTCTTCATTTTTCTCTCTCTTGAACCCTGTTCATTCCAACAAATTTCTCTTGTATTTCCGATGTATAAAAAAAAACAATCTATAGTGATTTAATTAAGAAAACCAAAGATCGGTGGTGACATTTATATGTAACCCAATACTCTTAATTATATTCTGGTGTGTATATATAGCTAAGCTTGTTAATCAACGTTGCAAAAAGTTATACTCCCTTGGGTCCTTAATATAGGATCTACTTAAGAAATTGATTTTAGTCATAAATATAATAATTATTTTTTATATTCATTAATATTTTCCTAATTTATCCCTATTGATGTTCCCTCAACAATAATCAATGAGATCAAGAGAGAGAATGAGGAAATTAAGGAAGATGACAAGAGTGTTTCATAAAACACACACTACTATAGCAAACGCATTTTACATATGTTTTTAAGGCCTTTTTATGTCCCTTGGGGGGGGGACATAAATATAAGTGTCGTAGAAAGTTGGCACTTTCCATGTCTGTTTTAGAACAGATGTGGAAAGTGACACTTTTTGTATCTGTTTTCATTAATATAATCAAATTAAGTAAATATGTTTTATATAAAAAAATCGGGGGAAGTATTAAGCTAATGATCTTATAGTCTAATGAGATTAGGCTCACTTTTATATATGGGACATCATGAGTTTAAACTCATTAGCTACTACTACAAAAATTGCGATATATCACAGTTATTAACTATCAGACATCATTGTTCCAAACCATCATATATGCAAGCGCTATAAAGGTTTAGCGCAATTACATTACGGTTCGGAACCCTTATTTATTTTGGACTTATTATAATAGTTATAATATAACACCTATTATGTATCGATGCTTGGTGAGGCCCTGATATGCCCATTGCTGTGATAATAATTAACAAGCACACATCAACAACCATCAGAATATATGGTAATACTTGCATCATATATAATGGTTCGCTTTAACAACCGTTGTATATAGTTGACATAAATAACGGTTGTTAGATAACCATCGGGATTTATTGGAACTAATTTTTTTTAAAAAAAATGGGGGGGTGTTCTGCTTCTAATATCCCCCTACATATACAGAACAAATCACAATATATATTTATATTCATTCATATACAGAACAATGCAACAAGTCAAAAAATATTTACAGTCATTCATATACATGTATACACTATTAAAACCAAAAATTTAAAACAAACAAATCCTTTGTATATAGAAATTTATAGTCATTTTATATGTATTTCCTCTCCCATGAATGTTGCACAGATGTCGCCAACTCTTCAACAACTTCTTCCATTTGTGAGTTGCTAATCATCATACAGGATGCATCAAAATACTGTGCACAAGAAGAAACAAGATGGAAGTTAGATATTGTAATATATAGCTGACTGAATGTATATATGAACAAACTGAGCATATAATATACCTTAGGCGTATCAATATTTTCAAAATAGTGCGTGCTAATTTCATTCATGCACTACATCACGTTGTACCCACAATCATTACTCTTGTCTGGTTGCTTTGGTCACCATAAAAAAATGAGAAGAAAATTTGTCAGTCATATATATATAAACAATATTGTGTGCTTCATCAATTTTTTAATATTTTAGTCATTGGTGAATAATATATATACCTTCAGACACAACCATTGGAAGAAGCATATGTAGCTCGCATCAGTGAGCTTGTTTTTGTTGCACTGGAGACCATTTTGAGTGTTGTAAGTGTAGACAGTTCTAAAAAGATACAATATAAAATATTATATACAAAAACATGCAAGATGAACTAAATTATAAGAGATGATGAATGAATAACTTACTGGTTGAAAGTCTCTTGCAGGTATAGTCTTGTGTCTGGAACCTCGCTTATAGAGTCGTAGTACCAAATCCTTTTGTGCATTGGATTTACGACTATAAGCATATAGTGGTTCCTAAGTATAGTTATTCAATCACAATTGAAGAAATAACTCATAAATAAGTTGACAGACATTAAACTTGCCATGTATTTCCTCAGGATCTCAGAAACAAACCCCTCGATTATAGCTTCCACTTGGTCTGGAAGGTCGAAGATCTCATTCTCAAATATAATCATTGGACATGGGTCTAAAGTAAAGCACTTGTTAGTGAACTCCCTGAGGGACTTTCGGACAGATTGACCAACGATCTTATTCTGTAAGGAAGACTTCTTTCAGGATTGATCATTAAGGGTAGGATGCTTCCTCTTCTTGGACTTACTGGGGATCTTAGAAGTGAGAGGCTTGGATTGATTTGGTGGCTTGGACTTATCAGTAGGGGGCTTGGATTGATTTAGGGGCTTGGACCAATTGGGACACTTAGACTAATTGGTGAGGAGCTTGAACTTATTAGTGGGTAGCTTCTTTTGAGTGGCCAACTTGTTTTGAGCCGGGGGCTTCCATATTCTAAGTAGAAGGTGAGGCCAAGCAACGAAGCTACCCATAGCCTGTCCCATTGTATCTGTGTCTTTGGTAGGCACAGGGAGAGGTAAGCTAAGGTCGATGTTAGTGTTGATTTATACTTTCACATGCTCGGGAGGGATAGGCTCTTTATAAAGTGTGTTATCCTCTAAGTGGTTGAACGTTTGGCCCGTTGCAATTGTATGATGTCTAGGGCTATCACCAAAATACTCAACATCCACCTTTCCCTCAGGCAGATCATGAGGGGAAATGGACAGCTGGCTCTAGTACTTGCACTGTCATTTCCTCCTTGATGCTTTGTAGTAAGCTCCTTCATCAACTCTTATGTAAGAAACCGTATTTGTTCCTGCATTTTATCACACTATTTCTAGAGCTTTTCACACTTTTTGTCCCACTTATTTCTTTGAGGCTATCGGTGATTATAATATTTTGTCTTGATTAATCCAAAACCAAAACCCCTAAGAAGACCAGGATGGTCAACTCCCAATGTCTTTGCTAATACGTCCTTACTTGGGACATGGCTTGCTATGCATTTAATAATAATGTTAATATTGATAGTTAATTGAAGACATTACTTCTGTGAATTGCGGACTAATATTAATACTTACCATTTTATTGACAACCTCTTTCACATGAGGATCGTCATAAGAGCCATCTTTATTTTTCCTTGTCATTGACTAAAGTTGATAACGGGGAGGTCTACTTTCCCCACTCTTAGCAGCCAACTTTTCAGCAATCCACGCATACCCCTTTCACCCACCCTTATAGGGATACTTAATGTTCTTCACCCTTTTCCAATTCAACAAACTTAATTCCTATGAAAACACATATTACTCGAGTTGATATTAAACAAATACATGCAAGTCTTATGAATTACAAATAACAATTACTTGGAATGCCGATTCGTGACGTGAGCTGACAAAATTTCTCCAATCATCTGGTCTGATAGTGGATCGAAGATCCACAGGAATGACTATCTCATCAGCCTCTTCAAGATTTTATAAAAATGCCGCCTTTGTCAATGCATGACAGAATGTGTATAATGAAATGTCAGCCTTCTTGATGGCAAATTCCCTAATGTAAGCTCCGTCTATATGATATGCAAACTGTAGAACACAAAAATAAGTTAACATTTTTTATAATTACATAGCAAGTAATTAGCAAGCATATATACCTTACCGTGATATTGTCCTAAATAATGCATATGTAATATCTCTGCACCTACACCAGTTAACCGTTGTGATAGGACGTTGGTCCTTGCCGTTAATTCGATATAGCTATTAAAGTGTGACAGCTCAAGAGGTTGACCGTCATTGTTCCATGTCACGTTAGATCTTCTCCCCAAAGACTTTGCTTGATTCACAAAAGTCAAAGCATAGAAGCCCCTCTTTACAATATCCCGCATTCATTCTAATGCCTCTGTTAAGGTCTCGTTTCTGGGTGCATAAGGACAATATTAGTACCACTAGGAACATTATTGGAAGTACAGGCACTATCAAAACTAGAGGCATTATTAGTGATGTGGGAAGTAGAACTGGTCATTTTAACTGGAAAACAAAACTCATTTAGTCAACCATAGGGAACAGAGCAAAACATGATACATGACTAAGGTCAAAACCTACCTAGGCAAGGCGAACTAAAAAATAAGGAGAAAGAGAAATGTAAAAGAGAAATCATACTTTAAAATAAGAAGAACAAAGCATACGAAGGAATGCAACCTAGCTAAGGCTCCAAAACAGAAAAGTGACTTAGAGCAATCGAAGCAGCTCGCGCAGTTGTCAGACCAAAGTTCAAAGAAAGAAGTAAAGGTTGTGGTTCGTCTGGATTTGACTGCCGACGGCCAAAAAAAGTCAATTGGTGTAATATCCCAATTCAGGATTAAGGGCTAATGACTTTGAGGTTAATTGTAAGTGTGTAATTAAGCACTTTTGGAATTAATGTAATGTGAATTTGGTGTGTGTGTGTGTGGTATTTAAGATCAAGGGTTGAGATTCATTGCACATAGGTCAGAATCCAGTGTATTAAGCTTATGTGAGCTCATTGTGGGAATGAATGAGATGCTGACAAGTGGCATTGTAGGAGTTGTTGGATGAAGTCACAAGAGGACAAAAGTCCACTTTTTCCTCTCTCTTCTCTCTCCTATTCGGTGGAAGGGTGTATGGGAGGGAAGGGGAGGCTTGCTCATCACAATCATTTCATATCATCATTTTCTCTCTCTTCTCTCTTTCTCCATTTCGCTGAATCAAGCAAGAAAGGAAGAAGGAAAAGCTGAATTTTGAGGTAAGTAAATGGCCTCCTTTGCTCAAACTCACTTCATTAGTGTTGATCCTTGGAGTGAGAGCTTCATTTTGGTGTGTATAGTGTGCCCATTGTGGTGATTTCAAGAATCACAAAAATCTGATTGTTGGAGAATCAAAGAGTGTCTTTGGAGAAGTGAAAGAGGTAAGTGAAACTAATCTATCTATCTAAGTTTCATGCCATTTGAAGTAGTTTATAAATTCTGGAAATTTTGGCTTAAATCTGAAAATGAGTGTCACTGTACGTTTGGTATGTTTTTGGCATGAGAATGGTATCTTGGAATGAGTTTAGGAATGATAGATTGATGGGTGATTGAAATGTGATGTTTGGATGAAATTGGTATTTTGATGATTTTGTTGCCCAAACCCAAAGCATGATAATGGAGTAGGATTTTGATGATTCTAATGATTCCATTGAGTTTATTGGGTGTTTTTCTGTGGGAGTGGCTTTGGGTTAAGTTTTGAGTCCATTTGGATCAATTGGGCAAGTGTTAGGGAAAATACCTCTGTTTTCTGCGTTTTCTGGTATCTGATAGATTCACTCGAGTCGTCTGGGGTTTGCTCGAGTGCTGGATGAACATCACTCGGGTGGGGGAGATCCTGCGCGAGTGCGGTTGTGCAACTTTTTATTTCTGCTTTTAGTTCATATTGCACTTCCGAAGGTGAGGCAAGAGTGTTACCTCACTTGCGAGTGAGTGAAGAACATTGCTCGGGTGAGCCTCCTTGTGCTCGAGTGGCTGGTGTATTTGACACCAAGTCTTGCTTCTCGGGTTGTCACCCATGGGCATGGTGCAAGAGTGTGCCTTCTCACTCCCGGGTATGGGTATCTGCTCGAGTGAGCCGTGTTGTGCTCGAGTGTAGTGAGCCATTTGGGCTACTGCCATTTCTCTTATGCTCTCGGGTTCTCACTTCCTGGACTTCACTCGCAGGTGCTCGAGTGAGGCATTTGGCCTTCACTCGGGTGAGGTCCAGTGTGCTCCAGTGATCCTGTCTCTGAAAAGTTTTGTTGTGCTCTCGGGTATGCACTCGCTGTCTCTCACTCTCTTGTGCCTGAGTGCCATCCATACCATCACTCGAGTGAGGCCGTCAAAAATCAGTGTTTTGCCTTCCAAAAAGGGATTTTTTGGGTTTTCTTTCCAACCCTTTAGGGCTATTGTTAGAGGTATTCTAGAGTTCTAAAGGAGTAATAATGATAACCAAATTAAGTCATTAAGAAGTTATTTAGTATTGGATAGAGAATGATACTTCATCACTTATTATGATTATAGGATACGATATTTGCCCGACGCGGGAGAGACCGGTGCCAAGGAACGCCCGGAAGAACTCAGGTAGTGACTTTTCTCTCATATTGTGTATAATATTTTGGTATGCATAACTTATCATTGAATTTGTGAAATGTGTGCCATGATACATTACGGCGTGAGCACTTCAGCGTAAGCAGTATAGGGATTGACGTTGGTCATCTCTAGGTCGGCCGTTGAACTGCCGTCGTAATTGACATGGATCTTTGTGAATTCGACCCGTGGGACAGCATTTGTGAAACCAGCCGTGGGCTGTGTATCTTGCCTGTATAGCTTGTGTTATAAAATGCTTTATATGGATCCCAGCTGTGGGGAATTATATTGTGTTGATTGTTGTGATGTAATACAGCGTGAGCAATCATCAGGGATGACATGTGTCATACTAACCATTGCCGTTGAACTGCCGTTGTAGTTGCTTGTATGGATAATGATTTGATTTCATGCCTTATTATTGTACATTATATGATTGATTTGACACTACGGGGATTCTTTAGAATCTCACTCTCCCAAAATTAAACATCTTAGACAGGGCTAAAGGATCGAAAGGCAAGCGGGTGACGAAGAGTGGGTAGAGCTCTGTGATAGGAGTTCCTTTTTGGTTATTGGTTATCATTATATATTATTGGATATTTTGTGGGAAGTATATGTATATTTTGGATTTTTTGATGTAGTTTTGTGTAATCCCCAAGTAAAGGGTATGAATTATGGGCTTTATGCCTTTGTATGAACCCTTGTATAATTAATAGAACCCGAGTGTGTCGGGAATTTATGCTGTACTCTGATATTTGTAAATGGAATCAACTTGTACAGGCCATTTTGTATTGAAATGTGAATGTGAGACCATTGTTGAACAGGTTTTATAAAACTTTTGTGAACCCTGATTTTGGGAAATTTAACTTTGTTTAAGTTCCCAAATCAATTACGATCTCTAATTCCACATTAATTACGTGTTTAAGAATGTAAATCTTGGCCTAAGCATGAAGGGGTTTACAATTGGAGTGTTGGGGTTCCAAGGATAGTGGGTAATGTTCAACCAAAGACAAGCGTATTAAGTGTAATAACTTGGAAAAGTGAAGAGGCACAAGATAGCAAGTACGTCTTTTAAAAGACTTGACGAAACTTACTCACGGTCATAAGTTTAGAACTGTTATGAAAGGTGATCTTTTTTTATGGTTCTTAATTTACAACCGTAATGAACCTTTAAACAAAAGTTCATGGTTTTAACACCACAGTCGTTAGGTTCTGTAAACGTTGATGGTGATTTCTTAGTAACCGTTAGGTATTTGACTTGGTATTCTAAAAAGTTACGGGTTTTACATAACAATTGTTACTTATTTGAATTTTTTCTAATAATTTTTAAAGTTGATTATTCAACCCCATAGTATAAACAAAAAATTAAAAAAGGAAAATGAGAGTTTGAATAAACTAACAAAAAAAGCCTAAATTAGTAACGGTTGTTTACTAATAATCGTGAAGAGACAATTGTTTTTTTAATATTTTTGGGCTACATTGCCCTAATGATTAATTTTTTTTAATATTCAAAAAAATAAAAAAAAAAGCCGTAGTGGTTTTCAGTCATCACCACTACTACTACCCTCCACCTCCTCCAGCCCCTCCTCTCGCTCGGCACATCACCGACATCTGAGGAAGGATATGAAATATCTGACTGAAAGTGATCATATAGAGCCTGATTGTGATGAAGGATGAGGTCCAACTTCCTATTCAGACTATGGGCGTGTCTAGTGAGATGCCATATGGAGAGGTTAAGGCTAGCCAATATCTATAGTAGAGCCTCCATTTAAGAACAAAGAGGACCTTGTGCAAGAGGAGGTGGTGGTGGTGGAGGAGGAGGAGGGGCTTGTGGAGGAGGAGGGTGAGCATAGGCATGAGGAGGAGGGCAAATGGAAAAAGTTTTATGGGGTCTAACCATGATAAGGGAGAGAAGGACGAGGTTATAAAAAAGTGTTTTTTAGAAAAGTACTATGAACAAAATGAATACTTCATTCTAAAGTATCTAACTTTAGGAAAACTGGTACTTGGTGTCGAACTGAACAAAGTTTTGAAAATTTGCTTTTAAGATTTGTACTTTACATGACTATTGTTTATTATGAAATGCTGTTTTTATCGTTCATACTTTACGGTCGATTGACATAACCGTTATCTTTGTGTTTTCGTTAATGTAATGTTGGAAGACGAATCGCTTGTAAGTGTTATATGACGGTTATTTCAAAAGAACCGTTACTTTTGTCGTTATATAAATAAATATTATTAACTACAACCGTTGTTTTTGTGTTTTCACGAATTCTGCTCACAATACATGATGGTATCCATAACTAACTATTACTTTTAAGTGTTATCTATCCTTGTGTGACCTCCGCTTCAACATATATGATGTTTATTATCTGTAACTGTTATGTATTAAGCGTTATAAATCTGTAGTAGTTAGTGAGCTTTCAAGTTGATTTCAACTTGTCTCCTGTAGTAAAGAAAATAAATAACTTGCTGAGTCAAGAAAATGTTTTCTACCCTCTAATTAGATAGATGAACACTAATAAGTGGCATAGGTTTGGAGTGAGAATTTTTTTTTCCATAACTTTTAGTTTCTGAACTTTATATTAATTATCAATTTAGCCTTAAAATTTTTACTCAAAACAACTTATTACTCACAACAGTAAGCATTTTATTAAGTCAAGAAATTACATGGAATGGGTTATTTTGAATAGAAAAACTACAAAGACTAAATTACTTCGAAACTATAGGATAGTTGTTGCTTTTTTTTCCTAAGTTTAGTATTGAATTGATAATTTTTTAAAAAAAGAAAACTTAAAGGGTTAAAAGTTATGTTTACACACACACACACACACACACACATTTTGTCCCAAGTGAGATGAATAATTTTTTTTTATTTTTTTAACCGAACTGAGATGAGTAAATTCAGGGGAAAATACCAGCTAGGTCCTAAGCTACAGAATTAATCTCAAAAAACTCCCTTTGCAAATTCCATGTGACAGCATTTCCCTTTGAGCAATTACTAAAATAGCCCCCACTCAAATAAAAAAAGAAAACGCACAGAGGAGAGAGGAGTGAAGCCTGTATTTGTGATCAAGGCATTAAGGAAAAAGAGAAAAACGCACACGGACGAAGGGCGTAGGAGGTGCAACATTGAAGGGATACAAAGTGGCGTTAATGTTCTTGGGAATCTCGTCTTCTTCATTGTCCAAGTACGTGCAGCAACGTAGAGAAACGAACTCTGGAAAATTTTGTTTCATTCTATGTGAAAGTTGGTTAGATTGAGAGTGTGGGTTTGGTGAAAGGTTGGATTTTGAGCTAAAAAATGGAGTAAGTGGTAGGTGGTAGAGAAGAAAAGCTAAGAATTTGGTAGACAAATGAGCTTGATCATTGAAGTTGGGATTTCACCTTGGGTAGGTTGGGTTTATGTTAGAGTGCTCTGTTTTTGTTGCATGGTAACAGAAGAGTTGCTATGTTTAAAGTGAGAATGATGAATGTAATTGGTATTCTTTGCTGGAAAAGAGGAGAAATGAACAAAAAAAATTGTTGTAAATTTGTGCATATGAAGTTGTAAATATTGCTGTGGAAGTTGTTAATATGTACCGTAGGTGTGCTCTATTTTTGGTGAAGCAAACAGAGGTTTGACCCTGTTTTTAGTGTGTTTGGTGTTGTTAGAAAAAGCACATGTGTAGGAAAAAAAAGTTTAGTTAACGTGTTGTTAATATTTGCATATGAAGTTGTAAATATTGCTGTGGAAGTTGTTAATACGTACCGTAGCTGTGCTCTATTTCTTGGGAAGAGAACAGAGGTTTTGCCTTATTTTTAGTGTGTTTGGTGTTATTAGAAAAATCATATGTGTAGGAATAAAACATGTAGTTAACTTGTTGTTAATATGTGCATATGAAGTTGTAAATATTGCTGTGGAAGTTGTTAATACGTACCGTAGTTGTGCTCTGTTTTTTGGGAAGAAAACAGAGGTTTTGCCTTATTTTTAGTGTGTTAGGTGTTATTAGAAAAAGCATATGTGTAGGAATAAAACGTGTAGTTAACTTGTTGTTAATATGTCCATATGAAGTTATAAATATTGCTTTAGAAGTTGATAATACGAAGTTTGTGTTGCAGATTGACATGAAAGATGGGAAGTTGTTCGGGGAAGAATTTATTTTGTTTCTTTCATGTGGGGGGGAAGTTTTTAAATGGTGGAGAAGATGAAATGCAATATGTTGGTGGTTTAGTAAGAACAAGATGCGTAAAGGAAAGCACAACATATGAGGAGTTGCGAAGAATCATATAATCCATAACGGGAAAAGAAAGGAATGAAATGCAAATGAAGTTCAAAGTTGCCCTTGATACATCAACATTTGTGGATCTTGTAGATGACGAAGGGGTGTGTCATCTAATCAAATATAATGAACAATATGGTCATGTGTATATTGAAGAGGATGGTGATAATGACAGTACAAAACCAGCAATGAACGGTCAAATGGAAGAGCAAGAAGTGTAAGTTTATTTGTCCTAAGAAAAGTAATTTCTTCCAACATGAATATGTGCAAGAGCACTAAAACTTGTAATTTCTTGCAGGATTGATCATTTGTTTAGAGGTGAAGGAGGAATGTGTACATCCCCACATAGTTTGTTAAATGAAGGTCAAGTAATCCCATCATTGACTTGTGCTACACAAATGGTGCCAACCCCTATACCAGAAATGAATCATGGAAAATGGAGGGATTTGATTATTGGAGCAGGACAGATTTTTCCGAATGCTGTGAGCCTTCGTCAAACGTTATACAAATATAGTATTGCTCATAAGTTTGCATACCAATTTGTGAAGAACAATCAACACAAGATAATTGTAAAGTGTAAGGTTGAAGGTTGTCCTTGGTACATGGGTGCATACTCATCAGGAGAACATCAAGATACAAAGTTTTTAACCATTAGAACACTCAAAAGTGAACACGTTCACCAAGCACAAGATAGCCTAATAGTTTTGCATCCACACAGGTCGAGCTTGACATCATCAATCGTAATGGATGGCTTGAGGTACAATATTGATAAGACTGCTAACGTCATTCGATCAGACATGTACAGAGAGTATAGGGTGCGGCTGAACTACCGTTAAGCATATAGGGCAAAAGAAAGAGCAGTAAGGGAATTACATGGTCGAGTAGAAGACTCTTACATGGTAATTCCTTGGATATGTGACAGACTAATCGAGAGTGACCTGGACACAGTTGCAAAATGGGCAGCCTCATCTAACAATAGAATTCATAGGGTATTTATTGCTTACGGTTATTCTATTAAAGGGTTTTTAGGAGGTTGTCGACCCATACTTTATGTAGATGGTTGTCATCTAAGTGGCCCTTATAAGGGAACAATGTTGTCAGCTAGTGCATACGATGCAGACAACCAGATGTTTCCCCTAGCATATGCCATTGTGAGCGGTGAGACGTATGATGAATGGTCTTAGTTTCTATCGAACATGAAAGACATTACAGGCTCAATGTTGGTAACAATTGTCTCAGATTGCAATAATGCGATTATTGATGCTGTAAAAGAAATATTTGGCAGTGAGAGACATGCTTTTTGCTACCGGCATGTGAAGGAAAATTATAGTGCTGAGTTCCTACGAATTAATAGAGGTTGGATACGAATATCGGTGAATAGCAAGGAGAATGCACTCCTTTTTCTTGATGCAATTGCATATACAAGGTTGAATGAAGACTTCACTAGTGCAATGGGTACATTAAGATTGTTCAATCCTCAATTGGCAAATTGAGTGGAGAATCATGGGGATGTTGAGAAATGGGCTCTAAGCAAGTTTCCTTTCAAAAGGTGGGATAACATAACCAGTAATCTTGCAGAGTCATTTAATGCATGGATGTTAACAGAAAGGAAGCACACCGTGTCAGTTTTAATTCATGAACATTGGGAGAAATTGGCTCGAAAATTGATTGCAAGCAAGATGGCCATGGGTAGTTGGAAAAATGCAGTGGGACCAAGAATTGAAGAAAAATTGCTGCAACAAATTAAACATGCTGAAAATATGGGAGCATCATATTATGGAGACAATCAATTCTCTGTTCGAAGTAGATGTGGAGATGCCATCATTTTTGTGAATGTAGATCTTGGTGAAAGAAAATGCACGTGTCTAGCATGGCAAATGAGTGGAGTACCTTGCGCCCATACATGTGCAGCTATTAAGGTACTTAGTGGTAATGTCTACACATTTGTAGATGACTGTTCAAACTGGAAGCACAGGGAAAAATATATGAAAGTTTAATGAGGCCAGTCACAACTCATGATTGTCCACGGGTTGAGTCTCCGACGGTGACACATATGCTAACACAAACATTCTTAGAGTCTCCAATCACTTCAAGGCCACCAGGGAGACCGAAAAGGAAAAGAAGGGAATCTCAGTTTCAAAACAAAAAGATATATCATTGTAGGAGATGCAATGAGGCTGGGCACATAGTCAAAACTTGTAGAAATCTAAATCCATCCTAAAAACAAGTACATAAATGTAGATTCTTTTGATAGTAACTTTCTGGTGATGTATATATTGACCATGAAGTAGTTGCATTCCCTCACCCCTTTTGCTTGTTGAATGCATCCCTAACTTGGTGTATCTATGTAATTAGTATATCATATTAAGTGCAATGAGTAAGTGAACAGAAGGTACTTACTGATAGTACTTAATATTTTATTGTCTTAGTATATATGGAAATGATAAGCTATTCTGTTGTGACAGTACATGTATTATTTTGTTTAAGTTAATGCTATGTTGTTGTGACAGGAGCCACATGAAATTGTACAACTATAAGAGGGTTGGGCAATGACCTTGTGAAAACAACTTTTTTTGTTGTGAAAACATATATACATAATGGCTTGTGCACAAGGCCTCATGATGTTGCTAGTATTAGCTCAAGAATATTATGCACAGCGAGACATCACTAGGAACAGCTCATGGTAAGACACTGTGAGAGTGTCAAAAATTGTACTGTATAAAGGAAGTTGTTAATATAACTGAAGTTGTTGTAAATATAGCAGAACATATTGTAAACGATGATAGAAGAAAGTGGTGCCTAAGTTATGGCTTGTTGCACAAGCTACTGCCCTGGTGTTCCTGGTGGGAGTAGTTGTAAACATAGCTTAAACACTTGTAAAAAGAACTTAAGGTGTTGTATGTTAGATATAAATAGTTTTGATGATGTCAAATATAGATGTCATATATGAGCAAAAAGTTTGTATAATATACTTATCTTCTACATTGACTAACTACCATATTTAATATTGTATATCTTGTAAATTAGTCATAGACATCATTGTGGGTTGATATTATAATGCCTCATAAATGGAGAATAATCATCAAGAAGAAAATCAAGAGGCAAGGAATTGAAGAAAGAAGAAAGAAAGATGAAGATTGAAGATATTCATCAAGAAGATTGAAGTTGGGTTATGAAGAATGATCATCAAGAGGAAAAACAAGAAGAAAGAGATTAAAGAAAGAAGAACTTGCAAGATCACATGAGAATATCAAGATTCAAGCTCCTAGAAGTAATATCGGAGGTTTCTATGATCATACGGAAGTTAGAATGGGTCAATACGAAGCTAAAATGATGTATACGGAAGCTATGGTACCTTTGGGGATGATTACCCGAGTAATCACTTGAGTAATATGGCATTGTCTGATTTTGGAGGTGTTTACTCGAGGCCTTACTCGAGTAATCTGCCGGGTTATTTGATGAATTACTCGAGGCGGCACTTGAAGTAAATGGCACTCTATTTTCGCATTTTGATGATATCTATCCAACCACATGTCGGATCGAACTGAAACCGGTGGCATTGGAAACTAGACTTCCAACACGAAATTCTGACACCAAGCTCACATTCAAAGGAGGTCAGATGAGAGAGATATAAGCCTTGAAAGTTGACACATGAATCAGCGTCATATTCCAGGATAGCTTCGGTATTTTGGACATAACTCTCAAAATACATATCAGATTGAGACGAAACCGACGCCATATGAAAGAAGACTCAAAGAGCTTTCCATGGATATATAATTTGTCACATTTGAAGCTATATCCTAAGAGCTATGACTTCTGGAAGTTGCGGCTCTTGATTTCAGAAATGGTCTAAGAATAGTAGATACTCTTTGGATCATAACTTTCAGTACACAACGAATTTAGAGCTGATTCTTGTTGCATTGGAATGTAGATAATAAGGGCTTTTGATGATTTTTAATTTGCCATGTTTTGAGTCAAAATCAAAAATTCACTTGAAGGCACCACTCGAGTAACTGGTTGATAACAAAAGACTTTACTCGAGTAGGTACTCGAGTAATCAGATAGAAAACTTCTAGTTGCTCTCGGCCTGCCAACGTTACTCAAGTTCGTACTCAAGTAAAGAAACAAAAACTTCAAGTAACCAGAATTGACCTTCAAGTAACCTGACAACGTTACTCGAGTAAGTACTTGAGTAACCATGTAGATCACTTGCAGTTGCTCTCGGCATTTTCAATCCTACCAATGTTACTCGAGGAGCTACTCGAGTAACTCACTGTGGTAAGCAAAAACTTGAAGTTCATCAAAGTTTTTCCGATGATACTCGAGTATGTACTCGAGTAAACTTTAATGAATACTCAAGTAGCTACTCGAGTAAAGCACTGTGCTAGCAAAACTTGAAGAGTTTTTTAGACGAGAACTTCAAGTCACTACTGGAGTAAAGCACTGTGTATGCAGAGTTATTTAGAAGAGAACTTCAAGACACTACCCGAGTAAGCTATATAGAAAATGGAAGGTCACTCGAGTAGCCACTCGAGTAACATGTAAAGAAACTTGATGTTTACTCGAGTAAGCTTCCCAGAAAAACAGAACAGCGTCCCGAAGATTCTGGAAATCAATGGAATGATCATATAACTCATTCTTCTTGCTTCTAATCACTCTAATACTTCATTATATTAGTGTTTAATGTATTTCTCCAGAAATACAATGAAGATATGATGTGAAGAGTCAAAAGGTGAATTTACGGAAGCGGAGCGTCAACGTTCACAACGGCTAGTTTTCAAATTGAAGAAGCCAAACTCCAACGGATATATTGAAATACTCAAACGGTCATCAACCTTCATCAACTATAAATAGAAGAGCATTCAGAGTTCAGAACACCAACGAAAACACAACAACGCAAACATGCTTATATTATGAATCATTCACTCCAACCCAACTACTCTCTGTTCTTATCTATTTTCTATATCATGTATATTCTAGAGTGAGATTATTTTCATTGTGCTTCAGTATTCATCTATTCACTTCTGAGAGAGAAGATTGACTATAATCTTTCATCATCAAAGTTGTATCCTTACGGGGTGTGTAAGGAGAGTAACTCCGTTGTAACCTTACGGTGTGTAAGGGGGAGTAACTCGGTGAGAGATTTGTAAACGGCTTCGCAAGTGCCCAACTAAACTTGTGGGTTGTAAAGGCTTTTCTTGTTCCTGGATTAAACAAGAAGATAGTGGATTTGAAAATCTCAGGAGGAGCCTAGGGACTGGACGTAGGTCATCACAGATTGGACCGAACTAGGATAAATCACAGTTTGCACACTCTCTTCCTTAAACTATTATATTTCCAGCATATATTAACTGTTGATTTATGATTCATTACATTCATATTTATAGCTTCCTCTAAGATGCAAAAAGATTTTCAAAGTTCTTAAGATTTTTATCTTACACCCAATTCACCCCCTCTTGGGTGTCAGCCGGTTCTAACATTGTAAAAATAGCAACATGTGTTGTAAACATATCTTTAAGGCTCTCTTTATCACCAAGTTGTAAACGTCGCGTATTAAGTTGTTAATATAACTGAAGATGTTATAAATGTAGCAGAACATATTGTAAACAATGATAGAAGAAAGTGGTGCCTAAGTTGTGGCTTGTTGCACAAGCTACTGCCCTGGTGTCCCTGGTGGGAGTAGTTGTAAATGTAGCTTAAATAGTTGTAAAAAGAGCTTAAGGTGTTGTAAACGTAGCAACATGTGTTGTAAACATATCTTTAAGGCTCTCTTTATCACCAAGTTGTAAGCGTCGCTTATTAAGTTGTTAATACAACTGAAGATGTTGTAAATGTAGCAGAACATATTGTAAACGATGATAGAAGAAAGTGGTGCCTAAGTTGTGACTTGTTGCACAAGCTACTGCCCTGGTGTCCCTGGTGGGAGTAGTTGTAAATGTAGCTTAAACACTTGTAAAAAGAACTTAAGATGTTATAAACGTAGCAACATGTGTTGTAAACATATCTTTAAGGCTATCTTTATCACCAAGTTGTAAACGTCGCTTATTAAGTTGTTAATATAACTGAAGATGTTGTAAATGTAGCAGAACATATGGTAAACGATGATAGAAGAAAGTGATGCCTAAGTTGTGGCTTATTGCACAAGCTACTGCCCTGGGGTCCCTGGTCGGTGTGGTTGTAAACGTAGCTTAAACACTTGTAAAAAGAGCTTAAGGTGTTGTAAACGTAGCAACATGTGTTGTAAACATATCTTTAAGGCTCTCTTTATCACCAAGTTGTAAACGTCGCTTATTAAGTTGTTAATATAACTGAAGATGTTGTAAATGTAGCAGAACATATTGTAAACGATGATAGAAGAAAGTGGTGCCTAAGTTGTGGCTTGTTGCACAAGCTACTGCCCTGGTGTCCCTGGTTGGAGTGGTTGTAAACGTAGCTTAAACATTTGTAAAAAGAGCTTAAGATGTTGTAAACGTAGCAACATGTGTTGTAAACATATCTTTAAGGCTCTCTTTATCACCAAGTTGTAAACGTCGCTTATTAAGTTGTTAATATAACTGAAAATGTTGTAAATGTAGCAGAACATATTGTAAACGATGATAGAAGAAAGTGGTGCCTAAGTTGTGGCTTGTTGCACAAGCTACTGCCCTGGTGTCCCTAGTTGGAGTGGTTGTAAACGTAGCTTAAACATTTGTAAAAAGAGCTTAAGATGTTGTAAACGTAGCAATATGTGTTGTAAACATAAAAACAGCAAACACTTGTTCAAATGACATGTCAAAAAACCTGAGCAAAATAACTGATATGTACATGTTGATATAAGCTGAGCAAAATAAGCTGTTTGGGGACCTAGTCAAGCATTTGATATGTACATGTTGTAAAGTTAATTCATTATGTCACCAAAATAACTGATGATGTTGTAAACTAACTATACGTTAATGCCTTTTGCAGCAAGTTGGCATTCATACAAAATATCAACTACAGTACACTATAACTAGCCATTTTCATAGAACAATACGTCAAATGCTACACGACTTTCTTCCTTTTCATTTGTTGACTTCCGTTGAGAAGGGATAACACCTTTTGAGCGTGTTTGTTCTGTTCATGTGCAACTAGCCACCATAAACAATCCACCTTCACTTGCCGAATCTGATGATCACCAAGCTTAGGCATAGTGTACCCCGCATTGTCATGTGTAGAGCCATCCCAACTATGTAACCATGACAGAACATGAACACCACACGAATCGCTGCAAAACAAAAAGCCACATACACAGTTCCAATGTTATAACAACCGAATGGGTAAAAAAAGCTATAGTTCAAAGAGTTTGAGGGACAAAAACAGCACTAACGTATCAGCTTGGACATGCACTTTTGCCCAAGTAACTTCCTTTGGTATTTCCTGCCCTTTGTCATATACTTCGGGTTTTACTCGACGAAGTATGTTAACAATGCAATCTCTCTGAAAGTTGTACGAAAAAGAAGTTATGTTAGAAAACAACAATGACGAATGAACACAAACCATTTGAGAAAGAAGCACTTACACACTGCTATGAGAGCCGTTCTTTGGCTCGAAAATCTTCTTTTTGGCTTTTGCTCATTCTCTTCGGTTTTGTTGGATGGTCAGCCGCTGAACGTGCATCTTCTTCTACCTTTTGTGCCCTTGCATATGTTAATTGGTCAACCAATGAGTCCAGCACATAAAACCTCATTGTCTTCGTCTCTGAGACATAACAAAACCAATGATCCAGGCGCAGGGTAGGAGCAAAAATCAAGTCACAATCGCCAATATTGTAACCAATATGTTCAGGCAAGATCTCCACAGCATGTGATTCCAATGACCACTTGTTAGGAGCTGCTGCCATTTTTTGCATCAATTCTGCGGAAAATATGTGTCTGGTCACCCAACTGCTATTGTGTACTTGATCCCCCACTAACGTCCTCGCAACCATAGTCATAAACTATGCACCATTAAAAAAAGGGTCAGCAATTCGCAAAATTCAATGAACATAGTATGAGTTTATTGTTCAAGTAACTTACCCTGTTACTAATCCACCCCCTTGAACGAAGGCAATATAGTTCACCGCAAGTCAAGAAATAATCATATGTAATATCCCAATTTTTGATTATGGGTTAATCATGATTATTATGGATAATTATGAATTTAATTGGGATTATTATGTATTTTATGACAATTTTAATTAATGTCATAATTAGTGGAAATTGGAAATATTAGTGCATATTTGTGGTATTAGAGCTATAGTTCCTGGCAAGGTGAGGATTTGCTAGGATAGCTCCTTAGTTGACCTTAATCCTTTGAGTGTAGGTTAGCTTATTGATTGATAAGTGCTTGTTGCGTATACACATGGATATTTCTGCTGGTTGCAGATATATCTAAGTCTTATGGATTATGTGTATACCTTGCTTTGAAACTGACATAGTGAATCATTGTAGAGTAAAAGACAACATGGTTCGCCCTAGAGGCAGACAAGGGGATCCAGATGTGGAGGAGTTGAATGACAATCCTCCTGACCCAATGCGAGAGATGATGGATCTCGTACGGGAACAACGGGATATGATCCGTGAGCTGAGAGAAGAACTCCGGGAGGAAAGGGCCAAACGTAATGAGGAAAGGGCCCAGTCGACTCGTGAGGAGACTCAAGCAGAGACTCATCATGAGGAGACAGCTGAGGGGTCCAATCGGTCCCATGAATCCCTACCTCACACGGTGCCTAATCAAGAGTCCCAAGGGGCACTGGTTCGTGAGGGAAGAGGCTTACAATACTGGGTCTCTGAATTTTGCAAGCATCTACCTCCAGTGTTCAGAGGGAGGTTTGAGCCCCAAGTTGCTGAGGATTGGTTGACTCGTCTAGAGAAGATCTTTGAGGTCCTCGAGTGTTCTACGGAGGTAAAGGCGAAGCTAGCTGTGTATAAGCTAGAGGGGGATGCAGACCGGTGGTGGCGGAATATTGCCATGACACTTAGAAGCCGGAATGTACCATTGACTTGGGAATTGTTCCAAGAGAAGTTCAACGAGAAGTACTTCCCCAAGTCTGTGAGATTGGAGAAAGAGTCTGAGTTCTTGGCTATCAGGCAGGGAGATACGGAGAGTTTTGATGAGTATCTTTCCCGTTTCGTCTGACTATCTTGGTACTCTACACATCTCCGGGATAAGGATGATGAGGAGTGGAGCTCCGATATGCTCATCAGGGGCTTGCGGCATGAGTTGAAAAAGAGATTGGCCACTCATCTGTTTACTGACTTCAACAAGGCGGTGGAGCAGTGTCGGATTGTTGAGAACAATCTGAGGGATTGGTACCCAGCTAAGGGTAAAGACAGCCAGAGTGAGCCTAGCAAGGCTAATACTTCCCAGAAGCGGAAGGGGCAAGGATCCTCATATGGGGGTGGTAACAAGAAACCCTATCAACCTGGGGGTCGTAGTGACCAGAGACCTCCAGCGGGACCGGTGTGCAACCAGTGCAGAAAGTACCATCCGGGAAGAACTTGTGCTGGGGAGATGATTTGCTTCAACTGCAAGCAAGTGGGTCATGTTTCTTTTAAGTGCCCACGACAGCCGGCAGAGCAAAGGCCCAGGAATCAGGGTCGAGCGTTTGCAATAACCCATGAGGAGGCTCGGAAGTCGCCTGAGTTGATCCAAGGTAAGATTCTTCTTGGTGATAATGAGTTAAATGCCTTGTTTGATTCAGGTGCAAGTCATTCGTTCGTAGCCTATGACTGTGTTAAGCGCCTGGGATTGCATGTGCATAGTCTACCATTTGATTTGGTTGTGTCGACGCCGATGGGTGTCAAGGCCGTGGCGGCCGAAGCATGTTTAAATTGCGTGATAGTTGTTGAGGGTCGTGAGTCTACAGTGGATTTAATCTGTTTGCCACTCCAACAATTGGAAGTCATTTTGGGCTTTGACTGTTGACAGCAAATGATGTATTGCTCGATTGTGGTAATAAAAGGATTATTTTCCATAGTGAACATCGGGATAACAATGTAAATGCCAGTTTGAATTTACTTTCAACGGCTAAAGCTGAGAGATATCTTGAGAAAGGATGCCAAGGGTATATGGTGTTTTTCTCCGTACAGGGAGAGTCAAGTGAAGCCATAGAGAGTATACCAGTGGTAAACGAATTCCCTGAGGTATTTCCAGACGATCTTAGTGGATTGCCTCCGGAAAGGGAAGTGGAATTTCCAATTGAGATTGTGCCTGGAGCTGGTTCGATATCGAAAGCCCCATATCATATGGCCCCTAATGAAATAGCGGAGTTGAAGAAGCAAATTGAAGAATTGCTTGAGAAAGGGTTCATCCGACCCAGTGTATCACCGTGGGGAGCTTCAGTGTTGTTTGTGAAAAAGAAAGATGGAAGCTTGAGGCTTTGTATCGATTATCGAGAACTTAACAAAGTGACTGTTAAGAACAAGTATCCACTCCCAAGAATTGATGACCTATTAGATCAATTGTCTGGCTCGTGCGTATTCTCCAAAATTGATCTAAGGTCGGGATATCATCAGTTGCGTGTGAAGGCGGCGGACATTCCGAGGACTGCTTTCAGAACGAGATATGGGCACTATGAGTTTCTTGTGATGCCCTTCGGTTTGACGAATGCACCGGCGGTATTCATGGATTATATGAATCGCATCTTCCGACAGTATCTTGACCAGTTTGTGGTTGTGTTTATTGACGACATCTTGATCTATTCCAAGAGTAGGGAGGATCATGAGCAACATCTGAGAATCGTGTTGAGAATTCTGCGAGAAAAGCAACTCTATGCCAAGCCGAGCAAGTGTGAGTTTTGGCTTAAGGAAGTGAAGTTCCTTGGCCATGTGATCTCACGAGACGGGGTATCAGTGGATCCTAGTTAGGTGGAAGCAGTACTTGATTGGAAAAGGCCAGAAACTGTTACTGAGATTCACAGTTTTCTGGGTCTTGCTGGTTATTACCGGAGGTTCATTCAGAACTTCTCGCGTATTGCATTGCCGATAACCAAGCTCACGAGGAAGGATCAACCGTTTTTGTGGGATGAACGTTATGAGCGGAGTTTCACTGAGCTGAAGGAGAGATTGACTACGGCACCAGTGTTGATTATACCTGATCCCAGTGAGTCTTACGTCGTGTACAGTGATGCGAGTAAGCAGGGGTTAGGGTGTGTCCTGATGCAGCAGGGACGTGTGGTGGCCTATGCCTCTCGACAGCTGAAACCGCATGAGATGAACTACCCCACTCATGATCTGGAGCTTGCGGCAATAGTGTTTGCATTGAAAATTTGGCGTCATTACCTGTACGGTGTGACTGTGGAACTGTACTGCGACCACAAAAGTCTCAAGTATCTATATGATCAGAAAGAGTTGAACATGAGACAGCGTCGGTGGATGGAGTTGCTGAAAGACTATAGCCTGGAGATCAAATATCATCCGGGTAAGGCTAATGTCGTCGCGGATGCTTTGAGTCGGAAGGCGGTGCTAGTGGCAACAATGATGATCCAGGAATGGAAACTGATAGAGGATTTTCGGGATTTAAACCTCTCGAAGGATATCCTATGTGCTAGTTATGGTGTGGTCCAAGGGGAGAATGACCTGAGGACTGAAATTGAAGAGGCTCAGATGCATGATGAGCTAGCCCAGTCGATCCGAGCTAAGATTGAGCGAGGAGAGACTCGGGATTACGACCTATCACCTAGTGGGCTGGTGTGTTACCAGAAGAGAATCTATGTCCCACTGAAGGTTGAGTTGAGGTTGAGAATTCTTGATGAGGCTCATAAGAGTCAGTATACTCTTCACCCCGGTATGACCAAGATGTATCACAACTTGAAGTCTATGTATTGGTGGCCAGGGTTGAAGAGTGATGTGACGAAGTATGTGGCGCGGTGTCTTACTTGTCAAAAGGTGAAGATTGAGCACCAGAGACCGCCAGGATTGCTCCAGAGTCCAGAAATTCCAGAATGGAAGTGGGAGAGTGTGACCATGGATTTGGTAGTGGGTCTGCCCAAGATCAGGAATTATGACGCGATTTGGGTGACTGTTGATCGACTCACGAAGTCTGTGCACTTCATACCTATCAACTCTAGCTTTTCTCCTGATAGGCTGGCTGAGATATATATCAAAGAGATTGTGAGACTCCATGGTACACCGAAGAATATAATCTCCGATAGAGATCCTCGGTTTACTTCGAGATTCTGGAAGGCTCTACACAAAGCTATGGGTACTCAATTGAGGTTTAGCACGGCTTACCATCCTCAGACGGACGGACAGTCAGAGAGGACTATCCAGACTTTAGAAGATATGCTGAGAGCATGTGTCCTTGACTTCAAGGGAATGTGGGACTATTATCTTCCTTTGGCGGAGTTTACGTATAACAACAGTTACCATGCGAGCATTCAAATGGCTCCGTATGAGGCACTGTATGGAAGAAAGTGCCAGTCACCGTTGTGCTGGTCAGAGTTGTCTGAGAGGAAGTTGTATGGGCCGGATCTTGTTGACCAAACCGCTGAGCAGATCCGAGTTATCAGGAAGAGGCTCCTTACAGCACAGAGTCGTCAGAAGAGCTATGCTGATAAGAGGAGAAGACCTCTTGAGTTTGAAGTGGGGGATCATGTTTTCTTGAGAGCGTCTCCGGTCACAGGCATCGGGAGAGCGATCAAGCGGAAGAAGCTGAGTCCGAGATACATTGGTCCATTTGAGATTCTGGCACGAATCGGACCTGTAGCATATCGGATAGCCCTACCCCCGAGCTTGAGTAGATTGCATGATGTATTCCATGTCTCGCAGCTTAAGAAGTACCAACCAGACCCTGAGCATGTCATTGAGTATGAAGAAGTGGAATTGCAAGATAACTTCACTTATGCGGTAGAGCCAGAGAGAATCATTGATCGAGAAGAGCGGAAGCTCAGGCACCGAAGCTTACCGTTCGTGAAGGTGGTCTGGAAGTGAATGTCTCCAAGGGAAGCCACTTGGGAGGCGGGGGCGGACATGAGGAAACGATTTCCTGAGTTTATGCCCCATGATGTGTAACAAATTTCGAGGGCGAAATTTATTGAACGGGGGGAGAATTGTAATATCCCAATTTTTGATTATGGGTTAATCATGATTATTATGGATAATTATGAATTTAATTGGGATAATTATGTATTTTATGACAATTTTAATTAATGTCATAATTAGTGGAAATTGGAAATATTAGTGCATAGGTGGGCCGCAGCCCAAGACCTTCTGACCATTTTTGGGCCGCAGCCCAAGGAATGGTGGGCCACGGCCCAACCCTGTATTCTGACACTTTGTGTTATCGAAAGGGGATCTTTAACCTATTGTTTCCCAACCTTTTAGGGCTTTTATTAGAGGCATTTGGGGCCTCTTAAGAGTCAATTATGATAACCAAAACTAAGTTTTTCAAGTTAATTAAGTCTTGGAATAGAATATAACTCTTCGTCCCTAATGATAAATATAGGATTTGATATTTTCCTGACGCGGGAGAGACCGGTGCCAAGGAACGCCCGGAAGAACTCAGGTAGTGACTCTTCTCTCACATATTGTATGATGTCTTGGCATGCATAACTTGTCATTGAGCTTGTGAAATGTGTGCCATGGTACATTACGGCGTGAGCACTTCAATGTGAGCCGTATAGGGAGTGACAGTGGTCATCTCTAGGTCGGCCGTTGAACTGCCGTTGTAAATGTACATGGATCTTTGTGAATCCGACCCGTGGGGCGGCGTTTGTGAAACCAGCCGTGGGCTGTGTGTGTGAATCTTGCCTATGTGGCTTGCATTTATGATATGCTTTATATGGATCCCAGCTGTGGTGAATTATACTGTGTTGATTGTGGTGATGCAATACAGCGTGAGCAATCGTAAGGGATGACATGTGTCATACTAACCATTGCCGTTGTAACTGCCGTTGTAGTTGCTTGTTGTGAATAATGATTGGCTTACATGCATTATTATTGTACATTATATGATTGATTTGTTACTACGGGGATTCTTTAGAATCTCACTCTCCCAAAATTAACCATTTTAGACAGGGCTGAAGGATCGAGAGGCAAGCGGGCGACGAAGAGTAGTTAGAGCTCCTGTTTAGGAGTGTATTTTGGAATTAATGGTTATCATTGTAGATTTTGGAATTGTTTATCTATTGGATGTTTTTAGGAAACAATTGTGTAAAATGGGATTGGTAGTATAGTTTTGTGTAATTCACAAGTTAAGGGTATTGAATTGTGGCTTTGTGCCTTTGTAAATCCCTTATCTAATGAATGGAACCCGAATGAGTCGGGAATTTATTTGCACTCTGATATTTGTAAATGGAATCCACCGGTTCAGGCCAGTATTATTTTGTATTGAGAACTTGAGACCATTGTGAATAAGTTTTGAAAAATGTTTTTGCAAATCCGATTTTTGGGCAATAGATTGTCTTAATAAGTCCCATTTCGAAATATGGTCTCTAAGTACAACTTGATTTTGAGTTTAAGAACTAAATCCCGGCCTAAGGTGGGAAGGGGGTTACATCATACATATCCACAAACTCCCTAATACACAAACAAGTGCACAAAGTCAGTTTTTGTGATTCATCTAAATTGAGATTGAAGAAGTGTGATTACTTACTCCTGCTCATCCTCTACTGATTTACATCGTGTAGTGTACATTTGATATAAAACTTCCTTATCCTTCTCATCTTGACTTCTCTTCTTACCCATTGTTGTCACCCAAGGAGACCCAATAGCAGGTTTCTTAACCCTTGTAGATTTCCTCAATTGTGCATTTTCCTTTCCTTTCGATTCCACTTCCTCCTTATCTCCCATAGCATGTACACCTCCTACTTCTTCCTCTGACCCTTCGTCTGCACTTATAGATTGCACTTCATCGTCTTCTCTTTTTATTATGTCACCCCCCTCATCATGTTCATCATCTTCACTTTCAGACGAAGATTTAACGTCTTGCACCTTCTCATCCCCTTCATCCATGTTTCCCCCGCCTAACAGCCTCGCCTGAAGGGAAACAAGTTCCTCTTGCACTATTGCCACTACTCTTGACATAATTCAATCATATGTTCTCTTGATTTCCTGCAAATTAGACATCACAAAAACTTAAGTCAATACTTTCAACTGAATGTGTGGCTGACATCAGATTTCACATCTTACCGGGTGTGTTAGCATGGTTTGTTAATGCAATTCAGAAGAGGCAGATCTAACTACATTACTGACTGAATGTAGCAACCCTTGGTTGCTTTCCTTCTCTATCTGCACTCTACTCTTGACATTGTTGTCATTCCAAAATGCAAGCGCATTTTCACTTGTAGAGGCATGTAGTTGGCCTAGGGGAAAATGTTGCAAGCAAAACACCTGTACAGAAATTAAATTACACCTTAACAGCAGCAGAATTCAACATCTAATGTAGCAATTTACAACTAATTAAAAAAGCCAATAAATGTTACATAGATCAAACATGCACTTACCATTAGAAAATATATACATCCCCCGACATTGATCCTCCCTGCATCTTTCCCTTTCATTAATTTCTTCTTGTCTATGCAAGAGAATTTAATAGTTCAATCAACACAAAACTCGACCAATCGTACTTCCCGAGACCTCCTTTTGTTGCTGCCATCACTTTCAACACTCTATCAGTCACTTTTATACCCGACCCGGGACACAAGAAAGTTCCCAACGCATACATGACAAAGAGGAATTCGAATTCCGGATCCTCGTCTCTCTCAATTAGCCATTTTCCAATGGTCTTGTAAGGCACTGTCCCGTATAATGTCTTCAATTGTTCAAAACCTTCTTCTTCTTTATTGACTTTTTCCTCAATGTCCCCCCTCACACGGTAACCCCATCAATTGTTGTACATCTTCTCGGCGGATGTTCAATGACCTCCCTCGAATCAAAACATTGTTAGTTGGAGGGTCAAATGCAGACATCAACTGACCACATAGATCTCGGGGGATTTGTGAGCAGCTTATGTGAACTAACTTGTCAAATCCGATTTTCTTTAGCCTATCCATCTTATCTTCTCTATTTTTCACACTGTTGCACACTTTCATAAATTGATTAGGAGCACATCGGGTCAAGAATGGAACCACGTATTTTGTCCCTTTTGCCTCACTCCTTAAATTCTTTGCCCTCACCTTATATGCCTCCTTCTCCTCATCTTTCAATGCGTCCCAAGCTTCTTTCATAGACTGTGTCTCCTCTTTTAAACGCTTGCACTCCTCCTTCTTGTTTTTCTTGCTCTTAAAATAATCTTGTGTAAACAATATATACCCTGAAACTTTTTTCACCCTCTCTCCCTCTCCGTCTTTCCTTTATTTCTTCTTTGCCATTTTTTGCTTAACCTTGAGCGTAATTACTACTTTATTCACGCACCACCACAAACATAAGACATTAACCAATCATTTGTATATAACGAACAACTAATTTAGGAAGTTAATTGCAATTCCACATCAGCAATGTACAAAACAGTCATCTAGACAATATATATATATATATATATATCAATCACTAAGTCATATAAATCAACAATGAAGCATAAGGTCATGAACAAAACTTTCTTCTGCAACTCATCACACACAACAAACCATTTTTCATATCAACGGTTGCTAACTATTCTATACTGACAAGTACCAATTCGTACAATGGTGTATGTTGTACCTAGAGCCAACTTTACTTCCTATACTACCCATTCTTCTGTTGGAACCACTCAAAAACAGTAATAAGCAACACAAACTGAAGCATTAATAGGACATCAATTTTTAACAGTAACTAACTTCCAAATGCACCAATTCTGGAGAAGCACATTATTAGCCTCATACCTATTGATTCTGACCTCAAACCCAATGCTAGAGTAGCACATTATCAGCAAACCACATTATAAAACATTCCCTGGCCTTCAACGTTACTCATAAACAAACATCTATACCCCCAAAACAACAACACTGATTCAGCCATCACATAGCAGCGCCACACTGAAAAAGAAAAAATTTAAACCCCACAACCACCTTCCTTAACCAATGTATTTTCCCAACTAAATTCCAAGAATCAATACTTTCCCCCAATCCCAAACTAGTGGCAACCCAATAGATTAATGGTGCTATTTCACAAAAAAAAAAACCACACAGCAAAGGGGCGGACAACTGACCGTCGGAGGAGCACTCGAGGGACGCTGGGTGTTGGAAGGAGCGATGCGGCTGACGTTGTTGGATGGGCGCCGGATTCTTTACCGCTGCAACACCAGCCAACGCTGGCGCTGCCCATGAACACCGGCTGCTTCACGGCGGACTGCGATGCGTCCTTCCCCGGCGGACTGTGCTGCACGCTTGGACTCACCCACGCCGACTCGAACAGCAGCGACGCTTGACGGAGAACACCGACGCTTGACGAAGAACCACGGCACGACGGAGGAACGAGAAGCAGAGCTTGCGTCCAGCGATTCCAATTCAAACCCTCTGTGTCTTCTTTTCAAAACAAACCTCCTTTTTTTAAATTTGAGTGGGGGCTATTTTAGTAATTGCTCAAAGGGAAATGCTGCCAGAAAAGTCCCTAGGGACTTTTCTGATCTTGGAATTTGCAAAAGGAGTTTTTTGAAATTAATTCTATAGCTTGGGACCTAACTGATATTTTCCCATTCTTCCCTAAATTCAGTGCCCAGAAAAAGTGACAGCCCGCCTTAAGGAAATCATCTGACCGATCCTTAAATCCAGAGACACAATTCTTCTTTAGAAATAAATATTCTTGCAAGATAAACTTAAATAAAAAAATGTGAGTACATAGAAACAGATATCTAAACTGCTTGAACTCTTTTGTCCCTACTAATAAGTTCTTTAATGAAAATTAATTATAAAGCAGGCGTGCAATGGGTCAAAGAAATGACAAGACAGAAGAGATAAATTGGTTGGTCTATGTGTAGTAAAAGAGAAGGGATAAAATTGGAGAGATTCATTGGTGTCATCCTTTTAATCATATTCTGCTCGGGAGAGGTCCAAATTTCACTTTTAATATTTTAATATTTTAATTTTAAAAAGTAAAACAAGGCAAAAATAATTTCTTTACTGTAAATTATATTTCAAAAACTTTTATGATTGACACAGGAAAAAAATTCAAAAGCAAAAATACATCATTTAACTAGTCCTTTAACTTTTCAGAAAGTTTCATTTTAATCTATTAATTTTATAAAGTTCTGTTTTTCTTTCAATCCTCTAACTCTAACATGGTTGACAAAGGACGTTGAAATCAAAATAACTATGATCGGCACAAAGATACCATTAGAGATAAATGGTTGAAAATGTATTTTATAAAACTAAGGAATCAAACTGAAACATTAATAATATAAAGTTATAGATCAAATGTACATTTTTACCCATTTAAAATTGAAGCTAATTAAATTATATTTGAATTGTTAATTTAGATTTTAATTGTTCAAATTTATTAGGAAATTACAATGATATTTTGGCTAAAAAAATATCACAATGATATTTCTATATTTGTGTAATTGCATGGGGATGGATCTAGATGGGAGACAACATTCATTGATTGAGTAATAAAGTCATAAAGTGATGGGTATGTTACATTGTTGAAAATCTTCCCCAATAACACTGATTGACCAGCTAGTAGCTAGTATCTCATATTCAACATAGATGCCAATCAATATTATACACATATTTTTTATAAAAAAAAAAACTTATTTTCCTGAGTTTTGACAAAGAGTTCCCTAGATTCAAGAGCTAGCGCCATTCTATACATTGATCTGCAGTGACCCTAAGAAATTATATAATGACAAATAGTTTGTATTCTGTAGAGAATATTTAGAGGAATTGGAAAACTTTTGCTTCCAATAACACTAATGCTTTCTACCAAGAGGAACTTGTGAATGAGGAAGAGAGTACTTTACTATTTTTTGGCACAACAATATTTTTATTACTATTATTTTCTAATAGTACTAATTAGTCTTTAGAATCTACATTGAGTCTTGATCGACTAATCTGAATCAGATTGGGTTAGATCACATGATTATAAAGATCTTAAATTAATGATTTTTTTATACACAATACTCGAACTTGAAATCTTATTTAAGGAGAGAACAGGCATCATGCCACTTAAATCAGTAAATTGTTGATAAAATATTTCTCCTTAAGAACTATCAACTCCCTAAACATATTCTATATTTAGGATTGGAGGGGGTATTAATTTAAATTTGATTTATGTTACGAAAAAATTGATATTTTATGTTATTTATGAACCCTTTTCAAATGAATTATTTTTGAAATAAAAAATGGAAAAATAATCCTTATGAAAAGAATAGCTATAAATTTTGTACACCGCAGTATGAGATTTTATATATGGATACTAGTATATGATTAAAATGAGATCCATATAATGAAGTCTTAATTATTTGGGGAAGGAAGTTATACTCATCTGGTCTTACTTATAAGGCACTTTAAATATGTTTTATATAGATCAAGAAAAATATTAAACTTCATTAATTTTGTCATAAAATTTAACAACTTTTTAACTTTATCCCTGTTTAATATACATTATACCCCATGAGAATAAAGCCAACATAATAATAAATGTAGGGCAAAAACATACATCTATATGGAAAATTTAATAAGTTGTCTTATAAATAGAACAAAAAAAATTTATTCTCTCTAACCTATAAATAATACTTATCGTATTTGAATGCTGTAAAAGTTGGCATGATTAAACCGCCACATACATGAACTAATCAAAATTTAAATTAAGGTGTAGTTTCACATTGATTGATTGATAAATTAAATTTTCCCGTCACCAACCATGTCATGTGCCAATTTAATGAAAGTAGATAGTCAATTCACTACATGCAACGCAAAAGGCAAAAAAAACCTAAATGGACAATCTGGCTTTAAGCTAGAAATGATTTCTCTCTCAATCTTGGTTGGTGAGTTAGTTTGTTTTTTTTCTCCTTAATTTTTGTTAAAAATTTGAAATTTGAACATAAAGTTTATATGAACATAAAAAAGAGATAAACATACTCACTAAATGATGAGAAAACAAAATCAACACATCATTTATATGCATAAGGAATCAAAAATTAATTCAAATTCAAGTTTTTTTATTTAAATCAAGGTTGTCAAACTCAAAGTTTAAAGAAGCTCATGATAGGATCACATAAATTTGGACCGTGACCTCAAACAGTAAACTTGTAGTTTACTTTTATCAATATATAACTATTAAAAATATATGATTAAATAATTAAAATATAAAAATAACAATAATTTGGTTTAAATATATTTCAAATCCAAATAATTGAAGTAAAATCCACCAAAATTTATAACCTATCTTACTTATGAAGTTCATATATAAAGTCATTAATCATAATTTAAGAGCAAGTTAACACAATTTTGTAAGATAGATACACAAAAAAAGATAAACTAGCTGAGTGAAGTCAACACTCGTTTCTATTTCGATAATCGAAAAGTAATAAAGACGGAATTCAATGGGCATACAGAAAAGTACAATTATACTAATAAAAATATTCATTTACAATTCTAACATCGTTCGTCTACGAAAAACAGAAAATACAGCGGAAGTTTTAATATTAATAAATTTCACCAAAATATCACAAAATAGACTAATTATGTCAACCATCTTGTCCTTGCCTCGAAACACGTGCCGTTCACTTTCCGGCGTCTACGTCGTCGCCTTTTGATCCACTAGCACCAGCTGAGATGTTTGTTTAAAAATAGGGTGAGATTCCGAAAAACCCTAGTAGAAACATGCTATTGTTCATAGAAAATGCGAAAAGTAAATATGATATATGTCATTATGCACCAATTAATGAACATTATAAACATATCATCTGCATGTATACATGAGTAGGGCGTAGCCCCACTATTATGCACCTGTTGGGTTCTCACCAACTCCAGTGTAAGTGCCTCTGACACTTCTAGCCCCTTTCTGGGCAAATCATGTTGATTAATAAAGCGCATTTACAAACATTGGCAGCCACACAATTATATAACTATGGCATAATGTATGAAGGATAATGTCCCTACCTCAACGCTTTATAATCCCCTGTTTAATGGTGTCTCGTAAAATGTGTTGTTCCGGCTCTCGACTCGGTCCTAAAATATTAAATGTACAAGAAATAGATCATAACCTATCTAAGTATCATTTTAGACTCTTCCAAAGTGTTTCTTGTGGTTATATTAGTCTATGATAAAAATTTACAAAAATGCCCCTAGGAACTCGACCTGGCCGGCCTCGCCGTACCCGAACCGATGGCACGTTTTCCCAAAATTTTGACCAAAGCTATTTTGACTTATTTTCTCCCAAGGAATCCATTTCTGGGCTCAAAATCACCAAATTCACTGTCAAATTATGAAAATGCCCTTGACAGCCCCTATGTAGGGATTTCAATGGCGTTTTCATAATTATGCTTTTTTGGCCTCTACCGAAAAAGTGCCCAACTGTAACCCCACCTATTTTTGCCCACTGAGTCTAATGGAACCATTTATTTCATGAAAATCAAACTCCTACTACCAGTTCTGGTCCTGGCCGAAATATTAGGGGAAAATGGGAAAAATGAGATTGTGTTTTGGCTCCTAAAACTTATACTTTTCCACTTCTAATCCTTGATTAACTTATTTAAACACTTCTTAATCATGATTTAAAAGATTTTGGGCAACATAACCCCTTAGGGTCATGGCTTTTCTAATTTTACAACCCAACCCAAAAATCACATAACCAAACAACAATCACCAACAACAACTTGCATACACTAAGATGTTGAGGTTTTGGAGATTACCTCTTGATCCTTGATGTTTCTCTCTCTAGGACGTCCTCTCTCTCTTCTCCTTGAGCTAAGAATGAGTCTTCAAGATCATAGATTCATGAAGAAACATGGTTTAGAGAAGGATCTAGGGGAAATGTTACAAAGAAAGCTTTTTAACCAACTCTTACCTTAAGATTTCTTCTTCCTCTTCCCTCTAACTCTTCAAAGTTTCTCCAAACTCTCTCCCTCTCTATGTTGAACGAAAATGCATGAAGGGAAGGGAAGAGAAAGCCTTCATAAAAATGCTTCATTGATTCCAAACCATTGATCTCATCTATGGTTGTTATAGTGACACATGCTAACCACCATACTTCCCTCCATGCTTGCACCATACCTCTCCACTTTATGCCATAATTTGACTTGCTTGCTTCATTTGATTTCCATTAGATTGGAACCAACTCTCCTTCTTCCTTGGCAAAAAACGTGCTCCCTCTTATATTACAACTAAATCAAGTGTTCCTTCCATTTACTCAAGTCAATTGGTACAAGAGTTGGCTACCTAACCTTATGACATAAGTAAGGACTTATGACACAATAATTATTTTCATCATCTTTCATGTGGTGTTGACACTTGGTCTCATTGGATTTTGACACTTGTCTTCTCCTCCTTCATCCCTTAATTTCTAAAATAATTAAGAGAAAAAGGAAGATTACTTTATTTCTTAAATTTTTGGAATAATGCCAATTCTGGCAGATTTTCTACCTTAACTTTGAAAAATCATAACTAATTTTGTAGACATCATTTTAATGCGATTCCAAAGCCTATGGAACCCTTATTTAGTCTAGTTTCAAGGAAAAATATGGAATTTTACTGACTGGGATCATATCATTCCCAGATTTTCAATCTTTGACCGCTGCTCCAGAAATTAGTCAATTTCGCTGGGCAAACTTCAAAAATTCATAATTCTCAATACACAAGTCAAAATGGCTTATAATACCTATCAAATTAAAGTTTAGGATGTCTACTTTCACCCTGTAAAATTTCATAATTTTTGGTCATCATATGGTCTTCCAAAACTATATGACAATCCCACTACCTCGCAGGCGATTTCACTGAAACCACTATTCCACTTTCAATTTTCAATATTTAATTCCTTTGACCTTAAATGTTCACCATTTCATTAAATATATAAAATAATTACAATATATTCTTGGTAAATAAAATTTGAGGTGTTACAAATTATAGTTGAGTGAACTCACGATTTCAACTAACATGAGTTTAAAAATGAGTTAACATAATTTTATATACTAAAAATATAAAACTAGTAAATTGGGTGAGTTAATCCGCATATTTAACGACAATAATCTGAAAAGGGGTAACGCAAATAACGCAATTTTTTTCATATACAAGATTTGAATTCTCGATGTTTCATCATGATATCAAATCTCTTTCATTCACTCCAATTGTTGAACCAACCATCATTATATTATTGTGGGCATAGACAGCTAATGCATCATGTTTTTCTTTCAGTTGTTTTGGTCATTGCAAATAGTAGACTTAGGTGAGGTTCCATGTGCGCAGAAGTTGTAATTGTTAACTTGAAAGGTGGCTCATAAATTTGTAAAGCTAAATGGTTGGAAGTTCATAAGGAGACATTGAAGAATGAAAATAATCGAACAATTAAGGTTTATGGAAGTAAAAGTCGAAAATGTCTATAATATATTATTCAAATTCACTGTATACCTATTCTCTGCAAATGCCAGTCCCCTCAACATGTGATTTCTGTGTTCTTCATTTGACTCTTGTTTCAACTTTTTTTTTACTCTAATCAACGCTTTTGACTGATCAAATACATAATCCTCACCATTCATTATTCACTATAGAGTATACCTAAAAGCATGAATAATGTAAGACATGACTTTTTACGTTGGTTATAGGGAAAACTTTCATGTCAGTTAGTTGAGGGTAGTATATAAGAGCATATATTTTTTTTTATTCAAAATTTATTTTGGCAAACAAATTATGTAAAATTAACTTTCTACATCGATTACTAAGTAATCAATTTTAAAAGCCCACTTTAATTTCCACATTAGAAGGAAGTGAGCGAGACCAAGCTTGCATATGATTTTGTCTAGCTAGCATTTAATTTGAAGAAATTTACAAATATGAAGATTGACAATTGTTAAAATTTTCATGCTTATTACAAAGTAATTTTTTTATTTTATATTATTTTTAAGATAAACAGATATTATTAAAATTTTCGCGTGTTTGTGTGGGTAATTTGCTCTATTATTGTAGCAACAGCCGCACAGATCTATAATTGTTGCAGCGGTGTGTGCTGTGTTACTATGTTATTGCGTGCAATTATTGGGGAGGTTTTAAAGATACCATAACTTGCAAGACAAGCATAAACTAGTTGAAGTTATTTTTTTTATTGCCCTTGAACAAGAAGTTAAAGTTGAATCAATTATACATCTTGACATTTAATAAATAGGTGTAACTAATAAAAATTGTGCATGTATGCATTGTTATCAAATTCGTGAGTTGACTAGGTTTTTAGCCTACAAAGTTGAGTTGAGTCATTGATAAACTCGTGTCAGTTATAAACTCAGTTAAACTCACGAGTTTATATACTAAGTTTGCCATTTTTTATGTTTCCAACTTATAAAACCGTATTAACTCATTCTTAAACTCGTGTTAATTTTTTCAATTTCATCATATTTAACAGCTTTATATATACATTTTATAGAAATTTCTTTGTCAAATATTATAAATTATGAATGATGATGAATTTAATTTTAATTATTTAGATTTAAAATATATTTAAACCAAATTATTTTCATTTTTAATATTTTAATAATTAAATTATACACTGCTAATACCTATTTAATAATAAAAGTAAACTCTTACAAGTTTACAATTCAAGTTCATGATACAAGTTTACGTCGTGAGTTTGACAACCTTGCATGTGTGATTAAGAAAATAAAGAATAAATAGAAAGATATGAATTGAAGTTTAGATCTTAATAAAGAGTTTGAATTTGCCCTCCTTTACTTTCTAGCTTCATCTTATTGTCAATATAATTTCAAAGAAAACAGACAGAATATATATAAACATGATACCTACTGTAATAATGTGGTTTTATTAAAATGTACGAGTTCCACTGAAATGATTAGCTTCATGTACTCTATTTATGCTCCATCTCTTCTTAATTAACAAAAACTAAGAGGATTTAATCCATCCATACACATTTATTCTTTTGTGTCATTATTTCATAAACACCTGGTATATCATGTATGATGTGCGTATAGTATATTGCAAGCAAATTAAATAAGACTTGGAGACTTCATTTTCCTTCATTTCCTGTAAGAGTTAGTAGAGAGGTTTGCGTTAATTTTAAATGTAAGATTTCAATCTATTTTATTTCCTAAATTTATAATTTTCCCCCTAAACTCTTCCCCACTTTTTTGCCTTCAACCTAAACTCTCCCTATTAATTAGGGGTTTTTGTATCAAGGGAATAATATTCAATGTAAATTATTAAAATAGATATTTAGGTTAAGGTGTAAATTTGTCCTGAAAGTTTTCACTGATAAACAATGTTATCCTATTACCAGGCATCCGAAGAACCAACTACTTCAATTTTAAGGTTCATAGCTACCGTACCCCTCTCAGCATATAGGTATATCCTCTAGGACTTAAATCAAGACCTAAAAGGATTTAGTGAGGTCTTACACTTCTAAATCAAACTCTTTGTATTGATGAGCTGGTGTTTATATTCATAAAATTCGAAATCTGATTTTTTTTTACAGAAATTAAAAATAAAAATGGAATATTATGATAATGAGAGAGTATGGGTGGGAAAATAGACATAGAAATTTAAATAATAAAAAAAAGGGTCGGTTTCAGAATAGTATTTGAGGGAGACGAATATAGACCATTCCCCGCAAAGAGGAAGGCCCAGAGTACCATTGAAGAATCATTCCCCCAATATTGCGGAGACTTTCTCAACTCCATCCATATCCCATCTGATTCACATTTTCTCATTACATATATTTTTCTGTATAAAAAAAAATACTACCTTTGGTCTTTAATACTCCCATGTCTAAGGTATATAAGAGTTATTCAATTAATTTAACTAAATTAAGAAAATAAAATAAATTAATTAATCTGAACACGTGTGACATAATCTCTCTCAAAAATTGCTATGTAGCATTAGATTATAATCAGTTTATAAGTTAAGTAAATTAGTTTAAAAAAATGATAATTGTAGGAGATAAAGTGTTCGACATCTTATGTTTTGGCCCAAATCCAATCCTCCAACTAACTCTTATATTAAAATTAGATAAATAATTTACAAATATTAAGAAAATTAGTTAAATTGGTTATTAGTAATAAATAAGTGAATTTCCTTAAAATATCATATACATTTTAATCATATGTATTAGAATTACCCTTTAATGAAAAACCCTATTATGTGCCATCAATAAGAATATTTGGGAGCAAAAATTATAAATTTAGGAGATAAAGTTGGTAGAGTACTTGAGGTATTATAATTTAGACCAAACTAAACTCATTTTATATCTATATTTTGTAGGGTTCTCAGACCCGGACCAGACCGGCCGGTCCGGCCCGGAACCCGCCGAACCGGTCAGTAGACCGGTCCGGGCCCCAATTTTCAAAAAAAAAAATTTTTTTTACTTTTTCCTTTAGAATTTCATACTATAAGCTTAAAATCTTCAATTACTTATCGGTTTAGCTCCGGTTTAACCCACTAACCCTTAACCCAGTACTCCGACCGATTCAATACTCGGTCTGGATTTTAATACCTTGATATTTTGGTTGAGTATAAATAAATTGGTGGTGATATTATACATAACTTTCATGAACTTCATGTTATGTATATATAGGTCGTAATCTCCTTGAGTTTTGAAAATTTTACCATGAACCCTATTAAACTCTTATAAATTTATGCCGAAGACTCTCTCACTAGTTCCCATATATTAAAAATTAGGGTAATATCCCTTACATTATTTTTTCACAAACTCTTACGTAGATTGAAATCTTGATTTTTGATGCCTGAACATTCATTATATATATACCCCCAACAAAAACCAGAATTATTAGCAACAGATTAATCCAAAACAATAATTAATTAGCCACGGAAGACTATAAGACGAATTTTTTTCACCTTTAATTTTACAAATGTGTGTGTACAGGTAAGAGATCGTTGTATCGTTATTTGGAATGCAAGTAAAAATGTGGGAAACATATGGAAGAGGTAGCAATGAAAAGGTTTGATGGGATTATGATATTAAAACAATTTATTTCATAAATATATATAGATAGAAAAGGGTTGTGGTTCCCTTTAATTTCATTCAGCACTCATTATTTCATTTCAACTGAGTTATATTATATATTTATGGAGCTAGCTAGCTATACTATGCATCAAGAAAAGAAAAGGGATTTTATGATTTAATATGTGAAAAAAAAAAATATTTTCGTCCGTAAATATAATATGAGGTTTTACTCTCTTTATCTAACGCACAATTACTTGTCATAGCTGAAATAAAGAAGACTATTAAGTATGACATCCTTATTAAAAGGTCCAAAATAGCCTTCCCAAGTTATTTTATGCTTTGAGAGAAAGGACTAAGTTACATATTATTAATTAGGTTAAAGTATAATTTTAGTCTTTTAAATTTACAAGAGTTATATTTTTGGTCCCTTGATTTTATAAATTATACTTTTAGTCTTATAATTCTAATACTGTTAATGTTGTTAACAGAAAACATACACCTAAATAATGACTGTATAAACTTAAGTGATAATTATATAATTAAATGCTATTAAGTTTAAATTTAAAATATAGATAAATTAAAAAATATCTAAAATTTGTGCAATTAAATGCTACTAGTCATCACTTAAATTAACGTTTTTTGTTAGCAACATTAACAATATTATAATTATAACACTAAAAGTATGTTTTATAATATTAAGGGATAAAAAATATACCTCATGTAAAACTTAAATGACTAAAGGTATACTTTTGGCCTAAAATTAAACATCACTTAATTAATTATTTTGTTTCCATTTTTACCCATTCACATATCGAACGTACTATTTTTCATCCGTACCTATCTTCGATCATTTTGTTCGGATTATTATTTCTCTTCGACTATTTAGTTCCAATTATGGGGCCTAAAGTGCCTCCCGTCAAACTAATTGTAAAAAAAGGTTTAAGTCTGAAAAATATTTATTTCAATTTTTTTTTTATGAAATGCAATGGATTATTTTTTGTCTTCGATGCACCCCAACCTCCAGGTATTCGGCGCTAACCTGAATGCCAACGCCGGATTTACCAGCATGAGCCCCCGACAACCAATTAATTCTAGCACCCCCAATTGAATAGACTTAACAGGAAAAGCACATTTTTGAGACATCATAAGGGAAAGAGCTCCCAACAGAAATTCTTTACACCTTCCATTTCCTGGAATCGAATTAAGAACGGATTGATGTGGCACAGATACCTACCCATCTGCACCAACTTCCATTGGTATTTCAAATTTTACCCTTGAGCTTTTTTCCTGATATTATTTGCTCTCCCATTTGTTTCTGCCAGAATTTTAATTTTATTCTTTTTTCCTACTGAATCGGAGTCTCAGTGTGTGAACTTAACACTCAATATGAGAAGTACGAAAGTCTGTGACTTTCTATCCAATCTTATTGTAAAAACAAAAATATTACTGATGTTTGTTTTAGTTTTTCAATAATTAAAATATCATCTATACTTGTTAACGTTACACTGCCGTTTAACACCCCCCCCCCCCCCCCTTTTTGTTTTTGGCCAGGCTAACTCACGGGGTCACTGCCGTTTAACCACTGAGCAAATGAATCTCGAGATTTAAAATTTGACCATTGTCCTTCAGGAAATTAACTTATTTAATACTCCATCTAATCCTAATTATAAGATAAAATTAATTTTTTAGAGAAATTAAAAATGTTAATTAATTACTTTAGAGTATTTATATTTTTATTTTTTTCTTCAAACTAATTAGTTTAACTAATAAATTAATATATAATTTAAAGATACATAACATATGATATGATTAAGAAATTTATTTAGCTTCCTTAATCTCTTCAAAAAAATTCAAATTTATCTTATATTTAGGATCGGAGATAGTACACAATAATTTATATATATTTTTTATATGATAACATTTTTGCGGGTTGTATTTTTTCCTGAAAAATAAAAATAATATCCATTGATGAAGTCGCCAAGGGATTCATTCGAGATCATTGGACCTCTTTTTTCGTTTCTTTAAATTAAGTTATAAATATTAAAATTAATTATAATTAAAAATTATATTTATGAGTTTCGGGGAAAAATATACTAATTGTGCAATCATTTGGGCTTTGGCATCTTTTTGTTTTCTATGTTATTCTTTTCAATACGGTACAGAAATGATATATATTTTTATATATATATATATATATATATATTTGCAATTTAAAAGATTATCATTATGAAGAAAACTTATTTTAAATGCGCGAAAATTATACTTAAAAAATAAATAATAGAATTAAGGGTCCATTTTGCCCTAATAATTGTTACGTTGGAGCAATTTTGCATAGAAGAGGTTTTTCGGGGTGTAATGTCATCCAGAAATTTTCAAATCGTAGTAATTTTGAGCCGGTCACTATCCCAGTTAAGTTTGACCATTAGTTGACCAAATATGGTGAGCTAACAGTTCACATGTCATCTACATCATTTTTGTTTCGGGTTTAGATGCAAATTTGCCACAAAAGTTTTCACCTATGAGCAATGTTGCTCTGGAAGTTCTCAAAACGTAGCAATTTCACTCTAGCTGTTATATAGGTTAAATTTACCCGTTAGTTGACCAGATATGATTATTTAGCAAGTCCATGTGTCATATATTTCCTTTTTTCAAAGTTAGATTAAAAAATAAGTAATGTTTTTTTATAAAAAAAAAAAAAGGCATCCCGTCTGGAGGATTAGAGAGAACCAAAGAAGTGAAAATATCTAGCGAGATGAAGAGAAAATTAAAGAGTTACTTACCTATCTTAGTGTCACTAGGGTATGGTGGGAGAGAGTTTTCGATGGTCTCATTCTCGGCGATAATCCTTAGTGTGTCATGCATCTAGTGATAAAATCTTTTTCTTAATTACTTGCTGGTGAATCTAAGCTCCTGCTTCATATGTAACTTCTTTTTCAATGTTGTTTACGCTGTTTGCTCAATATATTTGATTAATTAACAATTAAACTTACCTAGATAACTATCAGGGCGACATTGTTTGATTTGGAAACTTTCCAGGCAATATTACTCTTAAATAAAAGCTTTCGAAGTAAATTTGCACCTTAACAAAAATAACGTGAATAATACATGAACTATCAACTTAACATATTTGATTAACTAATAGTTAAACTTAATTGAGATAACGATATGGATGACAATGCTATGATTTAAAAATTTTTAGGGCACATTGTACCACAAAAAGTTCCATAGCAAAAGTGCTTCACCGTAAGAACTTTCAAAGCCAAATAGAAGTTGATCCAAAATAGTATGAACAGTTAAATTTTCATAAATGTAAGGGAGCATCTCTCAGAGTTACGTTTTTTTTTTTATTTTATGAAGCAGTCGGGGGAAAAAAAAATTTTGCGACGACAATTTTATTTCTTTCAATGTATTTCATTTTTAATTTTTATTTTTTGGCGAAAAAAATGTCGACTGATCTTGAAGCACCCCTCGAGTCGGATTAAAATTCATAGTTTAGTTTTTTGTTAAATAAATTATTTTTATTTACTCATCAGTATAAAAAAAATAATATTTTTTAAGACAAGATGCCTTTATGACATTTAAAATTTTTCCAGCAAAATGGTGCTTTGAAAAAGACTAGATCATGGGTTTTGTGTTTATGTGTGTGTACTGTATATTGAAAATTTATGTTGATTATTAGTGATGATACTTGAAAAAAATATCACTTTCTAAACATTATATTCTATTAACTTTCTTTTTTTATTTTAAACCAACAAGGCCAAGACTAAGTCTTGGAATAAGCTTGACGACAAGCCAACATGTTACCTAACCAGACATGTCATCCCGCATAAACCCCGTACACCCAGGATGCACCACTGGTAGCACCAGTAGCCCACTTACATTGTTATGTGCATCCCTAGCTATTCTATTAACTTTCTAAAAATCTTATGATGCAATATTCCTAACTTGCTGTTCAATTTTGAAGATTTGTAATAGATTCTCATAAACCGGTACAGTCACTATACATAATTACTTTCTTGAAATTATTATTACTTTCCTAAAATTGAGAAGTTTTCTTAAAATATGTATCATTTTCAATTCATGTTTTAATAATTTCTCTCTTGTGGTCATATTCTATTCAAGTTCTGATTATTTATTTTATCAAAAAAATTCTGATTAGTTATATTTATTTATTTAGATTATATTATTTTAAACAATACTTTCATTATAAAATATTAAATTTGAGTAGCTAAGTTTGAATAGTATTTCGGCCAAAAAAAGGAAAGTTTGAATTGTGTGAAAAGATTAAAGGACACGGTTTTCTTACATCTGAAGAAACCATTTAAGAAAAAAAATCTAAAGAATCTAATTTTGAGTAATTAGTGCATCAAATAATATTAATAATAATACTTAAGAATCACAAATTAAGCTCCAGCCCAATGGATCCCTCTCTCTAAACTCTGTTTGGTTTGAGGGGAGGGGAGGAATGGGAGGATGGGTAAATTACCTTTTTAAGTTGAAGGAATTTAAATTTTGGGTAGAAATCCAAAATTTAAAAAAATTAATAAAATAAATTTTAGACGAAAACTTAAAATTTAAAAAAATAAGGGGATAAATTTTAAATTTCTTTTATCCAAAATTATAATTTATTCACCTTTCCCTCCCCTCAAATCAAACACACTCTGAAGCACCTTCTCCAATCCATCATTGAAACTTCGTTTTCTTTGATATCTTCTCCCAAAAAGTCATCAAAAAGGTAATTTGCAATTTTCACAGTCACTCACAGGCTTTTTCTTCAAAGCCCTAAAGAAAATCAACTCTGGGAGAGAGAGAAGGAAAGTTTTTAAAAAAAAAATGACAGTGACGATCGCTTAAGTCAACCGATCCTTTTTGGATTCATATGTAATTTGTAAGGCTTCGAAGACTCCACATATTGCGTTTTATTTTATCTTAACCTTTTTCCCCTTTCTCTCTCTTCTGCTCGCAAATCTATAACCCTTAAATTTATTCATAATTTTATTTCTCTCTCTCTCTCCTTCAGGCATGCATAGAGCGAGATAACACACAATACACACTGAAGACTCTAGGGTTCTCTCGTTTATTTATTTACTCTTTTTTCTTTTTTCCTCTTCTTCTGATAATTATCGGAAATTGTTGTACTGACTACTGAGGAGGATAGGGTCGTGTTCATATACATATATATAGAGAGAGAGAGAGATAGAGAGAAGGAATTGAGGCGAGCTAGCTGGAAATCAGAGAGGGTTTCTCCCTGTTCTTCTCTCAGCTTGTCTTCTTTCTCTTTCTTCCTTCCTCTCAAATAATAGAAGGTGAATTATATATATATATAGTGTTATATACAGAAAAGGAAGACATTTTATTTCAAGCTACAGAGAGAGAGAAAGGTGAGACATTGGGGGGCTCTATCCTTTTGTCTCCTCTATCTCTCTCCCTCTATATTTCCGGAGCTTCACATCCTTCGTTTGCCAAGACATAGTTTATATAGAGAGAGAGAGAGAGAGATAAATTATTTTATATACACAGACCATACGCACACGAGGTCGATCCTGATTTCTCGAAACCCCATTTCCATCTCTTAGAGGGTTTAAAACTTTTCTGGGGTTGCTGAGTTTGCATCGAATCTCATGTACGGAAGGCTGAGTGGCTCATACTACTGAGAGTTTCAGATTTGTGAAGAAGAAGGGTATCGACAAAGTGGCTTCTTTGATGAGTTTTGGGGGTTTTCTCGACAATAACTGGGGGGGTGGTGGAGCTGGCGTAAGCGGCGGTGGAGGAGGAGGCGGCGGCGGAGGTGCCAGAATCGTCGCCGATATTATTCCTTACAGCAACGGCACCACAAACGATAATAGAATGGCGTCGAGTGGTTCAATCTCACATCAGCCTCGTCTGGTCACAACAGCACCCACCACCACTACCATGGCCAAATCCATGTTCAACTCTCCAGGACTTTCTCTCGCACTTGTGAGATCTTTTATTCCCTCCTTCTTTTTGGGATTTTCTTGTACCATATTTGTTGTTTGTTTGTTTTATTTATTTATTTATTGATTTTTTTTTGGGGATAAAAGCAAACGAATCTTGACGAGCAACAAGGGGATGTGAATAGAATGGGTGGCGATAGCTACGAGCCAAGTGTTGGGTTGAGAAGAAGTAGAGAAGAAGAACACGAAAGCAGATCTGGCAGTGATAACATGGAAGGCCCCACTTCCGGCGACGATCAGGACGCCGCCGACAACCCTCCCCGGAAAAAACGCTACCACCGACATACCCCTCAGCAAATTCAAGAGCTCGAATCGTATGATATGATCTCTCCCTCACATTCCCATCTCACTCTTTCTCTCTACTGTGTTCTTCTTCGATTCTTCACTTTCGTTTTTTCTCTTTTGGTTTAGTCTCTTCAAAGAGTGCCCACACCCAGATGAGAAGCAAAGACTCGAACTTAGCCGAAGACTTTGCCTGGAAACCAGACAAGTGAAATTCTGGTTCCAAAATCGCAGAACCCAGATGAAGGTAGCAACAAATAACACCCTCTTGGACATGTTTGTGTGTGTGTGTGTGTGGTACTTATGTTGCTGTTTGTTTCAGACCCAATTGGAGCGCCACGAGAACACTTTGCTGAGGCAAGAGAACGATAAACTGAGAGCAGAGAATATGTCTATAAGAGAAGCCATGAGGAATCCGATGTGTTCAAATTGTGGAGGGCCAGCGATTATAGGCGAGATTTCGCTCGAAGAACAACACTTGAGGATTGAAAACGCTCGATTAAAGGATGAGTTAGACCGAGTTTGTGCTCTCGCCGGAAAGTTTCTGGGCCGACCCGTTTCTTCATTAACCGGTCCCATGGGTCCTCCATTGCCCAACTCAAGCTTAGAACTCGGAGTTGGCATCAACGGGTTTGGTGGTATCAGTACCGTCCCTTCAACATTGCCTTTAGGGCCCACAGATTTCGGGATTTCCAGCCAATTAGCCATGGTCCCTCCGGCGGCAACGACAACGACGGCGATGACGAGACCGCCGGGGAATTTGGTCGATAATAGGTCCATAGAGAGGTCTATGTTTCTGGAGCTGGCTTTGGCGGCCATGGATGAGCTGGTGAAGATGGTTCATACGGATGAACCTCTCTGGTTGAGGAGCTTAGAAGGAGGAGGAGGAAGAGATATTCTGAATCACGAAGAGTATATGAGAACATTCACAAATCCTTGCATTGGAATGAGACCTAATGGCTTTGTCTCAGAAGCTTCTAGAGAAACTGGAATGGTTATCATCAACAGCTTGGCCCTTGTTGAGACCCTCATGGATTCAGTAAGATCTCAAAAGCTTTCAACAAAATCCCATTTCTCTTCTCTCAATTCAAAACTCTCAACTAAAAAGAACCCATTTTTTGTTTTCCTTTTGTTATATAGAATCGCTGGGCAGAAATGTTTCCTTGCTTGATCGCCAGAACCACCACCACCGAAGTAATCGCCGGCGGAATCAATGGAACCAGAAATGGTGCTCTCCAACTGGTAAATCAATTTTTTTATACATTATCATCCGATATCCAGTTTTGATCCAGGATTTGTGATACCCCTCCCGTATAAGTGCCTTCTCTGGTTTCAAATTCGACCCAGAGGAATCTAACGGGTCTGACACCATGAGACTAATTCTGTGTTGGTAACGGGTAAATTACCTCTCGAGAAAGAAAAGGAACTTGTCTTCTTCTTTCTTCTATAGAAGGTTCATATATATATATATATATATGAATGTTGGTGATTTGTGTGTGTTTGAATGGCAGATGCATGCGGAGCTACAGGTTCTATCGCCATTGGTGCCGGTGAGAGAGGTGAATTTTCTTAGATTCTGCAAGCAACACGCAGAGGGGGTGTGGGCTGTGGTGGATGTATCGATAGACTCGATAATTCGAGAAGCTTCTGGAACTCCATCGTTTATGAACAACTGTGGTGGTAGGAGGCTTCCTTCTGGGTGCCTTGTTCAAGATATGCCAAATGGTTACTCCAAGGTCAGTACAACTGGTACTACAATTTTTCCAGGATTTTTTTTATCATTTTTACGTTTGCCAAAAATTCAATCGAATTGTTTGTGTTTTGTGTAGTGATTTTTGACTTTTGAGTGTCACTTCATCTCTGTACAAAACCCCCTTTTGTGTCATATCTCTACGGTGGCCACATAACTGAATTTACCAAACTTGTGCCTGTACCTGGCTTTTTACCTCATTTCATATCACTCTGGTCCTTACAAGTCCGGATGGTTAAAATTTTTTTATCCTAAATATAAGATTGAATGAAAAAAATATGTAAGAAAAAAAGTATAGCATTTTTTTTACAATAATCATTAAATAAGGCTAAATTTAAAGAAGTCAATTAATTTAAGATATACTAAACATCTTAAGTTTTATCTCTTAATATATGAGATTTGGTTAAACAAGATTTGAAATAACAACTGAAATTTTATTTCTTAGAATTTATTTGTTCCTTCCATCAGTATCATGTGTGTCTTCTTTAATGACCTAGGATCAAACCATAAATAATCTAATTTATAAATTGTGAATAATATAGCCTTGTTTTTTTTTTTTCTAGTTTAAAATAAGAGTAGAAGAGGGAAAACACTAGGTCAAGGAATCATGCATGGGGTTTCTTAGCTTCTTGCTTTTGCTTTTCGAAGCTGGTACCATATATTTAAGTAGTAGGTTTTTTTTTTTTTTTGCCGTAGATATATTTAAGTAGTAGGAGCTCATTGTTCGAAGGAACCTAGCTTCATTGGTCTAGTGAATACTCAACCCATAACAACTCTGTCAGTGATAATTCCCAAATCAATATTTATTTAATTTTTTGTGTTTAGCCTCTCAAAGTATCTGCACCTGAGTAGTGAGTAGGATGCTTCTTCTTGTCTCATCTTATTACTTTTATTATATTATTCATACTATAATATAAGACTAATTTAGCAAAAAATATTGATTAAAGACTAGTTATAACAATAAATATATGCCTGGGAAAAAAAATCAATTCTACATTAATTATAATGAATTAGTTACTTATAAAAATTATAAATTAGGGAAATAAATACTAAATATTTTACAGACAGAAATAAGGCTTGTTGTTGCGGTATTTTGGGGCAAGCTTAAATTGAGAAGAAAATATTTATATTTTAGACCGAAAGAGGATATTCCTATTCCTAACTTGAATCTTCAACAATAGATTGCGATTGAGATCCTATATAAAATATGTTCTAGTACTTGAACAACATAAATAATAAAATCCCCTCATGTGGGACTAAATCGAGGTTAATTATTAATATATTACTTTTGGCCTTACAGAAAGCCTCATCTCTCTACTTAAATTTCTGAACCCTGAACACATTAATTATATGCTTACTAAGCAATTTGCCTTGTGATTATCCTGTACGTGCTGCTCCTTGATTCCATAAACAATGAATATGATGTTTCTATTCTAGTTTTTTATGCTGAATCACTGGTCTTCTTCGACACAATATTTTACTCCTTACTGTGATTAATATAAAATATATTAATATATTTAGAATTTAGAATGCTGATATTGATCTTAAATATAAGATAAAATTTTTATATTTGTTGATCTTTTTCTAACTAAACCTGTTTATGTTCCCTCAATAATAATCAAGAAAAAAAAAGAATTAAGAAATATAATTAAAATATTTTAAAAAATATTTATCATATTAATTAATTTAATTGACATTTTTATATAATTAAATTAAATAAATATACCATTTATTAAGAATACAAAATTATATTATTTATTTTTCTCAGAAACCCCTATGATGCGTAGGTCTGCTGCGCGCGCGCGCATATATATATATATATATAACAATATATATTATTGTAAGAGACCTTTGAAGTCAAAGTCCAAGACTAGCTTTTTTGTTCATTTCTTTAGCAAATCTCGATGTCTCTCTCTCTCTCTCTCTATATATATATGTTCTTCACAGTGCTCGCTGTTCCTCTAAATCCTCTATCTTTGCATGACGTAGAAAATATTTTATGTGCTTGTTGCTCAAGTTTCATGGGAATCGTGTATATATATCTATAACTTGCCTTGTTTCATTGAACCCAATCCTTAAGGCACATTTCCCAGATTTCTTTTGCTTTCCTTTTTGTAATTTTCTGTCATCATCTTCTTCCTTGATCCCTCATGACGGCTTTAAACTTAGCTTGAAGAAATAACTTCAATTCCTTTTATTTGCCCTTGGACGCATCTGGGCCAAACTCGTAAATACCATCAAGGAAAAAATATATATATGCTTTCCTTTTTAAGTAGTTTTTTTTATTTTTCTTGTTAGCTTGCTTAAATAATGTTAATTCCACTTCATGTACTCGATCTTTAAGAACCCATGTGAATTCAGTGTACGTAGTGTACAAGAGATCATGAAATTAGTGCTATCCTCAGAAAAGTCCAAAACTTTTTCACTACTCAAATACGATATACTTGGAGGAATTTGTAAATTCGCAAATGGATATTTACAGTTTACAAGTATAATAATGAAACTTCATATTCTGAAAATCTGTGCAATTATGTTTTGAACTGAAGAACTTGTTGTTTAACTGGGTCTTGCATGAAATTTCTTACAGGTGACATGGGTGGAACATGCAGAATACGATGAAAGCCAAGTCCACCAACTCTATAGACCCATGTTGAGCTCCGGCATGGGCTTCGGTGCTCAACGGTGGCTCGCCACCCTGCAACGCCAATGTGAATGCCTCGCCATCTTAATGTCCTCCTCCGTTCCCTCTCGAGATCACACCGGTAAGCATCAACCGCGGCGGCATATATTGTTATCTCTTCTATTATTAATTAATAATAATTCCATGTATTAATGAGTCGTCTTGGTTTCATTATAGCTGCCATAACGGCGGGTGGCAGGCGGAGCATGTTGAAGCTAGCACAGCGAATGACCAACAATTTTTGTGCCGGAGTTTGCGCTTCCACCGTGCACAAGTGGAACAAGCTTAACGCCGGCAATGTCGACGAGGATGTCAGGGTGATGACTAGGAAGAGTGTGGATGATCCCGGCGAGCCTCCGGGGATAGTTTTAAGCGCAGCCACCTCCGTTTGGCTTCCGATTTCACCCCAGAGACTGTTCGATTTCCTACGTGATGAACGTCTCAGAAGTGAATGGGACATACTCTCAAACGGTGGGCCCATGCAAGAGATGGCCCACATCGCCAAAGGCCAAGACCACGGCAACTGCGTCTCTCTCCTGCGAGCCAGTGTACGACCCCATCTCTCTGACCTGTGGAATATAATTGTTAATTGACGAAAATACCCTGGGATGTGAGGCGAGGTCAATTGGTCGTTGTCGTTTAGTTTTTGGTTAGAAAGGTGAAATCGAGAAGGGTAGGTTTGGGAATTTGGAAGTATCTGTGTGGACAAGGGGGGCACAGAAATAGGGCAGCGTTGTTTGTTTCGTAGCAAGGTTTGATAAAAAAAGTCAAAATATAGGACGGTTGTCAACTTTCTGGATTTCTGAGTAACTCTGACGTGCTTGTTTTTAAAAAATATTTTTTTAATTAACCATTTTTGACCCACAAAATTAAAGGAGAACTAATAATAATAATAGGAAAAAAAAAATATGGTTTCCCGGTTTGACTATGGCTCAGTGTGAACTTTAACGATAGTGACAAAAGAAAATGAATGTTGGTGTTTTTTTTTTTGGTGCAGGCGATGAATGCAAACCAGAGTAGCATGCTAATACTGCAGGAGACGTGCATAGACGCGGCTGGGTCGCTTGTGGTGTACGCTCCGGTGGATATCCCGGCCATGCATGTGGTTATGAACGGCGGCGACTCGGCTTACGTGGCGTTATTGCCGTCCGGCTTTGCTATAGTCCCGGATGGACCGGGGTCGCGTGGGTCCCAAACGCCGGCGAGCAACGGGAACGCGAGCAACGGCGGCGTGAATGAGAGGATAAGTGGGTCCCTCCTGACGGTGGCTTTTCAAATCCTCGTGAATAGCCTCCCTACAGCCAAGCTCACGGTGGAATCGGTGGAGACGGTGAACAACCTCATCTCGTGTACCGTTCAGAAAATAAAGGCCGCTCTTCACTCTGAAAGCTGACTCTCACGTGCTGCGTAGTAAATCACGTGACCCAGTTCATTTTTTTTTTGGCTTCTTTACTGCGCGTGTAAAAGACGCGAGAGGGACTGGTACTGGTGGTTTTAAAAAGGATTGTGAGGGGTGTTGAGTCAAGAACGAACCGCACAGGAAAAAAATAAGAAAGAGAAAGTCCTTGCTTGGTGGTATGGATCCGAAACTCATACGGGTCCGGATCTTTAACACAAGGCAAGGGTGGTGGTTCGGGTATTGACTCAGGTCAACCCTTGCATTCTCAATTAGTTAAAGAAAATTGTTTTTTTTCTTTTGGGTTTTTCTGGGTTCAATATTTTGATGAAATCTATTATATATATGGAGCTCGTATTAACCATGCATACTAACAATGTTAACTTTTTAATCTTAACTAGTGAAGTGAAATACCTTCTATTTATCTATTATATATATAAAAAGCTTATAATAACCATGCATACTAACCATGTTAACTTTTTAACTTTGATTGGTGAAGCCAAATGCTATTCAAATTTTTATATAGCTATTGATAGTTGGGCCAAGGGATTAAAAATAAAATATTAAAATTTTGGGAGCCACCTACAATTGATTTTAATATTCTAACAAATTAAAAGTTTAAAGTTTTTTAGAAAACTAAGAAAGATTGTTTTGGGAGAAAAAAAACTACTTGAATGTTAATTGTGAATCATTTAGAAAATGAAAAGGCCTTTGAATATTATCTAGAAAATAGTAAATGTCATTGTGAAGCAAGTCCATTTACTACTCAATTGTACACCTTTCATATGTTTACCAAAAAAGTCATTTGAACGATAATTATAAATTGATCGGAAAATAAAAAGCCACTTAAAACCTTATAGTAACCATGCATACTAATTGCATTTACTTTTTAAACTTGATTAGTGAAAAAGCAACCTCACCAAAGTGTGTAGAAGACATGAGCTTTTTTTAAGGGAAAAAAAGAACATGAGCTATTCAACTTTTCAAATATCTTTTGATGGTTGGATCAAGGAACTGAAAATAAAATACTTTTTTATAATATTGAAAATAACATATTTTTTTTTATAATATTGAAAATAAAATATTAAAATTTTGAGAGTGACATGAAATTGGGTTTAATATTATAACAAATTAAAAGTATAAACTTTTTTAGAAAATCGTGGGAAAAACAGTTTGGGAGAAAAAAGCTACTTAAATGTTAATTATGAATCGTTTGAAAAATGAAAAGACACTTGAATATCATCTATTAAATAGTAAATGTTCATGTAAAGCAAGTACATTTACTACTTAATTGTACACCTTTCATATACCTGCTAAGAAAAACCACTTGAATGTTAATTATAAATCAGTCGGAATATAAAAAGCCACTTAATTTTTAATTGTGTTGGCAACATTTAAAATAACAAAATAAAAGAGTGGAAAAGAAAAGCATTTAGAACTAACTATTGGAGTATTTATGCATTTTGATTACTTGATTTTATTCTCTTCATTAAGCACATTGAATTGCCACCATAATTGTCCACGGATAGAAATTGTCATATTTAATTATCATTAAACCACCTTTAATCAACATTATGGCTCATCAACAATCATGTTACGTTCCCTACTTATAAAAGACAATACGTGGTGTGTAGTCAGTGTACACCGAGCTATATCCCCAGACTTCCCTCTTCTCTCCTCGAGTTATATTACTATTAGGGCCCATTTGTTACATGGAAAGTGAGGCAATGATAAAGAAAAATAAGTATTTTTCTATCAGGGTGGACGCAATTGGTTATCAAATTTTCTGGCAATCTTTTTTTTGGTGGCAACTTATTTTCCTTTATACATAGAAAAATGGGTTCCCACCAATTTTGATGGGAACCCATTTTCAAGAGGTGGTGGAAAATCTAAAAGATAATTTTACCCTTTGAACAGATCTCGACTGCTTGAGAGAATTTGGTTTCAACCAATAACAAGTCTACCAATGAAGAATAAAGAGGCTGGGAGGCATGTAACTATGGGGTAATCAGGATTTAAGTCACAATTAGAGATGATGGATGAATATGAGCCGCCATGGCCAATGGAGAAGGACGGAGTAGGTGTTGGTTGGGCGTCGGTGAAGATGGTGACGAAATGTTGTTGGGCATCAAAGATCCATGCTAAAGAGACTACTAGAAGGGTTTGAAAGAATTGGGAGAGATTGAAATCTGCTAAGCAAAGTTTGATTGTGGAGCTTAGAGATGGAAGTTTGGATTTATTGGTGGATTTGTGTTGGGCAAGAAATATTTAAAAAGTGAGTTTGAGTGCTAATTAATAATCCAATTAGTACCAAGGTTTATTATAAATGCATTCTAGGTATTAGGTGTAATTGTGAATCATTTGGAAAATGAAAAGGCACTTGAATATTAGCTATGAAATAGTAAATATTAATGTAAAGCAAGTCTATTTATTACTCAACTATATATCTTTTATATGCTCGCCAAAAAAATTCACTTAAATGTTAATTATAAATTATTCAAAAAATGAGAAGCCACTTAAAGGCTTATAGTGACCATGCATACTAACTGCATTTACTTTTTTAACTTTGGTTAGTGAAAAATCCACCTTACAACAGTGTGCAGAAGACATGAGCCTTTTTGGGAAAAAAAAAAGTGATATGAGCTATTCAAGTTTTCAAATATCTTTTTATGGTTGGGCCAAGGGATTGAAATTTTTTTTTTTATAATATTGAAAATAAAATGTTAAATTTTTGAAAGTGACATGAAATTGATTTTAATATTCTAAGCAAAGTTTGATTGTGGAGCTTAGAGATGGAAGTTTAGATTTATTGGTGGATTTAGGTTGGGAAATAATTACTTAAGAAGTGAGTTTGGGTGCTAATTAATAATTTGATTAGTACCAAGATTTATTATAAACACATTCTATATATTGGGTGGTATGATTAGGATTCTCTAGCGATTTTGAAAAAGGCATTAAAGAAATACTCATATAATACTCCTCCATTCCTTTTTAATTATAAGCAATGAGTATCCAAATTACGCAAAACGAATTAACGGTCAAAATTAGTTAAAAACAATGAATGTATAAGAGATATAATTTTTTCTCCAAATACATTTTTATTTATGAAGATATACAAAAATTTTGGGAGAGAACTAAAATTAATTTTAATATTTTGACAAATTAAAAGTATAAGCCTTTTTTAGAAAGCATAATAAATCTTTAATCAAGCTACGAAAGTCTTTACATCTTAACATAATTGTCATGTTTTCACATTCTAAAATTTAACTTAAAAAATATTTCTTTAATATGTGTACACCAAATTTATATTAATAATGATATTAATTGATGATTAATGATTATAATTAATAAAGCAAAACAATATCCCACACTACACTACTACAAAATATTGCTTTTATGACCCTAAAGGACGTCCCTTTTTAAAAAAAGGGACGTAAAAAATAAAGGCGGTGGTATTTTTATAATTCTAAGTAAGATTTGAATAATTTTAGACGTCCCCAATTCAAAAACGGACGTCTAAAGTCACTTTAGACGTCCCCAATTAAATTGGGGACGTCTAAAGTTAATTTTTTTTTTAAAATCAGAAACGCCTTTTGGTCACTTTAGACGTCCCCAATTTAATTAGGAACATCTAAAGTAAAATTTTTTTTTATCAGGGACGCCACTTTAGGCGTCTCTAATATTAGGGACGCCTAAAGGCGTCCCTGATTATTAAAAAATAATAATAATAACTTTAGACGTCCCCAATTAAATTGGGGATGTCTAAAGTATGACTTTAGACGGCCCTTTTTGAATTGGGGGCTTCTAAAGTAAAAAAAAAAAAAAAATTAACTAAACAACTTTAAGCGTCCCTAAATTAAATTGGGGACGCAAAAAACAATTCAAATCTGTACTGACAGTCTTTATTTATCAGTTTTATAGATCCACACTCTTCTTTCTCATCACCGCAACCACTACCACTACACATTTAACTTTTGCTTTTTCTTCTTTATATACTGTTTTTAAACTTGTTTCTTCTTCTCTCTCTCTTTTTTTTCACCAGATCTGTAATGCTTATCACCACGCATTTAACTCTTGCTTCTTCTTCTTTATATACTATTTTTAAACTTGATTCTTCTTTTCTCTCTCTCTCTTTTTCACCAGATCTGTTATGTTTCTTACTATTTTTTATTATTTTATCTTCTTTCTCTTTTTACTTTGGATTTCCCTTCTATTTTATCTTCTAACTCGTGTTGTTATGGTTTGTAGATCGAGACTCCAAAATATGCTTCATGGCCACGTTCCCACTGAGAAAATGAGGTACATCTCTCCCTATTGCTCTTCTCTATTTATTATTACGAGAAAATGAATTTTAATAATAGAAGGAGATAAGTTTTTCGCAACTGATTCATCTTATTGTTTTCATCTTCTGTTTATGAGATTTCAACTCTAGAGTTATTATTGTGTAGATTTTGGATTTGGAGTTTAGATACTAAATCTGTAATTTTATTGACGATGATATGTAATTTCTGATTTTAAATACTGTTTACGGACGTTATTGTCATTTTTTACTACGTCGCTCACATAAACGTCTCCTTGTTTTCAGACGTTAAAAGGCCTAAATAAGGGACGTTAAAAACGTTTTTTGCAGTAGTGCTAATCTTATATCTAATCTATAACTGTTAGTGAGAGAGACTCAAAAAGTTCCTATCAATAAATTATCGTACTTACAACCTTTGATTTTCCTCTTTAAGTTAACTAGATATTCATATTGGGTGTTTAGTGCTGGGAAAACGGGCCGGCCCGTGACGGGCTCGGGCCTAAACGGGCCGCCCGTTTAGGCCCGAGTTCAAATTCGTACACTTTTGAAGCGGCCCGGCCCGTTTAAGGTAGGCCCGCGGGCCGGCCCGACGGGCTTTAGGCCCGTTTATGTTTTTTCCTTTTTTTTTTGCCATTCCTTTTTTATTTCTTATTTTCATAAAGATTAAAATACCTAATTTAAAACATAAATATTATTCAAGTTTAATAGAATACAAACACTAAAACTTATGTCCAAACCATAATTAATATTCATAACCAATTAAATAAGTTCACAGCCACAATCAAACAAGCCTACAAGCTTCAAATGTCAGTAATAATATAACACCTAATTTAGATTTTGGCGTATACATGCAAAAAAAGAAAAAAGAAAATCAAAGAAGAGAAGCTTCAAATGAGGTCTAAGTTAGTGTGAAAGTATTTCTAATATGAGGGTTATGTTATGTTAACTTTACCCTCTAACTAATACTTGTTGCCCATTGCCTTGTGCCCATTTTTTTTTTTTATAAAAAAAGGTTAAACGGGCCTAAAAGGGCCGGCCCTACAGGGCTACAGGGCCGGCCCTTTTAGGCCCGCTTCCATTTTCAGCCTCTAAATTATAGGCCCGGCCCTTGACGGGCTCGGGCCTAAACGGGCCGGCCCGACGGGCTCGGCCCGAATCCCCGGCTCTATGGGTGTTCTTCCTTTTTATTCAGGTGTTTAAAATTCTATTAGAACTTATTTTTAGAATTTAATTGTCAATATTTCTAAAAACATTTCCTAAGGGCTATTAATGGGACGGGAGAGATTGATCTGCTTTTAATATAGTAGGAGTAAAAATACACCACAAAATATTTTAAGATGTGATATGCCCCTAAATATATTTCATGGACCACCATGCATCTTAACTCAATATTAAATTATTTTTTATTGGAAATGCCACCGGTTAGAATACTATTATAAAAAAAATTTCTTTATGGTGATAAAAAAAATGTCAGTTTTAATTTTTTAAAGAACACATAATTATTTTAAATTATTAATTAGTTGAAACATAAATTATTTTAGTTTTTCTATGCATTGTTGTCAAAGTGTGCCAATCATGGTGATCAAACCCTATCAATTAATAGGAAAACTAAAATCATGTGGTAGTTATCTCAATTGTCATTTCCTTGGCGGTTATTTTATTTCCTTTTGGTGTTATTGAAAAATATTCACTACAAATAAACTTATTTTTAATTGCTGTAGTAGAAACTGTATCTAAAACTTTCGGTTATAAGTTACTTTCGGTAATGGTGTCAAAAATTATCGTCAGAAAAAAATTTCAACTAGCTGCTGCCTGTGTGGTATGTCTCTACCATGCGTCATGTTACCACTAAAGATTATCAATTCAAATGTCTTTCCTCCAAAACACAAACTCTTAACCACCTCTCATTAGTGATAGCTAAAAAAGTCACTGTTAAAAGACCTTTTTTTTTAAGTGATTACTTAATAATTATTTAGGAAGGCTAAATTCAATTTTAACATTAACCGAATAAAGTTTAATTTTATTAATATTATAGTGGACGTCAAATTTTATACGAGCTATAAATGACTATTTTTTGAATGGGGAGAAATAAAAATTCCTAAGAATAAAATGATCGTAACTACCAACTACATACATGATACATTAGCCACCCATATGACTATTCGAAAAACAAAAAAAAAACAAAAAAACATAAACATTTTTCTATTAATGAAAATACAACCACTTAGTCTCTGTTTTATACTTTTATAACTTACATCACTTAATAAAATGAACCAACAAAAAAATATATTTATAAATGCAACCAATCACAAATTTAAAATAATAGAATTATTTTTTCATGATCATATTTTAAAAATTACCTCATCTGATACATAACCTGGGCATCGCACGCACGGGAAAAAGCCTCTGGTCTTTTGCTATATCTCCCATTGAATGTGTTAACTGTATTTACCTCTGAAGTGTCAGACACGCGCTGGTTGGTGAGGGTGGGGATTGCGGGGTGATTTGATGTGAGGGGGTCTGCAAATGAATTAAATGAGGGATCAGAAACTGTGACTGGAAGCGTTGCCATCATTTAATGCGATGAGTTTGGCGCTGGCTACGTTTGCGTCATTTCGCCAATAAATCTTGAACACGTGGCGGAACGTTATTCGAAAGAGGAACGCCGCCTTCGTTAATTAAGCGAAAAGAACTTCGCGGTTATCACAACAAAGGGTTGAGGCCGTAAGTTTTTACCGAGCAATTACTTCGGGGTAAAGTTGTCAGACGGGAGTAATTTTATACTAATCATTATTTTAGTTAATTTTAATTATTAATTGATTAAATATGTTAAACTATACGTGAATTTTTATTAAAGTATAAATCTGCTTCAAATGTTTTAAATCTAACTTTTAAAAAATATGAAGTAGATCATACATAGACTTTTAAGGTCAATTTACATTCTAACAAAAATAGGGTTAATATAACTTTTGGTCCCTGAAATTTGATCCAATTTTGGTTTTGGTCCCTCAAGTTTGAAATTTGTGGTTTTAGTCCCTGAAGTTTCACCCGATTTTGGTTTTGGTCCCTGAAGTTTGAAATCGGTGGCTTTGGTCCTTGAAGTTTCACCCGATTTTGGTATTGGTCCCTCAAGTTTGAAAAGGACTTGGCGAACCAATTAAAAAACCCGACCCGACCCAGAAAAAACCAAGTCCTTTTCAAACTTGAGGGACCAAAACAAAAAACGGGTGAAACTTCAGGGACCAAAACCACCGATTTCAAACTTCAGGGACCAAAACCAAAATCGGGTGAAACTTCAGGGGCTAAAACCACAAATTTCAAACTTGAGGGACCAAAACCAAAATTGGATCAAACTTCAGGGACCAAAAGTTATATTAACCCAACAAAAATAACATAAATAATATATGGACTGTTAATTCAGTATATTTATTTAAATGATTATTAAAATTAACTAAAATAACAATCAGAATAAAATTGCTCCAATTTTAATACTTTTGAAACAAAATTATCCCTCAGTAAAAACTATTAGGACAAAATTACCCTTAACACAAAAAAAAAGAAAACTTCGTTGTGCGTTCTGTGCTTATGCTTAGCTGTGCGCCTCTAACTTTTATTTTTGGATGAGCAACCCATAGTAACTAAATAGTTCACTATTTTCCCGCAAAATAATTAAGTTCACTATTTATAATATATGTGTGAATTTCTCTAGATACCCTTTTTGACATGGAATGGAACTACCAATTGATGACAACTCTCACTCAATATGAATACTTTTAAAAGAAATTATAATTTTTAGGAGATAAAGTGAATTGAGTTTTTATAGTTAAAAAGAAAATATACTTCTTATGTAAATATTATATCTAGGATTAAAGCAACTATTTTAAAAAGGAAAATTTTAGAAAAATACAATTAAAAATAGGAAAAGACATATTGATACTGCGAATTTATTAAATTTCAAGTCATAACTAAAGTAGGAATTTAAGATTTTCAATTTTAAACAAATAACCAAAATGTCTTGACTTGAGGGCAGTTTCAGATGGTCAATAACAACATCTGTATCTATATTAACAATATCATATTTCAGGAGTCAATAACAACATTTGTATCTATATTAACAGCATTATATTTTACATTAACAACTTTACTTTCATGCTTCACAACTTCATATCCCAAACACCTGGGATAATTTTGAAGGCATAAGTTTCAGGGGTTAATAACAATATCTGTATCTATATTAACAACATCAGATTTTATATTAACGACTTCACTCTCATATTTCACAACTTAACTTGAGGCAATTTGGTCATTTAGTCAAAATTGAAAATCTCAAATTTCCACTTCAATTCTGACATGATATTTGATAAATTCACAGCACCGATTTATCTTTTCCCATTTTTAATTGTATTTTTCTAAAATTTTTCCATTTTAAAATTATAATCCAAGTCACACCTAAAAAGTCTCTCCATTTATCAACTAAATATGGCTCATATTAAAATAATTTTATTTTAAAAAAATTAATTAAATATTCAGATATTGTAAATAAAAATTATTTTGATCACTAATTAAATGGACAATGTTTAAATGCGACTTTATAATATCTTATCCTCCAATTTTAAATATAAGAATAGATAACTAATTTATATATATATATATATACACATATATATATATATTTAAATTAGTTATTTTTTTATCAATATTTAAATTAGTTATCTAGGAAAAATGTGTGTGGACTTCTCTAATACTAGGAGTTAGTTAGTTTACACGTAATTTCAGTGAACGTTTTGTTTTGGCAAGAATTTCAGTGAACTTATAAGTTATAATCATGTATAAATAACTTTTTTTAATCTTAAAATTTCATAATAAACTCCCATAAACATTCAAATATGTGCGATAATCGTCGTATTAAAATTCAACCTAAGTCACATGGTTAGACTAGTAAACTCGTAGACCAATTTTTTCGTCAATCCGGTCAAAAGTTTTGGCCAAGGTTGTAATATCCCGAATTTTGGGATTGGAGGCTTGGGAATAAGCCTAAATTAAGTGGACTGCTAAGCCCCAATTTAACAAGAGCCCAAATTTATCCCCTAATGATTCTAATATTTTTGGGGTATTAAGAAAGTAAAATGGTGCAATTTGGAGAATATAATTATGTTTTCGGTGAAATCTCCTATAAGGTAGTGAACTTGTCATGTGATTTTGAATAATCAAATGATGAGCAAAAAATTATGAAATTTTACAGGATTAAAGTAGACATTCTAAGTTTTAATTTGATAGGTAATTTGACTCAATTAGAGCTATATGCAAAAAGATATTAATTTTTGACGTCAGCACAGAAAAACTATGAAATTTCTGGAACAGTATGCAAAGATTGAAATTCTGGGAATTTTGTGATTCCATTCAGTAAACGTCTATATTTTTCCTTGAAACTAGACTCAATAAGGGTTCTATAGGCTTTGGAATCACTTCAATTCGATATTTTTAGAATTAGTTATGATTTTTCAAAGTTAGGGCAAAAAATCTGCCAGAATTTCTGAAAAATCCGAAAATGGAAAATTTATGATGGTAACTTTGTAATTATGAGATAAATTATGATCAGCCCATTTTGGCACAAACTTAGACCCCTGACGTGAATATGGCTGACTTGAAGAGAGAAATATTAGATGCATTGTATGGGCTTTCATGTAGATAGGAAGTGTGTGCACAAAGTCAATATATTTGGAAATTTGCTAATTGTGATGACATAAGCAATGACATGGGCATGAGATTATTAAAGAAACATCATCTTCCTCCTGCAGCATTTCGACGCCATTCTGCAACAAAAATAAAGAAAAAGAGTTTAGAGGGTTTTGGGAGAAAAGGAAAAGAGAACTCGTAAGGTAAGCCGATTTCTCCGACGATCTAGCTCCTAACGCGTATAACTCTAATCCTAAGTTACACCTTTATGTTCTTTAAGGTTTGGAAGCTCCTCTTTTGGTGTTAAAACACCTAGGGTTTTCATTCAAGTCAAGGAAAAGCTATTGGGAGCTTGAGGTAACTTCCAAATTTTTGTATATTGACTATTCTAGCTGCTGTAGACAATTTAATCGGTGAAATTTCGCCGGATTGTCTTTGGTTCTAAAAATGGAAAATGAGTTTGTGGGGTTGTTATGCTGCCCAAATTGATACTAAATGGTAGTTGTAACCTAATGAAATAGTCAATAAAGTGGTTAGGAGTAGAAAGGAACGCGTTTACGTAGCCAAAACTGAAAAACCCCGATTTTCCCTGAAAAACCCATATATTTCGGTGTGGGCTATAAATGGGTCTTAGAGTTGGATTTTCAATGATTTGATGATTCCATTGAGTTCAGGAGGGAAAATTAGGTAGGGTTACAGTTGGGCACTTTTTTGGAAAAGGCCGAGAAAGCATAATTACGAAAATACCCCTAAAACACTGAAATAAGGGCTGCCAAGGGCAATTTCATCTTTTGGCAGTGAATTTGGTAATTTCGAGTCCAGAAATGGATTCTTTGGGCGAAAATATGTTAGGATAGCCCAAGTTAGAATTTCGAAAAAAGTACAGCCGGACCGGATATGATGGGGCCAGGTCCCCGGGGGTATTTTAGTAATTTTTCAAGATAGACTCATATAACCCCCAGAAACACTATGGAAGTGTCTAAATAGTACATTTGACATTGTAGGATCGAATATGGAGCCCCGAGCTGTTTGCGCGAAAATCGAGGCAAGCGTTTTGAGGCGGAAAAGGGTTAAGGTAGGGGACTTACCTTACTTGCATATATTTGATACCTTTGCTTGTGTAATGATGTATGTGATTTCTTTACTTGATTGTGTAGAGCATATTTGAATAAATAAAGCTCTGTTTCTGTTTTCGCTGTGACCATAGTCTTGTTGTATGAATCATTGAGTACGCAGAAATGTTATTATGGAGCATACATCTAGATAAAGCTAGTATGTCGTACACATAGCATCAATCATGCATGTATTATGGTATCTGTTTCCTACTGAGATTCTCTCGAATCTCATCCTTCCCTACCAACAATTTAGACAGGAGAAGACAGAATATATGCTGAGAACAATGCAGAGAACCATATAAGGGGATTGTAATGGTGGAACGAAGATGAGAAGATGTCTCCATTTTACTGGGACGAGTTTAGATACCCCAGTAGCCCTGTGTGGCTACATTGATGGTAATAATCATGTACGAACTCCTATGGGGAATTTATGTAATCATGCACATATTATCAGTATAGTTATGCTATTCCTGTGTTGCCTACCGAACCGTATATCGTTTTCCGTAAGTATTCTGAAAAAGGTTAAAATTGAGATAAGGGCGTGACAAAGATCACAGGAGTTGGATTTTATATTTTTTTCCCCTATTAAGTTTTAAACAACATCGTTTTGAGTTTAAAAAAATAGCATTATATCATATTTGTGCTTTTGGAACTCTGTTTTGAATTATGTGGGGTTTGTAAGTGAATGTTCTATATACTCCTTTTGATTCAAAATATATGAATTAAATTTATGAGGAAGTTTGGTTTTTCTCATTATATAATGCCTTTTTCAAATTTACTTCTATTTAACTATATATGTCTCATCTCTTTTCTCCCACTTATTCTCTCTCAATCGTCTTTTCACTCATTATCTCTCTTATTTATTCTCTCCATAAATAAGGATGTTTTAGGAAAATAAATTATATCTTTTATGTATTTAACCTTCTGGTCCTATATATAAGGAACTTACAACATTTTTTGCACAAACCAAGAAAGACCTTAAACCTCATTAACTCTTTTATAGAATTCAACAACTTCCCAACTTTACCCCTATTAATATACATTATACTCATGAGAAAAAAGTTAATATAATAATAAATGAAGAGTAAAATTGTACATCCATATATAGGACCAGAGTAGTATTGTCTTTAACCAATTTTAATCAACTTTTCGAATTATGTAATTTAGTTATTTACATCTTATATTTTGAACTGGAGGTAGAATTATAGATTAATGCTTTTATTTGACTATTATTGTAATTATTATTTGTTTGACCCTGAGTTAACCCCGATTTGTATCTTGGATTATTATCTTAACTAGTTTATTGACCGTCCAAATGTCCAATTTTTATTATCTTGGCAATAACATCAAACTATTAATTTTATATCGCCTAAAACCTTTTTTATGCACATAACTTCCTCAAATTTTGAGTTATATACCGATAAACCTATTAACATTCAAGTAATTTATAGATAAATAATGAACAAAACATTTAGTATATATGGGAGTTGTCTACATGAATGCAAAAGTTTCGAGGGTTTGTTATAAAGTCTTGAAGACTATGAAAGTTATTTCCATATGATACAAAATGCAGTGGAATTTTGTATAATTCATTTTCAAAAATAGGAATGCAGAAAGTGATTGATGCTTTCAGAAGGAAGCAAAACATATAGTTCATTGATGAAAAACACTTGACATTACCATAATAATGTCAATAATACATGTCAATATGTGGGTAAAATCTCTTCCGGGGCTGTTCATACAAAACTATTAACACATCTCTTGTCCAATCGTACAATTAAAAACATGCATTGTCCCCTATAGCAGTCATATGATTTTTGAGAAATATCATAAAGAAATAAAATTATTTATAAAGTTTATTTCTCGTCTGGACAATACCAATTCATCTTGAGATCTTAAGTGGTCAACTGAACAATTAAAATAAATGGGATATAGATAGATAGATAGATAGATAGATATAATTTTTATAGTATATAACTAGCTTTTGAAAATAGACCGCGAGATCAGGGGCCATTATACGCTGAATGTGTTAGTTAATAGCGCACTTGTTACAAAATTTAAAATCGTGCTGTTCGTGTGCTTCTAAATTCACTAAAACATTGTGAATTAGTCCCAAAATTTAGTGACAGAATTTGATAATTCTGCTATAAAATAACTTGTCACTAATCGATCTACGACAAAATTCTGTAGTTAAATTAGTTTAACAACGGAATTCTTTTGTTAATTGGTTATTTTTTCACTGAAATAATGTGACATTTATAATATATTTATATTATATAGAATTATTTTTTTTATAGTATTAAACGGCATTCAGTTCAAGGTTTATGACTACCCTTTTTAATACAAATGTCTTTTCTAATAGTTGAACTTAAAACTCAAAGGGACATGGCGGTGCCTTACACGTAGCTTCGGTTTATATTCTAAATCCACTCTTTTACTGAACAAGAAAAGAGAAAATTGATTAAAAGTCCATGTCTTTGAAATTTCATTGGTAAGAAAGGCCTACTATGTTTTTATATATAGGAAATACCAATACTCTAAGGGTTAAGTAACAAATCCATCTCGGAAGTATACATGATAGAGCAATGGACCCAGCCACCTAGATCTCCTTCTCTCCCTACAAACCAGAATGGAGCATGGACCCAGTCAACTAGATCTCCATCCGCCACCAGCGTCTTCTCCTTCCCCACAACCCACTCATCTTTAATTTGATATTTTGATTTATGTTGCTTTTATCTGATGATTGCTTGGTGTTTCTTACCTTAATATATGGTTTTACTAGTTTTTTTATTTCAATGCACTGATGCTTATGGTTCAGGAAGCAAGTAAGAAGCTCTGATAATGGTGGCTGAGTGATGCACATAAGGGAGAGGGATGGTGTTTTTTCTTGGTGATTTGGTTATTTTGTGTTCTTTATTTTATTTTTATTTTTTTTATTAAATGGTTGCCACGTCATCTCCCAACTCAGCAAGCCACATCAACATAAATTGGTCAAATATAGGATTTAGCGGTTAAACTTAAGATCTATTAATTCAAGGGTGATATTGTTACATTTTGAGACTTTCGGGGCGACATTGAGATAAATTTTTTTTTTTAAGGCAATAATGTTCCTTAGCGTATATTTTCTAGGTAGATTTGCACTTTAACACATACTCTAATGATTTTATACATATAATACACTAGCACTCGAATTTATGTGATTCTTACTAATAAAATTTTTAAATAGGGAATTTTCACCTATTTCCCATTAAAAGAATAAATCATATATATAAAAGTTGTTCTGGTTTCTTGGAACAGATTCCTATTTTTTATTATAAAACACTAAATTGAAATCCAATTACCAAAAAAATTGTATGGAAAATAGGAATTCAAATAAGGTCATAGTCGTTTTTTTCGGGCATGATTTTTTATGTTGACATTGTAAACAATTGTTTTTTATATCATGCATCATAAATTTATAACTTATCCAAAATCTTCAAACAAATGGGTTTTCAGTTGAAAGAAATGTTTCAACTCAATTATAAATGGAGGGCTCATAATAATCCACACACATATTATCACTACTATTTTTTTTGGACAAACATATTATCACTACTATTAACGACACTTCACAATGTTGCTCGCACAATCCACACATGGGCCCCTCCCCACAAAACTCTCGAATCTGCTTTTTGAACTTTAAACCCTAATAATATTTCCCCCTCAATCATATAATTATTTAATATTTGCTTGTTTTGAAACAATTTCTCGAATCATTGAAAGCACCTCTGTTAAATCTATAAAATTTTATTAAACTAGATGGATTACTCAATGCAATGCATAGGTCCGCTGGTTACAAACTTAAATGGAAAGCTAAATTTTGAAAATCGGATTGGACTGGCCGGTTTCGGTCAATGGTGGTCCAACCGGTTTGGTCTGGTAGTTAACCTTGATTTGAGCCATTTAAGATTAAAAAATTAAATTAATTCGGTTCTTTTATATTTTATCCAGAATTTCCTATAAATAGTCCTGAAATCTTTATTTTTTCATTGGTCTAATATGAGGTTGGCCGCAGTTTGACTCCAATCTGGTCCACTAACCCTAAAACCAATATCGCGACCAGTTCAGTGACCGATCCGGGTTTCAGAACCTTAATGGAAAATCATAATTCATGTGTGACATGGAAAGAAGGCCTTATTACGCAAAGGTAATGCTTTAGGTAGGGAGGTATATATTAAATGAGATAATCATGGTTTGTGTGATAATTTAACTTATCCTTGGAATAAGAATTAGTGATAACGATTGTAAAAAGATTATTGAAAGTATTGAATGTTATGATATATGTGGTACATAACTTAGTTGAATGTAAAGTTACCTAGAAAATTTCCTACAATACCATGCCATATTTGGTTTGTGGAGACAATGTTTAGTAATTTAGGCAATAATTAGGTAACTCCAAATAAGACAATTCCGAGGAGTATATGGAACATACTATAAATGGAATAACAACAAAGTGATATATGTTCATGAAATTGACATATAAAGAGTCTGTGCATTACCACAATAGAAATATAATATCATAGCAAAATACTTTCAAACGGAGAGAAAAACCGACAAAAAACCTTATGTTGATTTTGGGTTTATGTAAAGGGTGAGAGATATGGTTTAAATGTTATAATTATTGTTCTATAGTCTAATAACTCACAATGAATAGTTAGTTAAAAATGTTGGAGAAAATAGTAAAAGCTTTTAAAGCCAATAGTTGCAGAGACCTAATTTTACGTTCCAACAAATAGTCTCAGTAGTGAAAAGCTACAAACGCCGTTGGGGGGGGGGGGGGGGGAGCCACAAAACCAACCCAACATGACTATGACAAGATATTTAATTGGATTTTTAATGAGATTATAACAGTTTAACCGCTCATAATGGTAAGTCAACTAATTAAAGACACACATGACTTATAAGTTCTAAAAGCTCATAATGGTTAACTCCGCTAATTAAAGACACAGATGACTTCTACGTTCCAACAGATTAAAAGCTTGTTTGGTTCAGCGTTTTCTTAAAAAATAAGTCTTTATTACGCAAGTCGAGATAAAACTCTTCTCACATACTTATCTCGTATACTGTGAATCACAATTTATAGGCACTTATTGTTCAAAAATAAGCTATTCCAAACGAGCATTAAGCTTTAAATTTGAGTTCTGCCTACTAAAAAATCACTATAATTTTTCTCACGCATAGTAGGAAATGCAAGGAATGCGACCTAACTGGCAGCCTTCAATCCGAGCGGGCGGGCATCAAGTCCACCTGAAATTAAACGGGATGGCATTTTGTAACCTTGAGCCATCTAGACCCACCTCTTCTGTTTTTTTTTAAAAATTAAATTACAAACTTTTATATATTAAATTCAAGTTTTTAGATATTTTCAATTTTTCATAAACTTATATAATTAAATTAACTCTAAAATTTGTAAATATAAACACATGTACCCTCTCTGGCCTTTATTATAACAACATCCTGCACGTTGTATAATATAACATATTTTATCTAAAACATTAATTTTTTTTTCACATGGCATCCATAACTACTTAATAACTAATCGAACCTGGAATCAAGTTTCTAACATATATATAATGTGGCTCTAACATAAAATAAGCTATGTTAAAATTAAGTACAGAGCAATAATTCTGTTATTAAGATAAAAACGGTAAAAATAAAACAAAAGCCAGCCAGCCATAAATTAAGTCAGGTGGGTTCAAAAAGCTCACCTCAAAGTAGGTTCCTATCTCTCTCAATAAGAATTTTCCTGTATCCTCTATCCCATGCAAGCTTGAGTCCCCACAATACACCCCAAGCCTCCGCGGAGACCACCGTCCCATGGCCAATCCGATACATAAATCCTAACAAAAAATCACCATTGTGATCCCGCAATACACCTCCACAAGTGCACTTCCCTAAGTTTTCACTCCTGGATCCATCAGTATTAATCTTGACCCATCCAATAGGTGGTGGCTTCCAATAAAGACGACCTCCTTCCTCATTATAATTTCGAATCAGGTTTATATTTCCCCATGCTAAACAAGCACGAGCACGGGCTAAAATGGCCATACTACTCCAAGATATGTTGTTAAAACAACGTTCATTACGAGCCAACCAGATATATCGGCATAGAACGGTAAACCAAAGACGAAACTCAAATCCCTAAAATATGTCTTTTCTCCCTATACATGATGCAAACCAATCATTCGTATCCAACATGCCAAAAAACAGCTCATGCCAAGTCAGCGGTAAAAAACCATACCAGAACTCATAAGCTACCGGGCAATCTCGAAGAACGTGAAGAATTGACTCACGTGAATTATGGCAAATTTCACAATTACCCGTGGGATGACAACCACGCTGGAACCGTACCATGTTTGTCATTAAACACCCGTGAAGACACAGCCACAAAAAAGTACGATACCTTTGAGGGACCTTCATCTTCCAAAGACTTCTCCACCGGTATTTAGCGTGAGGCCCCGGTGTACCCATTAGATATTTATAAGCAGAGCTTATGGAAAATATTCCATCAGAAGACCATCTCCATACAGGGAAATCTTGCCCATTTAACTGACAGATATTGACACGTCTGATAGCTGTACATACATATCCTGGAAGTAGATAATCAAACTTGCTCATATCCCATTGTCCGGAGGGAGTGATACAATCAGCTACTCTCCACTCAGTAACATCTCGTGGTAATGCTCGGGTTGCTAAACTGTTAAGCTTATCCAAATGTGGCACCCAAACATCGGTGATATGGAGATCCATCGCCATATTCCAAGCTTCCTTTGCCATAGCATCAGCAACTGTGTTAACATCTCGATTACAATGAAGCATCTCCACTTCCCAATCTCTGTCCATCAACGTGCGAACTTCCATGATAAGGTTAAAATCTGGATGTTCCTGAGACACCTTGGCTTGAATAAGTTCTATGATTTCACTACAATCACTCTCAATAATTTTAGACTAATGTGTTATCAAGAAATCACTTAAAACTAAGGTTATTAAACCCGGATTGACCATTGAATCGATAAAGATAATGGGTCAGATCGGAATCAAACCAAAACTAACCTGGAGTTGAACTGATGAGAAAGTGAACTTGAACGATAATATTTTTTAAAATAGTTTTAAAATTTAATAATTTTTTAAGACTAGATGATAATATTTTTGAGTAATTTTTCTTGCATTAGAAAGTAAATATCTCAAACTTTTCATATAATCCTAATTTATAATTTTTGGAAATATGTAGAATTAAATATGAATTTTTGAAATCAAAAAAATAAAAATAAATATTAAACCGGTTGGACCAGATTGATTAGATAACCATTTCAACGATTCCCATGGTCGAACCGGCCGATCCAGTCTGATTTTGATAACATGACTTAAAACTAGTTAAAAGTAATAACTATGCAAGATGTCTATTTTAATTTTTTTTTTCAAATTTATCCTTATTTATAAATACAATAAGTGAGAGATAATAAGTATGAATAAGTATGTATGAGAAAAAGGTAACAAGAGAGGATGTGAGAAAATTGAAAAAAAACTTATTGAATAATTAGACAAGTCCAAACTTTAGTTTATATATTAAAAAAAAAACCGAACCCCTTCACAATTTTTAACCTTATATTTTAGACTTGAGGGTGTACTTAACATTTGAATTTGAATTAGCCGTGGTTATAAACAAATACGGCTAGCATTTTGTAAAATTAAGGATATGTTATTTTCACCATTTAATTTGTGTAATTTAGTTGATCATAGAATTTTAAAATTAAATAGGCGTGTATATATATTTTTTTTGTGAAAAAATAAGTATATATATGATACCCAATTATTGGTATATATATCAATTTGAAAAAGCTCTTTGGATTTCATAAAAAACCACCGATGATGAATATGAATCCCATCTGATAATATCTTCAAGAAAAGAAAAGAATTCAGGTAAAAAAAAAAAAAGAAGAAATAAAGAAAAGCAAATAATGTTTTTGAATTTAGATTTTAATATTTTAATTTTAATTTTATCAAAATTGTTTTTATATCTTTGAAACAAATTTCTGGAACGAAGTTATATTTAAACTAAAAAAATTACATTAACTTTTTTCTGTTCAAATTCACTGATGAAATTATAATATAAGATTGATCAATAACCAGAATAGGAGTATGTTTTTTTCAATTTTAAACATTATTTGAAGTTTAATGACAAGAAAGCTGTTAATTTTACAATAAATTTTACACATGTGCAATGCCCGGGGTGTTTCTAGTATTTAATAAAAGTTAATATCACATAATAATTAAATTTATTTTTGTGAGATTATAGCAGATATTTTTTAATCACTAATAAAAAAATTAAAATAAATGTTAAAAATTTAATAACATTTATCATGATATTTCCAATAAATACATACAATACAAGTAATTTAGAGTTGGACATTGGACAATTTCACAACTACGTTACATCCATGCAATGCATGGACTTTTTTAACAAACCAAAAAGTTTAAATAAGTGTAAATTTTTTATGCGTTTTTAACCTGATATGCGTTTATTGTGTATATAGGCATACAGCTCCTATAATTATATTCTATATGAACATCACTTTTAATATTCCATAGCACCCGAATACAAATGCACTTTTAATTATTGATTACATTGATCTGATCAGATCTCTTTATTTAGAGAGGTATAAGAAAACTAATAATAAAAAAAATTATGTTAATATTGACTGGATCTTATTCAAAAATTCATACACATACGAGCAAGATTATTAAAACTCAACCCCAACCTTTGTCTTTCAGTCAACATATATGAAAAGTAATTATACCATTCCAGCTTCGTGATTAATATAATTTGTGAATAATGAAACTGATTACTTATCAGTTAAGAGATATCTAAGATTAAGAAAACAATAAAAAATAAAAGAAAGGGGTATACGGAGAAATTTGAAGAAATGGCCAAAGAAACATATATATGTTTACAAATGCAAAAATTATTTGGAGTGTGTTTGTATTAGCTTTAGAGAATAGCCTTTTTTGGAGGAAAAATGCAAAAAGTAATTTAGATAATAGATTATGAAAAATAGTTTTTGAAAAAGTAGAAAAAATAGTTTTGGAAAACCATGGTTTCCAACCCCTGATTTTCTTGACAAAATAGATTGTGGAGAATTTGAGAGCGGATGGCTTGACTCACTATAATTTTGAGGGTTAAAAGCTATTTTGGGTTTTGAGAGGTGTTTGATGATACTTCACTTTTAAAACCATGGTTTGGGCCAAAACCATATTTTTAAAAGTGTTCCCAAACACACATTTAGCGAACAAACACTACTAGCCATATCTAACAGTTATTAACTACCATACATCATGGTTCTGAACTGTCATATATGCACGTGCTATAAAAGCTCGATGTAGATATATTATGGTTCCAAACTGTTATTTATTCGGAATCTATTATGACGGTTATAATATAACATTTGTTAAGTATTGAGGCTTGGTGATGCCATGATATGCCCATTGCTGTAAATATAATTAACGGGCATATGTAAATAACCGTCATAATAAATGATAATGCATAATGGTCTCATTTTACAACCGTTATTTATGCAGTAACATAGAAATTGTTTTACGTGCGAACCGTGACTTTTAATAAAAATAAATAACAGTTTCATGTAGACAACTGTCATGTATTTGGTATATAAATAACGATTTATAAATAAGAATCATGAACTTTTACAATACATGACGGTTTTTATTTAATAATCGTTATGTATGGATATAAGACTATTCAAGTGAGAGTTTCTGAGTTATTTGATCTCCTATATATATATATATAATAGAACAACTGTACCTTCCACTTCGAGTGGCTATGAAATTTGACATGGATCAAGACATTCTAAGCTTTGTAGGGAGAATCAATAGCAATTGTGGATGTATATAAGTGATAATGTAAATGGTGACCTATACGTAATTGTGTTCCTTCATAGGAATTAATCTCTAGAAAGCAAAGGACTCTGAGGAAAAAAACATATACCCTTATCACGAAGGGCGGAGGTGGTATAGAAACCCTTGAACTCAAGGGTTTGCAGAACCTCTGCGCCCTTTTTGATAGGGTTATTTGTTTTTACCCCATCTTCCTTTGCTTTTTAGGCTTAATTGTTGAAGAGATGTAAGGTATAGGTGAACACTTACATTATTATATATATAGGTGCACTTGATTCTAGCCATAAAACCTAGAAAATCTTGATCCATCCAAATTGTATGACTTCTTGATGTGGGAAGTACTACTCTATTATATATAGAGAAACGAGACTAAGTAGTTCAAAAACTCTCACATTAAAGAGTCTATGACTGATCACAATGTTTGATTTCATAGTTTTTAACTTGGAGCCACATACTCAATAGAAAAACAGGAGTGGAAACTTCGGTTAGAGCAATATGGGATTTCCAAAAAGAAAGAACATAATTTCACAAAGGTAATTCAATATGTCATATGAACTAGTTTATTCACAGAGTTTGTTTATGTATGACTCTCATTGGTACAACTAAACTAGTTTATTCATCACATCCCTATTGATCTTTTTGAAGTAACTTCCGGAAATATGGATACTTCCAAAAAAAGGAGATGTCTTTGCTAAGGGATCCATATCTCCATAAATCACTTCAAAAAAGATCAATAAAGTATGAACATTTAGTCAAAACAATGAGTTGACATCTTCCTGTACATGAAATGAACCTTTGATTAGAGCAATAATAGGTTTTTTTTAAAAAAAACATAACTTTACAAAAGTGGATTAATATCACTTTGAATGCTTTATTGAGTCGTGACTTCACAAAGGCACTTCAATTGAATAAGGAGAACATAGCACTAAAAGAATACAACCTAGATAGGGCTCGCAAACGACGAAAATGCAAGTTAAGGCAAGCGAAAGCAATTTATGCAACAGTCACTAAGACAAGTGTCAAGATATTCACTAGCACAGCTGTTGCTGAGAAGTCAGACAAAGGCTTTTTATAGTGGGATTTGACCGAAAATGACTCAACTGCCGTAAAAGATAACAGGAGTAGTAGGGTTACGATGTTGATGGTTTTTGTTCGAATAGACTAAGTGTCAGGTGTGTTTTATTTCAGACGCTTAAATAGAAGAGGAAGGATAGGGTGTTTTGGGTTGTCATGCCGAAGACTTTAAATAATAGTTGTATTGCTAACATTGTTATTTATTTGATTATATATTACGGTTTGTTGTTAATAACCATGAGATATATTATTATTTTTGTTTTTTTAAAATTGTTTGGGTAACTAATGCCCAGATAATTACATTTTTATATTTTATAAAAATAAAACCAAAAAATATCACTCTCTGGTGAGTGGTTACTGTTAGATCTCATATTTTGATGATAACAAAAGAATGGTATGAAAAGGAATTGATTAATAAATAAGTTTGAACAAAGTAATAACAGGGATAAACATCACTTGAAGTAAGCATTGGAGTAATGAGGAAAGATCAAGAGAAAATGCCGAGAAACTTGAGCAGGAGCAATTTTTTCTAAGGCATTACTTGAGTACGTACTCGAGTAATGAGACAAAACTTGAAGTAACCAGAGGCACCTTCCAATAACCTGCCAACGTTACTCGAGTAAGTACTCGAGTAATAGTGTAAAAGTTTTCAAGTTGCTCTCGGCCTGCCAATGTTACTCGAGTAGCCACTCGAGTAACCAGGTAAAAACTTGGAGTTGCTCTCGGCCTGCCAACGTTACTCGAGTAGGTACTCGAGTAACCATGTAAAAGTTTTCAAGTTGCTCTCGACCTGCCAATGATACTCGAGTATGTACTCGAGTTACCTTATTTCAGAAAATGTGGTGCTCTCGGCATTTTGTACCACTGCTAATGTTACTCGAAGAGCTACTCGAGTAACCCTCTAAGGTAAGTGAAAACTTGAAGGTGGTACTCGAATAACTTGATCTTATGCTATCTCATTTTCCTCGAGTCATTACTCTAGTATGGAACTATTTAATGTTTTATTTTAAGTGGATTACTCGAGTATGTACTCGAGTATGCAGAGATATTTTGAAAGAAAACCTCAAGTCATTACCCGAGTAAGTTATACACAAAAAGTAAGTTTACTCGAGTATGTACTCGAGTAACAAGGTAATCAAACTTAATGTGCTCTCGGCCTTGAAATCCTGCCAACATTACTGGAGTAAAGCATCGAGTAACCAAAAGTTTATTTGAAGGTTTACTCGAGTTGGTACCCAAGTAACCTATGAAGAAAAAGAATGTCTTACTCGCGTAGGTACCCGAGTAAACAACTATTTCCAAAGGTTTGAGATTTAGTTTATTCCATGCACTGCCCGAGTAAACTTATATTTTTTTGCTAACTTGAAGTTGATCAAAGTTTTCCTGATGATACTCGAGTAAGTACTTGAGTAAACTTCAAGGGATACTCGAGTAGCTACTCGAGTAAGCAAACCCAGAAATTCAGAAATCATTCCAACGTTCATTATTCTGTTTCCTATATGATTAATCTTTCATTGTATTAGTATTCTTAGCATATTTACAGATAATCAATGAAGAGATCTTACCAACTAAGGAAAGTCAAATGCAACGTTCAAATGTCACCTACAACCACCTACCGCAAACGGATATTTTTCAAATATTGGAAAAGTCAACAGTGGTTGCGTACTCTCCAACGGACGAGAAGAAAATGTTTCAACGGTCACTACCAACACACCTATATATATGAGAACATCCAAACAGAGAAGAACAAGAAAGAACACACACAAACGTATCATCAAGTTCATTGCTCTGTTTTTACGTTGTAATTGCATTTCTATGCTTCAGTGATTCTTATTCACTCTGTAAGAGAGATATTACATTCAAACTCAATATTTGTTATTGAGATAACTTAAGGTTGTGGAACCTTGAGTTGGGATTGGATTACAACTTGTAAGGGGGAGCAAGTGTCCAGGCGTAGGAACTTGCTTGTACTGTGGTGCCAAGAACCCACTGAATCTTGAAAGTTATAGTGAAACTCTCAGAGAAGCTCTGAGGACTGGACGTAGGTCAAAGTGGTTGTGGCCGAACTAATATAACTCCCGGTGTACACTTCGGTGATATTTCTCCTTACTCTTTACTGCTATATATTCACCGTCAATTTTTTATATTTGCAACGAAAATTTAGTATCACCCAATTCACCCCCCTCTTGGGTGAAACGCTTGCTCTTACAGTTACTAATTGCATAATAGATGATATGAGGTCTACTGCGAATTTAGGAACTTTTGTTTTCTTCAATTTGAATGAATCAAAATATTCATAAATTCACAGCAAACCTCATATGATCAAGATACTCGTTGCCAGAGGAGTGACCTGAATCATCTGAGAGCATGTCAAGATCATAGTTGCCAATCTCATACTCATAAGAATGAGATTGGCCATCAAGTTGGGGAGCTGGAGGTTATGGAGGAGAAGGGTGATGTTATGGATTTTCTAGCAAGTTTTCAATATGATGTTTCATCTTGGCAATTAGGGATGGAAACAGGCCAAGTGGCTTGTAAGGGGCCTGTGGCCTGGCTTATTTAAAAATAGGCTCAGGTTCATGCCTTTTAAAAAGCCTGTTTTACATTTATCTGGCCAGGCTCAAGCTTGGTAAGAAGTCTTTTAAGCATGTCAAGCTAGCTTGAGCCTGTTTTATATTTATAATATTAAAAAAATAAAAAAAATGTATAAAAGCTTCCTTGAAAAAACACAAACCCTACCTCTTTTCTCATTCAATCTTACAATGTCGTTTTCACTCCTCGATTGCAATCTCTCTTTGTCTCACTAGTCTCCTCTCTTCTCTCTGGTCGACCATGGAGCCTTGCTCGCTCACCTTCCCTCCATGCTCTTTCATCGACATTTCTCTTATCTTCTCCTCTCCTCTCTCTCTCTCCATCTCATGCTTCTCGTCTTTTTCCTTGTTTTTTTGTCAACAAACACCAAATTCAAAAATCCCACCCTCTTCTCTTTGTTTATCGCAATGTTATGTAACCCGGACCAGATCGGCCGGTCCGGCCCGGAAACCTGCGAACCGTCCGGTAAACCGGTCCGGTCCGGGTTAGAATTTAAAAAAAAAATTTTTTTAACATTTTTCCTTTAGAATTTCATACTATAAGTCTAAAATTTTCAATTTCTCACCGGTTTGGTCCTGGTCTGATCCACTGACCCTTAACCCAGTACCCCGACCGGTTCAATACCCGGTCCGGGTTTTAATACCTTGGTTTTTCGTGTACTCCACAACCTTTTGTAAGTCAAAAGCAAGGAGCCACATCGCTTTAGTCTCTCCTAGGGATATATTAATATTTTCTCCTCGTTTTCCATTTGAGTTTTCGGTTCATTTACTCTCTCTCTCTCTCTCTCTCTTAGATATGTTGTTCTCAATTTAATATCTTTATCATGTTGTTGCTACTTCTTCTCCCAAAGCTTCAAGAATACAGAACAGTTCTAAAATAGAAGGTTAAAAGATTTGTTAAATGCATAATCTTTTATCGTTTGATTTTTTTGACCTAATTTTACCATTTGATTGAATCCTTGTGGTGATACTTTAGTTTATCACTTTGATATGGGGATGAAATCTTTTTTTCTTGTTCTATTTGTAACACCCCAAATTTTATTCACCAATAATATATTGTAATTATTTTATATATTCAATGAAATGGTGAATATTTAAGGCCAAAGGAATTAAATATTGAAAATTGAAAGTGGAATAGTGGTTCCAGTGAAATCGTCTGCGAGACAATGAGATTGTCATATAGTTTTGGAAGACCAAATGATGACCAAAAATTATGAAATTTTACAGGGTGAAAGTAGACATCCTAAGCTTTAATTTGATAGGTATTAAAAGCCATTTTGACTTGTGTATTGAGAATTATGAATTTTTGAAGTTTTCCCAGCGAAATTGAATAATTTCTGGAGCAGCGGTCAAAGATTTAAAATCTGGGAATAATATGATCCTATCTAGTAAAATTCCATATTTTTCCTTGAAACTAGACTCAATGAGGGTTCCATAGGCTTTGGAATCGCTTCGAAACGATGTCTACAAAATTAGTTATGTTTTTTCAAAATTAAGGCAAAAATCTGCCAGAATTGTTATTATTCCAAAAATTTAAGAAATAAATTAATCTTCCTTTTTCTCTTAATTATTTTATAAATTAAGGGATGAAGGAGGAGAATACAAGTGTCAAAATCCAATGAGACCAAGTGTCAACACCACATGAAAGATTATTGAAATAATTGTTATGTCATAAGTCCTTACTTATGTCATAAGGTTAGGTAGCTAACTCTTATACCAATTGACTTGAGTAAATGGAAGGAACACTTGATTTAGTTGGAGTATAAGAGGGAGCACGTTTTTGGCCAACCAAGGAAGAAGGAAATGATAATCAAGGTTGAGTGCACACAAAAGGGAAGTATGGTGAATGCATGAAGGGTTAGCTTGAGTAAAGGAAGGGAGATACTTGATTACATGTAAGAGATTGCTTGTCTTGTAAGATGAGAGGGGGTAGGGACGTTTGTTTAGGGGCAAGAAAAAGGGAGATCATTGATTCAATATAATGGAATTAGCTAGGAAAATTAGGAGGAAGAAGGGAATGGTGACAAGTGTCACAACTTGGGCCCTTGATTGAATCAATGGTGTAGAATTAAGGGAGGAAGTTTATGAAGCATTTCTCTTCCCTTCCCTTCATACATTTTGATCACACTAAAGGAAAGAAGAGAGAGAGAGAGCTTGGAGAACTCTTGAGAGCTAGAGAGAAGGAGGAGGAAGAAGATCAAGGTAAGAGTTGTCTCTTAAGCCTTTTTCTTGTGAATATGCATAAAAAATCCTTCTCTAAACTCCTTTTCTTTATGCATCCATGATCTTGAAGACACCATTCTTAGCTCAAGAAGAGAGAGAGGACATTCTAGAGAGAGACATCAAAGATCAAGAGGTAATCTCCAAAATCTCAACTTCTTAGTGTATTGAAGTTGTTGTTGGTGATTGTTGTTTGGTTTTGTGATTTTTGGGTTGAGTTGTAAAATTAGAAAAGGCATAACCCTAAGGGGTTACGCTGCCCAAAATCCTTTAAATCATGATTATGAAGTGTTTAAATGAGTTAACTAAGGATTAGAAGTGGAAAAATATAAGTTTTGGAAGCTAAAACACAAAGCTCCATTTTTCTATTTTCCCTTCAATATTTCGGCCAGACTAGAACTAGTAGTAGGAGTTTGATTTTCATGAAATAAATGGTTTCATTGGACTCAGTGGGCAAAAATAGGTTGGGTTACAGTTGAGCACTTTTTCGGTAGAGGCCGAAAAAGCATAATTACGAAAACGCCACTGAAATCCCTAAATAGGGGCTATCAAGGGTATTTTGGTAATTTGACAGTGAATTTGATAATTTCGAGCCCTGAAATGGATTCCTTGGGCGAAAATAAGTTAGAATAGCCTTAGTCAAAATTTTGGAAAAACGTGCCACCGGGCCGGGTTCCCGGGGGCATTTTTGTAAATTTTCACCATAGAATAATATAACCACAATTAACACTATGGAAGAGTATAAAATGATACTTGGATAGGTTATGACCTATTTCTGGTACATTTAATATTTTAGGACCGAGTCGGACGCCGGAACAGTACGCTTTACGAGACACCATTAAAAAGAGGATTATAAAGCATTGAGGTAGGGACATTATCCTTCATACACTATGCCATAGTTATATGATTGTGTGGATGCCAATGTTTGTAAATGCGCTTTATTAATCAACACGATTTGCCCAGAGAGGGGTCAGAAGTGTCAAAGGCACTTACACTAGAGTTGGTGAAAACCCAACCGGTGCAGAATAGTGCAGCTAGGCCCTACTCATGTATACATGCAGATGATATGTTTATAATGTTCATTAATTGGTGCATACATGGTATATATCATATTTACTTTTCGCATTTTCTATGAACGATAGCATGTTTCTACTGGGGTTCTCCGGAATCTCACCCTATTTTTAAATAAACACCTCAGCGGGTACCAGTGGGGCAAAGGGAAAAGACATAGACTCTGGAAAGTGAATGGCACGTGTTTCGAGGCAAGGACAAGAACGTGGTCATAATTAGTCTATTTTGTGATATTTTGGTAAAAATTGTAAATATTAAAACTCCCGCTGTATTTTCTGTTTTCGTCGATGAACGATATCAGAATTGTAAACGAATATTTTTATCAGTATAATTGTACTTTTCTATATGCCCATTGAATTCCGTCTTTATTACTCTTTGATTATCGAAATGGAAATGGGTGTTGACACTATCTGCAATTTTTTTGAGTAAAGTATGTGCATATGAGATTATATAACAACTAAACCTTCCAAGTCGTCTAATTTAGGGGGTATATGCATATGAAATTATATAACAACTGAACCATCCAAGTCATCTAATTCAGGGGTTCATGAAAAAAAAATCAAAATTATACCCACATATGAGTATTTTATTTCAAAAAAAAAAAATCCAATTTTGAGTTCAATGTTTATAGTTACACTGTAATACAAAAAGTGAATTATAAGCCTTATTAAATTAATCTCTCTTTGATTGATTTATATAATTATGACATATTTTTTACCTGTTTAATTGGCCTATTTGAAGAATTTTTTTAAAATGCAGATATGCTAACAGGCCAAGCTTGTGTATAGGTCAAATGGTGGCTAAAAAAAAACTCGTAATAGGCTATAGGCCAGACTCAAGCTAAGGTGTTATAAAATAGGTCAGGCCTGTAAAGGGTAGAGCCTGGCCCGGCTTGTTTCTACACCTATTGGCGATTGAAAGAACAGAGGAGAAAGATGAAGAAATAGTGCGGTAAATATAAGGAAATGGGGAGTTTATATAGATTGGAATTGATGGGTTTGAATTGTCATTGCGCACGTTGAAAGTTAAAGAGGAGCAGTCGCGCATAGTGGTGAATAATAAAAGGGTACCTAGTTCTCGTGTTGATCATCAAAGAACGAAGAAGCACAGAGTATTCTCATCATGAGCGTGGGGAAAGGTAAAGGTTTCGACCATTTAATTGATGATTATTTAAGAGAAACCGTTATATTTTTGTTGTTAATATAAAGTTGAAAGACAAATCATTTATTTGTTTATTTCTTGACGGTTTTACAATAAAAACCGTCATTCTTCTGATACAATATATGACGGTTACAAATTACAACCATTATATATTTGCATGGTATTCTAATAAGTGACAATTGTTACTTGATAACCGTAATGTATATTACTTTTTTTAAAAAAAATTGGTGGTTAATTATGCAACTACTATTTTACAAAAAAAAAGAAGACAAAATAAACAAACAAACTAGAAATAAAAAGTTATGGAGATGTTTTAAGAATCTGATCCATCATCATATTCTTCCTTCTCCCGTAACTTATCCACCTTCTCATTTAAAGAGCGAACGAGAGAGCTAAGTTCTTTCAAGCACTGGTCCATGCGCCCTTACTCTCACATGTAAACCTAGGCCGTATAATGGAGCTCATAAGTTGTGTGGATAAGACCTTCAACGCTTATTGGCGAGGGGAGTTCATCTTTCGGATTTTTGCCATATGATGAATCAGAAGTTAACTTGTGTTTGTGCATGATCTTTTGGTGAATCAGAAGTTGGCTTTGAGAAGTTGAAATGGAATTAGAGAAGTACTAGAGTTCAGTTTTCAGACGTTTATATAGAGAGGGTTTTGTGGATTATCGAGTTATCGCATCTTTTAGTATTAAATCATTATATTTTATAAATGGTAATGGTTGATTCTTAATTGCCAATAATATGCTAATAAGTGACAGTTTTATATGTTAACCGTTATATTTTTTATTTTTTTAAAAAAATTTATTGGTGTCTACTGTTAATTACATAATCAACCACAATATTACAGAAAAGCACTAAAAAAGAAAAAGACAATGTAAAAAAACAAAACATAAAAAGTTATAGAGAACAAAAGAGATATGTTTTTGAGCCGAACGTGTGTGTCCCTATAACTATTTGTCTATGGAATTCATAATGACTGGATATGGGAAACTTGTAATCACAAGTTTCACATATTCAATCATCAGGAATTCCATTCACAATTAGTGAGAATATCATGACTAGGAGGCAGTGGTGCTTTTAAGAGTTATTCTTTAAATGATGGTTGTTCCTCATGAAAAGTTGTTTTTGTCGTTCATACTTTACGGTCATTTAATATAACGATTATTTTTGTATTTTCATTGATGTAATGTTGGAAGTCGAATCGTTTGTAAGTGTTACATAACGGTTGTTTCGAAAGAACTGTCACTTTTGTTACTAAATAAATTATGGCTATTAACTACAACCGTTATTTTTTTGTTTTCACGAATTATGCCTCGGAATACATGACGATGTGCATAATTAATTGTTATTTTTAAGTGTTATATATCCTTACATGATCTCCGTCTCGACATACATGATATTTATTAGTTGTAACTATTATGTATTAAACGTTAAAAATACGTAAATCTATAATAGGGAAAGTTTATGCTTATGAAAATAATGATGGAAGAGGTGTTTCACCTGAGGTCATGTTTGGTAGGAGGAGCTATATATTTGTGGGAAATGGAAAGGAGAGAGAGTGAAAACTTCCAAGAATAGGTATTTTTTTTAAGACTGCAAATTTGTTCGATCCGATTCTAGCTTCTTCCATTTACTAGGTAGAGAGACTTTTTTTCCCTAAATGCTAGTTATAAGGCATGTCATATCAATTTTATCACTAGTTTTCCATTTTACCTATTCATTAAACGGTGGTATATATTATTTTATTTTTAAATTATGTTTATTTAATAGGGCAAAGTTGGAAATTTACTAAATTCTTAGACAAGATTAATGGGTTTTAATTTAAGATTTTTTTGTTTATGTAAGATATGTTGAAAATGAATTATAATAAATAAGAAGAATTAATTATTTAATCATTATAGTTCCACTGAGTTTGCAACTCAGTCCTCATAGTTAGATTCGTTGCAACTCTTTCCCTGAAATTTCCTTATTTTTATAATATTTCTTAAGTCCCTCATGACTGATTAAAACTTGCTTCATCAACATTGCACATTCGCCACTTAAAGGTCAAAAAATATACTTTAATCTTAGTTCTATAATTGTATGTATTAGTCTTTATACTCATAATCTTTTATTCAGGATTTATGTGAATGCTAAATAACATAATACAAAATAAACAAGGTTCTTTTTAAAGTAAACAATTATAATGCTCATATCCATTTCCTTGCATCTATATATAACATTATAATCCTTAATTTGGTTGATTTAGGTTTTATTTATATTCATGTGGAAAAATTAATTCAAGTGCAAGCTAAGTGAGAGGCACTTCATCAACTCGTAATGTTGTTTCACTTATAAATTACAAGTACATGAATTATTATTATTATTATTATTATTATTATTATTATTATTATTATTATTATTATTATTATTATTATTATTTTGCCAATTGCAAGTACATGGATTAATACCTATAATTGAGGAAACTATAAGGACATGATATAAAAAAAAACAGTAAGGACGTAATTGAAATGAGGTGAAATCATAGGGACTTATGTATTCATTTTCTCAATATTTTCAAGAAATATAGAAAATATTTAAATTAAGGAAGTATTCATCATTACTTTAAATGATGCAAATGAAGAATTTATGTGTGGGAAATAACGATATCAGCGCCGAATAGAGATAGAGAGATTTGAGTATGAAGTATGAACAGTTGAACACAAAGTCAGTAAATTCACACACGTGAGGGATGAGAGAGGGAGAGAGAGGACGATGCAATAAAGTCTGAGAAAAGGAAAGGCTATCCGAAACAAGCAAAGGACGCCGACACCTTCTTCAATGTCTCTCATTTTTTTTCTCTTCCTTCCCTCCTTCCTTCCTTCTTTCTCATTCATCAGTCATCACACATGCTCATGGGCCCCACATCCTTAGGGGAAAAAAAACATAATGTTTGATAATGACACCAAACTTGGGATCCTTTGTATTCCCATCAATTTACCTTATTAGCCCCCTATTTTCATTAATTTGTGTGTCAAGGTAATGAAAACACGTTCGGTCATGAAACACTGCACTCTAATCCGGAAAACGGACCCAACCTGTTTGGGCCCAAAAATTATTAGGTCCTGGCTTATAATTGTATCCATCAAATTGCAAAGGAGCCTATAAGAGGCGGGCCTAAACGAGCAGCCCATTTAGTCATTAAATCAGTTGACGTGGTTGGTTATGCATTGGTAAATTCAACTATGTGGTTAAACTGGAGTCAACTCAACGGTGATTAAAATAATGTAATTTAACTAAAATATAAAAAATATTTATATGTTATCTTGAAAAGAGCCATTTAAAAAAAAAAAACATTAACCCACGAGTAAATAGAATATTCACTTACAAACCCCGTATAATCCAACAAAATAAAAAAATCAAGCTAGTCAACATGTCTAAAAGTCTTTGACCAAACCATCCACACTACTTATTCAATAGGTTCACTTCATTGGGTGACTCAAGTTTGGATTTTGATATCATGATGTGTGTGATGTTTGACTTAGCTATGTGAGTCCAGTAGATTAATGATCAATAATAGCGGTTGAGTGTCCGGATTAAATTTGATTATTTATATTTAACAATGTCTTAAAAATATGTACTATTAAAATTTGATCTAATAAACAGTTTAAAATTGTAATAAAGGCATAGTCAAGAAACTGAGTGTTGATAGTTGATACTAATAGAGTATGTTATAACCACTTAAATATATAAGAATATTAAAAAAAAATCTTTTAAGTGAACTATCATGTTTAAACTAGATAATACATTATCAGCAAAAAAAAAAAAACTCAATAGTATAAAGAAGAGATATAAAAGAGAACTTTTTCTTGTTATACAAAAATTTTAGGAAAGGGATTGGGCTTACCCATAATTTAAGGGCAGGGTGAAATCTCCTTTTCTTCTAAGTCATACCAATGTTGGGTAGGATGAGCTGTCAATTACCTTTAGACGTTTACCTAAGTTTGGGTAGGGTAAGCTGTGAATTACCTTTAGACGTTTGTTTAGGCGCCCAAGAATAAGGATGTCTCCTCAAACACCACAACGGAGATCAAACCTTCTCTCTATTGGTGAGAAGGTGCGGTTCATACCGCTGAATTCACGGACGATTGGCTAAAAGAGAACTTTCGATCGACAATAGTATACATATATAAATATAGTAGGCTACAATTCCTGGCTTGTAAACTTTTTTTTTTTTGGTACAGCCAAGTTTGTAAACTTGAAGGCCTCTCTTTAGAATACACAATTTGCAGGCCGACTAGAGTGGCTCTTTGGGTGAGGTTCTCCATGTCACTATTTTCTTCTTTTGGTACAAACAATGTCTCTCTTTATAACCTCTGTTTTAACTAAATACTATTGGGCCTGGCCGAATTACTAAAGATTATTTGTGAAAGTAGAAATGCATGTAAGCCCATAGATCCAAAAATAATAAACCTCAAGGCCCAATAGTCACCCCATATCCATAAGTTGATCCAGTCATCATTTTATGTGGGTGTCTGTGTGTGTAAGATTGACTTTTGTCTTCAAATTAATAACATGGAATCATGAAAACGCTATCCATTAATGTTATCTTTTTTCCGACTCGGCATTCTCGAAGCAAAACGCCTTGATTATCATTTTAAGAAGTTAATAATGGAAAAGGTTATATGTAAAGACTAGATATGGGATAAGCAAATAAGTTGTTGGTTAAGGTGATAAATAGATGTACCTTGTGAGGAGAAGAATATAAATCTGAATTATATGAAAGCAGGTTTGAGTTCTCTCATAATCATTTATTTCCTTTTCTCGACCCTCAGATTAAAAAAAATGAATGATTTAAATTTTTTATTTTATAAATTTGTTATTTTAAATATAAATAAATTTAAATTATTAAAATCTGATTTGCACAATTCATAAGTATAAGTGCAGTACAAACAAAATTTTAAAAAAATTAAATTACAAAATACTATAATAATAGTTTTAGAAAATATTAAATATAAATCATTTATTTTTTAATCTGAGATTCGAGATAGAATTTTGAGAGAAAAAAGGAGAAAAAAAATTTTGAGAGTATTCTCTTCCTATAAAAGTCACTAATTGGCAAAAGGCAAAAACTATTTACCAACTAAAATTTAAAAGAGAAAGCCCTTGATCAAATAAAAAAAAAAGAATGAATGACCTATATTAGATAATATATATTGGGAATAACCGTAAAAATTGTAATTATTTAACAAAATAAAAATTTGAATTTATTAAATTGCCCCTAATCAAACCTTCATTGTTTTCTTCCTCATTCTACGTTTAAAACTGATATGAATTCCAAAATTTAATTAAACTAAATGAGATTCTCTCAGGTATTTTTAGAAAAAAAAATAACACAAACATCTTTTAATTTTGTCAAAATTATAATTTTATTTTTAAATTTGACACAAACATGAATTGAAAAAAATTATATAATTTTAGGAAAACTCAAAATTTTTATTAAATGTTGAAGAAATGTTATATATATCTAAAAAGAATTTAAAATTGACAAGTCATGTTCAGCATTAGTGTGCCTTCCTACGTTGATGGACGATGATATCAAACCAAACCCTTTATTTATAAAACTATAAATATAAATTATAAATAATATGACTCACTTTTCATAGTCACAGTTCATATTCACTTTAACATGTGATAAATTTTAAATTAATATTGAAATCATATCAATTTTTTTATAAATATATTTTTGATATTTCAAATTTTGATATAATCTAGTTTTATTTTTGTCATTTGAGTCTATACAACTAATTCTAATAAAATATGAATTGTGTTTAATTTTTTGTTTTGGTTGATAAAGTTTATTTGATAGAGTTTTTTTCTATATAAATGAGGAAAAAAACTTATTGATATAAATGGGTCAACATCTATGTTAACAATAATTAAATGAGACAAGGATGATATGATTATGTAGATGTTAGATAAAGTTAAAAAAATGATGATTTTGGCGGGAGTAATTTTGGTGAAAAATAAAATTCAAATTACTTTTAAAATAAAATGCATGAGATATTGAAAAAGAAAATATGGGAAGTTTAATCAAGGGCAATTTAGTATTTTTAAATTTATATTTTAGTAATTCGTCCTTCTAAATAATTACAATTTTTATGGTCATTCCCAATAGATATTATTCTCTCTAGGTCCTTCTCTCTAATTTTTCCTAAAAAAATATTATTACTTATAAAATATTTTTTTTTGCATTTTTAAATTCTTCAAATAAGTCGCTTGAATTTTATTATTTATTTTTGTAATTCAACATGTTAATAATAATTCTTAAAAATATATTAAAAGTCTTAAGGATTGAAATATTACCATAATGGTTGAAAAAACAGAAAAAGGATAGAGGGTGAGAAGAGGAGAGGAGAGAATCTCTCCAATATTATCATAATCTAGTAACAAATTGACGGTTTTAATTCCTAAACAGTTTCTATTCCACCATCTCACCATCATATTCAAAATTACCATTCAACATGTGAAACAATTAATTTTTATTCATGTTGTTTTTTTACAAAACAATAAATGGAAGTCAATAACAAGATCTATAGTCTATTTATGTTATTTTACTTTTATGTTTTACTAAACAATAAATGGCCTGTTTGATAGCATGGAATTGAAGGGTTGGGAAGTGGAATCCAAATTTTAGATGTTTGGAAGTATGCCTCATTTGGTGTCATGTAAGAGTTTTTGATTGAATTGGAAGTGAAACTAGAAGTGGAAATAGAATTGAAACTGGAAGTGGAAGTGGGTTTTAAAGTGTGTTTGGTATGATAATGAAATTGATGTATTAATTATATTTCATTTATATATTTATATAAGGAAAGGACCAGAATACCCATGAAATTTTTATGGAAAGAAAAACACTCAACCCCATGATCGAACCCTCTGCCCCAATCCCTCACCATATTTATCAGCAGCACCCTAGAAATGCCGACAACCATCAAAGCTTGTTAAACCAATTAATCAAATGCAGATTTGAGATACAAATCAATTTAAAAATATAGGATTGAACAGCAAAATCGCGGACAGAATCTAAAGGATCAATTAGGTTCGTTGGTAGTGTTAAAGGCATCGATTGGTGAGTATCGCAATGATCTAAACAACAAGCATAGTGAAATTGCCGAGATCGAAGATATGGATATGGCGGAGGAGTCTGGGGCGACGGAGGCTAGTGGTGGCTAAAGGAAGGGGAAAAGGGCGAAATCAAGGAACCATGGAGATTGTTGGGGCCTCGCCGTCCTTCGCGGTTGTTGGTGGCTCACCGTCCTACACCGTCACTGATGCTCGTTGTCCTTCACTGCTGCTAGTGTCTCTTTGTCACTGTAAGGGATGGAGATCGTTGGTGCCTCGTTGTCCTTTGTTGTTTCTAGTGGCACACCGTCTAACATTGTCGCTGATGCTCGCTGTCCTTCACCTTTATTGGTGCCTCATCGTCACTGGAAGGGATGGAGAGGGAGCCCTTCGATTGAGGGTGGAGAGAGACGAAAGTGAACACAGGAGGGGGAAAGTTGTAAATTGATAAAATATATGAGGGTAAAATGGTCCTGAACTTTCACTTTCAGGTAACCACTCACACTTCCATGGGTTTACCCAAGGAAGTGAGTTCCACAAGGAAGTGGAATTCAACATACCAAACAAACTAATTTTTGAATTCTACTTCTACTTCCCCCCCTCAATTCTAATGTACCCAACGGGGCAATAGGGTTTTGTATGATGGAAGTTACTTTTATGGAAGTTCCCCTTCCACCAAAATTGATGGAATATGGTTTCTTAGTCCTTCCATGAGAACTCAATTCCAGTTCGATGGAATTGGGTCTCTAACCAACTTACCCTTTTCCCCCTCCTTCAGCCACCACCAACCTTTGTCATCTCAGCCTTCATCCCCCTTCGTCGCCCAAGCCTTTGACAACCACATCCCCTCCTCTTCCTCCAGCTTTGATCTCTACTTCAATATCCATACTCATATCTACAATCTTAGTGAGGATGGAAAAGAAGATCTGATGACGGAGAAGTACTAACAACAGCAAGAACACCTTCATATCTGAGAGGAAGAGTCGACGACTTCATATTTGCGACAATGTAGGAGAGGTCACGATGTATATATGAGAGGTCGCAATGGGGGATTTGGTTGAAGCTCTTCTCTATCCTCATTGTCCTCCTCTTCTCCTCTTTTCCAACGATACCTCACTTCTAGATCACTTTGATTTTCCTTTTTAGGTTGATATTTGTTTTGATTTGGTTACACTCTATTTTTGTTTAGATTGATTTTTATTGATTGAGTTTGGATTTGATTTCTCCGGCAATGAAAGTAGACAATTTCCGATGAACATTGGTTGGGAAGATACATTGTTGGTTCATGGTGATAGGTGTAACATCCTTATTTTTAAAATATAATTATAATTTAGAGATAATTATGAATTTAGTAGTAACTTTTGGAAAAAAAAATGAGGGATTTGATTAAAAAAATATAATAATAATAATAATAATAATAATAATAATAATAAATAAATAAAACCGTGGGCCCCGACAATTGAAAATGAGGGAGGCACCTCCTCATTAATAAATTGGCGCCTAATGGCACCAATTATTGGAGGTGGAGGAAGGGGTATTTATCCCTTCTCACTTCACGTAGATCGTCTACGTGAAGTGATTGTGCAGAAGGTGTATGGAGTGATATTGATAGGAGTATTTTCACATATTTGAGGATCAATAAGGTACTCAAATTCTTTTCTGATCACAAAACTTCTTTTATGAAAATGTTCTAAATAATTTTCTCTTTCTTATAATAGTAATTTTGTGTTAATTAGAGAAAATTTTAATATTAGGATTTTAGACAAATTTGAGTTTTGTTAATATAAGCCTATAGGAATATAGAGGAGGATTAATAGTTAATTTTAATCAGGTTACTTTTGTTATGTAGTTGGTATATAATTTTATAATGAATTTTCTCTATAATTAATCTATGAATAATTCTATATTGGGCTTTTTATCCAATTGAATTTGGATTAAATAATTTATTTGGTTTGTTGGAGGTATTATTGAAATTCTTTTTTTTTTATAGAGAAATACAGAGAGGCTATAAATTAGACTCCGATCTAATGGCTTCTGATATAAAGTCAGGAACCACTATGAACGTATGAATCCTGCAACCAGCCTTTAAAGATTCTTTTGCTAAAATGCCAGCGATAGTGTTTACTTCCCGTGGGCACCAATCAACATGCAGCTCCCAATCAATTCCTATCCATGAGGTGATCTGATGCAGTAAGGTACTCTCCACGTGATCTTCATCCCATCCTCCAGACACCAGCTTCACCAGTTCCAAACAATCGGTTTCAATAATAACTTTCCTCTAATGACAATCCCAAGCAGGTTTTATACCCCATAATACCGCCCAGATTTCGGCGTGGAAACAGCTTCCCCGTCCGACATTTGCCAAGAATCCTTCGAGGACTCCCCCATTTGAATCCCGTGCAATACCTCCGCAGCCAGCAACCGCACCACCGCCACAACTCGCCCCATCCACGTTGAATTTTATCCAATTCAGTTGAGGCGCACACCAGTTCTGGAAATTACCTGAATCACATCTTCCTGGAAATAACTTGAAATTCTAATTGGTTTAGTTTGGTAAATTTTGTGGTATAAGAAATTATAAATTATAATTTGATATTAAGATTATATTTTTATATGATTTTAATTATGTGGGAGTTTCAAATATTGTTTAATAATTAGATTATATTCATATTAATTAGAAAATGAGATGTAATTATTCTAGGAGGTTGATATTGATGATTTTATAATAATAGGTACGTTAAAGGTGAAACTTTAATTTATAAAATTAAGTGGTTGACGAGAGAGAATGTTATAAAGGTTGTTTAAGGATTGCTAAGGAAGTTAGAATATTTAAAAATAATAGTTGTAGAGGAAAATTGGAGATGAATTATGTAAATTATTTATTTTAGTATTGCTTGGGGTTAATTGTTACTTAAATTGATAATGTAGAGTTTTCTTGGGATCGGTAATTGTTTGTGTTTAGTACTCAAGTTAAGGTGAAGTTTGGAATTGAGGTAACTGAGGTTAATTTATTTTATATGCTTGTTTTGGACTGTAAGGTGTTTTCTAAACCTTACTTTCATCTATACTGCTTGTATGTGTTTTGAAAGATTATGTGTATGTTTGAATATGAACCTAGTTCAGTGAAGCAGTGTATTTTCCAAATTGTATATATGAGCATAGATATTATTAAAATTGTTGCTATTGTGATAGTTCTGATGTTTGAAATGGAATGTTGTATAAGGTATGATAATTGGTAAATGTTTTGAGAACTATATTGATATATTGTTGTTCTGTTATAAGATATGGTGGGTTGTGTGGAAGAGATATGGTGAAACTATACCCATTGGCTCTCTCATTCCTGGCCTAGATTTTGAGTTGAGTGTTTTGGGCGGACACCTCTCTGTTACGGTATATTGGTGGTGGCATGGGAGGGGGCAGTATTCTTGAAGTGACTAGCCAACCAACCTTTAGCTGGGTATACTAGCACTAATAGGCTGTACCACGTCCAGAAGCTATAAGGAGGAGCAGGATGGATGAGTGGGGATGGTTCTAATTATTGAATATATTATGCAAAGTTTAATTATTGAGAATATTATTGATATTATGTTAGTTAAACCTGCTTCTCTAACTTACATTCTTTTCCTGCATATTTTGTAAATTAATTTTTGGTTATTGAGACTTTATGTCTCACCTCGTTGTTGTAAATATTTTTCAGGCAAGACCTCTAATTTGGCTAGATCGGCCAAGGGGAGCAATTAGAGGCATAGACGCTGAGAATCCTGTAGGCCTCTTGTGGTATTGGTGTTGTATTATTTTCTATATTACCATAATAGGACATCTCATGTTTTTAAAGATATCATATTTACTATTTGGATAACTGTTTTAGAATAATTGTTTAACTTTTGTTAGGCAAGAGGCCTTATTTTCGTATTCTAAGATTTTGGTGGACGTACAACCATATCTATGATAGAAAAATTGTTTTGTATGAAATCTTAATTGCGGGGTTCAATATCGTAAGACTCGTGGGCTGTGAGTTCTCCTGTTGTTATATGTGCATTGAGTAATGAATATCTTTGTAGCGGGTTTGTGGGCGAGTTTGTGCCCTGAACTCCGATATGTTTTAAATGAGAAACGGTTTTCAATTATCACCGGTTAACCAAATTTTGTAAAATCATTACGGATAATTGTAATTTGAAGAAAGGGTCGTTTCACTAGGTGTTGGATCTATTGATTTTTTGTGGGAGGGATTTTTCCCCCCTCTTACTTGAGTGTATTTTGGTATTTTTCTACTACGAAAATTTAACATAACCTCTACAGTCATACCAAATATACTTTAAAACTCATTTCCATCTCCACTTCCAATTCACATACCAAACGTGGCATTAAAGTTGGGTACACAAGTTCTTTCAATTATTCCCCTCCCATGGTCAGTTATTGGAAATCAACCATACACTTGGTATTAGAGCATTCAGCTCCAATTTTTTCTTTTTCTTTTTTCTTTCTTGCCAACAAAAAATTCATTGAAAGGAAAATTCGAGTACAACGATTAGGACAAAAGTTAACACAAAAGCATATAAATAACAAAGCTAAAAACGCAAACTAACCCTAAATAGCATGACAAAATACTAAAAGGAAAATAGAAAACAATACAACTATCAACCAGATAATTCAGAGCTTGAACATCCTTCCATGGTAAACACTGTAAATGAAGTGGTGGTTGCATTGCTCAATTTGAGGAGCAAGACCCAATCAATGAAGCTTTGGTCGCCTAGTCAGCTACCAAACTTGCTTCTTTGGGAATCCACAAATGAGAGTGGTTCCTAATAGATTTCCTTAAGAAAATTGAATTCTCAAGGAGAACAACACTTGGCCATTCCACATCTGTAATCACAAATGCAACAAGCACATATCCTTCATCAGTAGCAAAACCATCTTGGCGGCTAAAACCCTAGAAGAGGGAAAGAAACCCTAATAGGTAAATAGTTATGAGTTTAATTTTCAACTCTTGTACATAGACTAAGCCTAATCAAAATTAAGAATAGTGAATGCAAAGCTCAATCTCATTCTATGTTATTGTTATTATATATCAATAAGTCAAAGTTTATTAATAGTGGTCTAATTATTAATAAAAGTATAAATCTTTCAACTCTTGCAGTATAACTACTTCCTGATTTTTGATATACTTTTAATTTTTGTTTGTTGTATTATTGTTGTTAGGTTTATAGCTTACCTTTATTGCTTCTAATATCATTGTACCAAACCAATTTTCTCTCTCTCATTCATGCAATCGCTTTCAAAACCCTAATGGGGAAGTTAATATGCTCTTGGATGACTTCAACAAGTTAGGCAAATTATTATGTTAAAGTTTGGATGTATCGGGAACACTCATCATCTTCAAGTTTCAAGCTCCAACTTCATCATGCTACAGAGTCATGTAAGGCTGTGGCGGTTGGTGTGAACTATTATAATGATTGTTTATGTATCTTTCTTGTGGTCTATGTTAAGTTAGTTGATTAACTCACATACACATAGGCTTTTAACACTACCTCATTTTATTTTATTTTTTTTATTGAAATTGATTTTTATTAAAAAAATGAATTGTAATGGATAGCTCAACTCATATGGAAGATAATTTAAAATGCTCAAAAAGTACTTTAAAGCCTATTTGGTTCAACATTTCAACTACATACCCATCTAGCAATGCAACGTAATGTATTGCCACAAGCTTGCTTGGTGGTTTATTGGGAACAAGACATTTGACCCCACCAATGCACAAAAAAGATCCGATTAATGAGGAAGTCACTAATGGAAAAAACTATAAGACAAAATAATTTTCAATGTCAAATGTATGAAAACAATGACATATCCAAGCAGCACTTTTAAGAACACATTACATTACAAGGATTTGGAACACCTTTTAGTAAACTACGTTTACTGTACATTTCGTACACTTGTTCATATCATCCAACATTAGTAGTTTCAGCCCGTTGAAACTCTACACCCTTGATAATGCAATGTATAGTTGACCATGAGAGAAGACCGGGCTTGGAAGTTAGAATCACCCTTGAGTTGAGATAATTTTCATCATCCATATGTTCTATCAAGTGTGCGTAGGTTGCATCAATAATACACCTGATTGGATTACTGTCATCACTTAACAATTTTGAAGGTATTGAGATATTTTCAATACCATCATGCGAGAGACCAATCTCTCCATCCCCTACTTGTAACAAATTCAAGAATGATTTGATTTTATCATGTTCATCAGGATCTGTTGAAGACTGTAACCTTATATTCTTAGTGAGGCGAAGCAATTTGTACTCCTGCCAATTATTAGAAGTGTTGAAATTTTCTTTTCCCTTTTGTTAATGTGCAAGTCTGAAATTGGCTTTCTTTTGTGTGTAGCTTTTCATGTGTTAATTAATACCCTATCAAATTGAGGGGTGTATACAACCACATTAATGAGTCTTTCCTTTACAAGATATTCTCTATTTCTATTTTTTATTGATTCTCCAGATTTCCTCTTCAAATTTTAAAAAGAGGATCTTCAGAATCACTCAAGATATTTTCACACAATTTAAATTTAAATATATAATCTAAATGGATATTTATTAGTTATAACTCGATCATCCTCTTTCTCTCATTTTTTTGATACACACACACACACACTCTCTCTCTCTCTCTCTCATTTTGATTGTTTGATGATTGATTTTAAATTTTCAATTTCCAAACATCAATGGAAGCAAAAAGATTAGAAGCAAATATGTTGAATTGAAAGGCATTTTTAATTTATTAATTATTAATTACTTTATTTAATTTTCAAAACACAACTTCCGATATACACCTTAATGAGTTTTTACTTCCCAAGAATCTCTCATTTCCCATGCCTTTCCTTAACCTATCCCGCATCTCAAATCAAATTTCATATTAGTTTCACTTTCCGTGTTTCGTATTTTGATCATTATTTCAAATCCTTCTAATCTTGTAGTCATGCCAGTATCTTGAGAATCACACATATAGGATACAAAATAACAATTTGGAATAGAAATAGTTCTGATTAACCTAATATGAAAAAAGAAAATATTTAATTCAAGATATAATCATGCACATTATAACTATTTAGATAGAAAATGTGACATCAATTTTTTTACATCTAATAAAAGAGAGAAGGTAGATGTAAAAAACAGAGAAGGGATTGCTAAAAAAAACATATTTTACCTAACCATGCCCATTATCATGAGGATTAGATTTTGCATTCGCTTTCAATTTCAGAACAAAAATAACGGAATCTCAAATATTTATAATCTCATCAATACCTATATAACATCAGAAGTGTGGAATATAAAAAAAATTAAAAATTGAATTTTAAATTTGAAAAAACATTATTTAATAATATAAAAACATATGTGAAATGCAAACGCTACAATATAAAGAAATAATTATTTGAATAATTTTTAATATTCCAAAAGTAACACAGTTAATACCAAAACTTCTCCCCACCGCCCTCTCTCCAAAAATTTCTGATAGAGCCTAAAATTTGATACCAGAAAGTGATTATTATTGATATTAGAAAGTGATTATTATTGTTGTTGTTGTTATTTTTATTATTAATCAATCATCAATAATTAATAATTTAATAATAATAATAATCAATATAAATATAATCCTCTAAATCTGATAAATAATAATACTAATATTGAATTCATGGACACGGATAATGATCACTTCTTCTTCTTCTTTTTTGCCATAATTACTTTGTAATTCCCCAAATTATCTATTGTTATCTCCCATAGATTTAAAAATTTACTACTTTTTTATAATTGACTATTAAATTTTCCTTCACCACCTAAAAATATTTGATTACGAATGTCCATTATAATAGGGATCAAATTTTCCATCCCCTGCCCTTAAAATTAGTTGTCATAAATATTGCTTCCTACTATGTATTCATTTTCAAATTAAAAATAAAAATATAAGAATCTCAAAACTTTATAATCTTATCGGAACATATATATATATATTGAAATTGAATTTTTAAAATTAAAGATGTTATTTTTTTAACTGAAAAAAAAACATGTCAAAAGAAAACAGTATTACATTAAGAAAAATTGGTTAATTTCAATACCCTACCCACTGTAGCGTCCGAAATTTGGAAAATATGAAGCCGCCACCAAAATTTTAAAAAAGGATAATTTTGGAAATATCTGTTTTTAAAAAACGGATACTGGTATACAAAAACTATTTAGGGTTCAGGAGTCGATTGTGTATGGGGAAGGTGTTAGGCATCCCACAACACCCATTCATACGAATGGTTACCCTAAGTTAATTATTTAAAAATATTATGGCCTTTAATCTTATGATAATTACCCAAATAAAAAATAGAATATTTATAAAAATAAATGAAATGAAAGCTAAAGGAAGCTGTATGGGCCAATTACCCCTGTACTGGAATGAGTTATCTGAAAGGAAGCTATATGGGATGGAGCTTGTTGATCAAACTTTAGCACAGATTCGAATCATTCGTGAGAGGCTTCTTGCAGTACAGAGTTGACAGAAAAGTGATAAGTAAAATATTTGCATATTTATTTTCCCTTATATGATGATTTTATGGACGATATTTGCATTTAATATAATAAATTTGGGTGTGATTGATAAATAAATATTGTTTTTGGAATAAATAGCATTTAAAATAAAATAAAAAAAATAAAAAAAGCACTGTAGCAGACACCGGTCACTGTAGCAACCGCAGCACTGTAGCATGTCGACAACACTGTAGCAGCCGCCAGGGGAATAGTAGCAGGTCGACGGGTACTGTAGCAGCCGTCAGGGGAATAGTAAAAGTACTGTAGCACACGTTTTTTCCCCCCTATAAATAGAGATCAAAGCCAAGCTCAAAAGGAGAAGAGAGGAAGAGAAGCAGAGGCCCTTCTCCGACCGGGAGAGGTCCTTCTCTGACTGGGAAAGATCTTTCTCTAACATTTCTGAGTTCTTTATGTTGTTTTTGAGATTTAATTTCATGTATTGCATGCCTCTATCTTGGAAGGCTTAGGATTTTATTTTGCATACCGCCTACATGGAAGGTTTTACCTCCTAAATGGACGGCTAGATTTCTTCATCTTTCATTCATCTTTTGGTTGTATATTTATGTTTGAGAATTTAATATTCAAGTTTATGCAGTATTTCTGAGGCTTTCATTCTAGCTTAATGTCAATTTATTTTGGTTTTGTTTTTAATTTCATCATGTGCTAAATTTTCATTTTCCTAGGGTGATGACGTAGCTTACTAATGACGGATTGAATCTTAACTTATTAAATCTAGTTTGAATTTCTCCTTCATGATTGAGTTTTAATTATTATTCTTAATGCTTTTGATTGATTGGCCATCTTTTAAATGATTTCAATATACATGTTAAGACCGGAAGGAGATACATGTGTATAGACCCTATAATTAAAACCATAACTTGCATATGAAATAGGAATATATTCATATGAGTTGTGTAATCTTACTGAGTTCCATAAATCTTAATGCATGATTAATTGCTTAAATTCATATAGGAATATATTGGATTAGCAATTGATTCTAGAATTGCTTGACCTTGGAAGAGGCTAGTAATTAAATTAGGGAAACTCGACTATCAATCATGTGGAATAAATTGGGCTAGAATAGATAAGTGATTCAATCCGGAATTTGTAAAGTGAAATCTAATCCCTAGGGCTTTTTCTCATATTTGCTTTCATATCATCTGCATTCATATTTAATTGTTTTTCTTTTATTTTGTACTCTCAATCTAATCGATCGACTAAATAGAATTAAAATTACCTATTTTGGTACTTAGTGCTCAATCCTCGTGGGAACGATACTCTACTCACTTCTATATTACTTGATTACGACAGTGTACACTTGCACTATTTAATTGATCATCTGAACACGTATCAAGTTTTTGGCGCCGTTGCCGGGGATTGTTGTCATTAATATCAATACCAAGTAATTTTAATACTAATTTAGTCTGCATGTAAAATTTCAAAAAAAAAAAAAGAATTATTCACGGCATTCATTTGGTGATAACTTGTCATATCTTGGTTCTTTTTCTGGAATGCATGTGAATGGAATGAGACATGAAAATATAAATGCTGGTTGGATTGAAAATTCTTCTCCTTATAATTGTTTTTCTTGTGCTTATTGTGGAGAGTGTCATTCTTATGAGCATTGTCCATATAGCAATACCAGTCATTATGTGAGAGATGATTTCAATATGAACCAAACTTGTTTTGATCATTCCTTTTATCCTGGTGGAATTTTGGAGCAACAAAAATCTTTGGATCCATATGTCAGGTATTCTCCTAATCCTCCTTTCTACTCTTATCCATATATTGAAGAACAAACTCTTGAGCATAAGGAAAAATCTGATTTAGAAAGATTGATTGAGGAGTTTGCGGAATCAACAGAGAGATTTTGTAGAGAGCAAAAGGAAAGTGACACTAGAGTTGAGTCAAGTGTCCAAAATATTGGAATATATGCGAGTCAAATTATTTCATCACTTGAAACCATGAGGCAAGATAATTCTTTGAGCATGATTTCCACTCCTTGTGTTGATTATGATTATTGTGAGGACGTTGAGGATGTGGAATTGAATGAAACTTTACCTCTTGTGGCATGTGATAAGGAACTTGAAATCACTTTTGGAGAAAATAATGGATGTCCAATAGAGGTTCCGCCTGTGGAGTCTAATCTTTGTGAGTTTGATGTTGAAACTAATGTGGATATTGCAAATGATGTTGTTCATGTCTCTCCTGTTGAAGTATTGACTCTTACTGATGAGAGTCAAGTGGATTTTATGGGATGCTCTAAAATTTTGGAAATTCCTAAATCTGTTTGCAAATACATGCATGATGTGCTTTATTTGAATTCAGTAAATAATTGTACTCTAAAATTGTCTATGATTGAAGAAGTACAATTAATTACTTTGAATGATCATTTCTTGTGCATGAACCATTGTTGCTTGAAAAGAAATGCAGACAAGGTGATCCTTGTGTTTGATACTTTTGATTAGTAGTTTGTGTTTGAGAAGTCTGGCTGAAGACTATAAATTTAGCGCTGCTTGGGAGGCAACCCAAAGTTTGGTTTGATATTTTGTTGTGATTTTGTAGGACTTCTGGTAGCTCCTGATGACGTATTCTACTTAGATAGTTTTTTTTAAAAGAAAAAATAATTTTTTTTTAATTTTTGTCTAGCCAAAGACGTTAAAGAAGGGCGGCTATTTGGGAGACAACCCAAAACTTCTTTCCTACTCTCTCAAAACTTCTTTCCCACTCTCTCAATTTTCTTTCCTACTCACTCAATTCTTTCCTATTCTCATTTTTCTTTCCTACTCACTCATTTCTTTCCTACTCTCATTTTTCTTTCTTACTCACCGAAACACACTACACTGCATTGAGCATTTTAGTTTTCATCATTTACATTTTAAGTTGCCATGGAGGAATCTCTTGCAAAGCTTAAGAACAGGTTCCCCACTCTTCCCAAAGATGTGCTCAGGAAGATCTATAGCTGTCGACTTGAAAGGATGAAAGTATTCAATCGTTTGGGCCTTCCTGTGGATATACGTTGGATCATTGAAGCTAAGGTACGTTTAGCAGGTGAGATTCATAATTCATTTGTTAAACCTTTGCCAGGAATGGGAAGAAGTTCTTACTCCAAAAAGAGAAGAGCTAAAAGAATGAAGGTCTGCTATAAATGTGCAAGGTGGACATGTGATCAGCGCTGTAGGAGTAAAGGTATGGTTTCTGTAAATCGAGAAGATAAAATCAAATTTATAAAGGATGGACTGAGTAAGGAGTCACTGGATGATATCATTCAAACTCTTGAGACGCATCCAAGTGGTGATGTTCATCGTATTCTTCTCGATTTAGCAGACATATTCAATAAAGAAAAAGAGCGCTATTGTCTTAGGAATCTGACGTTAAAAGACCCTGTTTGCCAGTTTATAAGAAAACTGGATGGGAAGCAAATCCTCGATTCATAGAAAGCGTTTAAGCCGTTTCTGGACGTAAAACCAGAGGAAGATGTGAGCCAAAATCACAACTACTGTACATAATCATGCGTGTCTTTAATTTGTTTTGTTTTTTTTTCCATAGCTTTTGTCTAATTTTTATTATCCTTTCGGCAGTTTTTTTTTCTACTCTACTGTATCTTTTGACTTCCTTTCCTCTTTTTGTTTGATTTCTTCACACAATGGCCCACCGGTTATTTGTGTCGGAAATTTTTTCAAACTTCTTTGAAAAATGTGTGATTTGTGTGATTTTGTTGTCGTTGTTTTAGTATTATATATATGTACTCTTTCATTTGTAAATATGCACACTTCCATTTGTAAAATGAATTCTTTCTCTTGTAAGCGTACATGGTCCGAGAGAAACATAGAGAAAAAGGTTATCACACAAAAATGTAGATTCACATCTATTTGCATTTTAGGTGAAACTGATTTGGGCAAGAAAGGAGAGTTTATAACAGCAGCAAATGAACTTGGAATTGCATTAGCTGCCAGAAAAATCAACGTTGTGTACGGGGGAGGCATCCAGGGCCTAAAGGGAAGTGTGGTTGTTTCTGCATCCATGAATGGAAGCAAGGGTTTAAGTGTAAAGGTAAAGGAGTTGCAAGATCATACTTTTTCCTTAGGACAAGAGTTACAGGTTTCGAGCTTGCCTGAACAGATGGGAGTAATGTTCCACCATGCTCAAGCTTTTATTGCTCTACCCGGTGGTTTGGGGACATTGGATGGCATTTCTAGTGTTGCTTATTGGGCTAAGTTAAACTATCACAAAAAACCATTAGGATTGTTAAATGTTAATGGTTTTTATGATAATCTGTTGTCTTTTCTTGATCATGCTGTGGAAACAGGATTTATACCCCAAGCGACTCGCCACTCCATAATTGCTGCACCAACTGCTGATCAGCTGCTCGATCAAATGCAAACCTATGAACCTAAACCAGATCTGCTCGTCAAGCAAATAGGTGGGCCATCTTCAGATAGCAGTCAGAAGCAGAACCCAGATACTGCTCTTAGGTTGTAACTTTCCTTAATCTCTTGGTTTTACTTTATTGTGTGTTTATGTTAAAAAAAAAACACCTTCTCTAAGTTCTAGAAGACATTGGGGACAATGTCTGATTTAGGTTGGGGGAGGAGAAAAAAAAATTTTGTTTTTCTTTTGTTAGTTAGTAAAACCATTAGATGCATGGGGTGTGGAAAAAGATGGCAGAGTAAGGAGTTATTCTTAACTCCTGAGACGCATTTCATTAGTTGCATTTCTTTAGTTGCATGATTTATTTTTATCTTTTTCAAAAAAAAAAAAGAGGCATTTCATTATTTGCATTTCTTTTTGTTTTTCAAAAAAAAAAAAAAACTTTTTCAAGTACTTTGTAATGATCTTAAGAAGTATATAAGTTTTAAGTATGGATCAATTGAATTTAGAGATTTTATAGCATGAATGAACGACTGATTGTTGCAATTGGTGATGAATTTTGAGATTGAATGAACTGAGTTTAAAAATTCTTAGCCGTGAGCTTCTGAGCCTATAATGATTATTTCTCTTGTGTGAGATATTCACCTATTAAGTTGTCACTCTAGAACTTGTTTTAAATCTGGTTGAAATTACATCTCACATGCTCATTCAAAAATGATAAAGGCATTCATTTTCTTTAGCCAGAGCCAAATAGCCAACCTTGCAATTATACCGTTGATAAGCCCCTTTGAGCCTAATTGATTATTTCTTTGTTTTCAACCCAGTAACATATGCTTTAATGATATATCAAGTGCTTTTACCTTATTCGAAAGATTAATGGAGCATTTGAAATTTTTGTGAAATGGGCTTTTGACAAAGTATGGGGGTGTATCTATCATCAACTTTATAGTTGCAATTCAAAAAAAAAATGAAAAAAAAAAGAAAAAAAAAATTATGAAAAAAAAGAAGAAAAGAAAAAAAAAACAAAAGAAAAGAAAAAAAAAATGTTAAGTGTTTGAATTGTGGGTTGTTGTGATGAGATAAATTTATAAGTAGCCCATTTTTCAATTGCTCTATTTCTTTAGCCTTTCATATCATACTTTACATTCCTTTACCTTAACCCCATTACAACCCTTAATAAGTCCTTTTGATTTGAATTATGCATGTGAATTAGGTAGTGGAGATTGAGATTTTTAGCAAGCCTATGGTAGTGCAATTTTTTCGGTTGAATTTGAGCGAAACACTTACCCTTAAACACTTGAGAGATTGAGAGGATGAGTTACAAGTACGAACTCAGTTTATTCATTTTCAATTAAAGTTACCAGTTTATATTTTCACTGATTCATTAATACTATGATCTCTTTATTTTTCAATTGTGTTCTTACTTATGACCTGACACTTCTGATTTTGTTGGAAGCACTTATTATTTACTTCTTGTCCGAGGACGTCCAAGAGTTAAGTGTGGGGGAATTTGATAAGTAAAATATTTGCATATTTATTTTCCCTTATATGATGATTTTATGGACGATATTTGCATTTAATATAATAAATTTGGGTGTGATTGATAAATAAATATTGTTTTTGGAATAAATAGCATTTAAAATAAAATAAAAAAAATAAAAAAAGCACTGTAGCAGACACCGGTCACTGTAGCAACCGCAGCACTGTAGCATGTCGACAACACTGTAGCAGCCGCCAGGGGAATAGTAGCAGGTCGACGGGTACTGTAGCAGCCGTCAGGGGAATAGTAAAAGTACTGTAGCACACGTTTTTCCCCCCTATAAATAGAGATCAAAGCCAAGCTCAAAAGGAGAAGAGAGGAAGAGAAGCAGAGGCCCTTCTCCGACCGGGAGAGGTCCTTCTCTGACTGGGAAAGATCTTTCTCTAACATTTCTGAGTTCTTTATGTTGTTTTTGAGATTTAATTTCATGTATTGCATGCCTCTATCTTGGAAGGCTTAGGATTTTATTTTGCATACCGCCTACATGGAAGGTTTTACCTCCTAAATGGACGGCTAGATTTCTTCATCTTTCATTCATCTTTTGGTTGTATATTTATGTTTGAGAATTTAATATTCAAGTTTATGCAGTATTTCTGAGGCTTTCATTCTAGCTTAATGTCAATTTATTTTGGTTTTGTTTTTAATTTCATCATGTGCTAAATTTTCATTTTCCTAGGGTGATGACGTAGCTTACTAATGACGGATTGAATCTTAACTTATTAAATCTAGTTTGAATTTCTCCTTCATGATTGAGTTTTAATTATTATTCTTAATGCTTTTGATTGATTGGCCATCTTTTAAATGATTTCAATATACATGTTAAGACCGGAAGGAGATACATGTGTATAGACCCTATAATTAAAACCATAACTTGCATATGAAATAGGAATATATTCATATGAGTTGTGTAATCTTACTGAGTTCCATAAATCTTAATGCATGATTAATTGCTTAAATTCATATAGGAATATATTGGATTAGCAATTGATTCTAGAATTGCTTGACCTTGGAAGAGGCTAGTAATTAAATTAGGGAAACTCGACTATCAATCATGTGGAATAAATTGGGCTAGAATAGATAAGTGATTCAATCCGGAATTTGTAAAGTGAAATCTAATCCCTAGGGCTTTTTCTCATATTTGCTTTCATATCATCTGCATTCATATTTAATTGTTTTTCTTTTATTTTGTACTCTCAATCTAATCGATCGACTAAATAGAATTAAAATTACCTATTTTGGTACTTAGTGCTCAATCCTCGTGGGAACGATACTCTACTCACTTCTATATTACTTGATTACGACAGTGAACACTTGCACTATTTAATTGATCATCTGAACACGTATCAAAAAGCTTCGCTGACAAGAGAAGACAGCCACTAGAGTTTGAGGTTGGTGACCATGTGTTCTTGAGAGTGTCACCAGTTATGGGCATCGGGAGAGCTATCAAGCGGAAGAAGCTTAGCCCGAGATATATATGTCCTTTTGAAATTCTTGCGAGAATCAGGCTTGTTGCTTATCGAGTAGCCCTACCCCAAAACTTGAGCAGGTTCCACGATGTGTTTCACGTTTCCCAACTAAAGAAGTACGAACTGGATCCATCTCACATTATTGAATATGAAGAAGTCGAGTTACAAGACAACTTCACATATGAGATAGAGCCAGAACATATTATTGAGCAAGAAGAACGACGACTCAGACACCGAAGCATTCCATTTGTGAAGGTGATCTAGAAGGGAATGACTCAGAGGGAAGCAACTTGGAAAGCGGAAGCGAATATACGAAGACGTTATCCGGAGTTTATGGATCAAGTTGTGTGACAAATTTTAAGGACGAAATTTATTTTACTGGGGGAGAAATGTAATATCCCAAAAAGTGATTAAGGGCTAATGACTTCAAAAGTGAATGTAATTATTGTTGAATAAACACTTTTGGAGAATGTGTGATGGAAATTTGGTGGTTTTAGTGACTCTAATGGTTTTCTTGTGAAAAATTGTGTGGGAATAGGTTTTATTATTGATTTTGGAGCCATTGGACACATTGGTTGAAAATTTGAAAAACTGTTAAGTGTAATTCTGTGCAGGGCAATTGGTTTGTATGGACATTTTAAATGGGCAAATGATTTCTAAAAATTCTGAAACTTTTCAGTCTTAAAGTTCACATGTCAAGTTTCAACATGGACATATAACTTGTGTTATTTCGATTTGTGAGCTAAGAGTTATGAATTTTTGAAATTTGCCCAGCGAAATTGATTATTTTCTAGAGCATCAGTCAAAGAAATTAACTTTGGAAATGATATACTTCTAGCTAGTAAAAGGCTATATTTTTTCTTGAAACTAAACTCAATAAGGGTTCTATAGCCTTTGGAATCACTGCCACTTTGATTTTTCTAGAATTCGTTATGATTTTTCAAAGATTGAGCAGAAAATCCGAAAATGGAAAAATAGGGAATTATGACATCAGCTCATTAAAAGATGATGTTAGCATGGATTATTAATCATATTGCCTTATCTTCTTCAGCCATTTCACGCCATTTTCAGGTGAAGCAAGAGAGAGAGAGAGTTGAGAGAGTTTAGAGAGAGAAAAGGAAGAAATCTCACAAGGTAAGCCAATTTCTCCGACGATTTAGCTCTTAACGTATATAACTTGACCCTAAGCTACTCTTCTTTGTTCTTTAAGGTTTTGAGGCTAAAAAATCTATTGTTATTTAGGTCAGGGTTTTAGCCATCTTTGGCAAAAGCTTGTGGGAGTTTGAGGTAACTTCCAAACCTTCGTATATTCACTATTCTGGCTGCTGTAGGTAATTTAATCGGTGAAATTTCTCCGGATTACCATTGGTTTTAAACTTTAGAAATGTATGTGTCTAAGGGTTATGCTACCCAATTTTAGTTCAAATGGTAGTAATAACTCAATTAGATAGTTAATAAAGTGGTTAGGAGTATAAAAGAACGCGTTTACGGAGCCGAAATCGTAAAACCCCGATTTTCCCCGAAGAACACATAAATTTTGGCCAGCTCTAGAAATGGGTCTTAGAGTTGAATTTTCAATGATTTGATGGTTCCATTGAGTTCAAGAGGAAAAATTAGGTGGGGTTACAGTTGGTCACTTTTTCGTAAAAGGCTGAAAAACATAATTACGAAAACGCCCTTGAAACTTTTAAAGTGGGGCTGCCAAGGGTAAATTTGTAATTTAACATTGAATTTGATAATTTCGAGTCTAGAAATGGATTCCTTGAGCGGAAATATATTAGGATAGCTCAGGTTATAATTTTAGGAAAAGTGCAGCCAGACCAAGTACGGCGGGGCCGGCCCGGGTCCCCGGGGGCATTTTTATAAATTTTCATTATAGAATCATAAAATCCCCAGAAATACTATGAAAGTGTCTAAATGGTGCATTTGGAATTATAGGATTCGATATTTGCCCTGATCGCGAGCAGCCTGTGCCAGTGCCAGTCAGGAAAGAACAAGGCAGTAACTCTTCCCTTATATTATGTGTAAATGCAGTGTATGTATGTGTGATCATTTTTTATGATGAGTTGTGATATTGCTACCTATACAACTAGTGACAGCTGTTGTTATACAATGTAAGCTGGTGATATGACTATATAGTGCAAGCTGGTGACTTGATTATACAGCATAAGCTGGTGACTTGATTATACAATGTGAGCTGTCGTATTGTGTATACAGCCGTGAATGCTGTCATTTGTGGTGAAAGCCATGTATTATTGTGTCGTTGCTGATTGTGATTTACTTATATGCTATCTGTTTATATACTGTATAAGTGATTTGTTACTACTGGGATTCTCTTGAATCTCATTCTTTCTATTAACTAATCTTTCAGACAGGGCAAGTGGCTCCAAAGGGAAGGAGACAACCAAAGGCAGTTAGGACATTTTAGGGATATTTGACTTGGTTGTTGGTTATCTATGTTTTGGTTGGAATTACTGTTTATATATCTGGGATGTAAATATTAGAATGATTTTGTGTAATCCCCTATTGGGAAAACTATAAACCCTTAGTTGAGATATAGACAAACCCGGGGTTCACTGGGATTTATGCTATACACTATGATATATATATATAAATATGAATGCGATTGAACTACACAGGGTAATTAAATTCGAAACATGAACTTGAGACCAGGACTGGGAGGAAATTTTGAAAGAATTTATGAAAACCCTACCGTCAAGAAGGGATTGAAATGAGTTTAATTATCCATTGGTCTCTAACTCATTTTGATTACGCATTTTTGAATTATAATTACGTTTTTAAAGGCATGGTGTTACACTTTTCATCTTCATCCATGCCTTCATCCCTAAAAGTGTACAACAAATTTGAGTCTAAACATTAATAATAAAAAACAATAAAATCATACAAGCAAAGAGATTGAAGCTATCAAAACTGCTATTATTTAATAATAATGGAAAAATGAAATTCCAATGCATATGGAGGGATAAGTTATTATTTAACATTTTACAAATGAGGCTATCAAACTCATCATCAATAAGGTGCAAATAATCTCCTACAGAGCTTTGCAAATACTTGGAAGAAAAGAACAACTAAGAGGTTTCTTTGCATCTATTTAAGCTGGAAAATCATAGTGTAGCACTAAAACTACAACACACAAAACAGATTTTAAAAAACCATAGATAATTTGAAGCAATAGCCTTAGGGCTTGTTTGGTATGAGGGGAGGGGAGGGAAAGTGGACGAGGGAAATTTTTTTTAGATGGATTTAAAAAAATGAAAAAAGTAGGGTATAAAGTTTTTAATTAAGTTTTCTTACTCTTTAATCTTACATATTATCTATATTAAAATTTTGTAACCCCACTTCTCCAATTTTCTTAAATCCAACGCATAAAAATTTTCCCTTCCCTCTCTTTCCCTTCAAATCCTTCATACCAAACAGACCCTTAATAGTTTCTTTCACTTAACAAATAAGAACCATTTAGTCTAACCCATTAACCTTTACCATTGACGCCCGCTAGTAGAAATGGAAGATTAAATATTAGATGAACATAGGAAATGATCAAACTATTAGAGCTGGTGTTCATCTAATACAAATCCATTTCTTTAATGTTGAGTACACGCATACTATAAAAAAGAACTGGAAAATTAAAATCTACAACGCAAAAGAGAGAATTTTGTATGCAAAAAAATGACATGAAAATTTAAGAGCTTTGATCAGAGTATAAAATCTAACAATTAAACAGTCACCATAGACAATGATTTCTGAAAGGAAAGATCAAAACTTACAACAGATAACATGTTGTTCCAAAATAAGATAATTCATATTGCATCAGATGTACTCAAACTTCCTATCCAATATTCAATTGAAACGTGATGAAATATGAAAGGAATAGCAAAATGATTAACAATTTAAAAAAGAAGGAAAAGAGCAAGTTGGAATGAAAATATCAAAGTATTGCAAAACTACACCCATTTCAGAAACACAACCCAATTTCAAACGCTGATTAGCCAAAAAAAAAATCTAGACGCTGTTGAAGATTAAGTGGGTCTAGAACCAAACCCAATATCACAAAAGATCAAACGAGGAAAGTGACAACGCCATTTATTTGGAAAACAGAGGTTTGCTTTTATTTTCAATATAGGGTATAAATGGGAATATGAAAAAAAATCTTTAGGGAAAAATAGTACCAAATTTTTTTGCTCCCTCCAAAAAACCCCAATTTGGAGGGAATGAATATGAGGGGATGGGAGCGATTTGGAATCAATTTTTTTAGGTCCCTCCCCTCCAATATTTCATACCAAACAAGGGGAGGGATCCATTTTTATCCCCTCCCATCCCCTCCTCTCCAACCAAACAAGGCCTTAGTCACATGAGCCTTTGTTGGATGCCATATTGTCTCCGATAAAAGACTTCATCCAACAATATATTGGCTCTTTTTCCATCAGGATGAACGATGGGCTACATTGCTTGTGCAAGAAAACCAACCCTCTTGATGTACCCAAAGCTATCTTCCTCCTCCTCATCAAATCTAAAGCTAGTCGATCGATTTTAACAATAAAAACTACAGCTAATGATGATAATTCATAATTAGTAATTTATATGGGAAATGAAAAGGGAGAGTTAAACAAATGAACTAAAGCAGAAATGAGATCGATCACCCACTTCAAAGCATCTATCGTACAATAGCATGACAGATGAAGAGTGGGTGAGAGTGTGTGAGGCTACAAACGCCCAAGGTTGCACCGGAGAGGTGGGAGAGAAGACGACTTCGAAGTAGGGGGACAAAAAATTGTAAGAAGAACATAAAATGAAATTTGAGGAAGGAAAGAAAAATGACAATACCTATTCCCTCGTCATCATCTCCACATGTGCATAAAAACAACAATGAAATGTCAAAAAGGGGAAGAAGATGAAGCAGTAGCGAAAGGGTTGAGATGAAACAAAGAGAGAGAGACATGGATTCCAGTGAGGAAGAGATGACCATGGAGGGCTTGTTGCAGAAGAGAACCGGCGAGCTTGTGGTGGATTGTGCTGATGAGTGGAAGACGTGGTTGGTTTTGTGGTGAGGGTTGGGGTGACGTTTTCACCATTCTTCCTATAGAAAGGATTTGTATTTGAAATTTGAATTTGAAATCTGGAGAATGAGGGAAGGAGAGATATGGGAATTGAGATAATCCTAGAAATCAAAGACAGATTTATGTTCATTTGGATTAGTTTTTTTTAATAGTTTTTACGATTTACGAGGTAAGTATGTAAGAGGAGTTTTGTCTTGGGTTATACAAACCATGATTTGAAACCATGATTTTGATGCTTGTCAAACACACATACTAATATTGATAGTTGTGATTTGAAAGTGATTTGAATAAAACCTGTCAGCAAGGAGACCGCGCGTGAAAAATGCGTTTAGTTATTGGTTGCAAACACCATGTAGGATGCTGAGGAGGACCAATAACTATTGAGGCACAAAGTTTCACAGGAAATTTATGAGAATTGGAGGAAAACCTAATGCCTTTCAATAAATTACGTACTATACAATAATAAAAAGTATTCACAATAAAAATTAGTTATTAAGTAAATAATGGGTAAAAATCATTGTATTAATTTAATTTTAAAAATGCATAAGTATTGAAGTAAGAATTTAGACTTGTTTGGTTCGGCGTTTTCTTAAAAAATAAGGCCTTATTACGCAAGCCGAGATAAAACTCCTCTCACATACTTACCTCGTATACTGTGAATCACGATTTATAAGCATTTATTGCCTAAAAATAAGCTATTCCAAACAAGCACTTTCTTACAGACAAATTTATGAGAATTGTTCTTCACGGTTTTAATTTGCAAGAAAATTTATGAGAAATTGTTCTATGAGAAAATTTTATTTCTCACAAGTCTTTTTCTATTATAAATATTACAAATTTGGTATCGTGTGGGGGGAAATTACTATTTTTAAAATACCCTCTTTTACCCAAATTCTCAAATATCTCTGTTTACTCGTTATGACACACAGTATATCAGGGGGGGAAAAGTTCATTTGCCTCTCCAATCAAATTCTTCTCTAGACATCTGGAGTCTTCTGCATGTGCTTGCTAAAGTGTGTCCATTTCACTAATTATGCCTACTAAACCCCAATATCCAATGGGAATGCGCATGCGTAATATAGATTAAAAAATTTAGTCTTTGGACTGGTGGTATCGATTAAAATGAGGTATAAAAATTGTAGAAGGACTAGTGGTGTGGCACTAAAAATAAATGGAGAAATGTTTCGTTGGGAATTGGAGGAATAATTGGTAGTTGTAACTCAGGTCAGCAACTGAATAGTCTTTATATTAGAGCTATGGGGCAGGGCCTTTTTTTTTTTTTTTGTAAACAACAGGCAGACAGGGCCTTTGGCCCCCTAACCCGAAATCTCCCTGATATCCGACGCTTTTTCTTGAGTCCCTGGCCTTCTAACATTGGACCAGGTAACCTAGGGCAACTGACTAATCCGAAGCGGGGGATATTTTTTAGGCACACCTCTTTAAGGTGCTTTGCACCAAGGGTGAGTTCCCCTTCTCAACAAGTGCTTCTCCCAGGTTCGAACCCTCGTTCGCCTGGGGGAGTGTCAGATGCCTTACCACTACACCCGGCACTTGTTGGTAAGGCCTTCTTTCAATTAAAGCTGGCGTGGTTACTCAATTACTCAAATTTCAACAAATGTGAGGCTCCTCGCATCAAGTAATTATAAATAAAGCAGGGGAAGTTGTATATAGACTTGACCGTAGAAATAAGGGTTAAGTTGTAAATTTAATAACGAAGTTTTGTTTGAGGGGCATTTAACATAATTATTTTTAGAAGGGGCAAAAATTACAATGAACAATTAAACAGGGTGTAAATTTAACAAAATTGTTAAATTTGACCTAACATCATTAAATTATAAGAGAAGAAAACATTTAACAGCGTTAAATTAAATTTAACGGTTTTGTTAAATTTACACATTTTTTAATTATTCATTATTATTTTCACCTATTCCAAAACATAATTGTGTTAGATGTTCTTCGAACAAAACTTCATTATTAAATTTGCACTTTATCTCTAGATATAAATCAATAGGATATTGTATTAAAAAAAAACCAATAGGATAAGGAGAGACTCTTGATGGACATGGCCCACTCACTTAATAGCTGTGCTACAAGGTTAATATCACTTAACATGCCAAACCATTCACTTAATACCTGCGCTGCAAGCTCTATATAGACACTTCAGTCCAAAAAAAAAAAACCTCTATTTAGACACGGCCGTAGAAATAAACAAATGGGAGTCAACATTCCGCCTGCTAGTACTCGAATGGTGTGTTTATATTATCAGAACAAATTGACGTGGCAGCTAGGAGAACGCGCATGGAAAATGCTTTCAGTAATTGGTTAAAAACACCATGTAGATGTCAAGCTGGACCAATAACCGTTAAGCCACAAGGTTTAGATGGACATATTTGATGATATTTGACGATTTGATGATGGGTGGATTTTATATTTAATTAAATAGATATAAAAATAAAATTATCAAAATAGTCTCATCGAGAAAAGTTCCCCCTCCTTCCTTTTCTCTCTCTCAAATGATACTCCTCCTCCTTCCTCATTTAGAGCAGTGATTCTTTTTGAATAAATTCTAAAATTCATTATTTCAGGTGAAACATTACATCAAATCTAGCATATGACAAATCTTTATCAACCTCTGCCTCTTAAATAAAAGGAGGAGGAGGATTACGGAAACAAAAATTATCATTAGAAAAATTCTCACATAGGATAAATTATAATTTTTCTAACTAGTCAACAATATAATTATGGTTAACATGAGTAACTAAACTTGTTAATCTCTCTCAAGAAAAAACCTAACTTCATCTACTATATACTTGAAAGTATGGCTCCTATCACAACTTCTAACAATATAATTAATTGCTTCTATACAATTAGAAAACAAAATTCTTCCAAAACCTTCTAGGACGTCGATGAACACAAGCAAGGGCTTCGTATAAGGCCAATTAATTCGACAATCACCAGAGGAATGTTTGTTAATTTGCAATTATACCCATCAAGAGTAATAATTTTGAATCAACCAAAAGTCAAAACCAACAAAAATCAACCACCATATATTCGAGATAAGTTCAACAAAACACAAATCAAACAAAAAACCCCATCTAGAACATTTTCAAGATGTAGAATCAATTAATGGTTTCTCTCTTCTCCTTGCCATTGGGTAATTTTCTTTTTCTTTATTCATCACTCTCTTCGGAAACTCTATATCTCTTAATAACTTATTGATACTATCATTATATTCCTAAGCTAGGTAATTAATTGCTTCTCTCTTCTCCTCGCTATTGGGCGATTTCCTTTTTCTTTATTCCTCACTCTCTCTATATACTCCATATTTCTTGATAACTTGTTGACACCGTTATTATATTCCCAAGCTAAATTAATCTGAAACTTGAAATTTTGGTTGGAAAAAATATCCATGTGTATAGGTTAATCCTTTTTAGATCATATATATGATCCTTTGACATGTCCCAATTAAACAAGTTTTAAAGTTTTTTTCTGATTGTTTTGTTGTTTTAATAAAGTCGGAGTAAAATGTGTAGAGATTAGTCAGTTAAACATAGCTTAGGACTTAAATTTTTTTTAAAAATGGTTTTATAATCCACATGGGGAATATTCATGATTACATATTCGACATTCATTTCACAATTCTTAGCACACCAGTTTTAACTGACTACTTTAAATAGAAGGAATTTTTTATTTGTATTCTAATATTTCTAGTACTTCAACTTACTGTAATTTCCAAAATCACAAAACGAACTCCGAGATTACAGGAAACGTTAATACCACATCTAGCTTTTGTCTCTCTGGACAACATATTTTAACTAATGGGAAGCTTGAAGAGGGGGTGCATCCAGCCCGGCCGAACCGAACCGGAAACCGACGACCCGACCTTTAAACCGGTCCGGTCCGATTCAGATTTTTTATTTTTATTTTTTAAAAAAATTTTTTAAAAAAGTTTTTCCTTTAGAATTTCATACTATAAGTCTAAAATATTTCATTTCTCACTGGTTTGGTCCCGGTTTAGCTCCATTTTGACTCCGGTCTGACTCACCGACCCTTAACCCAATACCCTAACCGATTCATTGACCGATCCGGTTTAATTATCTAGATTTTTTTTTGGACATATGAACGGATTGGTGAGGGTATACTAAGATGGACGGTACGGATTAGCTTACAGATTAGAGGTATGTTTGTTTGAGCGATTCAATTGCTTATAAGTTGCTTTTTAATAGTGATTTACGGTATACGAAGTAAGTATGTGAGAGGAGTTGTGTCTCGATTTACGTAAAAAGCAACTTATAAGCAAATTTAAACTCAAACAAATATGCTTTAGAGGGGCAAGTTGCCACGTGGCGAAACGGATATAAAAGGATCTCTCGGACGGCTGGGTACCAACAGCAAAACCCGCCTGCTTCTTTTTCCCCGGAGCAAAGAGTCGCGACGCGTCACCGACCTTCATTATTTCTGCAAGGTAAACGAATCGTTGATCGTCGTCAAAGTGGCCGTCGATACTTCGAGGTCGTATTCGATTTCATATCGCAATTTCGCACTACTGTTGGACTTTTACTTGACTGTTCACCGGTTTAGGCTCGTTGATTTTATCAATTTCGCAAAGGTTTTCTGGTTCCTAAAATGCTAATTTCTTGTCTGATTTTGTATCCGCCTAGGGTTACGTACTGTGGTTTTTGTTAATTTAGTTTGTATTATCGTAAAATAACCAGTCAATTATAGATCACAAGAACAGGGGGGTCTCTTTACCTCCCATTCATTGGCGCTTGTCGCTTTAGTAGGTATTGAAGTTCATAATGGTTTCTTTTTCTTTTTTCATTCCCTATTGATTGTGCAGCTTGTAATCAACTACGTTTCTTCCAATAGCGAAGCTACTCGGATGAAACCTAATTGATTTGAAGTTTCTTCCAACATGGCATTGAACATAAGAAACCGTTATGAATGATGTTCAGTGGATAATGTTAGATGACTATATTTATTTCTGTGGTAGTTCACATAGGATAGCCGGCTATTTGGTGTTGTACACTGATAAGAGGGCTTTGCTGCAGCTGAACTACTAGCTGATTTTGGAATGCTGGATCCTTTTGAGTTATGAAATATTTGTTTCATAAAGCGAGCGTGAGGAATAAAGAAGATGAAACTGCAGGCGTCAATTACTGGACAGATGGTAGGTCATGTGCCTGATCAATCAGGGTCCCAGTTGCCTGGACTGACCCAGCCAAATCGAAATGCCCTCCCTCAGACACCAAATTTAGGCGGTGTTCCGCGCTCCACCATTAATATGGACCCTGAATTTCTCAGAGCACGCACTATTATGCAAGAGAAGATGTGAGACCTTTTTTCTTGTTTGTCTTAAAATTGGGGGTATCGTCTATATGTATTCAATCAGCAGGTGACTCAATTCTATTGATTATTGTGCGGCACTTCTATACCTTTTTGGTCATCGTAAAGAATATCTGAACAAAACATTGGAAAGTTGATCTGAAAGCCAGTGGATGCTATAGATGATTTCATCATAGATTGCTGAAATTTGTGCAATGCGAAACTATGGGAAAAGTGATTTAATTATTCTGGGCGTTGAATAATGTTACATATTCTTTCATGCTTGGAATGCTGCATTGTGTCTCACTGCCTAGTTGAGGCTTTAGTCTTGAGAATATGGTTTAGTAAGTCTCAGCATGTTTGCGTCATTATCATCTTCAAAGTATTCCTAGAAATTACAGTAATTTGATTGACTACCACCTACTTGTGTTTCACAGTTCAATTGTATATGTCATAGTATTGTACTTTGTATTAAGTAGGTTATGTTATCTCATTTGTTGATGAGAGGTCCCTTGCTTCGACAATTCTTGCAGCCAGAGGCATATTTTCCCCTAACTGCATTCCGGCTGTAGATGAGAAGACTCGTGTAGATTCCCAAATTCACTAAATTTTATGGAAATTAACTAAAACTTTATAGATGAAAACAATATGATTTTAAATTTGGGTACAAAAAAATTTGCATGAACTTGGGTACTTGACCAATGTCGTTTAAGGTATCCTTGCCTTATCTTTTCCTGGAGTGGGAGGCAAATTTTTTTGACACCCCCGTTCCTCACTGTGATACACTGGCTTGCATAAATCCCCAATTTTATGAAAATAAACACCACAATGATTAATCTGACCCCATTCCTTTTCCCACATTTCCTCAATCTCCACTACCATGCTATGCTGGTCAATCCTTGCTAGAGATGTCCATGTTCCACTTTTATCTTTGTGTGCGTGTGTGTTGTGTATCATTGAACACCCAATAAACATGCTGCTCTATACATTCCAGCTTTGATATCTTGTTGCAGCGGCAACAACATCCACTAACAGAAGTGCATAAAAGAAGGTTCAAGGATTTTGCTAAACGCCTGGAGGAAGCCATGTTAAAAACTGCCACATCTAAGGTTTCTGTGTTAGCCTATGTTTATTTCCTGTACATTCTTTTCTAGTGATCCAAAAATTAAGGTTGCTCTAACTAATTTAGAAGATTTCTTATCCTCCCGTTTATTCTTACTTTCCCCTTCTAAATAATTGTATTTCATTCAGCACCTTCATGTTGGTATTATGTGCTTGTTGTATCTAGTGGGTGATAATCTCTGGACTTGCCATTTTAGGAGGAGTACTTGAACTTGGATACACTAGAGAGCCATCTGCTTAATTTCATCAGACGGCCATCTATGAATAATCATAACCAACAATATCCCGAGCTTGTTAGCTCTTCTCCAATAGGTACAATGATACCAACGCCTGGTATGCCACATGTTGTGAATTCAAACGCAGCAGCTACGTCTTCTGTAGATGCCTCAATGATTGTTACCCCTGGAGGTAATAGCATGGCATCTCGATTTGTCAATAGTGGAAGCATGTTTCCTACAGGTGGCTTGCATGGGAATTCCTTAAGTAGATCTGATGGTAATTATAAGTGTTATAATTCTTCACCTAGCCTTTTGCTTCAATTTGTTTTTGAAATATTTTGTCATCATAGAATCTACTTATTGCAGGTCTGTCTAATGGTTATCAGCCATCGTCATCCAGCTTCTCAATTGGTTCTGGGGAAACCATGTCATCAATGGGTGCGCAGAGAATTGCAAGCCAGATGATTCCCGCTCCTAGATTTACTGGCAGCAATAACTCATACATGAATGTAGAATCTTCTGATAATAGCGGTGTCTTTTCCAGTGTTGAATCCTCAATGGAATCACGGCCTCAGCAGTAGAAACAGCTTCTTGGGGGCCAAAACAATAATGTGATGCAGAACCTTGGCAGCCAAATGGGCGGTGGAATGAGATCCGGGTTATAGCAAAAATCTTTTGCATACTCAAATGGAGCTATAAATAGTGGGTTAGGATTGATCGGAAACAATAGGCAACATACAAATGAATCTGGCTTTGCTGATGCCTATGCCACAACTTATGCGAATTCCCCCAAACACCCACAGCAGCACTTTGATCAAAATCAGCAGCCGCCAGTGCAGGGTGATTTTTCTTGCTCTTTTCTGATAGTTGACTTTGTATTGAACCTAAGCCCTTTGTTTCAACTCCATCCCTCCTTTTCAGTGGCATAATTTCTTTGGCTGTTGTTTATTGTTGGGTTTTTTTTTGTGCATTCGCATTTTGTTTTGTTTTTTTTGCATGCATCTTACAATTTTGCCTTACATAAAGGATCAATATTCTATTGCCAGGTGATGGATATGGATTGAATAATGTTGACTCATTTGCTTCTGGAAACTTTTATGCGTCTGCAACATCTTCTGGAGCCATGATGAATAGTCAGAACTTGAATTCAGTAAAACTGCCTGCGGCATCCCAAACCAACTCTGTAAGTAGTCATTCTGATAGCAATCCAAATCGCTATGGGTTGATTTATTCTAGGAAAAATAAGCGTCTTAGGATTAATTAGGAAGTACTTAGCAATATTTATTATTTTTAATGATTTCAGCAATATTATTTTGATATTATTTTAGATATTTCAGAATAAGTGGAATATCAACAATTAGGATTTTAGATATTCTTTAGTATTTTAGATTTAGATATTATTTTAGTATTTTTGATATTATTTAGATTTCCTAGTTTGAAATTTGAATTAGAAATTGATCTCTCTGTACTTCTATAAATAGGCCCTTTTGCCTACTCAATAAAGCATCGAATATTTTTAGAGAGTTACTAAAGTTTGGAGATTCTCCTGGGCTATATTAGAGAGACTAGTGAGATACTTGCTATCCCTCTATTATAGAGAGTCATTTAATTCATATTCATTACTGCTATTCATCGCTGTTCAGTGTCTAACAATTTGGCCTCAGAGCCGTACGATCCGACATGGGAAAAACACGCTCATCACACACGATGCCTCCGTCCGATGCGCAACCGTCATCTGAAACGACACAGCCACACGAGACCCAACCGTCCGAGACACCGTCCGATCATCTCGCCACGATCGCCGCTCGACTCGTAGCCATCGACGAGTTGAAGGAGCAGGTCCGCGCGCTGGAGCTCGCATCTTCTCGACCAAACCGGAACAGAGGAAGGTCGCACCACTCAACCGACAACAGCGACGATGATTCTGAGGTGCCGCGACGCCAGCTCCGCTCCCCATATACAAAAATCGAATTTCCCAGATTTGAGGGAGGCGACCCACGCGGCTGGTTTCTGAAAGCTGAGAAGTTTTTTCGCTATTATGGCACGGCAGAAGAAGATAAAGTTGATGTAGCAGCTGTTTATTTAGAAGGTGATGCTCTAGATTTATTTTCATGGTTAAATTCGCAGCGGGCAATACTATATTGGGATGATTTGGTTAAGGCATTCCAAGAACACTTTGGGCCACCGGAATATCTTAATCCCGATGAAAATCTGTGTAGCATCAAGCAAACTGGTTCTGTGCAAGACTATCGGAAGGAATGGGCAAAGAAGGTGGCGCTGGTTGCAAATTGGCCAGAACACTGCCTTCTCGGCGTCTTCATGAACGGCCTCAAGGAGGAACTGCGTTCACACGTACGGATTCAGAAACCACGTAGTGTTTACAGGGCCGCTAGCCTCGCCTTAGAATTTGAGAAACAATTATCAATTGCTCACGGTCATAAGTTTGGCTCTTCCAACCGAAGCTTCACCACGTCATCATCTACCACAGGGAAATATCCTGCGCTGAATTATTCCTCTTCATCATTCCCTTCCGCAGGGCGTATATCGGCTGTAGATCCTGAACGCCAAAGGCGACGCGACAAAGGCTTGTGTTTCCGGTGTGCAGAGCCTTTCAGACCAGGACATAGATGTAGCTCCTCATTCTCATTAATGGAGGTGGACGACAATGACAACCCCCTTCCTGAGTCTCTTGACCCAATAGTTGAATCTGAACTAGAGGAAACAGAGGAGACTGACGTTGCTTTTAACGTCATCTTGGGCACACCTTCGGCTTCCACTATGAAGGTAAAGGGTTTCCTTCATTCTAAACAAGTACTATTGTTGGTAGATAGTGGATCCACCCACAATTTTATTTCCACTACCTTGATGCATCAACTTGGCATTCCCACCAGTACAGTACCTTCTTTTGGCGTTCAAATTGGGGATGGGCGGGTTATTTGCTGCAATTAGATTTGCAAGGATCTAGAGGTCCAACTATCAGGATTAACGATTAAACAGGATTTCTACCCTTTCTCTTTGGCCGGGTCAGATTTAGTGTTGGGGATTAAATGGTTAGCATCACTCAACACAGTACAGGCAAATTGGAACGACATGTTCATGATCTTCTGGGTTGAAGGGAAGAAATACAAATTGCAAGGAGAATTGCCCAAGGCTGGTCCTCAAGTTTGTCTTAAGAGCTTGGAGTTTCACCAGACAGAAACAGCAAAACGTACAGCCTTAGATGTATTAGATATCCTTCAAAACTTTTCTGCTATTTTTGAAGAGCCTACTACACTACCACCTTCCCGTGGCCACTATCACATGATCTCTTTGCTGCCAGGGGCTTCCCCACCAAATTTGAGACCCTATCGCTACCCTCATTACCAAAAGGACGAGATTGAGTCTCAAGTTCGCTCCTTATTAGATCGAGGGTTCATCCGCCCTAGTTCTAGTCCATTTGCCAGTCCCGCCTTATTGGTGAGCAAGATGGATGGCACGTGGCGGTTGTGTGTGGATTATCGTCGCCTCAACAAAATTACGATTCCAGATAAGTACCCCATCCCTAACATTGATGAATTATTAGATGAATTGCACGGTGCTACATATTTTTCGAAGATTGATTTACGATCTGGGTATCATCAAATCCGGATATTACCCTCCGATATTCATAAAATGGCATTTAGAACACACTCCGGTCATTATGAATTTGTAGTCATGCCGTTTGGTCTCACTAACGCCCCCGCAACATTCCAAGCTATCATGAATGATTTGTTTCGCCCTTACTTAAGGAAATTTGTGCTCGTATTCTTTGACGACATTTTAATTTACAGTTCTTCTGCACATGATCATTTCCGGCATCTCGAGATTATTTTTCAAATCCTACAACAACACTTTTTCTTCGCCAATGCTAAAAAGTGTTTTCTGGGGCAAACGAGGGTTGACTACTTGGGACACATTGTTACTAGTAATGGCGTGGAGGTTGTCCCTGAGAAAATTAAAGCTGTTGCTCATTGGCCTACTCCACAATCAGTGAAAGACTTGCGTGGTTTTTTAGGACTCACCGGCTATTATCGGAGGTTTGTAAAGAACTATGGCCTCATTGCACGACCTCTAACCGATTTAACCAAAAAGGGTGCCTTTCAGTGGTTGGATGAGGCCCAAATAGCTTTTGAAGAACTTAAAATCACTCTTACTACCACTCCGGTTCTTCACTTACCAGACTTTCGACAACCTTTTACGGTTGAATGTGACGCTTCTAGGAACGGTATTGGGGCTGTACTAATGCAAAATAACCATCCTGTAGCATATTTTAGCAAAGGATTCTCCTTCTCAAATCGTTACAAATCAGCTTATGACAGGGAGTTACTTGCCTTGGTCCTTTCACTACTAAAATGGCGTCACTACTTGTTGGGTAACCATTTTTTCGTACAAACTGACCATCACAGCCTGAAGCACTTGTTAGACCAAAAGATTGTGACTACTTCCCAACAACGACTCCTGGTCAAACTCCTTCCTTTTGATTTCACCATTCGTTATAAACCGGGGCGAGAAAATGCAGCCGCTGACTCTTTGTCTCGACGGCCCCAGCAGACAGAGTTTTTACACATGGTCATTCCTATGGCCCATGACCTAGATCAACTTCCGCAAGCACTATTGGAGGACCCTGACACAAGGGCAAAGATAGATGAGTTACAGACCCACCCCGATCGACACTCTCTTTTTCACTTTGTGAATGATCGGTTATTCTACAAGACACGTTTAGTCATACCCAATGTCGTCTCACTCAGAGAAAAATTGATGGCCGAAGCTCATGAGACGCCAACCGGGGGGCATGGAGGGTACCTCAAGACTCTGCAACGGTTAAATGACCAACTGTTTTGGCACGGGATGAAAAACGATGTCAAGCGCTATATCCAACGTTGTCACACTTGTCAGCAGAACAAATATCAAACATTAGCACCGGCAGGACTCTTGCAGCCACTTCCTATTCTAGAGCGCATTTGGGAGGACATTTCTCTTGATTTTATTACGGGGCTCCCTAAGTCCTAAGGTTTTGATGTGATTTTCGTGATGGTGGATCGCCTCAGTAAATACAGCCACTTCATTGCCCTTACTAACCCTTATACCGCTAAAACTGTAGCCGCTACTTTTTGCTAGGAAATTGTTCGCCTTCACGGCATACCACGTTCTATCATCTCTGATAGAGACCCTCTTTTCCTCCGTCACTTTTGGCAGGAGTTATTTCGTTTAAGTCAAACCCGCTTAAACATGAGCACCTCCTACCACCCACAAACAGATGGGCAAACTGAGGTCGTCAATCGATGCCTCGAGACTTACTTGCGTTGCTTTGCACATGACCAACCTAAACAATGGAGTACATTTCTTTGCTGGGCAGAATTTTCTTTCAACACTGGGTTCCATGTGGCTGCTAATACTTCTCCATTTAAATTGGTTTATGGTCGTGATCCCCCGCCTCTCCTCCCTTATGTCAAAGGTGAAACAAGGGTTGCTGACTTAGAAGAACAACTGGAAACACGTGACGCCATGTTACGAGTTTTAAAAGGGAACCTCCTTAAAGCTCAACACCGAATGAAGCTACATGCCGATCAACATCGCCGGGACCTTGAGTTTAACCCAGGGGACGCTGTTTGGTTACGCATTCAACCGTCTCGACAACGTTCATTGGCGCGATCAAAGTTTCAGAAACTATCTCCACGTTTCTTCGGACCTTTTACGGTGGCCAGACGTATTGGCAAGGTCGCCTATGAACTAGTCTTGCCGCCGACTGCCAAAATCCATCCTGTCTTTCATGTTTCCCTTCTTCGTCCTGCCTATGGCCAGCAAGCTCCTACTCCTCCTCCTCCTCTTCCTCTTTCAGCTGATATGGAGCTCATCCTGCATCCTTCCGAGGTATTGCAGCACCGTTGGACACCAGATCACAGATTGGACATACTTGTGACATGGGAGAACCGCCCTTTGGAGGAAGCTACTTGGGAGGAATATGATCTCGTTGCCGAACAATTTCCTCAATTTCGCCTTGAGGACAAGTCGACTTTCCAAGGGGGAAGATATGATAGCAATCCAAATCGCTATGGGTTGATTTATTCTAGGAAAAATAAGCGTCTTAGGATTAATTAGGAAGTACTTAGCAATATTTATTATTTTTAATGATTTCAGCAATATTATTTTGATATTATTTTAGATATTTCAGAATAAGTGGAATATCCACAATTAGGATTTTAGATATTCTTTAGTATTTTAGATTTAGATATTATTTTAGTATTTTTGATATTATTTAGATTTCCTAGTTTGAAATTTGAATTAGAAATTGATCTCTCTGTACTTCTATAAATAGGCCCTTTTGCCTACTCAATAAAGCATCGAATATTTTTAGAGTTACTAAAGTTTGGAGATTCTCCTGGGCTATATTAGAGAGACTAGTGAGATACTTGCTATCCCTCTATTATAGAGAGTCATTTAATTCATATTCATTACTGCTATTCATCGCTGTTCAGTGTCTAACACATTCCAATTTACATGGTATGCAACAGGCTGCTCATCTAAAGTCTCAAGCTATGAATCAGTTTGAGAAGTTGAATTTTCAGTCTTCTTTTACTTCAAGAGAGGGCCTTATGGATCATCAACAACAATATCTGCAACATTCCCAACAATTCCAACAGCCGGAGCAGTATACTCAACAGCAATTTGAACAGTCAGAGCAGTATGCTCAGAAGCAATTTCAACTTAAGATGCACAGACAGCAGCCTCAACATTTGGTCAACTGTGATGCTTTCAGCCAGTCTCATCTCTTCCAATTTGGAAGGTCAAGTAAAGTCTGAGTCTGGAGCTGATCACCACAAAGAAGTCTTTTGTTCACAGGTTTCTGAACAATTTAATATTTCCGAGATGCAAAACAAGTTGCAGCAGAACTCTAATGATAGTTGTTCAGGGGATGTCCAACATCTTTCTTTTCCAAATGTTCAGAATGATTTATCTGCAACAACTACCCAAAACTCACATCAAATGTTGCACTCACATCAATTGGTTTCAGAGCTTGAAAATAACTTTAATTGTCTTTCAGTTGGGACACCTTCTAAATCACTTATAAATTAATGGAATTCTCAATCACAAGGTGGAAACCACATAACAGGGAATATGTCACATGAGCAGCATCTCCACATGGATTTCCTCAGAGAATATTGAGGCAAGATTGTTAGAAAATAATGTAAATATCTTAGTATCCCACATAATCTGGGAAAGTTAGGATCCTACATAATTAGGGATTGTGATTGATATCAATAACCATAATGGGCCATTAATGTTGAGGCTCCTATTTGGTATATAAATACTCTAGTGTATACATGAATACATATGATCTTCAATGAATAGAATTTACATGGTGTCAGAGCCAGATTATTCTTTGATTTTATGTTTTTCCTTCCGGCGTTGGCACTGTTCATTTGCCACTATCAGATTCGGTTCCACGTGCAAGGGCTCCGGTGGCTGGCTGACTTTGTGAATACGTGCCCTAGCATCCATCTCGTCGTCCTCCGATCGGCATTTCCTTGGAGTTTCGCCTCCATCTGAGCTGCACGTGGACTTCACGCGACACCTCCAGTTCGGCCAGAGCTCCATGCGCCGGCCCGTGAGGGAATTTTTCGGCGAGTTTGCTGTGTTAGGATCGACTTATTGTCGTTGTTCTCTCCCTTATGGTTTCGTGTCTTGGGTACCCACCGTTTGCGATTTAGTTGTTGATTTATCCTTGTGCTACTGTTTGCTGCATGTCTGTGCTTCTATTTCTGGTTTGCTTCCGCCCTATTTCGCTTTCTTGGTTATTGCTTTTGCGGTGTTCCTTTGCTAGCTCTTTTTTGGGGCTGTTTGGTTATTGTAGTTGTGAGGCCACTCTGTTTGGTTGTGTATTTGGTGTGTGGGCTTGCGTGGAGATTACAAGTTTGGAAGTTATACATTTTTTGTGCTCTCTACTTGTATTGATGGCTGATTCCAAGGCTAGTGTCAATACTGAAATTGTTCCTGTGACTAACAAAATCACCGAGCACAAATTGACCTAGACAAACTATATGGTTTGGAGCAAAACTGTTCGCATATACTTGCTTAGTATTGAGAAGGAGGCCATTTGACTGATACGCCTCCCACAGATGATCCTAAGATGGCTTGGACCAAAGCTGATGCCCGTTTATTCTTGCAAATCCAGAATTCTATTGATAGTGAAATCCTTCCCTTGGTTAGTCCTATGTTAAGGAACTTATGAGCTACTTGGAATTTTTGTACTCTAGAAAAGGAAATATTACCAGCATTCATGATGTCTGCAAGGGATTCTATTGTGCTGAACAGTATGGCTATTCTTTGAAGAATTTTTATGTAGAGTTTAAAAAAATGTATGAAAAGTTGAAGATGTTAATGCCGCCTACCGTTGACCTTCAGGTACTGGTTGATTATATGGAGAACTTGGCGATTATCAACTTTCTTACTGCCTTTGATTTGGCCTATGAGACAGTTTGTTCCCAGGTTCTGTCTAGTTCTGAACTTCCTTCGCTTTAGGATGTGTACTCTCGTGTGCTATATACAGATAATCTCTTACACCCGACTTCTACTCCTAATGCTAGTGCGTTAGCTGGCCATGGTCCTACCGATAATCGCCACCAGATTTTCTTGAAATATGGAAATAGTGCACCATCCTTGACCTTTGCTGATTCGAGGAACTAAGGTCCTCCACGCTCAGGCAACAATCCTCCAACTCTTGGTCCTATTGTCTGCTTCTATTGTAAGGAACTTGGTCATACTAATCGTTACTATCATAATTTACAGAACAAGCTGTAACGTACTGGAGCTGCTCATATGGCCCAATCCTTAGATCAATCTGACAATGCTCCATCCACTCCAAGTGCACTTGCTATAGGTAACGGTGACTCATGCCTTGCTACTTATTCCTCGAAGTGAATCATCAATTCCGGTGCCATTGACCACATGACAGGTAGCTATCATTTGTTATCTACGTATGCTCCTTATGCCAACCCCTCTTCCATAACTATTGCCAATGGTTCTTCTTCTCATGTCCTTGGCTCTGGCACTGTTACACCTACATCCTCTGTCTCTTTATTATCAGTTCTTAATGTTCCTGACCTTTCTTTTAACCTTCTGTCTCCCAGCAAGCTTATTCGCCAATTGAATTGTTTTATCTTACTTTTCTCTGACCATTGTGTGATTCAGGATCTTACGACGAAGCGGATTATTGGTAGGGGATATGAATTTGGCGGCCATTACTTTCTTGACGATCGGGTGCCGCGTTCCGTTGTTTGCTCTAGTGGTTCCTCTCCTTTTGACGTTCATTGTCGTCTAAGTCATGTGTTATTGTCATCCTTGAAGAGGTTGTATCCTTAGTTTCATAATTTGTTGTCCTTAGAATGTAAGTCATGTCAGTTTGCCAAACACCATCATGTTCAACTAACACTTTGCGTCAATAAACGGGCTGCGTTCCCCTTTGATTTGGTTCATTCTGATGTTTGGGGCCTTTGTCCTGTCGTGTTCACGTCTGGTTTTAAGTACTTTGTTACTTTTGTTGATGATTTTTCTCAAACCACCTGGCTTTATTTAATGAAAAATTGTTCCGAGTTATTTTCTCACTTTTGCAATTTTTGTGTTGAGATCAAAACTCAGTTTGGTGTCTCTGTGAAAACCTTACGAAGTGATAATGCTAAAGAGTATTTTTCTAGCCAATTTCACGACTATATGCTCACACATGGCATGATTCATCAGTCTTCGTGTGCTGATACACCTGCTCAGAATGGTGTTGCTGAGCGAAAAAACTAGCACTTATTAGAAATTGCCCAGGCTCTAATGTTTCAAATGCAAGTTTCAAAATCCTTTTGGGCTAATGCTGTGTCCACCGCGTGTTTCCTTATTAATCGTATGCCATCTCCTGTTCTCAGTGGTGACATTCCATATACAACTTTGTTTCCTTCCAAACCCTTATTTTCTATTAATTCAAAAATCTTTGGTTGTATCTGTTTTGTTCGAGATATTTGTCCCACTATTACCAAACTTGATCCAAAATCTCTCAAGTGTGTCTTCCTTGGCTATTCTAAGGTTTAAAAGGGTTATCGGTGCTATTTTCCTGATCTTCAGCACTATCTTGTATCTACATATGTCACTTTCCATGAGTCCACTTCGTTCTTCTCTATCCCTGCTCTGCCTCCATCTTTTGCCCCTAACCCCGATCTTTATCACCTTAGTGTATGAGGTTCGTTCCCCACCAGTGCAAGCATCTGTGCCGGCCCCTGCTCCACCTCCTATCCATCATGTTTATCAGAAACGTCCTAAGGAAAGTAATGTCGCTGCTCATATTTCTGACCTACCAATGCCCACCTCGACGCCTGATCCAGACTTCGCCCCCTCGCCTCCTCTTGCCTCTGAATATGAACCAGTGTTTGATACTCTTGATACTACTGCCCTTTCAGCTGACCTACCCATTGCCCTCCGCAAAGGTAAACGCACTTATACGTACCCTATCTCCTCATTTGTTTGTTATCATCACCTGTCGCCCACATCCTATTCTTTCATAGCCTCCTTAGATTTTCTTACCATTCCCACCAATCTTTCCTAAGCCTTGGCCCATCCCAGTTGGCGTGTTGCGATGAACGAGGAAATGATGGCCCTTCATAAGGCTGGTACCTGGACTCTCGTTGATTTACTTCCTGGAAAGTAGGCTATTGGATGTAAGTGGGTGTTTGCAGTTAAGACAAAAGCTGATGGCACCTTGGAATGATTGAAATCTCGATTGGTTGTTAAGGATTATGCTCAGACGTATGGTGTTGACTATTCCGAGATTTTCTCCCCTGTGGCCAAGTTGTCCTCTGTTCGTCTATTCATCTCTATGGCTGCTACCCATGGTTGGGATCTTCATCAACTGGATGTTAAGAATGCCTTTTTGAGAAAGTTTACATGGAGCAACCGCCTGGCTTAGTTGCTTATAGGGAGCATGGAAAGATATGCCATCTTCAGAAGTCTTTATATGGTTTGAAGCAGAGCCCTCATACCTGATTTGACAGATTCAGTTCTGTGGCTAAGTTTGGTCTGAATCAAAGTAAGTGTGATCATTCTGTGTTTTATCAACGGACGGAGGCTGGCATGATTCTCTTAGTAGTCTATGTCGATGATATTGTTATTACAGGTAGTGATACATCAGGGATCTCATCACTCAAGGCCTTTCTTAATTCTCATTTCCAAACAAAGGATTTGGGTCCGTTAAAGTACTTTCTTGGAATCAAAGTTATGAGAAGCAAGAAAGGCATTCTCCTAACCCAGCGAAAATGTCCTTGATCTACTGAAAGAAACCGGGAAACTTGGAGCAACACCCAGTAGCTGTCTCATGATTCATAATCCCTTTTTGGACATTGATGATAGTGTGCTGTTTGATGAGCTACCCGAGGATGTGAAAAAAAGGGTTGATCCTAAGAAGATTAAACCGTTTGCCTACTCTGAGCGATACTGAAGGCTGATTGGAAAATTGAACTATCTTACGGTAACTCACCTTGATATAACCTTCCCTGTCAGTAGACTTAACCAATTCATGACAGCACCAACCGTTGCTCAGTGGGAAGCTTTAGAGCATGTTCTACATTATTTGAAGGGTTCACCTGGTCGTGGTATACTCTATACGAATCATGGCCACACAAAGATTTGAGTGTTTCTGTGATGCAGGTCAAAGACGACTAGGAGGTCCACTACAAGTTATTGCGTTCTTGTAGGAGGGAATTTGGTATCTTGGAGGAGCAAGAAGCAGGACGTGGTATCAAAGTCTGGTGCAGAGGCTGAGTATCGAGCCATGTCTCAGTCTGTACAGAAGATTATGTGGATTTTCAGTTAATGAAGTAGGTCGGTCTTGCCACGTTATTGCTTGCGAAACTGTGGTGTGATAATAAAGTTGCCTTACACATAGCCTCCAACTTCGTGTTCCATGAACGTATGAAACACATTGGATTGATTGTCACTTTGTACGTGATAAGATCAAGGAGAACTTTATATCTACAGGACATGTGCCGTCTGGTGATCAGTTGGGTGATTTTTTGACTAAGGCCTTGGATGGCATTCGAGATGACTATCTTTGTAACAAGTTGGGTCTGATTAACATCTATGCTCTAATTTGAGGGGGATTGTTAGGAAATAATGTAAATATCTTAGTATCCCACATAATCAGGGATAGTCAGGATCCCACATAATTAAGGATTGTGATTGATATCAATCACCATAATGAGCCATTAATGTTGAGGCTCATATCTTGTATATAAATACCCTAGTGTATACATGAATACATATGATCTTCAGTGAATAGAATTTACGAAGATGAAGCTCAGTGCAATAATTTATCTTCAGATGGAAATGTTGTTGGTTAAGCTGTTGCTTCTAGAGGCACTGAGCCACTTGATTCAAATGTTACAGTTAAACGGTGTCCTGCCCCAGAAGGATGATGTCAAGAGCGATATTGTTATAGTGCTCAGAAGTTATGCGAACACAATTATGGCTGCAACCTGCCTCAATGCCTATACCCCCGCTGCCTCAATGATATACTTTTAATTTTTGTTTGTTGTTGTTGTTGTTGTTGGGTTCATAGCTTACCTTTATTGCTTCTAATATCATTGCAACAAACCAATTTTCCCCCGTCTCATATTCATGCAATCACTTTCAAAACCTTATTGGGGAAGTTACTGAGCTCTTGGATGCCTTCAACAAGTTAGGCAAATTGTGACGTTGAGGTTTGGATGTATTGGGGACACTCATTGTCTTCAAGTATCAAGCTCCAACTTCATCATGCTATAGAGTCATGCAAGGCTGGGGCGGTTGGTGTGAACTATTATAGTGATTGTTTATGTTTTTGGAACAATGATTATGAAATTGGTTTTTTCTCAATATGACTTTTTGCAATATTACTTTTGGGTAAAAGTGAGATTATGTAATGTGATTTATGTTTGGATCGGCAGTTGTATAAGTGACTTTTACTAAAGTATAACTTGTTTGGATTGGCTTTTGTAATAATGGTAAGAGAGAAACTAAATTAAAAATTATAAAAAATTTATAAAAGTTAAAGTTAGGAAATTTGGCAATAAAAAAATAAATAATTTGATGAAATAATATTATACAACTAATTGGATCACATGTCTCATATAATTTGGTCTCTAATTGAGTTATGAATATGATTCATTTGTGAGGAAGATCGTTTATCATAATTTTTTGCGGCATTTTGTTCATCTCCACTATTATTATCTACATGGCCTATATTCCTAATTTCAGCTTGTCGAAAATTAATGTCATTGGTAGAATTAAAGTGGCTTTTAGATTGGCAGTTGTATAAGTGGCTTTTGAGATAATTTTAAAAGAAAAGCTAAATTATAAAAAATAGTTAATTTACTCCTGAGAAAATTTTGAAAATATTAGAAAACTTAATTAAATATATTTAATAAACAAAAACTCATATAAATTAAATCATTCAAATGCAAAAATTTTAGTAAACAAATCTTAGATTTCCGGGGGGATTAATGTTTTTCCGTTTTGTAAAATTTTGGTAAAAACCATAAATATAAGATATTATCATCTAATCATAAACCAAAAATATAATATTTTACTATCCTCTCTCTCTTCCCTCTTTCGCTCGCTCGCTCGTTCCCGGAGACACTGATGTTTTTCTGTTTAGAGATAGAAATCAACAACCCCAATTGGTATTGATGGAAAGCTTCAACAATGTGAGATCTCGCAATTAAAGCATCGCCGATCTTCTTACTCACCGAGAAACAGAAATCAACAGACTGAAACTAGTCGGCAAACAAGATTGAACAGTAGAACATGTTAAATAATGAAGCAGGGATCAAGGTGCAGATATGGATATGTAAGTGAATGAGAAATCAGAAATGGAGGGGCCAACAACCAAAAGGGAAGGGAGGAAAACGTGTAGTTCCATTTTCTCTCTCCTCCCATGTTTCGTCCCCGTTTTGCACTGTCTCTCTACTCCCAAATTGGCTTTTGGATTGTGATAAGCAACTCAAAGTGGCTTATGGATTTAAGCGGCTTTTGACCGAAAAGTTGAATTGTGAAAAAGCTGTTCCAAACACTCTCTTTAAGCTAAAAGCAAGTAATCGTGCTTTTGGCTATGTGAATTACGCAATTTCCTCCCCCCAAAAGCTGCTTCAAACACTCATTATGTATCTTTCTTGTCGTCCATGTTGAGTTAGTTCATTAAGAGTTTGTTTAGGATAGCTTATTTTTGACTTATAAGTGCTTATAAATCATGATTTACGGTATGAGGTAAGTATATGAGAGGAGCTTTATCTCAAATTACGTAATAATAATTTATTACCTAAAAATAAGTGATGCTAAATACACACTAAGTCACATACACATAGGTTTTTGACAATCCCTTATTTTATTTTATTTTTTAATGAAATTGATTTTCATTAAAAAAATGAATTGCAACGGATAGACCAACTTATATGGAAGGTAATTTAAAATGCTAAAAAAGTACTTTAAAGCCTATTTGGTTCAACATTTTAACTACATACCCATCTAGTAATGCAATGCAATGTATTGCCACAAGTTTACTTGGTGGTTTATTACAAATGGGTGGATTTTATATTTAATTAAATAGGTATAAAAATAAAATTATCAAAATAAACTCATTAGAAAAAGTTCCCCCTCCTTCCTTTTCTCTCCCTCAAGTCATACTCCTCCTCCTTCCTCATTGAGAGCAGTAATTCTTTTTGAATAAATTCTAAAATTCATTACCTCAAGTGAAACATTACATCAAATCTAGCATATGACAAACCTTTATCAACCTCTGCCTCTTGAATAAAAGGAGGAGGTGGATTAAGGAAACAAAAATGAATGTTTATCCTATGTGAGAATTTCACTAATTGGCCAACAATATAATTGTGGTTAATATGAGTAATTACAATGTGTAAATCTCTATCTAGAAAAATATAACTTCATCTACTATATACTTGAAAGTATGATCCCTATCACAACCTCTAACAATATAATTAATTGTTTCTATACAATTCGAAAACTAAACTCTTCCTAAAACGTTCTAGGACGTTGACCAATGCAAGCAAAGGCCTCATATAAGGCCAATTAATTCAATAATTATCAAACGAATGTTTGTTAATTTGCAGTTGTACCCACCAAGAGCGATAATTTTGAATCGACCAAAAGTCAAAATCAACCACCATATAGTCAAGATTGGTTATACAAAACACAAATCAAACAAAAAAACCCCATCTAGAACATTTTCAAAATGTAGAATCAATTAATGGCTTCTCTCTTCTCCTTGCATAGTGTAATTTCCTTTTTCTTTTGTTCGTCACTCTCTCCATAAACTCCATATCTCTTAATAACCTACTGATACTGTCATTATATTCCTAAGCTAGATAATTAATTGGTTCTTTCTTCTCCTCGCCATTGGGTAATTTCCTTTTTCTTTATTCCTCACTCTTTGTGTATACTTCATATTTCTTGATAACCTATTGATACTGTCATTATATTCTTAAGCTAGATTAATTTAAAACTTGAAATTTTGGTTGGAAAAAATATCCATGTGCATAGATTAATCCTTTTTGGGTCATATATCTGATCCCTTGTCATGTCCAAATTAAACAAGTTTTAAAGTTTTTGGCTAATTGTTTTGCTTTTTTAATAAAGGCGGCGCAAAATGTGTAGAGATTAGCTAGTTAAAAGTAGCTTAGAACTGAATTTTTTAAAAAATGGTTTTATAATCCATAAGGGAATATTCATTATTACATATCCGATTTTCATTTCATAATTATAGCGTATCGAGGAATCAGTACTATAATTTTAACTGACTACTTTATATAGAAGGGATCTGTTATCTTTATTCTCATATTTCTAGTACATCAACTGACTCTAATTTCCAAAAACACAAAACGAACTCCGAGGTTACAGGAAACATGTTACTACTATATCCAACTTTTGTTTCTTTGGACAATATATCTTAACTTATGGGAAGCTTGAAGAGGGGTGCATCTTTGTTTTTCAGTTTTTTGGACGTATCAATGGATTGCCGAGGGTATTTTAAGATGGACGGTACGGATTAGCTTACAGATTAGAGGGGCGAGTTGCCACGTGGCGAAATGGATATCGAAGGATCTCTTGGACGGCTGGGTTCCAACACCAAAACACGCCTGCTTCTTTTTCCCCGGAGCAGAGAATCGCGATGCGTCACCGACCTTCATTCTTTCTGCTCGGCAAACGAATCGTTGATCGTCGTCAAAGTGGTCGTCGATACTTCGAGGTCGTATTCGATTTCATATCGCAATTTCGAACTACTGTTGGACTTTTACTTGACTGTTCACTGGTTTAGGCTTGTTGATGTTATGAATTTCGCAACGTTTTCTGGTTCCTGAAATGCTAATTTCTTGTCTGATTTTGTATCCGACTACGGCTACGTACTGTGGTTTTTGTTAATTGAGTTTGTATTATCGTATAATAATCAGTCAATTACAGATCACAATAGCTGGGGGTCTTCTTAGCTCCCATTCATTGGCGCTTGTGGCTTTAGTAGGTATTGAAGTTCATAATGGTTTCTTGTTTTTTCATTCCCTATTGATTGTGCAACTTGTAATCAACTATGTTTCTTCCAATAGCGAAGTACTCGGATGAAACCTAGTTGATTTGAAGTTTTTTGCAACATGGCATTGAACATAAGAAACCGTTATGAATGGTGTTCAGTGGATAATGTTAGATGACTATATTTATTTTTGTCGTAGTTCACATAGGATAGCTGGCTATTTGGTGTTGTACACTGATAAGAGGGCTTTGCTGCAGCTGAACTACTAGCTGATTTTGGAATGCTGGATCTTTTTGAGTTATGAAATATTTGTTTCATAAAGCGAGCTTGAAGAATAAAGAAGATGAAACTACAGGCGTCAATTCCTGGACAGATGGCAGGTCAGGTACCTAATCAATCAGGGTCCCAGTTGCCTGGACTGACCCAGCCAAATCGAAATGCCCTCCCTCAGACACCAAATTTAGGCGGTGTTCCGCGCTCCACCATTAATATGGACCCTGAATTTCTCAGAGCACGCACTATTATGCAAGAGAAGATGTAAGACCTTTTTTCTTGTTTGTCTTAAAATTTGGGGTATCGTCTATATGTGTTCAATCAGCAGGTGACTCAATTCTATTGACTATTGTGAGGAACTTTTATACCTTTTTGGTCATTATAAAGAATATCTGAACAAAAACATTGGAAAGTTGACCGTGAAAGCCAGTGAATGCTATAGATGATTTCATAATAGATTGCTGAAATTTGTGCAACCCGAAACTATGCAAAAAGTGACTTATTTATTCTGGGCGTTGAATAATGTTACATATTCTATCATGCTTGGAATGCTGCATTGTCTCACTGCCTAGTTGAGGCTTTAGTCTGAAGAATATGGTTTAGCAAGTCTCAGCATGTTTGCGTCATTATCATCTTCAAAGTGTTTCTAGATATTACTGTAATTTGATTGACTACCACCTTCTTGTCCTTCACAGTTCAATTGTATATGTCATAGTATTTTAGTTTGTATTAAGTAGGTTATGTTATCTCATTTGTTGATGAGAGGTCCCTTGCTTTCACAATTCTTGCAGCCAGAGGCATATTTTCCCCTAACTGCATTCTGCATGTAGATGAGAAGACTCGTGTAGATTCCCAAATTCACTAAATTTTATGGAAATTAACTAAAACTTTATAGATGAAAACAATATGATTTTAAATTTGGATACAAACTTTGCATAAACCTGGGTACTTAATCAAAGTCGTTTGAGGTATCCTTGCCTCCTCTTTTCCTGGAATGGGAGGCAAATTTATTTGACACCCCCTTTCCTCACTGTGATACACTGACTTGGATAAATCCCCAATTTTATGAAAATACACCCCACAATGATTAAGTAAAAATTGTTAAAAAGTAATAATAAAGTCAAATGTTTCCCCAAAATAATCCAACCCCATTCCTTTTCTCACAATTCCTCTAAATCTACTACCATGCTGGTCAATCCTTGCTAGAGTAGTCCATGTTCCACTTTTATCTTTGTGTGTGTGTGTGTTGTGTATCATTGAACACCCAATAAACATGCTGCTCTATACATTCCAGCTATGATATCTTGTTGCAGCGGCAACAACATCCACTAACAGAAGTGCATAAAAGAAAGTTCAAGGATTTGGCTAAACGCCTGGAGGAAGCCATGTTAAAAACTGCCACATCTAAGGTTTCTGTCTTAGCCTCTGTTTATTTCTTATACATTCTTTTCTAGTGATCCAAAAATTAAGGTTGCTCTAACTAATTTAGAGGATTTCTTATCCTCCCGTTTATTCATATTTTCCCCTTCTCCTAAATAATTGTATTTCATTCAGCATCTTCATGTTTGTATTATGTTCTTGTTATATCTAGTGGGTGATAATCTCTGGACTTTCCTTTTCAGGAGGAGTACTTGAACTTGGATACACTAGAGAGCCGTATGCTTAATTGTATCAGACGGCCATCCATGAATAATCATAACCAACAATATCCCCAGCATGTTAGCTCTTCTCCAATAGGTACAATGATACCAACGCCTGGTATGCCACATGTTGTGAATTCAAACGTGGCAGCTACGTCTTCTGTAGATGCCTCAATGATTGTTACCCCTGGATGTAATAGCATGGCATCTCGATCTGTCAATAGTGGAAGCATGTTTCCTACTGGTGGCTTGCATGGGAATTCCTTAAGTAGATCTGATGGTAATTATGAGTGTTATAATTCTTCACCTAGCCTTTTGCTTCACTTTTTTTTCAGAATATTTTTTCATCGTAGAATCTACTTATGCAGGTCTGTCTAATGGTTATCAGCCATCGTCATCCAGCTTTTCAATTGGTTCTGGGGGAACCATGTCATCAATGGGTGTGCAGAGAATTGCAAGTCAGATGATTCCCACTCCTGGATTTATTGGCAGCAATAACTCATACATGAATGTAGAATCTTCTGATAATAGCTGTGCCTTTTCCAGTGTTGAATCCTCAATGGTATCACAGCCTCAGCAGCAGAAACAGCTTGTGGGGTGTCAAAACAATAATGTAATGCAGAACCTTGGCAGCCAAATGGGCGGTGGAATGAGATCTGGGTTACAGCAAAAATCTTTTGCGTACTCAAATGGAGCTATAAATAGTGGGCTAGGATTGATTGGAAACAATAGGCAACATACAAATGAATCTAGCTTTGCTGATGCCTATGCCACAACGTATGTGAATTCCCCCAAACACCCACAGCAGCACTTTGATCAAAATCAGCAGCCGCCAGTGCAGGGTAATTTTTCTTGCTCTTTTCTGGTGGTTCACTTTGTATTGCACCTAAGCCCTTTGTTTCAACTGTATCCCTCCTTTTCAGTGGCATAATTTCTTTGGCTGTTGTTTATTGTTGGGTTTTTTTTGTGCATTCGTGTTTTTTTTTTTTGCATGCATCTTACAATTTCGCCTTACATAAAGGATCAATATTCTATTGCCAGGTGATGGATATGGATTGAATAATGTTGACTCATTTGCTTCTGGAAACTTTTATACATCTGCAACATCTTCTGGACCTATGATGAATAGTCAGAACTTGAATTCAGTAAAATTGCCTGCGGCATCCCAAACCAACTCTGTAAGTAGTCATTCCAATTTACATGGTATGCAGCAGGCTGCTCATCTAAAGTCTCAAGCTATGAGTCAGTTCGAAAAGTTGAATTTTCAGTCATCTGTTACTTCAAGAGAGGGCCTTCTGGATCATCAACAGCAATATCTGCAACATTCCCAACAATTCCAACAGCCAGAGCAGTATGCTCAACAGCAATTTGAACAGTCAGAGCAGTATGCTCAGAAGCAATTTCAACTTAAGATGCAAAGTCAGCAGCCTCAGCATTTGGTCAACAGTGATACTTTCAGCCAGTCTCATATCTCTTCCAATTTGGAAGGTCAAGTGAAGTCCGAGTCTGGAGCTGATCACCACAAAGAAGTCTTCAATTCACAGGTTTCTGAACAGTTTAATATTTCTGAGATGCAAAACAAGTTGCAGCAGAACTCTAATGATAGTTGTTCCGGGGATGTCCAACATCTTTCTTTTCCAAATGGTCAGAATGATTTATCTGCAACAACTACCCAAAACTCACATCAAATGTTGCACCCACATCAATTGGTTTCAGAGCCTGAAAATAACTTTAATTGTCTTTCAGTTGGGACACAGTCTAAATCACTTATAAATCAATGGAATTCTCAATCACAAGGTGGAAACCACATACCAGGGAATATGTCACATGAGCAGCATCTCCACATGGATTTCCATCAGAGAATATCGAGGCAAGATGAAGCTCAGTGCAATAATTTATCTTCAGATGGAAATGTTGTTGGTCAAGCTGTTGCTTCTAGAGGCACTGAGCCACTTGATTCAAATGTTACGGTTAAGAAAGCTCATAGGAACCAACAGAGGTGGCTTTTATTTCTACTTCATGCTAGACGGTGTCCTGCCCCAGAAGGACGATGTCAAGAGCAATATTGTCATAGTGCTCAGAAGTTATGCAGACACATTGATGGGTGCAACCAGCCTCAATGCCCATACCCCCGCTGTCATCATACCAGGCTATTGCTAATTCATTTCAGAAACTGCAAGGATCCATGTTGCCCAGTTTGTGTCTTTGTTCGAAATTACAGACGCTCATTTCAAATTAAGCCTCAGACTCGGCCTGATTCTGATTCAGTAGTGCCTGCTGCAGTGAATGGATCTTGTAAACCATACAATTCTGTCGTTCCATCACCTAGATTGATCCCAAAACCTCTACCTGTTATTGAAACTTCTGATGATCTGCAGCCATCTCTAAAACGTATGAAAATTGAGCAGTGTACCCAGTCCTTTAGTTCAGAAAATGACAACTCTACCTTGTCAGTTTTGCCTAACTGTGAATCTAATGTTTCCAAGGATGCCCAGAACCAAGACTATATCCATGGTGACATGCCAATGTCAATTAAATCTGAGTTTACAGAAGTTAAGGCTGAAGGTCCAGTGCATTCAACACCCACAATTCCTTGTGAAGTAAAAATGAATAATGTGGAGGACAGATGGCCTGGTAGTGAACCTGCCACATATGACGAGCCTGTCAATTTAGCTAGGTCAGAAAATATTAAATCTGAGAAAGAAACTGGACAAGATCAGCCAGAAAACCTTACCCAGCCATCAGAGAATGTGGGAGGGACAAAGTCTGGTAAGCCTAAAATAAAGGGGGTCTCATTGACTGAATTATTCACTCCAGAGCAAGTCAGAGAACACATCACTGGCCTAAGACAATGGGTTGGCCAAGTAAGTCTTTTTTTGGCGGCCTTCCTCTTGTATCTTGCAACTTTACAACCATCTGATTGTTGAAAGCATCTATAGTAGAAATCAGTTCCATTATCATCTAAAAATGTTGAACTTTATTCAGCTTATATATTTTTTTTCATAAAGTTTGCATGTCTATGTTTTGCTGAGTTAGTGTGCTGTGTTTCATATGATTATTGCATGAGTAGAGTTGGAATGGTGTTAAATGATAAATAGTTTTTTGTAAGTTTGTAATTGTGAATGAAAGAGAAGAGGGGAGAATAAGAGAGAAGAGCATAAGAGATTGAGAGAGAATAGGTAAACTGAGTGGAGAGATAGAATTGAGAGTGAGAGAATGAGAGAAGATAGACAGAGAGGCTTATCTGAATAGTAAGCAATATTATTGATGCATAAGTCTGATCGATTACAACTGCGGGGATCTATTTATAAGCTTAGATAAAATGTAAGTTAGCGGCTATGACGTCCAACGGGCAGCCATCTTCTAACCTACCTTAACTGAGTTATGTATTTTATTATTATTATACAAGGTAGTCATCATCACTCATCTCTTTGTTGATCTCATGTCAATGTCATATAATGAGTGGATGGCATTTTGATCTCTTGAAGAATTATTATTTTAGTTTCTTTGACTTTATTAATATCATATTTATATTTTTCACTATTTGGATTTTGGAATCTGTTTTAAAATTTTGCGCATAAAAAATTCTGATTTTGAATTGTTGCAATTGATTGTTGATGAACTTTTGGGTTTGATTTCACATCACTTGCTCTAAGAACTCCAGTAGAAGGTGATGCAACTCAGTCAATGATAAGCTGAAATTGCACTGTCAAGTATCTCACGACAGTGAAAATAAAGTAGAAGCAAAATAGAAAAATGGTGACCATGTACTGTCTTGTGTTCTATAACAGATATGATTGTGTTGCAGCATTAGTATTCTGAAGTAAAAAAATTTTTGATATGAAAAACCCAGGTTCTTGAGCATAATAATCACATTCTGCTGAATACCTAGGCTGACTGTTTCTTAAAAAGTCATGTTTATGATGTGATTTTTTTTTTGTGTGGATAAATATTAGGAAAAAAAAAAGAGAGTACCAATGGACAATTAGGTGTCCTGTAGAGAGAAAAAACAAGCTTGGAGTCTGCGATATGTTTATGTAAATCGCTTGGAGTTTTACACTAGCTTGTCAAGCTTTATGTTCAATTTCCATGCTTCTTCTGGAGGCATAATAAACTTAATTCATGGAGCTTCAAGAATACCGTTTCCTTCTGCTTCTTTTCTTTGTATTTTGGATCAGGTGGATGTTTTAATTACAAGCAGCTGGGAATGGTAATACAACCATTATATATAGCTTCTTTGTGTTTCAGAAATATGTTGAGTCCAAAGTCCAAATATGTTGTCTATATAATGCTATGCTCCTGTGTCTTCATGCTTGTTTAGCCATGCTGGGATTTTACTTTTTATACCTCTAATAACCTTTGATTTTCACTTCTTACCATGGTGCTTTTATTATCTCGCGACAGAGCAAAGCTAAAGCAGAAAAGAATCAAGCAATGGAGCATGCAATGAGTGAGAATTCCTGTCAGTTGTGTGCTGTAGAGAAGCTTACATTTGAACCTCCACCTATTTATTGTTCAACTTGTGGTGCTCGCATTAAACGAAATGCTATGTATTATACCATGGGTACTGGTGATACACGTCATTATTTTTGTATTCCGTGCTATAATGAGGCTCGTGGAGACACCATTTTTGTTGATGGAACTGCCCTTCCTAAAGCAAGGCTGGAGAAAAAGAAAAATGATGAAGAAACTGAGGAATGGGTGGGTATTATATTGTGATTTTATGGCATTGATTGACTGCTTTGTGCTCTTTTTGTTGAATCTTTTTCACTTTAAATATGGCAGTGGGTTCAATGTGATAAATGTGAAGCTTGGCAACACCAAATTTGTGCCTTATTTAATGGTCGAAGAAATGATGGGGGACAAGCTGAATACACTTGCCCTAACTGCTATATTCAAGAGGTTGAAAGGGGGGAGCGCAAACCCCTACCCCAAAGTGCTGTTCTTGGGGCCAAGGATTTGCCTAGAACTATTCTCAGTGATCACATAGAGCAACGGCTGTTTAGGAGACTAAAAATAGAGAAGCAAGAAAGGGCAAAGGCTCAAGGAAAAAGTTATGATGAGGTGATATATCAATTCTTTCCTACTTCTTGTAACATTTAGTTGATGCTTTCTATTGCTTAAAATGGTGGAACACGTTTCGTTCTAATTCTACAGTTTTTATCATCTAATGTTTGACAACCTAGTTGCTCTTTCTGAAGATTTCATACAATAAGTAAATAATAGATACTGAACTTTCTGGAGTTGAATATTATGTTAAAAACTTTGTTGATCTCAAGTACTGATTTTACATATATCACCTTTTCCCTTTATGAATCTCTAGGTTATATTGTCTAATTAAAAATTAAAGAATTTTTATTGGGAATTTGGATATCAGTGAGCACTTGGAGCTTTAGTAGTAATATATTTTATAACTGGTGAATCTTGAATTGTTTGGGCCAATATTTTGGTTCCAAGTATGTAATTTTGTTTATGTTGTTTTCCTCGTCTCTGTCAGATATTGATGTTTGAACATTCCGTTTGATAGTGATTGATTGGGGTGTGTTTGCTGTAACAACATATACATTAAATAAAAAAAAGTTCAGGTGAAAATTAGAAACTTTAGACCTTGTTACGAAAATATTTATGCAATATACAGAGGAGACTTGAACCATTCACACACTATTCTAAGCCCAAAGAGAGCCCAACAAACCATACACAAGTCCAAAAGAATCCCCAAGTGAATCACAGTAGGATATAGTGGGGAATACATCTTGAAGAAATATAGTTTCACTGTGGCGACAGCCCTCTGGAGTTGACACTATGACACAGCAAAGGGAATGTTGGCATGGCAAACCATGACAGTGGAGGGACCTATTTTGGCTGCTAAACTGTGCCAACTTTCAGAGTCTATATTTTGGGCTTTGGATCTTCAAATTAGGTGGTTTGAGTTCTTACATGAAGAACTAGACGAGAGCTAACTAATGACACTAGGAGTGTGTTTGGAGAATAGCTTTTGGAGAAAAAGTGGAGAATAGCTTTTAGAAAATAGATTATGAGCAGAATAGATTATGGGAAAAAAGTGATTTTGATAAAATGAGAGTATTTGGATATTGTGATCAAAATAGTTTTTTTCATGGTCAAATTACTAAAAAAGACATTAACTTTTGTGATAAATACATATAAAGAATAAGATTATATTTTATGCATTATTTAAGGGTTAAGGTCCAAATTTAACAGCCAAGTTTTTCCTGAGGGGTGTCTAGTACAAATAAGTTTTGGAAGATGCAAAAATAACAATGAACAATTAAAAAAGATGTAAATTTAACAAAACCGTTAAATTTGACCTAACGGCGTTAAATTATAAGAGAAGAAAACCCCTAACGGCATTAAAAAGGATGCAACTTAACCCATTATTTAATATTAAATTTCGTAATTAATACAAAAAATGAAATAAATTTGTCTATATGTAATGTTAATTAATTTAACTAATTTTTCTAATATAACCAAAATTAAACAAATAGGTCTTATGTTAAGGATAGGAAGGAGTATTAAAATTTTAAAATTCTAAAAAAAAAATAGACAGACGAGAGAGAACGTTCAAATTCTAAAAAAAAAACCATATGAGAGAGAGAGAGTGGCGTGGGCCCCACAAATATGAAAAGGGCTAATGAGAGAGAGGGTGGGGCCTACATCATGAAAAAGAGAAAAACAATAGATTATCCCAAAACCATGGTTTTGGCAAGAAAAGGGATTATGGGAAAAAATGTAGTGTTTGGGTATTTTTTTACAAAACCATGGTTTTACCTCAAAAGCACTTTTTTTTCCCTCTATCCAAACACACACTAGGTTGAAACAATTCTAAGATCATTTGAGCCTTAAAGGGGTGATGAAACTAAACCGGCACAGTTTTGACCACAAAATGAAAATTAGGTTTTAAAACCCTTTAAAGTAAAATCAGTCCCCATAAAGGCGACAACAACAAGCCTTATCCTATTAGTTAGGGCTGGCTAAGTCCCCACACAACCACTATCAACAAATTTCAATAACTAGACCCAACATCAAAAAGCATGAGTTCAAGCCCAAATGACTATGGATTAAAACATGGTGTCCTATGACCTGATTCAAGCATATAATCTTTTGATGATATTGTCACCCCAACAATCATTTCAATAAATTCTAGAAAGAATAACCAAGGTTCTGAAACCCAGACTGGCCACTGAACCGGTCAAAACGTGAGAAAATTTTACGGTTAGACTGGAGAATAGCTAGACTGGTGAGGAATGGAAGATTTTATGGTTATTTATATAAAATTCTGAATAAAATATTAAAAAAAACCGGTCAAACCGTGAGAAAATCGGTCAAACCGCGTGAAAACTGGGGTCAATTACTATACCGGACCGGTTGGACCATCGATGGGCCGGTTTCCTGGTTAGACCGGCCGGTCCGGTCCGGTCATCAGAACCATGAGAATAACAGCAACCAAAACTCACCCATAATTAATCTTAAGAATAGAGGAATAACTTAAGTATCATGCAATCCTACATCCTTGGAACCAAGAAGAGTACCCGATTCATCACCATTTTATATTTCACTGATCATAATATTTAATATACAAGATTCTAACAAGGAATTAAAAACCCCGGTTACTTTAACTATTTAGTGATGGCCCATAATGATAAACAAGTCATCCATAAGGAGAAACCTGATACCAATGGTCCCAACATGACCAAGCCGTCACAAGGGGCTCCCAATACACCTTTAAGAACCTTTATCAAAGTAAGGCAAGTATTCCACTTATCATGAGATTTGAATTCATTAAAACTAACTTGTTTAACAACATGAAGCATAATACTCACCCAAATGTTTTGAGGGTTCAAATAATGCAAATGAAACAAATCAAAATCAACCAACTCAAGCAAAACTTTCTACAAGGCCAAACACAAAAATTGGGTTTAAATTCACAATTTCATGATACTACAAACCCAATAGAGCCAAGAATTAAAGAGGAGATGCTTAATCAATCATCTCTGGAGTTTTAAGAGGTTCACACAAAAGCCATTCACAAGAGTAGTGCATACGTGCCCAAGAACTACATATAAAAGTGGAGCAATAAGGCTAATTGTTGGATGTAGCTACACTTTTGCAATTGACCAAGGCCTAATGTTCATCATTATCACTTACCCAATGGTTTCAAAAGCCGAGCCCTCCAACAAGTCCCTCAAGGTTTTACAAGAGAGTTTATGTTCAAGCCTTACAAGCGGAGATACATGTAAGCTAACTATAATAACTCACTGGCAAGTGATAAGCCAAGTTCAACCACTAATCTATAATCAATAATAGTTTCTCATAATTGTTAGAAATTGCAAAATAACATTTCTAAAATGTATCTAAAGTCCTCACATAGAAGAATATCCTATTCAAGTAACAATAGCAAAAACAATCCTATACAAGCGGCCTTTTGAGTAAACTTTTACATAGCTAATCAACACTGATTCTCATGAAATTTTGTATACACAACACACTTGACATCCAAAGAAGTCGATGATAAAAAATGCTTAACCTAACAGCCTACAAATTTGAATTCCTTAATTTCATAGGTTTATATGAAAACTCAAGACTTTCACTTTCAAACAATAAAATCCTTCCCTATAGACATAAACATAATCTCTAAATGCTTCAAGAGCATATTCATATCACCAAAACCATAGATATTGTGAGTTCCTGGGTTAGGGTTTCCAAATCTTATTTGAATTAATATTCCAATGGGTGGAAAGGAAATTGAAGAAAATGATGAAAAGAGTAAGAATATATGGTTACCTCTATTATTTAAAGCAAGAAATTGATTGGAAATGGCCTCAAATGTCTTAGACTTCGCTCCTCTTTTGAATGCTAAAAGTACCATTAAAAAAAATTATAGTTTGCTCCTTGAAATTTACCAATTTCCAAAACTTATATGACAAGCCCAAGACATGACAGAGAAATCAAACCCATCCGCACTTTGAATTTAATTAATCAAGCATGCTTAGATAATCATCAATATTTTAAAACAAGTCTTAATTATATGGAATGTTACATTTTTTACAAGTCTTAATTATATGGAATGTTACATTTTTTTGCTGGTGTATATCAAACTAATTCAATTGCTGTACCAGGTGCCTGGGGCTGAAGCGCTTGTTGTCAGAGTGGTGTCATCTGTGGACAAAAAATTAGAAGTGAAGCAACGATTTTTGGAAATTTTTCGGGAAGAAAATTATCCAACAGAATTTCCATATAAATCTAAGGTAGTGAGAAGATTGCTTTGATTTATCTGGTGGTTGTTGAATCATGATTATTGGTTTTGGTTATTTATGCACTTGTGTTTCTGTGCCAGGTAATTTTGTTGTTTCAAAAGATTGAAGGCGTGGAAGTATGCCTTTTTGGCATGTATGTTCAAGAATTTGGATCTGAAAGTCAGTTCCCTAATCAGCGTCGGGTATATCTTTCATATCTTGATTCTGTCAAGTATTTTAGGCCTGAAGTTAAAGCGGTGACTGGAGAGGCTCTTCGAACGTTTGTTTATCATGAAATTTTGGTATAGCTACTACTCTTTTGTGCCTTTTATAATACATCTTGTGTATTCTTTTTTTCATGAACATATTCAATTTTCAAGTCCAAACTGCTTCCTGATTGTTCGGTTTCATATTATGAGTAATTTCCATTGTGTTTTGTTTCCTAGATTGGATATCTGGAATATTGCAAGAAACGTGGTTTTACAAGCTGCTATATTTGGGCCTGTCCTCCATTGAAGGGTGAAGATTATATTTTGTATTGTCATCCAGAAATTCAGAAGACTCCAAAATCAGATAAGCTTCGAGAATGGTAAGCTTCAGCATTAAAAAAGTTGTCTCACTGTTTTGACTTGTATAAGGTGTTTCCCCATTTCTAACTTTAATTCTTGTGGACTTTTTTCTTTAGGTACTTAGCAATGTTGAGGAAAGCTGCCAAGGAGACTATTGTGGTCGATCTTACCAATTTGTATGACCATTTCTTTGTATCTACTGGTGAATGTAGAGCTAAGGTTACCGCTGCAAGACTTCCTTATTTTGATGGTGACTACTGGCCTGGGGCTGCAGAGGATTTGATTTATCAGCTTAACCAAGAAGAAGACGGCAGGAAACTCAACAAGAAAGGAACAACTAAAAAGACTATAACAAAGAGGGCTTTAAAGGCGTCTGGTCAGTCAGATCTCTCTGGAAATGCATCAAAAGATCTACTCCTAATGCATAAAGTAATTCCCTGTTTTAGTTCTTTACCACTGATTGTTCTTATGGGCAAAAGAAATGCCTTGCAAATCATGTTTCCAGCAGACATTTAAATAATTTATAGCTGCTCATTGCTTAATTGCGTTTAAAATTTTAGTTGAGTTTCCCAGTGTGCAGATAATTTTTTCTTACAAATCTTTTGGTGTTTCTCCAGCTTGGCGAAACCATTAGCCCGATGAAGGAAGATTTTATAATGGTTCATTTGCAGCATGCATGCAGTCACTGTTGTATTTTAATGGTATCAGGCAACCGATGGGTTTGCAACCAGTGCAAAAATTTTCAGATATGTGACAAGTAAGGATAGTTAAACCTTATATCATATATTTTCATGTATTGTGTTGAAGTAATATGGTTTAAAATATGTCAGCAGTATAGGACACTGTCAGAATTGTATCACTTATTTCTGGGGTCGGTTCCATGGGAGTTTGGTTTTATCAAGATGAAAAATTTGGGTTCCTAGGGTAAATAACTGTTAGAAATATGTTGGTGAAACTTGAAAGGCATGGTATATATGAGGCTGTTTAGCTGCCATGTACACTACCTATAAATTGGCATTTTGGACTCAGTGGAGTCCAGCGAAATTGAATGAAGGGAATGTGAGGCCTGTGTAATTTTTTTGATGTCGTCTGCCAAAGTAATCTGGATGGGTTCGCTGATAGAATTAAAGAGAGGACATATTAGATGATGGGAAGTAGAAAATGAATGTAGGCATTGCACAACCAAGAAGAGTATACTGTCAGTTGATAATCTGGTTGGTGATCAACTAAAAAGAAATCACCCCAACCATTATATTAGATCTCCTATAACTTATGTGACAATAATTAGGAAGAGTTATAATCTCAGAGACTGAGACTACTCTTTACCACCTAAGGGAAACCTGGACATTGTAAGAAAACCTAATTGTACCATAATCCCCTGTGTATATAATTAAAGGCAGGAATTGCTTTTGAGAGCTTTTGGCCTACGACAATCGGCATTTATTCATTCTATTGATGGTACTGGACACACTTTCTGAGCTCTGGTATTTGTATGGCACGGCAGGATTTACACTTATGGCATGTTTCACTTTCAATTGACATATAGCTCTTTTTTCTAATATATATTATAGGCACGTATAGACTGGAAACTGTGGTCCATTTATTTTTGCACTGTTAAGAGGCCAACTTTTATGCTATAACCTGCCGAATTCTTGGAGTTCATTGGCATGTCCATTCACCTTATTTCTTGATCTAATTTCTACTGTGTTTTCCTAGATGTTATGTAGCAGAACAAAAGCGTGAAGAAAGAGAAAGGCATCCTATTAATCACAGGGAGAAACATACCCTTTACCCTGTAAGTATGCAACCCCATCCATGGTTGGCATGTAAAATGAATTGTTCTCTCCTAATTCAAATGTGTTACTTTGTGGGATCTCTTGGCTGTCTACTGCCCTGGTACCTGCTTAATGGTACTCTGATGAATTTAAGGTGTTTGATGAATTATTGTTGCAAATCATGGCGCTAGTAATTTGTGCAATAGTTACTGCATGGGAGAAATGAATTTGGGTTTTCTTTTATGAACTGTTGTTGTTGCTGTTCTTATTCTTATTCTTATTGTTTGCAGCATGAAATTACTGATGTACCAGCTGATACAAAGGATAAAGACGAGATTCTTGAGAGTGAATTCTTTGACACTAGACAGGCATTTCTTAGTCTCTGTCAGGGAAATCATTATCAGTATGATACTCTGAGGCGGGCCAAGCATTCATCAATGATGGTCCTCTATCATCTTCACAATCCGACCGCTCCTGCCTTTGTGACAACTTGTAATATATGCCATCTTGACATTGAAACTGGTCAAGGTTGGCGTTGTGAAGTTTGCCCTGATTATGATGTGTGCAATGCGTGTTATCAAAAGGATGGAGGTATTGATCATCCTCATAAGTTGACAAATCACCCGTCCTTGGCTGAACGTGATGCTCAGAACAAAGAAGCAAGGCAGCATCGTGTGTTGCAGGTATTTTCTATATTTCAAATTTTGTTTTTGTGGATTGTCTGATTTTAAGATGTGCTAATGCCTCACCACGTTATTTCACGTTAAATGAAGCATTTGTTAATTCAAAACTGAAGCATAAAGGAGCTGTCTTCATGGTTGATTTTAGCCTGTAAAACGTGAAATTAAGTAATGAAAATTTTGAAATTGAGATCTCGAATTTCATATTTTCAATGACCAATGGCAATTCTACTTTATTTACTAATTTCATTAGAATTTTTTTTTGTTGCATGTTGTTATTACATTGGATTGGTGTAAAAGATTGAGAAAAAAATTGTGTGTGTGTGTACTTCAGCTAAGTTTATATGTATAACCTTAAATTTAACTGCATCTTGCCTTCTGCCTTTTTTTTGGGTGCACTTCATCAAATTCTTTGATGATTTCTTTTGAAATTTTGGTTGCCCTTGCTTGCTCGTCCCGTTTAAGTTGCCAGCTGCGTCACAATCATCTTGACCTTGCCATCTCATTTTATTACCATGCTCAGCATTAATCTTGCACTTGCACCTTTCATTAAGTGGCTGATAGTAATGGAATCTGTAATTGCAGTTGCGGAAAATGCTTGATCTTCTTGTGCATGCGTCCCAATGCCGTTCTGCACATTGCCAGTATCCAAATTGTCGCAAAGTGAAGGGACTCTTCCGCCACGGGATGCAATGCAAAACACGTGCCTCCGGAGGTTGTGTTCTTTGCAAGAAAATGTGGTATTTACTGCAACTTCACGCACGTGCTTGCAAAGAATCCGAGTGCCATGTGCCACGTTGCAGGTTTGTGGGTCAAGCATTAATTGCCATTTCTGACTTACCCTCATGACTTTTCATGTCTAACATCTTTCACGTTTGGATTACTTCAGAGATCTGAAAGAACATTTAAGGAGGTTGCAGCAGCAGTCAGACTCTCGGCGAAGAGCAGCCGTGATGGAAATGATGAGACAGAGAGCTGCCGAAGTGGCCAACAATGCAGGATAAGCTGTTTGCGCACAAAAATTTGGTTGTTTCAAAGCAATAGAAGCTACTGGCAACGGTGCTCTTTAACAGCAGCAGTCTGAGGGTGACAGGTTTATGTGATTGGAAGGGGATCAGATATATATATATATATGGCAGTGACAGGTTCATCTGCTTTTTGGTCTCGATTGGCCTCTCAGTGACATGATTGTTCTGAAGAGGATCGTTTTAGATTTAGTGCTGCCACCCTCTCTCTGAAAATGGCTAACCAGCTCTAGCAGGTAAATTAGGTCGGTGTCTCTGCCATGTGTGCCGATTTAGTGATTCTTTAATTTTGTCAGGTTGTTGTATTTTGAGAAGAGCCATCCTGGGGTGGCCAGTGTACTATAGCCCTAATTTGTCCAAAATGTCTTCAAGTGAATACGAGGGAGGTTTGTATTAAGTTGTCTCTCTTTTCTAGAGATGGACCCTCATTTGTAGAATGTCATTAAAGGTGAATAATTATAGTATTCCTATGCGGCAATTCATATTGAATTAGAGAGATGCTTGGCTTACTCCGGGAATGCTGAACTCTATCCAATTAAAATGCAATAACTCGGTAAATTTTAGTCTTAATTGGCTGATAAATCATTTAAAACAGTTCACATTTTATGTTGTTTTCATTAAAAAATAATATACATCTTAATTTATAAAAACAAAACTTATCTCTAAGAGATTCCTTTTTTTAAAAAAATAAAATGTGAATTTATCAGATGAGTGACTGGCCAATTAGGATTAAAATTTGTTGAGTTGTATTTTTATTAGATATAGTTTAGACAATATGGTACTTCGGGAGTGTATAAGTATTTCTCATTAAAGTATTGGTTAAATATTCATTTTGTGTGTGTGTGTGTAAAACTTATATTTTAGTTCAATTTTTAACTATGTTACAAATATTTTGTTAAATAATACCTTATTTTGTTAATTGAATTAGGGAAAAGCGGGGATAAATCCCGAATTGAGAAATTAATTGGGTAATGGTACGAAAACTTGTTAAGGGCCAAAACCCTTTAGAAGAAATAAATATGCCTATGAATGAAATGCTATTTTACCTTGTATTTGGATGGAGAGAAAACTATAGGGAAAGAAAACTAGGAGAAAATTTTTAAAAATAATAAGTTTTTTACCATTTATGAAAGTTTTTCTTCATAGTATTCCCTTTCTCCTATTTTCTTCTCACTACTCTCTCCATCCAAATATAAGGGTGTGAAAAAATTGCAAAAAAAAAAAAAACAAATCAAGAAAAACGAGTCTGAAAATGAATCCAAGTGAAGTACACAAACGAGGTAAGTGAGTGAGCAATAGAGTTTTTTCTATTTGCTGCGGATAATATTAGACTCGTAACTCTATTTGATAAGTGAAAACAGTTCAAACGGAGTGAGAGGCAAACACTGAAATTCAGTTACTTCAGAAATTATTTCTTCATTTGTGATTATTTGGATAAAACTTCAATGCTGCTAGAGAAATTGATAAAACTTCACTTGCCAACATAAATTCTTGGACTTAAACGATCTTTTTGGTAAAACCATTCCTTTTGTAATTGGCATATACTGCGGTCAGGGTAGAAAGAATCAAGTTCTTCTCCTTAAAAGATGATTCCAACATCAATTTGACATTTACCTCTTGAAATACTGACTTTATGGATGTAAAAATAGGTGGTCTTGTTTATCATTGTTTTTCATGACTGAGTTATAATTTATGATGTCTGTGGCTGAGATAACTTAGCTTGAGAACAATATCAATATTTACAAGTTTGAACAATTAAATCATGACACGTAAAAGACTGTTCAAGAAAAGTCAATTATATGATATTGAGTTACTACTGACTTATGGATCAATATTCATGTCCATGGATCAATATTCAACTCTGATTTTCATTTTAACTCTGTGTGTGTGTGTGTGTCAGTTACCAGTTATGCAGGAGATAAAAGCCTTGTAGGCCGTAGGCACAATACAAAAATAGAATGCCAAAATCAGAAATATTCTTGAACTGTAAAACTGAAAACTTGTATTGGTATTTGAATTAAACTACCCCTCTGGTCTTTACCGATCCTTAATGTATAACTTAATTGAGGAGTTAATCATGGTTATAAATGTAAGACATGTTCCCTATATTTATTAAATTTTTCCCAAGTTACTTCTATTGATACCATCTCGACAATAATCAAGTAAGAGAAGAAGGGAGGGGATTAAGGAAGAAGATTAGGGTGTTTTAAGAAAAAAAATGTTATATTAAATAACTTAACTAATTTTCTTAATATAATCAAACTAGGTAAATAGGTATTAAATTAGGGAGCACATGAATATATTCTTTTTCATATAATCTGGAGTATTGTGGGGCTAGCTCATGGATGATGTGACATATTTTGAAATAAAAATTATTTGATTTAGGCATGTATCATTGCTAAGGTTCCTTGTTTAAGTGAAAGTTGAAACTTTAAAATTTGACTAATATGCATCTCTTTTCTTTGTTTATCACTATTTAAGCCATTGTCTTATAACGTTTGCACACGTTAACATAAGAAAATGTCAGAAGTAGGTGGAGTGAAGTGAATTTGAACTTGTGAATAAAAATTTTCATGAAGACACCTTCCTCTTTGACATTCATGGAGATATCTTCCATTGACCTTTTACTCTTCTTCTTGAAGAACCATATCATAACACTATAGTTGTTTTCATCATCTTGGCAGTTAGATCACGCCTGATTTTAACTACACCTATGAAGACTTCAATGTTGTTGTAGCATAATGCAAGAGTCCCAATGGCCATGAGGAATAGCACAAAAACGAAATATAGACAAGTCTCTTAAGTTAGACATGTACAGTAAGCAATCTTCGACATGCTTACTCTAGCCCATATTAATCCTCAAAAGCTCAATTGCTGCTTCAACATGATGCCACCTGCAATTGTAATCCTTACACCATTGCTTTTCTCCTCGTTGACCATTGCCTTGTATGTAGCTTGTTCACAATGAACACCAATTATTGGCCCGTTTTGGTTAGCGGTAGCAAAAATGACTTTTTTTGAAATTTGACTTTTACAAACTTAAAATAAGATAAAAGTCAGATTGTAAATATGATTTATGTTTGGATTGCTAGTAGTAGAAGTGGCTTTTTTTTAAAACTAAAACTAGTTTGGATGATTATCTAAAGGGAAAATCACTGATAGGTTCCAAGGACCAAAAAAACCACAACAAAGTCCCAATGCAAATTCCAAAATAAAAAAAGTCCCCAGGGACTTTTGTGTGATTAATTGCGAATATAAAATAACTAACTTGCCCCTAAGGAATAAAAAATGAAAAGGCACAGGAGGAGGAGGGATGATGCGTTTTTCTCATTAATGAGAAAGAGAAAATGGAGGAAGGCTATTGTGGTTGCAGCTGCAATGTTGAAGGGATTAAGTGTGGTGTTCTTGTTCTAGGTAAAGGTTAGACTTTGTAGCTTCATCTACTATTAGAGAGCTTGAACAGTGATTTCAATTTTTTTTTCATTGTGTATGTTGGCTACATTGAGATTGAGGGGTTGGTCAAATGTTGGAGTTTAGGCTCAATAGTGGACTATGTGCTAGGAGGTAGATAAGTAATGCTAAAATTTTGCTAAATATATGATCTTAACCATTGAGGTTGGGGTTTCACTGTGGTTGGGTTGCATAAATTTTATTGTGCTCTGTTTTTAGGCAAGGAGGGAGTGCTCTGTTTTAAGTGGGAATGATTGAATGTGATGATGGTTTGTTTGCTGAGAAAATGCTAATATGATATAAAAAAAGTTTTGTTAATACGTGCAGCTGTAGTTGTTAATATTGATGTTGTAGTTGTTAATACAAAACCTGGGCTCTGTTTTTGGACAATGTAATAGGGGGATTGCTCTGTTTTTGGGCAAGGTAATAGAGGGATTGCTCTAATTTAAGTGGGAATGATTGAATGCGATGGTGGTTTGTTTGATTACAAAATGCTGATATGATATAAAAAAGTATTATTGATATGTGCAGTTATAGTTGTTAATATTGCTGTGGCAGTTGTTAATACAAGTTTATGTTGAAGATTGTCAGAACAAAGAAGTTGTGAAAATGACTGATGAAGTTGTTAAAATGACTGGTGAAGCTGTTAAACTTCTAACAAGTAGTTGTGAACATTGAGACTTGTAAAATATGAAATGCACTCAATGTATCAATATGCAGTTGTCAAAATGGCTCATGGACTTATCAAAATAGGCACAACATGTTAAAATTCTAATTAGAAAATGTGAAATTAGGGACTTGTCAAATTAATAAACTCCTCTGGGAATTACAATTTAGTTGTAAACATGACTCATGAACTTGTAAAATAAGGCAGAAAAAGATGTAAAAAACAAAATAAGTAGTTGTGACAGGTAGGAGTTGTCAATTGTAAACTCTTCCAGGAATAACTCATGAAGTTGTAAATATAACTGATGCACTTGTAAAACAAGGTAGAAGATGTTAAAACCTAAATAAGTAGGTGTGACAGGTGGGAGTTGTCAAATTCTAAACTCCTTCAAGAATAACTCATGTAGTTGTAAATATGACTGATACACTTGTAAAACAGGGCAGAAGATGTTGTTAAAAACTAAATCAACTGTTGTGACAGACACTCCGGGAATAATTTAGGAAGTTGTAAATATGAATGATGCAGTTGTAAAACAAGTAAGAAGATGTTGTTAAAAACTAAATCAGCTGTTGTGGAATAACTCATACGGTTGTAAATGTAATACCCCAAATTTTGATTAAGGGCTAATGACTTCAAATGATATTGTAAAGAATGTTTAATGAATGCTTTGAGAAATTAAGTTATGGGTTAAGTGGAAATTATTGTTAATGTGCCATAGTCAGGGGTAAAACAGGAAGAATAAAAATTTACCAGCCAATTAGTTTGTAATTGAGGAAGAAATTAATTACTAGCTAAAGGAAATGAGGAGTGTGACTAAATGATTAATGAAGTAGTTAGTGTGACCATGTAGTTACTTACTTTATGAGAAACAAGGAGATTTGGACACTTGACATGATTAGATGAAGAGAGGGTAGTTGAGAAAGTCAAATGCAATTGTTTAAATATTTTCTCTTCCCTCTCTCCTTGTATTTCGGCTGTCATGGGTATAGGGAAGGAAGAAGTGTCATCATTTCATCATCTTCATCTCTCTCTCTCTCTTGCTCTCTCATTCGGCTGTCATTGTTAAATAAGAAAGAGGAAGAAGCTTTGGTTAAGGTAAACCATTTGACCTTTAAAATGACCTTGGATGCCAAAACTCTCTTCTATAATCTTGTTCCTCTTGTTAAGGGCTTCATTTATATGGTTTTAGATTTTCAAGAGGAGGTGTTTGAGTGCTTGAGAAAAATTGGAGTTTGGAGAATTAAGGAACAAGTTAGAGAAAGTGATAGAGGTGAGTAAGAGTAATCTTTTTACATGCATATCGTGGCCATTGATTGAGGCTTGAATTTATAGAATTTTTGCCCTAATTTTTGTGGATTATGGCCTTTAAGAGTATAGTATGTCATGATTATGGAAATGGTGTTTTGATTTGAGTTTAGGATATATAGAGTTGAATTGAGGTTGAAGTGTGAAGTTTGGAGTTGAGCTTTAGAACCACTGGAGACCTAGGTTGCAAAACTGGGAAATTTGTCAAAGGAAAATTTTGTGTATGGGACCTACTTTGCATAATGTTTTGAATTAACAAATGTTGTCAAAAAGTTGTAAAACTTACCAGTTTTGTAGTTCACATTGCAAGCTTTCCATTGATATAAAGTTTAGATCATTTTGAGTTCTGTGCTGAGAGTTATGGTCAATTGAAATCAGCCAAGAATGAGAGAAATTCTTGGCCGTGGCCCAAAACTTTCGGACCTGTTCTTGGCCGAGGCCCAAGGATGTTACTGCGGTCCATAAGTATCTGACCTACTCTTGGCCGTAGCCCAAGGATGTGGACTGTGACCCAAGACTTTCTGGCCATTTGTTGGTCGCGGCCAACCCCTGTTTTCAACACTTTGTAATTTTGAAAAATGGATTCTGATCTAGTGCTCCCCAACCCTTTTGGGCTATTGTTAGAGACTTTCATAGCTACCTAAGGGACATTAATGATAACCAAATCTAAGTGTTTTAAAGTCATTTGAGAATTGGAATAAGTAGTAACTTGTTATCCTTAATTATGATGATAGGATTTGATATTTTCCTAGAACGTAGGAGGCATGTCCTGAACAAGAATGGAAAGAACAAGTCAGTGACACTTTCTCCTATATCATGTTTAATACATTGTATGTTTGTGCTTATCATTGAATGAAGAATTGAGTCATGGCGTATGTCCTAGCTTTGAATAAACGAATGAGTCATGGTGAATGTCCTGGCTTTAAATATAATGAATGCTGCTGTTAGTGATTGTCATGTCTATCATGAAAGTGATTATGGTAACGATTGAATGCTATTGTTAGTGATTGCATGCCTATCACGATAGTGATTATGGTAATAATTGAATGCTGTTGTTAATGATTGTTATGCTTCTCACGTGTGTGATCAAAGTCATGATTGAATATTGCTGCAAGTGTTATGCTGATTGGATGCTGCTGTGATGCTGTATTGTGATAATTACTTACATGCTTTGTTATATTATGAATCATACACATGAAATGTTACTAGTGAGATTCTTTTGAATCTCACTCTTTCCATTAATCAAATTTTAGCCAAGGCAAGTGGATCAAGGGACAAACAAGTACATAAGGGTGACTAGGATTGCCAATTGTAGTCTTTAGCTTTGATTTTGGTTATCAATTCTTGGACAAATATATATATTGAATACAAAATAATGGTTGTATTGTAATCCCCGATAAGCGAAACTGAGATGGGCATTGAAGCCTTGTAAAACCCTTTTAGTTAATGAATTTATCCTGGGTGAATGTCAGAAATTTGGGATAAACACTCTGATATTGATGTATGTAACAGAACCGAATAGGCTAAACGTTTTTTTAGTGAATAGATATCATATTGCACAGGTTTTTGGAAAAAGTTTTTATTTACTCTTGGTCTCTTATTTAATTTTTGACACGTGTTTAAACCTTAATTTTGGCCTTGTAAGTGTGGGGGTTACAGTAAATATGACTCATGCACTTGTAAAACAATACAAAAGAACTCATAAAATTGCTAGAGGCTTGTGAAAATCAATCTTGCCATTGTATAATTTGTCATAACTTGGCTTATATACTAGCTGTAATGCCTTAAATTTTGATTAAGGGCTAATGACAATTATTGAGAATAATTTATGTATTTAAATCTGAATTAGTATGTGTTATGTGGTAATTTCGGGAAATGTGCCAAAATCAGGGAAAATTTAAGAGAATGGAAAATTGTCGGTTAATTAGTCGATGATTAATGAGGAAATTAATTACCAACTAAAAAGAAATGAGATGTGGAACTAAATAGCTAATGGAGTGGTTAGAGTAACTAATTAGTTACTTATTTGATGAGAACCAATGGGATTGAGACATGTAGCAAGCTTATAGGATGAGAGAGAGTGTTAGAAAGTCAAATGGAATATTTTAATGTTTTCTTCTTCTCTCTCTTTCCCTCATTTTCGCTGAATGGGTATAGAGAGGAGTGTATGATCATTGCTTCATCTCCTTCCTCACACTCTTCCCTCTCATTGTCTCTCTTGTTTGTCCTCCATTGTTGCTCTAGAGAGAGGAAGAAAAGCTTGAGAAAAAGGTAAGAAGATGACCTTCATTGCTCAAATTGCTTTCTTTAATGTTGTTCCTTGGATTGAGGGCTCCATTTTGATGGTTTTAGATTTTTCATTGTGTGGTGTTTGAGCACACAAAGAAATCTAAAGTTTGGTGAATCAAGAAACCTCTTTGGAAAAGTTGAAGATGTAAGTGAAACAAGCTTTTCTATTTATGTTTTATGCCATTTGATGAAACTTGGAATTTCTGGGATTTTTGACCTTAAATTCGAAAATGAGAGTCATTGGGAGTTTGGTATGCTATGGGCATAGAAATGGTGCTTGGATATGTGTTTGAATAGATAGAAATGGATTTAGGATTGAAATGTTAGTTTGGAGATTTTGGAAATTTGTATTGATTGTGGCTTAAGACTAAAGCATGATAATGGAATAGGAATTTGGTAATTCTGATGTTTCTATGTGATTCCTTGTGCATTTTTGTGTAGGAGTAGCTTTGGTTTGGTATTTGGGACCATTGGAATCACTTGGGCCATATTTGGAAAGTGCTGTCAGTTTTTCTGCATTTTCTGGTTTCTGATAAGCATCATTCGAGTGATTTGGGGTCCACACGAGTGTGGGATGAGCATCACTAGAGTGAGGACGGGTCCACTCGAGTGCGGTAGTGCATTTTCCCTTTCTGCCTTTAGCTTTCATGTTGCAGTTTCGGGTGAAAGGAAAGAGTGTTGCCTTACTTGCAAGTGTTGTGGGTTCTCACTCAAATGAGCCTCCTTTCAGTCGAGTGCAGGTGTATTTGACACCATGAATTCTCGGCTTGGGTTGTCACTAGCTGCCGAGTTTCAAGAGTATGCCTTAACACTTGCAAATGTTAGGCTGTCACTTGAGTGATAGGGGTCTTCACTCGAGTGCTCCTCTTCTTTGAAAGTTTCTATTGCTCTCGGGTTAACACTTCCTTTGCTTCACTTCCTAGAACTCAAGTGAGCATTTGGCTATCACTCGAGTGTTAACCTTTATACTCGAGTGCAAAGTTCCTTATCACTTGAGTGAGACCTTCTTCACTCGAGTGCAACAGTGAAAATTCTGTTCTTGTGCTTCTAAAAGGGGATCTTTGGGATAGTTCTTCCAACCCTTTAGGGCTTTTGTTAGAGATATTTGTAGCTTCCTAAAGAACATAAATGATAACCAATTTAAGTGATTTGAAGTCATTTAAGTATTGGAATAGAAAATAACACTTCATCACTAATTATGAATTATAGGATTTGACATTTTCCGTACTTGGGAGAGACCGATGCCAGAGCAAGCCCGGAAGGACCAAGGTAGTGACTTTTCTCTCATGTTGTGTATGATGCTTGGTATGCATGACTTATCATTATGTTGTGAAAATCTTTGGCATGAGCCCATTGAGAACTTGTTATGTGTTATCGACCGTAGGGCATTATGTAATGCCCCAAATTTTGATTTAGGGCTAATGACAATTATTGAAAATGATTAGGGGAATTAGAATGGATTTGAGATCCGAATTATTATTGGAAATGCCCAACACCTTGTATTTTAGCATAATTATGTGATGAAATGATTATTTGGGCTAAAATTGGGGTAAATGGCGTATAAAGAAGAGGACAAGAATTAATTATGTGTTATATGGCAATTTAAACAAATGTGCCATAATCAGTGAGAAATTAAAAGAATAGCCATAAGTTAGTGATTAATAGAGAGATTAATTACTAACTAAGGAGCAATGAGATGTGTAACTAAATGGCTAATGGAGTGGTTAGAGTAACCAAGTGGTTACTTACTTTATGAGAATGCAAAAGATGTGGACAAGTGTCACTTGATGATGAAGAGAGATGAGAAAAAAAGTCGAAGCACCATTTTTTATTCATTTCCTCTCTTTTCTCTCTCTCTCTCTCATGCATATAGAATGGCTAGGGGCAAAAATTCTGCACCTCACCCTCATCTTCATCATCACACACTTTCTCTCTCTCTCTTAAGCTCTTGTGCCCCATTGTTGAAGGAAGAAAGAGAAAAGGAAAGCTTGAGATTTAAGGTAAGAAGATGACTTCAAATGCCAAAACTCCCTTCTATAAAATTGTTCCTTGAGTTGAGGGCTTCACTTTCATGGTTTTAGATTTGCCATTGGTGGTGTTTCATAGCCACAAGGAAATCTAGAAGTTGGAGAACCAAGGAACCTCTTTGGGAAAGTTGTTGAGATAAGTGAAAACTTCATTTTCATATAAGTTTTATGGTCATTGATAGGGCCTTGAACACATGGCTAAAGGCTTAGGAAACACTTGACCAAAAGATTACTTTTTAAAAGTCCAAAATGCTTATTTTTGGGGGTTGGTCGTGGCCCACAAATCCATTGGCTGTGGCCAATGGCTGCACAGAAAGTTACGGGCCACGGTCCATAACCTCTGGCCGCGGTCAAGAAAATCCTGTTTCTTGACTAAACTTCCAAAAATCATAACTAATTTCACAAAAATCGAAATGAGGTAATTCTAAAGCTAAATGAAAGCTATTTAAGTCCTCTACATAGGAAAAATATGGTCTATTACTGGAAATCACCACAAAAATACAGAATTGCCCAAAATCCACTATTGCCCCAAAACAGTATTCAGTTTCAATCCCAAATTTTGGACAGTCATATCTCCCAGTTCTCAAAGTAAGCTAAAAACTCACCTCAAACTTTCTCTTTCCTCCCAAGCTTTGGGACGTCCATGGAGATGAAGGAGAGAGATGAGAGATGATGATGAAGATGAGGCAAGTCAGTTTTTTGGGTGCCCAAACCGACTTAAAGAGAAGAGAGGAGAGAGGAAAGGCATTTTGACACTTTGACCAATCCAATGGCTCACATTGTGCCACTTGTCACAATCTTGTTTCACCTCCATGAGTTTACATAAACACAACATATGGGATTCCACCCTTTTCATAACAATCAATCACAACTATTGATCTTTGAGTTACCAATGAGCTTCTTCTCGGTAACCGATCAATTGGTCGGTAACTTTACCATTTTGCCCCTGATTACGGTAATTCACACTGAATCACCACCAGACTCATTTTCTCATTCATTTACACCATACATACGCCCTCCCCCTTATTTTAAGTCAATTTAGATATTAATCCATAATTGAACTAAAATACAAGATTTTGGGGCTGGTCATAACACAAATGACTACAATCCACTTCATATTCTCCAAAAGGGTTTATTGATAAATAATCACATCCACTTTTGAAGTCATTATCCATTAATCCACATTTGGGATCTTGCCAAACCGGGGCTTAGCAATCCACTTATTTCAAGCTTATTCTCTAGCTCGAGCTCAAAATTCGGGGTATTACAACTGTCATCTCCAATTTCAAACAAAAATTTCTCTAGCTATTTTACGATATGTTAGCATAACAAATCAGTATAATTAATCGAAGGACTAAAGAATTATGAGTTCCCTATTTTAAATGAAAGCTCTTTGGCAACTAAAGCAAGCAATATACTTCCTGCATGATGCTTCTGCCATTCTAGAGATTCCAATTAAAGTGACAACAATTTTTAAGCAATTAGAATAAGCCCAACAAGCCTTCTGAACTAGAGGCATAGAAAAACTTGTATAAACCCAGTCCAACAATTCCTACTACATAATGACAATATTCATCATAGTCGTCAACTGTTTCCACCTCCTTGCAATAAATTTGGCCATTCAGCTCCTATCCTTTTGGTAATACCCTCAATCACTTCGTGATAGTTCTTTCCAAGTTTTAGAAATGCAGTCGAAACATGATGAAATTGGTTCATGAAAGATTTATACTCCTTTGTCCCACAAGATATTAAATTTCTAATTTGCCCAACATCACGACTTCTAAATATGAACCAGCATCTCATCTTGCACTCTTACTTCCAAGTCACAAAATCACGGTCATGGTTGCAAGACAAAGAGAGCAATTATGTTGCTTTTGCCCATTTCAGAAAAAAAAACAATGAGGGGGTGGCAAACTTTATAGCAGCGATACTTCCATAATCAGCAGAAGACTAAAAGCATGAATATTCATCCTTGACCCATCATCTTTTGAATAACCACACTAAAGGGAACAAACATTGCTTGTGACACAAATGATGATCTCATGCCTACAACACCATTTGCTAAGGCTGTCTGTATGGTTTTAGATTGTGTAAATGGTTTAATAACTCTAAAGGAGGACCTTTATGGTCTTCTAGGACAGTCGCAAATATGATTTTGTAGGAATTGTACCAATTATGAATGTACTAAGGCCTCTATAAAAACTAGGAAAGCCATATGATTTAAGCAATCCTTTTATAACAGAAAATGCATTTCTCTCCATAGAATCCTTTGAAGAAACCTATAGTCTAGTTTCCTCAAGAGAAACTAGGTAGAGGGCCATTATAATACTTGTATAGCTTCTTCTCGTTCCAAGAACATAACATTTCAACTAAGTGATTAACTAGGTGCGCTCTCTTATAGAGAAAATTAGAACCCTTTTAATGTCATTTACACAAAGAGAAGACTATTCCTATTCTTTACAATGATCAAACTCGAACTTGAAATCTTCAATTTCTTCCTTGTTGCTGATCTTCGATGAACACTGAAGAAGAGGCGATAGAACCAATGACCATGACAAGTCTTGAACCTTGAATTAGAGAAACTACAAAGATCTTGATGATATGCAATAAAACAAATCACAGAATAACACATACGAAGAAGAAACAGAGACCTTGCACGACTTCATCAATGACAAAAAGAGATTCAGGTGATGCGTCAATCTACTGGAGGAGATATGAAATCAATGGCAAGGATGACTGACTTTGATGGACATCACAAGTGTTAATAATGACAGGAATTGTGTAGACGTTCATTGCAGAACAAGCATCAATCTTGAAAAAGGTAAGATTGTAGTGGCGATGTAAAGCATGAACAGCAAACACCATGATCTGTCTTAAATTTGAATCAAGCTTCTAATAGTAGTTGGAGATGTGAAGTGGAAGATGCGATGAAACAAGAGTTAGTGTTTCATTCAAAGAACAAAAAACGCAACGTTAAAATCATTGGGCAATTAGAACAATTGGAGCACTCATACGGTGGTAACCCAAGAATCACCTTGATGGGCTTCTTGATTATCTGGCCCAACCTAAAACCAGCTAGCTCTAATACCATGTTAAACATATGAACAAATACTAATGAAATGTCACTAATCATCAACCAAGATACAATAACCCTCTTTGGGCTAACCAATAACCTTCTTAAGGCTAACCAAATCCTTCCTTAAAGGATAACCAACAATCCAAAACTATTGGGATCTTGGATGGAGACCAAGTTAACTCCCTCTCTTTGGTGAAGACTTCACATGTCACACACAGAGTATGTCATCTTAAGCCCCTTTATATAGAACCTATTTCAACTAGTTAATGACACTTTTAGCCTTTCTAACAGATGGCTTCTGCTCTTGCCTTCTATTAGTGTTAAGAGTACTTGTGGTCATCTCCCTTTACCTTGGACATTTTTTTAGCTCTCCATATCTGTGTTATGTCCTTCAATTGTTATTGTCTTCAAGAAGGACTTTCGATGGTTCTTGAATTGTGTTGTTGCAAAAGCGGATGCTACTCACTTCCTTTGGTTGTAGTACCTTCTTCCTAGTTTTAAAGTCGTGTTGTTATAGTTGGCATGTCATGCTTTGGGTTTTTCAAGGCCTATATGATCGTTCGAGGTTATTTGCTATTGGCCTTGGTGCTTACTGTGCATGTAGGCATCTCACCTTTTGCTTATGGTCTCTTCCTACCTTGCAATATGAAGGTCTGGGTTGCATCGTTTCAAGCTCTTGTCATTTTCATTTTAGGGTGTGTTTGGTTTTAGGGAAGGGGAGGGGAGGGGACGAATTACAATTTTACACTTATAAAACACAAAATTTACCCTCTCATTCTTTGAAATTTTGAGTTCCCGCCTAAAATTTACCCTTTCATTCATTTAAAATTTTGGGTTTCTGCCTAAAATTTAAATACCTTCAATCCAAAAAGGTAATTTACAGCCTCGCCTTCCCTACCCTCAAACCAAACACACCCTTAAGGGTGTGTTTGGTTTGAGGGGAGGGTAGGGGAGGGAGGGGAGGGGGAGGGGAGGGTGGAGAAATTACAATTTTAGATAAAAGAAACCCAAAATTTACCTTCTCATTTTTTTTTAAATTTTGAGTTTCCGCCCAAAATTTACTTTATCATTCTTTTTAAATTTTGGGTTCCTGCCCAAAATTTAAATTCCTTCAACCAAAAAAGGTAATTTACCTACCCTCTCATTCCCTCCCTCCCCTCCCCTCAAACCAAACACACCCTAAGGTGTGTTTGGTTTGAGGGGAGGGAGGGGAGGGGAGGGTGAAAAAATTACAATTTTGGATAAAAGAAACTTAAAATTTACCCTCTCATTTTTTTTAAATTTTGAGTTTCCGCCCAAAATTTACTTTCTCATTCCTTTTAAATTTTGGATTTCCGAATAAAATTTAAATTCCTTCAACCCAAAAAAGTAATTTACCCATTCTCCCATTCCCTCCCACCCCTCCCCTCCCCTCAAACCAAACACACCCTAATAGTCTGTTTGGTGTGAGGGATTTGGAGGGGAAGGGAGGGGAGGGAAAATTTTTATGAGTTGAATTTTAAAAGATTGAAAAAGTGGGGTAATAAAATTTTAATAAAAAGAATATATAAGATAAAATAGTAAGAAAAATTAATTAAAAATTTTTAACCTCACTTCTCTAATTTTTTTAAATTCAACTCAAAAATTTTTTTCCTCCGCCCACTTTCCCTCCCTTCCCCTCAGACCAAACAAGCCCTAAGTGTTCATGTTGTTGTGGTTGTTTTATTCCTTTTATTTTTTTTATTTTTTATTGGGCTCTTATATTTTTATTAATATTTACAATGTAAAAGGGCCCAAGAGTTTGTTTATCATTTTAATTATTTATTAATAAATAATAAATTTTATTTTTTATAAGAAAAAGAAAAATGATAAAAATTAATTGGTAATTAGTATTTAATTAGATTGGTTAATTATTTTAGGATTTGATTTAAAATGGTTCAGTGGATTAAACATGGGAAGAGATAAAATCAAGTCCAAAAAAATCTGGGATGTTCTTGGTAAATTTTTTTTAAAAAATTGAGATTTACCTTATAAAAAAATGAAGTTTAAGATTTACATTTTAAAGAGAGGGCCTTGGAAAAACAATCTTTCAATTTCGTCTCATTCTTGAGTTTCTCTTTTTTTAATTTAATTCGGCTATAGTTCGTTCCTGGCAAAATTGGCACGTGCGTTTAGTTGGGACGGAATCACCGACCTTCTTTCCTTCGCCGCCGTAATCGATCGACGTTGGGGTGGTGTTCGATAGTTGGGTTATTTTCGATCTTAATTATGAATTTGGAAACTCTTGTCAGGACTTTACCAGATTGTTCCCGGTTTTAGGTTCGTGGTAATTTATTAATATTTTAGGGTTTCTGAGTTCCTTAATTGTTAATTCGCTATTGTTTGTTTTGATTTGGTATCGGCCTATACTTACTGTAGTAATATTTAATTGAATTTATATAATGTAAATTCAACGCTTCAATTTCCAGTCCCGATCAGAGGTTCGAGGCTTCTGGTTTCATAGAATTCTTTGATATATTTAAATTTGTTTCTTGCATTCAATGGCTTTTGTCGTTGCTTCTAAATTTTGAAACTTATTATCAACTACGTTTCTTCCAAGTACTTTGTGTTTATGCCACTAATGGAATTGTTAACCTTTTATTTTACGGCACATATATACAGATATATGTATGCATTGATTTATGCATATTCCCCCGCACAAACATTTGGATTCTCAATATTTCGGTGTGTAATCTGTAATTTCTTTCGTTTGCTCATGTCAAAAGGTTTACCAAGCTGTGCTTTTTGGACAATGAAAATAGGAGGATGCTGCAGCTAACCCACTAGCTGATTATGGAATCATTAGCATTTGAGTAACGCAATGTTTGGTTTGTAAATCAGGAGTAACGGATAGGGAAGATGGAACTGCAGGCGCACATTTCTGGTCAGGTACCTAATCAAGCAAGGTCTCAGTTGCCCGGACTGGCTCAGCCAAATGGAAATGCCCTCCCTCCTCAGATACCAAATTTAGGTGGTATTCCACGTTCAGCCATAACTATGGACCCGGAATTTATCCGAGCACGTTTGCATATGCAGGAGAAGATGTAAGACAATTGTTTTGGTTTTGGTGTTTTTGTATTAGATGAAATGTTTATTTGCAATGTATTTAATCTGAAGATGAGTTGACTGCATTAGTTCTTCTTGGGAAATTTGTTTATAGTTAAAAGAGTTGGAAATTTTTCTGTTCATAAAAAATGGTAAAGCACAAGGTGAATAAACACAAAAGGCTGTAAATGCATTTGTTAATTTTAATGGACATTAAAATTTATCGCCCCCCCCCCCAACAAAAAAATAAACGTAAACATTTTTTAGGACTAATTAATGTAGCATATATTTTCTTTTCTGAGGTACTGCGTTGTGCCTCACTGCTTAGATAATGTTGCATAAGAGGTTTAGTCAATCTCAAAATGGATTTCACATTGCAAGCAACCATTTACAAAGTGCTCCCACTAGTCGTAAGTTGTAACCATTTACAATCCCAATAGTATTTGTCAGTCTCAAAATGCATTTCACATTGCAGGCAACCATCTATGTTTTATGCCCCTTTACTGTCTCTGAAAATATTCTTTGTTCCATGGCAATCCAACCATAGCGCATGAGATCAGACAATCTTTTTTAGTTGCTGTTATTTGTTAGTACTTTTACTCAACATTTTGTATGCAACAACAAAATAATAAAATAAATTAATACAGAAATCCATTAAAACATTTTTCTCTTTACCTTTCAGCTATGATATGCTATTGCAGCGGCTGCAGCAGCCGGCTACAGAACCTAATAGACTAAGGTATAGGGATTTTGCCAAACGCCTTGAGGAGAACTTGTTAAAATCTGCACCCTCTAAGGTTTATTTCTTGGCCTTTTATTGTTTTTTTCTTAACATTCATATCTTGGCCTACTTAGTTTGTACATATTCCCTTTCATCTCTAATAAATTTTCTTTGAACTGATCTTTCTTAGGTTTGATAATGTTTTGGGTTTATCTTCTCAGGAGGAGCACTTGAACATGGAAACATTAGAGAACCGTTTGAAGGATTGCATCAAACGAATGTCTACAAATAATCATAACCAGCAGTATCCGCAGACTGTAAGCTCTTCTCCTGTATGCACAATGATACCAACACCAGGCATGTCTCATGTTGTGAATTCAAGCAAGGCCTATACATCTTCTGTAGAGGTCTCAATGAATGCATCCAGTGGACGCAATAGCATAGCATCTATCAATAGTGGAAACATGTATCTACCTGGAAGCTTGCATGGCATTTCCTCTAGTAGATGTGATGGTAATACTGCTATCCTCCTTCACTGGACCCGTTCACTTTACTCATTTTCCCACTGAACTATAGAGTGTAGTTATTTCAGGTTTGGCAAATGGCTATCAGCAGTCTTCGACCGGCTTTTCCATTGGTTCCGGGGGAAACATGTCATCAATGGGTGTGCAGAGAATTACAAGTCAGATGATTCCCTCTCCTGGATTCACTGGCGGCAATCTCTCATACATGAATGTAGAATCTTCTAATAATAGCAGTGTCTTTTCCAATGTTGATTCTAGTATGGTATCACAGTCGCAGCAGAAGCAGCATGTTGGTGGCCTAAAGAATAATGTGTTACAGAACCTTGGCAGCCAAATGGGTAGTGGAATGAGGCCTGGTTTACAACACAAATCTTTTGCATACTCAAATGGAGCTATAAGTAGTGGATTAGGCTTGATAGGAAATAATATGCAAGCTTCAAATGAATCTGGAACTGCTGATGGCTATGCCACAACTTATGGCAACTCCCCTAAACAATTGCAGCAGCACTTTGATCAAAATCAGCAACCATCGGTGCAGGGTAATCTTACTTGCTCTTTTATTGTTTGTTTACGGGAGACTGAGTCCTTGTTTTTGGCTGTAACCATGCCCCTTTGTTGAGTGGTGTTATCTCTTTGCATTGTTATTTCTTGTTGGATGGGTGCGTGTTTACTGGCATGTTCATAATTTTGCACCTTACTGTAGGTATAACAAATTTCTATTGGCAGGTGATGGTTATGGATTGAATAATGTTGACTCATTTGCTTCAGGAAACTTTTATTCATCTGCAACATCTTCTGGATCTATCATGAGCAGCCAGAACATGAATTCAACTAAATTGCCTGCAATATCCAAAACCAACTCTCTGATTAGTAGTCATTCGAGTTTGCATGGTATGCAGCAAGCTGCTCTTCTCAAGTCTCAAGCAATTAATCAGTTGGACAATTTCCAGTCTTCTATGACTCCAAGAGATGGCCTTTTGCATCATCAACAGCAATATCAGCAATGCCAGCAACAGCCTCAACAATTTCAACAGCCAGAACAATATGGGCAACGGCAATTTCAAGTTAAATTGCAAAGTCAGCAGCCTCAGCATTTGGTCAATAATGAAGCTTTTAGTCAGCCCCAGGCAGCATCCAATTTAGAAAGCCAAGTGAAGTCTGAGCCTGGAGTTGAACATCATCAAGAAGTGCTTAATTCACAGGTTCCTGGACAGTTTCATATATCTGGGATGCAAAATCAGTTTCACCAGAAAACTGTTGTAGATTGCTCTAAGAATTCTCAACATCTTTCTTGTCCACCTGTTCAGAATGATTTATCCATGGGGGCTTCTCAGAATTCTCAGCGAATGCTACACCCTCAACAGTCAACTTCACAGTCTGGAAATAATTTTAGCTGGCCTTCAGCTGGGACACAATCTAAATCTGCGCATGCAAATCAATGGAATTCTCAGTCACAGGATGTCAACCACATAACAGTGAATACATCACAAGAGCAGCTTGTCCAGTCTGATTTCCATCAACGGATATCAAGGCAAGATGAAGCTCAATGCAATAATTTATCATCAGATCCATCTATTGTGGGACAAGCTGTTGCTTCTAGAGGATCCGCTGAGCCACAAGACTTAGGTGCTGCTATAAAAAAAGAACACTTGAACCAACGGAGGTGGCTTTTATTTCTGCTTCATGCCCGACGATGTCCAGCCCCTGAAGGACAATGCCCAGAGCGATATTGTTATAGTGCTCAGAAGTTATGTAGACACATAGAAGGATGTCACCTAACTCATTGTCCACATCCCCGTTGTCACCATACCAAGCTGATCCTCCGTCATTTCAAAAATTGCAAAGATCCTTGGTGCCCTGTTTGTGTCTTTGTTCGCAATTATCGACGTTCGTTTAAACGTAAGTCTCAGATTCAGCCAGGTAATAATTCAGGCATGCTAGTTGCTGTTAATGGATCCTGCAAATCCCATGATACTGGAGTTCTGTCACCTAGCCTGATCCCAAAGCCAGTACCTGTGATTGAAAATTCAGAAGATCTGCAGCCATCTAAAAAACGTATGAAGACTGAGCAGAGTAACCATTCTATTAGTTCCAAGAATGACAACTCTGCTATATCATTTTCTGCAAACTGTCATTCTGATGTTTCCAAGGGTGCTCAGTGCCAAGATTATCCCCATTGTGAGACATCTATGCCAGTTAAATCTGAGCTTACAGAAGTCAAGAAAGAAGTTATGGTGCATTCGGCAAATGAGAATCTTAGTGAAGTTAATTTAAGTAACATGGAAGGTGAAGGGCCTCCTAGTGAATCTGTCGCATTTAATGATTCTGGGCCAGAAAATATTAAAACAGAGAAAGAAGCTGGACAAGATAAGCCAGTAAGTGTAACCCAGCCATCTGAAAATGCATCAGGTGCCAAATCAGGTAAGCCTAAAGTAGAGGCGGTCTCATTTATTGAACTATTCACCCCAGAGCAAGTCAGGGAACATACAACCGGCCTTAGGCAATGGATTGGCCAGGTAAGTCTTAATGCAATCTTGCACGTCAACTTTCATTGGATGTATAATATTTATTTTATATAAGAATTTATTGATGAAATTAGACATACAAAGATGGTGGATAAATATTCCTCCTGTAATTTAGAAAAAAGACTGTTCGGCAACCTGGTAAAACTTTCCAGTCCCTTGGTAAATGGACAAAGGACAAATGCCTCCCCCAATTAGACCATGAGCTAAAGAATTTGTAATACTATAAATCTTTGATGAAAAATTCATGTTTTGTCCTAGCTATAGAATATATAACATTATGGCCGTCAGTTGGATTATTGATGCACTCCTATTTTAAATCAGTTCCATTTTAGTTTAGAGCTATTTCAGTTTGCTCTGATTAGTGTGTAGTGTGTGTTTTTCTTTGGTCATTATCATGACTAGGGTTTGAATGGTGTTTTTCTACCAAAAAATATTATCTTCCTTCTTTAATGATGGCTATATTTGGATGTGGGAAAGACACTTTACTCACCACCGGAATATCATTTCTTGTTTCTTGCATATGTATCATAGTTCTCCATTCTTATAATTTTGTTCTAGTGCGTGTTCATAAATGGACTTTGGTTTTAAAATCACAACCTGTAGTTTATGAACCTTTTTTTGAAGATGAGGTGGCTAGTTCATATATACCTGGAAGTTGCAGTCAAGTCTGCAATAAGGCTTTAAATAAATTAGGAGCTGAAAAGGTGGCCACGTACTGTTACGTGTATATTATTTTGAAAAAGTGACAACGTAATGTCGGGAGAACATTTTCTTTTGGTCACCATGATCACATTCTTTTTTGAATACTTAGGTTTTGATGGCTGATTCATTATTATTTTTGCTTATGTATATATAATATCTTTTACTACAAGGGAAGAGAGATACACCAGTGCTCAATAAGATGTGCCCTATTGAAAGATTGCAAGAATGGAAAAAGAAGAATGATTTGTTTTTCCACGTTAGATGTCTATCATAAATTTTGGTTCAATTTTTTAAAGTCTTCTATCCTTGCTTGTCTACTTTGTATTCATTCAATTCACTGTGATTCTTCTGTTTAGTTTGGAACCTAAATGCATTGTGCTTCATAAATATTGTTCTCTTCTGTTTCCTCTCATGGTATTTTATTTGTCTATGATATTTTTTGGTACCACACGTCAATTAAGGCAATCCAACCATTATATATTACTTCTTGTTAAAGGAATGCATTGGGTCCGAATAGAATGCCCTTTAATCACTATGCTCTAATTTGTCTTCGAATTAGCTTTCATATATCTTATTATCTAGCAAAAATAGGTTTTACTTTTTCATGCCTAAAATTGTGCTTGATATGCACTTCTTATCATGATGCATCTATTGTATTGATCCAGAGCAAAGCAAAAGCAGAGAAGAATCAAGCAATGGGGTATTCAATGAGTGAGAATTCCTGTCAGTTGTGTGCTGTAGAGAAGCTTGCTTTTGAACCACCTCCACTTTATTGCTCCAATTGTAATGCCCGCATTAAACGAAATGCTATGTATTATACTATGGTTGCTGGTGAAACACGAAATTATGTTTGTACTCCATGCTATAATGAGACTCGTGGAGACAACATTGTTGTTGATAGAACTACCATTCCTAAGGCGAGGCTGCAGAAGAAGAAAAATGATGAAGAAACTGAGGAATCGGTCTGTGTTATATGTAAAATTTCTTGCTTGATTAACTGCTTTGTAATATGTTTTGTTGGGTATTTATGTTTGACATATGTTTTCCTTTCTATTTAGTGGGTTCAATGTGATAAATGTGAAGCTTGGCAACATCAAGTTTGTGCTTTATTTAATGGTCGAAGAAATGATGGGGGACAAGCTGAATACACTTGCCCTAACTGCTATATTCAAGAGGTAGAAAGAGGAGAGCGCACACCCTTACCCGAAAGTGCTGTTCTTGGGGCCAAGGATCTACCTAGAACGATTCTGAGTGACCACTTAGAGCAACGGTTGTTTGGGAGACTAAAACATGAGAGACAGGAGAGGGCAAGGCTTCAAGGAAAAAGTTATGATGAGGTGTGATTCATCAACTGATTCTTATTTATTTTAGATTATTGTTGGTTATGTGCAGAATGTTAATGTGTTGGGAAAAATACATTTAAATCCTATGAATTAACGTCTAATTGCATTTTTTGGCTCATCAAATTTTATATGGAAAAATACTTCAATTTTATTTCTTCTATTCTTAGTGTATGCAGCTGCATTTTAAAGTGGATGTGCTATATTTCTCAGGAGGTTGTAGTTCCAGGAATTAAAATGTATTTCCTCAAAAGTTTTGGTGTATATGCTGGAAATTTTGCAACAAACTGCTGTTTCTGGTGGTGGAAGAAATTTGCTTTTGATGCCATAGTTACCATCCCTTGATCAACAACCTAGTCAATTACAGATGAAGACCCATAAATAAATGATGAATAGTGAATTTTCATGAATATTTTGTAAAACCCTTTTTCTGACTTGATGTTTTGATGATCTTATATATTTCCACTACTTTTCATCTGAGAATATTTTATGTAGTTTGTTTCCTTAAAAACTAAAGAAAACTAAAGGTATCATTTTGAGGAATTCAAGCAGCTGTGATCACTTGTAGCTTTAGTTGTAACTCATTTTTATCTTTGAGTTTGTGAAGTAATGCAGATATTGAATACAAATTTGGACCTTTAGATTTAAGCTTTTTGTACCAGTTATTTGAGGAGCATGATTCTACCATAGTAATTATAAGTGCATTCGGTGAAACTTATTGGTCTATTCTTGTTTTGGTTTCAGTATTTCCCCCTTGCTTATTGTTTTTTTGGTAGACAACTGAATCGATTGAGATGTGCTAGTGATATATAAAACTTTCAATTGATATGCCAGGTTCTTGGGGCTGAATCGCTTGTTATAAGAGTCGTGTCATCTGTAGACAAGAAGTTAGAAGTGAAACAGCGCTTTCTGGAAATTTTTCAGGAAGAAAATTACCCAACAGAATTCCTTTACAAATCAAAGGTAGTGTTTGCTTTGATTACTCTAGTGTGATCAAATACTTATCAATGATTATGTGTAATCGTGTGGTTTTGTTATTATTGCAGGCAATTTTGTTGTTTCAAAAGATTGAAGGTGTGGAGGTCTGCCTATTTGGGATGTATGTGCAAGAATTTGGATCTGAATGCCAATTTCCTAATCAGCGGCGAGTATATCTTTCATATCTTGATTCTGTGAAGTATTTTCGGCCTGACATTAAAGCAGTGACTGGAGAGGCTCTCCGGACATTTGTTTACCATGAAATTCTAGTAAGCTTTAGTTGGTATCTCCTATGTGATGTTTATTGTTGGTGTGGTAGCTTTTGTTGAAGATATTTATTTTGACTAATTTTATATATGTTTTCTTGGGTTAGATCGGATACCTTGAATATTGCAAGAAACGTGGTTTTACAAGCTGTTATATCTGGGCCTGTCCTCCAGTGAAGGGTGAAGATTATATATTATATTGTCATCCAGAAATTCAAAAAACTCCAAGATCTGAGAAGCTTCGGGAATGGTGAGCTTTGGTGTAACAGATAAAAGGGAAACAAGTGTAGTTGTGCTACTTGTGCATAGTGGTTGATTTGTTTATTAAGCTTTAACTTTCTATGTGGACTTGTTTCTTCAGGTACCTATCAATGTTAAAAAAAGCTGCCAAGGATGATATTGTGGTCGATCTCACAAACTTGTATGACCATTTCTTTGTATCTACTGGTGAATGTAGAGCAAAGGTTACTGCTGCAAGGCTTCCATATTTTGATGGAGACTACTGGCCAGGGGCTGCAGAGGAATTGATTTATCAGCTCCATCAGGAAGAAGATGGCAGAAAACAGAATAAGAAAGGAACTATGAAGAAAACTATAACGAAAAGAGCATTAAAAGCAACTGGTCAGACAGATCTTTCTGGAAATGCCTCGAAGGATATACTCCTTATGCATAAAGTAATTTGCAATTTTTGTTCTGTATCACGCATGGTTGTTCTTTTGGTCAAGTTTTGTTTTTAAAATGTTATTGCATTAGTGTAATTGAAATTTTATTCCGAACCATGAGGATAATGTTTTTCTTCTTACAAAGTTTTTTGATGTTTTCCCAGCTTGGTGAAACCATTAGCTCAATGAAGGAAGATTGTATCATGGTTCATTTGCAGCATGCATGCAGCCACTGTTGCATTTTAATGGTGTCTGGCAACCGCTGGGTTTGTAACCAATGCAAGAATTTTCATATTTGTGACAAGTAAGGAAATTTATTCTCATTGCTTGTCATGCCATTTGTTGCAAATTATATTTGCGGCTATGCACACTGTCATATATCTTCAACTGAAGTGTGAAATTTGGTTTCAACTCTACGTTCATAAGCATATCTTGTCTTATGATATTACTTGGAATGTATTTTGATGATGATACTCAGCTTCAAAATAATTTGAACTTGTTGACCGTAACTTCTCTTGATGAAAAGAACAATTTTTGCCCGAGTCGCATTTGATATAGAAATTGCTGTTGAGTGTTAATATTCTACCCTGTCCAGAGTTATGGGCTTATGACTTGACGTTACATCAATGCCTGCTTATTCTGTTGAGGTGAATAGCATCACTGTAAAGCTTAGATTATGTTTTCTTGATGTAGTTTCATATTGTCTATCTTTATGGGTTATCTATGGAGTGGAATTCTGTAGGGCCTTCTAAATTTTGAAAATTTTAAAATATCAATTATTGTCCGTAATATACAGAGATAAATGGTAATATAGAAGAGGATTTGACAGCTGTATTTCATTTTGTTTACCCTTCTTTTTAGTAGCTCACCTTTTTTGTTTCTCTTATAACTTTCTTTTTGGCTGGGTGGGGTTTAATGCGGTCTTATTGTCCTCTTCATGTGCTTAGTAAGGCCTACTTTGGATGGATACACTACTTTAGGATAAAAGTATATGAGGTGTTTTGTGTGTATACGCAATGCAAACAGCATATAAGGATATCGAGTCTTGAACAGGTATTTCTAATGGGAATAAATATTGTAACCTCATTGCTAAAACTCGGTGATCCTTTGTAATATGTCTCAATATTACTTTCAAGTATCAGTAACTCCTTCACATCTCTTATGTCAACTTTGTCTCTTATTCGCATTGTCTTAGTCCCCCTTCCCAACCCTCTGTGAACAGGTATTCAGAATTTTGATATTGACCTAATATTTTTTATTTGGTTTCCTAGGTGTTACGAGGCAGAACAAAAACGTGAAGAAAGAGAAAGGCATCCTATAAATCAGAGGGAGAAACATGTTTTTGACCGAGTAAGCATGCAAATCCATCTAATGTTGACATGGGAAATGAATTGCTGTACAATGCTTCAATATTTGCTACAGAATGAGAAAGTTGTCAATCAATCACTTTTTTCTATTGGTGTAATTTTGGTTCAAGTAAGGTCGTTAACTTAGAGAAATTTCAGTGTTAGAAAATTTAAGGAAAGCCTAACAACCTGGTATTTTGTGGCCTCGGAATAAATGAGGCTTGTTTGGTTACTTTCTTATGACCTGGCATTTCTGCAGATTGAAATTACTGATGTACCAGCTGATACGAAGGACAAAGATGAGATTCTTGAGAGTGAATTTTTTGACACTAGACAGGCATTTCTGAGTCTCTGTCAGGGAAACCATTATCAATATGATACTCTAAGGCGGGCCAAGCATTCATCGATGATGATCCTTTATCATCTTCATAATCCAACTGCTCCAGCGTTTGTGACAACCTGTAATATATGCAGTCTTGACATAGAAACTGGTCAAGGTTGGCGATGTGAGGTTTGCCCTGAGTATGATGTATGCAATGGTTGTTATCAAAAGGGTGGCATTGATCATCCACATAAGTTGACAAATCATCCATCACAGGCTGATCGTGATGCCCAAAACAAAGAAGCAAGACAGCATCGAGTGTTGATGGTATTTAGATTTCAGTTTTTTTTTCTGTGTATTGTCTCTTAAGTGCGCTTACACGTACCAGGTTTATATGATCTGTCAGTGAAGCATGCATAGGATCCTATCTGGTGAAACTTAAGCATGAATGGGTTGACTTTGTCTTATTCGGCTCATAATTATACTATGAGAGACACCTGAAAATATAAAATGCAAGCATGAGTATATAAGATCTTGAATTAGGTAGATGATAAAAATTAAAATGTGTATCTGCCCGCTTAATTATTACCTATCACATATGAGCATTGCCTTGTACTTTCCTGAGGGGAATATTTTACTTCCTTTGCGCATATTTCTGATTTCTCTTGCTGATTGCTTGCTAATCCCTTTCAAAGCTGCTACATGATGTTTACCTTACCAGGTCGTTTGATCTCTAGTTTTTTGTTGATCTTGCACCTTTTCATATAATGTGACATTTTGTTATTGCAGCTACGGCAAATGCTTGATTGTCTTGTGCATGCATCAAAATGTCCTTCTCCTCGACATTGCCAGTATCCTGGTTGTCTCGATGTGAAGCGGGTTTTCCGCCATGCAACCGTATGTAAAACACGTGCCGCTGGGGGCTGTGTTTTATGCACAAGGGTGTGGACTTTGCTTAGACTTCATGCTCGAGCTTGTAAAGAATCTGAGTGTCGTGTACCACGATGCAGGTTTGTGGATCTAGGGCTGCCGTCTTTGTTGCTTTTATACACACAAACACAGTTAATTTAACACCTTTTTTTTGGTGACCGATTCAGAGATTTAAAAGACCAGCTAAAGAGGTCACAGCAGCAGTCTGACTCTCGGAGAATAGCAGCTGTAACAGAGATGATGAGACAGAGAGCAGCAGAAGCTGCCAACAATGCCGGATGAACAATTTGTTGATGTAAATATGGGATGTTTTGGCAGAAATTATCATGACAGAGGTACCCTCGCCGCTCTTGGACCCAGCTAACAACTTTGCCTAATCAGTGCAGCAGATTCACCTGCTTGTGGCCTTTCCATTGTTGATTCTTCACCACATGATTGTTCTGAAGCGCATGTTTCATTTAAGCTAATTAGTGCCACCATCTTCTACCAGGACTAACCAACTCTACTGGGGATTTTAGGGTGGGTTCTCATTTCATGAGGGCCAATGCAGTGATTCTTTGACTTTGCCAGTTTTTTTTTTTTACCCTTTTTTTTTAATGGTATTAAGCAAGTGCCATTCTTCAGTGGGGAGTGTATTATAGTCATAATTTGTCTATATTTACTTCACAAAGGAATGTGGGAAGGTAGATAGCAGTTAGCAAGTCATTTTTCTCCTGCTGAAGATGGGTCCTCTCTTGTAAAGTCGTGTTTTCTTTTCTTTTTTAAAAAAGACAGATCAATAATTAGAATGTAGACTTGCATTTTTTTTTCCTGGGGGGTGGGGAAGAATTGTGCATAGCTCTACATTTTACAACATTGATTTTGGGAGTGTTGATCAAAGTCATAAGATGAAGAGCTGTCTATATGTATTCTTCAAACCGTATACTTTGCAACACTCACGTTATAATGGATATTTGTAATTTGATAGGCATTTTAATTACCTGTATTGAGTACCTGACAGTATATTTGTTAGGACGGAGTGAATTATAAAAAATTAAAAAAATGAATGAAAATGAAAATGGGAATGGAATGGAATAATATTAACTAATGCCTCTTGTATATTATAGATGAGACTAATATACAATGAAGGATGAACAATTTTGCTGTCTGTGCTTTATGATATAAGATATTTATAATTTCATTGCAGAATTGAGTATTTGATAGTATATTTGTCTAGATGGAATGAAATATGGTTTGCAATAGAATGAAAAAAAATGAATGAAAATGGGAAGGGGATGGAATGATATTAATTAATGTAGTATTAGAGGGGTAAATATGACTTTTTATTCTTTTTCTTTCCTTGAACATTGTTATTCCATGGGTTCAACAATGGAGTAGTCAAAACACGGTCAACAAAAAATAAGAATAAGAGAGGTAGAGCAAATGTCAAATATGAGAACGGATTGCACTTGAATACTTTCAATTATCACTTGTTTTTAACTTCTGTTTTTTTAAAATCAATGTAAGATTTACGTTATTTTAATAAATTCTTATTCTTAGTTATATAAAAATCCGATTTGTAAAGCTTTATGTTATATATAAGAAATTCCAATGAAACGGGAAGTATGTTTGAACTGTATAGCTGGTGCCCTGTTATGAAAAATATATTCCAAGCTCACTTGTTTATATATTGTCTTGTGACTATATATATATATATATATATATATATATTATGGATTTATATGTTTTTGATGGAGAGGTGGGGTAGGTTTGTGGAGATTTTTGTTTAGAAGTCCGTGGCATCATCCACTGTCGTGCGCAGTAATTGGCATTTTGTCATGCCCATGTCTCTGTTCCAAGTCCTTTGGTCTAGGAGTCTACGAACGTATGGAGGGTAACTATTTGGTATTTACAACTACGCTTTTGTTATGGAAAACTATATGTTTTCGCTTTATATGTATATCAACACTTGTGGTCATTTCTTGCATATTTTGTAAGGTGATATTGGTTATTGTGACTTAACGTCTCACCCCATGGTTATTTAATATGTTTGGATTAGTTTATTTTTTAAGAATAAAGACTTATTATGTAAGTCGAGATAAAATTCCTCTTATATATTTTATAACAAATTTCGACTAAGAATTTGGTAGATGTAGTAGCAAAGAGAAGGAGCTTGATGTCTTGGCATTTGAGTATGCCTTACTCTATTTGTGTTTATGTTGTAGGATTAGTTATATTGACACATAGGCTGCATGTTATATTGCCACCTGCCTGCTCTAGCGCGAAAGCTAGTACAGACACTCGATCAAAAGAAAGCAACAGCCCCTGGGTGTGTTTGATTTGAGGAAGGGGGAGTGGGAGGAGAAATTATTTTACTTGTCTAAAAAGGTAATTTACCTCCTCCCCTCACCTCCAATCAAATTCACCGTAAGTGCACTAAGCTACTAACGTCTCAAGCCCTCTCGCTTTGCTCGAGCAAACAAGCAACGGCCACATTCATTTTTATTTATAAAGTTTTTTGTTTTTTTAAAGCGATGTTGTGCATACATATATGTTTTTTTATTTGTAGAGAAAAATATAATAATATTTTTCAATTTCTCTCATAATCTAATTATTTACTCTTTTTCCTAATTTAAAACATTTTAAATAATTAAGTATGATTATATTTAAATGAATTTTTCTATAAATACTAAAATTAATAAACAGAAATTATATTGGGAAATTAGGGATAAATCCTTATTTGACAAGTTAATTGGGGAATGGGACCTGAAACATTCAAATCCTTAAGTGTCACTAAGTATGAGGGGGAAAACCAAACTCCCCTTTTAAAAAAGGCAAAAAAATAGCCTTATTAAAAAAAAACCTTCTTCTCCAATCTCCAGTCCGCAAACATCGTGAAATCGAACTAATAGAGGTGAACCCATAAATCAAAGGCAAAAAAGATTGATCCCTTTCCACACAAAGGCAAAGCAATCGAATTTCCTCTACATTATTGAATCCACAAAGGTGTAAATGAAACAAAAAATACAACTTTCTAAAAATCAAGATCCAAAAATCATAGAACAGTGACGAGTCTTTGTTGATCGGCGATGGGTTTCCCTTTCTTCATCAAGTTTCTTCTCCTTCATAGACGGTGATAAGCAGGGAGGATAACGACAACAATGGGTCTTCAATGAACGGCGATGGGTCTCTTTGATGAACAATGATAGGTCATACTTTCTTCATCTTCTTCAAATTAACCAAGGCTAGTGACTTTGATCTTGATGACGCTTTGCCCTCAATGGCTCAGTGGGCGATGGATCTAGAGGAACAAGGTAATTGGTTCCCAGCGATAGAATCTACAATGAAGAAAATGACAATAAGATCCTAGCGACGGGGTGCGTTAAATTTGAAGGCTGACAGATATATGATGAGATGAGGTGGAGGGAGGGCTTGAAAATGTGGGTTAAAAAGTTGCCAGTAATAGAGGAAGTAGGTTGTCGACTGTGAGTGTGGAGATCCCAGATGATAGGAAACTATTAAACTTGACAAATGATCATCCACGATTTGCAAATAAGCATCCACTAATTGCAAATTAGCACCCATGATATGTAAATGAGTATCCACAATTTGCAAATGAGTTTCTACTAAAGGTAATTTGGTCTTTTACCCCTCTTACTTATTGACCCTAAAAAAACTAAATGCTTTATGTCCCATTTGTCAATTAATTTGTCAAACAGGGATTTATTCTCAATTTTTTCTAAAATTAATCAATAAATTAAAATTATATTTTAAAAAATAGAATTTAAGCATAATTTGTTAGTGGTACAATTACCACTTAAGGTGTTGAGTTACTGACACTAACGTTGATAAAATTATAAGATTAAAAATACAATTTATAAAGGTAAGTTACCTTGTGTAAAATTAATGGACTAAAGCCATACTTTTTTTTTTTTTTGGGACAAAACTAAAGCCATACTTTAGGAAAAGAAAATTATAAGCTTCCATTTTTTCAATATTTTATATGTTTTTATTGATGAGTGGTGGGGAAAAAAAACAATAAAAAAGTCATCCAAGCACCCTTGATATCCACATAGAACGGATAATTTTTTTCTCTTTAATTAATTGATTTTTTACGAAATGACTGGCCACGAAAAGAGATGGAGGGAAAGAAAGAAAAAAACAATTTAACAAAAGGAAACTAGACCGTCTACATGGAATCTCCGGAGCCACCACTCTCTGCGGACAAGATTCTTCTTGCTGAATTTTGTGGTTTAAATTTTGTCTCTTCCAACCTTTCCTTCTTCTCCATGTCTTCTTGCTCCAGTAAACTACAGATTCCACTGGCGTTTTCTGGTTCCTGTACAAAACAAACTGAATCAAAATTGGTTCTAGTTTCCACATATTCGCCACCTTAAGTTCTTGCGACGCACAATCAAAGACACTATTTGTGAGTTAATTAACTCTCCGAATGCTAACAGCTAAATCATGAGCGCTATATCGTCGGCAACCACAGCTAGTTCAAGTTTCAGCAGTAACTGTGTGTATCATCACCACTCAAAATATAGACTCTCTTCGGATCTTTTTGGTTCCGTTTCATTTCCTAACGTCAATTGGGATAATCGTTTTCGCCGGTGCTACACTTCGTCGGAGCGTAAGTCTCGATTCCTGTTAGTTCCCAGGGCTGCCGCTCCAGATACTAGTAAGGAAAGCAAGAGTGAAAATGCCCAAAATGGTGATGAAGGTAGTGATGAAATTAAACTGGCACAGAAGCAGCAACCGCCGCCGCCACAGCCGTCCGTGTCGATTAGGCTGGACAACGTGAATCCGGTGGGTCTGGGTCGGAAATCGCGCCAGTTGTTTGAGGATGTTTGGAGGAAGTTTTCGGGATTGGGTCAGATCTCTAGGACCATACGCGCTGATGATAAGGAGGCTCTTGATGCTCTTCTCATCCGAGAAGGTCCCATGTGCGAGTTCGTAATCCCTGGCGCTCAGAATACTGTTGTGCTTGTTGTTGGTGCGACCAGTCGCATTGGTCGCATTGTTGTTCGCAAGCTCATGCTGAGGGGCTACACCGTGAAGGTGCCTTGCCTTTACCCACTACTCCATGCTTTTAATTCTACTATTAGTCGTTCTTCAAATGCATTTACTTGCAACTGCGTCGAACCAGTTTTTATATCTCGTTATACGATTACAAATCTTTATTGAATAGTTTAGGTGGTTACTCCAGAAATTGATGTTCTTCAATAGATATTATCTACTTTCGGCCCAAAAAAACTAGAGATCGTCTTTTTAATCAGTCTCTCTCTTTCTCCCATTAATATAGAGTGTTTTTGTATAATGTGTTGTAGAAAATTCTTGCTTTTTTTTTTTCCTCCCCCCCATTTCAAGTGAATCTCAAAGTTGCTGCTCGATGGTGTCAAATGGGCTTGAGAAGTATTTGACATTCGGCAAAAAAGATAATTTAGGAGACAAAATACCAGAAGCGGAAAGAAGGGTTGTATTGTGAATATTTAAAGAGGGGTTGGGTTTATTATTTGTTTTATTGTATGGTAGAGAAAAAACGGAACGAAGGATGACCAGAAATGACGGGATATGCTGTGAAGAGGGGTGTTTCATGTAACAAATGAAGGAGTCTAAGATGGCTTGTCTACTAACTGTAAAATGAATAGAATGGTTTAAATTCTAAAAGGTGATTGTTGAGGGGATTAAAGGTTAAATGGGCTGTTTACGTAACAGGGATATTTTGCAAATTGCTTTGCTAAAGCAATTATTTTCTTTGATTTTTTCTTTTGGTTACATATTGATATTTTATTTGAATTTTAAGGATCATGCGTTGCTTAGTAACGGAATCTGACACATAAACGATTAACGTTTAAAACCTACACTAAAATGCATGCTGGTCATTGTATAAATGATCATTCTACATAAAAGTTGTTTAAATGTATAAATTAACTTGTGACTCCATTGAACTGTTTTTTCTGCACTGAAGGCTTTGGTGAGGAAAGATGATCCAGAGGTGGTGGACATGCTTCCAAGGTCAGTAGAGATAGTAATTGGGGATGTTGGTGACCCTGATACACTCAAGGCTGCAGTGGAAGGTTGTAACAAAATAATATATTGTGCCACTGCTCGTTCTCCTATCACTGCTGATCTCTTGAGGGTTGATTACCGAGGAGTTTATAACCTTACTAAAGCATTTCAGGTCTGTCTCTGTTATTTGAAATTTTTAACATCTTCCCTCCCATGTGTTTTATGTTTGTGCCATTGGCAAGTTAATACCTGATGAATCCGTTTACTGTGTTAAAATTCTACAAAGATAATGTATCATTGCATGATAATTGAAAGCCTTAACATAAGGCTTTATGACAACTGTACATTTCAGGATTACAATAATAAATTGGCGCAATTACGGGCTGGTAAAAGCAGTAAGAGCAAGCTTTTGATTGCCAAATTTAAATCTCCAGAGTCATTGAATGGATGGGAAGTTCACCAAGGAACTTACTTCCAAGATGTAATTGCCACAAAATATGATGGAGGGATGGATTCTAGATTTGAGTTCACCGAGACTGGTGAAGCTGTTTTCTCAGGTACATACATGTTGTGAATGTTAATACCAAGAAAGGAAAACTCACATTTCTTAATTCTTTTTCTGGTTATAAATAAGAGAGTGAAAAGAAACGTGTATCCTTATTTTATCTCTTTTTCATATTAATTTTAGGGTATGTTTTCACAAGAGGAGGTTATGTTGAACTTTCAAAAAAGCTTTCTCTGCCTTTAGGCTCCACTCTTGACAGGTATCAGATGATAGATCTTTGGTGTCTATTGGTGAGACGGTTATCTAGAATTGTCTTATGTTTTGCTTGTCATTTGAACTTTTATAAATCTGAGTCAAAATCTGCCATGTTAGGTATGAGGGCCTGGTCCTCTCACTTGGTGGCAATGGAAGATCTTATGTTATAATTCTAGAAGCTGGTCCTTCAGCAGATCCAAGTCAAAGCAGACTGTATTTTGCAAGAATTAGCACAAAAGTGGGATTTTCTAGGGTAATAATTATTTCCTTTTAAGAAAGCAATTGCTTTTCATTGACACTCAGTCTTTTTATCTTAGCGAAGGTTCTGGCAGTATTTCAAATCTTTCATATTAACTGTCGGTTTTAATGTGTCAGGTTAGAGTGCCATTTTCATCATTCCGCCCAGTAAAACCAGATGATCCACCATTGGATCCTTTTCTTGTACATACGTTGACAATACGTTTTGAGCCGAGAAGACAGGTTTTCTTCCCATTACCTTATTGATTTCTAAGTTGATTCATGATATTTAGCCCTAATATCATCTCTGTTAAACAATTCTCTTTTTAATCTTTGGTTACCCTCACTCAACTCAACTGATGTGACTGCATCTAAAATACATCCGGCATTATGCACTAGTTTCCCCTCATGCTGGAAAATGGGCGAGAAGTGCTAGATACAGATAGAACACAGTGCACTGCAAAATTCTCAAATTTCATTCTGTTCATCATTGTCCCATATATCTAACAATCTGACTGGGTGTAAGTAATGACTACTTGGCACTGGTCATGGGCCTGATCCAACACAAGTGATGATGACATACTCTGTTGTGATGTTGGAGATCTGAACTTTTACACTTTCTTGTCGATAAGGCATTGCGCTAATACCATGACCAAAAAGTAGGAGAGACAAAATTTTTTTGCTTATGTTTGCATGCATGCACAGTGCGGAGGAGACTTCCTACGCAAATTTCATTTAATCTACATGTGCATGTAAGCTACTGAGCTATTTGTCATGGGCCAAGCCCACAAGTGTCCATAGACTCTAACATACCGTAGCCACTCACTAGTTATAGTTTGTATCCCATAAAAGGAAAAAATTGAAAAAGAAAACAAAAAGGAAAAAACCCCCCTCACTAGTTATAGTCTACACAGCTGGTTTTCCATTGCTTTCTATCACCAATTTTGTTTGCTCTGTCTCCTTTGCTTACTTGTAATGATCACCTAGGGTCTCTCTCGCAATAAAACTAGGTTGCAAAATTCTGAATTTGTAATGCCTTGTTAAAGGAGTTTGTCCCTAAGGAAGTATTTCATTGCCAAGTCTATCTTAAAGCATCATGATCATACTTTGATGCCTAGATAGGTGATGCAACTTGGCTTCATGTTTAGGAACCCTCCAAAATAGAGGCCATCACTCTTCTATCCTTTTCATACTATTTCCTTTGTCAAAGTATATAGCACTTGTTTCCTTTTAAATTATTTGATACTTCTTAGTGCATTATTTTAATAATTGACATAAAATGCTTCTCGGTTCTTTTTTACATTTTTCAAGTGGTAATTTTTATTTCTGCAAAAATTTACTGTGCGATGATGCTATATTTACTGTTGTTGCAGAGGCCTGTCGATGTACCTACAACAATGAGTCAAGATTTGAGAAGCTTCAAGCTTATTTTGGAATATATAAAAGCCTTGCCTGTAAGTGCTCTTCTTCAGATTCCTTCTAATGTGGCATAAACAGTCATAATGTTGATATTATGTTTGTCTGGACTTTCAAAGTTGAGATGATTAAAATGAATAATATCAAATAACAATATCTCAACGAGGGTGTGGTTTTTCGGTTCCTTTTTTCTTCTTTGGGTTTGGATGATATGTCTTACTAAGTGTGATTGTTTTTGTCATCTTTGATGAATTTATTATAATGCATAATGCTATCTAAAATGACATGCTCTCCCTCCTTCATTTATTTCTCTCTCATGCGCACAAATCAGATACTTTTTGCATTTGAATGTTTCTCTGTATTCCCAATGTGTTACCTAGAGGAAGCTGACACCACTTCATGGGCTGAACCGTGGTTATATGATCCTCTCCATTTTGGGAAGTACTTGCAGAGAAATTTATATTTCTTACTTTTCAACTCTTGGCTCTCCCATTCCTCCAACAATCTTTAATCAAGCCTCCTGCATATTGAGCTGTATGTATGTTTTAGTGCAAGTCCTTGAGTGGATTATATCATGGTTATGATGTGAGTTAAAAGTTATGGCGATGGTTTTATCTGTTATGGTGTTGCCTGGTGAGTATGAATTGTACTTTATAGCATGCATACTATCATCGTTAGCATGCTGATAAGTATTTCTTGCTCTGCTTGACGCCCTTCATAAAAATTCAAAACAGTGAGAGAGAAAAAGAGGCAAAATGACTCTGCTTGATGATGAATTCGGATGCTTAATGTTCTAAACTGAGTGTTTGCACGTTAACAAAACTAATTAGCCTGGTGTGATGTTTGCCTGATAATATACTGTAGACTGGGCAAGAAACAGATTTTGTTCTAGTATCATGTTCTGGAAAGGGAATTGAAAGCTCAAGAAGGGAGCAAGTTCTTAAAGCCAAGAAGGTAGGACCTATTATTTCTTTTTGTTTCTTTAATTTTGTTGAAAGATGCTTTATATTTTACTTGTATGATGATGAGGATGATGATGCCAATTTTTGGAATTTCGGCAGGCTGGGGAAGATTCGTTGAGAAGATCTGGCCTTGGATACACAATAGTTCGTCCTGGTCCCCTAAAGGTAAAGTTTCAGTTGCAGACCAGGGAACTTTAACTGACAAATATGCTAGGAGGCAGGTATACTAAAATAGACCCTCCATAGGACAGTGACTTAGGGTTACAGGGCTGGTTAGTTAGAACTAGTAGCTAGCAACATGTTGATCATGTCAGGAACTTTTAATTGTATCTTTTGGAATCTCGTAATTATGTAATCATTAAGATCTCATTTACTTTTGATTGTCCTTTGTTTATCACGTGGTTTAAGCATCATAGTTATTTATTTCTTTCTGTTTTTATTTTCATGAATTAGGCTATCTTTATTAGTTTTTTTCCTTGATTTATGAGATTGGTTGATTGATTTCTAGACTCACCTATCTCCTTTATACTTACTAAGTATATTTCTAGATAAGATGAATTTTTTTTGGCCAAATAAGATAAATTAGAATAAACTTTTGAATCTAAAATTGTTCGCCGTATCAGCACTAGTGATCTGTATCCTTTGATGATTCAAAATTGGGCCAAAAATATGGCCGGGCAAAAGTCCCAATGAATTTGTTGTTGCTTGTTCTGTTGAACTCCATCTTATGTGCTCGCACATGAGAGTGCGTGGGTCACCATCATTTTCCATTGTTCATCCGAAATGGTTAACTTAGCCACCTCCAAGTATCCGTGTTGTCTGTTTGTTCACCCCAATACAATAGATAAAGTTTGAAAAATAATGAATCGGTTATTGGTTCATGGTTTAACTAAGGTTAGTGGCTAATGGAAACCAGCTCTTTTGCCCCCAATAATGAAAGCCAGCTCTTTTGCCCCGGTAATGAAAACCATCCCTTTTCCACCCTTAATGAAAAACCAGTTGTTTGTGGTAAACATAAAACACTCCCTGTGTGGCAGATGCTTTTTCTAAATGAGGAGGGGTTATTGTAAATAATTAATGTTATCTTCCCGACTGACTAGTAGCGTCTGAAACATTGCAGGAAGAGCCCGGTGGCCAGCGTGCTCTAATATTTGACCAAGGAAACAGAGTATCTCAGGTTTGCTGCTTTTACCTTTTTCTTTTGGATTATCTATTATCAAAGCAAATTGGTTCCTTTTCATTCATGCATTCGTATATTTGAAAAAGAGAATGACATAAGAATATGATTGTGCATATGACCCGTACATTATTTTTGCCCATGATCTATCTCTCTTTTCTTTCTATCTCTTCTAAGGCACTGTTTACATTTAATTTTCTGAACATGGAACATCCAGATTGTAACACAAATTTGATATTCCCCTTGTCCTTAATATAAGACATATTTACCTAATTTTTTTAGATGAATGAAGTTGGTTAAGTTAGTTAATATGACATGTATTTTCTAAAACACGTTAGTTATCTTCCTTAATTCTCTCATTCCCTCTCCTCTTTGATTATGGTTGAGGGAGTATCAACGAGGGTAAATTAGGAAAAGATTAACAAATATGAAAACTATGTTTTATACTTAGAATTTAGATAAACTCTTTAAGTATGTCTTATATTAAGGACCGGAGGAGTATCATATATTCATGCGTTTGAAAAGAAAAACACAAATATATGACTGTCAAAGCCTTTATACCAAATTAAGAAACATGGTCACTGAGCAAAACATAGGTAAAACAGGCTTGTTGCTTTCCAATGAAGCGTATCATTATATGGTAAGCCCAGATCTTAGGCTCAGCTAAAAAAGGAAGAAGCATAATAAATAAATTCAATAATTCTGCATAATTACTGAGGCAAAACTACTTCGATCTGATTAATTCAGATCTGACCATTATGCTAAAGTAAGAGGGAAAACGGTAGCATAATATAATCCAAGAGTCACTTAATGTCTAGTGAATTTTTGATGCATCTCATGCATGGTCAAGGAGATGGTTTCTTTTATGTAATGGCTGGGATTGATTAATCTAAAATGATTGTTATCAGATACAAGCTTCTTTTTCAATTTTTAAATTCTATTGAACCAAGTTCACAAATTGTTAATATTGAAATTCATTGATTTGACTAATGCCAAATGTGTTTATTAGGAAATCAGCTGTGCTGATGTGGCTGATATATGTGTTAAGGCGCTACATGATTCAACCGCAAGAAACAAAAGCTTTGACGTGAGTATATCCTGCTTGATTATTAATATTATACTGAACTTTTGACTAAAAGAAACTAAAACTTTTCAAAATTTCAGGTGTGTTACGAATATGTTGCTGAAGAAGGGAGGGAGCTTTACGAGCTGGTATGTAAGCAAAATTTTGCAATAAAAAGGGAAAAAAAAACAGTTAATTATGGTCTAGTATGCTTGCTTGGAAACTGAAATGCTGTATTTGAATTTGCACAGATTGCTCACTTGCCTGACAAAGCAAATAACTACTTGACTCCAGCACTGTCTGTCTTGGAGAAAAATACCTGAAAACTGTTCAGAATATATTGCATCTGACATAGTTCTTTCCACAAGTGAGATTCCACATAATGGCTGGCCACTTTGGGCCAATGGCTGTTTCGAGTAGATCGTGCAATCGATTGGTTCATTGGTACGGTAAATCATTTGTACAAATACTTACTATATAATGGGTTTAATTTGGTAAGAAAAAAAATCATGTATAGATATGAAAGGAGGGTGTAAATTACTTGTCAATGACCTTGCTCTCATGGAGCGATAGCGATTGGATTCAACATGTTGTACACATCACATCAAGAGTTGTGTTTGTGTGTGTGTGTGTTGGGGCCTTGTGGGTGGCGGTTGGAGTTAAATTTGTTAATAAATCATGAGTTGTTAAATCCCTTATGGAAAATTTTATCAGTGAAAAGGATTTAAATCTCTGTTTGTACAAAATTTGTGGGTTATAATACTTTCTGTGTACATAACTTTAATATGTTCTTCCCAATAATAAAATTTTTAATGGGGTTTCTTTTCCTAACTTCTCGAACTTTAAATTGATGACTGACACGAGGTACTATTATGCAAGGTTTTGATTATCCTGAGGGTTATTTATGTCCTCAAATTAGTGAATTCATGAAAAGGTGGTCTCTCATGCCATCCTCAAAGGTGGGAGCTTAGATTCATCAGAGACTAGGATTACTCATTCCTAAAGTTTGACTTTATCCATGGGCCTTTCAAGTAATCTTCAATTATCAGTCCAAAAACAAAAATCTTCAATTACAAACTTTAATACTCCCTTCAATCCTAATTATAAGATAAAGTTGACTTTTTTGGAGAAATTAAGGAAACTAATTAAATTACTTTAGAATGTTTATATTTTTAGTATCCTTACATTATATATTAGTTTAGTAGTTAAATTAATTAGTTTGGAGAAAAAAATAAAAATATAAAGACTCTAAAGTAATTTAATTGGCTTCCTTAATTTCTCCAAAAAAAATCAGCTTTGTCTTATAATTAGGGCCGGAGGGAGTAGTAAACATTGATATGTTGACTAACTATATGTACCATAACCCCTTTCAATAACTAGGCAGGTCATAGTTGAATAAGAGGGGCATAGAATGTATCAATGCAATTTGAGGAGCCAAAATGACTACAATTTACACTAAAGCAAGCTATTATATGTTTGGAGCATAAAGCTGGATGATATTCTTAGGGTTAAAAGGCATTTTTAATTCTTAAACTATTTCATAAAGAGTGTCGAATATCCTAAACTATTCCTCGGAGTGGTATTGTCCTACATGTATCAAAATTGTTGCAGTGTTGCTCATTGATTATTGGATATTGACTTTGATTTTTAACTTTAAATTGACCTTGGATAAAGAATATTTTTGTCCCTAATATCCAACATCCTAAAGCTTAATAACATAAAGCTATTGAAACTCCTATTTTTATCAAAACGTCGCATCATGTCTAGTGATCACATGGCTTGCCCCTAGGTATTCAATATTAAGGAAAAATCTATCAGCATATACCAAAATCTAGTATATTTTTTGCATACTTAGTTATATATAGGTATTCGTTAATAAAAATAAAAGTAGCCAGTCCTATAACTAGTTTGGATAGACATATATATAAACCTTTGACAACACTATTAGTTGATAGTTAGTTTAGGCCGACAAACTTGTTCTTTTCTTTTTTAACCAGCAAATCCTTAATTGGTTAGTGAATAGACATTCATTCCTTCCTCTTATTTTTTAAATCAAAACATGCGTGTCATGTTTTCATTTTGAACGTTAGTGCAACCTGAGATCCTTTTTTGTTGACCATGAAGTGCCAAGTTAATAAGTCTAGATAAATATGTATAACTTGTGACAATAATGCTAATTATAATTAGTTCAGTAACTTGTATATTTTTTTTTGAGTTACTATAACTTTTGGTCCCTGAAATTTGACCCAATTTTGATTTTGGCCCCTCAAGTTTAAAATCGGTGGTTTTCGTTCCTGAAGTTTGACCCTTGGTCACTCAAGTTTGAAATTGGTAGTTTTAGTCCCTCAAATTTACTCTGTTTATAACTGTTTGTCTCTTAAATTAGAAAAGGACTTGGTGGGAACCCGAACCGAACCCCAAAAAAATCAAACTGAACCTAAAAAAATCAAGTCCTTTTTAAATTTCAGGGATCAACAGTTATAAATGGAGTAAACTTGAGGAATTAAAACCACCGATTTCAAACTTGAGGGACTAAGGGTCAAACTTCAAGGACCAAAACTATCGATTTTAAATTTGAGGGATAAAACCTAAAATTGGATCAAACTTTAGAGACGAAAAGTTATATTATCCTTTTTTTTTTTAATGATGAATACCTAGCAGCTTATGATACCCTTAAACATGATGTCATATGTTTTGATAAAAAAGGAAAGAAAGGGTGCCAAATGTTCCACATTATTTAACTTTAGGTGATATCACCTTTTCATAAATGCTTTAGGGACAAAAATGCTATTTAATTAAAGTTCAATGATAAGTAAATTGTTAGTTTGAGATGATAAACAGTCTCACCCTAAAAAAAAAGAAAACATAAATTTGGATTCTGAAAAACATACTCATTGAGAGAGGTGGAAATTCTTTGTTTAAAATTCAAAAGGGGAAATCCTTAACCAAATAAAAAAAATTTAACGTTCATATCTACTAGCCAGTGGGCAATATTATAATTATGTTAATGCTTGAAGAAGGGCAACATTATTACACTTAATAGTTTAGAGAATATAGTGTTATTGGCATAGTTCTCTGACCCGGACCGGACCGGCCGAACCGGCCCGGAAACCGGTGACCCGGGCACTAAATCAGTCCGGTTCGGTGACCCGGTCTGGGTCAACTTTTTTATTTTTTAAAATTTTTTTTATTTTTTTTAAAAAAATTTTCTTTTAGAATTTCATACTATAAGCCTAAAATATTTTATTTCTCATCGGTTTGGTCCCGTTTTAGCTCCGGTTTGACTCCAGTCTGACTCACTGGCCCTTGATCCAGTACCCCAACCGGTTCACTGACCGATCCGGATTTAATTACCTTGGTTATTGGTGAAATAGTTGAAGGGTAAAAATGTCCTTCAGCCTATTTTTTAATAGAATTATAATTCATCTTTGTAGTTGTACAAATAATAAGTGTAAGCCTGTGGGGCCAATGGCCCCACAAGCTCAGAGACTTACGCTGAGTGACCCCAAAAATTTCACTAAACAATTGCCCCTTGGAAAGTTTCACTTATCCCGCTAAAAGACTTGTCAGCTAAATTTTAAAATTATTTTCTAAAAAACGTTAAAATTTATTTTAAGTACAAATTATGCCCTCAACAGTCTGAGACTACTCGAATTAGTTGAAGTTATATACATTTACCATGCTATATCAACTAACAATTTTATTTTTTTTTTGCCAACAAGAAATACATTAATCACTAAACCATAAGTACAAAAGTCTTTGTGCTAACAGATAGATACTAACCAAGTAAACTGAAACAAAATAGAACAAAAACTAAAACATAAGCTAGAACAGATACAAATACAAATAAAGCAACTAAATAAACATAATAGTAATGATATAAATCCAAGCAACACATCCAAAAAAGCATCTTCACAGCATCCTTTAACAGCAATATCTGCAACTGAAACGAGGGTTGCAACACCCACATTAAAGGGCAAAACCCATCCACTGAAGCTTTAGCAGCACCTAAGACTACTAAATCTGCTTTTCTAGGAATCCACTCACAATAAGGGTTCCTAATATATTTCCTTGAGAAGAAACAGTTCTCAAGGAGAAAATCATATCTTTGGCCTGATGATATCAATTGTTGATTTACATTATGAACAAATACTTGTATATCCAAACCAAGATATAAAATCCCTGGGTGACCATCTGAGGGCCAACCAATGGAATCTCAAACTAATAGACTAATTTTTCCCCCAACAATCAGAACACAGACACAACAAGATATGATTTTTCTAAAAGCAATAATCTCAAATCCGACCATCTTAGAGCGTAGATCCTCCCATAGTTCTCATATTAACCAAGCCATGAAAACTTTCATCCACTCATGTACACAGATAGCATGACTCAACAGATTTAAACCAACTCCAATCAAAGCCAAATTAGTATCCTATGGTTTCAATCCAGATTTAACAGAAGTAGAGAGGCTAAAGATATCGAAAAATCCACTAACCTCAGAACTCGACTTGCGCAGCGACCTCTTCAGATGCATCTTATCCAAATACCTCTTCTCCTCCATCGTCAGCGCTGCAGCTCCTAGAGGGACCCAACGGAGATCAGCCTCGTCCTTCCAATTTGAGTACCATTGGGCCTTTGTTTGTAGAGATCCTACCCCGGTTGATATCCTTTCACAATTTCGACCCCCATTTGACTTCGTCCCACCGCTGGTGTTCCCTTTCACTACCCCTTCTATCGACCCCAACCACCCTTTCTCACTAGACCAAAATCCCACCAACACCCACACACAACGCAACCACTTCGGTGCACCGGACCCGAGCCGGAATAAAAAGGCCAACGAAGACGATGTAATCCCATGACAGGAATCCCCCCGACGGAGGAAAGGGAAAGCCTTAGAAGATCGCTGAAATTGACGCGGCATCAGGTCCCCTTCAACAATTTATTAAACTTGATTAAAAAATTATTGATTGAAAAAGAATAACACAAGTTCAAATTATAAAAGAATTTAAACGAAAAAAACTCTTAATCAAATAAAAAGAGAGATTTATACAGGATGAGTGTGATGCTAGTTTATTACAAAATAGTGATACAAATCGGGAATAAAAAATTCAAATTATTTCCACAAGTGAAAAAAAAACCTAACTGCACTTCTTTCCCTTGTGAATGGATTATTGCATGCGACTCCGTATGTGGGTGGGACGAACGCTGTCCACATTCTCATCTGAGAGGCTCGTAAGCTGAAGCGTCGATTCCTATCATTATCTTGTAGGATTGGTTTGATTCTTTGCCGTTTGGTCTATCGTAATAGCGAATCACATGTCGGAGTACTCACTGTGAATTTGGGTATGAAAGTGGTGTGCCTTTCATGCACCCCACATACTCTTCCATTGAAAACCCCAAATCCAAAGTTTGGCTCAAAGGAGGCTCTTCTCTTTCTCCAAAACTGTGCCAATTTGAAGCAGCTGAAGCAAATCCATGCGAAAATAATCCGTTTTGATCACTCCCATGACCAATTACTTCTCAGAAAGCTCCTTCACCTTAGTTCCTCTTATGGGGATATGGATTATGCCTCTGTGGTATTTAATCAGATCAAAGATCCAGATACCTTCACTTGGAATGTCATGATTAGGGCTTATACTATCGGTGGTTCCCATGAACAGGCCCTTCATATTTTCAAGCTTATGTTATGCCAAGGACCTACACCCGATAAGTTCACATTTCCTTTTGTCATAAACACATGCTTATTAGCTTCTTGTGCCCTTCTTGATTTTGGCAAATTGGTTCATGCTCTTGCAATCAAAATGGGGTTTTCTAGTGATATATATTTGCAGAACACTCTGATGAATCTTTACTTTAAGTGTGAAAATACAGAGTGTGGGTGTAAGGTGTTTGACAAAATGCGTGTGAGAAGTGTGGTTTCATGGACCACCATGATTTCAGGGCTTGCTGCTTGTGGACAACTGGATGAAGCCCGGAGGATTTTCGAGCAAATGCCGTGTAAGAATGTGGTTTCTTGGACGGCAATGATTGATGGGTATGTAAAAAACCAACAACCAATAGAGGCTTTCAGGTTATTTCAAAGAATGCAGCTTGAAAATGTTATGCCAAATGAATTCACATTGGTGAGCTTGATTAAAGCTTGTACAGAAATGGGAAGCCTAAAGCTAGGCAAATGGGTTCATGATTTTGCTCTCAAGAATGGTTTTGATCTTGGGATCTTCATAGGAACAGCTCTAATAGACATGTACAGTAAGTGTGGTAGTTTGGAAGATGCCATGAGAGTGTTACATAAGATGCCAACCAAAGGGCAAGCTACTTGGAATTCAATGATCACTAGTTTGGGTGTCCATGGTATGGGAAATGAAGCTCTTGCCTTTTTCCAAGAGATGGTGAACACAAATGTAGCTGCTGATGCTATAACTTTTGTGGGTGTTTTAAATGCTTGTGTTCATATCAATGACTTGGAGAAAGCTGAGAAGTACTTCAATCTTATGACTGAGCACTACGGTATAGCACCTGTGATGGAGCATTATGAGTGCTTGATTGAACTTTATAGTCGCGTTAATAGGTTGGACGAATTTTTGTCGCGAGTGAAGACAAATTGCAGCATGGTTTTAGAATTGATCCTGGAGAGGAAGGCTTCTAATGGTGCTGATGGAAACAAGTTTGAGTTCACTACGTACGGGCCTAATGGAGGCTTGAAATGCTCAGGATTATTTGCAGACCATCCGCTTCAGAGCTTCTGAGGGAACATATGCTGATAGATGATTTGAGACTCAATGTTGTTTATCATATGCAAGTTTGATGCAATGATTTATGTCTCTCTCTAAAGCCTTTTCCCCCTTTATACAAGAATTACATATTTGAATGAAGAGATGTATACAGTTGGATGCCATTTAGTTTGAGTCCGACTCTTCTCGCTTACTTTCTCATCCCTTTCCACTCCTTTATTCAAAACTATCTCGTCTTGGATACTCCCTCCGATCCTAATTATAAGATAAAGTTGATTTTTTTGGAGAAATTAAGGAAGCCAATTAAATTATTTTAGAGTGTTTATATTTTTAGTATCCTTAAATTATATACTAGTTTATTAGTTAAATTAATTAGTTTTGAGAAAAAAAAATATAAATACTCTAAAATAATTTAATTGGCTTCCTTAATTTCTCCAAAAAAATCAACTTTGACTTATAATTAGGATCGGAGGGAGTATTAAAAAGGGAGGTTGGGCCTATTTTTTTTTTATTTCAAAAATAGCATTCAGTATCTCTGAAGTATATTTTTATTGACACCCAACACTCTAAAATAATTTTTAATGTACTGATCACTCCCAAATATTTTTTTCAATAGTAACTATTGTTTAGTAAATTGCACTCTAAAATATTTCTTTTTTAGTAACATCCAATATCATAAATTAGTTTTTAGTTCATTCAACACCTTTTTTAATAACAGCCAGTATCCTAATTTTTTTTTTTTTGCATCTAATCCCATAAAATATTTTTTCCATCAACACTTTGCATCTTAAATTTAGACAACTCGTTGTTATTAGAAAAATATTAAAAACTGATAGATGCATAAAAAAGTGAGGGAGAGGAGCCGGACGCCTTTTAGTTTACCTGTGATATGGTTTTGTAACATACACTAACCATATTCTTTACACTGTAAAATCTGAAAGCACACCTTTTCAATCTTGGCACTCCATTCCTATGAAATGGCTAATGCAAAATACTCCTATAATTCTTAACATAAAATCTAGTTAATTAATTTAAGTAGATTAAGAATATTAATTAAGTTGATTAATATAAAATATTTTTTTCTATAATACTTTAATTATTTTTCTTAACTATCTTCCTCCCTCTTTTATTTGATTATTATTGAAGAAATATCAATAAAGTTCATTTAGGAAAATATTGATAAATGTATGAAAATGTTTTACATTTAGGATCAATAGTAACCCCCAATTAAATCCTATATTAAGGATCATAGGAGTACTTTATAAGCGTGATAGATGTATGTCCAACATGCTTAGTGTGTATTTGGTTGGGTTTATTTTTGGATAATAAGTTCTTATTACGCAAGCTAAGATAAAATTCCTCTCACATACTTACTTCGTATATCGTGAATTACGATTTATTAGCACTTATTACCTAAAAATAAGTTATTATAAACCAACACTTAGCCATTAACTTCTACGATAAACTCTAAATTCTCAGTCGACTTCCTAAAATTTATGCAACTAGGAAGTATTAGAACCTTGAAAAAAAAAATATGGGAATTGGTTCAAATTTGTTGTGCTTGTTTTCCTTAAATAAGATTTCAAGCTCCATCAATAATTAGTTGGACACACAATATTTGAATCTAACTCAATCTGATAACCATATAAAAACAATAACAATCTAACTTGGTCAGGTGATCATATAAAAAAAATATAACAAAATTCTTTTCAAGTAAGAAGTTATGGCTCGATGTAACTTAAACTTCATTCCTTTTAAAATAATGCAGAATTATTTGATCAAGATATAAATATCAATTCATATGCATGATTTATAATTAACAGTTAAGAATAGTGTGATCTGTTTAGAAATTTCATCTTCACCTATCAAATATGTCTCAATTTTATGGATAAAAAATATTTTTAAAAAAAAATCGTAAGGCGGTGTCCAATTCGTCTCATCCCATGTCATACACAATTTTTTCAAATGCGGGCCACTCAAGTTGTGAAGAAGGTTGGAGGCGCACGTGGTTGGAGGGAGAGGAGATAAGGAAATGAATCGGCGAAGACGACGAGATGATGATATACGTGAAACTGTGAAAAGAGTTAAATCAGGCCAAGTAGAAGAAGATAATGGTAATCTATGGAGCAAAAGTGTGGCTACCTTCAATGCCTGCTGTTAAATGTTGCGATACCTATCGTAATAGTTGCTCTGACAAGGTGGTCCGATCCGCGGTTAGTGGCAGAAGAATCAGTATTGTGAGTATGGTGAGCGCCGCCACCGCCATAGCTTGTGCTTGTGCCTGTGCTCAGGAACCGCCACAACCAGAGACTCTCTTTAACATACCTCAGACACTTTCCGGTGAATGTCCGTCGCCCGGCGACTGCCGGAAACCAAAAATCCAAAGACCTAAGTCCAGAAAAGCCGAATCCTGCACAAGCAAGTGCGTCACCACTTGCATCCAAGGCGGCGATGGCTCTCCCGGTGAAGGCCCTCTTAATGTCAGAAGGTACGATTCTGGATTTCTAAAATTAGGAAAATCGAATTTATGATACACACTCATTGGATAATTCGATGGAAAAATAATCGGAATGTAAGATGCTTTGCTACGGTTCAGAGTGTTCTTTCCTTGGTGGATCAAAAATACAAAATTCTTTCAAAAAAAGCCACTCAAGGTACAAATACAGACATATCTTTAGAAACACAAAGCTTGGAAAATCTCAAAATTTCCTGATAAACATTGAATATAAGATTGTAGCATTTGGAGATTTACTGAAACATAGATCCTACAGTTTGTCAACCTGTGAATATAGGCTGGGTTAGTCGTTGAGGAATGCATTGCGTATATCAGAAGGTATGAAAAATCTGAGTCTTTGGTAGAAGATGATTGGAAAAAGTAAAACTACATGCAAACTCATTGGATAATTCACATTAGAAATAATTGAATTCTAGTCTACTTTTGTTACAATGCATGGTGCTTTAATTTAGGAGTCTTGTGGAATATTTAGGGTTTATATCTATTCAAGACATCACAGAGTTTGAGATAACTAATGGGAGCTTTTGAGTAGATCTACACGAATTTTTTTCCTACAAAACAGGGGAAACATGGCATCTTTTGTGCTGCTTATCCAGATGTTGATCACTATTTTGTTTTGCAAAATATTTGTTGGACTTAGAGCTTCGGTTTTATGGAAAAGAAGTGAGAGGTATCTCATATTTATGGTGCTTAGCCAGTGTCTCAATTGCAATGAATTAGGGTTTTTCAAGCTAGAGAAGATGATTTAGAATGTCAATTTAATCAGAACGACATCAAAATTATTTGCATGATTTTTTTCAATCAGAAAGAGGATCTACAAATTAAAAAACACAAATGTTAAAGAAAACTATACAATACCATGCAGGAGCAAGGAGTATCTCTAAAATAGCAAAATGAAACTCCAGGTACAAATTAGAATATGGTGAATTAGTTTTTTTTTTTATGAAAGTTGACGCTCGTATTGTTTGGTTTTTGAGTGAAATTTTTCTTATAGGATGTTGAATATAGTGAATTAGGGTTTTTCCAAGAGGTGAAGCTCACACTGGAAGGTCCTTAAGTGAAATTTACCTTAAATAGGGCAAGTCAAGTTTTTTCTCAACCGTCTAAATTTGATGTTGTAAATATTAATGCATCTTAATTAAATGCACCCAAAATGAATTTTGTCAGGTAACGATAACCCTTTACGCGCCACTAAGTAAAATCCTTCTTATAGTATGTTGAATGTGGTGAATTAGGATTTTCCTAAAAGGCGAAGCTCACACTAAAAGGTTGTTGAGTGAAATTTACCTTAAATAGGGCGAGTCCAGTTTATTCTCAGCCGTCTAAATTTAATGTTGTAAATGTTAATGCATCTTAATTAAATGCACCCGAAATGAATTTTGTTAGGTAGGGATAACCATTTCACGCGCCACTGAGTAAGATCCTTCTTATACGATGTTGAATGTGGTGAATTAGGCTGTTCCTAAAAGGTGAAGTTCACACTGAAAGGTTCGTGAGTGAAATTTACCTTAAATAGGGCGAGTCAAGTTTCTTCTCAATCGTCTAAATTTAATGTTGTAAATGTTAATGCATCTTAATTAAATGCACCTGAAATGAATTTTGTAAGGCAGCGACAACCAATTCACGAGTTCGCTGAATAAATTCTTTTTTATAGGATGTTGAATGTGGTGAATTAGGGTTTTCCTGAAAGGAGAAGCTCACACTAGAAGGTTCTTGAGTTAAATTCTCCTTAAATAGGCGAGTCAAATTTCTTTTGAGCCGTCTAAATTTATTGTTGTAGTTACCCAAAATGAGTTTTGTAAGGTAGCTGCAACCAATTCATGGGGTAGCTGAGTGAAATCTTTCTTATAGAATGTTGAATGTGGTGAATTAGGATTTTCCTGAAAGATGAAGCTTACACTAAAAGGTTCTTGAGTGAAATTCACTTTAAATAGGGTGAGTCAATTTCTTCTCAACCATCTAAATTTAATGTTGTAAATGTTAATGCATCTTAATTAAATGCACCTAAAATGAATTTTGTAAGCTAGCAACAACCGTTTCACGCGCGGCTAAGTAAAATCCTTCTTATGGGATGTCGAATGTGTGAATTAGAATTTTCCTAGAAGGTGAAGCTTACACTAAAAGGTTCTTGAGTGAAATTCACCTTAAATAAGGCAAGCTAGTTTCTTCTCCGCCGTCTAAATTTAATGTTGTAATTATTAATGCATATTAATTAAATGCACCCAAAGTGAATTTTGTAAGGTAGCGACAATTGGTTGACGCGTTGATGAGCAAAGTCCTTCTTATAGGTTGTTGAATGTAGTGAATTAGGATTTTCTTAAAAGGTGAAGTACACTGAAAGGTTCTTGAGTGAAATTTACCTTAAATAGGGCGAGTCAAGTTTCTTCTCATCCGTCTAAATTTAATGTTGTAAATGTTAATACATCTTAGATAAATGCACCCAAAATGAATTTTGTACGGTAGTGGCAACCAATTCACAGGTCACTGGGTAATATCTTTTTTATAGGATGTTGAATGTGGTGAATTAGGATTTACCTGAAACACAAACTCTTGAGTGAAATTCACCTTGAATAGGGGAGTCAAGTTTCTTATGAGCCATCTAAATTTAATGTTGTAAATGTTAATGCATATTAATTAAATGCACCCGAAATGAATTTTGTGAGGTAGCGACAACTGATTAATGGGGTCACTGAATAAAATCTTTTTAATAGGATGTTGAATGTGGTGAATTAGGGTTATCCTGAAAGGTGAAGCTCACATTGAAAGATTCTTGAGTGAAATTCATCTAAATAGGGCAAGTCGAGTTTCTTCTCAGCCTTCTAAATTTATTGTTATAATTGTTAATGCTTCTTAATTAAATGCACCTGAAATATATTTTATATATTAGCGAAATTTGATTTCTCCTGACGTAATTTATGATCTGAAAGGTTGAAAGAATAAATACTAAATTGAACACTTGTACATATCAAAGAATATTTTTTAAAACTAGATTTTTTTGTTCCTTATGCTTGATGAATACTCCCCTTGCCCTATGTATAAAATTATGTTCTAAATATCTTACCTGAATCGAAGAAATGTTAGCTAAATTATTGATATTGTTTGAAAAAGAATCAATTTCCCAATTTATCCGTATTAAATGCATTCTTTTTTTTTTTTGAATAAAAAACTGGAATTCATTAATCTATCAAAGATCAATACAAAATACACCTCAAACAAAGGTACACTACCTAGCCTCTCTCATCAACCACTGCCTATCAGGAGAGGAGTTGGTGGGTGATCAAAGATTACAAAGTTCTCAATACAATCATGGGATAACTTAGCTAAGTAATCGGTCTAGTGATTTTGATCCCTCGAGATATGTCTAATACGGACATGCCAATCTCTTAACAACCAAAGCTTAGACTTCTCACCCTACTACCCCTAGGTTGGGTCTAGTGGTACCCCATGTAAATAATTAAAAGGGATATCTTTAAATACAACAAACATTTTTTTCAAATAACTAATGTAATTAATTTTTATAATCTTTATAAATTAGGCGTCTAGCTCCAATATATAAGACTGAAATAAGTACTACCTTTAGTCTCTAATGTATGATCTAGCTGTGAGTTGGATTTGATCCTAAATATTATACCTCAATTCATTTTATCCCACATATTTATTATTTTTTTTTTAAACTATCTCTATTCATTGAACATGTTAAGAGAGTTTGTATTAAAGGTGATTTCAATTCAAGTGATTTAAGGGGATGCTTTAGGAAAATTAATATACATTTTTAACAAATAACTAATTTAACTAAATTTCTTATTCTATCCAAATTAGTTAAGTAAATTTTACATTAAGCACCGGACTTAATCTTATGTAACGTTTGCTCTAATTAAGATGGAAAATGTTGTGGAAAAGCTGTAGTAATTTTGTATAAAGTAAAACTGAATTATCATACGCATCAAGGTTATAGTTCCCTTCTGAATTTTTCAGACCTCTGGTAGTTTTCAAGCAAGGGTTTCGAACTCGTCAATACTGGTAATTGCTTCAACTATTTCTTGCCATTTAATTTCTTTTCATTGACATAACATCAACCATTATTAGGTAATTAGAACGTTGACGTTAAATTTAATGATCAATAAAAGCTGATTAAATTGAATATGTTGTTGATTGAGTAATTGCATTGATATATATACACACATACTCCCGGTCTTATTTTTTATAATTAACATTATCTCTGTAGGCCTATTCCTATATATAAGCAACACCTTGGTTTTGTTTAATAATTTAATGCATTTTTTTATTTTTACCCTTTATTAATTACATGTCTCTCTTATCTCTTTTCTCACTTATTCTCTCTCAGACTGACTATCTTCATAACTAAAGGTATATTTGGGGAAAATTGCATATTTTATATATTTATTGTTTTTAATTAATTTTAACTGAAAGTTCCTTTTGCATAATTTTGCTGGTTGCTGCTTATAGAAAGGACGAGTATATATTAAATAGAAGATTATGGAAGTTTTATCTATTATGACTTTGCAGTTGTTCGTTTGATATTTATCATAAACGCCATATTATTTTTATTTACTCCACATTTTCTAGTAAAACTGGGCTATCAATCCTTATAAAATGGAAGGGTTGAATAAACATCAACTTTTTTTAATTAATTATAAGTCTTCTGTTGATTCGTCTAATTATACTTTGCTCACTGTGCAGCCTGGTGGAGTGTACAGATATATGTAATTTGATAGGTGATGGTGACGATGGACCTTGAGTTTTGTCTTTTCTCCTTTTTTAGTTGCCTTAAATTCCGTCAAAAGTGTTATTTATTTTATATTTTTATTGAAAAAAGAACTGATGCTTTTTTTTTTAATAAACAAAAATAAAGACTAGGCCCAGTATAAAATCAGATTAAGCAAAAAGTGGAGAAGGCTCCCCATAAATATCCTGAATAGACGCCTTTTTCATCGGTCAGATAGGATATCCTCAAAATCATCCTTCTATCCTTGGTATATGACTAATCTTTGAGAAATTGTTTTTTGTCTTAAATATAAGATATTTTTATATTTGTCAATCTTTTTTTAATTTATTTTTATCAATGCTTCATTAACAATAATCAAAGAATAGAGAGAGGGGGAATTAAGAAAGATGTCTAACTTATTTTAGAAAATACATGTTATTTTAATTAACAGGGTTAAACTAATTAAAGTAAATAAGTCTTGAGGAAACCTTCTAGAAACATTGAATTGCATTAATTTTTTATTCATCGAATCAATGTCTTCCAGATTCAATGAACCTAGAAACTCTAATTCATGTTGGTCCATTACTGCGTGCAACTCTATAGGCGCTCATGTATTGTTTGCCGTGTGGGCCCCAAATACCATATTTGAGGTAGAGAGACGGGCAGAGGGGGAGCGAGAGCGATGAAACGCTCATGATTAATTCTCGCCCCCGGAAAGTAGGTATGAGCAAAAATCCAGTAATCCGGTTCAGTCTGGTTTGACCTGAGCTGGTTCAATTGGTCTCGTCCAGTTCAAATAAGAAATATAATGAAATCGGACTAAACTGAACCAGATTGATTGGTTGGGTTGGACCGGATTCCAGACCAGGAGACCAAACCACCTAGATTGGTTCGATCTGATCTAGGTCAATTTCTTAAACAAATATTTTTATAATTTAGATGTTATTTTTTATTTTTTTATTTAATTTTGTTAGATTTTTTTTAAGGATTTATAAAATTTTTATTTTTTATGATGATTTTTATACAATTATAGGTATTTTTATTATCTTAATTATATTTATTATGGTTAAATCTTTTTTCTCAACATATTTTTTTTGTCGTTGTTGAATATTGTTGGATATTCTTATAGGTTTATGATGTTTTAATTTTTGGTGACATATTTTATATTATTTTAAGTATTTTTGTGGTCTTAATTGTGTTTAATAGGTTCAAATTTTACCTTCCAAAGAGGAAAAAAAATAAAAAAAATATTAAATTTAGGTCCTCGACTACCTGGACCAGTCCAGGTAGTCCACCAGACCCATTCTAATCCAGCCCGACCTTGGGTTTGTGCTGGACTAGACTAGACCACGGACTGCTTTGTGCAACCTAAGATCTTCTCAAGACCAGACCTCAGGTTGATGTCAAACCCGGTCCAATTCAATCCGTACTCATCCCTACTGGAAAGTCATTTCTTGATAGCCTAATTATTACTCCCTCTTTTACTTAATGTAAGATATATTTGGGTAATTGATTGATACATATATGACATAATTTTTATATTTATTAATCTTTTTCTAATTTATCTTTACTAATACTCCCTTAACAATAATCAAGGAAGAGAGGGATTGAAAAAATTAAAGTAGATGACTATGGTGTTTTTGAAAAATATATGTCATATTAACTAATTTAACTAATTTCTTTAATCTAATAAAATTCGGTAAATATGTTTTATATTAAAGATCGGAGGGAGTGATAAATTATAATTAGGAAATATTTATTGGAAGGTGGTTGCAAAGTGTTGTTTGCGGATGTATTTTAAGGTATTTGATTATCAGTGATAACGATGATTTGTGATCTATGTAGTTGGCCCTCACCTAATAAGATGATACTTATCATTGTGATTGTTGTTGATTAACAATGACAACTTTATGTAATCGCATTTCAATTTTAATAGTGACTTCTTTGTTTTGTCTTCCTTTCCATTTGCTCTTTCTCTGTTGTGTTTGTTGCTTTCATGTTCATCATAAGCACACTTTAGATATGCTATTAGTATATCAATTTTGATATGTTCATCATATAGGTTACGAATAATGGCCTCAACCAAAACAACTGTTACTCAAAGGGCCCATCCCAATGCATACAACTTTGGCATCAATTGGTTAAAAAACTTAAGCAGTTAGACACCATGAAAGTAGATTAATACTAACTTTATTTATGCAGAAACATTATGGATGGTGCAAGACATAAGAGAACCACTTCACAGCACAGTAAAGCAATTGAGTACACCTTAAGCATAGGATAGCCATTAACATCATAGACCTGTAGTTCTAGAATAATGACATAATTTAAAGAAAAACACTTAAACTTTAAGTTTGTTGAGATATCAGTAAATGCAGCCTTCATGGCTGCAAGAGAGACAACTAAGTACATAGCACACAGTCCTTATCCTTCCATCTATTGCCACTGAAATGGCAACAAAGGAACTGAGAAAAGCCTCTACTTGAAGCAGCAGCAGCAGCAAAACCAGTTACAAAACCTTGCCAGTGCTGATGCACTAGCTTTGTCCTTTGCAGATTCAGAAATGAAACTTGAGGATTCCTTCAAAAGTGGAGAAGCTCGCCGTATTCCATCCACTCGCATTCTCGAGGTCTTACTAGATTTCGGTTGCGAGGAAGCAGTCGAGTTGGAACTCATTTCTGCACAAAATTGAATTCATAATCATGTTAGTGCTAACTCTCAACAAATATATTTATGAAATTATTAGAGTTAATGTTTGTTGAAGTCTCTCTTACTTGAAGATGGAAAACAAAGAGGCTTCATCACAATTATTGGATTGGAAAAATTTCCAGCACTAGCAGCTATGAGAGGCTCTATCTCCCATGGGGAGACTCTGTTTGGCCTTTGAATATTAGAAGGTTCATCCCAATGAACCTAATAAAGGAAGACATCATATATGTTTGAAATGAAGATGATACAAGTGACAAAATCAGTACTAGACATGTAATTAATTAGGAACAACATCAAAACCTTCAGTGACTGCCATTTCGAGTCTGGCCACTTTGGAGAGAAATCCTCATTACCAACAATAGTGCCCAAGAAACTGAACAAAAGAAACATACAACATTAAAACACAAATGTTGAATGCAACATGACACCCTTTACAAACAACTTACAAGGATATACCTTATCTCATCAAGTGAGTCCTCTTTCTGAAATCTCATCTTGAACCTCATGCCAACATGAATGTTATTGTTCAGCGCCTCAAGATATTTGTTCAAACGAATAACAAATTGGCTAGCCCTGAACGAGATAGTAATCAGAACATGTTATACTATACTACCTTCAGTTTTTAATATAAGATCTCGATTGCACTACAAGCGAGATCTTATATTAAAGACCAGAGATAATGCATGCCAAATGTGTTTATTAGGAAATCAGCTGTGCTGATGTGGCTGATATTTGTGTTAAGGCGCTACATGATTCAACCGCAAGAAACAAAAGCTTTGACGTGAGTGTATCCTGCTTGATTATTAATTTTATACTGAACTTTTAACTAAAAGAAACTAAAACTTTTCAAAATCTCAGGTATGTTACGAATATGTTGCTGAAGAAGGGAGGGAGCTTTACGAGCTGGTATGTAAGCAAAATTTTGCAGCAGTCAAAAATAAAAAGGGAAAAAAAAACAGTTAATTATGGTCTAGTATGCTTGCTTGGAAACTGAAATGCTGTATTTGAATTTGCACAGATTGCTCACTTGCCTGACAAAGCAAATAACTACTTGACTCCAGCACTGTCTGTCTTGGAGAAAAATACCTGATCGTTCCTTGTTCAGAATATATTGCATCTGACAGTTCTTTCCATAAGTGAGATTCCACATAATGGCTGGCCACTTTGGGCCAATGGCTGTTTCGAGTAGATCGTGCAATCGATTGGTTCATTGGTACGGTAAATCATTTGTACAAATACTTACTATATAATGGGTTTCATTTGGTAAGAAAAAAATCATGTATAGATATGAAAGGAGGGTGTAAATTACTTGTCAATGACCTTGCTCTCATGGAGCGATAGCGATTGGATTCAACATGTTGTACACATCACATCAAGAGTTGTGTTTGTGTGTGTGTGTGTGTGTTGGGGCCTTGGGGGTGGGGGTTGGTGTTAAATTTGTTAATAAATCATGAGTTATTAAATCCCTTATGGAAAATTTTTTCAGTGAAAAGGATTTAAATCTCTGTTTGTACAAAATTTGTGGGTTATAATACTTTCTGTGTACATAACTTTAATATGTTCTTCCTAATAATAAAATTTTTAATGGGGTTTCTTTTCCTAACTTCTCGAACTTTAAATTGATGACTTACACGAGCTACTATTATGTAAGGTTTTGATTATCCTAAGGGTTATTTATGTCCTCAGATTAGTGAATTCATGAAAAGGTGGTCTCTCATGCCATTCTCAAAGGTGGGAGCTTAGATTCATCAGAGACTAGGATTACTCATTCCTAAAGTTTGACTTTATCCATAGGCCTTTCAAGTAATCTTCAATTATCAGTCCAAAAAAAAAAACTTCAATTAGAAACTTTAATAGTAAACCCATTAATATGTTGACTAACTATATGTATCATAACCCCTTTCAATAACTAGGCAGGTCATAGTTGAATAAGAGGGGCATAGAATGTATCAATGCAATTTGAGGAGCCAAAATGACTACAATTTACACTATGGGTATGTTTGGTGTAAGGGATTTAGAAGGGAAGGGAGGGAGGGAACATTTGTATGAGTTGAATTTTAAAAGATTGAAGAAGTGGGGTAATAAAATTTTAATAAATAGAGTATTTAAGATAAAAGAGTAAGAAAAATTAATTAAAAATTTTTAACCCCATTTCTCTAATTTTTTTAAATTCAACTCAAAAAAAATTTTTCCTCCCCACATTTTCCTTCCAAATCCCTCACACCAAATAGACCCTAAAGCAAGCTATTATATGATGATTCATGCATTCGCATAAAGTACCTATAGACAACACAAAAAATGATGAAAAGGTTTTGGAATGATTATATAAATAATATGTTTGGCGCATAAAGCTGGATGATATTCTTAGAGTTAAAAGGCATTTTTAATTCTTAAACTATTTCATAAGGAGTGTCGAATATCCTAAACTATTCCTCGGAGTGGTATTGTCCTACATGTATCAAAATTGTTGCAGTGTTGCTCATTGATTATTGGATATTGACTTTGATTTTTAACTTTAAATTGACCTTGGATTAAGAATATCTTTGTCCCTAATATCCAACACCCTAAAGCTTAATAACATAAAGCTATTGAAACTCCTATTTTTATCAAAACGTCGCATCATGTCTAGTGATCACATGGCTTGCCCCTAGGTATTCAATATTAAGGAAAAATCTATCAGCATATATCAAAATCTAGTATATTTTTTGCATACTTAGTTATACAGGTATTCGTTAATAAAAATAAAAGATAGCCAGTCCTATAACTAGTTTGGATAGACATATATAAACCTTTGACAACACTATTAGTTGATAGTTAGTTTAGGCTGACAAACTTGTTCTTTTCTTTTTTAACCAGCAAATCCTTAATTGGTTAGTGAATAGACATTCATTCCTTCCTCTTATTTTTTAAATCAAAACATGCGTTTCATGTTTTCATTTTGAACGTTAGTGCAACCTGAGAGACTTTTTTATTGACCATGAAGTGCCAAGTTTATAAGTCTAGATAAATATGTATAACTTGTGACAATAATGCTAATTATAATTAGTTCAGTAACTTGTATATTTTTTTTTGGGTTACTATAACTTTTGGCCCCTGAAATTTGACCCAATTTTGATTTTAGCCCCTCAAGTTTAAAGTCGGTGGTTTTCGTCCCTGAAGTTTGACCCTTGGTCACTCAAGTTTGAAATCGGTAGTTTTGATCCCTTAAATTTACTCCATTTATAACTGTTTGTCTCTTAAATTAGAAAAGGACTTGGTGGGAACCCGAACTGAACCCAAAAAAAACCAAACCGAACCAGAAAAAATCAAGTCCTTTTCAAATTTGAGGGATCAACAGTTATAAATGGAGTAAACTTGAGGGATTAAAACCACCGATTTCAAATTTGAGGGACTAAGGGTCAAACTTCAAGGACCAAAACTATCGATTTTAAATTTGAGGAATAAAACCCAAAATTGGATCAAACTTTAGAGACGAAAAGTTATATTATCCTTTTTTTTTTTAATGATGAATACCTAGCAGCTTATGATACCCTTAAACATTATGTCATATGTTTTGATAAAAAAAGAAAGAAAGGGTGCCAAATGTTCCACATTATTTAACTTTAGGTGATATCACCTTTTCATAAATGCTTTAGGGACAAAAATGCTATTTAATTAAAGTTCAACGATAAATAAATTGTTAGTTTGAGATGATAAGCAGTCTCACCCTAAAAAGAAAAAAAACATAAATTCGGATTCTGAAAAACATACTCATTGAGAGAGACGGAAATTCTTTGTTTAAAATTCAAAAGGGGAAATCCTTAACCAAATAAAAAAAAATTAACGTTCATATCTACTAGCCAGTGGGCAATATTATAATTATGTTAATGATTGAAGAAGGGCAACATTATTACACTTAATAGTTTAGAGAATATAGTGTTATTGGTGAAATAGTTGAAGGGTAAAAATGTCCTTTAGCCCATTTTTTAATATAATTATAATTCATCTTTGTAGTTGTACAAATAAGTGTAAGCCTGTGGGGGCAATGGCCCCACAAGCTCAGAGACTTACGCTGAGTGACCCCAAAAATTTCACTAAACAATTGCCCCTTGGAAAGTTTCACTTATCCCGCTAAAAAACTTGTCAGCTAAATTTTAAAATTATTTTCTAAAAAACGTTAAAATTTATTTTAAGTACAAATTATGCCCTCAACAGTCTGAGACTACTCGAATTAGTTGAAGTTATATACATTTACCATGCTATATCAACTAACAAATTTTTTTTTTTTTGCCAACAAGAAATACATTAATCACTAAACCATGAGTACAAAAGTCTTTGTGCTAACAGATAGATACTAACCAAGTAAACTGAAACAAAATAGAACAAAAACTAAAACATAAGCTAGAACAGATACAAACACAAATAAAGCAACTAAATAAACATAATAGTAATGATATAAATCCAAGCAACACATCCAAAAGAGCATCTTCACAGCATCCTTTAACAACAATATCTGCAACTGAAACGAGGGTTGCAACACCCACATTAAAGGGCAAAACCCATCCACTGAAGCTTTAGCAGCACCTAAGACTACTAAATCTGCTTTTCTGGAAATCCACTCACAAGAAGGGTTCCTAATATATTTCCTTGAGAAGAAACAGTTCTCAAGGAGAAAATCACATCTTTGGCCTGATGATACCAACTATTGATTTACATTATGAACAAATACTTGTCTATCCAAACCGAGATATAAAATCCCTAGGTGACCATCTGAGGGCCAACCAATGGAATTCCAAACTAATAGACTAATTTTTCCCCCAACAATCAGAACACAGACACAACAAGATATGATTTTTCTAAAAGCAGTAATCTCAAATCCGACCATCTTAGAGCGTAGATCCTCCCATGGTTCTCATATTAACCAAGCCACGAAAACTTTCATCCACTCATGTACACAGATAGCATGACTAAACATATTTAAACCAACTCCAATCAAAGCCAAATTAGTATCCTATGGTTTCAATCCAGATTCAACAGAAGTAGAGAGGCTAAAGATATCGAAAAATCCACTAACCTCAAAACCCGACTTGCGCAGCGATCTCTTCATATGCATCTTATCCAAATAACTCTTCTCCTCCATCGTCAACGCCGCAGCTCCTAGAGGGACCCAACAGAGATCAGCCTCGTCCTTCCGATTCGAGTACCATTGGGCCTTTGTTTGTAGATATCCTACCCCGGCTAATATCCTTTCACAATTTCAACCCCAATTTGACTTCGTCCCACCGCTAGTGTTCCCTTTCACTATCCCTTCTATCGACCCCAACCACCTTTTCTCACTAGACCAAAATCCCACCAACACCCACACACAACGCAACCACTTCGGTGCACCGGACCCGAGCAGGAATAAAAAGGCCAATGAAGACGATGTAATCCCATGACAGGAATCCCCCCGACAGAGGAAAGGGAAAGCCCTAGAAGACCGCTGAAATCGACGCGGCATCGAGTCCCCTTCAACAATTTATTAAACTTGATTAAAAAAGAATAACACAAGTTCAAATCATAAAAGAATTTAAACGAAAAAACTCTTAATCAAATAAAAAGAGAGATTTATACAGGATGAGTGTGATGCTAGTTTATTACAAAATAGTGATACAAATCGGGAATAAAAAATTCAAATTATTTCCACAAGTGGCAAAAAAAAAAAAAAAAAACCTAACTGCACTTCTTTCCCTTGTGAATGGATTATTTGCATGCTACTCCGTTTGTGGGTGGGACGAACGGTGTCCACATTCTCATCTGAGAGGCTCGTAAGCTGAAGCGTCGATTCCTATCATTATCTTGTAGGATTGGTTTGATTCTTTGCCTTTTGGTCTATCGTAATAGCGAATCACATGTCGGAGTACTCACTGTGAATTTGGGTATGAAAGAGGTGTGCCTTTCATGCACCCCACATACTCTTCCATTGAAAACCCCAAATCCAAAGTTTGGCTCAAAGGAGGCTCTTCTCTTTCTCCAAAATTGTGCCAATTTGAAGCAGCTGAAGCAAATCCATGCGAAAATAATCCGTTTTGATCACTCCCATGACCAATTACTTCTCAGAAAGCTCCTTCACCTTAGTTCCTCTTATGGGGATATGGATTATGCCTCTGTGGTATTTAATCAGATCAAAGCTCCAGATACCTTCACTTGCAATGTCATGATTAGGGCTTATACTATCGGTGGTTCCCATGAACAGGCCCTTCATATTTTCAAACTTATGTTATGCCAAGGACCTACACCCGATAAGTTCACATTTCCTTTTGTCATAAACACATGCTTATTAGCTTCTTGTGCCCTTCTTGATTTTGGCAAATTGGTTCATGCTCTTGCAATCAAAATGGGGTTTTCTAGTGATATATATTTGCAGAACACTCTGATGAATCTTTACTTTAAGTGTGAAAATACAGAGTGTGGGTGTAAGGTGTTTGACAAAATGCGTGTGAGAAGTGTGGTCTCATGGACCACCATGATTTCAGGGCTTGCTGCTTGTGGACAACTGGATGAAGCCCGGAGGATTTTCGAGCAAATGCCGTGTAAGAATGTGGTTTCTTGGACGGCAATGATTGATGGGTATGTAAAAAACCAACAACCAATAGAGTCTTTCAGGTTATTTCAAAGAATGCAGCTTGAAAATGTTATGCCAAATGAATTCACATTGGTGAGCTTGATTAAAGCTTGTACAGAAATGGGAAGCCTAAAGCTAGGCAAATGGGTTCATGATTTTGCTCTCAAGAATGGTTTTGATCTTGGGATCTTCATAGGAACAGCTCTAATAGACATGTACAGTAAGTGTGGTAGTTTGGAAGATGCCATGAGAGTGTTCCATAAGATGCCAACCAAAGGGCTAGCTACTTGGAATTCAATGATCACTAGTTTGGGAGTACATGGTATGGGAAATGAAGCTCTTGCCTTTTTCCAAGAGATGGAGAACACAAATGTAGCAGCTGATGCTATAACTTTTGTGGGTGTTTTAAATGCTTGTGTTCATATCAATGACTTGGAGAAAGCTGAGAAGTACTTCAATCTTATGACTGAGCACTATGGTATAGCACCTGTGATGGAGCATTATGAGTGCTTGATTGAACTTTATAGTCGCGTTAATAGGTTGGACGAATTTTTCTCGCGAGTGAAGACAAATTGCAGCATGGTTTTAGAATTGATCCTGGAGAGGAAGGCTTCTAATGGCGTTGATGGAAACAAGTTTGAGTTCACTACGTACGGGCCTAATGGAGGCTTGAAATGCTCAGGATTATTTGCAGACCATCCGCTTCAGAGCTTCTGAGGGAACATATGCTGATAGATGATTTGAGACTCAATGTTGTTTATCATATGCAAGTTTGATGCAATGATTTATGTCTCTCTCTAAAGCCTTTTCCCCTTTGATACAAGAATTACATATTTGAATGAAGAGATGTATACAGTTGGATGCCTTTTAGTTTGAGTCCGACACCTCTCCCTTACTTTCTCATCCCTTTCCACTCCTTTATCCAAAACTATCTCGTCTTGGATGTTAAAAAGGGAGGTTGGGCCTATTTTTTTTTTATTTCAAAAATAACATTCAGTATCTCTAAAGTATATTTTTATTAACACCCAATACTCTAAAATAATTTTTAATGTACTGATCACTCCTAAATATTTTTTTCAATAGTAACTATTATCTGATAAACTGCACTCTAAAGTATTTCTTTTTCAGTAACACTCAATATCATAAATTAGCTTTTAGTTTATTTAACACCTTAAATAATTTTTTCAATAACAATCAGTATCCTAATTTTTTTTTTTTTTTTTGCATCTAATCCCATGAAATATATTTTTCATTAACACTCTACATCTTAAATTTAGACAACTCATTGCAATTAGAAAAATACTTGGATGCATACAAAAATAAGGGAGAGGAGCCGGACGCCTCTCCCTGTGATATGGTTATGTAACATACAATAACCATATTCTTTACACTGTAAAATCTGAAAGTACACCTTTCAATCTTGGCACTCCATTCCTATGAAATGGCTAATGCAAAATATTCCTATGATTCTTAACGTAAAATCTAGTCAATTAATTTGAGTGGATTAAGAATATTGGTTAAGTTAGTTAATATAAAATATTTTTTTCCTATAATACTTTAATTATTTTCCCTAATTATCTTCCTCCCTCTTTTACTTGATTATTATTGAAGGAATATAAATAGAGTTTATTTGGGAAAATATTAATAAACGTATGAAAATGTTTTACATTTAGGACCAATAATAACCCTCCAATTAAATCTTATATTAAGGATTAGAGGAGTATTTTCTAAGCGTGATAGATGTATGTCCAACATGCTTAGCCATTAACTTCTATGATAAACTCTAAATTTTTAGACGACTTCCTAAAATTTATGCAACTAGGAAGTATTAAAACCTTGAAAAAAAATATGGGAGTTGGTTCAAATTTGTTGTGCTTGTTTTTCTTAAATAGGATTTCAAGCTCCATCGATAACTAATTGGAAACACAATATTTGAATATAACTCAATCAGATAACCATATAAAAACAATAACAATCTAACTCGAGTTAGATGATCAGATAAAAAAAATATAACAAAATTCTTTTTAAGTAAGAAGTTATGGTTCGATGTAACTTAAACTTCATTCCTTTTAAAAAAATGCAAAATTATTTGATCAAGATATAAATATCAATTCATATGCATGATTTATAATTAACAGTTAAGAATAGTGTGATCTGTTTTGAAATTTCATCTTCACCTATCAAATATGTCTCAATTTTATGGATAAAAAATATTTTTAAAAAAAAATCGTAAGGCGGTGTTCAATTCGTCTCCTCCCATGTCATACACAATTTTTTCAAATGCGGGCCACTCAAGTTGTGAAGAAGGTTGGAGGCGCACGTGGTTGGAGGGAGAGGAGATAAGGAAATGAATCGGCGAAGACGACGAGATGATGATATACGTGAAACTGTGAAACTGTGAAACTGTGAAACGAGTTAAATCAGGCCAAGTAGAAGAAGATAATGGTAATCTATGGAGCAAAAGTGTGGCTACCTTCAATGCCTGCTGTTAAATGTTGCGATACCTATCGTAATAGTTGCTCTGACAAGGTGGTCCGATCCGCGGTTAGTGGCAGAAGAATCAGTATTGTGAGTATGGTGAGCGCCGCCACCGCCATAGCTTGTGCTTGTGCCTGTGCTCAGGAACCGCCACAACCAGAGACTCTCTTTAACATACCTCAGACACTTTCCGGTGAATGTCCGTCGCCCGGCGACTGCCGGAAACCAAAAATCCAAAGACCTAAGTCCAGAAAAGCCGAATCCTGCACAAGCAAGTGCGTCACCACTTGCATCCAAGGCGGCGATGGCTCTCCCGGTGAAGGCCCTCTTAATGTCAGAAGGTACGATTCTGGATTTCTAAAATTAGGAAAATCGAATTTATGATACACACTCATTGGATAATTAGATCGAAAAATAATCGGAATCTGGGATGCTTTGCTACGGTTCAGAGTGTTCTTTCCTTGGTGGATCAAAAATACAAAATTCTTTCAAAAAAAAGCCACTCAAGGTACAAATACAGACATATCTTTAGAAACACAAAGCTTGGAAAATCTCAAAATTTCCTGATAAACATTGAATATAAGATTGTAGCATTTGGAGATTTACTGAAACATAGATCCTACAGTTTGTCAACATGTTAATATAGGCTGGGTTAGTCGTTGAGGAATGAATTGCGTATATCAGAAGGTATGATAAATCTGAGTCTTTGGTAGAAGATGATTGGAAAAAGTAAAACTATATGCAAACTCATTGGATAATTCACATTAGAAATAATTGAATTCTAGTCTACTTTTGTTACAATGCATGGTGCTTTAATTTAGGAGTCTTGTGGAATATTTAGGGTTTATATCTCTTCAAGACATCACAGAGTTTGAGATAACTAATGGGAGCTTTTGAGCAGATCTACAAGAATTTTTTTCCTACAAAACAGGGGAAACATGGCATCTTTTGTGCTGCTTATCCAGATGTTGATCACTATTTTTGTTTTGCAAAATATTTGTTGGACTTAGAGCTTCGGTTTTATAGAAAAGAAGTGAGAGGTATCTCATATTTATGGTGCTTAGCCAGTGTCTCAATTGCAATGAATTAGGGTTTTTCAAGTTAGAGAAGATGATTTAGAATGTCAATTTAATTAGAACGACATCAAAATTATTTGCATGATTTTTTTCAATTAGAAAAAGGATCTACAAATTAAAAAACACAAATGTTAAAGAAAACTGTACAATACCATGCAGGAGCAAGCAGTATCTCTAAAATAGCAAAATGAAACTCTAGGTACAAATTTGAATATGGTGAATTAGTGTTTTTTTATGAAAGTTGACGCTCGTATTGTTTAGTTTTTGAGTGAAATCTTTCTTATAGGATGTTGAATATAGTGAATTAGGGTTTTTCCAAAAGGTGAAGCTCACACTGGAAGGTTCTTAAGTGAAATTCACCTTAAATAGGGCAAGTCAAGTTTCTTCTCAACCGTCTAAATTTGATGTTGTAAATATTAATGCATCTTAATTAAATGCATCCAAAATGAATTTTGTCAGGTAACGATAACCCTTTACGCGCCACTAAGTAAAATCCTTCTTATAGGATGTTGAATGTGGTGAATTAGGATTTTCCTAAAAGGGGAAACTCACACTAAAAGGTTGTTGAGTGAAATTCACCTTAAATGGGGTGAGTCCAGTTTATTCTCTGCTGTCTAAATTTAATGTTGTAAATGTTAATGCATCTTAATTAAATGCACCCGAAATGAATTTTGTTAGGTAGCGATAACCATTTCACACCCCGCTGAGTAAAATCCTTCTTATACGATGTTGAATGTGGTGAATTAGGATTTTCCTGAAAGGTGAAGGTTACACTAAAAGGTTCTTGAGTGAAATTCACTTTAAATAGGGTGAGTCAATTTCTTCTCAACTGTCTAAATTTAATGTTGTAAATGTTAATGCATCTTAATTAAATACACCTAAAGTGAATTTTGTAAGCTAGCAACAACCGTTTCACGCGCCGCTAAGCAAAATCCTTCTTATGGGATGTTGAATGTATGAATTAGAATTTTCCTAGAAGGTGAAGCTTACATTAAAAGGTTCTTGAGTGAAATTCACCTTAAATAAGGCAAGCTAAGTTTCTTCTCAACCGTCTAAATTTAATGTTGTAATTATTAATGCATATTAATTAAATGCACCCAAAGTGAATTTTGTAAGGTAGCAACAATCGGTTGACGCGCTGATGAGCAAAGTCCTTATAGGATGTTGAATGTAGTGAATTAGGATTTTCTTAAAAGGTGAAGCACACACTGAAAGGTTCTTGAGTGAAATTCACCTTAAATAGGGCGAGTCAAGTTTCTTCTCAGCCGTCTAAATTTAATGTTGTAAATGTTAATACATCTTAGATAAATGCACCCAAAATGAATGTTGTACAGTAGTGGCAACCAATTCACCGGTCACTGGGTAATATCTTTTTTGTAGGATGTTGAATGTGGTGAATTAAGATTTACCTAAAACACAAATTCTTGAGTGAAATTCACCTTGAATAGGGGAGTCAAGTTTCTTATGAGCCATCTAAATTTAATGTTGTAAATGTTAATGCATATTAATTAAATGCACCCGAAATGAATTTTGTGAGGTAGCGACAACTGATTAATGGGGTCACTGAATAAAATCTTTTTAATAGGATGTTGAATGTGGTGAATTAGGGTTATCCTGAAAGGTGAAGCTCACATTGAAAGATTCTTGAGTGAAATTCATCTAAATAGGGCAAGTCGAGTTTCTTCTCAGCCTTCTAAATTTATTGTTATAATTGTTAATGCTTCTTAATTAAATGCACCTGAAATATATTTTATATATTAGCGAAATTTGATTTTTCCTGACGTAATTTATGATCTGAAAGGTTGAAAGAATAAATACTAAATTGAACACTTGTACATATCAAAGAATATTTTTTAAAACTAGATTTTTTTGTTCCTTATGCTTGATGAATTCTCCCCTTGCCCTATGTATAAAATTATGTTCTAAATATCTTACCTGAATCGACGAAATGTTAGCTAAATTATTGATATTGTTTGAAAAAGAATCAATTTCCCAATTTATCCGTATTAAATGCATTTTGTTTTTTTTTGAATGAAAAACTGGAATTCATTAATCTATCAAAGATCAATACAAAATACATCTCAAATAGAGGTACACTACCTAGCCTCTCTCATCAACCACTGCCTATCAGGAGAGGAGTTGGTGGGTGATCAAAGATTACAAAGTTCTCAATACAATCATGGGATAACTTAGCTAAGTAATCAGCTTGGTGATTTTGATCCCTCAAGATATGTCTAATACGGACATGCCAATCTCTTGACAACCAAAGCCTAGACTTCTCACCCTACTACCCCTAGGTTGGGTCTAGTGGTACCCCATGTAAATAATTAAAAGGGATATCTTTAAATACAACAAACATTTTTTTCAAATAACTAAAGTAATTAATTTTTTTAATCTTTATAAATTAGGCGTCTAGCTCCAATATATAAGACTGAAATAAGTACTACCTTTAGTCTCTAATGTATGATCTAGCTGTGAGTTGGATTTGATCCTAAATATTATACCTCAATTCACTTTATCCCACATTTTTTTTTTTTTAAACTATCTCTATTCATTGAACATGTTAAGAGAGTTTGTATTAAAGGTGGTTTCAATTCAAGTGATTTAAGGGGATGCTTTAGGAAAATTAATATACATTTTTAACAAATAACTAATTTAACTAAATTTCTTATTCTATCCAAATTAGTTAAGTAAATTTTACATTAAGCACCGGACTTAATCTTATGTAAGGTTTGCTCTAATTAAGATGGAAAATGTTGTGGAAAAGCTGTAGTAATTTGTATAAAGTAAAACTGAATTATCATACGCATCAAGGTTATAGTTCCCTTCTGAATTTTTCAGACCTCTGGTAGTTTTCAAGCAAGGGTTTCGAACTCGTCAATACTGGTAATTGCTTCAACTATTTCTTGCCATTTAATTTCTTTTCATTGACATAACATCAACCATTATTAGGTAATTAGAACGTTGACATTAAATTTAATGATCAATAAAAGCTGATTAAATTGAATATGTTGTTGATTGAGTAATTGCATTGATATATATACACACATACTCCCGGTCTTATTTTTTATAATTAACATTATCTCTGTAGGCCTATTCCTATATATAAGCAACACCTTGGTTTTGTTTAATAATTTAATGCATTTTTTTATTTTTACCCTTTATTAATTACATGTCTCTCTCATCTCTTTTCCCACTTATTCTCTCTCAGACTGACTATCTTCATAACTAAAGGTATATTTGGGGAAAATTGCATATTTTATATATTTATTGTTTTTAATTAATTTTAACTGAAAATTCCTTTTGCATAATTTTGCTGGTTGCTGCTTATAGAAAGGACGAGTATATATTAAATAGAAGATTATGGAAGTTTTATCTATTATGACTTTGCAGTTGTTCGTTTGATATTTATCATAAACGCCATATTATTTTTATTTACTCCACATTTTCTAGTAAAACTGGGCTATCAATCCTTATAAAATGGAAGGGTTGAATAAACATCAACTTTTTTTAATTAATTATAAGTCTTCTGTTGATTCGTCTAATTATACTTTGCTCACTGTGCAGCCTGGTGGAGTGTACAGATATATGTAATTTGATAGGTGATGGTGACGATGGACCTTGAGTTTTGTCTTTTTTCCTGTTTTTGTTGCTTTAAATTCCGTCAAAAGTGTTATTTATTTTATATTTTTATTGAAAAAAGAACTGAAAAGGCTTTTTTTTTAATAAACAAAAATAAAGACTAGGCCCAGTATAAAATCAGATTAAGCAAAAAGTGGAGAAGGCTCCCCATAAATATCCTGAACAGACGCCTTTTTCATCGGTCAGATAGGATATCCTCAAAATCATCCTTCTATCCTTAGTATATGACTAATCTTTGAGAAATTATTTTTGGTCTTAAATATAGGATATTTTTATATTTGTCAATCTTTTTTTAATTTATTTTTATTAATGCTTCATTAACAATAATAAAAGAATAGAGAGAGGGGGAATTAAGAAAGATGTCTAGCTTATTTTAGAAAATACATGTTATTTTAATTAATAGGGTTAAACTAATTAAAGTAAATAAGTCTTGAGGAAACCTTCTAGAAACATTGAATTGCATTAATTTTTTATTCATCGAATCAATGTCTTCCAGATTCAATGAACCTAGAAACTCTAATTCATGTTGGTCCATTACTGCGTGCACCTCTATAGGCGCTCATGTATTGTTTGCCGTGTGGGCCCCAAATACCATATTTGAGGTAGAGAGACAGGGGCAGAGGGAGAGAGAGAGGGGCAGAGGGGGAGCGAGAGCGATGAAACACTCATGATTAATTGTCGCCCCCGGAAAGTAGGGATGAGCAAAAATCCGGTAATTCGGTTCAGTCTGGTCTGACTTGAACTGGTCCAATTGGTTTCGTCCAGTTCAAATAAGAAATATAATGAAATCGGACTAGACTGAACCAGACTGATTGGTCTGGTTGGACCGGATTCTAGACCAGGAGACCAAACCACCTAGATTGGTCCGATCTGGTCTAGGTCAATTTCTTAAAAAATATTTTTATAATTTAGATGTTATTTTTTATTTTTTATTTAATTTTGTTAGAGTTTTTTTAAGGATTTATAAAATTTTTATTTTTTATGATGATTTTTATACAATTATAGGTATTTTTATTATCTTAATTATATTTATCATGGTTAAATCTTTTTTCTCAACATATTTTTTTTTGTCGTTGTTGAATATTGTTGGATATTCTTATAGATTTATGATGTTTTAATTTTTGGTGACATATTTTATATTATTATAGGTATTTTTGTGGTCTTAATTGTGTTTAATAGGTTCAAATTTTGCCTTCCAAAGAGGACAAAAAATAAAAAAAATATTAAATTTAGGTCCTCGACTACCTGGACCAGTCCAGGTAGTCCACCAAACCCAGTCTAGTCCAGCCCAACCTCGGGTTGGTGCTGGACCAAACTAGACCACGAACTGCTTTGTGCAACCTAAGATCTTCTCAAGACCAGACCTCAGGTTGATGTCAAACCCGGTCCAATCCAATCCGTACTCATCCCTATCGGAAAGTCATTTCTTGATAGCCTAATTATTACTCCCTCTTTTACTTAATGTAAGATATATTTGGGTAATTGATTGATACATATATGACATAATTTTTATATTTATTAATCTTTTTCTAATTTATCTTTACTAATACTCCCTTAACAATAATCAAGGAAGAGAGGGAATGAAAAAATTAAAGTAGATGACTATGGTGTTTTTGAAAAATATATGTCATATTAACTAATTTAACTAATTTCTTTAATCTAATAAAATTCGGTAAATATGTTTTATATTAAAGATCGGAGGGAGTGATAAATTATAATTAGGAAATATTTATTGGAAGGTGGTTGGAAAGTGTTGTTTGCGGATGTATTTTAAGGTATTTGATTAACAGTGATAACGATGATTTGTGATCTATGTAGTTGGCCCTCACCTAATAAGATGATACTTATTATTGTGATTGTTGTTGATTAACAATGACAACTTTATGTAATCGCATTTCAATTTTAATAGTGACTTCTTTGTTTTGTCTTCCTTTCCATTTGCTCTTTCTCTGTTGTGTTTGTTGCTTTCATGTTCATCATAAGCACACTTTAGATATGCTATTAGTATACTCCCTCCGATCCTAATTATAAGACAAAGTTAACTTTTTTGGAAAAATTAAGGAAGCCAATTAAATTACTTTAGAGTATTTTTATTTTTATTTTTTTCTTCAAACTAATTAATTTGACTAATAAACTAATATATAATCTAAAGATACTAAAAATATAAACACTCTAAAGTAATTTAATTGGCTTTCTTAATTTCTTTAAAAAAATCAACTTTATCTTATAATTAGGACCGGAGGGAGTATCAATTTTGATATGTTCATCATATAGGTTACGAATAATGGCCTCAACCAAAACAACTGTTACTCAAAGGGCCCATCCCAATGCATACAACTTTGGCATCAATTGGTTAAAAAACTTGAGCAGTTAGACACCATGAAAGTAGATTAAAACTAACTTTATTTATGCAGAAACATTAGGGATGGTGCAAGACATAAGAGAACCACTTCACAGCACAGTAAAGCAATTGAGTACACCTTAAGCATAGGATAGCCATTAACATCATATACCTGTAGTTCTAGAATAATGACATAATTTAAAGAAAAACACTTAAACTTTAAGTTTGTTGAGATATCAGTAAATGCAGCCTTCATGGTTGCAAGAGAGACAACTAAGTACATAGCACACAGTCCTTATCCTTCCATATATTGCCACTGAAATGGCAACAAAGGAACTGAGAAAAGCCTCTACTTGAAGCAGCAGCAGCAGCAAAACCAGTTACAAAACCTTGCCAGTGCTGATGCACTAGCTTTGTCCTTTGCAGATTCAGAAATGAAACTTGAGGATTCCTTCAAAAGTGGAGAAGCTCGCCGTATTCCATCCACTCGCATTCTCGAGGTCTTACTAGATTTCGGTTGCGAGGAAGCAGTCGAATTGGAACTCATTTCTGCACAAAATTGAATTCATAATCATGTTAGTGCTAACTCTCAACAAATAGATTTATGAAATTATTAGAGTTAATGTTTGTTGAAGTCTCTCTTACTTGAAGATGGAAAACAAAGAGGCTTCATCACAATTATTGGATTGGAAAAATTTCCAGCACTAGCAGCTATGAGAGGCTCTATCTCCCATGGGGAGACTCTGTTTGGCCTTTGAATGTTAGAAGGTTCATCCCAATGAACCTAATAAAGGAAGACATCATATATGTTTAAAATGAAGATGATACAAGTGACAAAATCAATACTAGACATGTAATTAATTAGGAACAACATCAAACCTTCAGTGACTGCCATTTCGAGTCTGGCCACTTTGGAGAGAAATCCTCATTACCAACAATAGTGCCCAAGAAACTGAACAAAAGAACCATACAACATTAAAACACAAATGTTGAATGCAACATGACACCCTTTACAAACAACTTACAAGGATATACCTTATCTCATCAAGTGAGTCCTCTTTCTGAAATCTCATCTTGAACCTCATGCCAACATGAATGTTATTGTTCAGCGCCTCAAGATATTTGTTCAAACGAATAACAAATTGGCTAGCCCTGAACGAGATAGTAATCAGAACATGTTATACTATACTACCTTCAGTTTTTAATATAAGATCTCGATTGCACTACAAGCGAGATCTTATATTAAAGATCGGAGATAATGCACGCTGATAATTTGTGTAGCATAAATCAAGATGCACACAAGTCTAACCTTTGTTTGTATTGGACCACAAACATAGTGCCAGTCATGACTGCATGTGAGGCAGTTGCCAGTGTTCCTAAATGCACATTCTGGCTTGAAATCACAGATGAAGGAATAGGACTTTGTTGCCTAGTTGAAACTGCAGGGGTGCTAGTAACAGAGGCCTTTAATATTTTGTAAAATGAGTGCACTTCATGTTTTTGTTGTATTTCAGATGGGATTGGATCTGGAACTGTTGGATCTGACTGAATAAACCCATAAAATGCACATTTTTTTATAGTTATAAGGACATATTTAAAGAAAGAATATGTAACTTGAAATTATATATTTGCCCATAGAAAAATTCTATTTAGACCCCCTAAAAAACTTCATTTTCTCATTAACTTAACAGATTGAATAAGCTTGGAGTAGGAAAAGTGGAAGGTATAAAAAATTCTCACTCCTATATCTGGAAGCAAAATGAAGCGAAAGGAAATTTCACTAGTCGTTGGGTCCACCTACAAAATAAATAATTCCAGTGTAAATAAACTTAATAAGACATTTTCCAAATAAGGTAAAATAACAACAACAACATAACATCCTCAATACCATAAGTTGAATGTCTATAACTCTACAGAGAATCTGAGAAGGGAGATTAAAACGAGCAATATCATGGCTGTATTCCAGCTTTGTTGCAAGGTCAATCTGCAAAAAATTAGAAATAAAAAACTTTCATATGTAAGTGCATGATGAAAAGAAAGATATCTTAGCGAAATTTGAAAGCGACCATGACTTAAGGGAACGTAGACACAGGTGGTGCATGATTGTCGTCAGCTTGTGTCATAATTTGTTGGGTTAAGTCGAAAAATGACAAAAACTGACACAGGAAAAAAAAAAACCTGTTTAAGGTGGCCTTGTATGAAATAAAAGGCCCTTGCCCCCACTTGGGGGATATTGTCTGCAAACCTTTCACACAAATTCCATAGTTGTTTATTCTGATCATATTGTCTCAAACCTGCAAAACACATTAAAATAGATAAGTAATTGGAAGCTTATATCCCACTATAACGGTTAGAAGATAGCATGAAAATGAAATGAAGGTGGCAAATGAAGCATTATGCTTTTGCATGATTTCTAAGCAAGTGAAGGAAAATCAACCGAAGTTTCTTGCCACAGTTTTCTTTGCAAGCACAAATGTTGCCAAATACTTGCTGACCAATAAATGAAGAGGTGAATTTTACTAGTGGAAATATCATTATGGATATTAATCTCTCCCATTTTAAAAGGATACACGACATCAGAAATTTCTAAAAACTCAGACATTTTCTTTATTTACTCAACTTTCTCAGTAAGTAAATAGATAAATTCATATAAAGAAATTTCCAACCACAGATCTGTTCACCCTTGGTAGCTTGCTCTCATTATGTGCCATACAGCAACATGCTAACCACTTCAAACATGAAAACCCCAAAATCCAAAGGTTCAAACTAAGAGCTAAAGATCCAGGTAAAAAAAAAAAAACTAAGAGCTAAAGACCAAAATGTAGCAACTCCTTCTACCTACCACCTATGTTGCACTGAATTGTCCTTGGCTTGTTCACTAGCCACAAGTTCAAGCCAATTATAAAACCCTCACTTAAGTTTCTTTTTATCAGCCTCTCACTAAAGTTTTTTTTTGGTTAAAAGCCATAAACATCTACAAAATGAAACAACTGAAAGCATTTGTAATGAAAGATAGGACTAGGATAAGATCTTATACACTAAAGCAAAAGAGCACAATGTTCTCATCATGATAATTCAAGACGCCTGTATATTTTCTTCAATAAAGAAAAGTGGGGGGGAAAACACTACACGATACCTTGTGTGATCGAAATGGATGATCTTGATGATTCCATTCTTAGCTGGTGCCTTGATTGCTATGAATTAGGGTTTTCCGGACCGATGAAGATGGCGCAGAATGTCTAATTAGAACATCATTAAAACCATTTCCATGAGTTTTCTTCAATAAAAAAGAGGATCAACAAATTAAAACATGCATGTTAAAAGAGAACCATCTAATGCCATACAAGATGGATTATCTCCAAAATTGCAAAATCCAAACCTTAGTACAAGCTTGATTATGGTGAATTAGTGTTTTCTATGAAAGGCGACCGTCGCGTAGACTGATCTTTGAGTGAAATCTTCCTTATAGGATGTTGAAGGCGGTGAATTAGGGATTTCTAGAATTGTGAAGCTCACACTGAAATTTTTGGAGTGAAATTCATTTTAAATAGGGCGCGTTAAATTTCTTCTCAACCGTATGAATTTAATGTTACGAAGGTTAATGCATCTTAATTAAATGCCCTTATATCAATTTTATAAGTTGGTGAAATCTGATTGCTCATGATATAATTTGAGATATGAAACAATGAATGTTAAATTGAACATTCATGAATCTCAAAAAAATAAATAAATAAATAAAATACCAACTGGCTTTGGTCCTAGTGAAAAGGCTTTAACCACTTAAACATGAGTTTTCTATACAAGTGTAAATAGGTCTGAGCCTATAATAGAGGCATAAAGTCTGAGCCTAGGTCTAAGTCGGAATGGAGACATTTTTTTAGCTTAGATTTGAGCCTTGAGAAAATCCAACAAGGCCCAATATCTTTTTAAAAGCCTACATTGTAAGTACGTCTTTGAAAACACCTCATACTGTTGGCCTTAAAAGTTTTAAGTGGGCTTTAAGCCTACTAAATACCTGTTTGAATTAGCGGTAGAAGGTATTTTTCTAACATGATTTACGGTATACGAGATAAGTATAGGGAGGAGTTTTATTTCAACTTGTGTGAACGTACTTCTTAAACGCTAACTCAAATAGGCACTAAACCCTACATTTATGTAGGCAAGTAGACTCTAAGCCTACTAGAACCTACATTGATGTAGGCTTTTGGTAGGTTTCAAAGCCTACATATGTAGAAATTGTAAGGCTTATATTAAATTAAAATATAACTTGATTTAATTAAAAATTATTATATCACAAAATTATAATATACATAAACAAACCAAGCCTATAGGCTTGTAGGCTAAACCTTAAAGGAAAAAACATGGCCTATTTAAACAATCAAGCCATTAAATGGGCCTTAAGCTTGACCTCTTTATTAAATAGGTCAAGCCGTAGGCCCTTGTTAAAGGCTTGAATTTTCACCCCTAATTCTTGAGTTCAAGTCTATGTGAATATAAAAAAAATCTTGAGGAGAGTTGCTCCAAATTGGTACTGATAATGCTAAATCTAACTCAATTAGATAGCCATATAGAAAAAAAATCTTGGGAAATTAGTTTTTTATGTTTGATGTATACTCCCCTACTCCTATATATAAAAGTATCTTATAAAGATCTCACCAAAATGAAATTAGTTTTTTTATGAATATCTAGCCTTTAGAAACAATTTGTAGTTGTTACTCACTTAAGCTATCCTTTATAAAGTGCAGTACAGAAGCCAATAGAAAAGGCAGGTAATTAGACACAATAGTTGGGTAATGAAGAGTGGACATTTCGAATTTTGAACTCCAACAACTATTTTCAAGTCAAACACCGTATTCAAGTCAAGCCCAATAGTTGATTACTTGCGAATAAGCGACTAGTGAATATTTGCACATGATTTCAAAGCTATTTTAGTAGGCGAATAAGACTTATAGTCATCTCCTAAGTTTTCTTTTTGACAAAAAAAAAAAAAAAATCTACTAAGTTTTCTAGATATATTATTTTAGCACAACAGGAGATAAATAAAGCCTAGTAGACGACTACTAACAAATTAGAATTAGAATAACACACAGTAAGTGTCTACTGAAGTTTGGTTGAAAACCTTGGCCTTCAAGTTAATGCTCATCATCTTGCTCTTTTACAAGTCTAAGAAACTAAAGATTAATCTGTCTTGAACTCTTCTTAGACTTCTTGTGTTCTTCATTCTCTGAGGAAGTTCTCTTCCAGATTCTTGATGCATCGTAACTTGTAAGTTCTTCATCTTCGTAAGCTCTCTACTTTTGAGTGCAACATTAAAGAGATACTTCCTCCTATTCTAAATATAAGATCTAGTTGATTTTTTTGGGAAATTAAGGAAGAAGCTAATTGAATTACTATATAATATTTATATTTATCATTTTTTCTCCAAACTAATTTGTCTGACTTAAAAACTGACATTTTATTTAATCATACACAATATATGATATGATTAAGTAACTTAATTAGCTTCATTAATCTATCCAAAAAAAAGGTAAACTAGATTTTATATTTAGTGTGTGTTTGGATAAGTCTCAAACCTTGATTTCAAAAGCCCTTTTTCCGTAAATTGAGACAAACTCATCTCATATACTTATCTCGTAAATCATAAAAGTTATTCTCGAAAAATTAATCCAAACACACACTTAGAGTCAAAGGTAGTATCTTTTGGTATATCCTTCTTGATGCTCACTCTTTATTGGGTGTGTTTGTTTTGACGATTGGATAAGTAACTTATTTTTATTTAAACTTATGAAATCTTAAGATTGGAAAAAAGTTAGATTGAGTAACATGATGAGTGTTTGGATTAGCAATTGGATAAGTAACTTAAAGTAACTTATGTAAAAATTAGGATGTTTGGTTTGACTTTTGCATAAGTGACTTTTGTATTAATTAAGAGAAAAAATTGAAAAAATTATGAAAAATGAAGGGATAATTGTGAAAAAAGTTCTCATTGGCAACTTAATTGCCAATGAGACCTGAAAAGATATCTACATACGGAGGAATTTTTTCACAATTTTCTCAAAAAATAACTTTGAAAATTTGGTAATGGTACAATTTTAATAAAATTATATCAAACTCTAATTTAAATTGGTACACTCCAAAAATCTTTTCTACTGTGCACTTCAAACTTAAATCTTATAAATTATATCAAACTCAAATTTAAATATTAAATCCTAACTCATATTTTCACATAGCTCAAAATCTAACCAAATAAACCTATTAAAATCTCAATAATACCTCCAATAATCTAAATAAATTATTTAAATTAATTTAATAGGTAAAAACACTATATAGAAACTAATTTATGACATGTTTATAAAAAAATTGATTATAAAATCATAAAACAATTAAATAATAAATCAAAGCTGATTAAAATTAATTATTAATTATTCTCTACATTTTTACAGTCATATGTTAACAAAATTCAAAACTTGCCTAAACTCTTATCTCAAAGTATTCTCTAATTAGTAGAAGATTACTATCTAAAGAAAGAGAAAATTATTTAGAACATTTTTTATAAAAGAAGTTTTGTGATTAGAAGTGATTTTAAGTACCTTATTGATCCTCAAAAATATGAAAATACTCTTATTAATTTTTTTTTATACACACACATGCACATAAGCTTCAATAAGCTTCATTTTGAGGCTTATGACTTTTTCCAACTTATGACTTTTTTTACCTTAAAACCAATCGCTGAAACAAACACCCATTTTTTTATCAAAACACTGTTTAAGTCCAATTAACCACTATTCAAATCCGATTTTCCTACCAAATCGCCGAAACAAACACACGCAATATCTTTGGACAACCCACGATTAAATCAGGCTAACATTTCAAACTAGTTAGATACAGAGACATTAGAAAATCAAGACTTTCCTACTACTACTAACATTTGTTATCACCAAAATATATACGTTTTTTATTCTTTAACATAAGACATATTTATTTAATTTAATTAGATTAAAAAAGTTAATTGAGTTATAACATTTATTTTCTAAAATATTCTAGTCATCTTTTTTAATTTCCTTATTTCTTTTTCTCTTTGATTATTATAGAAGGAGCATCAATAAAATTAAATTAAGAAAATATTAAGAAATATGAAAACTTTACTTTATATTTAAGATTAAAATCAACTCTTTAAATATATTTTATATTTAAAATCGACTGTAGTATTTAACATAATGTCATAAGCCATTATGTCAAAACGCAGATCTCATACATGCGAGCCCGCGGGTTTTCAAGTTTTTATCTTTTACAAAATTTCATGGGAAAATTTGAAAAAACGACGTTGAAAAATAGAAAAGGATATTTTAGTACAATAAAAATAGGAAAAGACAATTCAGGTGGGTGTCAGATTTTTAGAGGAATATGTCCTTTTGAAATATCGACCAAATTACGAAAATGCTCTTCAACCCTCAGTCAAAATAACAATATAGGAGTTGTTAATGGCGAATATGGAGTTGTTAATGGCGAGATAGGTGTTGTTATTAGTATTGAAACTTGTTAATTGTGAAAGAAGAAATTGGAGTTGTTAATTTTGAATCTCGAGTTGTTAATTAAGATATGAGTATTGTTATTAGCCCTGAAATTTGTTAAGTGTGAAAGAAGAAATTGGAGTTGTTAATATCGAATCCGGAGTTATTAATTAAGAGATATGTGTTGTTATTCCAAAATGGAGGAAGAAAATGGAGTTGTTAATGTAGAATACGGTGTTGTTAATAACGAGAAAAGAGTTGTTATTGACCCTGAAATTTGTTTAATGTGAAAGAAGAAATTGGAGTTGTTAATGTTAAATCCGAAGTTGTTAATGACGAGATATGTGTTGTTATTTGCCCTGAAACTTGTTTAGTATGAAAGAAGAAATTGGAGTTGTTAATATCGAATTCGAAATTGTTAATGGCAAGATAGATGTTATTATTGGCCCTGAAACTTGTTTAGTGTGAAAGAAGAAATTGGAGTTGTTAATGTCAAATCCAGAATTGTTAATCGAGATATAAGTGTTGTTATTGGCCATGAAACTTGTTAATTGTCAAAGAAGAAATTAGAGTTGTTAATTAAGAGATAAATGTTGTTATTAGCCCTGAAACTTGTTAATTGTCAAAGAAGAATTGAAGTTGTTAATGTCGGATCTGGAGTTGTTAATTACGAATATCGTATTGTTATTTTGAAGTGAGGGATGAAGGGCTGAAGGGCATTTTTATAATTTGACCGATATTTCAAAAGGACATATTCCTCTGAAAATCTGACACTAGCCTGAATTATCCTTTCCCATTTTCAATGTACTGAAATGTCATTTTCCATTTTCCAATGTTGTTTTTTAGAATTTTCCCAAATTTCATTGTGTTTCACCAATTTTTAAATAGGGAAAAATAAACCAATATAATTCATCTCACAAGATCTATAAATCATATCATAAATATTAGCGAATTAAAATACCGTGCTATTATCCAAACTTTCAAAATTAAGCAATATCAAATTATTGTTATGAACACTGATAAGCTACTCTCTCCGGTTTTATTTATAAGAAAATTTCTCCTTGATTGCGAAAATGAACTGATAGTTAAAAGCAACAAATGTGTCAAAAATGTCATATTTTTTTTTCATGTATGCCCCTATTTATAAAAAGAGTATAGGAGAGAGAATAAATAAAAAGTATGAGAGATAATAAGTATAAAATATGAGAGATAATAAATATTTAATAAGGATAAATTAGGAAAAATAAGCTTATATTTTCAAACAAAAAATAAAAGTTGCTTATAAAATGGACCAACCCTATAAAAGAGAAAGTTACTTATAAATAGGATCGGAGGGAATATTATATTGTTCAAATATAATAAATGTCATCAATGCTTCTCAATTCAAGAACTTAGCGCCCCATCCAAGATCATCTTCACACACCCGTCCTTTGGAGTCATCCATACTCGACTGAACTCCTTTGTATTAGAATTTAGTGATTTAGATATGTATTAACTCAGTTTTTTTTTATCAAAACGACTCAAGTTAATTTAATATGACCTACCATTAGGTTATATACCTTGTATTCTAATGTTCTCCTAACCTCTTTTTTTTTTTTCTACCTGGACTTGTACTTTTTTTAAGTCTTAAAAGCCTGAGGTCCATAATATTATTTTCTTTTTTGTTTTCAATATTCATTTTTTCTTCTTTCTCTTTTTTTTCCCCTCTTATTGAATGGATGATTCTGATACTATATTTGAATTTAGTGATTTAAATATGCATTAAATTGGTCTTTCTATCACAATGACTCAAACCAAATTTGATATGACCTACCATTAGATTATGTAGCTTGTGTTCTAATACTTTGCTCCCTGGAGAGTGCTCATACCCATATATCCGGCCCAGCAAGACATGCTAAAGTTATGTCTTTTTTTTAAATTAAAAGATAATTTATTAAAACGATAGGATGAGTTACATATCTATAGGAGCTTCAAGGGACGAACTAAAAAATTGCCAGATAAATCGCAGGCTCATTTCACCATACAAAATAGAAAGGAACTAACAACAAAACAGACAACAGAGAGTTTGAAGATGAAACAGCAATGCACAGTACTATATTTAAACTCCAAGTCAAGTTCAGCAAGGAAAGGCTGAAGGATTGGTTGGCTGAATCCTCACTCCCCCGAAAGCAACCATTTGAAAGCGGGTCCCATAGAAGTTGAAATATCACATAAAGTGAAATAGCTTGCAGAAGTCTACCTCTTCTAACTGCAAGCCACAACAGAGGCTTGCAAATTCTCTGCTTGAACACTCAGAGCCTCGTACGCGGATTTTTTAAGGTAAATTGTCCATATCTTTCTGATCTCTCATAACGCTCGTAATCTCGGTCCTGCATGTATCTCTTACCTTTACGAGTTTGGTTCGAACTACCCGGCGAGAAAGAACGGCATCGTTTTTCTATCTTCTTGCAGAGTTTGTCTTTTTTTATTAAAATAATAATGTTACTTTGGTTGCAAAATAACAACACACATGATCTATTGGGCCTAAATGGCCTGGGATGAAAAACGCGCTTACCCCAAAATCATGTTTTCTTAAACCTAACCTCAATGTGAGCAAGTCAGTCTAACAAGTTTGACTCATTTTAACGCCTCTATACAACATGGTGGAGTACTTAAAATGTTTTGAGAAAGCTACCAACAATTAAATTGAGTTTGAGCGATTTAGTTCCCCTTAAAAAGTATTTTGATTTCAAGCTATTTTAGCCACAAAGCACGATACACCCTCTATTGGGAATTTGGGATCCAATAATGCTCAAACCAAAATTGGTCAATAGCACCAAATGATTGTCACAAAAAAAAAAAAAAGAAATCTTACAATAAGGTTTGAAGATAATAAGCTATTATAAATTTTGCAGATTTGTAATGTATAGGCAACAAATTGAAGGAATTTGAAGTCAAGTTAAAAATTCATGTAAAGTATAGAAACTGCGTTCTTAATTCCCCACTTTATCTATAATGTAAAATTGCATAGCATTTCATCGTTCAAGTTGCGTACTAATTCATTTCTCAAACTTTGTCATTTATAAAGAAGCACATATAATATTTAAAAATATATTGATTTAATCACAACACCTTACACTCCATGGTATCACCAAAATAAACTTACACTTCATGGTCATTTCAACTTGCAGGCCAGCAAATTAAAAAAAAAAAAAAAAAGACATTTGGTTCAATAGTTCAACAATTGGCTGTCTACACATTATATCAAAAACCATATGTATGTTTGTGCATGCATGTGTCAAGGATCACTTGAACTCAAAAGCTAAACATGGTTCCTTGGAAAAATACAAAAGATTAATGTTAAATAACTTCAGTTCATAGTTTATATGCTACCTCTATTCCTTAACAGAAGAGCTAGTTGAAAATTGGATTTGGTATCTTGTCTCCCAAATTTATAATTTTTCCTCAAAGTATTCTTATTATTGCATACATTAAAGAGATTCTATCTAAGGGTGTGCATGATGAAAGATGGCTTTTAAGGAAAATCAACCTATATTTGTTACAAATACCTAACATTTCTAACTTCCGTAATTTACCCAAATTAATCAACTAAACTTATATTAAGAATTAGAGGTAGTATTATATTCTCTGTTTTTTTTTTTTTTGTCCAATTGAGAATTATATTCTCTTACACGATGACTTATATTACATATAAGAGTAGCTACAGAAGAGTACTGCCACATGCTTCTTAAAGAAATTAAATAGCTTAATTAGTGTTTAACCTCAGATCAATCACACATGCTCACAATATTTTTTTGGGATTTTAGTCAAGTTAAATCATACAACTCACAATTATTTTGGTATTCACATAGTTTAAAATGCCGAATTGGTCAGGTCAACTCACCAAGTCCTTTATGGACAGCGGTTATATGCTTCGAGTTTTGGATGATACTTGTAAGGATACTAGAATATTCTCCCATTTATGAAAATAGTATTGGATAAGATATTCTAAGAATATTATTATATCATAACTGAGTCATAATGAGCCATTAATACCTAGGCTCCTCACTCTGGTGCACACACATTTGCTAATCATTGAATTTACATGTAATTCATTTCATATTTCCTGCGACTTATCAAAGTAATATGGTATCAAAGTAAAAGCCTACTTGATACAATAGCAAAAGCAGTTACAAAAGCTTGCTAGTACTGATGTACGTACTAGCTTTGTCCCTTCCATGTTATGAAAGAAGCTTGAAGACTCATTCAAACCATCTTTGTCCTTTCCATGTTCAGAAATAAAACTTGAGGATTCATTCAAAAGTGGACAAGTTGTCCATATTCCATCCACTCGCATTTTTGAGATATTACTAAAGTTCCCTTGTGGAGAACCATTCGAGGTGAAAAAAGCCAGTTCTGCACAAAATCAAATTCATTATCATGTTATTGCTTATTCTCAACAAATAGATTTATAAAATCATTAGATATAATGTGGATTGAAGTCTCTCTTACTAGAAGATGGAATGCAACTAGGCTTAAACCTATTGCTCTTAACTGATATTGGATTTGAAACATTTCGAACTCCAGGAGCTAAAACAGGTTCTATTTCCCAGGGGGAAACCCTCTCTGGCCTTTGGATTGATGCAGGTCCATCCCACTGAACCTAATATAAGAAGACATTGTATTGTATATGTTTAAAATGAAGATGATGCAAGTGACTGAATTAAGCAACATTAGACATGTAATTAAGGGGGAAAAAAAATTAGACCTGCAACGATCTCCAGTTGGAATTAGGCCATTGCAAAGAGAAATCTTTGATTCCAACAATATTGCCATAGAAACTGACCAAAAGAAGCATGTATACAGCATTAAAACACAAATGTTGAATGAAACATGACACCCTTTAACCATTATTATAACAACTTGCAACGATATACCTTATCTCATCAAGTGAGTCCTCTCTTTGAAATCTCATCTTGAACCTCATACCAACATGAATGTTTTGGTTCACTGCCTCTAGGTATTTGTTCAAACGAATAACAAACTGGCTAGCCCTGAATGAGATAATAATCAAAATATGTTACATTATACCAGGAATGATCAAATTAGAACCAAAATCGAAAATCGAAAACCGAACCAAAACAATCTCAATTTGTTTTTTTTTATTCAGTTAATTCGGTATTCGGTTAAAGATTTGGTTTTTATTTTTTGAAAATTTCGGTTTTTGGTTTTAGTTCGGTTATTAAAAAATAATTCAGTTAAAATAAAAAAACTGAAATATATATAATATATTTATATTTAATAGATACTATTTGATAAATGCATATTTTAATAATTAAATAGGTGTGAATTTTGAATTATATTAGATAAAATCTATAGACATTTTAAATCTATTTAATTTATTTTATATATTTTCCCCTAAATATATCCTTGAGGATAGAAAGTAATTTTCTATTCATGTATCTTTTATTTTGTAGATAACAAATAAAAAATTTGGCTAATTCGGTTAATGAACGAATAGAACCATAATATTTCGGTTAATTCAGTTTCAGTTCGATGTTTAAAATTAGTTCTATTCGGTTTTTGGTTATATTGGTTTTCACTGAACAACCGAATGCTCACCCCCTACATTATACTACCTGTAGTCTCTAATGTAAGAGCTAGTTGGGGATCATATTTGGTCTTAAATATAAGACTTCAACCCACTTTGTCACCGATATTTATCATTTTTTCCTAAACCAGTCATATTGATTGCACATGTTAAAAGAGTTTGTATCAAGGGATAGTTATAGTTTTAATGCATATGATTTAAGAGGGTACTCTAGGAAAGCCAATACACTTTTTTGACAAATAGCTAATTACCTTAATCTACCCAAATTAGTTAAGTAGATCTTATATTAAGGACAAGAAATAATGTGTGTTGATGATTTGTGTAGCACAAATCAAGATGTACACAAAACCTAACCTTAGTTTGTAATAGACCATAAACATAGCGCCAGTTATGACTGAATGTGAGGCAGTTGCAAGTGCTGCTAGATGCACATTCTGGCTTGAAATCTCAGATGAAGAAGGAATAGGACTTTCTTGCCTAGCTGAAACTCCATGTGTACTACTACTAGTAATAAGAGAGGCCATTAATATTTTGAAAATTGAGTGAATTTCTTCTCTTTGTATTTCAAGTGGGGTTGGATCTGGAACTGTCGGATCTGACTGAATAAACCCATAAAATTCACCTTTTAGTTATAAGGACATATTTGGAAAAAGAAAATAATAAGTAACTTGAAATTCTATAATGCCTATACAGAAATTTTGCTTAGATCCCCTCATTTTCTCATTAACCTAACAGATTGAATTAGTCTTGAAGTAGGAAAAGTAGAAGGCATTAAAAATTCTCACTTGAGGATCCGGAATCAGAGTGAAGCAATAGTAAATTTCACTAGTTTCTGGTTCAACCTACAAAAGAAATAATTCCATGATAAATATACAAAATCAATAAGACATTCTACAAACAAGGTAATACAAACAAGGTAAAATAACAATAGAAATAAAACATCCTCAGTACCAAAAGCTGAACGTTTAGGACTCTGCAGAGAATCTGAGAAGGAACATTAAAATGAGAAGCTCCATGGTGGAATTCTTGCTCTGTTGAAAAACTTAGCTGCAAAATTAGAAATGAAAAAAAAAAATTCATATGTAAGTGACATAGGAAAGAAAGATATCTTGGAGATATTTCAAAGCAATTATGACTTGTTAAAAAAAAAGCCAACAATGACAGGGTAAAAAATATATATATACTTGTTCAAAATGGCCTTGGGGAAAATAGAAACATCTTTCCCCTTGTCGGGGGACACTGACCAAGAGCCTTTCACATAGATTCCATAGTTCTTTATAGTGACCATATGCTTCTCCCAAACCTACCAAATACAAATTAAAAATAGATAATTAATTTTAAGCTTGTGTCTCCTTGTAATGGTTATGAGAGAGCATGAAAATGAAAGGAAGATGGTCTAAGGAAGCATTATGCTTCTGCATGATGTGTAAGTGTGTGGAGGAAAATCAGTTAGTTTCTTGCCACATTTTCTTTTACAAATACTTGTTGACCGAAAAATGAAGGGCTAAATTTTACAAATAGAAATATCATTGACCTGTTTCCCCATGATAACTTGCTTAGTAACCAAATAGAGTGAATCATATAAAGAAATTTCCAACCATTGACCTGTTTCCCCATGATAACTTGCTGGAACCTGAGATTGCTCTCATTATTTGCCATACCATGCAAACCACTTCAAACATGAAAAAACCCAAAACCCAATGGTTCAAAACAAAAGCTAAAGACCAAAATGTAGCTACTCCTTCTACCTACTAGCTAGTTTACACTGAATTGTCTTTGGCTTGCTCACTAGCCACAAGTTGAAACCAATTATAAAACCCTCACTGAAGTTTCTTTTTATCAGCCTCTCACTAGAGTTTGTTATTGTAAAAAAATACAATATGCAACTACAAAATGAAACAATTGAAAGAATATGTACTTCATGGAAAACATAGAATTGAGATGAGATCTTATATGCTAAACCAAAAGAGCACAATGTTCTCATCATGGTAATTCAAGACAATTGTGTATATTTTCCAATAAAGGGAAATGGCAATAAATGTAAAACACTATGCAATACCTTGTGTGATCGACATGGATGATCTTGATTCGACTTTCGGATAGTGTCTCGATTGCAACAAATTAGGGGTTTTCTAACCCGTGAAGATTATATAAAATATCTATTCAGATAGAATACCATTAAAACCATTTGCGTGAGCTTTTTTCAATAAGAGGATCAATAAAAATCATTTTAAAGAGAACTATACAATACTATGCAAGAACAAGGATTACCTCCAAAATAGTAAATCCAAACCCTAGTTTCCAAGGTTGAATATGGTGAATCAGTGTTTTTCTATAAAAGGTGATCGATGCTCGTGCCGACTAGTTTTTGAGTGAAATCTTCCTTGCAAGATGCTGAATGCGGTGAATTAAGGGTTTCTAGAAAGGTAAAGCTCACACTGATGAAAGGTTCTTGAGTGAGATTCACCTTAAATAAGGTGAGTTAAGTTTCTTCTCAACCGCCTAAATTTAATGTCGTAAATGTATGTCAATGCACCTAAAATAAATTTCTATAAGTTGATGAAATTTGATTGATCATCACATTATTTGAGATCTAAAACATTCATGAATCTAATTGCTCAACATTCATGAATCTCAAAAAGTATATTTCAAAATTAGTTGTTATGCCAAAATCAAAGAAATATAAAATCATTGATATTGTTTGAAACAATAACAATAGGATGTATCCACTAAAGTGGATCAGCTACATAGACTGTAGAACATTATTGTGCTCTATCAACATCCAACTCTTTAGATAGATTGTAATCTAAAAAGTCCTGTTCATTGACTTCATTGAGTGTTCTCTATAGTCTTCATTTGCCTTTTTGCAGAAGACTCCTTACTATTTGATCCACTCATCTCACTAGCACCTCTAACAATCTTCCTTAAACATAATCAAACCACCTCAAATGATTTTCTGCTATATTGGCATTTTCTACTTATTTGTTGTTGTATGATCATACATTGTTTCAATATCCTTATCTTTGCTACCCCAACCTTATGCTCTCATTCTCCCTTTGTTTATGATCTTATAGCAATTTAATAAAACTGTTTTTAAACGTATTAATTACTTTTTTTTTCACAAATAACTGTAGCATTTCTCCAACTTGATATAGTTTGGGGAAAAAAATTTCAATTTACCCTTATTAAATGCATCCTCTTTAAAAAAAATACTGATCTCTCTTATATCACACCTCACATTACTCATAGAAAATTGTAAAAAGGGTAAGATGAAAATAAAATAATTAATAATTCATCTTTTTATGAAAAATAAGTCAATAATAATTTTCCCATAACTAATTTAAAAATAAATTTACCATTTTTTAAATTGAGTTGTAGTGAAACCCATGCATTATAAATAATGTTTTTTTATTGGATAATTGTTATTCAAGCGAACTAAAAAAATGAAATTCAGTTGCATATGGCTAGTGCTCAAGAAATAACTAATTAATGGAAAAAGGAAGGGTTCAGAATTAAGTTAATGGTACAGCGAATGGGATCTAAGGACCCAAGGCATGAATTACTCAATGATACACAGGATGTGATGACAGAGGGGGCAAAGAAAAAAAAAGTAAAACATGCACAAGGTGCTGCACTCTAATATTTGAGGTGAGATCCAGCAGGATCTTATTAGCCAAAGAACAAAAGAGATCCTCTAGGATCTTGCTCAAGACATAAGCCCCACCCTCTTTTACCCCCTCTCCTTCTCTCTTTGTATCTGTACTTAACCCAAATTCTAACCTGAAAAGATTAGGATTCTGCATTGATTGGGGTTAAAAACAAGGTCTCCAGCTTGACATCTCTGATATGAAACATCCTCGGCTGATCTAATGTGATGTAGTTTACAATTCAGCTTTCAAGAAGGACTGGTGGAGGAAGGGACTGTATCGGGGAGGAATAAATAGCGGAAACGGGAATCGTAGGAAAGTACAGCACAGTTGCGAGAACCGAGGAAGCTATGGCGCCTTTGGGACATGCATTGCTCTACAAAGGCAGCTTGAGAAGGAGGAAGATAATGGGATATCCACACGGCCAAACTTGCATCATCCACAAAACTTTTGGCAAAACAGTGAAGCATTTTGGGCACCAACAATCTCCCCTTGTTGCTCACTCCCACGGCTGCACGGATGTAATCACGTTGTGCATCTTCAAGCTCTTCTCTCACATTTTTAGCTGTATAAATCCTTACCTACATTTACATATACATATATATATAGTTATACATCCTTCTAAATGGAATTGGATCTTTTACCACTGTTGGATAATCCATTGCAGAGAGAGATTGAGAGAGTGGTAAGACCTACATGCCAACCAAGTCTCACTATTCTCTCTATTTCTCTTTTCAATTGATCATGCAACAATTGGGCCAAATACCAAGTTAAATATGCTATATCCACATAACACAAGGCTCTCATATCATGGTAAGAACATGAATGTCAAATTGAATAAAATCTCATCATTCAGCAAATTCGGACGGTCTATCTCAATCTAAATAAGCAGTAAGATTACCGTGGGTGAAGAATACATTCCGCAGCTGAGAGCAAAAGCCACTAGAGGCTCATGGTTATCAATTGCAAACTTCCTTTGCTCCTCTGACACCTTGAACTTTTGAACAGCAAGAAGCAATGCCTGATAACACACAAAGTTAACAGAAAATGAGTCATGGAATGATGTTGGGACTTTTGTACAACAGGGATATCAAAATACATACTATCTGAGGCCTATGAAGTGGTGGTTTCATCTTCAGAATCATATACTCAATTGCAGCAGCACTGAAAGAATGGCCCCCAACAGTATATGCAGCCTGTATATAAATCAGAGTAACCAGGAAAAATGGTTAAAATGTTATGCTATATTAATTTTTTACCTTTTAAGAGTCCCAAATTAAGAAAAACTCAAGCCAGAACAGGAGGGAAAGAATGAATAGAATAAGATCAGAAATCAAACCTTTTGCAATAAAGAAAAGAGTTTTAAGTCACTTCTTGGGACTCCATAAGCCAAGTAAGCCTGTTAAATTGAAGAGACATGAAAGCTATAACATATTTCTGAACACGTGCATCAAGCCATAATATTAATTAATAAAGAATATAAGGGCACCCACGTGCATGACCAATGTGTTGTATAAATTGATCCAGAAAGCAAGTTTCTCACTGGAGGTCAAATGGATGGGATTTGCTTTGGCCAATTGTTCAACGAGCAATCTGTTCTCAACAACAAAATTCAAATCACATGAACTTTTCTTTCAAATTGATGCCCAAAGTTCAAAATTCAACAAGACAAGGTCAGGTTTAACTTCATTTATTCAATCAAAAATTCACAACCATCAGCAGATCAAGCTTGTCCAAATCTTGCAAATTCAAATCTGCTTTAAAAAAAATATGCAGGGATATATATATCTTTTGCTTTGAGACCAGCAGGACTGATTGGGATCATCCCTGAAATTTTTGCTATTTAATCAGTGTTGGGTGGTCTGTAGAAAACTATGATCACCAACAACCGGAGTTGACAAAGGAGGGAATGGTTGATTTCAAAATTTCATATACCATGGAAATTTTTGGTTTAGAACTTGGCTCTGATTACAGGGAGACAAATCTACACCCATAATCCCTTCACTTAACAGTAAATGGGTATACATAAGAGCAATGGAATAACAAATAAGGAAACATGGTAAATTTCCAAGATATCAAGGACCCAGAAAACGAAAAATGGAAACAAACACAAACCAGACAAAATTCAGTCAATCTCAGAGTGAGTACGTGATTAGCTTTAATCTTTTATCATCCCAAAAATCAAGGCATTGATCTCAATCTGCAATAGATATTTATGAAGAAAAGATGTGAGGGAAAAAAATTTACCTAAACCTCCGTAGTGCCCCAGCTGCGTACTCTAATTGCTTTTTCCCCACTGACATCCAAGATACTTCAATTGCTGATCCATAACTTCCAATATCCGCCCAACTCAATTTACCACGAACATGGTAGGGATCACAGGCATTCCCAGAAGCCAATACATCACAATCCTTTACATCAACCAGTGGGCTCTGCACCCATGACGAGGTTGTTGAGTGCTCAGATGATGACCACCTCAACGAATTAGGAAGATGTTCACGTGGTGACTGAGCTGAGTGCTGGCTCTCTCCTATAGATGACTTCATAGATATATCAGAATCAGCAAGAGAGATGTATATGTTTTTCATACATCTGACCATTTCTTCTGATAATAAATTGGGCTGATTCCAAAGTTCCTTTGGTGGCATCCCTCTAGTAAGCTTCCTGAAATCTACAGGCTGACAATATTTGCTGTCTATCTTTGTAGACTCAGTTTTTTCATAGCAAAACAAAACTGAGCACATTGCATTCTGATGCAAAACAAAACATGTCATGACATAACCATCAGAAGTTGAAGCCAAATTGGGCCATATTATAAAAGCTTCAATTGCTTCTACAGCACAACCTCATTTGCTTGTACATGTAAACTAATTCATAAAATGAGACTCCAACTCTATCATAGGAAAATAAGACACATAATTCAGTTACTAGAGGCTCAAAGGTGTAAACATAGAAAATGAAGAGGGGGAAAATTGGGAAGCAAAGAAATAAAAATTTTATCTGCACAGCTAGTGCTGGCACTATACAGCGAAATTTAATAAATTAAAGATGATAAATAAAGAAAATAACATGTATTAGTGAGATAGGTCTCAGGAATATTATTGCATGCACATAGAATAGCTCAACAAGACAAAACCACTAGGGTATATTTCATCATGCTTTCCTCAAAGAATTTAAGAATATTTGATTCTGAATCCTTTCTTATATATTAAATATGGACCTATCACACATCAAACATTAAAGAAATGAAGTATTAGAAAGAGAACTGCTATACCAACAATCCCAAGCTTAGTATACAGAAGTCAGAAGATCCACTAATCATGTCATGCACGAATGAACTCGTATTAGGGCAATCCATCCATCCATTATTTGTTATTCTCTAATCATTACTTTTCTAAATGAATTATATTTTATTAATCAACAGAGGTATACAAAAGAATACTGATAGTCAAGTCTTCCAAGAACACAAGAAAATGAGGATAAGATCAGAATATCACACTCAGCAACTAATTATTTCTTAATATTGCATATATAGTACTCAAAAGAATACCACTAGTATCTTATGTTTGTCTGATGAACATGTTCTGCTTTTAAGAACTAGATTTTTTGTCAAATCATATCGAACATGGATGGTACCTCCATCATTGGCTCTTCACCTTCACAAGAATGCTTGAATGACTGAGCTTTTTGCAGTTGGTCAGAGCAACTTTCAGCAAGCTGAAGTCTTTCACAATCAAATTGCTTTGAAGACCTTGAAGAAGATGACATCTGCAAAGACAATGAAGATTTATGAACAAAAGGCATAATTTAGCAAGGTATTTTCTCATAACAATAACCATATCACTAGTTCACTACGTAAAAATGCACTGCAAATTAGTCTCATGTCATATTTTCAAGCTTACTTTCATTTTAAGTGCAACACAATCAACAGATAATATGTTTCAGTTAGCCATAGCAATATGAAATTATAATTATATGGAGAATGCATAAAAGAGTTTGTTATTAATAGAACACAATGGCATCATACAATTCATATTACCCGCTTTAGTGGGATAAGGCTTTTAGTTGTTGTTGTATGGAAGAATGCATTGAAAAAATTGAAATACCAAAAGATGCTTTTAAAAAACAAAAATCAAAAATCAAAATTGGAATTATGCTTCCTCTAAAACTAAGAAATAAGAGTTGGCGTTTTAAAACATATCCTCGGCATATAAATTATCAAAATCCTAACATGGATTAAACTGTAGAAATTACACTTCATGGTCATTTCTACCACTTCAGGCCCAAAAAAAAACAAGATAACATCAGCTTAAATGGTCCAACAATTGGCTGTCTACATTATATTAAAAACCATACGTATGTTTGTGCATGCATGTGTCAAGGATCTCTCGAACTCCAAAGCTAAACTTGGTGCCTAGGAAAATATACAAAAGCTTATGTTGTTAAGTAAAGTTCATTGTTAATATCATAATCTCTTATATGGTGCCTGATATCACATATAAGAGTAGCTACAGAAGAGTGCTACCACATGTTTCTTAACCTAAATCATAGAAATTAAATAGCTTATAGTTAGTGTTTGACCCCAATTCAATCATACAGGTCACAATTTTTTTTTCGTATTGACATGGTTTAAAATGCTGAATTGGAATTTCATCTAAACCAACTCCCTTATAGACTACAGTTATATGCTTTGAGTATTTATAAAACTGAACAACAGCAACAAAGATAACAAGCCATACCAGCGTACTCGAAATTTCTGATGAACAAAGAGATGTTGATTGAGAAGATGAATGTCTCAATCGATACTCCACAAGTCTCCGTTCATTTCTTTCTTGACTGAGTTGGAAATGTAAAGACACTATCTCATTTTCAAGTTTTGAAATTGTACTTTCTAGTTGGGCAATATTCGAAAGGAGCTCTTGAACCTAAAGGAAAAAACAATGGAATGTACCAAAACTCAAATTCATGCTACAATAGAGATCAATGGAAAAGGAAAAATTTTGCTTGTCTGTAATTTAATATGAATACAAATGCTTAAATTGCTAGAGAATGCAGCATATAATTCATTTGAGTTAAAGTGAACATTCAGTAACCTTTTGTGTCATAAACTGTTGTGTGTGTGTGTGTGTGTGTGTCATATCTTAGCTTTAAGAGAACGATTAGTCCCAAACTCTCCAAGCCTTAGCTCTATTACATAGACCAATTGAAGAAGATGCATATATGATTTCTTGTACTTATAATATAGTTTAAATCAAAGGGTGAGTCTTTGAGCAATGGTAAAAGTTGTAATAAGGTCACAAGTTCAAATCCTAGAGACAGTCTCTCCGCTTATGGGGGTAAAGCTGAGTACATTTTATCCTCCCCAAACCCCACCTGCTATGAGCCTTATGCACTGACCCTCCCTAAAACCCACTTAGAGGGAGCCTTGGGCACTAGGTCAACCTTAATAATATAGTTCAAATCCCTGAGAACCATTGCTTGTAGTCATGCACTACAAAATGTAGTTATCTAGTGTAGCATGTTTTCACCTATCTATTTTCACAGCAAAAGGCCATTTTCCTAGAATCACATTTTATATCTAGTAATCGTCTTACAGCCACACATTGAAAAGTTTGTGCTAAACTCGTTCTAAGAATTTCGTATTTAAGCATCTTAAATGTTGGCCAGAACTTTGTTTACAAGTTTTTCAAACCCAACACACTCCTTCACCACTCAATTTCCTTTTCTATCAATCTGCTGATTTCACGTTCTCCTACAAGTTACAAACTCTACTTTTTTCCTTTGAGGCCCAACTGAGCATCATCCTTCAGGCATAGATAAATCTCTAATCAGTCAAACATGTATGTAATTTAATAACACTCTTCAAAAAAAAGAAAAGAAAAAAGGGGTTACATCTCTAGCTACAAGCATAAGAAAGTTGAAGAGTGCTACTCATTCTCTAGAACCCCAAGCCTGCTTTGAGAAGACGATGTTCTTAATAGACCATACCAATTAGCTTAGAGTATTTAAATTTATATATTTTTCCTCCAAACTAATTAGCTTGACTAATAAACTGATATATAATCTAAAGATACACAACAAATGATATGATTACATAACTTATTTAACTTCCTTAATCTCCCCAAAGAAAGTCAACTTTGTCTTGTATTTAGGACCGGAGGGAGTAATTTAAATCTAAGAGGGGAACGGACAACTACAACCATGTCACATGTCAATGTTCACTTTTGCAAATGTCTCTATGGCAGGATCAAACAAAAAGCTATTGCAAAGCAAAAAGGTAACATGAAAACAAGTTACCCAGGACATTATAAAATAACAAAGATGATAATAATGATCAGTTTCTACTATTAGGCTTCATAAGTTATCCAAACATTTCAGAACACAAGCAAAATATTTTGGAATTTCTGGTATAGATGATGATTTAGCCATTATAGGTCTTGTAGGAGGTCCAAGAATTTATATAATTTCTTTCCCTTTCGGAGCATGCTACTACTAAAAGGCAAAAAAGAGCAAATAGACCTTCAATATGTATCAGTATGTCATCCCATTAAATCAGGTATAGAAAACTTTTAGAAGTCATTTCATCCCAACACTAGCATGCATACGACACCACGTTTGGGGGTAAAAAAGGACATACATGATGAGGGAGATTTGCTGGACCAGATAATTTGATCACATTTCTCTCAATTACATTTTCAAGGAATGCATGAAGTTCCAACTCTTCTAGCAGTTGGTTTTCTAATTGTTGCACCTGCATAGAAGTCAAATAGTAAATTAGGGATTAACAACTATAAGATAGCTAAGACATTTGGCCGTATAGACCTGCCTAAGTTATTAAAAGCATAAAATGGCTGCTAGCTGCCACCAAACTAGTCGATCATATGATGGTCCAAACTTCACAAATTGTTATTCATACCAAGCAAATATGAAATTTACCATATCACACCAGGGAAACGTGATGCATATATGCACTCACACCTCACAGAGAGAGAGAGAGAATTCATGGGAAATTCAATATACTTGAAAGCATGATTTCATGGTTCCCTGATTTCAGTCAGTAATAAGGGAAGCCAATACCATTTTGTAAGGTCCGTGAAAAATCATCCAGTTACTCAACCATCACTTTTTGCCTGCAATAAACAAGTAACACGCACACAAGACAAGAGCCAGCAGAAAGGAAACTCACATCCTGTTCAAGTTGAAATCTGCTGAGAGCAGCACTGTTTCCTTGTTCATGAGACACGTTTCTTCCAGTCTCTTCCGTAGCATTTCTCACCTAAAGATTACATTTAAAGAGTCATAAGAATCATCACTTTATGTTACTATTGAAAAAACAAAAAACAATTACAGTAATAAAATTTGGAGAATCTTTAATTAATTTTGAAGCCAATGAGCAGGAAAAAATTAATGAATATATTAATCACCAAAAAGGTAAGTAGTTGGTATCAAAATTTGTCCCAGCTATCATTCTATTGGCTCTTAGTAAGAAACCTGAAAGGAAGCCCCGAAATCCAACTTACCTTTATGGATAAGTCACCACAATGAAGTTCACTCAGCAGATCAACCTGGAATTCTGAATCACAATAACTTGTGCCAGGACGTGAATATTCAGATGAAGAATCGCTTCTGTGTAAATAAAACTATGAGAGTATTGGTAAAAGGAAGAAGATAGTTCAGAGCACACATATATGCACCACTCCCCTCTCCTTACCGTCTCAGCGAAGATGGCATAACCAATGAGTCACACATCCTGCGATTACCTCATTTGTCATTTAATAATGCACAACCTGTCCAGAAACCTTGTAAAGGTGTTATGAAGTTCCAAGAGAAAGCTCATGCGCAATAAGTAATTATAGATTCTGCAGATTCGTTTCAGGCATCATGGTTGAAGCGCAGCCTGTATTTTACACCCGGAGGTTCTATTCAAAGGTTTGTCTTCATTGATCTCGGGATAGAGAAAGTAAAATAGATACAGAACTGTAACACATGTGACCAAGTAGTAAGGACAAACTCATGAATGCACAGCTACCTATCATTTTCAATACAAAAACACACACGTATTATCAAGACAATAGTGCGACTTGTGAAACTTACCTTTCAAATTAATTTCCGTCGGGAAAACTTTTAAAAAGTAAAAAAAAAAAGGGAGGGCGCAGTAGAAGAAGAGTTTGAAGGTAAAGTTAACTCTTCATGAAATTTAGAGTTAAGAAAAAGCAACGAAGTTTTCTCTCGAGTAATAAAGCACTCAGTAATTAAAGATAAAAACTAAAAAAGGTGAGAAAAAAGCAGGGCAACTGTAGCTCCCAACCCCACCATCGAAAGAAAGTAAAAAAGTTTCGAATACGAATAAGCCGCCGACAATTTCCCCATCTTTTCAAGGTCAAAGTAGTTTTTGGCGCATGAACCCAAAGTACACACGAAACCACACGTCCTAATTGAAAAAGCTACGGTTTCCGTTTGTTTTCAAAGGTAAGTGTATGAACAGTTTTGAGCAAAATACATGCCTAGATCAATAACAAAATGCATCAAACTCAAGAGCGTTGCCGAATCTAGTTCCTGTTCAATGCATTTGGTTGCTTTTAACCGGTTTAAAGAACTGAAATCCCATTTTTCGAAAGAAACCTTGTCCGACGAAGAGGGAAGGAAATAAGAGAGGAAATAACAAACCATCAATTGCCGCATAGACTGTAGGTTCAGTACGAAGAACACAGAACAGAGCTCCCGCTGATTCAGACGCTCGTGTAAGTCAAATCTTGAGGTTCGCGTTGAAGGCTTTTTAGTTTGGCGTCACTGAAATGAACACTACGATACGGATGCTTTTCTGCAAATGCATCAGGTGGATAGTTAAAGCACATGAGAGAAGTGCTGGAAGACGACAAAGAAGCAGTTGAGCGCAATAGCTATAGAGTTAAGTGAGATTTCAATTTTCAAACAGAGGAATGCAGGAAGGACAGGAAAGGGGAAGAATGGGAGTTATTATTTTGTTATTAATTTTTTTTAATTTTATTTGATAAAGTATTTAATTATTTATCCATAACTTTGTTCAATTAGCGGTTTTAGCTCTAACCAAGCAAAATTAGAATATTTAATTAAGAGAAAAAAAATACATATGAAAATAAAAATGGAGAGAACATATATGTACCTATCAAATAGTTTTTCCTTTATTATTTAATACTCCTTCCTTCTAGTTCTTAATATCCAAGGTAAATAATTAATTTATGAGTATTAAAAAATTAATTAAATTAATTATTTATTACAAATATATGTTGGTTTTCTTAAAATATTCCTTTTAATTATATATATTAGACCATCATTTCATGGAAACTCCATTTTTCATAAAATGATTAATTATATAAAATGAAAAATTATACTATAAATTTGGGAAAGGAAAGTGGATTGAAATTCTTATATGTTTTCTTTTAAGTCAACGTCATTAAACTAGATAAAACGAGATACATTAAGGAGGCCTCCTAACTACATCACACATACTTGTATCAACTATCGAAAGAGGCAGACCCGAGATAACTAATTACAAGTAGAAACCAGAAACCACAAAGGACCTAAAGCTAGAAAGCGGATCAGACTAAAGGGCCATAAGCAAGTAAACGGAAATGAGGAAGGCCCAATCCCCTCACTTGACGCTAGCTCAAAACCAAGGTTATTAAAATCAAAATAGTCATTGAACCGGTTGGGGTATTAGGTCAAAGGTCAGTGGGTCAGATCGAAGCTGACCCAGGGCAAAACCGATAAGAAAGTGAAGATTTCAATATTATTAATATGAAATTATAATGAAAATAAAAAAATGATTTAAAAAGAAATGAACCGAGTTAATGTCCAGACCAGTTTACCAAGTGGTTCATTAGTTTTCTTGGCGTACCGGCTGGTCCGGTTTGGGTTTAATAACCTGGCTCAAAACACAAAGCCAGGCATGTGATTCCAAATCAATAGTCCAATGAGGCAACATTTCATCAGTGCAAATGACTATCCTAGAACTCAACTCACAAAGAACAAAATCCAACATGTTGTTACCAAGAGTTTTAAAGCAAAAATGATGTGAAATGAAAGCAATTAGAGCTGATAATATGGGTTTTAACTGTGGGTCGAACCTCCCAACCTGATGAAATGGGCAGTTTGGGGTTTTGTAAAAGTAGGACTGTTTTAATGTGGTTCTTTTTTGCCCAAACCCATATGGGCCCAACTCGCGGCGAGTTAGACCACATGGTTGGCGGGTTTACCCATTTTTATTTATTTTATTTATTTTTTAAAAAATCTGTGACTCCTCAAAGTGTATTGTATAACTTCACACCATTAATATCAACTAATTATTGATTGTATTATATGTTAATGATGGTTTTTGGATTTATGTTCATTTTGTACTGTGTGGACTTGTAATGAATGCTTAATTTGTAATGTTTGAAACTTTGAATTTGATATTTTATTACCACTTTATGATTTTATAATGTACTTTTAATTTTTTTATGGTTTAGGTTTTAGAAAAAAAACCAGCATATTGTTTAAAAAAAAGTTTGAAAAATGCAGTATAATTTTTTTAAAAAAAAATAATAATATGGGTTAGGCAAGCTAACCCACCAACCCAAAGGTTATATGTTAGGTTGGCTAAATGTCAATCCATATTGATGCGGTTCTTTTTGGCCCAAACCCATATGGTCCCAACCCGTGGCGGGTTAGCCGGAACCCGGTAGTCTAGCCCATATTACCAGCTCTAAAAGCAACCTTGGAATATCAATAGTGATTTCACATACTGTGCAATATTCAGCATTGTCATGAAATTTAGTATTCTACAAAGTTAGTAGTGTTAAGGTTTAGTGAAATAGACAATGTGGACACATGTTATGAGAACCATAACAAGTTCAAGGTCACGCACGCTGCAACAATGAAGTTATTTGTCATAACTATATCTGTGAACAACCAAAATTTCCTCTCTATTTCAACATTTCTCTCCACAATATGTCCACGCTGCAACAATCCAATATTGCATCTATGTCACAATCTGTGTTTCTATTTTCACTTTTACAATTGATGAGTTTTTAGAGTTTACTTTTGACATTACCTGTTATAATAGAGGCTGAAAACTGAATCACCATGTATATATGAAGTCATAAGTTCTTGGGTAGGTGGACATCGCTTCACACCTTAGAGCAGAGAAACATAATTGTTAATGACATCTTTTAGTATGCTCATTTCTAAACTGCTTTGTCCTACATTTTAAGTAACCTAATGGAATGGAGTATTTGACAAGGCAAAATATATAACACAAACTTTTGGTAAGTTGATCTTTATACTGACTTCTGTCTTTATTATCATACTCATAATACAAAGAGGCCAATTAAGAAACTCATTAATGACTAGTCACATACGGTGAACACATAAAATACATAACAATGCAACCAAGCAAAGTCAATACATAGATTTGCCAAGTAGGAAGATCACCTTGGACCAATCACTATGTAGAACCACAAGATTTAGTAGGATATATTGATGATTGATGATATATTTTGATGTGATGAAGAAATAAGTTTAACGTAAAGAGAATAACAGTGTGCGATTGAGATGGAAGGTAGGACTTGGAGCAATTGTTTTATACCAAAATCATGCCCGTCTATCATAAAATATATTATTACATTTCTCTCCAAGTAAAAAATTACAATTATTCTTAGCTAGAATACCACCAAGTCTAAAGAATAAAACATTATTTTAAGTCAAAATAACTATAACCACTTCTTCCACATATTGCAGCCTTTCAAAGTTTAGAAGTCCTTGAGGATCTTCATTCCATTCCTTCTTTAATTTTGGCAGCCTTTGCAATTGAACAAATCGCAAGTTTGTGTTACTCTCACAATGTATTTGTGGTTTAGATTGGAAGTTCAATATTTCTTTCACCAACTTACAATCATCAAGCTCCAAAATGTCAAGATTAGGATATTTTTCTACCATGTAAGGGCAAATGGTGAAAAGTTTGTGACAGCGTTCAATTATCACAAATTCCAAGCTGTAAAAGCAGTTTCTGCTAGTTTGGACATGACATAAGGTTTGCAATTCCTCCATGTAGGTAATTTCAATTTATTTCAAGTGAGGAAAGACGTCAACCTCCTGTTTGACCTAATTTTGGTTAGTTTGAGTCCTACGTACAAGGTCACCAACAACAAAAGGAGTTTACAGTGAATAATGGTAAAGAGCAAGGGCAATAATTTTATTAATGGATTCTCATATGTGAACACAGAGAAATGTCAAGAAAAGAGTCAAAATTTAGTGAACAAGTAATACAATAAAGGGAATGTTGACGAAAATCAGTGCCCCTCCTGTGATGCTTCCTGCCTCTTTTATCCCTTTTGTTTCATTTGTTCATTCCTATCTTTTCGGATCGTGGGGATGTGGCCATTACCATATTCGTGGGTGCTTGAACCTTCTCTCACTGTGGTGGTTTGACCGAGTATCTCATGCAGGGCTATGGGCTTGGTCAAGACTCTTAGCTTTGTTGGGCCATGTCTTCCTTATTGGTCTTGCTTCGAACATCGGCCCAAAGGTTGGTTTTTTTGGGGCATACATCTCCTATGTATGAACCAAATGAAAATAGTCAGTATGTAACCAAAATAACAAAAAAAAAAACTTAACTTTTGTGTCAAATCAAATCCCATGCAAATGCATACCTGATTTGCTCCATTTGCCCTAATGCCTTCTGGTTCAAAAATATCCTTCATCATATCGCATCCACTAACACAAAGGCTTTGCAATTCATCAAATTCCCAACCATTGATAATGAAAATAAATATTTTAAGCTGCCACAATCATTCACATTCAATATGGTCAAATTTTGAAAGGAGGGACTTGTCAACGGTTGGTCACCCCACACCTTCTTAATGTTGATTGATGACAACTCCAAGCTCTCTAGGTTGGAAAAGAGAACCTACAAAAGCCCACAAGAAATTTCAACATCTAAAGTAACTCATTATGATTTTCATAAATCAAGTTTTGTAAGAGAGTAAAACTTTAAAAACCAAGACATCTTCCTTGATTTTAAAGTGACTAAGATTAAAAATGTATAGATTGAAAAGTAAAGAGAAGTATATGTTTTGAAAGTTCATTACATATGCACATTTTTTCATTAAAGAGTGGAACACAATTAGCGATTTGAAATCATCATGTTATTTGCGTAGAAACAAGTTAATTTTGACAAAAACTACAATGTCAAGTAGCGCAATTAAGGAAATGAAATTTATGCATTATTGTCTACATTCTCTTGTCTTTCCACAACAACAATGCCCTTCAACGAGCCACATTTAGAAACTTCAAGCGTTTCAAGGTTTGTGAAAATTCTAATAATGTTAAATGAGAATAGATACTTTAGTCGGCCACAGAGTTTGACCTTCAAGACTTTTAGATTATGAAAAGAGGAATCTGTGAGCTGACAATTGCACATTTTCTCTTGGCTGTCAAGTTTTTACGAACATATTATTTCCAACTTGGGAAAAGCCGTAACCCGATATTCCCACTTTGTTGTGTAAACTATATTTAGGATGTCATAATTTTTTCTTATGGTTAAATACTTGAGACTTGGAAATCTTTGCATATTAACTCATAGGTAACATTATGAAGATTGTCTACTTGCCCCAAGAATAATTGTTCAATGTTTTTAAACAACATTTTAATCCCTAGTTGAGAATGAATACGATTGCCCTTCTTCAGGGCTTGTTTGAGAAAGTGGTGGGGAGGGGGAAATGTACGATGTGCAGAAAAAAAAGTGCAATATGCATGTTGGCACATGTTTGGGAAAGCGGCCGGCCAGATGAGCTTTTATCACTAAAGCATCTTTTAGGGAAAAAAAAGCAACCCTTATGGTGCTTTTGCGGGACTTGCTCGTACGATGTGACTTTTTTCCTTTTTTCCCTTTAATCTTTTGTCCATAAGAAATGGTATATGTCATGGTACTTTTGTCTTCTGCACGTTAGTTCCATCTTGAGCAAATGATAAACCAGATATGCTTGCTATAGATTAATTTTAATATTTTTAATTATATATCTTTCTGCCAAAATTTATAATATATACATATTAAATATGTTTATCAAGGTATTTTCAAATTTTTCCCAATATGTTAATTATTTTCATATTTATTATAATTAAGTATTTTAGTAGTTTCAATTTTTTCCAATAATAATTAGCTATTTTTACTTTTTTATAATTATAACTATAATTTTTCTTCTTAAAAGTATCACAATACATACATATAATATAGATATGTATTATTTAATAAGATTCATGTTATTTTCAATAATTTTTCATCCAAAACTTGCTTTTTAGATAATCATCCAAATAAGTTTCGGTCTAAAAAAAGTCACTTCTACCACCGTCAATCCAAACATAAATTACATTTACAATATGACTTTTATCTTATTTTTGAAAAAGTCAGATTGACAAAAAGTCACTTCTACCATCGCTAATCCAAACAGGCCCTTAGATGCAATGCCAAAACCCTTGAAGCATTGTATTGATAAGGCATCTTGAAATCTTCCAACGAAAGGTTCTCATAGTCTCCAATCTCAATTTTGTAGTTATCCAACTTGTTGAAGAACAAGCTACTACGCAAAGTTGTGATGACTTCTCAGCTGTTGAAGATGTTTCAACTCACAAAGAGTAGCAATTTCATTGTGACTTGTTTGTCTTTCATTACCCCATTGGATGAAGTTTTCACCCAGTTACAATTCTTCCAAACTCCTCAACTTTGATATTACATTAGAGGCAATCATTTGAAGTTTAGTACAGCTACATATGTCAAACAATTGTAGCCAGCCCAATTGCCTTAATTCACTTAGCAATACTTCAAATTCTGATCCCAAAAGGCTTAGAATTCTTAAATTCTTCAAATCTCCAATGATGGACATGTTATCACTAAGCACACATTGCTCCAAAGCAAGCATTCTAAGCTTCATTAGGCATTTAAGTGATGAAGGGAAGCTTGACATGTCGATACCAGACAATATTAATACTCTTAGTCCTTTCATTCCTTCAAAAATTTTATCTGGAATTTTCAAAGAAGGATCTTTACTATCAAGGTGGAAGGCTTTGAGCTTAAGGCAATTTATATCTTCTGGAATTCCACCAATGATGTCGCAATTGTGCAAAGAGATAACAATACACTTTTCAAATGCATCCTTATTAGGCCATTTATCAAGTTTGACATGTCTCTGGGTAAAAATATTTTCCTACCTGCTTATATACTATTGATAAAGCAACATCATAGATCATATCATGCATAGTAACATAGTCAGGAAAATTAGAATCCAGTATCAAGCTAGAGCTTTTCAACTACTTGACAAGTGCATTTGTTCTATCTTGAACTTCTCTTATTGTATCGAGTCCTGAAAATATGTTTAAGACAATGCAGTATTTCACTAAATGCATGATTGGTAGATCCTAACCCAAATGAGCGCATAGTAAGAAAAAAGACTTGAGCTTTTCACTTTGTAAGCAATCATGACTTAACATCACAAAAAAAATCCACAGATTCTAGTACTTCAGTCATTTCTCGCTTTTCCAATTGTTGTAGTGCATTTTCCCAAGCAACTTTGTTCTAAGTCTTCAAAGCTTTTTCGGCTAATACTATTGCTAATGGCAAATTTGTGCATTTTTTAACAATTTTGGTTGACAATAATTTCAATTGATAATTTTCATTAGTTATTCCAACCACCTTGTTAAACAGCTTCTCTGATTTTTCTCCCTCCAAGATGGTCATGGTAAAAATAGGGTTTCTTACTTCCATTTCACTTTGCAATACCTATCACATCCAACATACTGATTAATTAAATAAGGAGAATAAGAGAATATGAAATGTATAGGCCAGTTAAGAGTTAAGCAATGAGTTTAGACACCAAGTAAATCAATGCAAGAAGGAAAAGTTAGTTGAGCCACAATATGCAACTATAAAAAGTTTGGGGCAAAAGTGTACATAGAAGGAAATTTCAGGCAAACACGTTGATGAATTCCTAATATATAGTGGTTTCTTATATTGTATCTTGAGGTTTTTAGTACTTTATCTTGAAACATCCCAATACTTGCTTTGAGTATATTTATGTGTGTGCACGTGGCAACTATATGGAGTGAATAAAATAGATTACATTGGGAGCAATTTCAGGTGGCCAATCTCTAGAGATAGGAAAAAAGGGAAATAGATTCCCAAACTTTAAAAGGGTACTAAACCATAAGTAATAGTAGCAAACTTGAGGCGCTACTTGAGTAGCTCAAGTGATAGTGGGGATGCATTGAGGCGCTACTTACTCCCAAGTAGTGGCTTCGATCCCCACGGAGGGGAAAAACCTCGCTTGGGGAGCGAAAGACTCTTGTGAGTCCTGGGTGGTGGGTTAGCCCAAGAGGGGTGAGACCAGCCCAGCACCACCGGCACGGAGCATCCCCAGAAGGGGGTAAAATCGGGGTGGGTGTGACAGACGGTCTCTTGATCGAGCTTTGGTGGCATGTGGCAGAGTTGGAAGGTGGTAACTGAGAAACGACACCTTAGCTTCAGCTCGATTTTGTCAACTGGGTTGTTTTGCTTTGGGACTTTATGGCTTAGTTTTCAGTTGTGAAAAGCTTCAACTGTCAAATGTTCTCTGTCTTCACTATTATTCTTGAATCCCTAATTTGTTCAAAAATTCACAAGTGTAGAATTTACATTAACAACACCTCTCTCTTTGTTAACAACACAAGCTTCTACATTCATGGTTTTAGTTTCTTGTTTAACAACTTCGTATGGAAAGGCGGCAAAATAACAAGTTAGGGGCCATATCACCACCACCATGTCCATTAACAACATTTGCTACTAAATTAACGATTTTACTTTCTTGCTTAACAACTTCGGAAGCAAAAAGGGGATAGTAGCAACTTTGACGGCTAATAACAACACTTCACACTATATTAACAACACCAGATTCTACAATAATAACTTCACTTCCTTGTTTAACATCTTATGAAAAAATGGGAAAGTAACAAGTTATATGCCCAGTAACAACACCTGTCACTTTATTAACAACAACCCATTCTACATTAACGACTTTACTTCTTTGTTTAACATCTTCATAGGGAAAAATGGGAAAGTAACAAGTTGGATGTCCAATAACAACACTTGTCGATTTATTAACAATAACACATTCTACATTAACGATTTCACTTCCTTGTTGAACATCTTCGTATGAAAAAAATGGGAAAGTAACAAGTTAGATGCTCAATAACAACACCTGTTACTTTATTAACAACACCAGATTCTACATTAAATACTTGACTTCCTTAGTTAACATCTTCATAGGGAAAAATGGGAAAGTAACAAGTTGGAGATTCAATAACAATACTTTTCGCTTTATTAACAATACTAGATTCTATATTAACGACTGCACTTTCTTGTTTAACATCTTTGTAGGAACAACTTGTTACAGTCGAACCTTTTCACAACTGAAACTAAGCCAATAAAGTCCTAAAGCAAAACAACTCAGTCGACAAAATCCAGCTAAAGCTAAGGTGTCATTTATCAGTTACCACCTTCCAACTCCGCTGCACGCCGCCAAAGCAAGGGTCGTTCCCTTCCAATCACTATGTCAAGGCCTTCGCCCCCTTCCCCTCATCCTAAGTTTCTCATTTCTCAGTTACCACCTTCCAACTCCGCCGCACGCCGTCAAAGCTTGGTCAAGAGACCGTTGTTCCCTTCCAATTGCCTCACCAAGCCCTTCGCCCCCTTTCCCTCCTCCTAGGTTTTTCGTTTCTCACTTCCTCTTCAGCCAACCGATTCAATTTTGGCCTTACCTCTGTTCTTTTTTCTCTCACTAAATTGAGGGTATTATAGACTTTGTCTCAACATTTCAAATCCCAGATTCCTACAGCTGCTCTAATTTGGGATTTTAGGAATTGAGCACACCATTTTGTCCTTTCTTAATTTTGATTGTATTTTCTGGAATTCCCCCCTTTTTTTGAGTCTTTTTTGAATTTTTTATTTGTTGTAAAACTGCACATTACATTTTTTTAATGATGCTTAATGTACTAGAAATTAATATATATATATATATATATATATATATATTCCATAGTGCTTTCTTATTATCTTAATTTTTTCCTACCTCTTTTGGAAAAAATCTTTTCTATCTCTATCTCTCACATGCATGGACCTTAAGAAATTTTTATTTTAATTTTAAAAAATAAGGATACAAAGATATTATCAGATAAATTTTTATTTTTAATTTAAATTTTTTAAATATTTTTTTATAAGAAAATATATTTGGATTAATATTTTATTTTAATATAAAATATAAAATATAAGTTCATTTTAATTTGACTACTTTAATGTTTAATTTGATGGTATTAATTTTTTATTGGAAAAATCCCAATGAAATCAAGCTGAAATACTAATATCAAAATTCAAACCTACACTTTCGACAAATTCTTAATCTGGCCGAGAGGCCTAACTAAGAATTTTTTAATATTGTTAAAATACCAGAATAACCCTTTGTAATTAAAAAACTGATTATTTTATCCCTCCCAAATGGTCTCTTATATGGAATGATTATTTTTTGGGAAAAGTATATAAATAATCTTATAACGTTTAATATGTATAACTAAAACATTACAAAATATTGTAATAAAACATTTTAAATTACAATATAAGAAGCCTTTAAATTATTTAAATAAATGTATGTATGTATGTTCAATGAAAATTCAATATTAATTTCCTATCATTTACGTTTTCGGGTTGAATTTCCCACATTGCTCTAACACATAAAACTCACCTATTTAAAATTCGTAATCATAAAAAATTTATTAAAATATTTTAAATAATTTATTTTAGTGTTGCTATTTTTATGTCATAAATTATAATAATTGGATTCATTGACGCATAATAATATCAATTTTGATTATACTATTTATTATTTAATATTAACTTGTATAACTGTGTTAATTGCGATGGAATTTCTTTTCTGTATTGCTATATGAAGATACTGGTCTCGCCTTAAAAATTAGATTAAGGAATTATATTCGCTTTCATCCTCTGCACAGGGGGGATTTTTTATGGAGTATAGCCTGTTAAATGTCAACACCCGTTTCCATTTTGATATATGCAGGGCAATAATGAACAAGTTTCACAAATAAACAGAAAAGTACAGTTATACTGATAATAAGTATTTGTTTACAGATAGTCACTAACAGAGCCAAAATTCACTACTAATTACAAATATGTACAGAATATACCAAAATATTCCAAGTACAGGCTAAATATAATCACCGGCTGTGTCTCGAGAAACGTGCCTGTCATTTTTCCTTAATTGTGTCCTTGCCTTTTGAACCGCCGGCACCCGCTGATACATTTTGATTTAGAAAAAGGGGTGAGATTCTGAAGAATCACAGTAGAAACATACTATCGACATATGAAATGTAAAAATTAAATATGCAATGCACCATATTAGATAAAATGAAAGTTCAGTTCGATTCATATATGTACACAAGTTTTAGGGCCAAACATAGAGTTAGAACCCCTACATGTACCTCAACCGAGTCACCAACTACAACTAGGATTTTCGATATACCTTGGCTGAGCACCGAACCACAACCAGGTACTATGCCTCTAGCACGCATTCATATCACGAAATACAGTAACATATAACATATAATTAATCACATAGTATATGAGAGATAATAGTCCCTACCTCAAAGCTCTATCAACCCTGTATCATGTGCCTCGTAAAATGTATCGACTTTTGATTCCCAACTCGGTCCTGAAATGTTAAATGTATAAGAAATAAGTTATAACCTATCCATTTATCATTTTAGACACTTCCATAGTGTTTATTGTGATTATATTAGCCTATGATGAAAATTTACCAAAATGCCCCCGGGACCACAGCCCGGCTCGGCCCCGCCATACCCGATCCGGCTGTACTTTTCCCAAAATTTTGACTAGGGCTATTCTGACATATTTTCACCCAAGGAATCCATTTCTGGATTCAAAATTACCAAATTCAATGTCAAATTACAAAATTGCCCTTGGCAATCCCGCTTTAAAGGTTTCAAGGGCGTTTCCGTAATTATGCTTTCTCGGCCTTTTCTGAAAAAGTGCCCAATTATAACCCCACCTAATTTTCCCTCATGAACCCAATGAAACCATAAAATCATTGAAAATCCAACTCTAAGGCCCTCCAATAACCCTAGCCAAAATTATAGTATCCTCCGTGAAAAATAGGGGTTTTGCGGTTTTGGCTCCATAAACATGTTACTTTCTACTCCTAACCACTTTATTAACCATCTAATTGAGTTATAACAACCATTTGAACTAAAATTGGGTAGCATAATCCTTAGGCATAGCCATTTCCAAAATTTAAAACTAATAGCAATCCGGTGAAATTTCACTACTACAGAATATAGATTCTGCTATCCTAAAAGACGTCCCTTTTTAAAATAGGGACATCTAAAATATAGGTGGTGGCATTTTTATAATTTTGTGTGGAAACTAAGTAACTTTAGACATGCCAAATTCAATTTGGGACGTCTAAAGTTAAAAAAAAATATTATTTTTTTTTACACCTTAGACGTCCCAAATTCCATTTGGGATGTCTAAAGTGAGACTTTAGAATAGAATTTGGGACGTCTAAAGTGTCAAAAAAATTTAATTTTTTTTACTTTAAGTGCGCCAAATGGAATTTGGGATGTCTAAAGTAATTTAAAAATTTTCTTACGAGCTGTATTGAATATAGGGGATGCTTGTGCCTGATATTAAATAAAAGGACGTTTTCCTTCCTCTCTCTCTCTCTCTCTCTCTCTCGCTCCCACAACATTTTTCAATTTCTTTGAGAGGAGTTGCAGAAAGAGACCCGCATTCTATAGATTCAAATGGCTTTTTCCTTTGGTGTTCTCGCCATCCTCCCCTTCTTATCATGCCCTTCGATGCCCCTATTTGTGATGGTAACTCTCTCTTTATCACTTCTCAAATCTTACATGCTTGTCTATTTATTATTATCATATAAGTTCCTCTCTTTTTTCACAATCAGATCTGGTACAATGCATCTGGGTAAAAAATGGATTTTTGAATTCTAAAGTTTGACTAAAAGAAGTTTAAACAAAGCTAGCAAAGCGGTGGAAGTATGGTGATGCCAAAAAAGGAAATTCCAGAGCCAAAAAGAGAATGGAAAAAGCTAGCATTTGTGTTCAACAAAACTATTGCAGAGGATTCTCGTCTGGAACTTGTGTTTGCTTCCATAATTGATGACCTCAGTATGTACAGAAAATTTAAAATTCAAATGACTTTAAATGTCCATTTTTTAAAAAAAGGGACATCTAAAATGGAGACTTTAGACGTCCATATTTCAAAATTGGGACATCTAAAGGCTCACTTTAGACGTCCCTTTTTCAAATTTGGGACATGTAAAATCCCATTTTAGACATCCCTTTTTTTAGGGACGTCTAAAGTCCCACTTTACTACGCCCCTCACATAGACATCCCCCTATTTTTGGACTTTAAAAATGCCAAAATAGGGACATTAAAACCCTTGTTTGTAGTAGTGTTTCATCGATTAAATTGCCCATAATAGCCAGAATAGTTAATATACGAAGGTTTGGAAGTTACCTTTCGCTTCCCTCTGGCTTTTCCCCAATATGGTTGAAACCCTAACCCTTCAACCACAGATTTTTGAGCTTCCAAACCTTAAAGAACAAAGAGGAGTAGCTTAGGGTTGGAGTTATACGTGTTAGGAACCGATTTACCGAAGAAATCACTTACCTTTTTAAGTTTTTCTTCTCTTTCTCTCTCTAGAATTTCACACACTCTCTCTATTTTAGATCTGTTAGGGCACGAAATGAGCTGGAGGAAGATGATGGAAATGTGTTTTTATTATATTATATGATTTTTTAATGATTTATGAAATTTCAAAAAATTCCAAAATCAATTTTACGCACATAAACCCTATATACATGTAACCAAGCTCATTAACCCCAACCAATATTTTCTTCCTCTTGCAACATGTAGGAGGCACCTAGGGGTCCCTCCCTATGGTCTCAATTGGCTCCACAACTTGGCCAAGTTACGTATACACGTAAAGTCTCAATTTTAATCAAAATTGCACTTTTTGCTCAAATTTTCCATAATTTCATATTAAATTGACCAAAATATTCTAAATATATTTTCCCCTTTTATTTTCCTTAGTTAATTGAAATTAACTTCAATTAATTGGAAAATAATTAATTTTGTATTAAATTGGCAAAATTACGATTTTGCCATTACCTTTTTATTCCAATTTCTTTTCTTATTTTTCTTTGACCATTTTCCATCTATTTTTGGACCAAATATTTTCTCTAATATTTCTTCATTTTTGGATCTTAATACCAGGCTTTTCCAATTACCCAAATTAATTCCATAATTATTTTTCTCATTTGCTCATGAAAATGAACATTTATAAAATTCATAAATTCCAAATTCATGAATATTCACCATTTTATTGAATTTCTCAAATAATTACAATATATTTGGTGAATATAAAATTTGGGGTGTTACATTAAGCAAATTCGAGTTGGATGTCAAAATGGGTTTATTCAGAGATTGTGATGAGTCGTAAGCCATATTCGTCCCTATCAGGAATTCGAAGTCCATTGCTGATATTAGAATTGTACTTGATAGGTGCTATTTATGCATAATACTTGTTGTAATACCCTATATCTTAGCAATTAAATCCTAAATAATTATGATTAAATCCAGTTGAAATAATCAAAATAGAAATTAGGCATGCACTCACTTTCAATTATTCTTTTAAACTAGAGGGGCATTCTAGTATATTAACAACATTCAAAAATCCCTAATGAGACCTCATAGCTTGATTAAGAATTTGTTGAAAGTGTAGGCTTAAATTTAAATATTAGTATTTCAACTGGATTTAATTGAGATTTTTTATTTTTTTTATTTGACTTTATTTTTTATGGCATTACTTGGAAAAATGGTTGAAAATTAAAAAAGGGCATTATTGTCATTATAAATATCATGTATTTTCTCTCCTCCCTCTTTTCTCCCCCCTATCCAAACACAGAGGGATATTATTTTTACTTCACTTACCCCCTCCTCCACCCCACAAATTTTCTCCTCCTACTAATTTTCTTTCCATCCAAACACAGTGTACATCTAAAGTTAATAATACAGATCAACCTATCAAGAAATGAGCGGGCTCGAGTTGAGATTTTGCCAAACTTCACCACATGGGCCATGGGTTGTAGATAGATTATTCTAAAATTTTCTCACTATTGGAGTGTCGTTTATTTTTAGGATGGATTATTCTCTCATATCAATTAAAATTATAACATAAAATTTTTTCTTATTTATACAAATATGTATTCCAGTGGAATAAATATTTTATTGTTGTTGTTATGTAGTACATATTATTGGGTTGAGAGAGAAGCCAAAACTACGTTGGGCACAAGCTCAGTTAACTGAAGTGGACTGTGATAAAAAAGAATTGTTTTTCTTACTCATACCATCAACTATTCAGTAACAGTGATATTTTCTGAAAAAGTTGAATTGGAAGAGAACACTCTTTTGGTTGGGTTAAGGGTTAGAATAAGAGACATACATTTTTTTTTTTTTTTGTATTTCAAAGAAAGAGAACACGTGGTCTTATTATATGAGTTTTGTAACCTTTGACTAAGTTACACCTCACGATTGGGTTTTGTTGTTGGCATTGCCTTGAACTCTATAGTATTGTGACTTATGATTGTGGACTGTTGGTTTGAAACTGTCATGTTGTAGACTTCAAATGCCATGGGCCACTAGCAAATGTTGTGTGTGTTTGGGGGGAGCGTTTGTACCCCCCCAAACGCTAAATTCCCCTTATAAGCTCAATACCCAATTTAAAAAAAAAAGTTTGAGTGTTTGTTTCCCAAAATGAGCAATCGAGCTTAATTCTATCTTAATAGCTTTTGCCATAAGCTCCATTTCTCAGCTTTTACTGATTTAGCTTTTGAGGAGAGTGAAAATGGTTAAAATATTTTTTCAGTTGTGTCCAATGTACTATCAAACTTGTTGCAATTTTACCCTTAATGTATTTTTTTTTGCTACAAAAATTAATTTCAACTATTATTTGATGCTTTTAACCCTTAAAATATTTTTTCAACTATACCCAATGTGTTATCAGATTGATTGCAATTTTATCTTTAATATACTTTTTCAATTCCAAAAATTATTTTAAACTATTTTTTGGTATTTTTAACCCTTTAAAATATTTTTCCACCCACTCTCTCTTACTATTATCACAAAAGTCACTTGTGCTTAAATCAATCCAAACAAGTTTTATTTTTACAAAAGTCATTTATACAATCGCTGTTCCAAAAATAAATCACATTACACAATCGAGCTTTTACCAAAACTAAAATTACCAAACGCTAAATTGAGAAACTCTATTTTTCCTATCGCTCTTCCAAACACACTTGTTGTTTGAGACCCCAAATTGCTTGTTCGGATTAGCGGCGGAACAAGTGACTTTTTATTCAATATGACTTTTATAAACGTAAGATAGAGTAAAAGTTAGATTGTGTAATATGATTAATGCTTAGATTTATTTGTAAAAAAGTTAGTTTGATAAGCTGAAAACTTGTTTAGATGATTAATAAAGTAAGTTTGGATGTAAAATGACTGTAAAACATATGAATTTAATAAAAATAGTTAATGTATTATTGGGAAAAGTTTGAAAATATTAAATTACTTAAATTTTAAGAAAAATTGGAGATAAGTCTCCCTTTAAAAATTTAATTGATGAAAATGGCCACAATCAGAGTAGTGTCATTCTTCGTATATATAAACATATTAGGCTATTCACGTCGATTAAATTTCTAATGAAGGAGTTTTTCCCAATTTCCCTTAAATTTTATTATTTATTTTTTTCTTTGGATAATTTCATAAATAAGGAAAAACTTGGAAAAAAATAATTATTAACCTTTAAGTTGACTTATATAAATAGTACCAAAATTTTCATCTATAAGTGGACTAATAATGAGGACCAGAATGTTATTTTAATAAAAGAAGGTGGAACCTAATATCTTTTCTTCATGAGGTATTTAATTTCTTCTCTCTCTACAATGGAAAAGCATGTGTGTGTTTGGATTATCGGTGATAAAAGTAACTTTTATTTCATTTCACTTTTGTAAACTTAAGTTTAGGTAAAAGTTAGATAGTGTATTATGATTTATGTTTGGATTAGTTTTTTATATTCTTGGTTATTGGGTCTTTTAAAGTAATTTTATCTTTTTGTATTTTTGGTTATTAGGTCTTTTAGAGTAATTTTATGTTTTTTTATTGAAGAAAGATCTATGTGCCATCTCTCTATGATTGTAGTGGGTTGCCCCACCTTCCCCCTTCCATGATTATTCTCTTTCTCTCTCCATGATTGAACCAAAATAACCTAAAACTTGCTCGTGGCTTTTAGCCACGATTAGACCAAAAGCAAGATCAGCCCATCCCATCGTTATGCCAAATATGAGAGAAAGGATGGTTGAGGCTTTAAGTGGCCTTTTGGAACAAAAAAACCACTTATGAGCCATCCCAAACACACCCCATGAAATTTTGGCTTATAGCTTAAAGCAGTTTTTTCTTGTAAAAGTCCAATTAAAAAAAAGCCAAACCAAACATGACAAAAAGCCAAAAAGTGGCTTTTGATTGTTGGGATACACATTTGGCCATTTGGGCCCCAAACATGATCCAAACTCACCCAATTTTATGTCAATCAAATGGAGGTTCAAACATTTTCTACCATGGTAGATTATTCTTTTATACTACTAGTATTGTAGTATTCTTTTCCACCATTATTGATGAGCTGAGAAGAACTACTCCCCATCAATTGAAGGAAGAGATGAAGTATGCTGGAGAGGATTGCTAGATGGAAGGTTTTCGAAGGCAACATATAATTTCCTAACGCAACCAAATGATGCTTTGGGGGTTCGGTTCTGGCATAACTTTTGGCGTTGGCCGATTCCAAGAAAAATTAAATTTTTTCTTTGGCAGATTAGCTATGAGAGGTTGATGACAAACTCACTTAGCCCGAGCCAAAAGAGGAATTGCACTATCAAGGTTTTGCCCCTTTGATTGTGTGAGTGAGGAGAGTGTACTACATATATTAAGAGATTGTCCAAGAGTGAAAAATGTATGGAAGGAATTTATTACAACTAACATGTATGCTGCTTTTTTCTCTTCTGATTTGCAGGATTGGCTCAAGTGGAATACTAATCACAATCTGGGGAAAATCATATATTCACGGTGGCCATAGACGAAGATATTTGTTCATGCATGCTATGCTGGATAATATGGAAGACTAGATGTACAAAGATATTTGAACCCAAGAGCGCTACTACACGTTAGATCTTCCAGCAGAGCATGTTGTTAGAGCAAGCGTTTCACCCAAGAGGGGGGTGAATTGGGTGATACTAAAAATTTCGTTGCAAATATAAAATTTAACAGTGAAATTAAAACAGTAAGGAGTAAAGAGAAATATCACCGAAGTGTACACCGGGAGTTATTCTGGTTCGGTCACAACCACTTTGACCTACGTCCAGTCCTCAGAGCTTCTCTGAGAGTTTTACTATAACTTCCAAGATTCAGTGGGTTCTTGGCACCTCAGTACAAGCAAGTTCCTTCACCTGGACAATCGCTCCCCCTTACAAGTTGTAATCCAATCCCAACTCAAGGTTCCACAACCTTAAGTTATCTCAATAAAAAATATTGAGTTTGAATGAAATATCTCCCTCTCAAGAGTGAATAAGAATCACTGAAGTACAGAGTTACAAATATAACGTAAAACAGAGTAGTGAACTTGATGATACGTTTGTGTGTGATCTTGTTGTTATTCTCTGTTTGGATGTTCCCATATATATAGATACGTTGGTAATGATTGTTGGAACGTTTTTCTTCATGTCCGTTGGAGCGTGCGTAGCCACTATTGACTTTTCCAGTATTTGAAAAACATCCGTTTGTGGTAGGTGGCGGTCGGTGACATTTGAACGTTGCATTTGACTTTTCCATATTTGGTAAGATCTCTTCATTGTTTATCTGTGGATATGCTCAGAATACTAATACAATAAAAGGTTAATCATATAGGAAACAAATCAATGAACGTTGGAATGATTTATAAGTTTCTGGACTTGCATACTCGAGTAGTTACTCGAGTATTCATTTAAGTTTACTCGAGTACATACTCGAGTATCATCAGGAAAACTTTGATGAACTGCAAGTCAACACACAAGAACAAGATTACTCGGGTAGTGCATGGAATAAACAAAATATCAAACCTTTGAAAATAGTTGTTTACTCGGGTACCTACTCAAGTAATGCACTCATAACTTCATAGGTTACTCGGGTACAAACTCGAGTAAACCTCCAAATAAACTTTTGATTACTCGATGCTTTATTCCAGTAATGTTGGCAGGATTTCAAAGCCGAGAGCACTTCAAGTTTGATTACCTTGTTACTCGAGTACATACTCGAGTATACTTACTTTTTGTGCATAACTTACTCGGGTAATGACTTGAGGTTTTCCTTCAAACATAACACTGCATACTCGAGTAATCCACTTAGAATAAAACATTAAATACTTGCATACTAGAGTAATGACTCGAGGAAAATGAAATAAAATTAGATCAAGTTATTCGAATACTACCTTCAGGTTTTTGCTTACCTCAGTGAGTTACTCGAGTGGATACTCGAGTAACATTGGCAGCGTACAAAATGCCGAGAGCAACACATTTTCTGAAATAGAGTAACTCGAGTACATACTCAAGTATCATTAGTAGGCCAGGAGCAACTTGAAATCTTTTACATGGTTACTCGAGTAACGTTGGCAGGCCGAGAGCAACTCCAAGTATTTACCTGGTTACTCGAGTGACTACTCGAGTAACATTGGTAGGCCGAGAGCAACTTGAAAACATTTACACTATTACTCGAGTACTTACTCGAGTAACGTTGGCAGGTTACTGGAAGGTGCCTCTGGTTACTTCAAGTTTTGTCTCATTACTCGAGTACATACTCGAGTAATGCCTTAGAAAACTTGCTTCAGATCAAGTTTTTCAGCTTTTTCTCTTGGCCTTTCTTCATTATTCCAATGCTTACTTCAAGTGATGCTCTTCCCTGTTATTACTTTGTTCAAACTTATTTATTAATCAATTCTTTTTCATACCATTCTTTGTTATCCTCAAAATATGAGATCTAACACATGTTTCACATCATGGAGGAGACACGTGCATGGAATCTCAACCACAAAATTTTCTCTAAACAAGTAGTAGGGGAGCAACAATGGAAACCCCCAGCCATAAGGGACGTAAGACTAGATGTGGATGCCTCGGTCTTAAGTTGTAATCAGTCAGCATGTGGAGGTCTAATCCATGGTGAGGTAGGACAGTGGACTAGGGGATTCAAGAGAAGATTAGGTGCTAACTCCATCCTGGAGGCAGAAATTTCAGCCATTAAACACAGGTTTGGTGGTGTGCCGAAACCTTAACTTGTAGAAGATTCGTGTATTCTCAGACTCTCTTGAAGCAGTTAATATACTAATGAGAGACAATGGAATTAACAACCCTTTGAGAGGATTGATTGAAGAGACTCGTCACCTTCTATATAGTGACTAAAGCGTGGAACTGTCATACTCCAGAAGAGAAGTGATTGAATGTGTTGATATACCAGCAAGGGAAGCTCAATATGTTGGCTTAGACACCATTTTGTTACCAAAAGTCCTTCAAGTTGTAGGGATCAATTTTTGAGAGATAGGGCCTAAGCAGAGGGCAATATGTCTTAGCTTAGCTAGGCCAGTATTCATCAAGCGTTTGCTTGCCACTTTGTAACCTAAAAAACAAAGAAAGCGTTAGTGCCCGTTTGGATTAGCGGTGGAGAAGTGGCTTTTTTTACCATATGACTTTTAGAAAAGTAAGGTAGAAAAAAAAGTGAAAATGTAAATGTGATTTGTGTTTGGATTAGCGGTGGCAGAAGCGACTTTTTTTTTCTAATATTAAACCTGTTTGGATTAGAGTTTGAAAAGCCCGTTTAGATGCAAAATGACTAAAAAGGGCATGAATCATATATATATATTACTACCTCCAGTCCTAATTATAAGACAAAGTTGACTTTTTTGGAGAAAATACGGAAGCTAATTATATTACTTTAGAATATTTATATTTATATTTTTTTCTTCAAACTAATTAGTTTGACTAATAAATTAATATCTAATCTAAAGATATATAACATATCATATGATTAAGTAACTCATTTAGCTTCCTTAATGTCTCCAAAAAAAGTCAACTTTATCTTATAATTAGGACTGGAGATAGTATTTGTATATATTGTGATAACTGAAGTGAAAAATTAAATTAAAATTAAAATTTGATAAAATACAATAAGTCAGATTAATGTATTTTTTGGGACATTATTATATGATTAAGCACTAATTTGAGGACTAGAGAAAATTACAGAAAAGTACCTCAGAATTTAAGAAAATTACAAGTGAAGGAAGAAAAAGGATTGGGGAAATCATAGAAAATTACCCAAAATTTTCATAAATTACATTTTAACCCTAACAATATTTCAACAATTTCAAGTTAATCCCTCCTTAAAAACTTTTGAAGTTTCACAGAAGTCCCTGGTCAAATCTAATTTGACCAAAACACCTTCTTCTTCCTCCGAATAGGCGAACCAGCGAACGGAGCAACGAAACAGAGCAGATGGAAGAGAGAGACGGGAAGTGCAGTGGAAAAGCTCCTTTGATTAGCTTCAAAAAAAAGCCACGGCAGATCCAAAAGTGCAGGGAAGATCAACGCTTTGCCAAACGGGATAAAAACTGCCACTGTGATTTTTTTTCTCTTACCGTGTGGTGGGAGATGCCCACCGTTGTGCCAAACAGACCCTTAATGACTATGGTAAGTTTTGACTTTCCTACCACATTCACCTTAAAACAGATTTTAAAGTGTCAAGTGTCCGTAAATTACTAAATTATCCACATCATTACATTATGGAGGGGTATAAATTGTGGTTAAAACAAAAGTCAACACGGTGTTTAACAGTCAACTAATAGCTAGAATGGATGAAAGCAATATTCAAAATCAGAAGGGAGGTTTGTGTAGACATTTAGATTTTAAAAGAGGAACATATAAATTTTTAAAATAAAAGAGAAGTCTATATGTAATTTAAATTAAATAGAGAGAGTCAATATGTGTGTGTTGGGGGGGTGGACCCCCCAATTGAGCGTTTGAGCTCAAACGCTCAATAGCCAAACTGGAAAAAAAAAATGCAGTGTTTGGTTTCACCGGTGAGCAATCGAGCTTAATTCTATCTTAATAGCTTTTGCCATAAGCTCCATTTCTTAGCTTTTACTGATTTAGCTTTGGGGAGAGTGAGAATGGTTAAAATATTTTTTTAGTTGTGTCCAGTGTACTATCAGACTTATTACAATTTTACCCTTAATGTACTTTTTTTGCTACAAAAATTAATTTCAACTATTATTTGGTACTTTTAACCCTTAAAATATTTTTTCAACTGTACCCAATGTGTTATCAGACTGATTGCAATTTTATCTTTAATGTACTTTTTCAGTTCCAAAAATTATTTTAAACTATTTTTTGGTGTTTTTAACCCTTTAAAATATTTTTCCACCCACTCTCTCTTACTATTATCACAAAAGTCATTTATGCTTAAGTCAATCCAAACAAGTTTTAATTTTACAAAAGTCATTTTTCCCATTGCTATTCCAAACATAAATCACATTACACAATCGAGCTTTTACCAAAACTAAAATTACCAAACGCTAAATTGAGAAACTCTATTTTTCCCATCGCTCTTCCAAACACACCCTATATTTTATGGAGTACTTTTGTAAATGAGGTGCGGCACCAAAATGAAAACGTGATAGCACTAGAAAGTACTTCTCAATTTCTTGGGTGTGTTTGTTTTGACGATTGGATAAGTAACTTATTTTTACTTAAACTTATGGAATCTTAAGATTGGAAAAAAGTTAGATTGGGTAAAATTATGAGTGTTTAGATTAGCGATTGGATAAGTAACTTAAAGTAACTTATGTAAAAGTTAGGATGCTTGGTTTGACTTTTGCATAAGTGACTTTTGTATTAATTAAGAGAAAAAAATTGAAAAAATTATGAAAAATGAAAAAATGAAGGGATAATTGTGAAAAAATTCATCATTAGCAACTTAATTGCCAATGGGGCTTGGGAAGATATCTACATACGGAGGGATTTTTTCACAATTTTCTCAAAAATTGACTTTGAAAATTTGGTAATGGTACAATTTTAATAAAATTATATCAAACTCTAATTTAAATTGGTACACTCCAAAAGTCTTTTCTACTGTGCACCTCAAGCTTAAATTTTATAAATTATATCAAACTCTAATTTAAATATTAAATCATAACTTATATTTTTACATAGCTCAAAATCTAACAAAATAAACCGATTACAATTTCAATAATATCTCCAATAATCCAAATAAATTATTTAAACTAAATTTAATGTGTAAAAATACTATATAGAAACTAATTTATGACATGTTTATAAAAAAATTAATTATAAAATCATAAAACAACTAAATAATAAATCTAAACTGATTAAAATTAATTATTAATTATTCTCTACATTTCTACAGTTATATATTAACGAAACTTAAAACTTGTTTAAACTCTTATCTCAAAGTATTCTCTAATTAGCAGAAGATTATATTATCTAAAGAAAGAGAAAATTATTTAGAACATTTTTCATAAAAGAAGTTTTATGATTAGAAGTGATTTTGAGTACCTCATTGATCCCCAAAAATATGAAAATACTCCTATCAATATTTTTTTATACACATACAGGCACATAAGCTCCAATAAGCTTCATTTTGAGGCTTATAACTTTTTCCAACTTATGACTTATTTCACCTTAAATCCAATCGCTGAAACAAATACTCAGTTTTTATCAAAACACTGTTCAAGTCCAATTGAGCACTGTTCAAGTCCAACCTTCCCTCCCAAACATCAAAACAAACACGCACTATATCTCCGATTCCTTCAATAAAATCTCTACAAATACCATATGGAAACTAATGAGAAAGAATATTTGCCTATTTTAAACCTTTTTTTAATTAATTTCTCTCCATCTTTACCGAAAATTCATAACAATATTTATGAGCCCAATTCATTAGAAAAAGAATCAAAGCATGTTTAAAATGTAACAATGACTCCTTAAATAACTCCTAAAAATACATAAAATATCACCAAATCACTAAATATAAGGATTCATCTAAATAAACAATCGGATGATGGGGAGAGGCTAGGGTAGTAATCATGGGGATATAATCATGAGTTCGGATTATTGTGAAACCATCCAACTCGTCCAGGATGATGTTCTAGAGTTGCACGGAGATCGTACTCTGATAGTAGCTATCTAACATATGTTGAATTGAGAATGGCCTGTGAAAACCAAACTTGTGGTTAGAGATCACAACGATGTGGGTAATGAAAACAGCTTTTGCCGGTTCTCCATGTTTGTTTAGAATAATGATTTGAGTCTTAAAAAGTACTCCTTGCTGTTCTATTTATAAGTAACTTTTCCTTTGATTACGCAAAATGAACTGGTAATTAAAACAATAAGTGTGTAAAAAATGCCATATTTTTTTTTTCAGATATACCTTTATTTATGAAAAGAATATAGGAGAGAGAATAGATAAAAAGTATGAGAGATAATGAGTACAAAATATGAGAGAGAATGAATATTTAATAAGGGTAAAATAGGAAAAAGAAACTTACATTTTCAAACAAAAAATGAAAGTTGCTTATAAAAAGGAGGACCCAGTTTCCCTGCTCATCATTTTGATGAGCAAGGAGAGCTAGCATGATCTGGACCGTCCAGATCAGATCTGAACGGTCCAGATTTCATTTTTTTATTTTTGTTTTTCAAAAAAAAAATTATTTTAATAAGTAGAGAATCTAAAATAAAAATAATCTCTTAACTAACATTTTTTCAAAAACTGATTTTTTCTAATTAAAAATCATAATAAAAAAAATGAAATCTAGACCGTCCAGATCTGATCTAGACAGTCCAAATCATGCTAACTCTCTCTGCTCATCATTTTGATGAGTAGGGAAACTGGATCCATAAAAGGGACCAGTCCTATGAGATAGAAAGTTACTTATAAATAGAATTGGAGGGAGTAACTTTTCAATCGTGATTTACAGTATACGAAGTAATTATATGATAAGAGTTTTGTCTCAATTTATGTGAATAAATACTTTTGAGGGTCCCAAACATGATCCAAACAAGATTATAAGTGTTCAGATTTTACTATTTTAGGGCCTGATGCTATTCATTGTGTGGTGCATTCTACAATGCCCGCTTCGTTTTGTTTTTCTTTTTTTCTTTATGCTTTCCCATGTGAAAAAAAAAAAAAAACTTGTCAGGTGCACAATATTATAATGATCTTTTTGTCATAGTACTATATTGATTTTAGTTTGCTTTCTAAGCCTCCTTTGGATTGTGAGAGTTTTGAGCTTTGACATGCATAACAAGAAACATTTGCTTCCTAATTTCTTACCTGTGCTGGATTTATGAATCTACATTGATGGCTGAAGGTGTTGCTTTAAGCGTTGCTCTATGTGTGTGATAATGATTTGAGCAAATATCCAATTTGAATAAGATAATCAAATACTCATAACCTGTGTCAACCAGCAATGAAAGTTTCCTGTAGGTGTAATTTTACTGACATGATTTATAATAAATATTTTGGAATAAAATTGAAGATAAATAACATTGGTGGTATTTAGTTTGGAGAATTCTAATTTAGAGGGCATGTTTGTTTTAACTATCAGATTGTTTATAAGCTGCTTTTTACGTAAATCGATACACAACTTTTCTTACATACTTACCTCGTATACCGTAAATTATGATTGAAAAATTGCTTTTAAGCATTCCAATCATTAATCCAAACGAGCATTTAATCTTTTGCATCTCAGTTCCATTTCTGTTGCTACCATGTAAGACTTGACAATGCTTTATATGTCATTTTGTCATTGTTTTAAAAAATAGAGAATTCAAACCTATTTATTTGTCCAAAAATGATAATTCTTATCTATTTTAGGAGTATTTTATTTTTTTGGTCAAAGTTTTAGGAGTATTTTATTCGATATAGTACTTATATTTAAATATGTTAATGGGATTATGATTTATATTTTAATCAATAATATCATCCTTATACGCCATCATTGTAGGTTGATAATAAAAGTAATTCTTTTAAATTTTAAAAATTAATTTTAATTAATGGGATCTCAAAGGGCCTTAAATTTGATTTTTTGTAAAATTTAATACTATCTCCAATTCTAATTATAAAATAAATTTGATTTTTTTAGAGAAATTAAGAAAGTTAAATAAGTTACTTATTAATATTATATGTTATGTATCTTTATATTATATATTAATTTATTAGTCAAACTAATTAATTTAAAGAAAAAATAGAAATATAAATTCTTTAAAATAATTTAATTATTTTTTTAAATTTTTTTAAAAAAATCAATTTTATTTTATAACTAGTACAAGAGATTAAAATTAATAATAGCATCATTATATTTGATTTTACCACGACGGCTATTAGTATTTTTTTTTCCCCCTGTACTGAGTACAATTTATCAACTGAATAACCAAATCCAATAACAAAATGAAACTAAAATCGAAACAACAAATGAGGAACTTGATGAATAGATAGGTATATACTCTATGGCTATGTTTGGTTCGACGGAGGGGAGGGGATGGGAGGGATTTTAATGGAGGGGAGGGGATGGGAGGGGATAAGAGGGATTTTAATATTACCTTGTTTGGATTGATTAGAAGGGAGGGGAGGGGAGTGATTTTAATGTTACTTTGTTTGGTTCAGGAGGGGAGGGGAGGGAAAATATTTTGACATGGACAATTTTACCCTTATTAGAAGGAAGGGGAGAGGAGGGATTTTAATGTTACCTTGTTTGGTTCAGGAGGGGAGAGGAGGGAAATTAGTTTGATATGGACAATTTTCACATGGACAATCATATTATAAGTGATTTTATCCAAATTCTATTAAATGTATAATTAAGTTTAAGTATCAATAAAATTTTTATATCCTAAATTATAATTGAAAATGCAATCACATGACATGCAAAAAAAAATATGGACTGCTTCTTAACAGCACATTTTAAATGCAATTTCTGAACAGCACATTTTAGAACAGAGGACATTAATTAAGTTCCTTTTTATCAAGTTCCTTTTTATCATTTCTAAATCTAGAATGAAAGGATGCGATCTCATATTTTATGTATAAACCTTCATAAAATATTTTAGCTAGAACAGAGGATATTACGCTGCTATTTGGGGATGAGAATAAGACCGTGCTAAGTTAATTCATCAAAAAGTGGGCAACAACTTACTTGATATCATGCTCTGATTTTTGTTTTTAAAAAAAAAAATATGAAGACCAAACCCGTTTACACAGGAAAATGCAAATAACTAGCCAATGTTGAGAGGAAAGTAAGCCACAAGATAAGACTCAACCCTTCACACAGCCAGATGCAGATGAACAACTGTACAATGCTAGAGAGTAAAAGAAGACATAGATTCAAATAACAAAACCTGATAAGCCGAAGATGCATACAATATAGACCCAAAAGCTCACATATGATACTAACACAATTACAAAATATAACCAAACACCATATCATTACAACAAAGTAAGGAGTTCATCAAAAAATATAATGGTAGCCACCATATCACAATTACAAAATATAACCAAACACCATATCACATTCTAATGGTAGCCACCGAAAACCATCTTCATAATCACTTGCTTACGCATTGGAGGGGGGCATTCAATCACTGCCCTGAGCTTGCTAACATCATCCATGAGGAAGCAGTAAATGTCTGAAATTTTATCTTCATCACACCCACTCTCACGAATCAGCTTGAAAGTGTCTTCTCCAGAAATTTGAGGTGCATATCTCTCTCTAAAAACCTGATTACCCTCCCTCATGGCACTTGCTATTTCTTGCATTTCCCTTGCAATTATAACTCCATCAGAACTTACCCTCTCATTGATTGCAGCACCCCTTCTAGCCCTCTTAGAACTCTCACTTTGTGCTCCATGAGATAACTCTTCATATTCCACATTGTCCAAATTGACAGAAAAATCTTGAAAAGTCAGATTATTTTGGGACAGCAGCTGATCAACCTCATTCTCAGCTGGTGGTGGAGGACTTGACTGAGCTACCGGAGTACTTGACCGAGCTGCTGGAGGACTTGAGCGACGCCTTTTCTTCATATTTGAAGGAGTGTCACCATCATCTCCAGTGGCTCTATCATTTCCATAAAGAGCTAGCATCTTAAAATAATTGGGCAGGGGAGTATTTCTCCAAAGAGCAGCTTTTGGTTTGACCTGAAAAACCAGAGTTGAACATATACAGAACAGCAGGACAGCAAACAGTCAACGTTTTATGAAATAGAACAGCAGGACAGCAAACATAAATTTCAGAAAACAGCAGGACAGCAAACAGTCAACGTTTTATGAAATAGAACAGCAGGACAGCAAACATAAATTTCAGAAAACAGCAGGACAGCAAACAGTCAACGTTTTATGAAATAGAACAGCAGGACAGCAAACATAAATTTCAGAAAACAGCAGGACAGCAAACAGTCAACGTTTTATGAAATAGAACAGCAGGACAGCAAACATAAATTTCAGAAAACAGCAGGACAGCAAACAGTCAAGCATATACAGAACAGCAGGACAGCAAAAATATGCAGAAAAAGAATTATACAATAAGAAAGGTTTATGTATCTCACCTCAATCAACTGATCCCAAACTTGGTCCTCAGCTTCCCATGTATGAGTAGATGAGTTCCATGAAAATCCACTCATACCCCCCTTGAAGATATCATAAATTTCAGAAAAGTTCTTCTTCAATGTTTTCCAGCGATTTTTCACTTTCTCTTTATCAACTTTAAATCCAAACAGTGCAGTCAAATATGTAATTATATTATCATAAGCATTAGTTGTAAATGTCCCATTAACCTTGTTACCCACATCCAGTTCATGCATAAATGCATCAATCAAGGCATCATCCATCTTGGAATTCCAAATAAGACTCTTTTCAGTTGGGGCAGCATTCACATGAGCTGACTTTTTCGGAGCCATACTAAAAAAATATAAACCCAAATAAATTAACTAACATCAAAGAAACAATGCACATAAATGACATCATCTTTGAAGGAATATAGGAGAGGTGGAAACAGAAAACCACATTACAACAATATAACAAAGGAAATATAACCAAAGAGCACTACATTATTCTAAGCATTATTTACATAGTTAGTCCACATTTGTTGAGCTATTGCATCTCTTATAAACTCGCCCTGAGCTGCCTCACTTGTATCACCCCTTGGAACATGGTTTTCAGCATTAGACTGAGCTTCAGCTGCAAGTTCATTATCTACTTGATGGATAAGCTCTGCATCAGGGTCTACATTCATCAAATAATTATGAAGAATGCAACATGCAGCAATGATCAATTTTTGCGGTTTTATGCCATAATTAGGCTCTGCTGCACTTGATAAGATGACAAACCTTTTCTTCAATACCCCAAAAGCCCTTTCAATTGCATTACGTAGTGATGAATGTCGAAGATTAAAGAGTTCTTTATAGTTTTGGGGAGGATTTCTGTCTGAATATTCTTTCAAATGGTACCGAACTCCTCTATATGGTGTAATAAGACCACTTGTTAACATGAATCCAGCATCAACCAAGTAGTACTTACCTTGAGGAATCTTAAGACAATCCTCTCGTCTTAATGCATCCTTTATAATTCTTGAGTCAGACGCGGTTCCTTCCCATCCCACAAGCACATAAGTAAACTTTAAATCAAAGGTACAAGCTGCCAAAACATTTTGTGTAGGGAAGTCCTTCCTACCCCGATAACGTGGCGCATCTACCATACGTACTTTGGCACGAATATGAGTTCCATCTATGGCCCCAACACAATCCTTAAAATATGGGTAGAATTTATCATTAACATTAATTTCAGTAGGGACTCTAGAACCATCTGGTTGGACAAGGAATTTATCTTCTAATTGAAGGATAGCATGTAACACATTATGGAAATGACGGCTAACTGTCTCACCAGACCGCCTAAACCAAAACATAACCACACGGTTTTTTGTTTTGTGTGTTAAGATGTAAAGGGCTTTGGCAACTTGTTCTTCCACACTTGAGAATCGGGTAGGCATTAGGCCACCATGTGTTTCTAACATGTTACACAATCCTAAAAAGGCTTCAGGACCCATCCTAACAATATCGCGTCCCCTAGGACTACTAGTTATCCTATACATCACTTCTTCACGTACCCTCTCTCTTGCAGAATTCATATTGTAGGTTATTCTCTTCTTATTATTACACTTCTGAACCATAAAATACTGGACAAGAAGACAAACAAGGTGGGCTACAAGTCTCTGACGCATTAAGAACCATTGCATCACAAATTCCTCTTCAGAACCCATCTAACAAATACAAAAATTATCCCCAATTAAAACAGGAGACCAAATAATCAAAATATTAACAACTTATCCAACAAAAAAAAACGCCTATTGATACTGTTAAAACTTATATTATGATCACTATTAATACTACTACACTGAGATACATGGCATAATTTATTGTACAGAAGGCTAATCTGAACATTCTACAGAGGTGCATACTATGAATTACAAAGTTTTAAGAACATATGGACGCCTTAGGAACAAACAATAAAACACAGAACAAGCATATACAGAGGTGCATACTGTGATTAACACAAATCCATATGTACAGATTTTAAAAAAAATGCATATCATGCCACAGAGAAACAAAATCAGCGATTAGCATTTCTGATCAGGTTGTAACTTGTAAGTTGCAAGTGAAACCATAAAATAAATCAGCGACAATTTAATCATGCAGAGAATCAGCGACAAAAAAAAACCCAGAATCGATAGCATTCTCGCCGTCGACGCGTTCTCGCCGTCGGTTTGAAAGGCCAAAAATCACAAAAATGGTTTGAAAGAACGGCGACGCGTCCTCGCCGTCGGTGTCACAGCGTCCACAGCTTCACCGATAGCATTCAGCGAAGAGACCACAATCACAGAAAATAAGGTCCCCCGACAAAAAAGAAAAAAAATGGAGGGGAGGAACTGGAGAGCTTCATCGACAAACAAAACAGATCAAGGAAGAACAAGTAGACAAGAAGATGGTATTACCGAAAGGAAATGGTTGGATCGTGCTCTCCTTCTTCGATCGTCCTCTCCGTCTCGGTCTTGCTTCTCGCGCTGCTTTCGGTCGAGCATGAGAAGTTCTGAGCCTCAGTTGGGATTAAAAAGAAACGAGGTCAGTTTTGGGTTTTTATGAAAATAGCATGGGTATTTTAGTCCCATAAGGTATAAAATTGTATCCTTCCCTCTAAATCCGTCCGATTTGGGGGGGGATGAATTTTGGGGGAGGGAGGGGAAAATTTAAAATAATTTTCCCCTCCCTCCTAAATTTTGTCTATCACCAATCAAGGGGAGGGGAGCAAAATCCCTCCCCTCCCTCCCATTCCCCTCCATCCCCTTCAAACCAAACAGAGCGTATGAGTCTATGCATCTGGTTTTTCGCGGAGATCCTCGCGCGGTTGAAGATCCTTACTCTGCAGATTCATGGCGGCAACCCCACCACAAGGTCCGGATCGTACAACCGGTACGTGGACGCAGCTATTTTTTTGTTTATGTTGTACAAGTTTCATCAAATCCTGATCTTGACCTTCCTCAGGCTCCTTTATTTTTATGTTGTTTACGTGATTCCTGCATTAAGTCAATGAATCTGCTTAAACTGAATTCCTTGAACGAGATTACGGGAGGAAGGCGGTATGATTGTTCAATAATTGAATGCAGATTTTCTTGTTCTAGTGCTTTTTTACTGATTACTTGTACTTTGGAAGGATATACGCAAAGCCTTGTGATGAGTATCTAAAAAGTTGAAGATTTATGGGATTTGTTTTTGGGTGTAGACTTCGTTAGCTGGACCTTCGTTTAGTCTGCGTTATCGATGTCCGGTTTTCAGATCTGGACTCGGGGTGATTTGCTGGATTAGAAGCTTTATTTTCTTTCATCCGGTTTATAAATTCTTATATATCACTGTGTGTGTTTTGATTTACTTATGCAGGATAGCTAGTGTTGAGCTGTCTAAGTACACTCATTTGTTCCATGTGTCACAAAACACAATATATTTCGGCATCCTTTGAGTAGTTCTTGAAAAATCTGGGAACGGCAGGAAAATGTTGGTTCAATTCTGTGCAATTAATGTGACTATACAAGTTGTATATAGTTTATTTTAGGTGTTTTCTGCTCAACATTGATTAAATACTTAATCTTATGCATTGATGAGAAAGAAGGTATGCGTACAAATGTATAATTGAATCTATAATGAAATCATCTTAATTTCAGTGAATCATAATCCTGTTCCCAATGCTCCTATTTAGTTCATCAATTAGTGAAATTTATATCTTTCCAATATCATTGTGTTTCAAATTAAATCAACTATAGTGAATACCAATCAATAGTATGAAGTATAATTATAATTGGAAGGGTGCTTTTCTTTGGGTGGTGACATGGCCAAATTACCCTTAGTTCACTCTTGTTTGCTTGCATCATCATTCCCTTTTCCCTATCTTTATGGGCATGGTATAGAGATTAAGGAGGAGTGTTAAGGATTTTCTTTGGTCTCCTGTTAGAGAGCTTTGAATAAAGATCACCTTGTGGAATGGGAAGATTTTTTTTGTAGATCAAGAGGGTTGTATCTAGGAAATTTGGTGGGTAAGAACCCTGCTTCAGTGGGTATGGCTATGGCATTTTGCTCGAGATTTCTTTGCTGGCATCAGATGATTTGCGGTATGTTTTGAATAATGGGTGGGGTGCCAACATGGTGCTCCTTGCTACTCACAGGAGTCCATGGAAATTTATTTCTCAGTGTTATGATTCCTTCGACCCTTTGGGTGTCTCTAAGTTTTGGTGATGGATCTCCAGTCAAAGTTTTGGAAGATATTTGGTTGAGAGTTATATGTTTTAGCTTTAGGGAGGCTTTTCTATGCCTTTACAGTATCTGCTCATTGCATAAAGTGTTTGCCTCTTCTGTGGTCTGCTCAGTTCTTTTATTTTAGCCAGATTTCTTCATGGTTCTTCAGTGTCTAGCAACTTCGACTTTTCTCAAGAATTCTAAATGACAGGATTTCTTAAGATTTGCAATCTCTGCTCCTTCTTTTAGATACCATCATTTTTTCATCCAAACTAGGTGACAATTCCGGGTCCTGCTTCCTTTTGTCCCTATTTGTGCAAATCATTCTCTGAATTTTTAATGCATGCTCCATAGAAAAATTCCTTCCAGATAAAAACTGTTGGAAATCTATTCTCCTCTCTAAGGTTAAGTTGTATTTTTTGTGCTCATTACTAAATGTGATGAGGGCCTGTTTGGATCGGCTTTTGAAGAAGTCTCTTTTGTGATAAAACTATGTTTTTATTTTTTAATAAAAGCCTATTTGCTTTTGGATACAATAATAAACCTCTTTTCAAATTACAAAATTTGTTTGGATGTAATAAATGTAAACGTACCTTTTTTTTTTGGGAATGCAAAAGTTTATGTCAGTTGGGTTTTAAGGATAATCATATTTATGAGTTTGGCATGTGGAAGTGTTTTTTAGGAAACTGAAAGTGGAAGTGGATTCCGAGAGTATGTTTGGTATACAAGTGGAACCATGATATTTTTTATCTGATATATGTATTGTCTTATCTATTTACCAAAATGTCCCTGTCAAAAAAAAATAAAAATAAATAAAACTTTGCTCTCCCCTTCTCGTCCTTTGCATGCCTCCATCCTCCACCTCCACCACACCCAGACCCCTGACATCCCACGCATGCTTGAAGGACGAATCCTGTACAGATTCAAAGTCAAGGACCAGAGTTAACACATCAGATATAACAAAAAGCAGAGCGAAAATTAGTACTGTGGAATAAAAGAGAAGAGGGAGCAAACAAGAAAGAAAAGTTTAATCATAAATTCATAATAGAGGTTTGGTTAAAGTCTCAATCATTTAACAATCTTAGCAGCTGCACAATGCCTGGTTGAGTGGCTTTGCTTACAGTGTGAAAAAGAGTAATCTTACAAAAATGGCAGAAGCAGAAAAAGAGAACAGCTGATTTTAGTGTCTCTCATAGAAGAGTAAATTTTAGTCATAATAAAAAAGTTGAAAAGTCAGAAAGGATACTTTATCTAAACCTGTCACAAGATATTTTATGGACTCTGGTTTTCCATATAATAGCTTTTACATGCGCTTCCTAAGGAAGCTAGAACCTGGCTTCCATAGTAAGCCTAATTTTGACTCTTTTAGTGCTTCTTTTTTTTGTAAGAAGCCCATTTAAACACATTGTCTAATAGAAATTATTCTTTCTTAAAAGAAATAGCCCATCATAGGCTCATAAAACTGATGTTTTGTTGCAGGTGCCTAGGCCCTGTTGTCATTTTCTTCTGTATCTTTCATTTGTATGAATAATTCACAATCTGTTGCACATAAAATATTTAATTGTTGAGTTGCTTGATTTTTGTAGAGTATGCTATATGGAGTTTTTGGAGGATAGGAGGTTCCTCAATTATTCGAGGATTTTCCAACTGATAAGATTTAAAAGGGTTTGGTAGCCAAAAAGAGACTAAAGCTTTGTGGCAAAGTCTTAAGCGAAACTATAGATATTTGGAGAGTAATGCTTGAATTTTTCAAGGATTTTCCATGTCTGGAAACTTGGTGGGATAGGATAATGTTCATGGTCTCACTATGGTTTGCTCCTGATAGTCTCTCTTTTCTCTTCTTGAATGGGTGGGGATAAAATGCCTGCTTGATACCTGAAAAGTGAATACATTTTTACTTTCTTTTATTTATCTTGTGTGCAGAGGCTTGTATATGTAGATTTGTGTCATATAGTTATAGCTTCAAGTTTTGCTATCCACAAATTCAGGTTTCTTTAGTCATAATTTTTTGCACTGCCTATGTTTTTAAAATTGTACTAAGTCACTGAGTATTCTAAATGATGCAGAAGAGGTAGCAGCTGAACCTGACCAAATGAAGGATCAGGTAGTGGTGAATCTCTGGTCCTTCAATTGTGCTTATGGTTCTTTTTATGTCGATGGCATTTAATATCTTTAGAAATGACCTCTTTTGTGCTTTGTCAGCTTCATTCCTCAATACCGGGTAGGTCAATTGCTTCTAATCCCTCTCAGGATGCTACCACGGGTCATTTGAGGGAGACAAGTCAGTCAGGATCATTTGTTTCAGGTGGTGGCTCTCCTCTCTACCCTCCTAATGTCTATGCCCCACAGGCCCAGGCTTTCTTCTACCCAGGTTAATTTTATTTCCACAAATCTTTATTGTTCTTTAAAAAGAACTCTCATTCTGTAATGTTGGTCAAAACCGTTTTTTGGTCCTAAAGGTATGCTTTGCTAATTTGCTCCAATTTAATCTACAAGTTTGAAAAATGTTGCTATCAGGAACTTTTGGGAGAGCTATATCCCAAAAGCTGACTCTTTATAAGCTTCTCCTCAGAATCCCATACTTCTGATGCGGAACTCAAGTCCCTTTCCTTGCAATGGATCTACAGTGTTCCAAATAAATTCTAGGGGCTTATGTTATTAATTAACTTCCTTAAAGATGATGTGGCATCTTATGCAGCATATGATGTGGCAATTTTTTATATGTATATGTGGCACTTTATTTGCCACCTTAGCTTCGCATTTTAGCTCCTCTCTCTATTCCTACCCCTCTTGCTGTGGTGATAGATTGCTTAAGCTCTGCAACTTCTGTGCTTCAACACTCCTGCAACCATAAATTGGACTCTATGCTTCCTCTGCTCAGTCCTTTCTCTCTTTTCTCTTTGTAGACCGGATATGAAGTGTAGTGACATAAATAAAGAGAGAGAGAGAGCATATCTAGACAAGATAGGAAGTGTTTGATGAATTAATTGACAAGGCTGAGAGATTCCTTAGAAGATTTGGTGTTTTGGTGCAAGGATAGCCGTGGGCTGAAAATTGGACCTTTTCTCCACAGATTTGATCCTTGAATTCCAATGTTTCTAATATTCTTTTCAATATTCCCAATACCTAATGCTCAAATACAACCTTCAAAGTGATTGCCGCTGACACAAATGCAGGCCTTTTAGTTATTTCCTATACCTGAATACAGCTTTTGCAGAAAGTGAAATATGTTTCTTCACCAGTTAGTACTATCCAAATGCAAAGTTTCAAATGAATTTTTTCATTTTACTTTTGCCATATTGCGGATCTAACATAGGACATAGGAGAAAAAAATGATCTAAGATCTGGATCAAGTCCATATAAAGAGAAAAAGATGAGTTTTAATCATTTTATGAAGTGCGAATCTGAATAAGCATAGGAACGGACCATAACGGAGATAGATTGTCAAACTTAAGAGTGTTTCAGTTTTTGTTGAAGGTGAATGCATTTTTAGGGCTGATTCTGAGATTTATGCCACTATACCATGACAGATGTTGTCAAAATCCTGAGTTTAGTGTATTATCTAATTCATTATATAGTTCATAAGGATTTCTTAGTCCAGCAATTTCTTATGAATAGGTTTTCAATGCTACAAAAGGGGAAAAAAGAGGAGAGAGAAGAGGAAGGTAAAGTTGAGTAGATAAAAAATTGGGAAAACATAAAGATATAGTATTGGGTGCCAATCAAGAAATAATTGCCTAGTAGCTTGCCATGTCATTGTCAACAAAATTTAACTTATGGAGTGATGTAGGACAAAAGAGGGGGAGGGAGAGGAAGAAGGAAATGGAGGGAAAATAGAGAAAACTGAGGTGAAGTAGATGTGCGAAATACTCAATAGTTTATTGGATACACAAAGATTTCCAAATGAGAAAACCCTATGAGCTAGGGCGATTAGTAGAGCCCTAACTACATTTATTAGAAATAAGAATGATATTATCAAAATAAAATAAAAACCTAACTTTTAAAAATAACGCTATTATCAAACATAAAATAATTTAATTAAATTCTAGATTTTCCTACTTCTAGTATTGGTCTTCCATTCTACATCTTGGAATCAGCTTTTGGGATTTACATGGAACATTTTTTTGTTTAAAAAAATTGTGGATATATTTAGAACTAAAGTACTTTTAGGACCCATTTGAAACAGTAAATGTGTTTTTAGAACAAAAAAATGGGGCCTTGACATTTTATTATTAGTTGGAACACTAGGATTTTGAGCGATGCATACCATACATGCGTTGACATAAAGGCATAATAGAAAACCCCAGAGACTGAGATTTTGTTTTGTAATTCTGTGATCATTTTTGATATTTAACTTTTGAACAGCAGATAAGAAATTTGGTTTTGATTCCACCATATCTTATACATAGAGATTGCTTATACAATTTCATATTTTTTAAATTATTGTACAATTAGATTGAGTTTATCAATGTGTGTGGGTTTTTAAAACTAGTCTATAGTGCCTTTTCATGAATGAAAGATATTTGTTCTTCTAATAAGCTAAAAACATAATTGAGGACATGCCTATGATCTGTACACATTGATTCAATTATGAGCTTTAAATGCCAGCAACAAATCATTACAAAAGAAACTAGTTTAAATTAGTGATAAAAGTCTTAGTGACTTAGTCTTCTTCCCTTTTAATTTCATGTTGTATTGTGTATAGTGGGGTTGAAGGGAATAACTATTTTCTGATTTTTTTTTTTCCAAAACATTTTTCAATGTGAGTTTGATCTCAGGTTTTGAAAATGCCAACGTAGAATGGGATGATTATCCTCCATATATGAATTCTGAAGGATTGGAAATTGGATCACCGGTGAGAATTTGGCTTCTCTTCCTTCTCTCTCTCTCTCTATATATATATATATATATGCACACACTTTGTGATTCTCAACATAATATTATTTTTCTTACATTTATACTAGGGTCTCTACAATGATAATTCATCTCTTCTTTTCCATTCTGGATATGGCTTCAACCCACAAATGCCTTATGGCCCATATTCCCCCGTGACAACACCATTGCCTTCTGTAGGTGGAGATCCACAATTATACTCCCCCCAGCAATTTCCATACTCTGGCACACCTTATTACCATCAGCTAGTTTCCCCTAGCTTACCTTATATTTCTTCGCCAACTCCAGCTTCCCAGCCAGAGCTCACTAACATGGTAGGTGTTGATCGACCAGGTGATAGCATGGTTTTGGGACCAAGACCTGGCTATCCTTCAATGGGATCCTTTGGTAGAGGTAGTTTTCCTGGAGCACTGGGTTCTTTTGGTTTTCATGATTCCCAACAAGGATTTGATGGATCAAGATCTGCGGGAAATGGAATCTGGTCAGATAGCTCAAAACCCTCAGACAGGCAGATGTCCATGATGCCCCTATCACCAGCAGTATCTCCACAGCCTTTTGGGTCATTTGGTCAGAGTGTTGGAATGGTTTGTACTATTACTTGTGTTTTATATGCAAATTGTTGTGACGTCTAATTTTAAAATTTTGAAATCTAGAATATAAACAAGTTCTTTGATACCTTGGTTCGCATTGCCACCCATCAGAATCTTCTATCCGTTGTAAAGTGCTTAGAGTGGCATTATTTATGGGAAAATGAAAATTCTGGCCTGTGAATGAATTTATTGGCCTAGGTGTTTTCTTTGTCTTGACTTTCATATGAAATCCTAAGTCCAATAATTGAAAGACCTATATTATTCTTCTAGTGAAGGACCTGTATTGTCGTAAATTGAGGTGGTCTTACCTAGCATCTTTGCATTATAAATCTACTACTGTCTACCTGTGGAACTTGATGGATAATAACATAGAATTATGCTTGAAACTCACGCTGCTGATGTTCTTGTTTTTTTTTTTTTGATATGCACTGATGTTCTTGTTACTTTGCAGGCTTCTCATCAACAACCACCATTGTATGGGTTTGGATCTGGATCTGGTTTAAACTCCTATGGTAGAGACTATGTGCCTAACCAGGGCTCTAGATTTGGTGGCACTGCCATTTCCAGTCTTGGTGTAAATGACAGGAACTTTCTTTCTCTTGAAAATAGCAGACGGCGTGACAGGGGAATGGCTTCGTTTTGCAGTTGTGATGGTACTCATGATGTACTACTCAGTGAGCAGAATCGAGGTCCTAGGGCCTCAAAACAAAAGAACAACTTGTTAGCTGAAAATGTTTCTGTTGATAATAGTAAAAAAAGTGCTTCTACTACCAAGTTCCATAATGAATCAATTAACCGGCCAGAATTTAAAACAGAATATGAAGACGCCAAATTTTTTGTCATCAAATCTTATAGTGAAGATAATGTCCACAAGAGCATCAAATATGGTGTCTGGGCCAGTACACCAAATGGAAATAGAAAGTTAGATGCTGCGTATCGCCAAGCAAAGGAGAAGCAAGATGCCTGCCCTGTATTTCTCTTATTTTCGGTAATAATCTGGTTTCTGACTCTTATAACTGCACATATTGCACTACTATTTTCTCGCTGTAATAGCTATAACTTACAGGTCTTTCCCGTGGCTTTGTGGTTATGTTCTTCTTGAGCATTCCATGATGTTGCAGGTTCGAGACCTGTACACAGAAACAGGCCTGCAGCTATAACTTATCCCTTTGCCATTGCAACAAATCTAGGTTTCAATGTTTCATAGAATTTATTTTTAGCTGTTGAAGATGTTGTGTGAAATGTAGTGTATCATATCAAGTATGGAAGCTTTCAAATGAAGGATAGCTGACTCTGATGCAAAGTTAATGTAGGCATGGAAGTAATAGGAGAAGATGAATACCTATAAAATGGAATTTAGTCCCATGATATAGAACCTTTAAGGAACTCTAAATTTCTCTCATTTTCTCCTGTGGATAGTTATCATACGTTGAACAAGTTTTGATTCTAATTGGATTTGTGTTTATCATACATACTTATATATGTATGTATGATGAGGATTAATGCTGTACAATATGCTGCTTTTGCTATAGATATACTTGGTAGGACATTTCGTGCTTGATGTTGACACTTAGTTTTATATCAGAGGAACCAAATCAGGTTTCTGAAAATTATTCACATTTTTGGTTTGTTTTACCTTTTATTTTTAATATGAGTACTGTGGAAATGAATCATGTTTGCAACTACATCTAGGTGAATGCTAGTGCTCAGTTTTGTGGGGTGGCTGAAATGGTTGGGCCTGTTGATTTTGACAAGAGTGTGGATTATTGGCAACAAGATAAGTGGAGCGGACAATTTCCTGTCAAGTGGCACATAATTAAAGATGTTCCCAACAGTCAGTTTCGACACATTGTTCTTGAAAATAATGACAACAAGCCTGTGACCAACAGTCGAGATACTCAGGAGGTAGGAATCTTAGGATCAATATTTTTTCCTGAAATTATGTATAATCCTTTTACTGTTCTTATTTTTTTAGTTTTAAAATGTTTCGATTTGGGGAGAATAGAAGTTGAAATAGACGTGGTGGGCCTGTGATGTATCTACCCATAAAAGTTAAGACATTAATATTTCAAAAATTTTTAAGTTTAGCTGTTTATTATCTTGAGAAATCATCTCATGCTTCTAGATATAATCTTTGTTTTTTAGATTCATCATGTGATGCCTTCTTTCTAATAGTTTATGTATCTCATATTCCTTGATGACTTAAGTTTACTTAATTTGTTTTCATCAGTTTCGTCTAAAACTTGCAAATGGGTTTCCAATTTCGTTTTATTATCAGCAGTTAAAATTTCATTGTCATTAAATGCTCGCTTTGACAGTAACCCTCCACTCACATTTGTTGTTTCTTGCATCTATGAATTGGAACACCCCAGGTAAAATTGCAGCAGGGGATTGAAATGTTGACCATTTTCAAGAATTATGAAGCCGAAATGTCTATCCTTGATGACTTCGATTACTATGAAGACCGGCAAAAGATCATGCAAGAACGGAAGACAAGACAGCAAGCCAGCCTGATGCCTATGCCGGTTGGAGAAGGTGAACGCAAAACTTCTGCTCCTGCTAACACAAATGGTGATTTTGTGAAGCAGATCTCAAAGAGCTTTGCACAAGTTGTTCGCTTAGAAGACAATAGCACTGAAGTGACGGCAACCGATAGAGGTAGTTTAGCCACTGATGGCTCTAATGGTACTGATGATGGTATTCCTGTGACAAGCTCTTCACTATAAACCAGTTGGGAAGGCGACATACCGTATCGTGCTGGAAAGTCTGAAGCACTCTGAAGTATTTGGTGGTCACTAACTGGAATCATGCTTGCTTTACCTTATTACCTTTGCTGGAAATTGCTACTGGTGTCATTAAAATGATTGGAGTTTATAGTGTTTCTAAATGGGAAAAAAAGGTTTTTCTGAAGAATACATGGCAACATAAAAGGGTGGCTTTTCTCATGTATAATGTTTGTTGAGTGTGTCCCTTTTATTTGTAGTTTTCGTTTGTTCTCTCCCTGCACCACACTTGCTTATTTGAGAAGACTATCTTATCTTTCTCTTTTTCCCCTTTTTTTCATTTTAGTAATAATTTTGGGTCAGGGTAGTTTGTTAGTTGTGTTATATTTCAATATTTGTAAAGATCCCTTGTCTTTTTGTGGGCATTTCAATAAAGCAAGCTAGCACCTTGGAATGAAGAACCCTGTAAGCTGAAAGTACCTTTATTCTTGCCTTGTTCTGGAGGTGATCTCCTGGCAATTGATTTCAGGTTGAATGACAAACATCTTGCGGGATTTTAAGAATAATTTAATTAATAAAAATGTCATAAGAATAAAATTTAGTCTTAGTAGCTTAAATTCTTTTTTGTATAAATTTGTGATTTTATGAACACTAATTTATTTTGAAAAGTAAGTATGAATTGAAATGGGTTAAATGGCTCTTTTATTCTTAAATTACAATAAGAGTATTGAGTATTCTAAATTATTAAGTAGAAGGAGAATGTTTTCTTTAAAGATTACAAAAGAAAATGCACCCAAAAAAAAAGATTATAAAAGACAAATAACGTTTTCTTAGAGATGTCAAAATTGACTGTGAGGAAATATTTGAAAGAATGTGCTAGTTTCACTTACTATACTGACAAGTTGGTGTGCAGCAAGGACAATTTTTCTATCTAGGTGGCAACTTTGAATTTTACTTGAGGAAAATCAATCTTCTTGTGGAGATTTCAAAACTTACTTTATATACACACACACACAAACATTTTTGATTTCATATAATTTAATTTCTATAGTTTTAATTTATTATTATTTTGATTTTGAATTTTGACTCACTACAATTTAATTCTTATAAATTTATTCATTTTATAATTTAATTTTTAATTTTTATTAAAATTTAATTTTAACTATTTTATAATTTAATTTTTGAATGTTAGTCAAGCCTTCAACTTTTTTATTCATTTAGTGTCAATAACATTTAATTTAATTAGGCTTTATAAAATTCAACCTGGCATTTTCCATTATGTCATGTGGATTATATTATTCTCAATTTTAGTGGAATATTCTTGACCAGAAAAAAATGGGAAAAACTTGAGCAACAAATTTTTGTTTGGATTGACGTCCAAAACATTGTTATCCGGAAAGGGGGAAAAAAACAAACCGGCGATAATTTCTCCAAAAGAAATCGATTGTAGGAGTTGTGTACTAGACTCCAAGCTCCCATCGGGTGTATCACCAGATAACCAGTCTGGGGGATAAAGAAGATTCCGAACGGTAGACAAATTTAGAATTATGATTATCGTTAACATCATGGCAATGACGGTGAACAGTGTGTTGGAGGCAACATCGGAAGAACTTTCTCGGGAAAACCTCTATGGTGGTTGGGCAACGCTTATTGTGCTATTTATTTTATTGATGCTTTGGCAGTTTAGAAGGTTTTTCCTGGCCTATTCTTCTCCATCCAAATCCGTTTTGGTTTCAGATTCTTTCCAACGATTGAATTCCAAGTTCAGGTAGAGTCGTTCACGTGACTACTCTTGTTTGTTCTTTGTTCAATTTTCCTGATTTTTCTTGTGCACCATAAAAAAATAGTGTTGTTTGGCGGTTGAGTTTCCTGAAACTATGTGTTGGTGTCTGTATTGAATTGGTGTTTTCATGCCCTGGGGAGCTTCTTTTCTATCAGGTTAAACTTACATGAACGGTTTCCTGAAACTATGTGTTGGTGTCTGTATTGAATTGGTGTTTTCATGCCCTGGGGAGCTTCTTTTCTATCAGATTAAACTTACATGAACGAACAACGAGAAAAGGTTAACGCTTTAGTGATGTCTGCTGATTGATGTAAATCCTATTTTATTTTACTGCTTAGTACTTCTTCATGTCCTAATTATAAGATAAAGTTGACTTTTTTTTTTTTTTTGGAGAAACAAAGAAGTTAATTAAATTATTTTAGAGTATTTTTATTTTTTTCTTCAAACTAATTAGTTTAATTAATAAACTAATATATAATATAAGGATACATAACATATGATATGATTAAGTAACTTATTTAGCATTCTTAATCTCTCCAAACAAAAATCAACTTTATCTTATAATTAGGACCGGAGGTAGTAACATTTTTCATTTAGATATTCAGAGGCTAGAATATGCTTATAATCGGCCAATATCAGTCATTATTTAACATTTTTACCTGCAGGAATAGCTTAACTTTGCTCCATTCAGTTAATCAGTTAAAAGAAGTATATATAAACAATACGTATTATCAGGTGAACTTACACTTGAATTTTACATAAATTTTAACTTCGATAAGCTTACTTTCCGCAAGATAACTTCCTTTTTCTGTGAATAGGCTCTTGTGTTCTATCAATACACAAGTGTAGGACAACTCCCATTTGCGATCAACTCTTCCAATTTTAATTTTCTTATATGAAATGGCATTTTATTAGTGTAAGCACCAAGAAGATTTAAGAGTTGATAAACTAACTCTTGATTTTATTGGATTGATCGAGAGTAGAAAATTGGTGGGTTGCTAGTTTTTGGATTCTAGCTTTCTAGGGCAATCCAGGGGAGTAGGGGTGGTGGTTTTCGAAGGAAAGGGTTTTTATTCACTAATTTCTGCTAAAGTAACAGGTCTGAGCAGGTAAGAGAATTGGAGAGAACAGAAAAGATAGCTAGGGTTATTATGTGAAACTTTAGCAGGTAGATGTAAAGTTGAGAAATTTCACATGGTCAGCCAGGAGAATAACAATTTTCTTATTAAACTTACATGCTTCCTCTTTATCTAGAACTGCTTATTGAGATTGGAATGATACTCTATTTTAGTTCTGTGAGGACCATTGGATGGGAATTTTCATTTTCAATTTTTTCCTCAACTTCCTGAGTTGTTAGCATTTTATTTTACTTTTTATCATAGTTTTTGTCTTTGCTGTTATTTATGAGCATTGAATTAGGTGCATCATGAGTGATTAATCATTCTTGGAGTTTTGTTTTCTTGCAGAATATCAGAATTTGTGACAGATGAAGATTTGAAGTTTCTGATGGAAAACTTAGATGAGAAGTTCCATGAAAGTGATAAGTGGGAAACTGTTGCTGATAAAAGTAACCAGAACCTGTCCTACTATGCAAAATGCTGCAAGCCAAAGGTAATGATAATGTCATGTTGATTTTATGAATTTTCTATGTCTGTTGGTCTGAAGTTTATAATGTTATAATTGGTATATGCTAAGTAATACAACTAACAAGGTCCTACACTTTTCTTTAACACTCACAATGTACAGGCTGCTATACACAAATTGAGACTGAAACCGCTACTTGACACATTTGCATTTGCTCTACCTCTCATCCTTGGATCTTTCAACTTATTTCATTAGTAGCTTGGTATGTTCATGGTAGGGAGGGTAATTAAGGAAAAAAAGCAAAAAAATTTTTAGCTGATCCTTTCCTTTACACACCATGGAACAAAGTCATTATGTGTTTAATCTTGTTGACAAAATTAGTTCATAATTAGTGGTCAAGGACTCAAGGTGTCAGGAGATTTCATCCTATTCATTTTTGTCCTTTGCAAGTGTAACCCTTACATTCTATAACTTGTAATTGAGCATTATCTACATAGATGTTACATTCCTTCTGGTTGTAGAACACTGTCTTGCAGATTCTATGTAGATGTTATATTCCTTCTGGTTGTAGAACACTGTCTTGTAGATTCTATGATATTGTATAGTTATTATTACATTAATGTTGCAGGATGGTCCTCTGAAGTACTTGAGCATGACTATGTTTAATGAGGTTTCGTTTGAGGTGCTAAGAGACTTCTACCTGGACAATGATTACAGAAAGCAGTGGGATAAAACTGTGGTCGAGCATGAGCAGCTACAGGTGGATCAATCTAGTGGTGTTGAAGTTGGTCGCACGATAAAAAAGTTTCCTCTTTTGACCCCTAGAGAATATGTGCTGGCTTGGAAATTGTGGGAGGGAAGGGATAACACATTCTACTGTTTTATAAGGGTAATGCACCTAATCTTGGTCTGGCCTTGCAATTAATTGTGTTCAGTGACTGATCTGCCTTGTGCACATTATGCTTCAGATGTTTGTGATTCATTCATCTGTGGCATATTATATGGAAATTGTCGCATCCACAATCCCCCCAATAAAAAAATGCCTTCTGATGTTATATCATATGACCAGGAAATTACATAAGAGTAGGTAACCATAGATTAAATAGCAAACTATCCCCCGGCCCAAAAAAATAAAATCTTGGTTGGTTTGGAGAAAATAGGTACTTTCTTCTGATGGTGACAGGTTTCTATCTTCAGGTTGCTCCATTTGTTAGTAAGAACTACATGGACAACACAGTCACAGATTATGTTGAAAGTCAATAATAAATATTGTTGAAGGACATTGTAATTGTAATTATGAGGGTTGCATAAGAAACTGTTTTTTTTTTCGTTTTTTAAGGTATTGATTTTGCTTTATTAGTTCTGGCTCATTTTTCAACTAGCTTCTTTTTGCCCTGTTTCTGGTTATGATTCTTTTTAGGAATGTCAACATCCTTTGGCACCATATCACAGAAAATATGTGCGCGTTAAATTTTTCAGATCTGGCTGGCGAATCAGAAAAGGTAGGCTACTGGCTTGTTTGTTTACTTTTTATTTTCAGATCTGGTTGATACATTTACATTTAAAAGTTATTATTTGATCCTGAGGAAAGAAAAAGGTGAAAATATTCCAAATTAGTGTGGCTTATTTTTTTGAAAAAATTCTACTAAATTGAAATGGATATCATGACAACCTATTTACATGTTCACATTGAAAAGCTTGCTCTCATTCACTGGCACTTGAACTCCATTTTTACTTAATTTGATTGTTTCTCAACAGTGTAATACGGGTAGCTGAGTGAATGAGATTTAGATATAAAGATATTGTTATATGACTAGCATCTATTTAAGTACAGTACCTGGTAGAAATGCTTGTGAAATCACAATGTTTCATCAAGAAGATGCCGGTTTGAATACGGAGATGGCAAAGCTGGCTTTTAACAGGGGCATATGGGGTTATGTGTGCAAGATGGATAATGCACTTCGCAGGTATTCTAGTCGATCAAGTTCAGTTACCACTTCAGCCAACCTAATGCAGAAGGTCAGTGCTGTTAGTGCACATATAATCATGTGATTACGAGTTATATACTGAAGTAGAAGTTCTTGTGTTTCAAAGTTGATGCCTTGTATTGTATTTATGGGTTATTTGCTCGAGGTGCTATGCTAGCCTTATGGTCTGTTTGGTTTTTGGAAATGATGATCATGGAGTAGAATAGAGTGGAATGTTGATTGCCATGAATTTGTTTGGTTTGATAGTAGGAATGCTGGAAAGAAATTTATTTTTTATAATTAGTCACCCGGTGGGAGTCTTTTGCTCTGGCCCACCCTTTTTTTAGTCAAATAAAAATAAAATTTAAAGACTGGATTGGCTTCTCAATTTTTCCCTTTTCTTCTTTGCTCTTCTTCCCATTTCTTCCTCTTCCCTTTGTAGCAAATACCCTGCATTGAAGACTGACCGCTGCCACCTCTACCCCCGGTGTCACTGCAACCACCCTTCTACTCCTTAGTCCTTTGCCCTCAATCCCTCTTCTCTTTGTGGCCAAAAGCCAGAAATCCCTCATCTCTCCATAGCCAGAATCGCTAAAAATAAGTCTAGTAAAACCACCAAAAATTAAAGGAGAAACTGGTAAAGCCTGGTAGATTTGGCAACCCAGATCAAAGAGGAAACTTTGTAAAAAAATTTCTGGATTGGGTGTTTGGCGTTTGAATCTGCACTGGAGGAGCTTTGTAGATGATGCTGGTCGCTGGAGGGGTGCAGGAGGGTGTGGATGAGACGGTTGGGGCTTCTCATAGTGGAAGATTCAATATTAAAATAGGGAGGATAAGAGGAGTGAGGTAGCTTTGGGATAGAGGGTTCAGGAATGATCATTCCTCTCATTTTTTTGAGGAATGATGATTCTAAAAACGTGGTGATTATGGTTTCTGTAGAGAATATATTCTTACAACCAAATGGCTCAAAGTGCAGGAATCTTGTAGGATTCCATTCCTATCCATAAAAATTCTGCCAACCAAACATCACCTTAGGTTCTTGTCTGCATGATATTACTTCGGATGACACTATAGCTTTTCTGTTGATAGGTTCGTGTTAGCAATTAATTTGGGCAGGCTTGATGTCTTGGTCTCTGCTTTTGAGGTCCAATCATTTTGGGTTAATTTGGATTTTCTTTTCTTTTGATTCAGCCCTTTTGGCATTTTAATATCTTTGGTTTCTCATCATGAGTAAGAAATGTTGGTCCTCAAGGCTCGTTATGGTTACTTCTCTCTCTCATGGGGCAATTATACATCTGTTTGTACCTTTTCTTTGGCAGTTTTGAATTACATTTCGTTTGCAATTAAACTCTAGAAAGAGTTAGGCTAATAATTCTTAATTTTTTTGGGCCAGAAATCAAACTCTAGAAAGGCTAATAATTCTGGATTTGATTCCTTGTTTTCTTATTATGAGAATACATGTTCAATTTTAGTGTCTTGATTTAACTTTGGGCACCAATGACATAAAGATTGACTTGCATCCCTGATTGACAAAATCCTCTCAATTAAAAATAACCCTGACATTTCATCAGGAAAAAAAAAACCCTGACATTGATTTTAAATCCTTAACACCACTTTACTTTTACGTTTTACAATGCCTGATGCATTGGACAACCCTTGTTTTTCTTCAACAAAAGATTCTGATTTCTTAGTAACCCTGACAAATCCTAACCTCAATTTCTCATCAAATCTTCTTAATAAAAAATAACACTGACGTTGATTCTGAATCCTTAACAACATTTTACTTTTACATTTTAGAATGCTTGATGCATTGGACTGCTTATATTTTTTCTTTAGTAAGAGATGCCGATTTCTCAAAATCCAAATGCTGATGAGCTTTAGATTTTCTTCCTACTCATATTCAGTGTTGTATTAGTAATGCCCCCAACTAATTATCTAGTCCTTGAAAGAACAATCTTTATCAATTTAATTAACTCTTGATGAAACCTCTTAATTCCCTAGAATATCATTTCCCTTTCTATTTGGTATAAAGCCTCTCAATTTTAGTCTTCGTATTGTTTTTTACTTTGTTTCAGGGGTTGGGTAGTTGTTTGTTTTGTTTTCATTTCCTTGTTTGTCCATAAAAAATGGTCCCATTTTGGTCAAAATGGGATCCTAAAGTTGCAAAAACAATTTGAGATTGGATTAATCTTTCAGGGATTAGATTGAGAAGCTTAATCTTTACAGGATCATTAATTTATTCATTTTTGTTCTGTTGCCAGCATAGTAAATATTACTACCTCTGATCCTTGATATAAGATCTAATTTGTAGTGAAACTCATATAAAGGACCGGAGGTGGTAATTACAATGCAAAAGTCCTAACAAAGAAAATCATATTTCTGTCCTTGAAAGATTGTATTGTCAATTTATTTCTACATGCTTTCAGTGCTCAAGAGGTATTTTATTTTTTTGATGTCACCCTGTCGAGGTTCCAAAATGATACTTACACAATCTCTGGAAACAAATTCTGTGTTTGAAAGAAAGCATCTGCTATCTAAAGTGATTTTTATATCTGTGAAGTATGAAACTGACAATGAATGTATCTCTCATGGACCAAATTATCAGTTTCAACTTCTGTTAAATGTGCTAATTTATAGCCCCCCCACACCCTCCCAACTTCATTTTGTTGTTCAGGACCATCTTTTCATTTTGTTGTTCATGTAATGTATTGTCGAAAGCCATATATTATATATGTATTATTTATTTTGGAAAAAGCTTGATTTTATCTCATACATGGTGACTGATTGACTGAGATGTTGAACTAACCATTACTGAGTAGAATGCAAAGCATGTGATCGTTGGCAAGAAAATTCTGAGTAGGCTAACAATCTTTGTTCCACAGGTACCAACTCGCTTAGACACAATTAATAGTAATGGGGCACATGCTACCATACTCCGTGAACATGTCACAAACGGGTCTCCTAAGAAGACATTATTTAAAAGGCCATCAAGAAAGTTCCTAGCCAATGGTTTGCTGCTTGTTGGGGGTGCGATCTTCCTGTCTCGAGGCCACTCTAGCCTCGGTGCAAAAGTAGCCTTGGCTTACATGCTAACAAAACTTGGCAAGCACGGTGCTACATCAAACCCCAATGAGCAAAAATCAAGGTAGATGACTTCATGCACCAACACTGAAAAAGTGATATGCACTGTGAAAATAATTTTGGAGGGCTTAATCATATGTGTAAATATTTTTACCTGAGAATTACTTAGCTTTTGTGGCTGACAGCAATAAGTTGATAAGTCCAACATATCATTACAACTTGATTTTAAAATTATAATGCCATGAGCATACTTGATGTAAATATTACTTTGTGTTTGTGTTATATGAGAGTAAATATGGTCTGTAGTGATGCCATGACCATGCTCGGTATGCTTAATGTATTGCAGCCAGTATTAGTGATATGCAGGCAAGGCTAGGTAGGTAGACTATGATGCCCTCACAGAAGATCAATAGTGGGGCCGGGCCGAGTGGCTAGAATATTATTTTGCAACTTAACTTGGATAAATTTGTGTCTTATTTTCTTTATGTCCTGTTGAGGACATGTTGGGGAGATGAAGGGAGAACTTAATTGGAGGTGCTTCTTGTAACAAATGGTCTCTTGAATAGTTATTCTTTATTCTATTATTAATATCAACTGTGTGAAAAATGTTTTTTATACTGTACATCAGGAATGATTTTTTTTTTTTTTTTGTGCCTTCAGTACATCAGGAATGATTATCAAGGTATGAGATGATTTATTTTTTGAAAGGTTTAATTTCATACATGCAACCCGTGTGATAATTTTTTAAAAAAAATATTAAGATTAACCTATGAAAAAATGTTAGTAAAATAAATCATACTCTAAATGCAAAATGAATATACCAAGTTTAATAAACATTTTGCAAATTTTAAAAGTGAGCAAGTCTTAAATCTCATGCTAGAGTGTGGTTAAAAAAATCTAATCAAACGTAACATAATCCATCTGATTTAGTAACAGGGTCTTGCTCAAACTCATCAAAGAAAAAATTAATTCACCCCATCTCCCGATCCTAGAACTAAACTTCAGTCTTCAGCCAATATTCCCTATATCTAAACAACACAAATGAAAACACGTGTGCTTAAAAACGCACACAAAAGGAGGAAGAAAAAGTTGCAAAGGCAGGATGAAATAAACTTGGGTATCACCATAAATAGGCTAAACGAATCTAAATTTTCTTATTTTTCTGTAGAAATGGATGAATATTAACATGTCATCCAAATATATTAATTAAAAAGAATAAAACAAAGGGTTAAGGTGAAAAAATGCACATGTGCTTTTTCTCAAAGTGCACCAAACAGCAAATATTTTTTTTAGGTGCAAAAGTAGCTATGTGGTTATATAATAGGTGCAAAAGTCACAGGATTTGTTAAAGGGAAAACGTTGACCGTGAAAAACATATTTGTTGACTAACCGTGATGATGTGGCAGGTTACTTGGAAGATGAAATTGCTGACTGGATTCTTGTAGTGTTTAAAAAAAACTAAAAACACACACATGTAAAACGCTGGCAAAAGCTTGGCAGAAGAATAAAAAATTGAGACATGCTCACTTGGAGCTGAGGGCGAAAGGAATCGAAAAAAATAGAAACAGAGTGGGACGAAAAGGGAGGTCGAAGGAAACACCGACAGTGAAATTAAATCAAGGGCGGACAAAAAGGAAATCGAATCGGAGGGGGAAGGAGGCGAAATCAGATCTGAGGGCGAACACATGGCGTGGGGAAATTAGAACTACAGTTTCAAGTCGGCATTATCTGAACGAGTTGAAGATCATAGGGTTTTAAAGTTTGGGAAGAGACAAAAGGAATCCCAGGTAAGCACTGATTGAGACCCATAAATGTTAGTTTTTTTGTCGTGGCTACAGTGAAATGGCTTGAAGAGGGGACAACACAAGAATATATGTGTTATTATGCCGACCCACAAACAAAATTCCCCATACCCAATGAAAAAGAATTGAGAATGTCAAGGGTTGCAAGCTCTAGTGCCCCAGAGGGTTCAAGGGTAATTCAGTTTGGGCCTTGTAATATCCCGATTTGTAATTAGGGCTAATGAATATGATAATCATTGTAATTAGAGTGATTAAGCACTTTTGGAATTAATGTAATGAGAATCTTGAGAATAAACACTTGTGGTATTTAAGATTAATGGTTGAGATTCATTGATAATGGGTCGGGATCCTATGTTTTGCGGTTGTGTGAGCTCTTTGATGGAGTGCTTAAGATGTGGACATGTGGCATGGTGTGAGTCATAGGATGAAGCACTAGAAGACAAAACCTCACTTTTCTCTCACTTTCTCTCTCCTATTCGGCTAAGCATGGGCAAGGAAGAGAAGGAAGTGTGTAGCTTCATCATCATTGCTCCATCTCTCTCTCATCTCTTCTCTCTTTCTCTCTCCATTTCGCTGAAGCAAGCAAGGGAAGAGGAAGAAGAAAAGCTTGAATCTTGGTAAGTTGTGATCCTCTTTTGCTTAGAACCTTTTCTCTAATATTGTTCATCTCAATGAGAGCTACATTGTGATGATTGTAGAGCCTTGAATGGTGTTGATTGGGTTTTTGGCCGAAATTGAAAGTTGAGGAATCAAGGTTCTGAATTGAGCAAAGAGAAGAGGTAGGTATTTTGAGCATTTTGATATATTGTTTGTGAATTGTGGATAAGTTGGGAAAAATCTGGAAATTTGCCCTAATTTGCACCAAATGTGGATTTTAGGAGTTTCATTGTGGTTGATGTTAAAAATGAGTTAATGATTAAGTTATTTGATTATTGGAAATAATCTGAAATGATGGAAATGTGTTAAGGGAAATTTGGAGAATGTGTATCATGAGACCTTAATGAATGATTGTGGTCAAATTGGTTTTTAGAGTGTTTATGAAGTTGCCATTGTGTTCCCTAAGTAGTGCCAAGAATGTGTGAGCTTTTGGTAGAGTTTGGGAACCTTTGGGAGTGAATTTGACCATCTGGTGTTTTTCTGGTTTTTTGCATTTCTGGGTCTCGGATGAGCATCACTCGAGCACAGGATGATCATGCTCGAGTGATGGGAGAAGTTTTTCCCTGTTCTGCTTCGAGTGCGCCTGGAACTTATGGGCAATGCTCGAGCACATCGTTTTGTGCTCGAGTGAGCGAAGAACCTGCTCGAGTGAGCTTGGTCTGCTCGAGTGAGGGTGTGAGTCCAGAGTGAAGGGTGTGCTTTCGGGTCTTCACTCGTGGGCTGATGCCAAGAGTGAGCTCTGTCACTCGCGGGCATAGCCGTTTCACCCAAGCACTGGGGGTCATGCTCGAGTGAGAGTGTGCTTCAAGTGGGAGTTGTACTTTCGGGTTCTCACTCGCGAGTAAGGTGCTCGAGTGAGCCTTCTCACTCGCGGGTGTGAGGTGTGTGCTCGAGCACATATGGCTGTGCTCGAGTGATTCCGTGCTTGGAGAGCTTTGGTGTGCTCTCGGGTGCTCACTCGCAGTCTCACTCGCTATTGTGCTCGAGTGATGTCCGTACTTGTGCTCGAGTGAGAGCATCTGTGCTCGAGTGAGATGACCAAAAATCAGTGTTTTGCCTTCGAGTAAGGAGTCTTTTGGGTAGTTTCTTCCAACCCTTTAGGCATATGTTTAGGCCTATTTTAGTCACCTAAAGAGTCCTAAATGATAACCAACATAGAGTATTATTGAAATATACATATGGAAAAGAGATTGATTGGTTGTCCCTAATTGATATAGGATTTGACATTTGTCGCCCTCGTGAGGCCACGGTGCCGGAGCCAGTCAGGAAAGATACAGGTAGTGACTCTATCTTTATACCTTATGTGATGTATGATATGTGTGCTATATCATTGTGATTAAATGGATTTTTGTATGCTGCAAGTTTTGTGAAAACTTTGTGTGGAAACACCGCTATACCAATAGTCCCTGAGTCGCTAACAACGGTTCGGGTGAAGGTCGTATGCCTTCCCGGCGGTAAAAGGGGATGAGGTTAGGGTGTCATATATGTTTTATGTGATATTGTGGTAGCACCGCTATACCAATAGTCCCTGAGTCGCTAACAACGGTTCGGGTGAAGGTCGTATGCCTTCCCGGCGATAAAAGGGGATGAGGTTAGGGTGTGATATTTGTGAAGGCCGACGGGCCATTGTGAAAGCCGAAAGGCTATATGTGAGCCGTGTGGCTATTTGTATGCACTGCCACGCCAACAGTCCCTGAGTCGCTAACAACGGTTCGGGTAAAGGTCGTATGCCTTCCCGGCGGTAAAAGGGGATGAGGGTGGAGTGAGTTTGTGTTGCTGCTGATATGAGATGATGTGTTTGCATATTATATGATTGCATGTGGTATGAAATAGTTGTTACTACGGGGATTCTTTAGAATCTCACCCTTCCAAATGATTAATCTTTTCAGACAGGGCGAGTGGTTCGAAAGGGAAGCGGACAACCAGGAGTAGTTAGGCTTACTCCGAGATCTAAGTGGTAGTTGGTTATTATAGTGTTGGATTTGGGATTGCAAGTTGTACATCTAATGTAAATAAATATTTTGGTGATGTAATCCCCTTGTTGGGAAACTTTGAACCCAAGTTATATATGTAAGTAACCCGGGGTTTGCCGGGATTTTGGTTTCCGCACTTTGATATTTATTATGTACTCTGATTTCTCAAGTAATTATATCCGCATGTGAATGTGAGACCAGGATTAAGTATGTTTTAGAAATGATTTTGAAATACCCCATCTTGGGATGAGGGATTATGAATTGTTATTTCATCTTATTGGTCTCTATTTCATTTAAATTTTGTAATCCGGATGTAATTACGGTGAGGGGGTTACAGGCCTCAATCGTCAGACTTACCATTTCAGCCACGATGTCTACAGTGGCAGGGGCAACCATGTGTCACAACAAGACAGCTGTTTGCACAGAGACAGCCAAATTCAAAAGACAAAAGAGACATCAAATTCACTACAAAAAAACATGTTATTACCGACGAAATTACCCACGGAATTATTTCCGTCGGTAATTTCCTACGATTTACCGACGGAATTACCAACGGAAAAAAATTCCGTGGGTAATTACCGACGGATTACCAACGGAATTTTTTCCGTCGGTAATTACCCACGCTTTACCCACGGAATTCCGTGGGTAATTTGAATGAGAAATTACCCGCAGAATTCCGTGGGTAAAGCGTGGGTAATTACTGACGAAAAAATTTTCCGTGGGTAATTACCGACGGAAAATATTCCGTGGGTAATTTCCGTCGGTAATTACCCACGGAATTTTTTCCGTCGGTACCCACGGAATTTTTTCCGTCGGTAATTACTCACGCCTTACCCACGGAATTCCGTGGGTAATTTGAATGAGAAATTACCGACGGAATTCCGTGGGTAAACCGTCGGTAAAACTAATAATTTTTTATCATATTTTAATAATTTATATAAAATAATAAAAATAAAAATAATCTATAACAAATAAAAATTTAAATATTATAAAATTAATATTTAGTATAATATATTAAATATATATAATATTAATAATAAAAATTTTAAATGAAATAAAAAAATTAAATATTTTAAACTTTATATCATAAAAACAAAATATATAATTATATATAAATATATATTTAATATTATATATCTTTATATTAATACTAAATATTTAAATGAAATAATAAATTAATAAAATTTAAATTTATATTATAAAAAACGAAATATATAATTATTTATAAGTATATATGTAATTTTGTATATATTTATATTAATATTAAATATTTAAAAGAAATTAGAAATTAAAAAATTTTATATTATAAAAAATGAAAAATATAATTATATATAAATATATATATTTAATTATATATATTTATCTTAATATTATATTTGTTTTTAAATTATTACATTATATATATTATTACGTGAATAAATAACGCAAGGTTAAAGCAGCTCAACTGGCAAAGGCATCAGAACACATATCAAAAGGTCCAAGGTTCAAATCCCACCTTCGTCATAAAATGCAACAATTATCTCACAGAGACACGTGGCGCAATGTTAGAGGGACACGTGGCCCTTGCTCAGGGGCTGACGGGGCCAGATGTGGGGGTGGGCGGTGGGGGGCTTTCGGTGATGTCCACGTGGCCTTTTTTAAGATCGCCACGTGGAATTTTTTTTTTAAAAAAATAATATTAAATTACCGACGGATTACCCACGGAAAAAATTCCGTCGGTAATTACCCAAGGAATTTTTCCGTGGGTAATCACCGACGGAATTTTTTCCGTGGGTAAATTCCGTGGGTAATTACCGACGGAAAATTTTCCGTGGGTAATTTCCGTGGGTAATTTCCGACGGAATAAAAATCCCGTCGGTAAATCAATTTGTCACGAATTTTTTAGAGACGGAAAAAATTCCGTCGGTAATTCCGTTTCCGTCCCTAATCCGTGGGTAATTTGATTTCAGAGACGGAATTCCGTGGGTAATTTCCGTGGGTAATTTGCTGTTTTTTTGTAGTGAAAGAAGAGTGCTATGTAGTTTTTTGTATATTCCTAGCACTTTTGTAAATGTCATTTGGGTTTTCTTTTAGAACCTTATGTAGAGGCTATTTTGGTTACATGTCTAGGTGAAACTGAAACACTCAAGTATGAAGTATGATTTTATGTAGCTTTTGTTAAAATGTAAATTACACTCTACCAGCTTTATGTTAATGTTTAAGCACTCTTAAAAGTTTGTATGCTTTACCTTTTCTCCGTTTCCCTTTCCCGGATTGTGTAGAACACAATTTAGAATTCAGTAATGCACAATAATAGGGAATATCTGGCCAAGATGGCTTCGTTTTATTGATTCAAAATCCTTACCACTTTTTCTTTTCTCGTTCACTAGTCGTTCACAGTGATCCTTTATGGAAACCTAGTGCTTCCAAGACTCAACATTTTGTATTGAACGTTATATTACTATTTAAATAGTTTGAATAGTTTTATTACTATTCGAATAGTAATAAAACTATTCGAATAGCGAATAGAAATTAAAAATATTCACTATTCGCATAGTTTTTTTACTATTCGAATAGTTAATATAAACTATTAACTATTCGAATAGTTAAAAACTATTAGAATAGTTTTTAATAGTTTTTAACTATTCGAATAGTTAATAGTTTCTATTAACTATTCGAATAGCCATGTGTTCGCCCTCAGATTTGATTTCGCCTTCTTCCCCCTTTGATTTGGTTTTCTTTTTGTCCGCCCTTGATTTAATTTCACCGTCGGTGTTTCCTTCGACCTCCCTTTTCGTCCCACTCTGTTTCTATTTTTTTCGATTCCTTCCGCCCTCAGCTCCGAGTGGGCATGTCTTAATTTTTTATTCTTCTGCCAAGCTTTTGCCTGTGTTTTACATGTGTGTGTTTTTAGTTTTTTTTAAACATTACAAAAATCCAGTCAGCAATTTCATCTTCCAAGTCACCTGCCACATTATTACAGTTAGTCAACAAATATGTTTTTCACGGTCAACGTTTTCCCTTTAACAGATGCTATGACTTTTGCACCTATTATATAACCATATAGCTACTTTTGCACCTAAAAAAAATATTTGCTGTTTGGTGCACTTTGAGAAAAAGCATATGTGCATTTTTGCACCTTAACCCTAAAACAAACATACAAAAAATATTTTTAAAATAGGTGTAGGAGTTTACAAGATAAATAAAGGCTAAATATACAGGGATATTAATAAAATTTTAAATAGGAAAAATAAATAAATGTATAGGAAAATAATTGGCGTGGCCTCGTTTGCTGCTTGCCCCACGGTTAGTAGCCTCAACTTTTATATAGAAGATAATATACAATAGACATAAAGAGAAAAACTGTTATGAATATATATATATATATATATACACAAAGAGAAAAATCAATGAATTATCTGGTGTATCGGATATAGTGGCCACCTATTTCGGGGAGTTATGAGATTTTTTAATGGAAGTTGCTTTGTCAGTTAAGATGATAAAGAGGGTACGTGGCGTGTTGTGCTTGATCCCTACTAGTGACCTCTACTTTTATATAGATGAATTATAATAAAAATAAAATAAAATAAAAAATAAAGGGAGTTGCTTTGTCAGTTAAGATGGAAAAGAGGGCACGTGGCGTGTTCTGCTTGATCCCTACTAGTGACCTCTACTTTTATATAGATAATAAATAATAAATGAATTGGATTATAATTGAAACATGCTGGTACGTATACCACTGATTATTATCCTCGTGTGTGTCTGAGGGCCCACCCAAAAAAACATGGTCACGGTAGAGTAGGTCCTTGGTTAACAATCACATTAGAGGACTTTCTTGGAGTGGACTCTTGCAGTTACCGAATCTTGTTCTTCATAAATTTTTATTTCTTAACTTACAATTTCCAGTTTATTGAGATTAATTTAATTGATTGAATTTTACCTCTGGTTCTACTCTATTGAATTTTGGAACTTCAAGACAGAATTGTTGATGCACTTGAATTTTTTGGACTTCATTTATGTCAATATTCAAATGTTATGTTAGTTGAATAGAATATAATCTTTTGACATGATCGCATGTTTGAATGACATTGAAAGATTAGAGTAGAGAAAAAGAGATCTAATGCTAAAAAGTTGCACTTTATGTACGTTCAGCATTCTTAATTGATGTGATACAAATATAAGTAACATTGAATATATATTTTTAATGTATTAGTTGAAAGAGAGTTAATAATTTAATTTTTTTTTTTTTACAAGAAAGAGGAAAAATGAAGAAATGGTTCCTATAGATTGCAAAATGAAAAAATGGTCCCATAGAGTTGTTAATACAGGCTCCTGGAGTTGTTAATGAGTTGTCAATACAGGCTCTTGGAGTTGTTAATGGGACCATTTTTTCATTTTGCAATCTACAGGGATTATTTTTTCATTTTTTTTCTTCTATGGGACCTAAGTGTAATTCTCCCAAAAACTTTTAAGATGCTTCACAAACTAAGTGCATGATGTGCACATAAATAATCTTAGCCATTTATAAAATATAAAATCATGATCCTTAGATGAAAACCAATCCAACCATCTCCTATGACTACAAATTTGTTTGAATGTTTACAGAAATAATTCTGGCTGAAAAAAATATGTATATGAATACATCCCTACTTATATTTTCATATATAGCGTTATTGTTTCTCTGTTTTATGCTGTAAATTTTCACAAGTAGTGAATTATTTTTATATTTTGAGTTGTAAATTTTTATAGGTATTGTTGTTATTTTTCTCTAGAAGATGGAACAATAAATGAGCCAGGAGGTCCTGCAGTTTGTTACACAAACAATAATAGAATGATTTAATTAAGAAAACATCATAAGTTTATATATTACTACTATTAATTAAATAATCACTTAATAGAGGGAATGGCATACACGAACCTTGTCAGAAACATATTGACAAAGAAAGACCTTGGATTTTGAAAATAATATTTGGATATGTTTAAAATACCTATCATGAGCAACCAAAGTTTAAGCCTATCATGAACCACAGTTTTGGCCTCTACTAGTTGGAAGTCTAATAATTTTTGAAAAACTTGAATTCCAAATGTAAAAGCTAGAAAGTTAATCTATCTATCTACAAGGCACATTGGTAGGTTCGCTGTGTGACACGCTTTAGATCTACCTGTCACCTATAATATCATGTGCTAGATAAATTAAAATATTTAATATATTATTATTATTATTATATATTGATAACTTCTGGAGATATGTGGTCACCCGCAATTATATCATTTCAACGTCCTCATTCATTTTTAAAATCTAAACCTAAAAAATTTTGAACCCATATAAATTGAAATATTTAATCTATTATAAAAATTTGCTAACAAATTTTATGTATATGTCGTGATTCTAAAATTATGATATACTTAAAAAATAACTGAAAAACTTTACATGTATTATATAATTTCTATGGTAAGAGTAGGAAAGCCAAGTCTTAATTTTTTTAACAATCTGAATAAACAAATTTTACATAGATAATTATATAATCTCTAATTTTTCCTCTCTATTTTTTTTTGATAATCTCTAATTTTTCTCTTTACATTAATATTATATAATTATCTATATAAAATTTGATTATTTGGATTGTTAAAAAAATTAGGCAAGTTAAAAAAGTTATCATGGTTTCAAGAAAATTTATTAAGTTATCATGGGTGTATATGAGGATTCAATATTTAAATTTTTAAAATAGATTAAATATTTTAATTTATCCTGTCTGCATTCAAAATTTTAATTATTTTTAGATTTTAAAAATGAATAAGAAATTTATAATAATGCAATAGAGTGGCCACATATAATAATAATAATAATAATAATAATAATAATAATAATAATAAATAGTTTAATTTATTCAGCATGAGACGCTACCAAGTGGCATTCAAATAGGCATTCTACTTGTTATACAGCCACCTACTACCAATATCCTTTTTTTATGGAACAAGTGGCCCTCCTATTATAGCAAACCCTACTAATGTTGCTCACATTATATAAGTAATAATAGATATTATACTATTTAATTATTGAGCATGAGAGACTAAAATATGATTGTAGTTAAGCTGTGTTGCTTAATGAATCTTTAGTCAGTTTGGATAACCAACTTTGGATAGCTAAAATATGTTTGGAACATTATTAAAAACATGATTTAAGTATATTAAATATGGAGCTTGTTTTATATTAGGAAATGATTCATTTTTTAAAGATAAGGAATACAATGAGCTTTAAGTTAACGGAGTTCAAAGATTAGGCATGAATGTTGTGAGTTTTTCTGTTCCCTATTTCAGTCAGTAAAGGTTTCAAAGAAGATAATTAAGTTTGTTAAAACTTTTAAGGCATTGAAGGTATTTCAGTATAAAACAAATGTTTTGGGCAGTTATCAAAGGAGTGTTTATACGTTTAGAAGATACATAAATGTTGATGTTATATGATATATTGTTGTTAACAGCATTAGGATCTAAATTGTTGAAGCTTGAAATTGAATTTAAGTGTTGTTTTGATGTTCCTAAATGTTATACAAGTGACTCAAAGTGTTAAAGTATGTTTAGGGATAGTTAATCAATCAGTAAACATGCTGTTTTGAGTGGCCAAAGTGGTATCCAAAAGCTAGAGAATTTTATGGACATAACATATAAGAGTTGTCCAAAAATTCTGCAAAAGAAAGTGTTTTTATTTGAACAATATGACATGTCTTAAGTTGTTTTGATTATGGTGAGATAGCTCCAATGAAAACTAAAAACTCTAAAGCTTTATGTTGAAGAAATATTGTTGTTTCATGGTGCTGAAGTATCAAATTTTTAATTATGAAAAAAAGAGAAATTAAGAGTTGTGAAGGTGGAATTTTATTTTGAGTAGTTGTGATGATGTTGTTTAAGCTATTTGAAGGATGTCTTAAAGTTTTAGGAACAAATACACGATGTTTGAGTTCACCATTGCCCATTAAACATTTTAGATGCTAAGTTGATAATGTTGTGGTTATGATTCATTTGTGGAATTGAAATTGGGGCGAAAATTTCATATAGAAGTTATTGCATGCTTGTAGACGTTAAACACTCTCTAAGATAGTGTTTGACAATTAAATTTGGAATGACTCAATGTTTTGGTACTTTAAATGTGGAACAAATGTTCTAAAATGATCATTAGACTTCTAAATGCTAAAGATGCCTCCATGAAGTTTTTAGTAACTATAGAATTTAAATAAATAGAGTTGAACTTTTACCCTTTGTTCGGCAAAGCAGTTGGGGTGTTGTAATTGTTTTGGTTGAATTTTAAATAGAACAATGGGATTTTGATAGGTTGTGTGTAATGCTATGATTAGTGGTTTGGAAGTGTAATCTCATGGAAAACAAATATTCTGAATATTATATTTAATCATGTACAGAAGGGGTGTATTTATACAAGGAGGGAGAGCCTCCATATTAATGGCTCTTAATGATGATTTCCTAGTCATAATCTCTTATTGATAGAGATACTAATTGATTTCATATTAATTACAATATATTTCGTAACAATCCCCTTTAAGTTAGAGCGTAGATGTTAATCAAGCCCAACTTATTATAAAGATAGTCAACACGAGTTCCATTCAAGGCCTTAGTCAGAAGATCGCCTAATTGGTCACTAGACCACATATATCCTATAGAAATAAAGATCTCCTTGATCTTATCACGTACAAAGTGATAGTTGATCTCAATGTTTTTTGTATGTTCATGAAACACAGAATTGGAGGTTCATTGTAGAGCAACAAAACCATCTTTCTTCATTAACTGATGAATCCACACAATTTCTTACACCGATTGAGCCATGGCTCTATATTTAGCTTCCACAATAGGTTGAGATACCATATCTTGCTTCTTGCTTTTCCAGGATGCCAAATTTCCACCCATAAACACACAATGATCACTCAACTAAGATATTCAAACAAGATCAAAGCAGTCATATTACTCATTCAAACTATAAAAGAACAGCACAACCATATTAAACCAAAAAGGGAATATATACATTTAAATCTCAAACCATATAATCCAATTTAAATCACAATTGGTCAATCCAAACTAAGATAAACAATTCACAATCTTAGTAAATTAACCACATAACATAAAATCTCAACTCAGAAAATCCGTTACATAGTTAAATCAAAAGATTAAAATAAATAATGCCCCTGAATGTATCTCTGGAGCTCAAATCAATTTTCCATCCCCAAGAAGTAAAAAAGAATTTAGCCTCTCATGGAGCTTATCACAGCCACAACTCTATTAGACCTCAAGAAACTCATGAGAGATGAGATAATGAAAGGAGAAGAAGGTGGAAGTGACGGTGGTTGAATGAGGTGTTGGTGAGCTCAGTGGTGATGGCGTCTCTTCTCTCCCAGTCTTGCTTGAAAGTCACGATCTCTAAATCTCCTCTGCGGCTGCGTGCAGGTGCTGATGGATGATCTCACGAAGACTCTTGATGCCCTTTTTATTTTTTTTTGTGATTTGGAATCTCTGTCAAATCCTCTAAAAGTTGCGGAAAAAATCCCTCCAAGATTATATTCAGATCAGATTTCTCAAAATTCTGTATAAGAATCCAAAAAAAACAAATCAATTCTAAAGGTGATCTTCGTATTTTGGGACCCAACTGGCATTTTGTACTTTCGAGGTCATTTTCTGTAATTGTCTCTGATCTTTTCGCAAACAAAAGAATAAGTTCCAGCAGAGATTTTTGGACTTTTGGACCCAATTGGCATTTTCTTAATTTGGGGTACTTTTCTGTAATTTTTGTTCCTGATATTTCCTCCTGAAAGTGACGACTAATATTACAGAAAATACCCCTCTTTCTGTCAGAATTCCCTTGTAGCCACATGCAGAATTTTATTTTCCATTTCAGTTCTTGTAAATCTTTATTTTTTGGTTCTTCATATCCAACTTTCCAAAATGACCTACAATTCAAATCAATATCTTATAATATCTTCATTCAAAATTCAAATTTTAAAAAAGCAATCACAAGATCATAACAAATATACCCTTTAAGATTTATTTTCACACAATCATCTTTAATTCAATTTAATAATAATAATAAATGCTATTTAGCCCAAAAATTAATGATAAAATCCCTAAATATGATATTAAATATTGTGATAAAATTGGGATATATCAGCGAGCCACCATGAGATAGTTCAATTTCCCAATCAGTCTACAATATCTTTCAAGATACACAAATGGTTTAATCTTCTCAGGATCAACATTTTTTCTCACATCCTCAGGCAACTCGTCAAATGGTACTCTGTCATCAATGTCCAAAAACGGATTAGGAATTATAGGAAAGCTACTTGGTACTGCTCCAAGTTTCTTGGTTTCTTTTAGCAAATTAAGAACATATTTCTTTTGTGTCAAAATGATGCCTTTCTTGCTTCACATAATTGCAATTCCAAGATTGTACTTTAGTGGACCCAAATTCTTTGTTTGGAAATGAGAATTAAGAAAGGCCTTGAGTGATGAGATTTCTAATGAATTGCTACCTGTGATCACAATGTCATCAACATATACCACTAAGAGAATCATGTCTACATCCATTCGCTAATAAAACATAGAGTGATCACACTTACTCTGATTCATACCAAATTTCTTAACTACAGAGCTAAACTTGTCAAACCAGGCACGCGAGCTTTTCTTTATAAAGACTTTTGAAGGTGGTATACTTTCCCACGCTCCCTCTGAGCAACAAAACCAAGTGGTTGCACCACGTAAACTTCCTCAAGAAGACCACCATTCAAGAAAACATTTTTAACATCCAATTGATAAAGATTCCAACCATAAGTGGCTGCCATAGAAATGAAAAGGAAGATAGAGGATAGTTTTGCCACAGAGGAGAAGGTTTCGAAATAGTCAATACTGTATATATGAGCATATACCTTGGCAACTAGTCGAGCTTTCAAATGTTTCAAGGTGCCATCAGCTTTCGTTTTAACTGTGAACACCCACTTACACCCAAGAGCCTTCTCTCCAGGAGGTAAATCAACGAGAGTCCAGGTACCTGCTTTATTAAGAGCCATCATTTCTTCCTCCATTGCAGCAAGCCAACCAAGATGGGCCAAGGCTTGGTGAAGAGTGGTGGGAATAGTGATAGAGTCTAAGGATGCTATAAATGAATATGATGGAGACATGTAGTTATAGGAAAAAGAAGAAGATATAAGATAGATGCAAGCACATTTACCTTTTCGAAGGGTAATGGGCAAGTCATTGGAAGGATAATGTTCAGGGACATTATCAAAATCAAGAACAGGCATAGGTACTATTTTAGGCTCAGAGGCAGGTTTGGTAGCAGGAGAGGTGAGGACTTGTTCCGGATCAGACGCCGAAGAGGTCATTGGTAGGCCTTGAACATAATTGACTACATTACCTTCCCTAAGATGTTTTCAATAAACATGATGGAGAGATAGTTTAGTTGGTGCTGAAACAGACGCTTGCACTAGTGGTAAGTGAACCTGATACACTAAGAGATCGTCAAGATCGTCTACTTTGTCACAAGATTGAGGTAGAGAAGAGGAGGGAAAGAATAGAGTCAATTCATGGAAGGTGAAGTCTGTAGACACAATATAACGACAAAGGGGTGGGAGAAAAATACCGATAACCTTCTGAACCCTAGAATAGCTAAGAAAGACACACTTGAGAGACTCGGGATCAAGTTTGGTAACAGTGGGATGAACATTTCAAACAAAACAAACACACTCAGATTTTTGGATTAACAAGAAACTAGGGGTTGTAAGGAAACAGAGTCGTATACGGAGTGTCACCATTGAGAATAGGAGAATGCATATGATTGATAAGAAAACACACAATCAACATAGTATTAGCTCAAAAAGGTTTGGGAACATGCATTTGAAACATTAGAGCTCGGACTACTTTTAATAAATGTCTGTTCTTTTTTTTTTTTCTGTAACACCATTTTGAGCAAGTGTATCTGCATAAGAGGACTGACGAATTATGTTATGCTATAACATATAGTTTTGAAATTGGGCAGAGAAATATTCTTTAGTATTGTTAGTTTATAATGTTTTCTTAAATACACCAAACTAAGTTTTAATTTCAGTACAAAAGTGGCAAAAGTGAGAGAATAACTCAAAATGATTTTTCTTAAATAAAACTAAGTGGTATGAGAAAAATAATTGACAAAAGTAACAAAATACTTAAAACCATACTTGGACTCGACATGACATGGATCCCAAATATTAAAATGGACTAAATCAAAGGGGAGCGTAACCTATTTATTAACATAAGGTGTCAGATGAATATGATAATGTTTAGTAAACTGACACTACTTGCATTCTATAAACGAAAAGTGATGAAACTAAGGATACATTCTTTTTAAAGAAGACAAAGACACAAGACCTAACTGACAATGAATTTCAAAAAGAGACGAAGCACCAAAGCAAGCTACTAAATGCAGTACCTAATCCTCAAGAAAGTAATGGATTATTCATTTCAGAGTACCTTCAGAAATTAAGTTTGTTTTTGGTAAATAGGAAGGTAATTGCGTATATAAATGAAATTTACAAAAATTCCGATCAATTATATTAATACACTCTTCATAATCTAAGTGTTGATTTGAGGACACATTATTGGCCTTTTGTTTCTTAATACTCGGGATGTTTTTGTCATAGTTGTATACATGAATTATATGTGATATTTGAGTGATATAAAGGCTGCAGGAGCTTCTAGACATGGCAAAAGAAACTTCAGTAATGAAATTTCATTAGTGGATCGTAGAGAATTTATTACAAACCTCCTTACTGATAATCCCTCCAGAGGTTCAAGCTCAATTGATAATTTGTTGAAACATAAATCTGAAACATATCCATTTCTTCAAGAAAGAGGTCTTCAGCGTTGGTTCTAAAACTGGAAAAAGCTTAGAAAGAACAAACTGACAGCTATCACTTTTCCTGCTGCTGTTGGATTTTGGCCACGACGAAGGGTCCAACTTTGGTTGGAGAAGCTCTCTAAACTAAAGATAAAGGGATATTGGATTTTTGCTATTGAGCGTAATTTGACCGAGCTCAATAATGGCGTCGTTTGATTTATGTAGCTGACCCCATCTAGTATTCCTTCCTTCCTATTTTCTCTTCACTTTTTTCTCCATTCAAACTTAGCAGTTGGCTATGCACTTTCGTTGTTTTAAATAACTACAAGGGAAGTTGTGCACTTTGGGGGAACTCTGTTTGGTAGTGCACGATATTTGAAGTCCTCTCTGCATGCTCTGTCTTTGATTATTAAATTGAGTTTTCCTTGTTTTGCCACCATTATTTTTAGCTGTTGCTTGTTGAATGATTATTAAATGAATGAGAATTTACTTCTGCAGCTAATACTGTATTTTATATGAATAGGCACTTAATTAGTAGAGGTGAAACTTCGTCACTGAAATTAAGTGTTGGATAAGCTAGATTAGTACATGAACCACAATGGCTCTACCGGTTGGAACTTGGAAGTACAATATTTTATGAAAAACTTGAAAGTTAATTGTTAATAAATAATACAAGACCTGTGTTAGATAATTTATTTTCAGTTGTGTGTGTGAACGTTGGTTTACAATTAAATTGTTTATTATTTGGATATTACAACACAAGTAAACAAATATTATTTGGATTCTACATTATTTGGAGAATTAGCAGACCCTATATTAGAAATTGGGCAATTGCTGAAATTGATGTTTTGAAAGTCTCATTTGACCTTATTGAAGCACCTTGGTTGGGAAAAGATTTATACATTTTGGAGCTTATTTTATGATATGTTTAAGTGTACAGTGCTAAATGCTTGAAATGGCATAGAGCTATACTTGAATTTGGTGCATGGTTGGTCCATGTCTTTGTATAAAGCTATGTTTCCTTTGTGTTCGTATGCCGTTGCTTTAATTATTGTAATATCAGTCAGGATGTGTTTAGTTGTTTTGCTTTACAGCTAGTTTGTAATAATTTAGTTTGTTGTATTGTAAGCTCAATTATTTATATAAACGATGCTTTAATTAATGTACTATTAGTCACGGGTGTGCTTAGCTGTCCTGCTTTACAGTTAGTCTGTAATAATTTAGTTTGTCGTGTTATAAGTTCAAATCTTCATATAAACAATGCTTTAATTAATGTACTATCAGTCACAGGTGTGTTTAGCTGTCCTGCTTTACAGTTAGTCTGTAATAATTTAGGGCCCGTTTGGTTTGATCCCATTACACCCTGCGGTGCAGTGCAATGCGATGCAATGGTAATGCAATGCAATATTAATTACAGGGGTAGTGTTTGGTTTGATTTTTAAGCAACGCACAATGAGTTAATATTTTAACAATTATTTAAAATTAATATATTACACAAAGTCTATTTTACCCTTTAATATAATCTTTGTAGAAAAAATAGTTACAAGCCGCGACAGCGGGGAAAGAGGAGGAGGAGGTGGTGGCGGTGGCGGTGGGCGGTGGGCCGGGGGTGGCGGAGGAGGAGGAGGTGGTGGTGGCGGTGGGCGCTAGCGGGGGTGAGGGTGGCAGCGGAGGAGGAGGTGACGGCGACGGTGTGTGGCGGGGGGTGGAGGAGGTGGTGGTGGGCGGTGGGCCGGTGGCGGCGGCGGCGGGTGGAGGAGGTGGTGGGGGGCGGTGGGCCGGTGGCGGCGGAGGAGGAGGTGGTGGTGGCGGTGGGTGGCGGGGGGTGGAGGAGGTGGTGGTGGGTGGTGGGCTGGTGGCTGCGGTGGTGGCGGCGGCGGGCTGCAGGGGTGAGGGTGGCAGTGGCGGTGGTGGGCGGAGGGCCGAGGGCGGCGGCGGCAGCGGCGGTGGGTGGAGGTGACAGCGGTGGAGGCGGTAGTGGTGGCAGCAGAGGGTGGAGGTGACGGCCGTGGAAGAGGAAGAGGTTGTGGCGGTGGCAGTTGTGACGTGATGCGGTAAGTGGAATAAGATAAGTGAAACAAAGACAAAGGAAATTAAGGGGTAAATTAGACTTTTTAGACCATGCAATGGGATGGTAATGAGTATTCATAGGGGGGAGGTATGAATGAGGATTACCAATTTTTTGGTAATCATCATTACCATGGTAAACCTTATTACCATACTAAAGAGCAACCAAACACTCTTCTCTTGGTAATGCAATCATGATTACCATTGCAGGCATGTAATGTGGTTAAACCAAACGGGCTCTTAGTTTGTAATGTTATAAGCTCAAGTCTTTATATAAACAATTGTTTAATTATTGTATTATCAATCACGGGTATGCTTAGCTATCCTGCTTTATAGCTAGTCTGTAATAATTTAGTTTGTCGTGTTGTAAGCTCAAGTTTCTTAATAGTAACGTTTGCAAGGATCTAGTTGACATATTTGTGCCATAAATACGTTTTTCCAAGTGAACAACCAGACTGATGGTTTAGATAGTTTGTTCCCTCAAACCTCAATTACATGATGTTGAGTTTGGTAGTTATGGGCTATAGAAATTGGTTGTAAATGTACGACGATGATTTTTTTGACCTGCTTTGAACCCTTTTTATTCTTGTTTGGCAGAAGGGTTGTCAGTAATGTGTAGTGAATGGAATACTTACTTTGATGTAAGTAAGTGACCAAAAAAAAAAAATTAAGTGCATGTCAGACCTTGATGTTCACTTGTTATTTAATATAGGGAATTTGGTTATTGTCACGACTATTCTGGCTTTTGGCCATTAATGTCACATGAAGTGTGTTGACTTGTAATATTGGCATGTTGTCTTCATAATGATAAACTAATGTAATGGGAAGACAGCCACAACATTTTATTAGCTGCTAAGTACATTGATTTCATTATTTACTATTCCCTCCGGTCCTAATTATAAGACAAAGTTGATTTTTTTGGAGAAATTAAGGAAGCCAATTAAATTACTTTAAAGTGTTTATATTTTTAGTATCCTTAGATTATATATTAGTTTATTAGTCAAATTAATTAGTTTGGAGAAAAAAATAAAAATATAAATACTCCAAAGTAATTTAATTGGCTTCCTTAATTTCTCCAAAAAAGTCAACTTTGTCTTATAATTAGGACCGGAGGGAGTATTTATGTTTTGTTGTTGTCTACTCCTGTTCCACAAATTCCAAAAATAAATTAATTAAGAACACCCAATTCTTTGAAAATTCTTGAAGGAGTTCCCTGTTACTTTTTACTCTTTACTATTTTATTTCTTCATTTACTACTTTAGTTGTGCTATTGTCTACTATTGTTCCACAAATTTCAAAACCACTCTTGAAAAAATTAATGGAGGAGTCTTTTGTTTCTCACCATTTACAACTTTTATTTTGTCATTTACAATAATTTTGCTATTGCCTACTGTTATAAAACTTTGCCTAGCCTGTCACTTGCGTTAAATTTCACGATGTGTTCATATGATAATTCATGTTTGCTTTTGTTGTTGCAATTGCACTTTTTGATTTGGTTGGGCATGCATTTTCCTAAGATTATTTATGAAATGAACTGAAGAATTTTCCTTAGATATATGGTATCTTTTTTTCGACTGGGTGTATGTTTTTTATTTGGTTTTATTAGATGAGGTTGGTAATGCGTAGATTTATTATATTGGTTCATTCTACTTTGCATTATCTTTCTCCTCCTTTATACACCCTAGCACTCTCCATAAACAGGTGCTAAATTTACCTGGCCTAAGAAAAAGAACAGATGCTAGAATATAGGCCTTATACTATCCCAAAAGTTGAAATTTAAGTTTGTGTTCATGGAATTTGTGTTTCATTTGTCATTTGCCACCAAAATTTATTTATTTTTGCTTCATTTCTTTGCAATTGTTTCTACTTGTATTTGGGTCCTTGCTGGATTGGGGACGTGGAATATACCACTATTTTTGTATCAGTAGCCATTTTGGGACACTGCTTTAGTTTTGTTTTTTATTCCAAAACCTTTAACAAACCAAAAAGTCTATAGTGTATATTTTATTTATTTTTCCCCTAAAAGAATTGAATGCAGGTTCAGAAGGATAGCTATCTTGATGTAAATGAATGAACACTTGCAAATGCACAAGGAATCATGGGAATTTCTCATTCATGAAGTGCCTGAAAAAGCTTATTTTTAAAGAGTTATTTCTACTTTATTTCTGGTTGTTGAACTGTCGTGGTTTTACCAAAACCACGACAGTTCCATGATGATATCTTCATGCCCTAAGGCGGAGTTTTTTGGCAGAAACTCCACAAAAACCCAGATCAGACGAACACCTAGCATGTAGAAATGCAGCAGCCAGAGTAGCAGAGCCATGAGAGAGTGGAGGAGGCAAGGTGTCGTGTCAGCCAAGCGAGAACGTTTCTTCGTTTGAGAGTCTGCATTGAAAAGGATTAGAGAGGACCTAAGTGAAGAAGCACCAGCAGATATTCCATTATTATGTGGATCAGCATTTGGGCCTTCAAGAACATGAGGCTAAAACGTGACAAATGTTTTGGTCTGAAAATTGTAAAAGATGAGAGTCCTCAGTTTCAATAGGATAAGCAACCCGAACCAGGGGAGTAAGTAAATCTTCTGAAGGAGGTTGATCTCTTCCATGCCAAGTGTTATGAGGGAGTAATCCACAATAAGACAGTCCAAGAAAAATACCATTGGGCCAAGCCGAGTCCTTATCGAAGTCCAATGAAAGGGGAACATTTATTGGTGGGCCATCATTGGACATAAAATTAGATCAAAATTGATGGTCTTGTAATGCATTTGTAATCGAAAAAGAGCCCACAATAGGTTCTAAATGTGATACATGGTCCAAATGTGACTGGGAAATCACGTGCCATAATCTCAATTGATCTAATTCACTGTGTTTGTTTGGTATAGCTTAATTTTAGCTTATAAGTACTTTTAAATCATGATGTATGGTATACGAGATAAGTATGTGAGATGTTAAATGTGTGATTGAAACAGTGATTGCAAAAGTAGCTTTTTTCAATCTGATTTTTGGGTAAAAGTCAGATTGTGTAATTTATTTATGTTTGAATTGACGGTTGTATAAGTAACTTTTACAAAAGTAGAACTTGTTTGGATTGACTTTAACATTAGTGACTTTTTTGATGATGGTAAGAGAGAAGTTAAATTAAAAATTATAAATGTTGAAGTTGAAAAATTTGGCAATAAAAAAATATATAATTTGATAAAATAATATTATATAACTAATTGGATCACACGTCCTGTACAATTTAGTCTCTAATTGAGTTACGAATATGATTCATAAAGGAGGAAGCTTGCCTATCAAAATTTGTTACGGAAGGCTGTTCATCTACCCTATTGTTATCTACACTATTATAATCTTATCAAGTAAAACAGTCTACAAAGTTTATATCTAAAGGAAAAAGAATTCATATAGAAATATAGCCTACCAAATATAATTTTTTACCAATTATGATTGTGAGCAAAACCTTCAAAAAATATTATCATAGGTATAGCGACATCTAAACTGAAATCCTCACTACTCTGCTCAAGATTCATCACAACGCAGCACACAGACTCCAACTCCAATATTACAGCAACAGTTCCTAAACGTGGACTCCTTTAGGGAAAAATACTATAGTGCAATCCTTATTCACGATTTGAAATAAAGGCTTTTTCTGATAAGTCGAAAGCTCTAATTATTAGCTTATACCTATCGTGCAATTGAGGAATAAAAGTTAAAAGGAGGATCCCAAATCGCTGAACCAAACATATAAATTTCATCTTGCCTGGTCACTTGCACTATTGGGCCTTCAATCGGATGATTGGGCCAAAGAAATGCACACCCAAACATACACTAAATTGATTGATGGATTAATTTATAAGTTAGATAAAATAATTTAGAGAAAAAATAATAAATATAAATATTTTAAAATAATTTAATTAATTTTCTTAATATTTTTTATAGACTCACTCGCTGCTGCCGGAAAAGTCATTGATGACCATGAGCTTATCACTTATTTATTTGCAGGACTAGGCCCCGAATTTGATCCTATAGTGGCTTCTCTCACCACACAACGTCATTTTCTCACAATAGAAGAGGTTTTTAGTCATCTCCTCACATTTGAAGCTCGCTTGTCTCAGCAACACTCAACTCCTATCTCCTCTTGACATTTCTGCAGATGCTGCTGTTAGATCCTCTTCATCACCATCTTTTTTAAGTTTTCAGAGGAGGCAGATGAGGCCCTTTTTCCTCCAACCGTGGTCGGGGTTTCAGAAGCAAGCTACAATACGTGTCCATAATTCAGCAAAACAAGCTGAATACCAATTTATATAATTGTAGTTTGTGCCAACAAAAATGTACAAAAGAAAAGATTATGTGATGTAATTTATTTTCTTGTAATTGCAACTTTTAAGGGTTTCTTTTTAGTGGGTGTCAAAATCTGTACAAAAAAATTGGAATGAATAAAATGATATATTTGTGCATAGTCATGTTTTCTGGATTTCTTTCTTTTTTTTCCCCTAATGTTTTCAGCATTTAATTTGCTACAAAATTCATAAAAAGATGGTTATATGCATACAATGATCAGTCAAGATTAATTCACTTGCTCAAATGGTAAATGGCTCCATAGACCTATTCGGCTTAGCTTTCCAAAGAGTGCACTAGAGCTTTGTTTACCAATAAATGATGATGGCTGGGACATTATATTGTGTAAATAAAAAGCTTGGATAGCACTATTGTCATGAAATTATTTGTCATTAGAGCTATCCCATTAAGGAGTTTCTGTGGCAGAATAAGACCATTCCAGGAATTATTTTCCATTCCAAGTGTCTTCGTGATGCTCTATTTTGGATTCAAAATTTTGAGTTGTAACAATCAGACTACAAACATCAACTGATCATCTATTGCATCAATAAATGTTTCATATACCTTCCTAAAGATTTTTTTTTTAATTACAATGACCAGATTAAACTCTGGAGTACAAACAGCCAAAGCCTAGGCTATGTTACAAGAGAATAAAACCAAATGTTCACTCATATCAGCCAACATTTGGGTCGAACAGAAATCTGGGGGGTATTGCATAAGAGTTATATTACTGTTCGAGTTTAGGGCCATTTTGGCCAGGTAATCAGCACATCGAAGGGCTTCTCTGTGGGAATGGTGTATCTCTAAGTCCCAGTCCCTATAAATGAACTCCCTAACTTCATCAATCACATCTTATAGCGGATGGAAATGACTGGTTGGGTGAAGTAGCAATTGAAGAGCTTCCGTTGGATGAAGTAGCAATTGAATATACATTGCTAAAGATTCCTCTCTAGGACTTACTAGCATTTCCTATGTTCTGCAAATTTAACTTTAATGAGGAAGTCACTCAATACAACATTAAAGCACAATAAGAAGTTCATCTTTGATTTATTAGCTTGGATATGGTCAAATGGCTTCAAAACATCACCACATGTTACTTACTCTTTCCGGTTCTAAATATAAGACAAAGTTGGCCTTTTTTTTTTAAAGATTAAGGAAGTTAAATAAGTTACTTGATTATATCATATGTTGTATATCTTTAGATTATATATCCGTTTATAAGTTAAGTAAAATAGTTTGAAGAAAAAATGACAAATATAAATATTTTAAAGTAATTTAATAAGCTTTCTTAATATCTCCAAAAAGTAAACCCTATTTTATATTTAAGACCGGAAGGAGTACTAATGATCTAGTTGAACATAACTATGTCTAGCCTCACAAAAATGATAATGAAAAAATCACGTTCGAATGACATTGGTAGAACCTTTATACATGATTGCAAAATAAAAGGGAAAGGAAGGCATGACTGCATGAGAGATTAAAATGAGGAATCACCATAGGTGATACGATGCCCTCTTCTAAGTTCTTATCAAGAATGCTTCCTCTTTTAGTACTATTTACTTATTAGCAACTATAAGTGACTCTCTAAATTTATGGGAAATTACAATGTGGATCTTTGATCTTTAGTAATATAATGACATTCAAGATTAAATTATACTCCTGTGGCATAATTAAGTTTTGAATGGAGTTAAAGTAGATATAATATAATCTTTTGAAAATGGTATAATTTTAGCAATAATGTTAAATTGAATCTAATGTACGTAATAAAGTTGGAGGGGAGATCAAATGGATTCCACATAAAAAAGAGATGGATGTTTGGATCAATTGAACGGAATTGTTAAAATTACTCCATTTTAAAAAGATTGGGTCTACTTTTACACGGTTTAAAATTTAATTGTATCATGTCTCATAATGAAAAACTTCATTGTCAAAATTGCGCATGAACCCTTTATTTTCTTCCATTTTTCCACTTTTATCTTCATTTAAAGCTCATCCAAACATAAAATTGGGCTAGCAGAAATGTTTAATCACTCAAAATATGACAAATTAAAGTATGAATTCCTACTAAGAAATGTCACATCTAATGTTAGATAGTGCCTCAAACAAAATTATCCCAATAGGCTTACTTCTTCTCTTTTTTATTTGGCTAATGGTGATTGAATTTAACAAAAAGGGTTAATCATTCACAATTGTTCAAATTTTTATTGGAATAGGTGCCATATTTAATAACCAGCCCTGGTTAAATTCATACCAGTATCTCTTAATATCATTAGATAATGATGTAATAGTCTTATCATAAAAATAGTTTTTTAATAAATAAATAAATAAATAAATAAATATTTTTATCTTAATACTACTAATTAAATTACAATCTCACATTAACATCCCTGCATATATATATATATATATATATAAAAGGAAATTTCGATAGTCTGCCTGTCTACTCAAATTTTAGGGGCACTTTAGAGAATGATATTCATTTGTTGCTCCAATTTATTCAAGCCACGCAAGTTTTTTTTTAAATATAATTAATCTTTTTATCTAAAAATTAAATCACAATCTAATACTCCCTTAGTCTCTTATTATAAGCTTCAAATAATCTATTTGCATTAAGTCATTAATTATTAAAAAATTTAAAATTAATTAAAGATAATAAATATATATTATTTTTTCAACTATGCCTTATGCATAAAAAGGATAGGTAAGAGAAAATAAATGCAATAAACACATTCAACAAGCAGGGGAAAACACAAATGTTTTTTGTTTTTGTTTTTGCCAACGGAATATTATCATTTGATTTTTTTTTTTTTTGGACAAAGAATATTATCATTTGATTTGAGATTAAAAAAAAAAAAAACCAGAAACTGGCGGGAAGGGCTGTATCTATAGCAGAGGCAGACTGGCATGTCCATACTCCGCCTTCCCGCAGAGGGGTCGAGGTCGTCATCAGCCATTTTTTCCTCTCCTTTCGTTCTGATTAGGTATGGCGCAATCTCTGTTTTCCATTTTTAGAGATCAAATTTATATCTTCCTTCTTCCTAAACTTAGCCACTTCTTGCACCGAACCAAAACATTCCCAACAAGCCAAGAAACCTCCTCCAGCTCTCGATCGTTCCAAAAATCTGGAATAACAAAGAGAAAATCAAGATTCATTCAATCTTGTATTCTCTATGGTTTTCTGCAATTGAGAGACACCTTCCCAATTCTTTCTTCTTTCCTCCGCGTGCGAAGATGCGCCACAACCTTTCTGGGCTGTGGATCTCTCTGCTCGCGGTCTTCACCACCGCAGTTCATTGCAGGACTGACTCCCAGGATGGTATGAATACTTCGCAAGATAGTCAATACGTGCTAGTCGTACTAGTCCTTTTCCCTCTTTCTTTATAATATATCCCGGTAATCAGAATTAGGAATTGTGATGAAGCTCCATGTGTAACGTAAATCTATTTACCAATATGTATAATTGGGTTCCCCATTTCCTTGCATGTATCTTGCATTATTCGATTTATGCCCTTTTGGTCCTAATGCGTTCTCAAAACTCCAATTAAGCAAGACACACTTCCTATAATTGTTTTGTAGCTTTTGGATTTCAGAGAGTGATTATGGATAGAAAAATGTTCTGCTTTCTCTGTCCGATCATTCATGTTTCAGCTAGCAGTGATAGGTCAAAGAATAGTTTACTGGCTTGCTTGAAAACGATGGAATTTCAATATTACTGCAAACTCAGATTATAGGCATGTGTTGTTGGTTATATAAATTATTATTTGTCTGCGTGTTCTGTTTCGCAGAACTGCAAAACTTACTCGGCTTACTATTTTCTCTAAGCTTTATTTACTATCTTACAGGACTAACTAGTATTGGTTACATATTTTCATCTTACTAGTTTATCTTGCAATATTCATATGCACCTTTTCTTCTCTTTTCTTTTCAGATATCACTTCATACCGGTTTGAAACAATTAATTTTGTTTTTTGATGAATCAATTGGAAAATTTCATTATTCACATTTCAAATTCTTTTCTTTCTTTCTTTTTTTATTTGTAGAATTTAAATACTTATTTTTATTGGTGTAATTGTGCAGTTTCAGCCCTCAATGGGATGTATTCCAGTTTAACATCTCATTCTCAATTGGAGAGCTGGAAATCAAGTGGGGGTGATCCTTGTGGCGACTCGTGGAAAGGAATCAAATGCTCAGGCTCATCGGTCACAAAAATGTAATAGACTTGAGAATACCGATGCTTACATGTTACAAATATCTATGTATCTATGGAAATCAACTGAGAGATAATGCTTATCTATCTTGAGATGATGTTTGCCGCAAATTGTACATCTACTATAATTGGCCCTTCTGACTGCATTTACTATTGGCAGAAATCTGTCTGGCCTGGGACTCACTGGATCAATGGGCTACCAGCTGGCAAACATGGCATCAGTTACCCACTTGTAAGGCCCTTATTTGAAATTTGGGGAATTAAATATTTTTTCCCTTTTTAATATACCCCCCCCCCCGGAAAAAAAAATTAATAATAAGTGTGAGTAGACATCACTGAATGCCATGTATTGATTTGTCGTAGTACAGTGACTTGAGCAAAAACAACCTTAATGGTGATCTACCGTATCAACTTCCCCCAAATTCTCAGTACATGTAAGTCAGCTTTATAAGAACTCACCTCAATATTAAAAAAGGCAATACAAAATATGACGGTACTATCTCATGATGCCTCAGATATCCTTAGGCTACCTTTGTTAAAAGAAATGTTTAACAAATCTGATTTTCCTTTCATTGTCTATATATTCCTGATTTTACTGTCCATTTATCGAATTAAATGTGGTTTTTCTTCCCCTTTCTGTAATAGTTAATTTCAATTATGGTCTTTCATTTTTTATAGGAATAATCGTCGGCATTAGTTTCTATCCTTGTGACATACCACTTCAATATGATTAATCCGGTAAACTTCTAAAGTTACCTAATGGTCCCAAACATTCTCCTAGTGTCTAGTTTGAGAAGTATAACAAGGCTATAATAAGTAATGGTTACAGTCAGGGAAAGGCTGATCATGCGGTTTTTGTGAAATTTTCACGTTATGTTGATGATATTATAATTTTGGCTGGTTATATAACATAAAACAGGAGTTTGAAAGACGCTCTTGCTAGAGACTTTGAGATCAAGGTTCTTGGTGGCCTAGATACTTCTTAGACATGGAAATGTCTCTCTCAGGGAAAGGTACTGTATTTCCAAAGAAAATAGATCCATGACCTATAGGAGGAGAGAGCAATACTTAGCAAACCAGCTAAAAATCATATGGAAACCAGTTATAAGCTGGGATTCAACAAAGAAAGTCTCCCAATAGTCAGTGAGATATATCTAAGGTTAGTTGAAAAACTTATCTAACTGTTCTGTATTAAGTTAGACATCAATTTCTCAGTGAAAGTTATGGATCAGTGTATAAAAAAGCTCATGGATGAGCATGTGCAAGCTACTTATCAGATCTTAAGGTATTTGAAGATGACTCTAGACAAAGGAAATTTATTCTAAGAAAAAGCGAATTGAGAGAAGTGTTGAGGTATATATAAATATTAATTTGGTAGGCTCCATTGTTGAGGCAAGTACAAGTCTTGAGGCATATGCAAATGTGGATCCACTTCAGGCATTTGTGCTTTTGTGAGAATTTTGTAACATAGAGAAGCAAAAAGAAATATTTCTATATGGTTACTAAAAGTAGTATAATAGTCGAGTACTAAGCATTATCACAATGTATAAGCCAGGGATTGAGGTTAAGAAGACTTTTTAAAACATTAAGAATTCCTATGGAGCACCCTATAAATGTTTTGAGGTACAAGTTGAAAACTATACAACAACAACAAGTCTCATTCCACTAGGTAAAGTCAGATACATGGAACGCCATTGTGATCTATCAATAACCTAATCCTTAGATAGGTTGCTAATCAAAAGGTCCCGTTCAATGACTTCATTGAGTGTCATCTTTAGTCTTCCTCTGCCCTTTTTTCACAGGACTTCATATTATCTGATCTATCCTCCTCACCAACGCTTTTAGCAGCCTTCTTTGTACATAATTGTATGCATTGTAAATAATTCTATGCATCATGATAGAACAAAGCATGTGGTGCTTGATAGACATATTATTTATGTGAAACTTAGTTGTGTCCGATCTTAAATCATATTCACATTCAATTTCGAGTAGCTGATTTTTTCTTTTTTTTGGTGACAAAGTAGCTGATTTATTAACAAGTGAAGTGTCAATAATGAAGCTTAAAGGCGATAGTTACAAGCTGGGAATGATTAATCTCAATTAGTTTGAGGGAGACTTATAGCAGTCACAAGCTCCATCCCTTGGGTGTTCACATGCCATTATTTTCTCAATGCTTCTTGGACTATGCCTTTCGGCATTACTTGCTTTGTCTTCTCTCTCCCCTTCCCTCCTTCCCTCCCTCTTGTTTGTTTTATTCTTTAAATGAGATAATATATTTATGTTTGTTTTGGTTGAAATGCCTAAATTCATGGGATTATGCTGATTAGTTTAGGATATTCCGATTATATGCCTGTGTTGCCAAGATAACAAGACAAAGCAGAGTCAGAGGAGATTCAACTCTGATTGTCCTACAATTTACAATTTCATGTCTTAAAGAGATTCTTAATGTTTTTCATGCAATATACTTGGATTCATTTGCCTTTATTTTAATGGAAATTCAAATAAGTTATCTTTTTGGCTCATTTACTTTTACAGGAAATTTGTAGCTTCTGTGAGATTTCCATAATCAATTTTCACTCGATTAACTTCATATGTTTATCTTCTTTAATCCTCCTATCTTGACACACAGTGATCTTTCCAAGAATAGCTTCACTGGAGGGGTTCCTTTTTCCATTTCTGAGATGACCAACCTTAACACCGTGTGAGCAAATTATGTTTTTGAAATCTATTTTTTCTTTATTATTTGAATTTTTTTTAATGTGGTCATAATTAACTTTGTTTCCCAACATTTTATGGGTGTATGCAGAAATCTTGCGCATAATCAACTCAATAATCAGCTGGGTGATATGTTTGGGAAACTCACTAAACTCAAACTAATGTAAGTTTGATGCTAACTGCTGCAAGGATGCTACCATCACGATTTAAGCTTTTACATTTTTGCCACCTTTTGCATCTAGTTTGAGTTGAGCTAGAATCCATAATAAGCCCACTTTCAGAGGTCAGATAGTGTAGATATGTTGCATGCGAATCAGCTCCTGCATTTTTGTTCGAAATATTTGTTAAAAAATTAATCTGATATGAAAATAACTAAATAGTTTTACTAGAACCCGCTGGTGCTCATCTTTAATGTTTGTTTTCCTCTAATGCAGCATATATCAAAATTTTTAGCTAATTCAATAGGTTCAATTTAGAAAAGCCGTTGTTACTGAAGATTTATGGAAGAAAGCCAGAGACCATGTGTTTTCTGTTCTCCATGAATGAAAATTATTGAAGAGATTCAATATAATACAATCAGGATTGGGATGATGGTTACTGGTGACATTTTAGAAATTGAAGTATAAGCATTCTCATTCCACTATCTCAAAGTACATAACTATCAGGTTCCTTGAGACCAGAGAGTTTTATTAACAATTGCTTATTCAATAATGTATAGGGATTTATCATTTAATTCACTGTCAGGAAATTTGCCGCCGACTTTTAAATCACTCTCAAGCCTCAAAAAGTTGTAAGAACTTAACTCTTATGAGAGAAATAATCTTTTTTGGTTACCTTGTTAGCATCTTCATATTTGACCTTTTATTTGTCCTTGTTCAGGGATCTTCAAAATAATCAATTCTCAGGTTCAATAAATGTGCTTGCGAACCTTCCACTTGAAGAGTTGTAAGTTCGTGTCTACCTGCATTGTACTAGATTTTTCAGATTAATTTTGAATCCTCTTCAAATGTATGATTACTTAGTGATATGGGAACCTAAATATGATGTGTAGAATCATCTAATGCATGTTTATGGGTAAAAAGCATTCTTTTTGACGAGGAAAAATTGTGCTCCACATTATTAGATGCAATGAAAGGGGACGGCTTGAATTTTCGTTGTTGTTATGCCCATCTGTTGTAAAAATGTCTGGCGCACGTAATGTTGGATTGAAAATTGGCATATCTAACATTATTATCATGGCAGGAATGTTGAAAATAACAAATTTTCCGGTTGGATCCCAGCAGAGCTAAATAATATAAGTAGCTTGCGGTGAGTATTTAATTGCACTCATATTTGTTGAAAGATGAAGTGCATGGTTGTTCATTTAATTTTATATGTTGATTTCGAAGAACTGGAGGAAACTCTTGGTTAACAGGGCCAGCTCCTCCTCCTCCTCCTCCTGAAAAGGGAATTGGGAAACCTGCTGTTATTGGAATTGTTATAGGAAGCATCGCTTTTGTTTTTCTTGTAGTTAGTGTTGTTGTTGCTGTCGTTAAAAAAAGATCATCTCCACCTCCTTCAAGATTTCTTGATGAAGAGCATAACCATCATAGATCTCCTACACCTCTTGCATCTCAGGAATTATCCAAAAATGTCTCTGGTACTGATGCTCTCTTTTCTAATATTTCCGTTTTCCATGATATCTTCTGATTCTGAGTTTCTTACGCCAGCCAATATATTTTTCTTTTTGATAGTACTTGAATGATCTTAGATGACATTTTGTTACTTATATGTTGTAGATTATGACTGTTGAGTGTGAAACAAATAGGCGGCAGATAGGCAGACATACTTTTTTTGACACATTAGGCAGATACTTCATTTTATGTCTTTTGACAGTATCTTCTGTTGACAGTCAGTGATTAACAAAAGATATCACCCGATCCCATTGGATAAGTAATTAAAGACTGAAAAAATCAAATTAGAATAATTGAGGAAAGAAACTAAATAAACCTAACAGCTTGGGAATGGCTATGGGATCTCAAGCAATTATGATAGCAATAAATAACATTCCTCTGTAAGTTGGAGAGTGGATTTAATCATGCCCAACTTGACTGCAAGTTCTTCAAATATGATACGAGTCAAAGTCCTAGTAAGGATAAAGCAACTTCTAGTCCTGTTGGCATTTGAATAAGACCAACATTCCCTTTCTCCTGGATGAAATGCAGTCAATTTTAAAATGTTCTATTATGTTTGATAGGATTTTTGGACATGCTTAGTTTCACTACACTATCGCATAGGATCTTTAGGGGTTCATCACATTTGATCCTTGTTAACCATAAACCTTTAAAGAGAACTCCTCAATACTGCTCCTTGTAACTACTGACTCCTCCTTCTCCAAGTCACTATGTTTTCCCATATATAATTACAATGTCCTGAAGTGGATTTCCTATTAGTGATAGAACCAATCCAATAGCATCGCAATGGCAGAAGTTGCTACTCTTTTGGAAAAAGATTCCATCATCATGTGTTGTTTTAAGGTATCTCATGATCTTGTAGGCAACCTCAATATGTACTTCAATTAGCTTCCTCATTATTGGCTAATGACACCAATCAGGAAGTTAATGTTGTCCTTGAATAAGTTAGATGAGTTTTGATATCCTTCAGTTACAATAGGCGGACTTTCCTAATTGCCTTCATGGGAGTATTTAATGGCTTACATCCCAACATTCCATTCCCTTGATTGTCAATATAAACAATCAATACTGATATCTTCTCATTTGGTTTCTTGACAATTTATCCCATACGTTTAATGAACCTTTTTTCTGAGAGCTTCGTTACAATTGATCCTACCATAAGAATTACACTTAATGTTAAAGAGACATTTGCACCCAATTGGTTTTTCTCCTTCAGGTAAAGCATCAAGACTCCATCTGCCACATACACGGCCTTTTTCATTCTTCTTGCTTGAAAGCTTCATGAATTTTTTGGGTACCCTATCACTGGATATCTAAGCAATAAAAGCTTGATAAGCTGGAGATAATTATTATAGTCAACAAACTAGCCTATAGAGTGCTTAGTGCAGGTTTTGAACCTCCTCAAAGCAATAGGAATTTCTGAATCACCGTATGCTGTTTTAGGAGGTCCCGGACCTGGAGATGAGTTGTGCTGCATAGATGGGCTAGGCTCTGTCTCTTGAGCCCTCTTCTTCCTGGTGGAGACAGTGAGGTTTTTCTGCTGCTAGATGTCATCTCCTTGCTCCTGATTTATAAACCACTTATAAGCGTTGGACAGATTGTCACCAATGAGTGTAATGGACCTGTAGGCTCATGTGAATGATCAAATATAGGTTCGATACCTGTATTTGAGCATCAAGGAAAAGCAGCCCGGTGAGTCTCATATCATGATGAAAATATGCTGAAAATTCTGAATTATTCTGATATATTCAAATAAACGTGCATTACCATGGTCACAAGGAGACCAAAAGAATTCCGAAAATAATGAAGAACAAAAATGAAAGAAAATAAGTGAATTACATTAAATAACAGACCCAACCATATAGGATTAAGGAATCGAAGACTGAAAAATCAAAGCGGATTAATTTTGGAAAGAAATTAAAAATAACCCTCAACGTAAGAAAGAAGTAACAAACAAGAAGCTTTTCCATTTTGTGGTCTTATACAGTTGATATTATCTTCACACTAAATGATGAAAACTTGACTGGTTTTTTCATACAAGTGGGAGGATGGAAGCGTCACACTAAATGTGGGAAAATCTTGAGGAAGAATTACGTTCCATTCCTCTTCATTTGGACCTTATATTTTTTGGCCTATTTCGAAGTTGAAAGAAATTTAATTTCAATTCATGTCTCTGACCTTAACACAGGCAAATCCAACTTGATGAATAGGTAATTAAATACTATCTAAAATATTTGAATTGTTCCATATTCCTAATAAAAACCAAATGACAATGATCTTTTAATCCTAACTCCATATAATTCTAATCTTCTTTCCCATTATTCCATTTTTCCTATTCCATTTTATCGGTTGAGGACCAGTTGAAACTTTCCTTGTTTGAAAAGACTACTGTATATGCACGAGTCGTGTTGTCACTCACATGGTTGATTGGAAATTCACTTTTGCCTTAATTGACTCAACCATATATTGGTTACAGAATTTAAGCCCTCGGATTCTTCTTTGATTGACATTAAGGCGTTACCAGAAGTTCCATCATCTGGTGCGAGGTCATCAGCTTCTGATTGTGTACAAACCTTGGATGATAACGAGATTGCAAATCGTCTAAATGCTGCAAGAAGCATCTCGAGTCGTGTTGTTCATCATTTTCCATTTTCAGATTTGCGGGCTGCTACTGGTAATTTTGCATCAAGTCGCCTTGTTGGGAAAGGATCCATTGGATGTGTTTACCGGGCAAAATATGCTGATGGACAGGTATTTTCTGCTTGACTACATCATGTATAAACTAGTCATGGGCTCTTTAATGCGTTGCCATGGCAAAACTTCATAATTTGTTTCATTTCATAATTATCAATTAACTTTAAAATTTATTTTGTAACTTCATGATATAAATTACAAATTGAGCTTCCTTTCCTTCTTTTGTTCACTATAACAAGGTACTCCTATCATTTTTATAAGAGCCCAAAATTTAAATTGCCTTAATCCTTTTTATGAGAGCCTGACAAGAGTTGTTTTTTAATGAGTTTTTTTCATTTTTGCCCCTCATCTTCTTCCCATACTACATTCTCTTTCCTACTTTCTATCATTATTACTCTATTTCTCTCTCTCTTACTTGCTCACTTATAAATAAGGGTATATTTGGAAAAAAGAAATTTATTTCGGATATACTTATTATATTTAACTAATTTTAACTTCTTTCTTAAACCACGTAATTCAGTTATTAAACTCTTATAAATAGGACCAAAAGGAGTATTTGTCAATCTAAAACCAAGTGGATCATAGAAAAGATTATTGCAAGTATTTGGCTTGAGATTTTTCTTCGTTGATTTTCTTACTTTGTATTTTTTTTCCGGCCGTTGAAACAAAATTGTAAGTTCCAGCCATTCCTTCCTCTAAATAAGCATGAATGAGGTTTTAAACATTTGGTAGATAATTATCAGTAAAAGCATAACCGCCTTCCAACACCTATATATTAATGTGGGTTTGGAACAATCTTGGATGTAAATAGAAAAATGATAACAATTATTTTTCACTCAGAGAAGTTTATATTGTTTGTTTTTTCAGGTTTTAGCTGTGAAAAAACTTGACTCTACCAAATTCCTTGGCAGCTCTCCAGAGGAATTCTCTCAGATTATATCGAAAATTTCCTATGTTCACCACGCAAATATTGCTGAGCTTGTTGGTTATTCTTCAGAACGAGACATCATGTTAGTATATGAGTATTTCCGAAATGGCTCTCTTCATAAATTTTTACATGTGTCAGACGACTTCAGCAAGCCACTAACATGGAACACTAGAGTCAAAATTGCACTAGGCACTGCTCAAGCAATTGCGTAAGTGGACATATTCTTTTGACACAGCTGCTAGATTCTCTCTTTTCCTCTACCTCTGTTCAACTGTTTTGTTTTTAATTTTTTCGGTTGTTTTTTCTTTTTTCTTTTTTTTTTTCAGTATGAACAAAGCTTTCATGAATATACTTGTAGAGTTTATGCAGTGTTTTGCTCATCCTTGTGATATAGGAATACTTCATAACTTGTTTCTGGTGATCTTCTTTATTTAACTTTGGACTATACATCTATCAACATATTAAACTATGAAAAGTTATCGTCTCTAAGTTATGTTGCATGGAAATTTCTTCTTCATTAAAAATTGACTGCATATTAGTATCAACTTGTTACTGATCTTCATTGCAATGAATAAAATGACTTTAAGCATTGACTGAATATTCTGGCTCTATTCATTTATGAGATACAATTTAAATACTCAGGTATCTGCATGAAAGTTGTTCTCCACCTACAGTTCACAAGAACATCAAGTCTTCCAATATTCTGCTTGACAGTGAATTCAATCCTCATCTCTCAGACTGCGGCTTGGCATCCTTCCATCAGGTTTTCCCTTTTCTTATCCCTCAAGTATTGTGAACTTATTTACTCTTCGTGAGTGCTAAAGTTGAAGGGTTTTTTTTTTGTAAGATTTTACATATCCCTAAAATGGGAAAGATTAAAATTGCATAGTTTCCCCCTGCTTTTGCTGCTTCCTTAACATGTTTATTGTTCTTTGTTGAGTCTGCTCAGGATTGATCCCAGTTTGGTCTTAATGTTTGTTTCATCAATCGTATTCCTTTATATGAATCCTATCAACTTTCTTAGAAATCCTATCTATTGAATTACATTTTAAAGTCGTACACGGTGATACTTTGGCTTCTTGGTAATTCAGTTTGCTTGGTGCTTTTACTCAGTGCTTTGGTAGAACTGCTCTGATTAATCTCCTATATTGTGTTTCTGGAAACCCATTGGTGTTGGTTGAAACAATATTTTGACAAGTAATATGAGTGTCTTTAGAAATGCAAAGAGCGGTATCCAACGGGTTTTTAAAAATAGGCTCAGATCAAGGAATGAGACTAGCTACCTAGTATTTATGATGGTAGGGCTACTAGAGAGATTGTGAAAGTTAATTATGCACTAAATATGGCTAACATAATTTCTAACTACTAAACACTGGATAGACACTAGTTCTCTAGTCATTCCATCTTGTGGGCTACCTTCCCTACCCTTTGAGTCATCTTATAGGGTCAATTTTATCTTGTAACTAGTTTCTCAAATGAAAAATTGTTGAGGGTGTTTCTTCTTAAGGGGATAAAGTTCATGAACTAGATTCCTCTGCCATGAGTTCTCTCTATGTTCTCCTTCTATTAGCATTTTGGGCCATGTGGTTTTGTGCTTTTTGTAGGTGATGCTTAAGCTAGTCAATTGTTGCCTCTCTTTTAGACTCCTGTCCACTAGGTCATTGGCTGAATCTCCTCTAGATAGGGCAAATACACCGGTGGTGCATTTCTATATACAACTTACGAAGGAATCTTACCAATTACAGAATGGTGGGTGTACTTTACCAACATTTAGCCAGCAGAATCAACTTGGGCAGTTGACTTGGATGTTCTCCTGTCAAACACTTTATGTTGAACTCCATTCATCAATTGAGCACTTTATGTTGAACTCCATTCATCAATTGAGCACCATTTAATGTTATCAGCAGTTTGGAGATGGTAAGCTGAGTGCTATTTTCTCATGCAACTTGATGAGAAGATATTATCTCTCTCTGTCACCATGGTTTGGGGACATTCGTGGAGCTAAATCTCATTGTTTATGAAGACTTGTGCCACTTCCACGGCTATGAAGTGGTGTTGTGAGGCCTTGAAATGGGCTGCTTTGCTCAAAAGGTCTACTACCACTAGTATGACTCGTCTGATTTGGTTATCCTTCCAATGAAATCCATAGGCGATGAATCCCTAACCAATGGGCCAAACTTGTCACTAAATCATGGCTGTGAGGTGTGAGGCTGAGAGAGAGAGAGGGAGGGAGATATTGTGGGTTGTAGTAGGGTCAAAAGAAGGGCAAGTAATTAGCGAGCGATGGTTGGGAGAGACTAGCCTCTTGATTAGCTATGCGTATGTTCGCTTTCATCTTGTCTGCTGCATGTAGCTGAAAATTAGACTTGCACTCTAGTTTATTTTCCATGTTTAAATTCCGAATTTGGAATTGAATTCCATCAATAGAACTCAGTCCGGATAGTGACTGGAATTGGTTATAACATATAAACTTCCCTTTCAGTGAAATAGTGATGAGTCTTTTGTAAGTGCTGTTCATGTTTGATGCTCTTTATTTGTGCTGCTGTGGAAATGCTGAAGCAGTTGTATTTTATGTCATGGGTCAACTCTTGATAAGGCTGCTTTTTTTATCGTTGACTAGAAAAAAAAAAACTAGCGTTCCCTTCTTGATAAGGCTTCTACCACCTCTCTTTCTCCCTTCCATACATGATTTCTTGGTCCAAAACACACAATTTTATGGATCCATCTCACTATTCTGGAAATATCACCTGCCTTAATAGGGGTACTTGAAGGCTATAGGTTATCTGTTTTGGCAATGAAGTGCTGCCCATATACATAATGCTTTCATTATTTCGCCACAAAAAAAAAATTAAATATTTTTTAATTCCTTTTGGAGGGGCATATGGATTTACTAGCAAAAGCAATTGAACGTCCATTTCATTACTTGATTTGGTCAGGCGACACTGGGCTTGATTTGGTCAGGCGACACTGGGCTGGTGTACACCACTTTCTTGGATCGCCCCTTTATCTTGTGACAGTCTGTCGCTCAAATCTAGAAAGCATTGTACTTTTATGTCATGATGAAAACTTTCCTATTCATTATAAATCTTTGTTTCTTCCCAGCGCACTAGCCAAAATCTTGGGGCAGGATATAAAGCACCTGAGTGTTCAATACCTGACGCTTATACCCTGAAAAGTGATGTGTACAGCTTTGGGGTAGTCATGCTGGAGCTGTTAACAGGTCGAAAGCCTTTGGACAGGTACTTACTTACATATGATTCCTTTTTTTGGGCTGTAATAGTCCATGCTATTCCTCCATGTCACATGTGAAAATGCTTTGTTGCTTCCTTCTTTTTTCTGAATCTTCAGGTCAAAGCCAATATCAGAACAATGTCTTGTTCTTTGGGCCACCCCTCAGCTTCATGACATTGTTTCATTGTCAAGCATGGTGGATCCTTCCTTGCGAGGACTTTACCCTCCTAAATCACTCTCAATGCTTGCTGACATCATTGCTCTTTGTGTTCAGGTGAGTCAAACTTTATATTATATTATATTGTTTTAATTAAAATATTCTTAGTGTGCCTGTTAGTCAGTTTAGGTCCAGTTCAACTTAAGCTTTATGCTCAGTCTATTTAGTCATCTGTAACTTTCATGGGAGGTTATCAATTAGACGGTAGACTGAGTTGGACGGAGCACTACAAGAAAACTGCTCTGAGGTTCCGTGACTAGTGACGCCTTTTCTCCGTTATCATCATTGTGCCCACCACCCAGTCAGAAATTGTTTTTTCAGTTTCCCATGCCGTAGGATATTCTATATGCTTATGTGGCTTTAATTTAGAATTAGTCTTTACAGGACCTGCATCTAGCCCGTTTTTATCCTTTAATGGTAGTGTCATATTGGCACAATAACATTGTTAGGACATGATTATGATTGCATTAAGGTCTAATAATGCTAACACATACATATGTTTTCTTCTTGTTTCTAACAGCCTGAGCCGGAATTTCGACCACCAATGTCGGAAGTGGTTCTCTCACTGGTAAGATTAGTTGAGCATTCAAATATGAACATGAGAGAGGATATGGATCTTGGGATGGATGATAATGATGACTGATATTTTAGGTGAAAGTTAGATGTATAGTTTCAGAGAAGAATTCAAACACCCTCTTTGTAGTTGTAAATATGAGGTTCAACTCTCCACTTCCTAGGCTTAGATTACTAATTTCAAATTACATAGAATGTACAAAGTAATTCATGCATCTTTTTTCTTATTCAAAGTTTAATTCAAAAGATCGAAAAAGAAAAAGTTGATTTGTTTCCTTCTAATCTAGTTTTTTATAATGATTTCTGCAAAAGCGAAACGTTTTCTAATATGAATAGAGGAGGTAACAACCAGTTTAGATTGTAAAATATGAATTAAAAAGATGAATTTTGGAATCAGAAAATCTCAATCTTGGTGGGTTTGTTTGATGTACACTTGCACAGAATACAATGAACAAAGGAGGGGGCAGGGTTCATACGGTTTAATTTAGCTCCTTTTCTAATATTAATGAATACATATTTATATATTATAATGAATAAACAAGGGAAAATGACAGAAAAAGTCCCCATTACAATTTGTATTCGTAAGGAAGGCCTAATAAATTTTGGCACACAGAGTCGAGTACTCTAATTTAGTCATTTAGGTCATTCTCACGTGGGCAAAAAAAATTAAATTATTCTCACCAATAAAATTTTCAATGGGATCCCCAAATTTTTCATTAATTAATGATCTAGAAAATTTGGTCTCTCCACAATATATATTACTAGTATTTATAATGGCGGCGACTATTTCAAAGGCAAAAAGGACCAATGTCTTCCCCCAACTCACCTCTCGTTAACCTATATTATTTTAAGGTATGTTATAAAGATAGCCAAAGATATATTAGTCTCATCAACCAATTTCAAAAATCTGTTCAACAAAATTTGCTGGTCTTTTTTTTTTTCTTCAAAATTGTTGATGATAGATATTAAAAGTTAAAAAAAAATAAAGTGTATGATATGTAAATTAAAAGCAGTAAGTTGTACTCAGAAGAAAAACCCCAAGGGCCTTACATTCCCTTCAAGTGCATCCAAAGATAGAGTTCATGCTAATCTTTGCCTAGAGCCAATTAATGATTAAAATCTCAGTAGATGTCTTTGTTGCCTAGTGGCATGTTAGTTTCTTTGTAATAGGAAGTTATGGGTTAAATTTCTACTTGTAACCTAAGGCTGTTAGCGGATGCTCCTTTGATTCTAAAGAATGATTAATGTCTCAAGGAACAGGCAAAGAGATGTGCACTCTATATATAGATGGCATAATTGGGTTGGGTTAAAATGGGCATAAATGATAAATTGTCATTTTTGCTTCTGCATTTGTGATGTAGCGTAAATAACAATAACAAAAAGCAGTAATTTTCGTGTTTATCATAAAGGAACAGATGTCATAATTGATCAATTACCAACATCTGTTATAGCTCGCAATAAATGTTGTAATTGATCAATTGCCGCGTCAATTATACTCAGTAACAGAACATGACCAAATTTATTTCAGTCATATATTAAAACATTTTGAAATTTTATTGCTGGGTCAAGGGCCAGTGGCTCAGTTGGTACTAGAGTTTTAGTGAAGCGCGTACTGATGCCCTCAGGTTACAGCTTTGAGACTCGAAAGGCGAAAGAAACCCGGTTGAGTTCGAGGGACCGGGGTCCCAGGGATAGCTTTGTGAATCCACACCTGTAAGCCTGCAATTCGGTTTTGTGCAGGGTGTGACATATAACAGTTCCGAACCGTCATATATGGAATGCTATATATGCTCCACATAGATAAATTATAATTCACAATCATTATTTATTCTATACCTATTATAACAATTATAATATAACACTCCTTATGTATTAAGGTTTGGTGAGGTCATGATATATGCATTGATATGATAATAATTAATAAGGATGCATAAACAACAGTTATAATATATGGTAATGCTTGCATAATACATAACAGTTTCTCTTTAACAACCGTAATATATGTATAACATATATAACGGTTCTTTCAAAACAACCGTTATATATTTATAGTAACGCTAATTGATTTATTTAAACAACCGTTATATATAGCTGACATGAATAACGGTTGTTAGGTAACAACTGTGATGTATTAAAGCTATTTTTTAAACATTGGTGTGGGGGGTTGGTTCTACTTTTGATATCTCCCAGCATATACATTTGCGCAAAACGAATCAGAATATATATTTACAGGCAATCATATATAGAATAATACAACAAATCAGAATATATTTGCACTAATGTTTATACTACTAAAACAAAAAATTTAAAACAAAAAAAATCGGTATCTATAAATTTACTGTGCGGCGCCAGTGTAGTGTGTGGCGCACTTGGCACGTACGAGGCTTTTGTGTCTCTTCATTCAGGATTGATCCCGTGTCCGCATCCAGTGGGTGCTAGTTCAAAAAAAAAAAAAAAAAAGGGAAATTAGACGAAAAATTTCTTTACCTTGGGATTAAGATATGAAGGATATGTTTACCTTGGGAAGGAAAAACCTTGAAACCCTCCAACCCATGGCATTTTCGTATTTTCCCATCCGACTTCTTTTGCTTTTGGCTGCAGATCTTTTGAGATTAATCATATTGACGTCAATATTTTTCCATGTTTACTTTTTTTTTTAATAATTTAATCTTACAAGTTGAATATTTCTCCAGTCTATATTATTATTACACGTTTTTAATAAGCTATTACTTTTTATATTCAATAAGCCAATACACACACACACACACATTGAAGTGATCTCACGTGGATAGCAAGGGGACTAGAAATCTATTAAGAATCCTAAATTAAATAATTGAAGAGCGATAATGAATATACGAGCGAAGGAAGAGGTCAATGTGTGGCGGATTTTTTTTTTTCCAAGTGTGGCGGAATTTGATCAAAAGAAAAATAAAGGAATAAAAGAGAAAGAAGGAGGAGCCTTCTGGCCGCATGAGGATTGGGCAATGGGTGAGCAATGAAGAATATGTTTAGAAATTAAGGATTAATTGAGTTTAGCAAAAATATTAATCCTTCATAGTGTGATGAACCAAAGTTTGAATCAATTTTATGAGAGATGTCCACATTTAGTATTTCAAATATGATTGCTTATTCCATTAAGGATTTATTTGTAGAAATTTAAATCCAAAGATCTTGTTGTTGTTGTTGAAAAATGCTAGTAGAATAAATGAGTGTTTTAGTTAACTCCATAAGATAATTTCTAATGTGATTAGGATTTGTTAATATTTACCAAACATCTCCTAATACACACTAATTTATTTAAATATTTAGATTTCAAAATACTGTGTGGATTATATTTATCAAACAATTAACTAAGTAAGGAACTAAAATATATCCTAAATAAAGTATCTGTCAGGGTAAATTAAATTTAATAAGGAAATGTACTTTTGTTTTATAAATTTATAATTCCTAATGGTATCATAGAGGAATCGGTTGTTATAAAAATCTAGGCTTTCTATTGTTAAGTTTATTAAATCTAAAAATAATACTTTTTTGTTATTATACTTTTAAATTTCCTAAAAAACATTAAACCATATCACGCTTAAGAGATTGTTGGTATACTAGAAAAATCCTATAAGATATGGGATTATACATATTGATATATCTTAATGATTTTATAAGATGGCTATATTTTTTTATATATTTTAAAAAATACATATTTTTTCTTATTATAATTTAAGCTTACCTTTAATTTCGCATTCGGCTTCTCTCCCATACTTTCCCATCCCTTGCCTCTCCATTGCCCAAAAACGACACCGTTTTGCGTCTTGAAATCAGATCCAAGCTAAACTAAATTAAACACTGCGTTTCATGCTCGTTTTCTCCGTTCCCATTTTCTCGTCTCCTTTGGGCAAATTTTCTCTGTTCCCATTTTCTTGTCTCCGTCAATATGCTTCAGTTTTCTTCTTCCTTGAGCGCGGGAAAGGTTGAAAATGCTGGATGGAAAAACTGAACTATGCGTTTCATGCCCAATCAGTCTGAGTCCAATGCCTTTCTCAGTCTTCATCCTTCTACAGTGTGGGAAAGCATGAAAATGCTGGAGGGAAAAATTTGCAGAGACGATTTCTAGTAATAAAGGGCGTATGAGAATTGAATATTCAAGTTGACCAATCATTGTAGATTTGTATCTCATTCTGTAGCTTGATTCCTCCATTGTCACTGTTGGGATTTACTGTGAAAATAATCGAATCTGTACTGGGCATGAAGCAGAGTATATGATAGTAATAAAACTCCCCTTTCATCTCTTTCCCTCTTGTTGGCTAAATGTTTAAGTGTGTGTGATTATGTGTGTATTCTAAAGAATGTTGGATAAAAGAATAATGGTAGTAGATTTGTGTGTGTGTGTGTGTGTGTGTGTGTATGCTAAAGAAATGTACAGATTTTATTGACAGTGACGCTGCAAAATCTGTTATAAACATGGATTGTTAAGTTTATTTGGTGCTTATGGTTTGCATATGCTATTGGTTATGTTTGCGTGTTTTCAGATGATAGGTGCATGATTTTATATTTAAAGTAATGAATGATGTTATTTTCGGGGGGAAAAAAGTCCTATTGTATGTGTGGTATTATACCTGGTCATTGATATTAAATTCACTTTAAACTTAGTATTATGTTTTTTATTGTTTTGGTTATATATTTATTAATTTACATTGGGTACATATTTTTTCAATTTTGCAGGGGGCTTCTACCATGGCTATAAATTTGACTCCTAGACTTAGTCTTGAATTTGATAATATTGATGAATCATGGGAATTTTGGAGAGAATATGGCAGAAAAATTGGCTTTGGTGTTCGAAGGCAAGGGGGCAACAAGAGTAAAAGGGATAAGTCATCGTATACATGTTACCTATATGTGTGCAATAAAGGAGTAAGAAAACTAGATAAACGAGATGTGCAAACTAGAAAGCCCAGAGATGAGACAAGAACAGGCTGTGAAGCTAGAATAAAAGTTAAGCAAGTAGATGGAAAATTCAAAGTAAGAGAAGTTTTTTTAGATCATAATCATCCTCTTCAACCTCCTGAAACTATTCACCTTCTTCATCGCATTGAGAAATAACACCAGCTCAATGTTATGAATTAGAAATTGCTGAAAAAGTTGGGATTGATAAAAAATCAGCATTCAATTTGCAGAGTCAGTATGCAGGAGGTCGAGACAATTTGGGATATATAAGAGTTGATGTAAAAAATTATCTTAATTCAAGAAGGCAATGTGCAATGAAATGTGGTGAAGCTGGATGTATATTTCGTTATTTTGAGCAACAACTGGTAGAAAATCCGTCTTTTTTCTATGCTCACTAGATGGATTCAAAGGAGCAAGTGACAAATGTGTTATGGGTTTGTGCACGCATGTTGGTCAACTATGCTTGCTTTGGAGAAGTCATTTCACTAGACACAACTTATTATATAAATAATAACCATAGACCTCTTGCAATTTTCTTTGGCTTCAACCATTACAAAGGAGGGGTGATTTTTGGATCGACATTGTTATATGATGAGACTGTTGAGACTTTCAAATGGCTATTTGAGACATTTTTGTGTGCACACAAGAATGTAAAGCCGCTAACTGTTTTCACCGACCAAGATGCTGCTATGGCACGTGCATTAAAAGAAGTAATTCTAGATGTAAAACATGCCTTATACAGATGGCATATTTCAAGAAATGCAATGAAGCATCTTTCAAACTCGATGGTTAGTGATTTCAATCACTGCATGTATAATTGTTGGGATGAAACAGAGTTTGAAGAAGCCTGGCAAGCATTATTAGCAAAACTAGAAATGGCAGAAAACTCATGGTTGATGTCCATGTATAAAATAAAAGAGAAATGAGCATCATGTTATATGAAGAATTCAAGGACACTTGGTATAAGAAGCACACAAATTAGTGAGAGTGTGAATGCATCGGTCAAAAGTTGCACAAATGTTAGATTAGATATCAATCGATTCTTCAAGCAATTTGAACAAGTTCTGGAGGACAAGCGCTATAATGAATTGAAAAGTGATTTTGAGGCGCGAGACAAGTTGCCAAGGTTGATATTGCAGAGTTCATGTTTGCTTCGTCAACTTTCTGATTTTTATACTTGACCTATTTTTGACTTGTTCTAACGTGAATATGATCTATGTGATGCTGCATGTATCAAAGAAAGAAAAGAGAAAAAGAAAAATGAAGATGAGGAGGATAGTGCCTATGTATATGATTATGTTATCACCATGAATAATAAGAAAAGGGAGTATAAGTTGACATTTTATCCTTCAACAGAGACAATTGCTTGTAGTTGCAAAAAGTTTGAGCGAGTGAGCATATTATGTTGTCATGCCTTGAGAGTCTTGAATGAACGTGATGTCAAATTACTGCTTCAAAAATATATTGTGAAGAGGTGGACAAGAGAAGCACGATGTGGTGTAGTGTATGATATAAAGGAGAAGCATATGGAAGTTGATCCTAAACTACAAAGATCAAATCGGTATAAAGAATTATGCCCCTTGCTTGTTAAATTAGCAAGTGATGCATCAGAAAGTCCAGAGGCATTTTCTCTTGTCTATCATGCTGTGTTGGAACTTAGTAAGAAAGTAACTGAGCTTCATATAAAACACTTACCAGATGACAATAATAGTGTTATAATGGTATGGCGAACCATGACGAAGGTAATGGTGTTGGCAAAGTTGTTGGGTTTAAAAAGAGATATGGAAGAAAGATAAGTAAACGGATAAAGAGTGGTATTGAAATGAGTCTAAGAAGGCGGAGAGCTAAGCCCTATACAAAACATTCTCAAACTTCATAGTCAGTTACATCTACACAAGTATACTTATGATCAATTTAGTATTTTTTTAAGATGCATATTAGTTGTTGATTTTTTTCATTTTCAATGTTTTAGGGACAACATAATCAAGTTCAAAAAGCTAGCTTATCATCAGAAGTACATCATGATAACATTGTGTTAGATGACTCTCAAGCTCTACCAAGTCAAATGACTTTTACAAATTTCTTGATGGTATGTCATTTTGTTAAATAGCATAACCAACAACTTTGTTTATCTAGGACATATATTGGTGACTTATATTAAGACATAGTTTTTACTTCTTAATTGTAGGCACCACTTGATTGTGATATCACATCGCTTAAAGCACTGAATTTTAGCCAAATATATAATACATGTAACGATAAAGAATAATGATAATAGAAGAAAAAAATTCAGTCACTTTCATTGAAATCTGAATTTTTTTACATTGCATTGTCTGATCTCAATATTTTTGATAATTATAAGACTCTCACTATACATTGATTAACATTATGCTACAAATACAGGTTCAATGATTGACTCATCCTCCAACATGAAGTCTCTAGCTCAGCTTATTTTGTATAGCTTATGACTTCTTTTTGGGCTACTCTCTTTTTGGTCAAGGAAGCTCATCATTTTGTTCTTCAACCATATTCATGTCTTTTCAATTGATGTAATATGAGTTGGCTCTATTTTTGTCAAGTAATCTGCAATTAAACATAGTCAAGAAACAATCATGTAATAAGTGGTCAAGCAAACTGTAAGTAATTAGTTCATTTATTTGTGTTAAAAGGGAGTAACTTCTATTTCCATCAACTTACCACCACTCAATTTCTGGAATTTTCTCCTTGGGTTTTTCTTTTATTACTATTCTTTCTATTATTTCAATTAAGTTAGGATTTATATCAGATGCCGCTTTAGCCTTGGCCAATTGTGCTTGCTTTGCTTTGTGCTCTTTTGCTTGAGCTTCTCCAAATTTACCCTTTCATGTGCTGTCACGAGTCTAGATATGACATGACGCTGATGCGCATATATTGCTACAGATAAGTCTCATTATCATGTAATTGATTATGCAAATAATGGCTTTGGATCAAGCATGTGATACATCCACTACTTCGTTTTATACTTTTATCTCTCTTCTGATATAGGTGCTGTAGTAAAAAAGTGCGTTTATCCATACATTTAAATATAGCACCAAAGAAGTTAGAAGACTCACAATTCAAAGTTGACCAAATTAATCTCAGAGGAACTCACACTATAGATGGAGCTGTACAGTTTCTCTATTCCAAAATCCAAACATAGAAAGTATTATTTTAGCAATTTCTCCGTTCTCTACAAGTGTGTTTCATGATCCCCAAGACAATCACGTACATGCAATCAGTTCAACATGTGAACCAACTGTTGAATATAGTAGTTAGGAAGTGATGTTTTAGCAAATATAAGACACATCACTATTATAAGGATTTTAGCTTCAGGTTAAACTGGGTGAATTTGGTGGTGCTCAAGCTCAAAACAGTTCACGTGAGTCAAAGTGAGCAGTTTTAGAAAGTTCACTTGTCTCACTTGTTTGGGTCTTTCTCCCTGCTAATATGTTGTATAAAAAAAATAGGAAATTCTCAATAGATAGAAAGGGTAGTAGAACAGAAAAGGAACCTTTAATTTTATTGTTTCAGCCTCTTTTGACCATTTTCCTTCCTCTACAAACTGAAAAGTCATCCTCTTGGGCCTCAAGAGTTTTGTTTTGTTGATGCTCATTGTTTCATTGAAATGGGGATTAAATTCAGGATCGACATCCAACACAGGTTTAAGTATTTGGAATGAATCTTTCTTCTGCTTGTTGATGTTGACCTAAAAGTTTAAAATCATCCTAACATTAACACATGAACCCAACCAAAAAGGGCGAACTACCCAAATATTAAAAAACCACATACCTTTAATGTGCTAAGGTTGCTTGGCTTAGTCACATTAATAGCATTTCCATGTTCATCAATTTCCCTGCCTTGAGTATCAATATGAAGAACAGGGGCCTTGGTGGGTTTCTGTGGGGCAGTAATATCTGTTACCATCTGTATAAGATATCAATGCAATGCTACCAAGGGGACACAAATAATAGCAACATAAAAGCATACCACACAAAGAAGTTGTCCTTTTCTAGGTTTTATATTTCAGAAAAATGTCATCTCATACTTGAAATCATTAAGCTGAGTGTGCTTTCCTTGGTAACAAAAATATACCTCCAAGACCACAAGATTCAGGAACAAAATTTCAAGAAAGAACTTCATTTGCGAACTAAGATTGAGGAACAAAATTTCAATGGAGAGGCAAGGGATGGGAAAGTATGGGAGAGAATCCAAACGCTTTAATTTCTCTCTCTCTAAATGAGTTATCACAACTTAAAAAGTGGTTTTCCCAAATTTATATAGTTAGTGTGTGTTTACATGTTGATATTGACCAAAATAATGTAAGAGATGGGCATACATAGTGTGTGTTTGGACATCAAACTTCTCAGGCTATTTATTTATATATGATCCTCATAACTGTTATAAAGAGGAGTGGGGGGCAATGGCTGCTCTAAACTCCCCTGCTCATTATCTCTTTATGTCTATTAGAAAGATGGTCAAAAAGAGATATTGGCCTTTTCAAACTACTTTTAGTTTTTAGGGTTAAAGCCTAATTTTGCCCTAGAATTTTTTTAAAGAGCACCAGACACACTAGTAGAAAAATGACTTTTTAGACCGGTTCTGTATTAGGTCTTGATATAGCAGGTCTAAAAAATCTGTTATTTTTTAGACCGGTTGTTATAACCGGTCTTAAAGGTCACATTTTTAAGACCGGTTGTGGGCACAACCGGTCTTAAAAGTGTGACCTTTAAGACCGGTTGTGCCTACAACCGGTCTTAAGGTAATTTTTAAGACTGGTTGTGACTACAACCGGTCTTAAAGCTTCATTTTTTTTAAAAATGTCCCTTTTATTATATGTACATGCACAGAATGCTCCAATTTTAACAGCAGTACATAACAATCACTGATTTCAATTTCAAAATTCAAAAGCCAGTACAGTCTATAGCAGCAACAAATTTATGTTTATACAAGCCAGTATATAGCAGCAACAAATTAATGTTCATACAAGCTAGTACAGTCATACATTGATGATTCATTTGGCCATTAGACAGTAAGGATGACCAAATGACAGCAGTAAAACAACAGCTTCTTCTTTTGAAGTTGATTGTACCTTCCCTAGTCCCCAGTGTCCCTTTGGTTGCCTACACCAAACATGAAGTTTTTGGGAAAAGAACCAAGCAAAGAAATGAACATGCCATAAAAAACGTGTAAATAATTTTAAGAATTAGAGAATGAAATAGAGCAAACACGCAAGAACCAACAAAAGCAAAATGACATTGGCCTCAATTCCTCTTTGCTTCAAATAGCCCTTGGCGTCAATTATGTCCTGTACAAAAACCCAAATAATCAAGCAACAATATGATTCATCAAGAATCCTATTCTAGGAGCAATATCTTGCCACAATTAACCCATCATATAGATACAAAAACACGAGGACACAGCCATCACAATTCAATAATGTACAATGTAACGTTGGATTCAAAAACTCACTATTTGTGTAATAGCTCATAGATGAATTCAGCACAACATGTGCGAATGAAATCAATATCTTCTTCAGGAAAGGGATCAGCAAGATCAAACATCTGTAACACCAAAACCAGACGAAACATTGACTTAGTAACTTAAAAACAATAAAGTAAAACAAAAGTTCTGAAATATAAATTTACCTCTTGAGTAAAATCAGTCGTGCCTAGAGTGATAATATTGTAAATGTGTCTCAAAACATAAAAACCACATAAGTTGGACCCCTTTGGTTGCTTACGGCTCTGAGAAAAAACATGATATCATTAAAACAAATATAAAGGCATGTCTTATTACATTCTTTAAACAAATCCATATGTACTAACCTTTTGCATGATCCATGTAGGGTCCTTTAAATCACGAACATGCTTACCACAAGCACTGTGTAGGAATGTCCGCATAGCCCTATGATAATCACAATGACAAAGGTTATTGGTTTTACACAAATTCCATAAACTTTGCATACAAAAGGTAAGAATGCAAGAAAACTAACGAATTCATGGTCTTTTTCAAATCATTCCCTGGTTTGAAGTGGAGGGGACATAAGAGGATGACAGTGTAACTACTCTTGCATAGAAGAAGCAACTGCCAATGATCATTGAAAAAAACAGAAGAATATTAAGCAAACATAAAACATTATATAAATTATAAAATATCAGTTTGTTTCTTACCTATGCACATATGGAGCCAAGAAACACTTAGTTCCAGTTTCACTAAGCCTCTCTGACAAGTATCTATGTCTACTAGCAGTAGTGGTCCCTTTCTCTTAGATGTGATGGGGGCATAAGAATCCAAATTTTTCGCTTTTGCCAGAGGAGACCAACCTACGATGCATGTACCTACAATAACGCAAGCACATAAATAAAAGGTAAACGGTGAAACTTTTAAAATATTTACTTTGAATTGCAGAAGCTACTTACATTAAGAACAGTTGGACAATCCCAATCGTAAGATTTTGTCCAGGAGCTACCAGGGACATCAAATCATCCCTCTCAAGATAGCATGTCACTCCTGACTGTCCAACAACTGAATCCGTAGGCCACTCTCTTGTTTTGAATGATGTATCATATGCCATCAGAATCACTTGCTGCATGATATTCAATGGAGGCTGTGAAACTTCTTGCTGAGTGAAGGGAGCTGGACTTGGTGCGGCTTTGATCGGTCTTTCCTTGGCTCGACCAGAAACAAGGTTCGTTGGCCACAAGATGAATGTGCCCAAGACATCGCTAACGATCTTGAATTCATCAGAAGGGATAGGGACAGGTACATCTGCAATAATCACCTCGTCAACTGACACTCGGACTTGATCACCTTCCATTTGTCGGTGGTGGACAGTTGATCCCAGGTTATACACATTACCCCGTGCAACTAACCATCTCAGAGGATCCTCGACAAAAAGATCACAAAGCTCAGTAATTTCTGGGTTAGGACCCTCTGATGACTGCCCGATGTTGCAACAACTACCTTTAGTGCTCTGCTTATTAGGATCAATCGATTGTGGCTGGGGAGTACTGGTATCTTGTCTTGAGCTCATAAAAACTATCATTTCCTCTTTCATCTTGCTCAACCGGGTCTCTAATAGTGCATCAAATGATGCTTCAGCCTTGGCCTTTGCTTCTGCTCTTGCAATGGCCAACATAGTCACCAATTCCTCCCTAGTCACAATGTTTGAGGAATGGTGTACGGGGGCTCCAAAGTAATCCCGTATCCCTACCCCTCCTCCAACTCCCCTGACACGGCCTGGATGCTCATCTTTGCCATTAGCAACTGTTAGAATATCATTCCTACCCTCCGACTTAAAAGAGCCCTCAGCTTGTTGTTTTCTAAGTTCATCCTGTAAGATAATACAAATTAACAAACATAAGTAATAATGTACGTTCCTTATGTAATTAATTACAATAACGATATATACTTACAATTCTTTCACCAACTATACGAGATTGTTCACTCATATAAGTCCCGCTCCTCTTTTGGTGGGCAAATTGCCATTTTTCTTCTCGACGAATCGGAGATGGTGGAGAAAGAAGAACAGAAGGATCGGATTGAGATGCTTCTTCCAATCTCTTTCGTTTGGCCGCCAACAAGTCTCTTTCAGCCTTTGCATAACCCCCACGAGACATTTTATGAGGGCAATCATTCTTTCTACTACTCTCTTGTGCTTTTTGCCTTTTTGCCTGTGAATAAGAAATGATACAAAAGGAAAGTGTTAGAATCAATTAAGATAATTGCTAAGTAAATAAAATGAAAAATAAGTCAACTAACTAAAGATTCTGGAGTAGTCCAAAGCCTAACAAATTCTTGCCAAGTCGCTTGATCAAGAAATGTATACTGGTCGCACGGATTAGGATGAGGCTGACTATCTTTCACCTCAATATGAATGTAATTGTTAGTCAGATTTGTCTTAAACTTGCTCCAGCGCTCATAACAATACGTCATCGTCTTGTTGTACAAGATCTCACTCTGAGGAATGTCGTAGGTGAGCTGAAATGCATGTATTGAGGGAGTAAGTGACAAATTTGTGACATTTGATAATAATTAATTACATACAAACGAGAATTGTATACCTGAATAGTGTCCCAAATATGCTGCTTCACCTTTGCATTGACATTTCTCCACTCCCCTATCAAGATGCTCGGCTTGTTACGTGCAAGGAGGCCAACAAAACTCCTATATCGTTGTGCATTAGGCCTGATTGGTTTCCAATGTCTATCAAACTCAATCGGTATCTTTTAGCCTGCACTCCGACTGAGGGAAACATCTGTCAACCGTGTGCCACATCTACCCCTCCGTACAGACTGGCTACTGCGCTCACTATGACCCTGGCTCAGAGCATTGCTAGGCTCGCCCTGGTTAACACTAGCTGGCTGACTCTCCTGAGCACTAGGTGGCTGACTCAGAGGTGTATGAGGTGGCTGATCCTCTGCACTAGGATGCTGGGGATTCGTTATTTGCCTGTAACGACAACAAAGAAAGATAAATCCTAAGCTATGACATGTGAAGACTATATCGATAAAATAACTAAACATATTCTTCGGATATAAATCATAATCATAATTACTTTAGTTAGTTAAGGTCAAAGTAGTATCATAAAGAGATATCCTCCCATATTCCCTCGTGATGATCATTTCTTGTGCCGTGCGCATTATCTGCTTCATCTTCTTCGTTCAGTTCTGGTAGACCCCTGGAAAAAGAAGGAGTCTCAAGAAGATCGTAATTTGAGTGACTTTTCTCGTCAATATCAACGACCCTTTTTCCTTGGAGAGCTACAGACCACATTTTATTTGCCTAATCAGTGATATAGAATACTTGTTGCGCCTGATCTGCCATAATGAAATGTTCATCTCTAAAACTTCTACTATTTAGATCTACTAATGTAAATCCTAACCTATCGATCTTCACACCATTATTGACATCAACCCACTTGCATTTGAAAATGGGAAATCTAATTTTAACATAGTCAACCACCCAAATCTCTTCAATCACCCCATAATAAGGTATGGCAGCCAATGTAGGGTTCTTATCTTTCGAACTAGAGAAGTGCATAGATTCAGCCACTAATACAACACCACTGTTCTGGACGGTGCTCTTATCATCTAGGGACTTTGTGTAAAAGGTATAACCATTGATCACAAATGAAGTCCAACTTATGACATCAACTTCAGGACCACGTGCTAACCAATTTATTGTATCAGAAACACATTCTTCTCCGTCAACCTTTTGTTTGAACCAATGTGCGAAAGTTCTGTTATGCTCCTTGATTAACCTTTGTTCAGTCATTCGACTATTTTGTTTCCGTACAATTTCTTTATGGGCATTCATGTAATATTGAACTTCATCAACATTGTTCAAGATGTACAAGTGGACTTGTTGCAATTCATCAGCATCTATGCTCTTTACTGTTGCCCCGCGTCTACCCCCTTCTTGATCATGACGTTTAGGAAGGCCAATATGTCGTACATTTGACAAATAATGTTGACAAAATTCAATAGCTTCTTCAGAAACATATTTTTGAACAATAGATGCTTTAGGCCGATTGGGGTTCTTCACATACCCTTTTAGTATTTTCATAGTTCTTTCGATCGGGTACATCCACCGGAAATAGATAGGGCCACACAACTTTATCTCCCTCACTAGATGAACAACTAAGTGTACCATGATATCAAAAAAGGAAGGAAGAAAAAGCTTCTCAAGCTGGCATAAGATCATATATCCTTCATTTTCCAATTCCTCCAATCTTTCCGTGTCAATGACTTTACAACAAATGGCATTGAAGAAGAAACAAAGTCTAGTCAATATGTGTTGAAGATCATATTCGGCAATGCCTCGAATAGCTACTGGGAGTAGTTGTTGCATTAAGACATGACAATCATGAGACTTTAGCCCTATAACTTCAAGTCTTTTATTGATACAAGCTTTTTAAAATTTGAACAATACCCTGAGGGAACTTTAGCGCCATGTAAACACTCACAAAAGCTTCGTTTCTCAACCTTAGACAAAGTATGAGCAGCTGGAGGATAAAAAGTTCTATTACCGTATGGGCTTGGATATAAATCTTCTCGTATTCCCATTTCTTGCAAGTCTAATCTTGCCTTCACGCCATCCTTAGAACTTCCTTGTATGTTGAGCAGTGTCCCAACAATACTATCACATACGTTCTTCTCCACATGCATGAAATCAATACAGTGTCTGACGTCAAGATTGCGCCAATATGGAAGATCAAAGAAGACGGACCTTTTTTTCCATATATTTTTCTCATTTCTACTCTTTGATGACTTACCAAGCATAGTATTGATATTTTTCACCTTTTCATAAATTTTCTCCGCAGTCAATGCCTCTGGAGCATCTTCAAACTCTTGGCCACCGAAAAAAGCTTTTTTTAATCTACGATAAGGGTGGCTTCATCTTAGAAATTGCCTATGGCCAAGGTAAACTGTCTTTCTTCCATGTTGAAGTTGATGGTAGCATGTGCCTTCTTCACATATCGGACAAGCTTTGTGGCCTTTAACGCTATATCCTGACAAGTTCCCATATGCAGGGAAGTCATTTATCGTACAAAAGATCATTACTCGCATATTAAAAGTCTCCTTCTTGTTCGCATCAAAAACATCGACACCTTTATCCCACAACTCTTTCAAGTCTTAGATCAAGGGTTCTAGGTAAACATCTATGTCATTTCCGGGTTGCTTTGGTCCCGAAATCAACATAGACAACATTATGTACTTTCGTTTCATACATAACAAAGGAGATAAGTTGTAAATTACCAACAGAACAGGCCATGAACTATGTATACTGCTTAGGCTACCATAAGGATTCATACCATCTGTGCTAAGCCTAAGCCTGAGATTCCTAGGTTCTTCACCGAAGCTAGGAAATAATTGATCGATTTTCTGCCATTAAGAAGAATCAGCTGGATGTCGAAGCTTTCCATCAGAAATCCGCTCATCTGTATGCCATCTCAAATATTTGGCATCAATTTCATTAGCAAACAGGCGCTTGAACCTTGGAATGATTGGAGGATACCACAACACTTTTGCAGGGCCCTTATTTGATTTATACCTCGGAGGTTCACATATCAAACATTGCTCCTTCTTTTCATGATCTTTTCTATACAATATGCAATCATTAGGGCAAGCATGGATCTTTTTATACTTCATCCCTAGTGGACACAATATTTTCTTAGCATCATAGTATCGACAAGGCAACACAATATCATCAGGAAGCATATCTTTAAAGGCCTCAAGCGTTTCTGAAAAACTCTTGTCGCTCTATCCATGCTGTGCTTTCAAGTTTACCAATTTCAATATAGCATTCAGCAATTGGTATTTTTTACACCCCGGGTACAGCGGCTTCTTAGCATCACTGCACATATTACCATATGCCTATGATTGTTCAAAAGCCTCTTCTCCTACATCACGAATAATATCCTCTATCCGATCATCCATATCCGTGTCATTATCATCACAAGTCACTTCCCCCTGTTGAGATGCACTTGGCATTTCTAATTGTTCACCATGCCATACCCATACTACATACGTCTTACAAAACCTTCACAAATTAAATGTGTATATATATCTGCAGCACTTAATCGCTTCTCATTCAAACATTTTACACAAAGGCAATAAAACATCCCACTATCATCATCATCATTTCTTTTTGCAAATTCTAAAAAACCCCTCACCCCAACATCATATTCAACACTCGTCCGTTTAGCTTGTATCCAACTACGATCCATATATTCCAACACCTTTTTTTTGTTTTCTACTTTTTCCCCTGGAAAAGGTAGGAGTATGATGAGAATGGGTCATCTTTTTTCTTCAAGCATAAACAGGGAGTGTTGACTTTTTTACTTATTTGAAATATAAGAAACATTTTGGCCACAAATTTATATGAATGGGGTTAAAGAAGTTAGATCTCAACCCCATTTATGCATATTGAATGTGAATGGCCAAAAAACCAATAATGATTAATATAGCACCCAGATCATTACCTATATATATGATATATTCCTATCCTTCCCAATTTTTATGTTCCTATATTTTATTCATCATAAAAGAATGAAGAATTCATTCCTCAAATAGAAATAATGAAAAGCCTAAGCCCTGCTCGTGATCTACAACAAGCCTTTCATCAATCAATACACACACACATATTTGCATATGTATACTTCCATCCATCAATATATATATATATATATATCATTGCGAAAAATCATTATACTATTAGGGAAATGTCGCAAGGGACAAGTGTAAATAGGAAAATGAAAGCTAAGCCCTTAACTTGCTTACCAGTTTTGGCTTTAGCTGTTTTCTTAGAAACACTTTTCGAGCTTGTTTCTTCTTCTCTTCTGCCTTCAATTTGGTGAGACTAGGCCTATATATAATCACTGTCCAACTGATTTAACCAACGGTCACTGAACCCGTTAATTGTTGACAGTGTGCTTGAGAGAAGATAATGAATTAAGCAGTAATTAGCATAATATACAAAGCATATAGAGCAAAAACGCATATGAATGAATGAATAATAATTGAAAAAAGGCCATCTAATAGGCTATCAGCAACAACTCTATATAGGCCATCTAATTTCTCATCATGTGAGCGTTTAACCACATAGTTATTACTTCTTCAAGTTCTTTCCCATCTTGTTTTGTCCTATATGTTAGTTTCTCAATCCAATTGAGGTCTTATGAGTTTATGATCCTGGTTTTGTTGGGATTCAATTACAGATGGAAAATGTGAGGGTGGACTTAGAAGGGAAGCAAAAGAGGCAACAGAAGTAGGAATGATGAAGAGAAGGTGAAGTCACCGTACGTGGCAGACAAATCTTTGATATTAGTTTGTTTTATGTTTTCATTTTTTTTCATTTTCAAATAATTAATCAAGCCTAACAATTCTTTGATATTAAACTAAGCAATGTATCAAGACAAGCTTCCATTGTAAAACTGCCCAAGCATGTATCAAACTTGGTTGGGCGTCGGGTTAGTGAATTGAACATGTCTGATAATGAACAAACTTCCTCACAAACAAATAAACAGATCATAGAGGGGCGTTCTCGTCTTATAACAACATTCAAAAACTCATAATTAGGCTTCACGGACATGACAGCTTATACCGAATATAAATGTCTTCAATTTCTCCTTTCAAACATTTTATCAAACACCTAATGTGCATTCACATTCAACAATAGAACAGAGGAGGAACATAACGGTGTTTTCTCAGAACAGAGGAGGAACATACCTCAAAAAAGAAATTGAAGACAAAGATGTCCCAGAAATGTAGTGAATAAACAGGGACTACACTAACAGCTGAAGCAATGTATGAGGTATGTTCCTCAACAGCACCCACGAGCACCCACGACAGTACAGCGGCCGAAGAGCGACGACAGACTCTATTCAGAATGGGATAAGGTAAGGGACGGGGATTTGCGCTGAGGAGAGAAAAGATTGGGAATAAACTTGCTTGGGTGATTCAGAATGGAAGGGATCGATTTCAGATTGGAAGAGGCGGGAGTGTGAGCTGATGAGGCAAGGATCAAAAGTAAATTGGAACATTTTTTAGACCGGTTAAGAGAATAACCGGTCTTAAAAGGGGACTTTTAAGACCGGTTGCCAAAAGTCCCCTTTTAAGACCGGTTGTTAGGCAACCGGTCTTAAAAACCTTTTTTTTAGACCGGTTATCCTCTTAACCGGTCTAAAAAAAATATATTTTAGACTGGTTCTCTTAGTAACCGGTCTAAAAAATAAAATCCCTAATTTTTTTAGACCGGTTAGAATAGAACCGGTCTAAATAATCTTTTTTAGACCGGTTATTAGAATAACCGGTTTTCCAACTTGTTTATAATAACAAAAATGCCACCGCGCATTTCTTTTAGACCTGTATCCACAACAACCGGTCTAAATGGGCCGGTCTAAAACACCTTTTTTGTATTGGTGACACCCCAAAGTTAAAGGTAGCGCAAGGTAGCTCATTGTTAAAAATGAAAACAATATCGCCTATTCATCATACATTCATTAATTTTTTCATTAGTTGATTGGGAAAACTACAGAAAAGGTTTGAAAAAAATCTATATCTATCTATATATTTTATAATACTCATAGTAACACCGTTAAATTCTATTTTGTTTTTAAGTAACACAGTTAGTTCCCTTAAGTAACATCATTTTGTTTTTATATTTCTTCATAATTGAATTTTGTTTTATCTCCGTAAATCAAGGAGTTATCCTAATTTAAAATTATATTTTTTTTGCCTAAAAATATAATAAATACTAGGGCATTTGGTTTGGATCCATTAATCAATAAATCTAATTTATTGATGATTATTTTCTAATTTTTTTATATTCCCTTATAAATGAATTTGTTTTATCTCCATATTAATCAATAAAAATGATTTAGTGATAACTATTTTCTAATTTTTTTTCAAAACACATAATAAATACTAGGACATTCAGTTTATATCCATTAATCAATAAACATAATTTATTGATGGTTATTTTCCAATTTATTTTTGATATTTCTAATTTAGTTCTAATTTGTTTGGATTATGCTTTTGCATTGTGATTCATTAAAATGGTTTGAGCTTGAGTAAAATATTAATTTAAATTTAAATAATTTTAAAGTCTTTATGAAATTCTCTTTCTCTCTTAACGTTGTATACTTTTGGAAAAATATAAGTGAGCAAAATAAAAAAAGGCATATACAAGTGCTCATACCTATAGTTGACTTCTTATAACCTAATTGAAATATCATAGAGATATGAACTTCTTCATGCAACACATGGGCACCAATACTTATTACAATAATAACCTGTAAGAAAATTAATAATCATTAAATCCCAAAATTACAAATAAATTCACTAAGTGATTAACGTTATTTCTTATCCATGTAAAAGATCAAAATTCAATTTTAACCACAACTTTAAAATTTTTAAGGTGTGGTTATCGATTGTACCACTATTGTGGGCATTAACACTGATAAGTAATTAAGAAAATATTATATTTGTATTAATAATATTTTATTAAAATATTTATACTTTCATTTTAATAATTTAAATATTGTTATTTACAAATTTTCAAACACAATTAACAAGCCAACTCTTGTGATTTGAGAATTCTCTAGAAAATTTCAATTTAAATAGTGATTATAGTGGTTATTTATAAGTTGCTATTTTATAATTTATAGATCTTATTCCGAAATTTGTGATAGTTCAACTAATGTATTGGAAACTTATAGATGAATATGTTTTTCAGATCCCTTCTCTCTTTTTCTTGTCTCGCCCGTTCACATCCTTTACCCCAAAACTACACAGTTTTGGTGTAAACTAAGTAGGGGAGCACTTTTGCTTTTTTTTTTTTGGAAAGAGAGTATCAATCACTCTAAAATATTTATTAAGTAGATTATAAATTAATTATTAATACACTTAACACCCTAAAATATCGTTTTTGTGACCCTCGATACTCTGAAGTATTCATAGTAAAACCCATTATCTTAAAGTGATTTTTAATGCATTCAGCACGCCAAAGTATTTTTTAAAGTGAATTGGGATACTCAGTTGAGATTCAGTACAGCTTATCATCCTCAAACGGACGGACAATCTGAGAGGACTATTCAGACATTGAAGGATATGTTGCGAGCATGTGTCCTCGACTTTAAAGGGAATTGGGATTACTTTCTTCCACTTGCCGAGTTCGCCTACAACAATAGCTATCATGCGAGCATCCAGATGGCTCCGTATGAAGCGTTGCATGGGAGGAAGTGCCAATCACCTTTATGTTGGAATGAGTTATTTGAGAGGAAGCTTTATGGGCCGAATCTTGTTGATCAAACCTCAGCACAGATTCAAATCATTCGAAAGAGGCTCCTTACAGCGTAGAGTCGATAGAAAAGCTACGCTGACAAGAGAAGAAGACCTCTAGAGTTTGAGGTTGGTGATCATGTGTTTTTTAGGGTATCTCCAGTTACTGGCATCAGGAGAGCTATCAAGAGAAAGAAGCTGAGCCAGAGGTATATAGGTCCTTTTGAGATTCTTGCGAGAATTGGGTTGTTGCGTATCGAGTAGCCCTACCCCCAACTGAAGAAGTACCAACTGGATCCATCTCACATTGTTGAGTATGAAGAAGTCAAACTACAAGACAACTTCACCTATGCGGTAGAGCCAGAGCATATCATTGATAGAGAAGAACGATGGCTCAAACACCGAAGCATTCCACATGTGAAGATGATCTGGAAGGGAATGACTTAGAGAGAGGCAACCTGGAAAGTTGAAGCTGATATGTGGAGGCGTTATCCGGAGTTTATGGCTCAAGTGGTGTGATAAATTTTGAGGACGAAATTTATTTTACGAGGGGAGAAATGTAATATCCCAAAAAGTGATTAAGGGCTAATGACTTCAAAAGTGGATGTAATTATTGTTGAATAAACACTTTTGGAGAATGTGTTATTGGAATTTGGTGGTTTTAGTGATTCCAATGGTTTCCTTATGAAAAATTGTGTGGGAATAAGTTTGATTGTTGGTTTTGGAGCCATTAAACACATTGGTTGAAAATTTGATAAACTGTTAAGTGTAATTCTATGCAGGGAAGTCGGTTTATAAGGACATTTTGAATGGACTAATGGTGTTTAAAAATTCTGAAACTTTCCAGTCTTAAAGTTCACATGTCAAAGATTAAGATTCTGGGAATTTCGTGATTTATTTTTGTGATCTGGGAGTTATGAATTTTTGATGTTTGCCCAGCAAAATTGATTATTTTCTAGAACAACAGGAAAAGATTAAGATTCTGGGAATTTTGTGATTCCAGATAGCAAAATTCTATATTTTTCCTTGAATCTAGACTCAATAAGAGTTCTATAGGCTTTGGAATCACTCCAATTCGATTTTTCTAGAATTAGTTATGATTTTTCAAAGTTTGGGCAGAAATCTGCCAGAATTTCTGAAAAATCTAAAATTGTTGGAAATTAAATTAATAATTAAATATCATATAATATATGATATTAAATATCATCATCCTTCTTTCTCCATCCATTTTCAGCTGAAGCAAGAGAGAGAAAGTTGGGAGATTTTAGAGAGAGAAAGGGAAGAAAACTCACAAGATAAGCCGATTTCTTCGACGATTTAGCTCTTAACGCATATAACTCCGACCCTAAGCTACTCTTCTTTGTTCTTTAAGGTTTGGAGGTTCAAAAATCTATTGCTATTTAGGTTAGGGTTTCAGCCATATTTGGGAAAAGCTTGTAGGAGCTTGAGGTAACCTTTGTATATTAACTATTCTAGCTGCTGTGGGCAATTAAATTGGTGAAATTTTGCTGGATTGCCGTTGTTTTTAAATTTTGGAAATTGAGTTGCCTAAGGGTTATGCTGCCCAATTTTGGTTCAAATGGTAGTTATAACCTAATGTAATAGTTAATAAAGTGGTTAGGAGTAGAAAGGAATGCATTTACGGAGTCGAAATCATAAAACCCTAATTTTCTCGGGAGAATACATAAATTTCGGCCAGCTCTAGCACAAAGCGATGTGCTCGAGCATTGCCCATGAAACCCAGGCGCACTCGAAGCAGAACAGGGAAAAACTCTCCCATCACTCGAGCATGATCATCCTGTGCTCGAGTGATGTTCATCAGAGACCCAGAAACGCAGCCAAAAACCAGAAACACCAGATGGTCAAATTCACTCCCAAAGGTTCCCAAACTCTACCAAAAGCTCACACACACTAAGCACTAACTAGGGAACATATTGGCCACTTCCAAAAAGACTCAAAAGCCAATTTGACCACAATCATTCATTAAGGTCTCAATGAAACACCATATCCAAATTCCCTTAACACATTTTTTAACATTCCAAATTACATAAAATGATCATATATCTTCAAACTAAATCATTTCCAATCATCTATCACAATGGACTTCATATTTCCAAAAATAGGCATATTTAGGGCAAAATTCCAGATTTTACTCAACTTTATCAAACATCACAAACAATATACCAAAATACTCTAAATGCCTACCTCTTCTCTTTGCTCAATTCAGAACCTTGATTCCTCAACTTCCAATTTCGGCCAAAATCCCAATCAACACCATTCAAGGCTCTACAATCATCACAATGTGGCTCTCATTGAGATGAACAATATTAGAGAAGAGGATTGGAGCAAAGGAGGATCACAACTCACCAAGATTTAAGCTTTTCTTCTTCTTCTTCCCTTGCTTACTTCAGCGAAATGGAGAGAGAGAAGAGAGAGAAATTGGGATATGGAGGAGATGATGATGATGAAGAAGTCAACTCTTTCTCCCACACACACACTCAACCGAATAGAAGAGAGAGAATAGAGGAAAAGTAGCTTTTTGTCACTTAGTGCATGATCCAATGGCTTCCATTACGCCACATGTCATCATCCACTCACCCCCTTCAAGGAGCTCACAAAGACATAAAGCGTAGGATTCCGACCCACGGTCAAGGAATCACAACCCTTGATCTTAAATACCACATGTATTTATTCCCAAAATTCATATTACATAGATCATAATAGTGCTTAATCAAGATAATTACAATAATTATCAGAGTCATTAGCCCTAATCACAAATCGGGATATTACATCAGAAAATTTAGAATTGGTTTGAGCTCTCTCTTCATCAAATCTCGAGGCTAAGTTACCCATTGAAGATGACACATTGTTCATACACTTGAGAAGTTGAGAGATGTCATCTTTAGTAGCATGGGATTCAGGTGTAGCAACTACTGTTTGTTGGGGATTAGATTGGTTTGAAGGTCCTTGAGTTGGAGCTTGATTTGAAGAACTCCCTTGAAATTGATTCTGGTTCCTCCAACCAAAGTTGGGATGTGACCTCAAACCCTCATTGTATGTATTAGAGTAGGGATTCCAAGGCCTTTGATTCTGTCCTTGTCTCCCTTGAAAAACAGCCGAGACCTCCCCAAGTTGGTGTGGGCAATTAGGAGCAATATGCATGTGAGAGCTACATATGTCACAGCTAGGAGCCACTAGAGGTTGAGAATGTGACCCATGAATGTTCACATTGTTTAGATGGGCCATGAGCTTATTGAGGTCAGTTCTCATATCTGTCATTTGGGATGACAAATTATCATACTCCCTTAAAGATCTTGAAGCATGTGAGACCTCATGGACTTGTCTAGCATCCAACCCTTCAAATTGTTGATCATTACTAGCTATCTTCTCAATTAAAGCCCAAGCTTCTTCAGGTGTAAGCAGTTGAATAGTGCCTCCAGAAGATGAATCCAAACTCTTCCTATCTTGAGGAAGCAACCCACTATGAAAATATTGCACCAATCGAGCTTCTAGAATTTGGTGATGTGGACACTTGGCTAGAAGTTCTTGAAAACGACACCAATACTCATAAAAAGATTCATGGAGGCCTTGTTTAGCACCGAAGATTTCCTTAGTGAGAGTTGTTATCTTTGAAGATGGGAAGTATTTTTCCAAAAATGCACTCTTCAAGTTATCCCAGGATGCTAAAGCATTAGGATTATGGTGAGGTAGCATCAAGAACCACTCCTTAGCTTTGTTTTCCAATGTGAAATGAAAGACTTTCCGGCACATCTCATCTAGATCAACTCCCATTGGTTTCATGGAAGTGAACACAATGTACATATTCCTCAAGTGCCTGTTACGGTCCTCTGCAGGTAAACCATGAAATTTTGGTAAGTGACTCAACAAAGGACCTTTCAACTCAAAATTAATATTAAATTCTGGACAAGAGAGGAAAGGATCTATAATATCAGTAGAAGAGGTAAGATCTTTGATAGTTCTACGCTCCCCAATAGGTAGAGGTACGTCTTCTGGAGGGGGATCCATGGTAAGATGGTGATCTACAATGAACGAAGAGCCAATATAAGAAGAATTATCACAAGTATGTGCAACAACTTCAGTGTCAATGACTTGCCCAAGCCCTACACTAGATGATTCAGCTTTCTTACCTTTCTTAAGTAACCTAATTGTCTTGTCAATATCTTTATCTAAAGGCACAAGTTCAGTTTTCTGAGATCTAGTCATGCACAGTAAGAAGACTCATATAGACACACAAATTACAGCAAAGTAATTGGTCAAATGGTCAATTAAAGAAGGGTTGTATACAGCAAAAATTAGCAACTTGTAGGAAACCAAGATAACTAATCTTTGACAACCAAAAGAGTTAACCACAACCAACAAAATTCAAGTGTCTAAAGAGTAAGACCAATTCCAGCAATAATAAAGCAAGTGCAACGCAATGTGACAAGAGGCAAATAGGAGTTGCAAGGTAAGAATTCACCTTTTAAGGGAACAAGTTGGTATAGCAATGAAGTAGAGTAGTACCTCAAACCGCAAGTATATAAGTGGAGTCACTGGAAGCACAACTTACAGAATGTGATAGCTACTTGAAATCTCAAGTTGCAACCAACAAATATCCAAGGATGAAGAATGCAAAGTTGCTCACCACAAAACAATAATGAACCACATAATAGCCACTAAGAACATGATAGCAAAGCAACAAAATGCAAATCTCTTTTTGTTTGTTTTTTTTCCTAATGGCAAATGGAATGCAAAACAACTATGAATATGAAAAATGACTAAACCACTATCAAACACTCCAACAATGAACAACTACCTAAAACAAACTCAAAAACACACTAGCAACCAAGAAAAATCAAAGAAAACCTTAAGAACAAACTAAATCAAAAACTTAGAAAAATACCAATAAAGAAAGAAAATTCAGAAAAGTATAGCAAACTTCGAATTTGGCTAAAATCCAACAGACCTAATAGCTATAGCTATTAGACTTTCTCAGAATGCGGAAAAACTTTAACCTGTAAAATTTCAGAATTTTCTGGGCACAAATATTTCAGTTCCAGCAAGACAGTGCGAATCGAAAATCAGAATTTCACCAAAATTCAAATGAGTGCTACATACTTCCTACTAAACTAAGACACACTATGACAACAGAAAAGAACACCTAACTACTTAAAACCTTGGCAATCATCCTCCCCGGCAACAGCGCCAATTTGATGAACCCTTGTCGTGTGAGTTCACAAAATAAAACTAGGTTAGAAAATGTAGCGTAGTAGCTCAACCTAGGTCGTTCTTGTGAGGAGATTAATTTCCAATTTTCTAAGTAGGAAAGTGATAAAAAGCCTTAAAGTTGTGAGAAATCATTTTTGAGAAATTGCATTTGTAAACTAATGAACTAAACTAAGCTAAAGCAATATTTTTGTATTTTTCAGTTTCCAAAACAAAGAAGCAAAAGGAATTGAAATTAACACTAACAACAAGGTCAATTTGATAAACTAGAATAATGATGAAATGGGATTCCCTTGAGTTGGGGTTTTAGTCTTCCTTGCTTGCTAATAATATGAATTCCATAATGAGTCAAGAGGATGGAACTAAGATACCACTAGCTCCATACTTGCAATAATCATTTAACTCATTCAACCGAAGCAATTAAATGAATACTACCAATTAATAGTGACTCAAGGAGATGAATAACCAACTTCCAATTCTAGCTTGTAATTACCATTACAACAATTCAAAACATTCAGTTTAATCATTTAAATCCACTTAACCAAGTTGGAATAAACAATTCAACATACTCATAATATGAATCATACAAAGCTTAATTAATCAACTCCTAGCTCAACAACCAAGTTTATTCACTTGGCATAACAATCTAGATCACAATTACATACTTAACCAAGCTACATAATCATGAACTAAAAAGAGAGCTTAAAGGAATTCCATTGAAGTTTAGAAGCTCAAACCATTACCCAACTCAAGAAAATCACCAAGGCTTAGCTACACATGGAGGAAGAGGATGAAGATTGATGATTGAAGAAGGAATTAACCATGGAAATAGGGAAGCACCGAACAGCTCCCTCCAAGTGCACTCACGCCTCCTCTTCTTTCACATTAACACTTGATTATGCCCAAAATATTCAATTAAGTCCCACAAAAGCCTAAGATTAATTAATAAAAAGATATAAATATTGAGCTCTATCAAGACTCATATAACCCCCCAAAATACTATGGAAGTGTCTAAATAGTGCATTTTGAATTGTAGGATTTGACATTTTCCCTGATCGTGAACGACCTGTGCCAGAGCACATTCAGAAAGAACCAGGTAATGACTCTTTCTCTTATACTATGTGTAATGCACTGTATGTGTGTTGTAACTGTTTTGTGATGATTTCTGATGCTGCTATGGTTACAACTGGTGATAGCTGTCGTTATACAGCGAAAGCTATAGTTTACAGCGCAAGCTGTTGTTATACAGCGTAAGCTGTCGTTATACAGCGTATAGCTCTAGTTATACAGCGTAAGCTGTCGTTATTGTGATTACAGCGTAAGCTTTCGTGATTGTGATTACAGCGAGAGCTGTCGCATTGTGTATACAACCATGAGTGCTGTCATTTGTGGTAAAATCTGGGTATCTTTGTGCTGCTGCTGTTGTTGTTGTTTGTGATTTACTTACATGTGTTGTGCTTATATATTGTATGAGTGACTTGTTCTACTGAGATTCTTTTGAATCTTATTCTTTTCATGAACTGACCTACAGATAGGGCAAGTGACTTAAAAGGAAATTGGACAACCAAGAGCAGCTAGGACTCCTTAGAGATATTTGATGTTGGTTGTTGTTGTCAATTTTGATTTGGGATTACTGTATATATGTGGAATGATTTTGTGTAATCCCCTACATGGGAAACTATAAATCCTTAGTGAATGAATGAAACCAGGGGGTTGCCGGAATTTTTGTTATACACTCTGATATGTATTAATTTGATTCAACTGCACAGGGTAATTATATTCGAAACTTGAATTTGAGACCAGAATAGGAATGAAATTTTGAAAGAGTTTGTGAAAACCCTATCGTAGGGAGGGGAGTTTGAAATGAGTTTAATTATTCGTTGGTCTCTAATTTATTTTAATTACACCTTTTTGAATCATAATTATGGTTTTCAAGGTAGGGGGTTACACGAGTGCAGGTGTATCTAATACCATGAGCTCTCGTCTCGGGTTGTCACTCACAGCCAATTTCTCAAAAGTGTGTCTTAGCACTCGCGGGTGTTAAGCCATCACTTTAGTTCCATGGTTCATGCTCGAGTGATATTCCCTCCTGAAAGTTTCTTGTGCTCTCGGGTGAGAGTGAGCATATTACTCGAGTGTTGGCATCTATGCTCGAGTGCAGTGATCAATCCTGGTTTCTGTCATTCCTTATTACTGTCGGGTTAACACTTTCTGTGCTTCATTTCCTAGAACACGAGTGAGCATTTGGCTATCACTCGAGTATTAACCTTTGTGCTCGAGTGTAAATTTCCTTATCACTCGAGTGAGGCCTTCTTCACTCGAGTGCAATAGTGAAAAACTAGTACTTCAACTTCCAAAAGGGGATCTTTGGGATAGTTCTTTCACCCCTTTAGGGCTTTTGTTAGAGGCATTTGTGGATTCCTAAAGAACATTGATGATAACCAATTTAAGTGATTTGAAGCATTTAAGTATTAGAATAGAGAATAACACTTCATCCCTAATTATGAATTATAGGATTCGATATTTGCCCTATTCGAGAGAGACCAGTGCTGGAACACACACAGAAGGATCAAGGTAGTGACTTTTCTCTCATGTTGTGTATGATGCTTGGTATGCATGGCTTATCATTGTGTTGTATGTGTTATCAGATGTAGGGCATTATAGCGTGAGCAGTACAGCGTAAGCAGTCGTAGGGGGTGATGATTATCACACCTACCCTTGCTATTGCATCTGTCGTTGTAATTGCTGAGGCTGCCTTGTAGAATTGTGAATTCCTATTTGATTATCTGGCTAGTGTGGCTGTGTGTATGTGAAATATTTTATATGGATCCCAGCTGTGGTGATATATGCGATATGAACATGTGGTTGTGCAATACAGCGTGAGCACTTCAGTGTGAGCAAACGTAAGGGTGACGCGAGTCATACCTACCCTTGCCGCTGTAACTGCCGTTGTAGTTGCTATGTGTTGTGTGATGATTTGTTTTCATGCTTTGTGGTTGTGCATACTTAGACCTTTGTACTCCTGAACAAAGGTAATGAAGTACAAGTTTCTAAATTTAAATCACTAATGTATTTGAAAGATGAGCAATTTCATAATTGGAAAGCAATGTATCAATTAGTCAAATTCCTCAAGTCAACACTAATCATAGTCAAGAGATGCAAAGAAATTAGCTAACCACACAATCCAAAATATTAGAATAAAGCACAAGAGAACTCTTAAGAAAATAGTGTTTAACTCATCTCACCTCATTGTGGTCATTTCACTCTAGTTCACTTAATCAACACCTTACCATAGGCTTGTAACAACTCTAACATTTCCACAACTAATAACAATAAATGCAATGAATCAAGAGGACTTAAAAGGCTTGTAATGATGGATGAAGGCTAGATAGAATAGATTAATTAGAGAAAGGAAATAGTTGCTTATGCAAGTCAAAATTATAAAATAAGCTCATAGCACCTAAATAACTTTAAAATTCTTGCCAATTCTTTTTCCAAATTTATGAACAAGTGCCTTCATGGTTTTTTTTAAATATATATATTCTTTTTTTTTTCTCTCTGTTTTTTTTCAATCTATATACATTTTTTTTAAACTAGACTCTCTCCTTCTTTTCTTTCTTTCTTTCTTTTCTTTTTTTCAACACTTTCCTTTTTTTTTTACTTTTTCTCTTCTTTTTCAATTCTCTTCTACTTCTCCTTTCTATATACATGGCATTTCAATATATACATTGTTCAACTTTATATTTGGCAAACCACTTTGATTTTAGAGTACTATGAAAATTATGAGAAAATGACATGCATACAACTTAAGAATGACTCAAAGGGGTAAGCAAATGGTAATGAATGAGGGCTTGTGTTTGGGTGAAAGGGTTTAGAACAAATGCCTCTTTCATTTCCATTACACTAATGCAAATGCTGTTTTGAAAAAGAGTGGAGACAAGTTCTAGAAGGTGAAAGACTAAGTGAACATGCACACATGGAAAGAATTCAAGGCCTAATTAACCTTCCAACAAGGTTTCTCTCTAATGCTCACTCCAATACAATCAATTGCATAGGAAGCTAACCACAATACATTTACTTCACTATTCTTAATGCTAACCTTACAAACATAATCAATCAAAACATTGCAATCAATTATAAGAATGCTCAACTCTTAAAAGCACTAATGATATAGAAACTTCTTTTTTTCAAAACAAGAAGTAAGCAAAAATCTAATTGTGGGTTCATTTCTCTTTCCATTCTCTTAAAAAGCAAATCATGGTTTCAAAAAGTTTTCAAAACACTAGAAATTTTCTAGTTTAAGGCATTTCTCATTTGAAAACAACCAATTAATGGGATTTAAAATGTATTTCCCTCCCCCACACTTAATCAACATATTGTCCTCAATGTGTAAAGCTATTCTAAAGAGAGTGCTTAGCAAATGGAATTTCAAGGCACAATGGTAATTAAGTAGGGTAGTGGTCACAGATGCAAAGCATATAAAAGGGATTCTTATTAAGCCTACTAAACTAAGCGACTTCTACCTTTTTTTATTGGATTGTGTCCCTCCCCCACACTTATCTTCCTCATACAACAATTAAACCCAAAGAAACATAAGAATCAGGAAGAAAATAAGTGAGGAAAGAGACAACCTGTGTTAGAGAATCTTGAGTCATTTGAAGGAGAAGTTCTCATCCCTGATGAGAATCATGCATTTGTCTTTAAAAACAACTTATCCCATATTGGATTTCCTTGGTGGAGGTGGCTCAGGATCAATCGGAAGAGGTCCAAGGATGTGAGGTGGATATTGGTTCCTTCGATGACCTTTCCAAGAATGTGCCTATAAAGGATCCGAGCAAATAGCAGTATCCCATCCAAAAATAGAAACATGGAGAGATTTCAAGTGAAGTAAAGTTATATTAAGTTCCAAACTCTCCAAGTAACTATCACATCCAAGGAAATCAATGGTACTCCCACAGTAGGAGTCAAACAAACAGTTAAATTCTCTTGTGTTTGTAAAGTGGAAGGTGCGGAATCCAACTTAGTGTTGGGGTACACCACATCATCATTGCAATCACAAGAGATGGAAGGGAAAAGAGTGGAAGAAGAAGGAGAATTTTTCAAATCATTACCACCCAAAACTTTTGAACTTTCAAAAGAATCATTTTCCTTTTCTATATCGGGTGGCAAATCACAAGAAAGAATCATATGGAAAGATTCATTTTCATTTGTAAAATCATCAATCAAAGTCTTTGAATCTTCCTATATGAAACTATCATGTAATTCATTGGAATCAAGAGAAATATCATTTCTTAGGCTATTGTCTTTCTCAATCACAACAACCACAGTGGCATCTACACAAGATTCAACATGTTCACAAGTGTCATGCTTATAATCATTAATAATACAAGGAGATGCATCAAGATGAATGGTAGAATCAACCACTTCATTAAATGCTTTCTTTCGAAACTCAACAAGTAAGTGGCATTTGTCATGATAACAATCAACACATATTTGATCTACCGCACAAGAACATGAAGATATATCATTCAATTGACCACAATCATCCCTAGTACTATGACGAGAAGCATTTTCAACAATAGAAGCATCACACAAAGAAGTAGAAGCACAGTCATCGACAATACAATCGAATCACTACTACTTGAACTAATGGGTTGAGCAATTACATTTTTAAACAATTGAGGGGATTCAACAATGATTTCCTCAACCACCTCATCATCACTCAAATCATTAATTGCTTCATTAGTTAAGGTAGCAGGAGAGTCTACTTCTATAAGGATAGGATCATTACCAGATGGTAGGAGAGACTCTTCAATGTTCTTCTGTACTTGTTTCACTTCTTGTACTTGTGCAGGAATAGGCAACGGAGGTATGAAATCTTCCACTTGTGAAGTGGTATGTGACCCTTAAGCTTGGACTCCTTGTTCTTCCTCCACAGGAAAGGAAGACTCCTTTGGAAGTTGAAATCACACATTTTTTACTTTCTTGGCTTGAGTGGGTGGATTACATGGAGGTAATGGAGAAAGGGTCTCTTGTGGAGTGTTGCACTTAGAAATCTTTTGTGAAAGCAACTCCATATTTTTCTTAAATTGTTCAACATCTTTCTTCCATCGCTCCGCTTCTTTTGATGGCTGAGTGAGACGCTCAAAATTCTTAGCCAAACTTGCACGCTCTTTATCTCCTTGCTCCATTGATCTCATTATAGAGGCCATGCAATTGGAAAAGGTGTCCTTGTGTGACCGCTCCTCATTTATAGTACGAGTCATTGGTTTCTGGAATTCTCTAATAACTCCACCAATAGAAGGTTCTTGGAGAGGCACACATGGTTGGGAATGAGGTCCATAAGATGGTTGAAATGGTGGGAGTAGAGGTTCATGAGGTGGATGGCATGGTTGGAAAGTGGGATGGAATGAAGGAGAAGGGTCATGATATTGCATGCGGTTATATGATGGAGGATTAGAGTGAGGTTCATGATATGGGTTGTATGGTGGCGGAGAAGGTTCATGGTATGATCTATAGGGTGGGTGTGGAGGGTAATGAGATTGGAATGAAGGTTGTTGGTTGGGTTTATGGTATGAAGGGTGGAATGGACCTTGGCATTCTTGACCAATTGGACTATTTTGACATCCCAATTTGGCTTGAAGAAGCTGCAATGTTTGTTGAATAGCATGGATGTTTTCAGAGATGGACTCTTTCCTTTCAATCGAATCTGCTACAGAAGAGTGAGAGTGAACGGATAAACCTTGATTACCATTAAACCAAGCCATGAAATCCAATCACAATAAATTCCAATGAATCACAAAGAGGATTATTTAACAAAAAACTATAAAAACTAAGGAAAAAAAAATCTAAGAGAACACAAATGCAAATGAAAAAGGGGAAAAGGATTTCAAAATGACAAAAGATGCAATATGCTTTGAAAAACATGCAAAACTATCTAAACTAACTAAAATGCAACCTAAAGGCTCAAGGTACCAATTAATCAAAGATTGACACTTAGCTACTAAGGAACCAATTACTTGGCTCCCCGGCAACGGCGCCACTTGAAGAAATAAGGCTTTGTCGGCTTTTATGCCTTGATAACCTCTTCAAAATTTAAACCAAGGATTGCAATATAGGGTATAATCCCAGATCGTCTCTCGAAGAGCCTTTTATTAATTACCTAGAAACTAAGTGCAATGATTGACATGAAATGAGTTAAAAATGATCTTTGAGCTTTTTATCTAACAACTAAATTGCAATTAAACTAAAATGCTTTTAAAACTAATATTTTTGGATTTTTGGAATAAAATTGATATGGAATGGAAATTGGTTAGAAATACAAGTGATAAATATGCTCTTGGAAATGGTTTTCAATGGCTATCCTTGCTCAATTAAGATATTTGGGGAGTTAATACACTAAGTTTCTAATATACCAAACCTCAATTACCATTGAGTCTAGCATCACAAGAGAGGAACCCCTACCCTTGAAATGCTATTAAGCGCTCTTAGTGTAATGAGTTTCTCTAAGTTTTCTAATATACCAAACCCCAATTATTATTGAGTCTAATGCTTAAACACATGAACTCATTTATTTAAGCATTATTAAAACCCCTTAGAGAGTGACTATGGAATAATCAATGCATTTAGGTTCAACTACAATTCCAATTCAATCAAACTATCCAACAATACCATGTTAAATAGAGAGAAACAATAGAATCATAGATAAACATATATATAACCATATATATTGATGAGTACAAATCCTCACTACAAATTCCAAATCACAACAACTCAATCCATAGAAATAATAACTAAAATCATAGTCTCATTACATAAATGAATTCCTAAACCTAAGAAGTGTGATGGTGGTGGAGAATCGGTGGACAGTGAGATGATGTTGGTTATGGGGTTGATGATGGAAGCAAGGAAGGTTGAGACAATGTTGGATTTGGTGTAGGATCAGTGTCTCACAGCGTCTGCGGCATCTCCCTCTCATTCCAACCTCTATTCTGTTTTGACCTCAAGCTGAAGCTCGCCGGCGACGGAAGTATATGTCGACAGTGTAGCTAAGGTTGCCGGCGAGAAGGGAAGGAGAAGGCGAAGTAATGAAGATGAAGACCTAAGTTCTCGAGCTCTCCACGGCGCTCTCAGGTTCTGATTCTCGCTCTCTCGCATTTCTCGCACCGCCTGAATATATGCTCTCCTTCCTTTTTAGTGCCCAGCTGCGTCTCCCTCCATTCTTAATCTCTAATTGGGCCTGGGCTCGTTGCTGTTGAAGGATCTGTGTAATATCCCAAATTGTAATTAAGGGCTAATAACTTCAAAGTGATGTAATTAATGCTAATTAAACACACTTGAAGTAAATAATGTGAATTATGATGCAAATGTGTTTGATGATAGTTTATTAAGCATTGTGACAATCAGGGGCAAAACGGTAAATTTACCGACCGATTGGACAGTTACCGAAGAGGAAACTTATTGGTAATCATGATCAATGGCTAAGATTGAATAAGCAAAGGAGTGGGATTGTGTGTGCATGTGCTCATGTGAGTGTTTAGAAGGGGGCTCAAGATGTTGACACATGTCAACACAAGAACCATGGATTGAGGTCAAAGAGTCAACAATTGCAACTCCTTTCCCTCCTTCATTTTAAGTCGGCCAAGGGCCTAAGTGCACCAAAAAAATTCTGATTCCATCATCATCTTCTCACTTCTCATCTCTCCTCCATTTTCGCCAAGAACAAGCAAGAAAGGGAAAGAAGGAGCTTGAGTTTTAGGTAAGGTCTTGTCCCTAAATGCTCAACTCACCTTTATTAATATTGTTCAAGGGGTTGAGAGCTTTATTCCTATGGTTTCATATTTTTGATTAGTGGAGTTTGAGAACTTGTGGGGATTTGAAAGTTGGTGAATCAAAGAAATAGCCTTGGAAAGAAGTTGTAATGAGTATGTGATACCTTTTGGTATAATTGTTGTGGTCATTGGTTTGGTTTTGGGAATTTCGAATTTTTGCCCTGATTTTTGGTCTAATTTGAATGCTTGAATTGGTTAGTGTGTGGTAGAGAATGTGGTGTTAAATTGTGTCTTTGAGCCATGGGAGTTGGTTTGGAATTTTTGGAATGGAATGAATTGCATTGTGGTGGATGGTGTATATTGTGTTGACATGTTAAGTTTTTGTGGAACATGTCTATGTGGATAATGAATATGGTCATTTTGATGGCTCCAATGTGTTCCATGAGCCAAATTGTGTAAGGATAGTATGTGATTTGAAATTAGGGACCATTGGAAGCCAATTGGCAAAATTTGGAAAATCTGGTTAATGTAAGTCTGTTCTGGACAGTCAGATGGTGTGGACGTTTTGACTGGGCAAATGATGTTGGAAAATTATGAAACTTTCTAGTCTTAAATTTCACATCTCAAGCTTCAAAATGGACATAAATTTTGTGTCATTTCGCTTTGTGAGCTGGGAGTTTGAACTGTCCAAAGTTTGGGCTTAAAACTGGAATCTGTTTTGGAGTGGTGATGACTTTCGTGTAATTCTGTACTTCTGTGGTGATTCCCAGTAATGGCCAATATTTTTCCTAGGAAGAGGACTTAAAGAGCTTTCATTTGGCTTTGGGATCACCTCATTTTGATTTTTCTAGAATTAGTTATGAATTTTTGAAGTTCCTTGGCTGCAGCAGACAATTCTGGCTCCAGCACAAAACTTTCTGTGCACGTTTTGGCCGCAGCCAGAAATTTCTGGCTGCAACGCAAAACTTTCTGCGCACGTGTTGGCCGCAGCCAGAGGAGTCCTGGCTGCAGCCAAAATACTTCTGTGCTGTTTTTGGCCGCAGCCAGAGAATTCCTGGCTGCAGCCAGAACCCAATTTTTAGCACTTTGTGAGTTTGCAAAGCAATTTCCAACCTAGAATTCTCCAATCCTTTTAGGTTCTCTTTGAGTTTGTTATAACCATATAAGGGACTCATATGGAACCTATTCTAAGTGTTTGAAAGTAGGAATTGGGGGTAGGAAATTAATCCACCATTCTTGATTTTGTTTATAGGCTTTGATATTTGCCGCCCTCGTGAGCCAACTACGCCGAAGAACGTCGGGAAGGAACGAGGTAGTGACTTTTCTTTTGTACCATATATGATGCATTGTATGTGTGTTATATCATTGATTTGTAATGAATTCGTATGCTGCGACATCTGTGGATTTGTGTTAGCACTGTCATTCCAATAGTCCCTGAGTAGCTAACAACGGTTCGGGTTAGGACGGTGTGCCTTCCCGGCGGAGAAAGGGGATGAGGATGAGGTGTGATATATGTGATTATGTGAGCCGAAAGGCTATTTGTGGAGGCCGACGGGCCATTTGTGAAAGCCGAATAGCTGTATGGGCTATAAGGCTATATGTATGCACTGCCACGCCAATAGTCCCTGAGTAGCTAACAACGGTTCGGGTTAGGCGGTGTGCCTTCCCGGCGGAGAAAGGGGATGAGGGTGGAGTGTGATTTGTGGTGCTGCTGCTGTATGATGATTTGCTTACATGCTGTGTACTTATGTGTGGTATAAATGTTTTGTTACTACTGGGATTCTTTTGAATCTCATTCTTTCCTTTGAACTAACCTTTCAGACAGGGCGACTGGCTCTAAGGAGAAGCGAGCGACTCGAAGCGGTTAGAGCTTCCTAGGGACATTAGTATGGTTTTGTTGGTTAATCATTTTGGATAGGGATTACTGTATTACATTTTGAAATGTAAATAGTGTGAATATTTGGTTTGTAATCCCCTACTTGGAATTAGAAACTCCATATATATATATAGATGAACCCGGGGGTTGCCGGGGTTTAAATTACGAACTCTGATATTTATGAATGTAAATTAACTGCACAGGTGATTATATTTGGTAATTGAAAATGAGACCCAGATAGGAAAGAAGTTTTGAAAATTTTGTAAGTACCTACCGCTGGGTAGGTAATTTAATACGTTTTGAACTATCCGACGGTCTCAAACCCCTTTTTATTATGCATTATCGAATATTAATTACGGTAATTAAGGCAGGGGGTTACAATCTGTCTCTTTTCTTTTCTTCAATAATGGGCCTGCTTGTATCTCATCTGCTGAACTTCCCCAGTTGGGCCTTTGTTGTGTGCCTCTTGTTCCATAGTCCAGATGAAGCAAGCCCGCTACAGTGCCCTGGTCAAAACACAAGTTTTGACCAGGGACTTAAGTGCAAAGACAAAAACCTTATTGGAGGGACTTCAATGCAACATTTTGAAATATTTGTGAGGCAGGACTAAAATTTTTGAATAATTTGTGTCTTTGACTGTAATTTCTTCTATCACTTTTCTCCACAGATTTGAGATTTTCAGAATTTATGGGGCCTTGTCTGCAGGTTTCCTCAGTCTTCAAAAAAATATTAATTTGACCTCCCAAACCTACAATTTTCTTCCAAAACACCTGAAATGCAATATTAAGCATAAGGTAATATCAAAAGTTCAAGGGACAATATAAAAAAATATAATAATTAATGAATTTTGACCATTTTGCCCCTAATTCCCATTACTTCAAAATAACTATCCCTAACCAAAATTAATGCTTAATAATGCAATAATGTCCTAGAAAATACATTAAAATCCCAAATTAATCATGGAAAATTCATATAAAAATATGGTTCAATTAGTGGTTGTGTATACTATGAATGATTTGACACTACGGGGATTCCTTAGAATCTCACTCTCCCAAAAACAATTTTTAGACAAGGCTGAAGGATTTAAAGGAAAGCGGGTGACGAAGAGTGGATAAAGCTCCGGGCTAGGAGTTTATATTTTTGGATAACTAGTTATCATTATGCAAATTATTTGGATATTTTGATGGGAATTACATGTATATTTTGAAGATATTGGATAATATTTGTGTAATCCCCTGATTTGGGAACTAATTATGGGCATTCTTGCCTTGTAAACCCTTTAGTTGTTTAATAGAACCCGAGTGTGTCAGGAATTTACTGTATACTCTGATATTTATAAATGGAATCAAATTGTATAGGCCAATTATGTAATTGAAGTGTGAATATGAGACTGTTGTTGAACAGGTTTTAGAAAGGTTTTTGAAAACCTTGATTTTGGGAAATTTACTTTTATTAAGGCTTAAATTATCTTATGATATCTAATTTCACATAATTATTTGTTTATGAACTTAATCTCGGCCTTGATCGTGAAGGGAGTTACAAGTTGTATAATCCCTTATTTGGGAATTTGTAAATCGGCAAATGTGTCTTGTATATCCATTAGCGAAGATGTGAACCCAGAATTGGTGGGAAACATTGTTGTGTACTTTGCTATTTATAATGAATGTGATTTATCTTCGCATAATAATTATATTCGAAATGTGAATATGAGACCAGGTTAATTGTATTCGAAAGGTATTTTTGAAAATCCTATCTTAAGGATGGGGAATTGAAATGAGTTTTAATTATCTGTTGGTCTCTAATTCATTTTAATCACATATTTCGAATAATAATTATGGAGGGGGTTACAGTATCTGCCACATAGGGAGACAGTTCATCAGATCTACAGAGTACTACAATATTTCGAATAATTATAGGATTCTCCAAAACATCTTAAGCATAAACTAACTATAACCATGAACTTTTGATCTTGTCTTGAGACACCTGCCAATCACTTCTCTGTATTTGCACCTTTGCCTTTTGACTCACTAGCACCCGCTGATATGTTTGTTTAGAAAAAGGGGTGAGATTCCAAGGAATCCTAGTAGAAACATGTTATCATTCATATATAATGTGAAAAGTAAATATAATATGCGCCATATATGCACCAATTAATGGACAATATAAACATATTATCATCATGTATACATGAGTAGGGCCCAATCTCACTAATCATACACCTGTTGGATTCTCACCAACTCCCAGTGTAAGTGCACCTCTGGCACTAACTGCCCCTCTCTAGGGAAAACATGTTGATTAATAAAGCACATTTACAAACAATGACATCTATACAATCATATAACTATGGCATGATGTATGAAGGATAATGTCCCTACATCAAAGTTCTTTTAACCCCTTTTTAGTGTGCCTCATAAAACATGTCGCTTCCAACTTCCGACTCGGTCCTAAAATATTAAATGTATAAGAAAAAGATCATAACCTATCCAAGTATCATTTTAGACACTTCCATAGCGTTTCTTGTGGTTATATTAGTCTATGGTGAAAATTTACCAAAATGCCCCTGGGACTTTGGCCTGGCCCTGCTGTTCCTTGCCCAACAGCACGTTTTCCCAAAATTTTGACTAGGGCTATTCTTACTTATTTTCACCCAAAGAATCCATTTCTGGGCTAGAAATTACTAAATTTAGTGTCAAATTATGAAATTACCCTTGACAGCCCCGTTTTAGGGTTTTAGGGGCGTTTTCATAATTATGCTTTCCAGGCTTTTCCGAAAAAGTGACCAACTGTAACCCCACCTATTTTTGCCTCCTGAATCCAATGGAACCATCAAATCATTGAAAATCCAACTCCTTCCCCTAGATCTGTGCTTGGCCGAAACATATGCCAAGAAAAGGGAAAATGCAACTTTGTATTTTAGCCTCTAAAACTTACTCCTTTCCACTTCTAATCCCTTATTAAGTCATTTAAACACATACTAACCATGATTTAAATAAATTTGGGCAGCATAACCCCTTAGGGTTAGGACTTTTCCAAATTTACAAAATTAACAAAAATCATCAAATACAACCACAAACCTCAACAACACATCATACTAGTATAGACCTAAGGTTTGTGAAGTTATCTCTTGAGTTCTTAAGTTCTCTCTCTCTAGGTATCCTCCTCTCTCCCCCCTTGAGCTCAAGATGTGTCTTCTAAACCATTGATTCCATAGAGAAGAAGAGTTTAGAGAAGATTTCCAAGCAAGATTACAAGAAACTCTTAAGAGATCAACTCTTACCAAGTTTTCTCTCCTTCCATCTCTCTTGAACTTGAGAGCTCTTGAACTCTCTCTCTCTCTCTTCTTTTTCCCTTCTTGGCCGAAAATGACAAGGGAAGAGGAAGGAAGAGTGTTTTATAAAATGTCTCCATTTCCTTTAATCACTTTATTTCCAACAATGCATCTTATGGTGACACTTGGCATTAGCCTTATCTCCTCCCAATTGGTGTCATAAGGTGCAATTAGCCTTGAACTAATTTTTGTCCCCTTTTGGTTAGCTCAAAAACCGTCCCCTCACATGCTCTCACTAACCAAATGGCTTCTTCCAACTAATCCAACCATGCACTCAATTGTTATACCATAATCATGATTACTTTGTAAAAGTAACATTATTTTAACACAATTAGACATGTGCTCATCTTCATCAATTATAAGCTAATCCCTTTACCATAGGATAGTGACACTTGGTATGTTTAATTTCAAAAATCATTTTCCCTCCCATTTTTTGTGCTAGGTGAAAATTTACAAGAGAAATGGAAGTAGAAATTTTTTTTCAATATTTCCATAATTCAATTAAAAGAATTATGCACAAGTCCTTCCAATTTCACAACTCTTGATTTATTCTACCACGAATATTCAAAATATACATTCTCCTTTATTTTCCTTAACTAATTGAAACTAACTTCAATTAATTGGAAAACAGTTAATCTTGTGCTACATTGGCAAGGTTTCGATTTTGCCATTACCTTTGTAATCTAATTTCTTTTCTTGAATTAATTTGCTCATTTCTCATGAATATTCACCATTTTATTGAATTTCTCGAATAATTATAATATATTCGGTGAATATAAAATTTGGGGTGTTACATATTGATGGAAATTCTTCCAAACTTTTATAAAACAGTGTTACTCATTAAATTAAATTGTAGTTATCTCTTCAAGAATATTTCTATTTTGACCACGTATAATAATTATATATCTTACTTGTGTATCAAAACTATGAGATATTGAAGATGTTGTCAAGAGTGGTATAAGAGCAAATAGAAAAAAAGTAATTTTTGATCATATTATAATATTAATATATTGTGTATTTATATGTAAATATAATAAATATGTGAAGAGTGAATATCATTTGTATGAACTAGTGTTTTGAGGTTGGAACTGGATTGAATGGCTATTTTATTAGTTGAATGATATTGGGTTGTTTAGAATTTGGCATGCACTACAAAAAAATAGCCAATTACCCACATAAATTACCTACGGAATTCCGTCTCTGAAACCAAATTACTGACGGATTAGGGACGGAAACGAAATTACTGACGGATCACCGACCGAATTTTTTCCGTCTCTAAAAAATCCGTGGCAAATTGATTTACCGACGGAATTTTTATTCCGTCGGAAATTACCGACGGATTACCCACGGAAAAATTTCCGTGGGTAATTACCGATGGAATTTACAGATGGAAAAATTCCGTGGGTAATTACTGATGGAAATTACCTACGAAAAATTGTCCGTCGGTAATTACCGACGGATTTCCGACGGAAAGTTTTTCCATCGGTAATTACCCACGGAATTTTTCTGTCGGTAATTTAATATTATTTTTTTTAAAAAAAATCCACGTGGCGACCTTAAAAGAGGTCACGTGGACATCACCGAAAGCCCCCGCACCGCCCGACCCCGCATCCAGCCCCTGAGCAAGGGCTACTCTAACCTTGCGCCACGTGTCTCTGTGAGATAATTGTTGCATTTTGTGACAAAGGTGGGATTCGAACCTCTGACCTTTGGTATGTGTTCTGATGTCTTTTCTAGTTGAGCTGCTTTCACCTTGCGTTATTTATTCATATAATAATATATATAATGTAATAATTTAAAAAAAAATAATATTAAGATAAATATATATATAATTAAATATATATTTATATATAATTACATATTTCATTTTTTATAATATAAAATATAAAATTTTTTAATTTCTAATTTTGTTTAAATATTTAATATTAATATAAATATATATAATATTACATATATATTTATATATAATTATATATTTTGTTTTTTATAATATAAATTTAAAATTTTTTAATTTCTTATTTCAATTAAATATTTAATATAAATATAAATATATATAATATTATATATATATATATATATATATATATATATATTTGTTTTTATGATATAAAGTTTAAAATTTTTAATTTTTTATTTCATTTAAAATTTTTATTATTAATATTATATATATTTAACATATTATATTAAATATTAATTTTATGAAATTTAAATTTTTATTTTTTATAGATTATTTTTATTTTTATTTTATTATTTTATATAAATTATTAAATGATAATAAAAAATTATGAATTTTACCGACGGTTTAGCCACGGAATTCCATCAGTAATTTCTCATTCAAATTACCCACGGAATTCTGTGGGTAATGCATGGGTAATTACCGAAGGAAAAAATTCCGTGGGTAATTCATCAGATGTTACCGACGGAATTTTTTCCATTGTTAATTAGAGATGAATTACCAACAGAATTCCGTCGGTAATTTCTTATTAAAATTACCCACAGAATTCCGTGGGTAATTACCGACGGAAAAAATTCTGTGGGTAATCCATCAGAAGCTATCGAAGGAATTTTTTCCGTGGGTGATTAGAGACGGATTACCCACGGAACTCTGTGGGTAATTTCTCATTCAAATTACCCACGGAATTCCATGGATAATTACCGATGGAAAAAATTCCATGGGTAATCCGTCAGTAATTACCGACGGAATTTTTTCCATCTTTAATCCGTCGGTAATTAGAGACGGAATTTTTTTCTGTCGGTAATTTTTCCGATAGAAAATCCGTTGGTAAATCGTTGGAAATTAGCGACGGAAATAATTCTGTGGGTGATTCCATCGGTAATAGCATGTTTTTTTTTGTAGTGATGGTTATTAAAATCGGACTGGACCGGCAAATTTGACCATGAAACTAACGAGCCCGTCATCTAACTGATCTAGTTTGACCGGTTCAATATTTATTCAATATTTCATGACTTCGAAAATTCATATATAATTCTACATATTTTCAAAAATTACAAATTAAAACTCTATAAAAGGCTTGAGATGTCTTCTTTCTAATGCAGAAAGAATCACTCAAAAATATGATATTTGATCTTCAAACATTCTCAAATTCCAAAGCTATTCTAAAAAATATTATTGTTCAAGTTTAATCCCTCAATGGTCTGTCCTGGGTTAGCTCCAGTTTGACCCCAATATGACTCACTGACTCTTGACCCACTATGTAGACCAGTTCAGTGGCCGGTCCGAGTGTAATAATCTTAGAATTGATTGTCAGATTGGGGAATCAAAATAAAGTCAAGGACCAGAGCGAGTAATGGTGAACTTTACAGGTAGATTTAGCCGAGAAATAAAACCAAATTAAACAATAGCCGCTACTACAAAAAAGACTTTTTATGTAGGATAAAAATGGTTTTTCACATTGGTTATAACATATAAGAGGGATATAAAGTTTTAATCAATGTTGAATGTTGTTTTTTTAAGTGAGTCTTCAAAAGCGTTACTGCAAAAAAAAAAAAAAACAGTTAATTAGCGACGTAATTTTATTATTAAATTGACTTAGTGATGAAATTCCATCACTAATTAATTAGTGATGTATAGTCTATTTGATGGCAAAATCATCCACTTTTGTTACTAAATTCCATCGCTAATCTACTATTTTTTTTGTAGTGGTTTTGACAGAGAAGATGAAGATATGAGTGTCAAACCTCATAGCGAACAAAATCTAAAAATGGAAGTGAAGGAAATATGAAGGCGAGAGTGTTGCACTTCATATCTAATCCAAGGTTGTCAAACCTTAAATCATAACTCATGAATACAACAAGCATATATCCGTATCCAACTTTTTTTAGAATATATATATATATATATATAAAATAAATAATAAAAATTAAATATAATAATTTAAGAATGTTTTTTTTTTCTAAAAATAACATTGGTTATAGATATAACAGATGTGATAACCTTTGTTGTATTAAAAAATTGTGTTTGAATTTTTCTTTTAAAGAAACATGATTTTCTACATCGCTTCAAAGTTAAATCAATGTAAATTATTCATTTTATGTCAGTTACATCTTTAACTGACATAAAAAATGTCAATTCATTACAAAAATTATTACCTCCTTTTTTTATATTTATTTAGCCTATTAACCGATGTAAAATACCGATGTGAAAAATATATTTTGTAGTAGTGAGTAGTAAATGAAGCAAAAGAAGAAAATTGAAGTTAAAAAGAAAGACCAATGTTGAAAATAGATGAAGAATAACTGCCAATCACTTGGTTCTGTTGGTAAAGGGTTGTACCAACTTAATTAGAGATTTCAAGTTCGAGCTTTATGAATGCAGCAGTGTTAAATACTTGGTGGTACGTAAAGCTTTACTGCCCTTATGGTCCTACCCAACTCTATTCGAATTAGTCTGGACCACTAATAAATCCTTCGAGTCAAAAGGAAGTAGGTCCAAAGTACTGGATGCTCCAAGCTAAAAAAACAAGATAAGCACTACTACAGGCAATGCCATTTGTGATGGTTATTATTTGTAACATCCTAAATTTTACCCTAAGAGTTAGTGTTGATTATGCAAGGATTTTCCTGAAATTGATTAATTAGGTGATTAATTATTGATTAAGTCTTGGAGAGATCACGAGTGAACTTTTAGAGTAATTTGATAATTCTAATTAAGGTTTAGATATTTGGAAGTGATAAATACTTGAATAAGATATGAAAAAGTGAAAAATATGAAATGGAGTTTTAGGGCACAGGTGCTCAAATGAGGGCCTAAGTAGTGGGTTGAGGTAGAGAGCAACAGCGCCCCCAGGCGCTCAGATGAGGGCCCGGGTGCTTAGTTAGGCAGAGAGCTTGAGTGCCTAGGTACTCAAATCAGTGCCTAGGATCTAATGTCGCTGATTTTATAAAATGGGGTGTGGGTGTTCAAAATAAAGGAGGAAAATGAGGAGTGAATGGCTTGGGCTTTGCTAGGGATTGTAATTTTGGTCAATTGGGAGTGTTTTCAAGCTTCCTAACACCCAAGTAAGTAATTCTACCTTGATTTCTCTCTTTCCTTCTTGATTTTTCAGATTTTTAGTTTTTAAAATCTAGAGTTCTAAGTGAATTTCGCACTTGATGATGATTTCACTAATTATTTTGAGTTAAAATAAGTTATTTAGGATAGACAAAGAGTTTAATCCATTTAGTTTGGTTTGATTTGAGGTTTATATGGATTTTTGAGTTAGAGTTTGACTTTTTTTTTTTTTGCTAAGTTATGATAATGTAATGATTGGAAATGAGTTTTAATGGTTGGGATATGTTAATATGAGTTAGATTGGAAGTTTAATCGGTTTAGATTGTTAGTTTAGCTTGATTTATGAAAATGGATATTCTAAGCTCGGAACCCTAAGTTATGAAATTAGGATTTTGGAATGATTTGAGTAATTGGAGGTTGTTTATTGGAAAGACGAGTTGCTTGAGCAAATGGAAACCTCATGTCTTGTTGTGATGACAAAGTTTGGCCTAGAGTGGAATTGGGAACTTTAGAGGGGATTAAGTCCCCAAGTCATTATTTTTACCACCCAATTAGTTAGTAAACTAATGTGTAGTGATGTTGATTGTGTAGATTGAAGTATGAATTGTTGGTGTTGAGCACGGGGCCTATTGATTGTGGTAAAAATTTCCTTGCTTGGCGAAAGGTAATCACTTGTTATGTGTATTGGTATATTGTTTGTGAGTATTTTGTGAAAAGATTATGATAATGAAAATGGTATATTGATCCTGATTAGATATTTCAATAAGTACTTTAAAATGTTTATTGAGATAGAGAAAGTTATTATGATGTTGATGAGTATTTTGATAGAAATTTAACTTGTGGAACCTTATGAATTGAATTGTGAATTGTGAAGTGAGAGAGAGAGAGAGAGAGAGAGAGAGAGAGAGAGAGCTGTAAATTAAGATATTATGGCATGAAATGAAAATGGTTTGAATAGCATGAGATGAATGTGAAAATATTAAGAAATTACCGTTGAGTTATTTATTGATAATTATTGTGATGATTGAATTGGAATAAGACAGAGTAGTTTGTTCTACCACGTGGGATGGTTGGCTTTCTATTGTCCCACTAGTTCAACGAGGGACTATCGCACCGGTTCAAGGAGGGGTTGCGACACCCTACTAGTTCAATGAGGGAAAAAGATCCATGGTCTGGGCATGTTCTCTGTATATTTTGGTTGGTCCTCATCACATGACCAATTAACTTTTGAGTGGCTACTAACATGAATAGTAACTTAGCTCATGGGTTTTAGTTGAGGAAGTAAGGTAGTTCGGTTGGATTGATGGGAGGCAACTTGGGAACTATGATATAGAAATTGTGATACAAAATTTGTGATATGAAAATTGTAATATAGAAATCGAGATGTGAACTTTGTTATATAGAAATTATGATACATAATTTGTGATACGAAAGTTTGTATTATGAAAATTTGTGAGATAGAAATTGTGATATGAAATTTTACGCTATGGAAATTTGTGATGCAGAATTTTTGTGAATTATATCTCTAATACTTTGATATATAAATTGTTCCACTTGACGTCTTATGAGCACATATTAGCATGTGTGATGAGTTGGATAGCTAGTTACTGAGACTTTTGTTTCATCTCATTGCTCTTAATATTTTCCAGATGAAAGTGCCTTGGAGGCTTATATAGTTACTTATCTTGGTATAGCCTCCACTATTTGTCTTTAGATTTATGTATATTGCCACTTATAAGGCTCATGTTCTATACTATGATTTAACTACATACTTTTGATTGAACTGTTGCTAGCTAATGAGCTAGTAGAAGGCCAGAGGCCTTTAGAGATTTCATTAAATGATGTGGATCCACAAATGCATATTTTGATATTTCCAAATGTTGGAAATGTGTTTTGCTGATATGTGAAACATGGTTTCATTATTTGGGCCTAGGTTGGATGTTATATTTTAGGCTTCAAGAAGCTCAAAGCTAAGTGTTGTGGTCATTTATGGTAAAGAAGAGTTTGGATTGTGAAATGATTAGAAATGAGGTTTATTATCCATGATAGCTTTTAAATGTTTAGTTTGGTTCTTTTCTATCATGAATAAATTAACTATGTGGTTTTAATCCTTTTAACCATGATAGGTGTTTTCAAATAGTTAGTTAAATTCTTGTCTATCAGGGTTTGCTTCGAGAAGAGAACCTTTTTATAACAATATTTGACTTTTGAAAATTTTATATAGAAACCTTCTACTATGGTAGATCTTCAGGTTCAAATCTTTTATATTTTGCCTTAGTATTGTTGATTATCTAGAGATTTTGAGTAAAGTATTTGGATAATGGAGTTATTTAAGGGAAGGATTTTACATTATCTTCCATATATAATGGTTCTAAACCATCATATATGCGACGCTATATATGCTCCATGCAAATTAACTACGGTTCCGAACCATTATTTATTCTGGACCTATTATAACAATTATAATATAATATCCATTATGTATTGAGGCTTGGTAAGGTTATGATATGTGCATTGATTTGATAATAATTAACTGACATACATAAATAACCGTCATAATATATGATAATACTTGCATAATATATAATTGTTCCTCTTTAACGACGATTGTATATGTTATACATATGCAATGGTTATTTCAAAACAACCATTATATATTTATAGTAATGCTAACTGATTTATTTAAACAATCGTTATATATAGTTGACATGAATAATAGTTGTTAGGTAACAACCATCATGTATCAAAGCTATTTTTTTAAAATATTAGGGGGGGTTTGCTTTTGATGTCCCCCAGCATATATACATTTGTGTAGAATGAATCAAAATATATATTTTTAGTCAATCATATGCTGAATAATACAACAAATCAGAATATATTTGTAGTAATTCATGTACATATATACACTATCAAAACAAAAAATTTAAAACAAAAAAATGGTATCTATAAATTTGCAGTTAATCGAAGGTTCCCCTCTTGCACTGATGTTGCAGAGATGTTGCCAACTCTTTAGCCACTTCTTCCATTTGTGAGTGGCTAAACCTCATGTAGAAGGTATTAAAATACTATGCGCAAAAGGAAACAATAGATGAAAGTTAGATATTGGAATATATAGCTGATCAAATCTATATATGAACGAATTGAGTGTATAATATACCATTTTTGAATCAATATTTTCAAGACCATGCATGATTATGTCTTTCATGAACTGCATCACACAGTATCGACAATCATTGTTGTTCTTTGGTTTCTGTGGGTACTATAAAGAAATTAGATGAAAAATTTGTCATTAAGTAAATGACGGTTATTAACTACAACTGATATTTTTGTGTTTTTGTGAATTCCGCCTCATAATACATGACAGGATGCATAATTAACCATTACTTTTAAGCATTATATATTCTTGCATGGCCTCCGCCTCAATATACATGTTTATTCGTTGTAAATGTTATTTATTAAGCATTTTATATGTTTGAATCTATAGTAGTGAAGGGAATAGAATCATATGGTGAAGAAGCTAAAGAAAATAGAAGATGAATGGGATGAAGTTAAGAAGAAAATGCAAAACCTGCAAGTGGTTGGCCAAAAAGATTATTATAGAAAGGTGAGATGAGGGATTCAAATCCATTCTTTCTCATTCTCTTTTTCTTCTCAAAACCTCATCCCTACTCCTAAAAAAAAAATGAATGGTTTAAATTTAATATTTTATAAAACTAATAGATAAATAAATTTTTGTCGTTGAAACTTGACTTACTCAATTCATAACTCTGGTATGAAACAAATTTAATTTATGAAGTATTATGATAAATATGTTGTAAAATATTAAATATGAATCATATATGATCAGATTCTAAGAAAAGAAAGGGAAAAAGGAAAATTTCTCCCTCCTGTCCTTTTTATAAGATCCCAAAATTTAAATTGCCTTGGTCCTTTTTACAAGAATCCGACAAGAGTTGCCTCAACATTTAATGATTTTTTTTTTCATATTTGTCCCTCATTAATTTTATATATTGCATTAATTAAAATGTTGGTTGTACCTATATTTACTCTATCTCTCTTATACTTGCCCTCTCCTAAAGAAGGGCATACTTGAGAAAAAAAAGGTTTATTTCAAACACACAAATGACTTTTAACTAATCTTAACTGTTTTTTTAAGACGCATAATTTAACTATTGAGCTCTAATAAATAGAGAGGAGGGAATAGTAGATGTCTAGATTCTAAAATGAGCCGAGAGGGACAAAGCCAGCGGACAGAGAAGAAAGTGAGGTTAGAGCGGTTGAATGGGTAAAGTGCCTAAGTGGGGTCCGGGAGGATGGATATATGTGTCAAGGGGTTAAGCAATTACGCAAAATGATCAACAGAAGTGATTAAGATATGTTGAACTTGGGAAGGAAAAACCTTGAAACCCTCCAACCGCATTTTCGTATTTTTCCCATCCTACTACTTTTGCTTTTGGCGGCAGATCTTTTGAGATTTATCATATTGACATCAATATTTTTCCATGTTTCCATGTTTACTTTTTTTTTTTTTTTAATAATTTAGTATTACAAGTTGAATATTTTTCCAGTATATATTATTACACGTTTTTAATAAGCGATTACTTTTTATATTAAATAAGATAATACACACACACACGCACACATTGAAGTGATCTCACGTGGATAGCAAGGGGACTAGAAATCTATTAAGAATCTTAAATTAAATAATTGAAGAGCGATAATGTATATACGAGGGAAGGAAGAGGTCAATGTGTGGCGGAATTTGATCAAAAGAAAATTAAAGGAATAAAAGAGAAAGAAAGGAGGAGGCTTCTGGCCGCATGAGGATTGGGCAATGCTTGAGCAATGAAGAATATGTTTATAAATTAAGCATTAATTGAGTCTAACAAAAAGATTAATCCTTCACAGTATGATGAACTAAAGTTTAAATCATTTTTAGGACAGATATCCACATTTAGTGCTTCAAATATGATTGCTTATACCATTAAGGATTTATTTGTTGAAATTTAAATCCAAAGATCTCGTTGTTGTTGTTGTTGAAAAATGCTAAATGAGTGTTTTAGATACCTCCATAAGATAATTTCTAATGTGATAGGATTTGTTAATATTTACTAAACATCTCCTAATACACACTAATTTATTTCAATGTTTATATTTCAAAATATTGTGTGGATTATCTTTATCAAACAATTAACTAAGTAATGAACTAAAATATATCCTAAATAAAGTATCTATCTGGGTGAATTAAATTTAAAAAGGAAATGTATTTTTTTCATAAATTTATAATTCCTAATGGTATCATAGAGGAATCGGATATTGTAAAAATCTAGGCTTTCTATTGTTTAGTTTATTAAATCTAAAAATAATAATATTTTTGTTATTACTTTTTAATTTCCTAAAAATCATTAAACCATATTACTCTTAAGAAATTGTTAGAATACTAGAAAAATCCTATAAGATATGGGATATACATATTGATATATCTTAATGATTTTATAAGATGACTATATTTTTTTATATATTTTAAAAAATACATTTTTTTTCTTATTATAATTTAAGCTTACCTTTAATTTTTTTCTCTGAGTTTTCACAACTTAAAAGTGGTTTTTCCAAATTTATATACTTAGTGTATATTTATAAACATGTTGATATTGACCAAAATAATGTAAGAGATGGGCATAGTGTGTGTTCGGAAATCAAACTTGTCAGGCTATTTATTTATATGTGATCCTCATAACTTATGTATGTTAGAAAGATGGTCAAAGCGAGATGTTAGCCTTTTCAAACTACTTTCACTTTTTAGGATTAACGTCTAATTTTATTAATACCCCAAATTTTATTCACCAAAATATATTGCAATTATTTGAAAACATTTAATAAAATGGAACAGTGAATTTTGGAGAAGTTGAATAGCGCTACTAGTGCGATTTCCTGTGAGGTAGTGAGCTTGTCATATGATTTGTATATGATCCAATGATAAGCAAAAATTATGAGATTTTATGGGATGAAAGGAGACATCCTAAGCTTTAATTTGATAGTTCGTACGACTCAATTAGAGCTATATACAAAAGGTTATGAATTTTTAAAGTTAGCTCGGAAAAACTGTTGATTTTCTGGGACAACATCCAAAGAAATTGATTTTGTGAATTTTGTACTTCCAAGTGATAAAGGGCTATATTTTTACTTGAAACTAGACTCAATAAAGGTTCTATAGCCTTTGGAATTACTCCGATACGATGTCTATAAATTTAGTTATGATTTTTCAAAATTTGGGCAGAAAATCCGAAAATGAAAGAAAAAGGTAATGGCAATGTTGTAATTTTGTCATTTTAGCACAAAATAAATTATTTTTCAATTAATTAAATTTAATTTAAATTAATTAAGAAAAATAAAAAGAGAAATATATATTTGGAATATTGTGGTCAAATAAATATGAATTTATGGAATATTAGGGCAAAAATTTAAATTTGACCAAAATTGTGACTTTACATGTAAATGTAATTTGAACAAGTTTTGAAGCCAATTGAGACCAAAGGGAAGGACCCCTAGGAGTCTCCTACATATAGTATGAAGAAGGAAATATTAGTTGGGCTTAAAGAGCATGGTTACATGTACATAGGGTTTATGTACATAAAGTGTTATTTTTGGAATTTTTCTTAAATAAATAAATAAAGGCATAAAGTAATATTATAAAACACATTATGCTTCTTCCTCCTCCTCTAAAACTGACGCCATTTCAGCCAAGGGAGAGAGAGAAAGTTGAGAGAGTTTAGAGAGAGAAGGAGGAGAAATCTCGCAAGGTAGGTTGATTTCTTCGATAAATTCGTACCTAACACATATAACTCTGCTCGTAAGCTACTCTTCTATGTTATTCAAGGTTTTGGAAGCTCAAATTCAGCTCTTGGAAAGGTTAGGGTTTCGTCCTAAAAGATGAAAAGTAAGGAGGAGTTTGAGGTAACTTCCGAAACTCTGAATATTGATTGTTCTGGCTTATGTGAACAATTTAATCGGTGAAATTTCGCTGGATTGCCATTGGTTTTAAATTTCGAAATTGAGATGGATTAATGGTTATGCTACCAAAATTTGGTCTAAATGATAGTTGTAACCTAATTAAATAGTTAATAAAGTGGTTAGGAATAAAAAGGGGCACGTCTGTGAAGTCGGAATTGAAAAACCATAATTTCCCCCGGAGTTTTGGCTAGGGCCAGAAATGGGGTTTAGAGTTAGATTTTCAATGATCTAATGATTCCATTGAGTTTGGAAGGAAAAATTATGTGGGGTTACTGTTAGTTACTTTTTCAAAAAAGTCCGAAAAAACATAGTTATAAAACACCCCTGAAACCCGGAAAGTGGGGCAGCCAAGGGCATATTTGTCTTTTTGACAGTGAATTGATAATTCTGAGTTAGGAAATGGATTCTTTGGGTGAAAATATGTCAGAATAGCAAGTTAAAATTTTGGGAAAAGTATGGTCAGACTAGGTAACGCTGGGCCAGGCCGGGTCCTCGGGGGCATTTTGGTAAATTTTTACTATAGGCTAATATAACCACTATAAAAATTATGGAATTGCCTAAAATGGTACATGAATGGGTTTCGACCTAATTCCTATACATTTGATATTTTAGGACCGAATTGGGAGCCTAAGCTTGGCACGTTTACGAGGCGAGCATTTCAAACCTGAAAAGAGTTAAAGTAGGGACTGCTATCTCTCATACACTATGTGACTATTTATATGATACATGTTACTGTATTCTGTGACATGAATAATGAAAACACACTATCTAGCTGTGGAGCAGGAAGAGTATACGTACCGTCTAGTGAGAAGAGTATATGTATCATTCGGCCTAGTAAGGACCTAGCTATGATACGCAGTAATGCCTAGGGCATATTAACTAGTTGTAGTCAGGGACTCGACTAAGGTACACATAGGGGTTCCAACTGGATGGTTGTCCCTGAGTTTTATGTACACACGATTTGATTTGAAATTTCATTTACATTACATGGCGCATTGTATATTTAATTCTCATATTTTATATGTTTGATAGTATGTTACTACTGAGATTCCTTGGAATCTCACCCCTTTTTCTAAACAAAAATATCCTAGCGGGTGCTAGCGGCTCAAAAAGCAAGCTAAGGACGTAGATATGGAGTACTGACGGACACGTTTCCCAAGATGAAGTTCGTGGTTATATATAATCTATCTTTGTAATATTTTTTGTATATTCTGTACATATTTATAAATATTATCAAATTCTGCACGGTTGATTCCGGTTTGTAAACAAATGCTTTTATCAGTATATTTGTACTTTTTTGTATACCTCTGGGACTTGGTCTCTATTACTCTATGTATATCGAAATGAAAACAGGTGTTGACAATTTTACTCCATAATGTTTTTAAGGAGCATTAGACACCCTAAAATTACAGGTAGCACAAAGTTGCAGCTCAGTGTTAAAAACGAAACAATATTGCCCATTCATCATATATTCATTAATTTTCTTCATTAGTTGATTGGGAAAACTATAGAAAAGGTTTGAAAAAATCAATATCTATCTATATATTTTATAATACTCATAGTAACATCGTTAAATTTTGTTTTATTTTAAGGAATGCCATTTTATTTTTATATTTCTTCATAATTGAATTTTGTGTTATTTTCGTAAATCAAGGAGTTATCGTAATTTAAAATAGTATTTTTTTGCCAAAAAAATAATAAATACTAAGGATTTGATTTAGATCCATTAACCAATAAATATAATTTATTGATGATTATTTTCTAATTTTGTTTATATTTCCTTATAATTGAATTTTTTTATCTCCTTATTAATCAATAAAAATGATTTATTGATGACTATTTTCTAAATTTTTTTGCCAAAAAACATAATAAATACTAGGGGATTTAGTTTAGCAATAAATACTCGGGCATTCAGTTTGAATCCATTAATCAATAAAGATAATTTATTGATGGTTATTTTCCAATTTATTTTTTAGATTTCTAATTTGGTTCTAATTTATTTAGATTATGTTTTTGCATTGTGATTTATTTATTTCATTATAATGGTTTAAGTTTGAGTGTCAAAATATTAATTTAAATTTAAATAATTTCAAAGTCTTTATGAAATTCTCTTTCTCTCTTAACTTGGTATGCGTTTAGAAAAATATGAGTGAGCAAGATAAAAAAAAAAGCATATACAAGTGCACATACCTACAGCTAACTTCTTATAATCTAATTGAGATATCACATAGATATGAACTTCCTCGTGTAACAAACGGGCACCAATACTTGTTACAATACTAACCTGTAAGAAAATTAATATTCATTAAATCCCAAAATTACAAATAAATTCTCTAAGTGATTAATGTTATTTCTTAACCATGAAAAAGATCAAAAATTCAATTTTAACCACAACTTTAAAATGTTTAAGGGGTGATTATTGATTGTGCCTCTATTGTGGGCAATAACACTAATAAGTAATTAAGAAAATATTATACTTTTGTTAATAATATTTTATTAAAATATTGATACTTTAATTTTAATAATTTAAATATTGTTATTTACAAAGTTTCAAACACAATTAACAAGCTAACTCTTGTGATTTGAGAATTCTCTAGAAATTTTCAATTTAAATAGTGATTATAGTTTTTATTTATAAGTTGCTATTTTATAATTTATATATCTTATTCTGAAATTTGTAAATCCTCCTTTAACAATTTATAGTTCAACTAATGTATTCGAAACTTACAGATGAATGTGTTTTTTGGATCATCCCTCTCTCTCTCTCTCTCTCTCTCTCTCTGTTTGTTTTACCGTCTGCTCACATCTTTTACCCTAAAATTACTCAGTTTTGGAGTAAACTAAGTAGGGAGCACTTCTGCGTTTTTTTTTTTCCTTTTTAAAAAAGTATCAATCACTATGAAATATTTATTAAGTAGATTCTAAATTAATTATTAATACACTTAACACCCAAAAATATCTTTTTAGTGCCACCCAATACTCGGAAGTATTTATAGTAACACCAATTATCTTAGAGTGAATTTTAGTGCATTCTGCACATCAAAGTATTTTTATTAGCAATAAAAATCACTTTACGATACTAATGGTACTGAAAAAATACTTTAGAGTGTTGAGAACTAGATACTGGGTGCCACTTAAAATATTGCTGAGGATACTAAAGTCTAAAAACTAATTATGTTAGTGAAAAAAATTATTTTAAGGTACTATATAATTTTTTTTAAAAAAAATACAAAACACAAAACTTCTCCTCTTAGTTTACCCAAAACTACGTAGTTTCAGGTTAAAGAATGGGAGTAGGTGGAAAAAGAAAAGGCGAGAAGTTGCAACCGTGTTTTTCACACACTGAGTGTAAATTGAAATAATGCGATAAATTGTAGGTTTCCTCAAAAATTGATAACTTGTCCTTCAATAAATTTAAAACTCAATTGATGTATTCAAGATTTATAAATAAATATGTCCTTTTTTTTTCGTTGATTGAGTTGTAATTAAATTATAATAGAGTGATTATTTATAAGTTTTTCTTCAAAATATATATATCCTCCTAGCTTTAGAAATTTAACTAGTCTAAAAAAGATTTGTAAATAATAATTCTTAGATTATTACATATTAAAGAAACAATATTTGATAAATTATTATTGAAACAAATATAATACTTTTTTAATTATTTACTTGTGTTGTTGCCAGCAATAGATGATCACTGATATATTAGTTATTTAAAATAATTTTGTTGAACTCTTATAGTTTATCTTTAATTTCAGAGATTTAATTGGTAAAATTTTTTAATATGGATGGCACTCATATGAAAAATTTTAATTAGCTAATAATTAAAGTGTATAAATTTTTAATATGGCGATATTTATTTGTAATTTGTTGAATTTATGTTTGTAATTTTTCTTGATTAACTAACAATTAAAGAGGGTGTCACATTGTGAGATGAAGCAAATACATTGTGCCACAGCCCACAAATATTGATTCATTAATAATTGGGGTGACCGCCTCGTTTTTATTGTGGGGAATGGGGTGTGGTCCCTATGTCACAATGGGAAGAGAGGTGTTTCGACTGATTTCCCTCTTCGTTGAGTATATCTATTATTATATCAACTTTTAATGGTTGATATTTAATAATATGTGAAGAATATCATTATAATAAAAATCTACTATGATAAATCTCAACCATTGAAAGTTGATATAATGGTAGATATCATTAATGGAGAGTAAATGGAGAGGGAAATTAATGGAGACAACCCTCTCCTGTCACTATAGGAGGGGGTGTCTCCATTGATTTCCCTCTCCATTGAGGGTTTCTACCATTAGATCAACTTTTAAAGGTGGATATTTAATAATATATATGTAAAGAATATCATTATAATAAAAATCTACTATGGTAAATATCAACCATTGAAAGTTGATCTAATGATAGATACCCTCAATGGAGAGTAAATGGAAAGGAAAATCAATGGAGACAACCCTCTACCGTTACTATGGAAGAGGGGTGTCTCCATTGATTTCCCTTTCCATTGAGGGTATATACCTTTAGATCAACTTTTAATGGTTGATATTTAATAATATGTAAAGAATATCATTATAATAAAAATCTACTATGATAAATCTCACCATTTATTTACCATAAAGCAAGGAGAGAGCGAGGCTGGCCTTGGGAGGCATGCAAGGCCACAGTGGCCTTTAATGTTTTATTATATACATATATATATAGAGCAAGGAGAGAGCGAGAGATCAGACATTGCATAGAGACTGAGAGTTAATGAGAGCTACCACCATAGTGGAGGCATCACAAAAGGCAAGCTTCATGGGGTTCGGTTTCTCTCATTGTCCATTTTCTCATCATCCCTCATAATCTCTAAATCATGTCCGTCCAATCAATCTAAAAGGTAAAAGATGAGCCACGTCATCAAGTTATCACTCCTTTCACTTTTCTCTCCCCTTCTTAATCAATGGTCTAAATAACTCCTCTTCCAAATCAACGGTTCAGATGGATTCATGAGAGATGATGAGAAAATGAGATGATGAGAGGATATGCTTCCAGCTTCATGACCTTCATTCCTCCTTTATATGCTAAGGACATGCAAGCTGATTAATTAAAATACCATATAAGCTCTACTGAAAAGTCCCAAGTTAACTACGGCAAGCTTCATCACCTTCCTTCCTCATTTAATTTATATGGTTTTGGCATTGTTTTTGTATCTTTTCTTCCATTTAATTTGCCAATGCTTTCCCTTAGAATTATTTCAATAGGGCGATTTTAGATTATTTTTTTGCATTCTAACTTAATTTCTTTTCTTTTTTTTTACAAGTTAATTTCTTTTTTTTTCCGTTTAATTACAAGAACTTGGTAATTTCAATGTTTGGTTATCTATGTATCACCATTCATTTCTTCACTTTCACGTCAATAATGGAGACAATAATAATTTCTAGTCTTACTTTATCACTATTCATTTGTCTGACTTTATCATAATAATAATGGTAATATCACTATTCATTTGTCTTACTTTTTTTTTTTTGGTTACAAAGGCAAGCAAAGCTTGAAAGGGATAAGTCTATAGGCTAGATCCTACAGAGTGATCATGAGGTGTCAACCCACGATCCAAAGCAAAAAGCAGAATACATTCAGTAGGGGAAGTCCCTAATTCCTCGTATTCATGCGGAATCCTATGTGCTTCTCCTGCCAGAAAATCTGCGCATCTAATACTTTCCCTATGAGTGTGGGAAATTTCTACCTCCCAGTCGCTATATATGAGTGATGTGGTATCTAAAATAACATCATACAACGAATGATCAGCATCACAACGATTGGATAGAAGATGAATTGCCTGGAGTGAGTCCGTGAACAACTTGATTTTCTTGAGCCCCAACTGCTTACATAGTAGTAGACCCCGACGGATTGCATGGATTTCTGTAGCAGCTGGGAAAGTATATCCTAGCTTCTGTTGAAATCCACGTATCCAGACACCTCGATGATCTCGAATAACACCTCCACATGCAACTTGGCCTTCTCTCCTTACTGATCCGTCAACATCTAGATGGTGGATTCCCGGATCTGGGGGGTACCAGTGAAGTACTCCTCGTTCTGGAACCTGGAATATCTGATGCCGCAACCTGCCGTTCTCCACACCTTCCGAGAGATGGTATATGCATCTGTGGGCTATCTATTTAGGGTTGTCCGATGTCCCTTCAAAGGCTTGACGGCACCGGTTCTTCCATAGTAGCCAGCATGTTGAACTGAATACTTTTTGCCAAGACCATCTCGCCATCCTATTGTTTCCAGGTGAGTGTTGTGCATTCCAACTGAGCCAGTCTTGCAAGTTACCAGAGAAAAACATACTATAATATAGGGGGTTAGTTAAAACTGACCACACTCTCTGAGCTTGCTCACAATCTCTCAAAATATGAAGTATACTCTCCACACTATCACACTGAAAAGGGCAGGTGTTTAGGACGCTCGGATTGTGTCTCGTTCTTAACTCATTAGTAGGAAGCCTTTCATGGTAAACCTGCCACAGAAAGATTTTGACACGCTCAGGAATTCCCTGATGCCATAAAGCCTGCCAGTGAGATTGGCTTCTAGAACCATGCTGATGATATATAGCGTCATAGGTCGATTTAATGCTGAAGGTCCCATCTGGAGCATTCCTCCAACAAACCACATCCTCTTCAGTGCCTGAAGGCGGGGGCATCATCATTATTTTATCAACCACCCATGTAGGAAGGTAAGATTCCCATTTAGCTCTGTCCCAATGACCCGATTGAGTAACGAAAGATCGCACGGTGGCATTTACATCAACCAGGTGAACGTTATGATCAATATGAAGTTCCAGAGGATTGTCCACCAGAGACCAGCGCTCCTTCCAGGCTAGCGTACTATGACCACTTCTCAAGCATTTGCCAAGGCCTCTTTTAAAGTCGTCCCAGACAGTCACAATGCCACTCCAAACAGCCAATTGATTTCGCCTCTTCCAGACAAGAGGGTCAGTGAGCACACCACATGCGTATTTAGCACGTAAACATTTCACCCAGTAAGCATCCGGTTTCTTAATAAGACCCCAGCATAACTTCATGAGGAAGGCTTTATTTTGACAGTGTAAGTCTTTAAACCCCAAGCCGCCTTCACACTTTCTTTGTTTTAGCACATCCCAGGAGAGTATATGCAATTTTTTGGAGTCTTCATGATGATTCCAGAAGAAATCACGACTTAGCTTTTCAATGGTTAGGAGGACACCTTTCGGGACAAGAGTAGATTGCATCTGGTACTGGGGGATTGTTGAGAGGACCGATTTAATGAGAGTCGACCGGCCCGCCATACTAAGGAATTTACCTTTCCAGTTTGCCAATTTTAATTTTACCTTCTGTACGAGCGGATAAAAGGTCCTCTTAACCATCCTTTTGTGTAAGAAGGGAACACCCAAATATTTGCCAAGGTCTGCAGTCAAACCAACACCCACAATCTGGCTCATCTCATAAGCCCTGTTGAAATGAACATTTTTTGAAACAAACATCTTGGATTTGTTCAGATTAATCTTGTGACCAGAAACTTGACAAAATAGAGCCATGACATTTCAAAATTCCATCATCTGCTCAGTTGAAGCCTCTCCAAAGAGGATCAGATCATCAGCAAAGAAGAGGTGGGAAATATTAGGACCAGAGGAGCTTAGTTTGAGGGGGTTCCATTTTCCCATCTCCACTTCTTGGTGAATAAGTTGTCCGAGAAGTTCCATACAAAGGACGAACAAATAAGGACTTAGGGGATCACCTTGTCTCACACCCCTAGATGGGCGAAAACGCTCAGAAGCGATGCCGTTCCAAATAATGCTCAAAGAAGTTGATGATACACAGGACATAATTAGCTTGACAAAGCTAGCACCAAGACCCAAGCTGTGAAGAGTGAACTCAAGAAAGCGCCAGTCAAGTCTATCAAAAGCCTTTTCCATGTCAACTTTCACTGCGACAAAACCTTTGTTACCTCGCTTGGTTCTCATAGTGTGAATTGCTTCCTGGGCAATAATGATATTATCCACCCCCTGTCTTCCTGCAATGAAACTACATTGGTTTTCAGCGATAAGGTGGTTCATGACCCCTTTGAAACGATTAGCGATAACTTTGCTGACAATTTTGTAGCTCATTTGTCTTACTTTATATCAATTAAGTAACACATTTGAAAGCTAATAACAAGGTATATATCAAAGATAAATTAATTTTGAAAGGATTGATTAGATTAATCATACTTATTTTTATCATATGTACAATTTTTTTATATAAGGGATGCAATGGCGTTTGGTGTGCAAGCGCCATAGCTCCCTTCACCATTTTTTTTATATATGGCGATATGCCTTCTATGGCATTTAAAGTGAAAGCGCCATATAAGGCATCACCTTGTATGGCGGTTAAAATGAAAGCACCATATAAGGTGATATAAATTTTCATTCCCCGCCTTATTCAGCAGCCATTATCATGTTTCTCGTGCGTCCTCCAACTTTCCATTTCCCAGAACTAATTAGTCCACCATCTTATATCCGTTCAATCCCTACTCTGTCTTTCCTTATCCATTGTCCCTACTCCCTCCTCTCTTTGATGACTGGTATTAGAAGCTTCGCTGGTCCCCACTTTTTGTTTTTTCTTGTCTCCTCATGCGCATTTCTTCAAAATTTTTTGGTCACCGAACTTCCGTTACAGTACAAAGCTTGGTCACTCACATGTTCTTTGCTTTGTCTCAACCTCCTACAAGAAGTTTCCCAGCTCGTAAGTTTTTTTTATATAGAAGCTTAAGACCGAACATTTTCTTCTTCTTCTTCTTCTTCTAAAAATGTGTCATAAATCTTATATGTGTGGTCATGATTTCTTTTCCAAGTATTTATTTGAATTTTCAACTATCTTCTTCTCCCGCTTGTGTATTTTCTCTATCTCGGCACCTTACAGAAGTTTCTAGCTTGTAAGTCTTTATGTATTTTTTTTACAAAAACTTAAGTCATACATTTTCTTGTTCCTTTTTAAATTTGGGTGCCTAAAGATTTGTCATCAATTTAGAATAGTTGATTGCCTAAAGATTTCTTATGTGTCCTACCAATCATTAAAGGAGTATTGAAATAGCCAGAGCGTTAAATATCATTGAACTATGTAATATTCCTTTGATTTATTTTGTTGTGAGTTGTGAAAAATTATTATGATGTTGTGGTATTAATTGGTTGATTATTTGTGACTTCAATAGTGTTTAATACTTGGAAAATTTCAAAGTTAAGGACGTTATGTTGCTGAATTTTTTTTTAAATAAATGGCAGAAGATAAAAGTAATTAGTAACTGCAAGAGGCAAGTAACTAACTACTTTTAAAAATATGTTTAAGGTATAGATGGATCAAAAATGGATGTCATATGATTGATGCTCAATGGAATATATAGATGGGGTGAAAGAGTTATTAGATTTGCAAGTGAGAATACAAATGATCCTAATAAAATCTTCTGTCCTTGCTTATCTTGTTGTTATGGAAAGTGGATTAGTCCACTTGATTTGCTAGATCATTTAGTGTGTTATGGAATTAATCAATCATATACACGATGGACAAGGCATAGTGAGATGAATGATAAATGTAGTGATCGGGTGCATCTATGATCAGTCCTTCTAATGAGTTTAACCCAAGCATGTGTGATGATGATGTTAGAGCAAGCGTTTCACCCAAGAGGGGGATAAATTGGGTGATACTAAAAATTCGTTGCAAATATAAAACTTGACGGTGAAATTAAAACAGTAAAGAGTAAGGAGAAAAATCATCGAAGTGTACACCGGGAGTTATACTGGTTCGGCCACAACCACTTTGACCTACGTCCAGTCCTCAGAGCTTCTCTGAGAGTTTCACTATAACTTCCAAGATTCAGTGGGTTCTTGGTACCTCAGTACAAGCAAGTTCCTTCGCCTGGACACTCGCTCCCCCTTACAAGTTGTAATCCAATCCCAACTCAAGGTTCCACAATCTTAAGTTATCTCAATAACAAATATTGAGTTTGAATGAAATATCTCTCTCACAGAGTGAATAAGAATCATTGAAGTATAGAATTACAAGTATAGTGTAAAACAGAGTAATGAACTTGATGATACATTTGTGTGTGTTCTTGTTGTTCTTTTCTCTGTTTGGATGTTCCCATATATATATAGATATGCTAGTGAAGACCATTGGAACATTTTCTTCATGTCCGTTGGAGAGTGCGCAGCCACTGTTGACTTTTCTAGTATTTGAAAAAATATCCGTTTGCGGTAGGTGGCGGTAGGTGTAGTTTGAACGTTGCATTTGACTTTCCTTATTTGGTAAGATCTCTTCATTATTTATCTGTAAATATGCTAAGAATACTAATACAATGAAAGGTTAATCATATAGGAAACAAATCAATGAACGTTGGAATGATTTCTAAATTTCTGGACTTGCATACTCGAGTAGCTACTTGAGTATTCATTAAAGTTTACTCGAGTACATACTCGAGTATCATCGGGTAAATATGATAAACTGCAAGTCAATAAGTAAACATAATATTCCTCGGGTAGTGCATGGGATAAACAAAATTTCAAACCTTTGGAAATACTTGTTTACTCGGGTACCTACTCGGGTAATGCACCTTTTTCTTCATAGGTTACTCGGGTACCAACTCGAGTAAACCTTCAAATAGACTTTAGGTTACTCGATGCTTTACTCCAGTAATGTTGGCAGGATTTCAAGGCTGAGAGCACTTCAAGTTTGATTACCTTGTTACTCAAGTACATACTCGAGTAAACATAATTTTTTGGCATAGCTTACTCGGGTAATGACTTGAGGTTTTACTTCAAAATAACTCTGCATACTCGAGTACTTACTCGAGTAATCCACTTTAAATAAATCATTGAATACCTGCATACTTGAGTAGTGCATCGAGTGAAGTATGATAAAAACCATATCAAGTTATTCGAGTATTACCTTCAGGTTTTTGCTTACTACAGTGAGTTACTCGAGTAACGTTGGTAGGGTTGAAAATGCCGAAAGCAACACATTTCTTGAAACAGGGGACTCGAGTACATACTCGAGTATCATTGGCAGGCCGAGAGCAACTGGAAGTTTTTTTACATGGTTACTTGAGTAGCTACTCGAGTAACGTTGGCAGGCCGAGAGCAACTCCAAGTGAATTACCTGGTTACTAGAGTAGCTACTCGAGTAACGTTTGCAGGTCGAGAGCAACTTGAAAAATTTTACCTTATTACTCGAGTATCATTGGCAGGTTACTCGAAGGTGTCTCTGGTTACTTCAAGTTTCTGTCTGTTTACTCGAGTACTTACTCAAGTAATGCCTTAGAAAAACTTGCTTCTGATCAAGTTTCTCAGCTTTTTCTCTTGGCCTTTCTTCATTACTCCAATACTTACTTCAAGTGATGCTTTTCCCTGTTATTACTTTGTTCAAACTTATTTATTAATTAAATATTTTTCATATCATTCTTTGTTATCATCAAAACATGAGATCTAACAGATGAGGATGATGGTCTTCAAGAAATACTAAATGCTATCAAAGGGGCACTTCATAACTGTCCTCAAGAATCTGAGGAGTTCAAAGATGATGCAGAGAAACCATATGCCGGTAGTACTAAATACACAAGATTGCTAGCAGTGTTGAAATGGTGCAACTTTAAAGTGCGACATGGATTGAGTGATTGAAGTTTCATTGTACTGCTTGAACTTGTGCAAGATATGCTCTCAGAAGAAAATATGCTTTCTTCCAAGACATACGAGGCAAAGCGAATACTTTGCTCTACAATTGGCATGGGTTATGAGAAGATAAATTCATACCCTAAAGATTGCATATTATTTCAAAACCAGTATGCAAGTTAGAGAAGTACCCTAAATGCAATGCATCTCGATATGGGAAGAAGAAAGGAAAAAGTCCATCAAATGTTGTATGGTATTTTCCCATTATTTTGAGATTCAAGCAACTGTACAGTAATGCGAAGATTGCTAAGCTGTTGTTGTGGCATACAGATGAAAGGGTTGAAGACACGAACCTTAGGCATCCTACAGATGCCCCTCAATGGAAAAAAGTTGATCATGACCACCTTGGCTTTGCGAATGAATCAAGGAACTTATGCCTTGCACTTTCAACTGATGGAATCAATCCCCATGGGGTTCAGAGTAGTACACACAGTATGTGGCCGGTGATTTTAATGATTTTCCCATTATTTCGAGATTCAATCGACTATACAGTAATGCAGAGATTGCTAAGCTGTTAACATGGTATACAAATGAAAGGGTTGAAGACACGAACCTTAGGCACCCTGCAGATGCTCCTCAATGGAAAAAATTTGATCACGACCACCCTGACTTTGTGAATGAAGTGAGGAACCTACGCCTTGTACTTTCAATTGATGGAATCAATCCCCATAGGGTTCAGAGTAGTACACACAGTACATGGCCGGTGATATTTATGATTTATAACCTTCCTCTGCACTTGATCATGAAACGTAAGTTTATGATGTTGGCCATGTTAATTTCTAGGCCAAGGCAACCTAGGAATGATATAGATGTATACTTGGCTCCTTTAATTGATGACTTGAATATGGTTTAGGAGGAAGGCGTCAATCTGCATGATGGGTACAGGGAAGAAAGTTTCACTTTGAAAGCTGTGTTGTTTGGCACAATAAATGATTTCCCTGCTTATGGTAATTTATCCGGATATAGCATCAAAGGATATTGTGCGTGCCCTATATGTGAAGATGACACTCATTTAGTGTGACTAGATCATTGTAAGAAAAATGTCTACATGAGACATCGAAGATTCTTACCATCGAAACATTGTTGGAGGAAGTGGAAAAAGGCTTTCAATGGTGAGTCAAAAGAAGGTAGCCCATCAAAGATGTTGATCGGCACTCAGGTTTTTGAGAAGGTCAAATATTTGGATAACAATTTTGGCAAGCCTTTTACAAAATAAATCTGGACAAGCGGCTGCAAGAAGAAGTCTGTTTTCTTTGATCTTCCATATTGGAAGTCCTTATATGTAAGATATTTTCTTGATGTGATGTACATAGAAAAAAATATCTATGATAGTCTAATTGGCACATTGCTCAATATGCAAGGGAAAAGCAAGGACAGTGTGAATGCTAGGTTGGATTTGGTTAACCTGGGAATCAGAGAAGGTTGGCACCGGTTAAGTAAAGGCATCGCACTTATCTACCTCCAGTGGCTTACACTCTGTCGAGGAAAGAGAAAAAGTTATTTTGTGAGTTTCTCGAAGGAATCAAAGTTCCAGAGGGCTATTTTTCAAATATAAAGAATCTTGTATCAGTAAAAGAGTTGAAGCTAAAAAACCTTAAATCTCATGATTGGCATGTGCTTATGAAAAATTTTGTACCGATTGGTATATGGTCAATCTTACCTAAAAATGTAAGGAATTCCATAACTAAACTTTGCATGTTCTTCAAGTTGATTTGCAGTAAAGTAGTCGATTCAACAAAGTTACAAGATTTGCAAAGGCTAATTCTTTGTACTCTGTGTGAACTTGAAATGTGTTTTCCACCTTCATTTTTTGACATTATGGTCCATCTAACCATACACTTAGTGAAAGAGGTTCAATTGTGCGATCTGGTGTACCTGAGATAGATGTACCCGAATAAGCTATTTATGAAAATTTTAAAAGCATATGTGAAAATAGGTATCGACCAAATAGGTGTATAGTTGAGCGTTACATGGTTGAAGAAGCAAGTGACTTCTGTGCTGATTTTCTATCAAATGTTGCCCCTGTAGGGATCTCAAAGTCTCATCATGATGTGCACAGATCAGGGAAAGGAACAAGTGGGAAGGATGTAATCAAGATATTAGTGACTGAATGGGAGCAAGCTCACTTGTATGTACTACATAACACTGATGAGGTTGAATCGTATGCCGAAGAACATAAGGATGCTCTTCGATTGGTACACGGTAAGATGAATGAAAATTTGATAACAAAAGAGCACAACCAATATTTTCTGACTTGATTAAAAAGGTGCATTAATGATGAGGGGAGAGGAATCCTGTTTCAGTTTCTGAAAACTTAAGATGGCTATTGAATGGACCAAGCTTAAATGTATTGTCTTACAATGGTTATGCAATCAATGATTACACATTCTACTCATAAGAATATGATACAGGGAGCACGATGTAGAATAGTAGGGTAACACTTGTTATTGATTCTTGGTACAGATCCAGTGCCAAAGACGTACACCCTATCTACGCTACAATGTCATACTTTGGTGTAATTGAACGAATATGGGAGTTAGATTACACTATGTTGAGGGTCCCTGTCTCTAGATGTAAGTGGGTTAACAACAATAATGGATTGCGAACAGATGAGTTAGGGTTTATTCAAGTGGATCTTTCTAAAGCTTGGTATAAAGATGATCCTTTCATTTCAGCATCACAAGTACAACAAGTGTTTTTCATTTCGGGTCTTATTAAGAAGAGCTGGTCCATTGTACTTCCATCGAACAAGAATCGTCAATAAGAAGTTTCTAATAAAAGTAATGAATATTTAAATATTCCTGAGGATAATCTCTCCTTTGAGATGTTATGGTTAAAATATATTGATATAGATGAAGATGAAAATGAAGATGAAACCTTATACATGAGACATAATCATAAAGAGGGGACTTGGTTTTTAAATCAAATAAGAAAGAGGAAAAGATGACAATGAGTGCCTCGATTTTTTGCCTTGTATGTTTTATTACATGCGTTCATATATTTCAACATAATTTACTTTCATTGCCATAATTGTCACTGTGCATACTCTGATGTTTTGTTTATTTTATTTAACTTGTAGGAAATTGGATCCCTACACCGAAGATAAAAGGTGTTCCCAGCGAACATGATGATCAAGAAGCATTTGAGGCCAATGTAGCCTGTGGCAGGACTGTAATGTCCAAACTGATCAAACTAAGGAGTAAGGGCATTAGGTTAGAGCTTCAGTGGAATGAAAAGGAAAATAGAGTCAGACCGAATGCCAGCTCTTTTACTAATTACATTGGGACTACGGTCAGAGAAAGAGTCCCATTACAATTTCAAATTGGTAACGGGCGAAGAAAGATTATGCAGATATCCTCTTGGGTTTAGTCAAGGTAAACCTTATTTACTTTATTATTCTAGTTGTTTTGTTTCATGAAATTACAATCTAACAAATTATGTGTGTTTTTTCGTACAGTTTTGCTTCATAATTGACAAATATGAAGAGAAATTTGTGCTACAAAAATGCAGCAGAATTTTGAGAAATTTTTGCTTTGCTCTTGTCAAATTCTACTTGCAGGATGACAATGATATTATCAATCGTACCGCTGGAGCTGTATGATGGAATAATAACTTAAGAGCAGTAGGATAAGTTTGTGAGCTCACATATTACTACGCAATTTACAGTAATATAATATTATCCTTTACATAGTTATAATGTAGTTGTAATTAATATTTACTGATATGAATCATTTGGATCTAAACAGGAAAGAAGTAAGTGAAATCATGAAAATGCATTCAACATGCCATACCGGTACATAAAAGGATCGGTATCGTATATAACGTTGGAGTAACAATTAGTAAGAACTAATCATTATTTCATACGAATATAATTTTTATGACTAATTTTTAGCTACAACTAATTTTGGTATGCATATGCAAGAATTGCATTCTGATGATGTCACACATATACCTCGGCATGATTTGTGGTTGGCCAGTTGTACGAACAAAAAAGGCTAAATTCCCAACGAACAAGCTAGAAAAGTTGCCTAATATTGTGTAAGTAGTGGATTATACATACAATAAAGATTTAACTTTACTTAACTGATTCTATTTTATAATAATTAATATTGTTGTAATTCTTTTTGTGATAACGCTTAATGACGCAGGAGTAGCCAGACTTGGTGCATTATGTTAGTCGCCACGATTTGCTCAGCAAAGCGCTTGGAGTTCCTGAGTATCATGGTCGTGTTTGGGGTACTAGTTTTGCAGTAACCCTAACATCGTATTTCGGACCCCAAAAGCGAGCCAACAAAAATGACTTACTGCAACTAAAGGAGGAGATTTTTGACACAAGCATCATGTAGAATAGAGGATTAGTGGCTACTAGCATCAAGTAGAACAATTTAACAATCATATGTGTTTGATGCAAGATCAAAACGTGTTATTGAAGGCTCAAATTGATGCCTTATTGCTGTCTAGGCCAGCACCGAGTCTAGTGTGAGACATCACGAGTGCGACGGATAGTTGCCCCTCCATGCCTAAAGTCCTCATTCCTTTGATAATTAATTTCTTCTCTAGTTCACTTTTTGTTACATTATAAATTAGTGTATCTTAATATATTAACTCAATTTTTCATAAGGGCGAATCGGCATGCAAGTTGCACGTCGATAAATCTTTTAAGCACGCAGTTGCTGTTGCATGGCCTACAACACCATAAAGTGATATATTGCATAATTCACTATTGTCGCCGAACACACTTCGAGTAAGGGTTGACGTATGCACAAATGAAGATGCCCCCTTACTAATCCCTTCTCTGGATAAAGCAACAATGGTGAAAGATATTGTCGGTCATTATATTGCATGGCCAATAGGTCTTATTGAGCCATATGAAAATGTAGTTAATTTACAATTCCTTTCACTAATTTTTTTTATACACTTCCATCTAAACCACATGATTTAATTTCATGATTTTTGTAGGTTGTTGTTCGTCTTAAAGGAAAATGAATTAAAGGGCATGGGAAGACCTCAAAGTGTTCATCAACCATATAGAAGTCCCAACCCTCAACCAGCAACCGAAGCAACCAACAAATGCCCTCTTATCACCAACAATTGGCATCAATGACACCAGCTTTGATCAGCCAAGGAGGTTAATCAATACGTTTTGATATCGACATCTATCATGCAGATATATCTGTTAATGTCGATGGTAGTATGCTGAACGAAGTGCTTAGTCATGATTGGCTTAGTGTGACGGCCGTCAACATATAGATTAGGTACTTTATCATCATCGTCTATTACTGTTATTATTATTTTCAATCATTCATTTTATTTTTGTTTTAATGACATTGTTTGTTTTCTATAAAGACACTTGTACCATAATCTGTTACTGTGCACGGAAAGGGCGCATGTCAGCCCACACCTCCTTGGCTAGCATACGGGAAGATTAGATGTGGAAACACAATCTAACGTTCTCAAGGACATCTTCATGCGGAGAACAACCCCTAATATACTCTTTATTGTGCCATACAATATGGGGTAAGTTATTTGCAATAGTATTTTAATATATGTTTTTTTTATTTTTTCACTTTTACTATAACATGATTATCGAAGTAAAATTTTCAAAATATTAAAGGGGACATTGGATTTTGATTGTTATTCATCCTACGTCACCTAGAGTCCCTTGCATTTACTATTTGGATCCTCTAAAGGCTGGTCATCTAGACAACCGGTATGATTTGAAGAACATAGTCAATAAGTAAGTGCATGAGTGTATGTGTAAATATTTGCGTGTGTCATCATTGAATTACCAAAATTAATCAGTCACTACTTGTTTTGTTATTTCATTGACTGCTTACCGAAGCAACGTTGGATTGAACTATTCTACACATAAAGACCCAACTAGTAGCTATACCTGAAGGAAGATTGCGGTACTTATATCTGAATTTACTCAAATTTTGTTATTAAAAAATGTTTCATAGCTTGTTTAAAAAAAATTAAATAATCAAGTTATGACATTTTCATATATTCAAGAAGTATCATAACTTGTTTTAATGGCATTAGAAGCTATGACGTTTCCCAAGCATCATAATGTTCTTTAAATTAAGCACTACAGCTTGTGTTTTTTGTAGTAGTGTAAGGTCCCAATAAAAAAGAAATAATGTCAAAAAAGTCTCACAGTTTGTTAATGACAAGTGAAAGAACAATTATTGACAAATGAAGGAGCTACCATTGGCAAGTTATTAAACTTTTTCGATATTATTTTTCTTCACTGGGGCCTTATTGCCATTTTCCCTTTTTTTTTATATGATGTATGCTAATAGTTTCTCCAATCTTATATATTCTGATATATGATGGCAAAAAAAAAAAAAAAACTCCTACATAAGATAAATCTTTTTTTTTTTGGCAAATATATATATATATATAAAATATAAATTTTTTAGAATATAATGACTTGTTCGTTTTTTTGTTAAAAGAATGACTTGTTTTTTGACCTGAAAAAGAGCGACTTGTTCTTACTTATAAGAAGTGCTAATAATATGGAATTTCTGAAATAATTTTTAATACACTTCTCAAGGTCAAAATTTTTTTTTAATGCTAGATAGTCCTAATATATAAGTTAACTATGAAGTTATTTTGATTTTAAATATAATAGCTCATTCCTTCTTATCACTCATATTTATTTATACCTTTTTCCTAAAATATCCTAAGTGATTGTATATATTAAGGCAATGTTATTAAAAGATAGTTTCAATGCAAATCATCAATTAAGGAGGTTATTTTAAGAAAATCAGCACATTTGTTTTTATAAATTACTAACTTAAATAATAATAAATTATTAACTCCTAAATTAGGAGTGAATGGAGTATCATTTTATATTTTTGTCTCAGTTAATTATTTAAAAATATCATTTTGCCAACACTTTCTAGTGGGATAAGGCCATAAGGACTTGTTGTTATTATTGTAATTATTTAAAAAGAAATTTATTTTTTATATATTTGTTATCTTTAATCAATTTTAACTAACTTTTTTGAATAATATAATTTAGGAAAAATCGCACTTAGGTTCCAATTAAGAAAAACAACATCTGAAAAATCTTATAACTTGTCAATGACAAGTGAAAATGGCATCTTTAACAAGTGAAAGTGGTACCATTAACAAGTTATGAGACTTTAATTTCATATATAGTCTTACTCCATCCGGTCATTTTTATAAGGAGCATTCTCTCTCATATGAGTTGTCCTTAATATAGGACTTGGCTTCTTTCTTTTTCTTTTCCAACTGCTCCCATTTTTAATAATATTTTTATAAAATATTAAATGTGGACCATTATATCTTGATCAAATGGTTGTGAAGGGGATAAAAGATAGGAGAGAGAAGTTATGTCTCTTAATATAAGGAATAAATCCCATTTGTTTGAAATTTTAAACTTGTCTTTCTATTTTTATCTTCGTTAAATATATGTTACTTATTATCTCTCTACAATAAATTTTCACTAACTATCTCTTTTTTTTTTTAATACATTTTCACTAACTATCTCTAATGTACACTCTTTCTAACTTGGACCTGACTTCTTTCCTTTTCTTTTTTGGTCCACTCTTATTCTTTACTCCGGCCCTTCATGACTACTAAATCAAGATCTAATAGTCTACATTTAATATTTTATAAAAATATTGTTAACTAATATTTTTGGAATGCGTGATTTTTTTTCCGTTTACAAAGGGGAACGATCAACATTGATCAAGTAATATTAGAGCAAAGTCTTGTGCTCCCATCTCCCATAGAATCCTCATGGATAATCTGCAGTATTTTGCCAGGTGGCTCTTCCAACAAGCGGTATCCCAACTCTAGATTGAGCGCGTAAGATGCCAGAAAATCCGCGCTTCTATTGCCTTCACGATAACATTGCATGATATTAATCTGCCAATCTTTGGTCATAAGTTGTTGAATTTTCCTAATAAGTCCTGAATTGACATTAGCATCACACTCGCCACATCGAATCAGCAGGCTCAGTGCAACAAGACAGTCAATTTGAACCATTACCAACCTGTGACCTTTCGACCATGGTAATTCAAGTCCATCCATCAATACCAACCTGTAACTAATATTTTTGAAATGTGTGATTTTAATAATTGATCTTTTTATCGGAGGGAGTATTTTTCTTCGTGGAGTGGTTATCCTCCGCACACAAATTAAGGAATTGAGCAGCGTCACGGCATTACACCATATTTCCCTGTTACTCGCTTGGCTCGCGGTTTTTCTGTTTCATATGTATATATATATATTTATTTATTCCGCGTATTTTTTTTTTTATTTGCACTGCCTCGCTTCCCACGCTATGCTCGTTTCCTAACGCTAGGCTCGTTTCCTAAAACAATTGCTGCAAATACAGGACAAACGTTAACTTTATTTCTTTGTTTTGAAGCTTTTTTTTCCAGACCATTTCTTTGTTTTGAAACTTCAGATTATTTCCCTGAATTTAAATTTAATTTTACGGCTTCTTTTTCTTTTCACTAACGATTTTAGAGTATCAAAATTATGACTAAAACCCTTATATAATCACATAAAAAACTATAAATTATCCAATTAGGAAAAAACTTTAAATTTTGTTGAGTCACCAATCTTATGTCATAGTTACTCTTCTAATCTTCTTTATGAATTATTTTTAACATGTTTCATATATGCTAAAAAAAAATCTTAAACCTCATTTGTTCTACCTTAAAATTTAACAATTATTTAACTTTACAAATACATAATTTGCAAATACCTTATCGCCTAAAAAATATATACAGTACCCCAAGAGAATAAAACTGATACAATTATAAATGAAGAGTCAAATTGTACATTCACATTCAAAATTTAATAAAATGACATTTAAATAAGTTCAAAATTACCTTTTATGACATTTAATTTGATTTGACATTTTCAATTAATGCATACGGTGATGAAGGTTTCTAGTTCGTGTAAAAACATACAATAAATTTAGTATTATTTAATAATTATAAACATATACTCTTTTAATCATTTAAAATATATTTTTTATATGTTTCACTGAAACTGAAAAAAAATTCTTAAATCTCGTCAATCCATAATAAAATTTGTTAATTTTTCAATTTTATTCTTATTTAATATGAAGCAATAAGTGAAAACAAAGCAGCTCAAGGACAACAAACTGGCCTGGGGGTAAGATTGCAAATTCACATAACAAATTTAACAACGTGACTTCCATCTCCTATATAATATACGTGCATGGCGTTTATAAATTAAATTTGACAGATACTAGAGATCAGAGAGAGAGAGAGAGATCAAAATGTGGAGGCTGAAGGTAGGAGAGGGAGAGAAGGACCCATACTTATTCAGTACAAACAACTTTGCAGGAAGGCAAGTATGGGAGTTTCATGAAGATGAAGGCACTCCTGAAGAACTTGATGAGGTTGAAGCTGCTCGTCAAGACTTTTACAATAATCGATTTGAACTCAAGCCCTGTGGAGATCGTCTATGGCGTTTTCAGGTTTTCTAGTTTCTTACATTCCTTCTCGTTTCTTACCACCATATATTCTATATCTCAAGCATGTTCAATCCATACCCTTATATATGTGTGTGTGTATGGATATATGTATATGAATATAACTTTCATCCATCCTTTATCAGATACAAGTTAATTCGTATATTTTTTTCTATGGGTAACTTCTCTCTCTTGGGCTGTTTGGTATGAGGAGAGGGGAAGTGAGACGAGAGAAATAATTTTGAGTTGTATTTAAAAAAAGATCGGAGAAGTGGGGTTAAAAATTTTTAATAAATTTTCTTACTTTTTTATCTTAGTTATTATTTTTATTAAAATTTTATAAACTTATTTCTCCAATTTTTTTAAATTTAACTAATAAAAATTTCCACTTCTGTTCAAATCCCTCCTATCAAACATCCTAACTAGCATGATATTCTAGTGCATGTTTGTTTTAGCTTTTTAAAAGTGTTTTTTTATTCTAGTGCATGTTTGTTTTAGCTTTTTAAAAGTCTTTTTACGGCATCCTAAGTCAGTATGTAAGAGGAGTTTTATTTCGACTTGCAAAAAAAATACTTTAAAAAGTTTTTTTTTTAATGTTGCCAAACGAGCACCTGGCTAGACGCCTTACAGTAGCCACTTTCATGCACTAATTATTTGAAATAATGGGAAAATGTCAGCTAGGTCCCAAGCTAGGGAAAAAATACCACAAAAGTCCCTTTAAAAAGTCAACTGGGGACTTTTCTGACATGAATTCCCAATGACCATTTACCAAAATACCCCCAACCAGTTTAAATACTGTCATTGGTTACAATATGTTATGCTATGTTTACAACTTCGTAAGTCATATTAACAACATAGTAAGTTACGTTAACAACATGTATATAAAATGCGTGATTGTGTTGCGTTTACAACCTCTTCAGTTACGTTTACAATTCATTAAATATAACGTAACATGTTGTAAACGTAACTGACTATGTTGTTAATATGACTTACGATGTTGTAAACATAGCATAACATGTTGTAACCAATGACAGTGGTTAAATTGATTGGGGGTATTTTGGTAAATGGTTATTGGGAATTCATGTCAGAAAAGTCCCTAGGGACTTTTCTGACAATTGACTTTTCAAAGGGACTTTTGTGGTATTTTTTCCCTAGCTTGGGACCTAGTTGACATTTTCCCTGAAATAATCGCTTCAACCTCAAGCCCTGTGTGTAGGTAGGTAGCCAGCTTACGTGGTGTTCCAAGGTTTCTTTCCCTCATTTAATTTCTTCTTCTTCTTTTTTCCATTTGTTTTATCTGTTTATCTTTTTCTTCAAAACTTAATTGCTCACAAATTGTTGTTGTATAAGAAGGATGTTGATAAATAGCCAAGAGTCGTACAACTATTGTCATCCATCATAAGTTTTCTTTATGGCGTTTCTATTTACTTTTCTTTCTTCGTCTTATACCTAATTACTCTCCAACTGCTCTCTCTCTTTTTCTTGAACGTGTATTCTCTGTCTATAGGAAGTCTCGTAAGAGAAGTGGGATTTATAAGTTTAAGAAACTCCTTCGCCCAACATGGACATGGGCTTTCTCTTTGGACATTCCCATACTTTACTTATTTATTTTAGTTAACTAAACTTGTATTTCTGACTTGTAGTTGTTACTTTATATATATATATATATATATGGGTTAAGGTGCAAATTTACCAACAAAGTTTTATCTGAGGACCTAACATGTTATGTTGGCTATCGAGAACCTAGCTTTCTCTTTTATCTAGGCTTGGGAGTGGTAATAAACACAGACGTGTTTGGTATTCTTTACATATATATTGACTACTATGTCAAATGGTGATTGATTTGATGTAGTTTTTGAGGGAAAAGAATTTCAAACAAACAATACCAAGTGTGAAGATAGAGAATGGAGAGGAAATAAGTGATGAGAAAGTTGGCAACACTGTGAGGAGGGGAGCACATTATTTATCAGCAATACAGTCTAAAGATGGTCATTGGCCGGCTCAAATTGCTGGACCTCTCTATTTTATGCAACCTCTGGTACGTGGCAACTAACTATGCCTCCCTTTTAATTAATTAATTAATTAATTAATTTCTTTGCAACTACACATATATATATATATATATATTATAGCTCCTCATTGATCTGTCCACATTAAAACTGAAAGTGACACTTTAATTTGTCTATTTCTCTCAATCATAGAAGTAATCCACATGTTAAACGACATCCACCAATCATAAATGCCTCTCTTTCTGTCCTTATATTAATACTAGTAGTGGGAATAATAGAAGTTTTAGAAGAATATAATAAGAAAGTTATAAATCCTACTTTGTTTTTGTGTTTATTTAATACTCCATCTGGTTCTAAACATAAGACCTAGTTAACTCTTTTTTAGAAAGATTAAATAAGTTAAATAAGTTATTAATCATGTTATATGCTATGTATGATTAAATTATATATCAGTTAATAAGACAGACAAATTGATTTGGAAAACAAATGATAAATATAAATGTTTTAAAGTAATTTAATTAGATTTCTTGATCTCACAAAAAAATCAACTAGGTCTCATATTTAAGACTGAAGGTAGTCATAACTATTAAATAAATTTAAATGGTGCAGGTATTTTGCATGTATATTACGGGTCATCTTGATACTGTATTCCCAGGAGAGTACCAAAAAGAAATCCTTCGATACTTATACTATCACCAGGTACATACATTTAAGTTAAAGCCTGATATATCATATTATTGAAATGTTATAGGTTTAAAGTATAAATGAACTAATGTTTTCCTAATATTATTATATATGCATGTTAATTAATTAAGAATGAAGATGGAGGGTGGGGACTACACATAGAAGGACACAGCACCATGTTCGGTACAGCGCTGAGTTATATATGCATGAGAATGCTTGGAGAAGGACCTGATGGAGGCCAAGACAATGCTTGTTCAAGAGCACGAAACTGGATTCATGATCATGGTGGTGTTTCCTACATACCCTCTTGGGGGAAAACTTGGCTTTCAGTACGTTTACTTGTATTCATTCCCTGGCTATATATTTGTGTAATTGTGTGCTTTGGGCATACAATATATAAAATACTCCCCTGGTCCTTTTTTTTTCCTATTTATTATAAGTCACGTTGTCATTAAATTGTCTATATGAATGTACAATTTTATTTTTAATTTATTGTTATGGGTAGACTTTGTTCTCACAAGGTATTGCCTATATTAAATAGGGGTAAAGTTGAAAATTTATTAAATTTTAAGGTAGAGCTAATGAGATTTAAGGTTTTTCTTAGTTTTGGTAAAATATGTTAGAAATGACTTATAAAAAAGACTGACAAGGATATCTATTATAGGGATAATTAATTTGCAAGTCCTTATAATTTTAACTAATTTTTAATTGCCTCACTATAGATTTTTTTTTTTATCATGTCCTTATACTTTCACATGTTTTTAATTAGGTCCTTGTAGTTTTTTTTCTTTTTATTAGGTCCTATTGTTTCACCAAATATTAATCAAGTCCTTGTAAGTTTTTGGAATTTTAATTCTATTCAAGTTTTAGAAAAATTTCTTATTATAATTCAAATTTTATAAGTATAAAAACAAATTAAAAATAAAATATTTTAAAAAATAATATAAATATATGTTTCATTAAAATATTATGAAGAATATTAAAATAATCAATAAAAAAGAATCTTAAAATAAAATTATCATAATTATTTATTAGTTATAGAATATTCATATTTATAGAATAATATTTAATAATATTGTACATAATAATATTAAATTTTATATTTATAAAATACTATTATTAGAATTTATTGAACAAATAATGAAAACAGTATAAGGACCTAATTAAAAATTGATTGAAATTATAAAATCCTGAAGATTAATTGTCCCTATATTATATATAAATTTATGTATTTATAGGTCATACTTGTAACTTTTTCTCACTCTTATTGCTTATACTTGTAAATATTGTTGCCATGTTGTTGCGTAGATACTTGGATTGTTTGAGTGGTCTGGATCAAATCCCATGCCACCAGAGTTCTGGCTACTTCCATCGTTTCTTCCAATGCATCCAGGTAATAAATTCAATGCATTAATGGTGAAGGGCAAAATAAGATACATTTCTAATATCAATCTCTGTCTCTCTCTACGTTTTAATTTTGTTTAATTCCGTGATGTCCCTCATCGGCTTGGGAAGAACAAAGGGCGTCTTACAAGAATTTGTATAGCTCTTTCTCTTATTGAGTTTTAAAACTGTGAGGGGTAACAAGCCCCAAAGTAGAAATTTTTGAGAGCTTCAGATGATTATATCATTTTGAATTTTTCTTTTGTATGATCACATATTCATTTCAACATCCTCCCTAACCTTTTGCTCTTGTTGTCCCAATTCGATAAAACTTTTCTTTAAGCTTATTAGGTTCATCACATGTAACTTTAGTAGCCTTAGCTTTCTCCATTTGAGACGCCCGACATGTATTCTATGTGAAGTGTTTCTATCAATTTCATCATCCTTATGTATAATTGATCCCATATACTTGAACTTTGATGCTTGGGGAATGATTCTCCCAACTTAACCTTAGAATCACTACTGACTTGCCTCCTATCAAAACTGCAGTGCTTATATTCTGTCTTACTTATACTCAAATGGAAACCTTTTGACTCCTAGTTCCTTCTCCATAACTCAAGTCTAGAGTTAGTCTTTTCTCTTGATTTAGCCATAAGAACTATATCATTAGCGAAAAGTATGCATTTAGGAATTTTTTCCTGAACAAGTTTAGTGAAAACATCTAAAACTAGGCTAGACATATATATAAGGGCTCAAAGATGAATCCTGATATAGGTCAATCTTAATAAGAAATTCTTTTGTCTCACCAGCAAACGTTCTTTCACTAGTAGTTACCCCTTTTGTATATCTTGTATGGCTTTGATAAATGCAACACACACTTTTTTTCTCCAAAGCTTACCAATGTACTTCTCTTGGTACATGATCATAAGCTTTTTCCAAATTAGTAAAAACATACGTAAGTCTTTTCCCTTACTCCAATACCTTTCTATTAGCCCCACTAGTAAATAAATATCGTTTTTGGATCTCCCTAGCATAAATCCAAATTGGTTCTTAGAAGTGCAAGTCTATGACCTCAACCTTTGTTAACTCATTTTTTCCATAATTTACTCAAATGGCTCTTAAGTTTGAATATCTCCTTTATTCTTGTAAATAGGGACTAATTAAATGCTTTTTCTCCATTCATCATGTATTTTCTTGGAGTGTAAAATCTCATTAAATAGATTAGTTAGCCAAAACACACTCTCCTCTCTTAAACATTTCCATACTTCAATATAATAGGGATACCACCATGTTCAGTACCTTTAATATTGCCTATTTTATGAAGAGATGCCATAACCTCTCCTATGCAAATTCTATATAGTGAAATGCCAAATTTTGCTCATCCTTGTTCGTTGACATAAGTCCTTCAAGTCCTAAGTCGAACCTCCATTTCTATTATTGAAAAATTTAATTTGTGAAAGTAAGCCTCCCATCTATCCCTCATTTCTCCATTAGTTACTAAAAATTTTCCATCTTCATCCTTTATACATCTTATTTTGTCAAAATCTCTCAATTTTCTCTTCCTATACTTTGGATTCTCCAAAATATCTTTTCTCTAGCCTTTTTTTCCTAATTCCTTGTAAAATTTCACTTGTGTTTGGGTACGTGCTTCACTCACTACTTTTTTAATCTCCTTTTCACCGAAGAATACCCAATTTTCAACATTATTGCACCATTGGATGACTTAAAACAATCTCTTTTATATTTGATTTTCTTTTGTTCACATTCTCATTCCATCATTAAGTCTCCTTATATCTTAGACCACGACCTGTAGATTCTCCCAAATTTGTTTGTACAAACCCTTGTAGTCATTTCCTTCAACATGACATCGGCATTTCCATGTAACTCCCAAATCCACTGCTCTAGAGAGTCCTCCTGAAAACACCTACTTCTCACCCTGTAATTGCCACCACCTAACTCTTGAGCTTACAACTTGCCGATGCTTTTGTTTGGCTTAATGCGCACATTAAGGACTAGGACCATATGTTGGGTTGTAACACCTTTACCAATAATAACTTTGCAATTTGTACGAAGCCATCTACTAGGGCTTCTTGAAAAAAAGAAGAAGCCAATATGTAATCTTGAGGTTCCACTCTTATATGTGATTAAATGCTCCTCATACTTCTTAAACCAAATCTTGAGATTGTATGTAAGGGAGAAGTTAAGAATATATTATTCACCCATTATTAAGCTCCCCTAAAACCAAAACTTCCATGAGCCGCCACATACTATCTCGCCTCCATACCAAAATGTCCATTGAGGTCCCCACCAACAAAAGTCTTTTCTTTAAGTGGTATATATGCTTTGAACCAACCCTTCCATATTTTCACATAATGTATCCTTAAGATGTGCTTTCTACCCCTACTTGAGGTGCATGAGCACTAATGGCGTTGATAGGATCCCTTTCAAATCATTCTTAAAGATATGATTTTGTTCTCAATCATTTTAACTTCTACCACATTCTTAAACCAATCTCCATCAATGATGGTACTAACAACATTTGTTGCACTTACTTTCCCTGTGTACAAAAGTTTGAAATATGCGATTTCATTGGAATTTCATCCAATTCATTTAGTTTCTTAGAGGTACAAGATGTTTATCTTTCTCTCCCACATAACTCCATCCACCTCCATAGATTTCTCAAATGAAGTTCCAATACTCCAAGTGCCAAATCAGATCTTACTCTCATGAACTAACTTTTTTAGTTGCCTTGGTCTAGAAGAGTACGGTTGCCCTTACTCATTTAACACTACACTTGACAACAATGTGCGGGGCTCAATCACTTCTCACTATACTCAAGCCATACAACACGTTATTTATAAGCAACAACCTAGCATTAGCACAATTAGCTCATTGACCCATATTCATATAAATTTAGCAAAATTTAAGTTGTCTATCGAGGGCCTTACACGACCTTCTTCCTTTATCCAAACTTTGGACTAGCTACACAATATAGGAATAGCTATATTTAGTCCATTATCTTTTTTAATTACGAAGAAAAATGAAGAGGCTCCTAAGACAAGGGGGAAAAGGTACAAGCACGTGCAAGGAGAAAAATTGATATTAAATGTATGATGAACTCCCATATCAATTAAGTAAAAGATTAATTACAACCATATATGTGGGCAATGAGTCCAAACAAAGGAAACTCAAGTTGTTTGAGTATAAGTGATCGACAAGCCTTGAGCATGATTAAAATTAAAAGGGGAGAGAAAGTGATAAAACTCTTGCTATGCATATCATGTTAATTATTGCATTATCACTTTCTGAACACTATCTATTGTGAAGTCTATCTAATAATCCTCCACATTCTAATGCAGCTAAAATGTGGTGTTATTGCCGCTTAGTTTACATGCCTATGTCTTATTTGTATGGCAAAAGATTTGTCGGTCCCATCACACCACTCATTCTTCAACTCAGACAAGAACTCCACCTTGAACCTTACCATCAAATAAAATGGAATAAAGTTCGTCACCTTTGTGCGAAGGTTAATTTTCTCTCTCTGATTCATCGCTATGTATATATATATAGACACACACACACACGTACACTTGTTGATTTCTTCCAAATAATAACAATTATCTTAGATTAATGTCGAATATATATCATTTACAGGAAGATCTTTATTATCCACATCGCTTGGTACAAGATTTGATATGGGATAGTTTATATATATTCACTGAGCCACTTCTTACACGATGGCCCTGCAATAAGCTGGTGAGAGAGAAAGCTCTTCAAGTAACAATGAAGCATATTCACTATGAAGATGAAGCTAGTCGATACATCACTATTGGATGCGTCGAAAAGGTAATATTTATTTCTATCGAGGTTTCTCACAAGTTCTTAAAATGACACAATGCCAAGCTACTTTGATAGTTACTGATTTTGGTTTGAGCATGGTTCTAAAATAAAATATTTAATTTCCCTTTTACATATCATTTGCCATAGGTTTTGTGTATGTTAGCTTGTTGGGTTGAAGATCCAAATGGAGATGCTTTTAAGAAGCATCTGGCTAGGGTTCCTGATTACGTATGGGTTTCAGAAGATGGAATCACCATGCAGGTAAGCAAATTTAGAGCACAGTAATTAATGAGACATTAAAATCATGAACTTCTTCCAACAAGTAATTGACTCTGACACTAATTGTTTCAATATATATATATATATGTGCTATCGATTTTTTGCAGAGTTTTGGAAGCCAAGAATGGGATGCCGGCTTTACTGTTCAAGCTTTACTTGCCGCAAATCTAATTGACGAAATTGGTCCTACTCTTGCAAAAGGGCATGACTTCATCAAGAAATCTCAGGTAAACTTTTTACCAACTACATGAGAGATACTTCCGCCTGTCCTAAGTTGCAAAAACTAAGAAAATTAGTTAATTAAGCTTGTTACTTGTAAAATATATGTATTGGTTTTCTTAAAATACCTTCTTGAGTCATTTTAAGGGTAAACTACCCCTTAACGAAAACCATTTTAATAAGTGTAATAAATAGGGATAATGTGGAGAAAATGTTATAAATTTTGGGAAACAAAGTGCATTGGGATTTTATATTAGGATTCAAGCAAATCCAACAATTAGCTCGTATGTCTAGGACCCAAGAGAGCAATATATTTGTGTGTATTAATGCATAAATCCTCTTGTAATACTAATTAACTACAACTGATGATCTTAATTATCAGGTTAAGGACAATCCTTATGGTGGCTTTGAAAGAATGTATCGTCACATTTCCAAAGGGTCATGGACCTTCTCAGATCAAGACCATGGATGGCAAGTTTCAGATTGCACTGCTGAAGGCTTGAAAGTGAATAAATTTTACTACTTAAACAACTTAACTTTTATTGTTCATTTTCTTTACCTTATTTTTATGTTGATGCCATATAATATATATTTTGGTCTATTTTTTCAGTGTTGTCTTCTTTTATCAATGTTACCACCAGAGATAGTGGGCGAAAAGATGGAACCTGAAAGGCTTTATGATTCGGTCAATATCTTGTTGTCACTTCAAGTGAGTAATTATCTTACACTCCAATTATCATTCGTATAATAAAACGACTATTCTTTCTTAGAAATATCTTAATGTCTTCAAAATTCACATACTCGCAGAGTAAAAGGGGTGGTTTAGCTGCATGGGAGCCTGTCAAAGCTCAAGAATGGTTGGAAGTAAGAATTATATCATATAGGGTTAAATAGCATTTGGCAACGTAAACTATTTTTCTAGTAACACTCAATATCATAAACTAATTTTTAGTGTATTCAACTCCTAAAAATAATTTTTCGGTGGCACCTAGTTTATTAAACTAATTTTTAGTGTAACTAGAGCTCTAAAGTGTTTTTTGAGTAGCATTCAGTATCTTAAATTTTGAATGCTCGTTACTACTGTGAAAAATACTTTAAGGCAAAAGTGTACCAAAAATTACTTTAGAAGCTGGATGCACAAAAAACTAGTTTATGATACCAAATGCTGCTGAAAAAAACTTCATATCGTTGGATGCAACTTAGCCCTATCATATATATACCAATATCATTTGAATTTGAATCATAGTGAACAAATAAAATTGGAGATTGTTTGGATTATCATCATATCAGGTGTTGAATCCAACAGAATTTTTCGAAGGCATCGTAGTGGAATATGAATATGTAGAATGTACGGGATCAGCAATTCAAGCTTTAACGTTGTTCTCTAAGCTATATCCAGGACATAGAAAGAAAGAGATTAAAAGCTTTACCCAGAAAGCCGTGAGGTACCTTGAAGACACACAATCAGAAGATGGTGGATGGTATGGGAATTGGGGGGTTTGCTTCATTTATGGCTCATGGTTTGCATTAGGAGGTCTTGCTGCTGCTGGTAAGACTTATGATAACTGTCTTGCCATTCGAAAAGCTGTGAATTTTCTCCTCACAGCACAACGACATGATGGTGGTTGGGGAGAGAGCTATCTTTCAAGTCCACAAAAAGTAAATCACAATATATATACTTATATTAAAGTGCAGTTTTTGTTCGTTTTTATGTATATTAATAATTGATGGGCTGATTCTTTTTCAGTTTTACTTAATTACAATGAGAACTGTTTGGTTTAGTAATATTTTTAAAGGGAAAAAGACATATAATTGAGGGTTACCTAAATATGGGAATCCCAAATGGTCACTCGAAATAGTTTTATGTTTATTTTTTGAAGCCTTTAGGGACTTCTATTCTAAAATTAAGTTTTTATGTGAAATAATCTAATTTCTCTCAGTAAAATTAATTGTCACTGTTTTAGTTTTTGTTGTTGTTGTTTGATAAGTTAACGTTGTTACTTGTTAAAACTGTTAACGATATCTAGTAAGAAATTTCACTGAAACTAGTGCCACTGTCCTTGTTTTCATTTGATAAATTAAAATTGTTATTTGTTCAACTATTACAGCTATTTCTTTTTTTTTCAAATTAAGGATATTTTAATAATTTTACTAAAAGATTTAATCTCGAACTAGTTCCTAGAAACTTTGTAGTGATTAAACTATTTTGGTATGTCTCAAATAGAGGTTTTCATATTTGAGAATTTTTGTGTCTTAGCTTTCTCCCTATTTTTGTAGGTTCCCACTAAATTTCCTGATATTATGATTTTCTTAATAAATATGCAGAAATATATTCCACTTGAAGGTAATCGGTCAAACGTGGTACATACAGCTTGGGCTATGATGGGTTTAATGCATGCTGGACAGGTGATTTACTTTTGAATATTTGATGTGAATTGCACTCTATGCTTAGTTGTTATTTATAATTACATTTACAAAAAAAAAAAAGGAGCTAAAATAATTTTTTTGTTGGAAGGCTGAGAGAGATCCAACACCTCTTCATGCTGGAGCAAGGCTCCTAATCAATGCTCAGTTGGAGAGTGGAGATTGGCCACAACAAGTGGGTATCTTTTAATTACTTATTCATTTTGAATACTTTATTTAACTTATTAAATTAGCCAATTAATTAATGATGGAATATATATAATTGAATATATGCTTGTGACTTCACTATTTTCAGGAAATCACTGGCGTATTCATGAAGAATTGCATGCTACATTATCCAATGTATAGAAATATCTATCCACTTTGGGCTCTTGCCGAATATCGCAGGCGTGTTACATTGCTTTCCAAAGTTCAATAAATTATGTTTTAAGAAAAAAGTTCAATAAATTATATCATTTGTAATAAACATGAACGTAAACCACATAGATTTATTGCAAATTAAAGCTCTCCTAAGTTTAAATTATATATATTGCTTGTTTATCTTGAGAGCATGATAATTTAATGTCTACGTGAAAATTTATGTGCAATAGTACATTATTATCTATTTATAGGTTGAACAATGATTTAGTTAATATAGACTCATTTTGATGATTTGATCTTGAACGTTTACTTATTTTTGGCCAGTAGCTAACGTTTACTTCATTTGTTTTGAAACTTCAGAGTTCAGATTATTTCTCTTAATTTATAATTTAATTGTACAGTTACATAATCACATAAAAATCTTAAATTTGAATTCTGTTGAGTGACCAATTTTTTTGAACCGTGCCCTTGCTTGGCCGTTGAGTGACCAATTTACCATGTGTCATTAGTAGTTAATTACTAACACTCAAAATAAATTATAAAATATATTATCACCAGTATATATGGTTTGTGGTTGTCACTCTCAACACAAATGTCTTTTTTGATACTTAAATTTGAGATCTAAAAAATTTAGCAGGAACTTATGCCATTAGACCAACTCGTGTTGGTTGAAAAATACATCTTTATGGCATTTAATTGGATTTGACAAACCCAATAATTATGCATGAGGTGAAGGCTTCCCTTCGGTCAACATACATAATAATAATTATTTACTAATTGTATTATTTACAACTATCTCATAGAATTTAATAATTTTTTTCTAAGTATGGGCATCTTCATAAGAAAGGTAATCCTGTTTGAGAAAACTATTAGATACTAGATGAAATCACTTCTTGAAATGGGGGTTTGAACCTAGTTCGTCATATTGGGAGAGATTAGTCACTTCTGCTATACCCAACTCATGTTAATAAATTTAATACCCCTCTTGTCCTTGTTATAAGATTTGAATTTTTGAACTGATTTGTCAGAATATTAAATGTATTTTTACCAAATTTACTTATAATAAACTATATTCTCTCACATCATATTCTTCTTATACATTCTCTTTCCTAGGTTGAGTAACTTAGAACCAAAACAAAAAACCAAACCAAACCAAAATCAATTCAGTTTTTTTCTTTCAATTTGGTTAATTCAGTTTTTATTTTTAAAATTTTTTTATGTTCTGTTTGGTAAGTAGAAAATTAATTCGGTGATTAACAAACCGAACCGAACCAAAATAATTTGGTTTCATTCAGTAGTTAATATACCATATATTTTTTAAAATGCCCTAACCATATTTTTCACCTTGATTATTGTTAAGGAAACATCAATACAGGTAAGTTAGGAAAATTTTGACAAATATGAGATCTTTATCTTATAATTAGGATCAATATTAACTCTTCAAATATATTTTATATTAAGGAACGGAGGAGTACTTTAACCTAATTTTAGTCTATCTGTTAAACCACGTGAAAGGATCTTACAACAAAAGACCCCCCTTGGGGGGGGGGAATGGGTGTCTCCATTGATCTCTCTCTCCATTTACTCTCCATTGAGTGTATCTACCATTAGATCAACTTTCAATGGTTGGGATTTAATAATATGTAAATAATAACATTATAATAAAAATATATCATGATAAATCTCAACCATTGGAACTTGAGTTAATGGTAGATACACTCAATGAAGAGTAAATGGAGAAAGAAATCAATGGAGACACCCCTTTCTCCCTTAGGGGGGAGGGAGTAAATTTTTGACTCTACCCCAAATTAATTCCTAATTGCAATCCATATTTAACGAGCCATAAAAAAACCCTCTCTCTCCTGTATAAAATAGGTGCATGGCGTTAATAAATTGATTAAGTTTGACAGATGCGAGAGTTCAGAGAGACAGAAAGAGAGAGATCCAAATCTGGAAGCTGAAGATAGGAGAGGGACGTAAGGATCCATACATCCCTGCTATGTTTTTTTTTTTTGAAAATTTGCACCGCCTCGCCTCGCCTCGCCTCGCGCTTCACACGCTATGCTCGTTGTAGTTAACTGTACGGCATCACAATTATAATTAAAACCTTTATAATCATAAAATACTTAACTTTAAATTATGTTGAGTGACGAATATAATTAAGAGCCATATTAATATTTAATTAATAACACTCTGAATAAATTATAAAAAAATCAGATAAAAAATAAATTGCAAAATAATTTGAAAAATATATCGTTATTGTTATAAACAATGTTTTCAGACCTGGACAGTTTGACCGGTCTGACCATCACTAGGAGGAGAGAGCGGTCTATCTCCAAGCATTAGCCTACTTTAACACATGTTCCTACGTCGCCATAGTACACTAACAGACAATCTCAAAGAGCTCGCTCCAGTTCTCTTTCCTAGCTGGGTTTCCTGAGATATTCCACTTAATCCATTCGAGCAGATCAAGAGAGAAGAACTTCTTCATTTCCCCTGGTGCAACTCCTATCATGTAGGACATGGACAATGGTCTCAGGCATATTACTACACAGAGGGCAAGTATCACAATTCCTTGGCTTCTTGTGCTTTTGTGCTACGTTCGTCAGCAAGTTACCATGTACTGCAAGCCAAAGTGTCGTTTTACAGGGTTGAGGGAATTGAATTTTCCAAATCTGATCCCAGATATAGTTAGCTCCTGCAAGTTCACTCATCATACTAGCATAGGCGGACTTGACCGTAAATACTCCGCTACGATCCTATTTCCACCTCACGGCTGTTCCCCCTTGCATCGGCTCGATCCCATCTTTCACCTTGTCTCAAGTCGCTTTTATGCCAGCCCAAACATCAGAGCCCTTCCGATTTATGTTGATATTTGGCATGAGGTCCCCTCCACATCGGTACTTATTCCTCACCATCTTCACCCAAAGGTCCTCCTACAATTTATGAGTTTACTAACTTCATTGGCATTTAGTGATTTTGGACTTTGGCGTGTCTAAGTCCGAGTCCTCCCTTTTTCCGTGGCATGCAAACTGTATCCCATGCTACTAAGGACATTGTGCATTGGGCTTCTGTGCCACCCCACAAAAACTTCCGATTATGTTTGTCCAGCGCCTTCCATGTGCCCGCTGGCAGTAAATTTGTTTGCATAGTGTAACCGGGTATTGCTGATGTGACAGAAGAGATAAGAGTCGATCTACCTGCTAATGACACGGATTGAGCTTTCCACCAAGCTAACCTGTCTTTCACCTTATCGATAACCTCTTGGTATGTATCTTTGTTGACTCGAGTATGATAGAGGGGGACACCAAGTTATTTTCCCAAGTCAGCTGTGGGGTTAAATCCAAGATGACTGGTAATCTCTAAGCACCTGTTATAATTAACATTAAGTGAGAAATATACTCTAGTTTGCCCAAGATTAACCTTGAGCCCCGAGCCTGCAAAAATTATCCAAACACTCTTTGATCATCACCTCTGCTTGGCTCATCGAGGCTTTCGCCAAGAGGATGATATCATATGCAAAGAGAAGATGGGACAGGGGTAGCCCTCTCGAAGTGATTCGAATGGGTTTCTGTTCTAAGATTTGCAATTTTTCCTGTATAAGATGTGCCAACCTCTCTATACATATTACAAACAGGTAAGGGAAGATTGGATCACCTTGTCTCATGCCCCTAGAAGAGTTGAAATAATCTGCTTTACTACCGTTCCACAATAATTGCAGGTGAGCCATGCTTATACAAGAGGATATTCTATTAATAAATTCTGCTGGCAACTGTAAATCCCGGAGACATTGGATCATGAATGGCCAGTAAACTCTATCATAGACCTTCTCCAAATCAATTTTTATAGCCATAAACCCCTGCTTTCCACGCATAGCTCTCATAGAGGTATCACTTCCAAGGCAATAAATATATTATCTGAACTGTGCTGGCTCGGTACAAAGCTGCATTGATTTGGGGAGATAATATGTGACATGAATAGTTTTATTCTATTAGATAAGATCTTTGTGACTATCTTATAAATTACATTACACAAGCTAAAAAGTCTTAGGTCCCTAAAAGTTTCAGGAGGATCTTAGGGATGAGCACAATGAGAGTGTCTGGGTTGGAAAATATATTTGTTACAAACTTAACAATGGATTTGCTGATAATATGTCATTGACTCTAGTAGAACAGAGCATTAAAACAATCCGGCCCCAGGGCTTTTAGTGCAACCATGCTAAAGAGGGATGATTTTATTTCTTCCTCGGCCATATCACGTCCACAACATTGCAGGTCGACATTATCTATAGGGGGAAGTTTTCCGAACACTGAAATTGCTCCTTTGAAGCTCATTCTTCATTGAACAAATTAGAGAAGAAGTTGGTAGCTAACCTTTTTATTTTAAGACCATCGTAGACCCTGTTGTCTTCTTCAGAACAAATGGCGTCAACTTCGTTGCATTTCTTATGCCTATATGCCTGAGAATGGAACAGACGCGTGTTACAATCTCCGTATATGTCCCACTCGAACCTGGCCTTTTGGGCCCGTAACATAGATTCTTGCATTAAGATACTATCCAGCTCCTTCCACAGGTCCGATTGAAGGTCCTTATAATATTGAAGATTTTGTTTTCTTGCAATGGCATTATTGAGATGTTGCATGCACCGCATTATCCTTTGTTTTTCTTCCTTCAATGTGGCCAAATGTGTTCTTATTCCACCTGCTACATTCGCTTGCAAACTGGGCAGTGTTTACATTCCAAGTGGCGGTGTCATCCCATTTTGATTTAACAAGATTATCAAAATCTTCATGTAGTATCCATGGGGCTATAAATCGAAATGGCCTCTGTTCTCTTAAGTTTTCCCTACATGCATCAAGACTGAGTAGGAGCGGGCAATGATCTGACTTAAAAGTTGGCAAATGAAATACATGTGCACTAGGAAATACTTGACACCATGCTTCATTTGCAAGTATACAATCGAGTCTTGCCTCCGTAGTCCCACGTCTCCAGGAGCAGTTCAGACTTGCGAATCCCATATCCACCAAGTTTACTTCCTCAAACCACCTATCAAACTCACGATCTGCAACAATCCGAAACTGGGCATTCAACCTTCTCTCATTCTCAAAAATTTTTGCATTGAAATCACCACCAGTAACACAGCTCTTTGATGGTGTCGTTCAAGCGATAAAGTTTCGTCCACAAGCTCCTTCGCATTATCACCTTGGGGCTTGCATATACTATAGTCATAAGCCACGTTACCCTGTGACTATTTTCGATGGCAATATGAATATTGCATATGCTTTTCAAGAATCTTAACGCTACGTATAGTTAGGTTCCACAAACACCAAATGCCTCCACTATATCCCTCTGCATCCATGTATGTGTAATCCTAAAAGCCTGGGCAAGCAATCCTACGTTCAACATTTTGACCACTTGCACGAGTTTCCAAAATAGCAAAAACATCCAAATTATATTGGTTCCGAATCTGGGTAACCAGGATAGGAAATGTCTTTGGGCCTGTGCCCTGGAGTTCCATATCATATAATTCATAGGGAAATAGTAGGTGTGGGTGAAGACTGATTATTGTCCCTCATCTGGACATTATCCGTATCCAAGTACTGCTGTTCATTCTTCTTAATAATATTTTGTGCTTCCTCAGTAACACATGGTTTAGTGGTCTTACTTAAATCCATCTCCATGTCATGGTTTTGCTTGGCCTCAGGTCCAGAGGTGTTTTCTTGGCCCGCTGATCGGTTCATTCCCACAGGTTCGAGTCCATGATTGGAGCCGTGCTCATGGACCTATGCTATCTTCTACGTGCATGTTAGCCTTTAGAGTGGAAAAGGAATTTTAAACCACTACTGGTCCCACCTCAACCTCATTCTTTTCTCTCTTTTTTATTTTTATCCGTTCTTTAAGCCTGTTCTCCTTGCCACATTTCGTAGCCTTAACTTCATTCTTCCTCTTTGACACCACCACAACCCATTCTTTGCCACCTGTGTTATTATCAATTACCGCCCCAAAATCTCTGACTTTAGGAGATCTCATTGACTTATGAATATCATTATTATCTGGTTTTTCTTCACCCCTGATTGTTAGGCATCAAATCTTCATCTGGTTTGTTACCTTACGGATTTTGAGTGATTCCTCCAATCATTCCCGTCAATCCTACCCCGTGGTTCCTTCCCCAAAAATCTCGGCTTACCATGTTTTGCCGTCCGAGGTAATCTCCGATGGCAATCCCGTCACCGCCGTTGTGTTGTTTCTGATTCTGCTTGTCACCACTGGCCTCAGCCGTAACTTTGGCGACCTTCTTTCCTTCTGTACGTTCAGCACCATGCCGTAGTTTCTCAGCCTGCATTGTGTGTTCGTCCTAGGAGGTGGCATTCCTTGGACAATTATTTTTTTGATGCCCATTAATTCCACACTCGAAGTAGACCTAGTGAAGCCCCTCATAAACGATTGGTTTATCTTCTCAATACCCTGTAAATACGGATAGCGATGGTTGCTGAAGATCTATAATCCTTCTTTATCATAAATTGATAGACCGATCAACCTTAATCACTTTCCCTACCATGTTACCAATCATCCATTAGGGACTCGACATTATAGAATTCAATGGGTAGATCCAAGATTATAATCCATTCTGCAATCTTCATTTGTGTGTCAGCCTTCCAGGGGTTAAAATTCGGTCTCCATCATTGAACAATCAGGTAGTGATCGTCAATCATCCAAGGGCCTTCTTGAAACGCATAGTCACGATCCTCCCTATTAGTAAATGAAACAATGCAGTAATCATTACTAAGGGGGATAACCTTGATAAGATCCCGTGGCTTCCACATCCTGTTTAATAGATCAATTAGGACAAACTTTGGTACCCGAGCCCTTAAGAGCTTGACAATAAGAGAATTCATCCAGGGATGACACCATGCTGCATATTGCTCCGCTGAAACCCTCAGAACAGGATACTTTGGTTTGTTTCCTTCTTCGCACAACTCGTCATCCGAATTGTCCTCAGGGTTAGGGGCTATCGCATCCGCATTCTTTTTTGCCGAAGAACACCTTCCATCCCTTGGCGATGCCCTCTTGTTCTTCATGCTGTATGAGGAACCCTCCGCATCCCGGTGATAAGAGACGCTCCTTATACGACGTTGAGACACCCCACTACTTGGCCTCACTCTGTCACTCTCCTCTGTGTTTCCCTTGCCCTTGCCCTCTCCTTTCCTTCCAAACACAAAAGGTTGAGCCTCCGTCTGCCCCCACCCCGCTCTGTGTTTCCCTTAACCGACTCGCCTCCGCCCTCATCTCGCTCTCTCCCTCCGTTGCCCCCTTCGATGCCAGACCTACAGCCGCCACGTCCCGCTCAGCTACGTTCTCCGTTCTCTATAATCTCTTCTCTCTGTTTTTTTCTTTAATCACCACAGATTCTATCCCTTCCACCTAAATGAGGCAATTTTTGGCCAAAAAAAATTATATTTTTTAGTGTCTCTAGCCAATTTTTTCATTAATGTGATTTGATTAAATATCTCTTATAAAAAGGTATGGATAGGGTAATTTTAATTGATTGCGCATAATTCCGTTAAAAATATGTTATAATAAAAAAAGACAAGGAGGGTGAAACATTTTTATCTTACCCCTGATTAATACCTAATTAACACGAAGGAATGATTCAGATTAATTGATAAACAACCAAAAAATGAGCAAATAAAAAACATACCTGGAATTTGACCCCAGAAAAAAAAGCATACCTGGCAAAAGAATTACTCCTTTGGGAGGAAAAAGCAATTAATGCCGGAGACAAACTAGAGGGGTTCTGCATAAAGAACTGAAGCAACAAGGTGCTCAAAAAATTCCCATATTCTAGACTAAAGCGAGACAATAGTTAAAATGTTTTATAATCAAGTTCACACAGTAAATATATAATCATATAAACAACTATAAATTATTCTATTAGGAAAAATCTTTAATTTGGTTGAGTCATCAATCTTATGTTATAGTTACTCTTGTGATCCTCTTTATAAGTTATTTTTCAACTTTACCCATATTTAATATGTAAATACAGTTATCAAAATATATATATACATATGTAAATACCTTATCGCCTAAAAATTATGTACACAATACTCCAAAATAATAAAGCTGACACAACTATAAATGAAAAGTCAAATTGTACACCCCAAGGTATTAAAACTCGGACCAGGTATTGAACCGGTCAGGATACTGAGTAAAAGGTTAGTGGGTCAAATCGGGGCCAAACCGGAGCTAAACCGGGACCAAACCGGTGAGAAATTGAAAATTTTAGACTTATAGTATGAAATTCTAAAGGAAAAATGTAAATTTGTTTTTTTAAAATGTCAACCCGGACCGGACCAGGAACCGGACCGGTTTACCGGCAAGTTCGGCGGTTCTCGGGCCGGACTGGCCGGTCCGGTCCAGGTTCAACAACCTTGGTACACCCACATGAAAAATTTAATAAAGTGACATATAAATAAGTTGAACAAAATTTTCTCTCTCTTTCTTATAAATAAAACCAGAAGTTAATAACACTTTGAATAAATTACAAAAAAAATTGTTATTGTCTAAAAAAATATACACAATACCTCAAGAGAATAAAGCTGATACAATTATAAATGAAAAGTCAAATTGTACATTACATGAAAAATTTAATAAAGTGACATATAAATAAGTTCAAAAATTTTTTATCTCTCTTCCTTATAAATAAAACCAGAAGTTGATAATACTTTGAATAAATTACAAAATAATTTGAAGAAAGTATCTTTTATGACATTTTATTTGATTTGACATATTCAATTATGCATAAGGTGTTGAAGGTATCTAGTTCGTGTAAAAAACATACAATATAATTAGTATTATTTAATAATTATAAATATATACTCTTTTAATAATTTACAACTTATTTTTTATATGTTTTAATGAAACTGAAAAAAAAAATTCTTAAATCTCGTCAATCCTATAATAAAATTTATTAATTTTTCAATCTTATTCTTATTTAATAGTATCAAGCAACAATTATATTGAAAATAAAGAAGCTCAAGGACAACAAACTGGGGGTAAGATTGTAAATTCGCATAAAAAATTTAACAACGTGACTTCCCTCTCCTATATACTCCCTCCAGCCTTATTTATAAGCAATTTTCTCTCTTATAGGGTTGGTCCATTTTATAAGCAATTTTTACTTTTTGTCAGATCTATTTTATAAGTAACTTTTACTTTTTGTCTGAAAATATAATTATATAAGCTTCTTTTTCCTATTTTACCCTTATTAAATATTCATTATCTCTCATATCTTATACTTATTATCTCTCATACTTTTTATCTATTCTTTCTCATATACTCTTTTAATAAATAGGGGCATATATGAAAAAATATGGCATTTTTAATACACTTATTGTTTTTAATTACCATTTCGTTTTGTACAATCAAGCAGAAAGTTGCTTATAAATAGGATCGGAAGGGAGTATATAATATACGTGCATGGCGTTTATAAATTAAATTTGAGAGATACGAGAGATCTCTCCTATATATATAATATAGGTGCATGTCGTTTATAAATTAAATTTGAGAAATACGAGAGAGAGAGAGAGAGAGAGAGAGAGAGAGAGAGAGATCAAAATGTGGAGGCTGAAGGTAGGAGAGGGAGAGAAGGACCCATACTTATTCAGTACGAACAACTTTGCAGGAAGGCAAGCATGGGAATTTCATGAAGATGAAGGCACTCCTGAAGAACTTGCTGAGGTTGAAGCCGCTGGTCAAGACTTTTACAATAATCGATTTAAACTCAAGCCCTGTGGAGATCGTATATGGCGTTTTCAGGTTTTCTAGTTTCTTACATTTCTTCTCTTTTCTTACCTCCATATATTCTATATCTCAAGCATGTTCAATCCATACCCTTGTATATATATGTGTGTGTATGTATGTATATGAATATAAATGTCATCCGTCGTTTATCAGATACAAGTTAATTCGTGCATTTTTTCTATGGGTTCTCTCTTTCCTTTTCTTTTGTTTCCTAGTCTTTAACTTCTCTCTCTGGGCCTGTTAGGTACGAGGGAAGTGAGGGAAAGTGAGATGAGAGAAATTTTTTCAAGTTAGATTTAAAAAAAAAAAAAGATCCGAGAATTTTGAGGTTAAAAATTTTCAATAAATTTTCTTACTCTTTTATCTTAGTTATTAATTTTATTAAAATTTTATAAACTTATTTCTCCAATTTTTTCAAATTTAACTAATAAAAATTTCCACTCCAGTCCAAATCTATCGTATCAAACATCCTAAGTAGCAGAACATTCTAGTACTTGTTTGTTTTTTCTTTTTAAAAGTACTTTAAAAACGCTTTTTTTTGTTTTTGTTTTTATGTTTCCGAACAAGCACCTAAACTCCTTATAGTATTAGTAGCCACTTTTATTCATTAATTATTTGCAATAATCGCTTCAAGAGAAATTCTTGTATAAACCTAATTTGTCATGTTATTTGTAGTCTAACTAATTAAAATATAACTCATGAGCTAATTTAGCACCTCCTAAATATTAGTTGATATATTAATAAAATTAAAAAATTTCACATAATTCACTTTTTCATTATTTGTGAAATCTTAATTTAGGGATTCATTCTTTTAAGAAAAAACAAATGAAATATATGAGCAGCCAATTAAGATTAATGTTAGCTGGGTTATTATATTTTAACTAATCAGACCACAAATGACATGCAAATCAGGCTCCCATGAGAATTCCTCTCACTTCAACCTTCAAGCCCTGTGTGTAGGGAGCTAGCCAGCTTTCGTGGCGTTTCAAGGTCTCTTTCCTTCATTTAATTTCTTCTTTTTTCCCCATCTGTTTCATCTGTTTTTCTTTTTCTTCAAAAATTAACGGCTCACAAATTGTTGTTGTATAAGAAGAAGGATGTTGACTAATAGCCAAGAGTCGTACAACTATTGTCATCCATCATACGTTTTCTCTATGGCGCTTATATTTACTATTCTTTCTTCGTCTTCTACCTAATTACTCTCCAACTGCTCCATCTCTTTTCCTTTAATGTGTATTCTCTGTCCATAGGAAGTCTCAGAAGAGAAGTTGGGTTTATAAGTTTAAGAGACTCCTTCACTCAACATGGATATAAGCATTCTCTTTGGACCTTCCTGTACTTGACTGATATATTTTATCCGACTAAACTTGTATTTCTGTCTTGTAGTTTTTAACTCTTTACATGTATTCATGTCAAGAGATTTAAAAGAGTTTTATGTTGGCTATCAAGAACCTTCCTCATTTATCCGGGTTTGGAACCAGTCATAAACATAGGCGGAGTTTGTTACATATATATAAAACTAATGTCGAATGGCGATTGATTTGATGCAGTTTTTGACGGAAAAGAATTTCAAACAAACAATACCAAGTGTGAAGGTAGAGAATGGAGTGGAAATAAGTGATGAGAAAGTTGGCGACACTGTGAGGAGGGCAGCACATTAATTATTTATCAGCAATACAGTCTAAAGATGGTCATTGGCCTGCTCAAATTGCAGGACCTCTCTATTTTATGCAACCTCTGGTACATGGCAACTAACAATGACTACCTTTTAATTAACTAATTAATTAATTAATTAATTTCCAACTGCTTATATTAGCTCCTTATTGATCTGTCCAAATTAAAACTGAAAGTGACACTTTAATTTGTCTGTTTCTCTGAATCATTGAAGTAAACCACATGTTAAGCGAGGCCCACCAATCATAAATGCCTCTCTTTCTGTCCTTATATTAATACTAATAGTGTGAATAAAAAAAATAAAAATTTTAGAAGAATATAATAAGAAAGTTATAAATCCTACTTTGTTTTCATATTTATTTAATACTATCTATTAAATGAATTGAAATGTGTATAAATAATGGTGCAGGTATTTTGCATGTATTTTACGGGTCATCTTGATACTGTATTCACAGGAGAGCACCGAAAAGAAATCATTCGATATTTATACTATCACCAGGTTCATTGATACATTTAAGTTAAAGCCTGATATATTATATCATTGAAATGCTATAGTTTTAAGGTTTAAATGAACTAATGTTTTTCTCATACATGTGTGTATATATATATGCATGCTAATTAATTAAGAATGAAGATGGAGGGTGGGGACTACACATAGAGGGACACAGCACCATGTTCGGTACAGCGCTGAGTTATATATATATATATATATATATATGCATGAGAATGCTTGGAGAAGGACCTGCTGGAGTCCAAGACAATGCTTGTTCAAGAGACCGAAAATGGATTCATGATCATGGTGGTGTTTCCTACATACCCTCTTGGGGATAAACTTGGCTTTCAGTACGTATACTTCTATTTCCCTAGCTATATATTTGTGTGTGTAGGGCATACAATATAAAATCTCCCCTGATTCTTATTTTGTCCTACTTATAAGCCACATCATTAAATTTTTTTCATGTAAATGTACAATTTTATTTTTAATTTATTGTTATCTATAGACTTTGTTCTTATAACGAATAGTCTATATTAAATAGGAGTAAAATTGAAAAGTTATTAAATTTTAAAGAAGAACTAGTAAGGTTTAAGGTTTTTCTTAGTTTGGGTAAAATATGTTGGAAATGACTTATAAATGAGACTGATTAGTATGTACATGTATGTGTGTATAGATCTAGTTGTAACGTTTTCTCACTCCTAGGTATTGCTTATGCTTGTAAATATTGTTGCTCTGTTGTTAAGTAGATACTTGGATTGTCTGAGTGGTCTGGATCAAATCCAATGCCACCGGAGTTCTGGCTCCTTCCATCGTTTCTTCCAATGCATCCAGGTAATTAATTCAATACAGTAATGTTGAAGATACATTTCTAATATCTTTTTCCTTTTGGACAAAAGAAGATACAATTCTAATATCAAAATCAATCTCTCACACACACATATTTGATATTTTAATTTTGTGATGTCCCATATGGGCTAGGGGACAACTTATGACATTTTATAAAGATCTAGATACCTTTTCCTTTCAATGCATTTTAAAACTGTAAGGGATGATGGGTCCAAAGCAGACAATTTCACGAGCTACCCCTTGTTAGAGGACTCTATCATGATTTCAATCTTATAACATTGTTGGTTTTATAGCATTTCGATAAAACTTTTCTTTAAGCTTAGTAGGTACCTTCTTATAAGATATAACTCTAGTAGCCTTTCTCCACTTGAGCTGTCCAGCATGTATTCTATGTGAACTGTCTCCATCAATTGAACTATCCTTATGTATAATTGATCCCATACAGACACTTGTAGAATGATTTGATCTCCCAACTTAACCTCAAAAACACTGCTAACTTGCCTTCTACCAAAATTGCAATGCATATATTCTTCCTTACTTCTACTCAAACAGAAATATTTTGACTCCAAGGTCCTTCTTCTTAACTCAAGTATAGAGTTATTCTTTTATCTTGATTCAACCATAAGAACTATATCATTAGTGAAAAGCATGCATTTAGGGACTTCTTCTTGAATAATGTGAACCCCTGTTCTTAATGTGATATGATGAGTTTTTACACAATGGATTCAAAACTATTAAGCCCAGTTTCCGTCTTGGGACACAAGTTTATCCAAAAAAAAAAAATTAAACTTTCAAAATCGTCAAATAGGGGTTCACTCTCTATTATGATTCATCAGTTCTCAAACTCATTAATTATCATTATCAGAGTGCTTCTCTGCTCATAAACTAATATATTGATAGTTAATTGATGGGCCCTTGACATACAATTGCCCACTCCTAGTTTTTGATTACCGAGCATAATATCAATACTAATACCACTATTGTATGTACTAATACTACACTATGCGCACTATTACTATTGATACCACCAAACTAAGTACTGGTACCGTCTTGGGACACAAGTTTATCCAAAAAAAAAAAATTAAACTTTCAAAATCGTCAAATAGGGGTTCACTCTCTATTATGATTCATCAGTTCTCAAACTCATTAATTATCATTATCAGAGTGCTTCTCTGCTCATAAACTAATATATTGATAGTTAATTGATGGGCCCTTGACATACAATTGCCCACTCCTAGTTTTTGATTACCGAGCATAATATCAATACTAATACCACTATTGTATGTACTAATACTACACTATGCGCACTATTACTATTGATACCACCAAACTAAGTACTGGTACCATCACTGTATACACTAATACCACTACTCACTTATACAACCACTCAGGTACTAATACCACTACTATATGCATTGGTACTATTGATACCACCAAGCTGGGTACTAGTACCAATATTGTGTGCACTGATACCGTTGGTACCACCACTCGGGTACTAACTTTACTAGGGTTAGGTCATTATATTTGAATACAATACATGTAGCACTATAAGGGTACCTAGACATCCCAAGTTCAGTGAAAATAAGAAATAAATAACCAATAGAAGCTTAAGCCCTTTATCCGCATTCTTTATTCATCAATGCTTGCCTCTTTGCCCTTCAATCCGCTAGCCTTCTCTATATGGTAATTATTAGAAATGGTGAGATTTGTGAGAATCTTAGTAGTAACAACAATCAATCACATAAAATGCAAGTTTACAAAGCATGCTAGACAAGCCATCAAATCATCATCACATATCACAAACAATATTCAGTAATCAGTATACAACATAAAACACAAACACAGGACCCACTGGTCAATTACCACAGCGCTTGGTATTCCGGCCTTACAGCCTAGGGACTCTGCCACATACAAGTCGCACATCAGGTCTTATAGCCTAAGGTCACTGCCCAGCTCAGGCATTATTGCCAAAGGTTACTGCCCTATGCAAACTTGTACTATCGAGTCTTACTACCTCATTGTATCTCCTCATCTTATGGCCTTATCCAGGGTCTTATTGCCCTAGTACAATGTTAAACACAATCTAAATGCATTTGCCAGCCTAAGGACACACTAGCTTATCAAGTCTTAGGGCCTCAGGACATATTGGCCATCATCGAACTTGATGGCAAAAAACATATATGAGAACACTACATAGTATATGAGAGAAAGAGTTACTATCTAAATGCCTTTCTTGTCCTTTACCTTTACCAGCAACCTTCTTCTTCTTCGAGCTTAGGTAAATGTCAAATCCTATAATTTAGAATCCATGAAAAAATGGGTCATTACTCATTCCAATGTTATCAACATAATGAACATTATGTTTTCTTGACCTATTATTATTTTAACTTTGTGGGTATCTTTAGGAATCTTGTGTTAGATCAAGCGAGTATCTAATGCGATCTGCCTTTAATCCTCAAGATCTGACTAATCACAATTCCCCTCAAAGTCTGAGATCGAATTCGGGTATCAACCTTAATCTTCCAGATTTATTAAACAACTTTGAAAATTCATAACTTAATCTAGAAAAGTTCAAATGAGATGGTTCCAGTTTCTATGCAATGCTCTTTAAGTCCTCGGCAAAGGAAAAATATCACCTAGTGCCAATTATAGCCATAAGACTCTAGGAACCTCAACAAACTCAACTGGTCCAGAGTTCATTCCAGATTTGATGCCTAAACTTTAACAAATCATAACTTATAATCTACAACACCAAATAATGCATATTATACCTCATTTTAAAACTTATGATGTCTGTTAATAACCTGTAAAATATCACAGTAATTGGATAAGGTTTAACTATTCAAAATTGAACCATAAGAAATCTGATTTTCAGAAAATGAATCTGGCATAGCACTATCCTCAAGCAACATTTAACTCCAAATTTAGGGTTTTTAATTCAACTCATCCAAAATCATAACCATAGTCTATTACTGCATAATTTTTCCTATAGAATCCATTTCTAACCTCAAATTTGACAAAATCCAATTCCTTCCCTAAGAATCTACCACAACTGAAAATTAGGGGCAAGCTTTTAGCTGTCTATTCCAATGCTTCCAGTCGGTTTCTTACCTTTGTTGTAAATATTGTGTGTGTGTGTGTCAAAGGAAGAAGTCTCATATAACTCAAGATTGGGAACACCCTAGTATACAATTAAATATGAGCTTGAGTTATTAAAAAGGCTGATAAGAGGAGTCTTTGAACTGACCGTTGGAGATGACCGTTGGAATTTTAATTGACCGGTTTTAATGACAATTAAAAGGTTTTATTACATTAAATTGTCATTAACACCTATTTTATAACTGTCGTTTTAATTGTCATTAAACCTTTGTTAATTGTCATTATAACTCCTTAACGGTCATATGATTTCTGCATATAAAAGGCAATGTACGGAGTAAGTTCAAGAGTACCGAGGTGAGAGCACCGAGGTCTAGTGACACCGAGGTCCCCAAGCTCCTCTCCTCTTTACATTCTTCTGAGTTACACTGATATCTTTCTGCAGTTCTGTTACCCTGTTTTATGCAGGAAGGGTTCGTTTTATCCTGGGGAGTGCCGCTTCCTGATCTACTAGGGGGGTTGCAGAATATCTCCTAAGGACAGCGTCCTTGGACGTGACTCAAACTATTTGTTTATTGTATTTCACCAGGTGCTGTGACTAACAATTTGTATGGTGTGAGGCGATGACGCCAACAATCTTAGGAGATAATATCCGCTGATCTTGTGAGTGCTTCATGATAAGTTGGTCAAACTACATTGTCACGAGGTGCTGTCAAATTCACTTGGTTGATCAGGGAATGAGATAAGTATAGATATGTTTTGATTTATTTAATATTGGCGCATAATATCATAATCTGATACGTCGGAGCAGATTCTATCATATTATTGAAACCATGTCTATGCATTGAGATGTGCGCTGAAACCCGATTTCATGATAAATCAAGAGAGTTAAAAGTTTATATTCTAAATGTATGCTTTGCAAGAAAAGCGGTTTTTAAAGAATCAAATAAGTGTTTAAGAGTAAATTCATTTGAGGGTTCGGACTATTTACTGTGTATTTCTAAAATGTCATGGCATAGAATATAATGTGAGATACAATTCCAAGGAACTAAAGCATGGTTTTACAGTAATATTTTGTACATTTCTTTGTTAGCGGGCATTTGGAACATCAATTCATATCTGAAATACCTTATAAATTTTAGTTGCTAAAATTGCAGAAAACAAATGGTTGAGGGTGATGTTATTGTTAATGCCTATTAATCAGATCTTGAGAAGTTGGCAAGCAGAATTGAAAATACATGATAATAGAATTTTGCATTTCAGTTGAATAACAATTGTTTATTGCTATTAGTTTTTTTCCGCTGTTGACCGGTAAAAGATTAGTCATTGTTTATGCCTGGTGAACGTAGTTGCTTGCCGTTGGAGAATGTAATTCCCTATAAGTCGGAGGCTTTATCGTGCTGGTTAATGAGGATGTTAGTTTGGTTTAAAAAATTGGTCCTGAGGTAATTATATTTTGATTTTCTTTGAGAAAAGAAAGCAACTACTTATCGTGAGTATTGTTTTCTTATAATTCATGAACTAATAATCTATTGATATTTTATGGGATTTTATATATACATAGATCTTGCAAATTGTGTTCTATACGTATGGTAAAATTCCTAATATGTTGGGTTTGATGTTTTGTTGACAGCACATCATTGTTGTGTTTTAATTGTGGCAGTCATCGAAGGGGAAAAAATACTAGTATTATGTTAGAGTTTTTCAAAAGATTCATGAAGTTGAAAAAAAATTGCTGGTGGAACTTTAACCAGTAATAATTGATTAAATGATTCCCTATTATCAGTGATTATGTTATTACATTGTATTTCTGGTTGTGCGTTTTATTCCTTCGAATTGAAATTTTTGTTGGGTTGGTTACAGAAATTAATTTGGTTTTAATAAATGATAACCTCTTATTATTATTCCAACAATGGTGATTTAAATTATAGCTTTTAAAATGCAACCGGTAGTCCTCTTCAAAATGCTCCAGCAATCATCAGTAACACAATATGTATATTGTGCATTGAATATTGGTGTTTAGTGTTTTCAAATAATTTAGTATTTGAAATTATGGTTTATTATGTGTACTGTGTGGTGAATTTAATTGAATACCGTTGGAGATTTATTGGGAACTTTGTCAAGCTGTCATGTGTGTTAGCTGTTTTTTGTATGGCTTTATTGGTGTTGATTGTGAATACATTAAATTGATCTTGTGGTTTTCGAGTGTAACAATCAGGGAGTTACATATTACTGTATAAATACTTTAGCCGTTGATGGGAGGAAGACATCCATGGTAATGTACCTTTTATCATGACATAAATATGATGCTAGTGATTATTTTTGAGTTGGCTAGTCTTGAAATTGAACCAGCCGTGTGACATAAATATGGTGATGCATGTGGCATTATAGGTTTTAATATTATGGTTAAGGGACACATTAATTTTGTTTTAACAGTAGGTAACTCTCTATTATTATTCTATCAGCATTTTCTCTCCCTAAAATACCTTTCTTGAAAATGTGTCAACGGCATTGTCCTTGGGGGATTCGTGAGTTTTTAAATATATTAACTTGTGATTACCATGTGGCATTATATGTATGTGAATCATATTCAACTTTGACTTAGCTTTGAATTCGGTTTTCCAAACAATATAATGGGTATTGTATTGCGAATCCTGTGATGTTGCACTTCTCGAATATTCGTGTTTCCTGCACAGGCTATACGGTTTTCCATTTAATTTTTTTTTGTGAAAGGTTTTTTTGGAGAAATTCTAATTTAATTAGAATGAAAGGGGATATATAGCGAGATTCTAATTAAATTAGAATTATTATTTATAAGGTGTGAAAATATTTTGAGATATTTGAAAGTGTGGGGGTGCCTAACATGTGAGGTGCCTTATAAATTTTAAAGTTGCAAATTGTTTCTAGCCTCATTTGATAAAACCAAGTTATGGTTTTAAATTAATTATGTGAAGGTTTTGTTATTTGCTGCAGAGAGCAAATTTGTGAATTATTTGTGTGGTATGAGAATTTAATCATTTATCTAGTGAAGAGATAAATGTGGTTAAATTTCATGATTTGCGAGTATATATTTATAGTGGTATAAACATGCATGACTATTGTGAATATTGAATTTTTAATGTAGATGACATATGTGTTATAATATGTCTTACAAAACTATATATTGCTGCCTCATACAAGATGTATGCTGCAAATAATTGATTGAGTGGAGGCTTTGCTATATTTGCTAATGCGAGCAAATTTTATGGATTTTCAAATATTTTGCTTGAAACAAGCATTATGTGGCATGAAAATTTTGATCATTTATCTATGATAGATAAATGTAATTTTTCATAATTTGAGGCTATATAATTATCTTGGTGTGAGGATATATATGTGAATATTTCTTATGACATTAATATGTTATTTGAAGCAATTTTGCAGCTTATGTGAGGTATGCACAAATTGTTGAGAATTTGTTGCATTAATATCAATATGTGATATAGATTATGCTATATGATGATTGAGCATATATATATACATATATGTGGAAATAAAATATTTGAGGGGTACCATAAATATTGGTATCAAGTACAGTGGATTCCCGTTGTATGAGATACACGGATGTTAACTGAATTTCAGTTTTACCTGAGAAAATCCACTAGTAGCAACAATTAAAATATTGTTTGAGTCAGAGTTTATTACTCTTAAGTTAGTTGCAATTGAAGGTTAAGTTGTTGAAAACCTCTTAGCAAAATTTTGGGTGTAAAACCGACATTTTATGTCGACGAGTTATGATTGCTAAATAGCGATAGCCATTGTGAAAGAACAATGATGTAAGTGAAGATCGTTTGAGATATTATGTGAATAAGCTAGCTTAAAAATTGAGGAATTATCTCAATCGATTTTGTGAGGTCAAAGAGTTGACCTATGGATTCGTTAACAAACCCCGGGAAGAATTAAATTAGCCGAGGGGAATGGGACTAAAGCTAATACGAAATTAACAGCGATGGCAACCCAACCTCTGTGATTGGTGATCCCATGAAGGAGGTTCAATGGGTAAGAACAAGTCGTTTGTTAGTTCTGTTAGCACTAAAATAAATGACCAGTCCCTTCCTATGGCAAGAGAAAGTGCTAGAATGCATTTTGGTGAGGCTGAGCGAAAGCTCTTAATGATTTCATAATCCTACGGGATGATGTGCTCATTGCAGGTACATTTCATGGAATCACCTATATGAATGAGGAGTGGGGCCGCTCCTATGAGATTGTGGCGAAATCTCTAGAGCATTAGTTAAATACCAGGACATGCGCATGGGCGTTTTAATGTGCAAAAACGCGCTAATAGCGGAAAATGTAGGGGTATAATCTGACTCTTAATGCCTCTAGTATACGCCTAAGAGATGAGCGGTTTTAAGTTCATAGGACCACCGACATCTCTGTGTACTAAGTGCTATCAGTCTAGGTCTGGTTTTAAGTCCAAAGGACCACTAGATACAACGGTTATATCCATGTGTGTAACTCAGCTAATGGGACTATGAGCTTCCTTAGACACATGTGGGGGATTGTTGTAAATATTGTGTGTGAGTGTGTCAAAGGAAGAAGTCTCATATAACTCAAGATTGGGAACACCCTAGTATACAATTAAATGTGAGCTTGAGTTATTAAAAAGGCTGATAAGAGGAGTCTTTGAACTGACCGTTGGAAATGACCGTTGGAAATGACCGTTGGAATTTTAATTGACCGGTTTTAATGAAAATTAAAAGGTTTTATTACATTAAATTGTCATTAACACCTATTTTATAACTGTCGTTTTAATTGTCATTAAACCTTTGTTAATTGTCATTATAACTCCTTAACGGTCATATGATTTCTGCATATAAAAGGCAATGTACGGAGTAAGTTCAAGAGTACCGAGGTGAGAGCACCGAGGTCTAGTGACACCGAGGTCCCCAAGCTCCTCTCCTCTTTACATTCTTCTGAGTTACACTGATATCTTTCTGCAGTTCTGTCACCCTGTTTTATGCAGGAAGGGTTCGTTTTATCCTGGGGAGTGCCGCTTCCTGATCTACTAGGGGGGTTGCAGAATATCTCCTAAGGACAGCGTCCTTGGACGTGACTCAAACTATTTGTTTATTGTATTTCACCAGGTGCTGTGACTAACAATTTGTATGGTGTGAGGCGATGACGCCAACAACCTTTATCCCATACAATTTTTCATTCTAAATCCATTGGAAACCTCAAAATCATTAAAATCATATTTCTTCCCAGAGCTCTACCCTTGCCAAAATTTATCCCTAGGACGCACAATATGTTTTTGACAAATTTAACCACAAGACATGCTAGCTTTCATTTCTATCATGCTCAAGCCTTATCTAAAACCGTATTCATGTTCACAAGGTTGTCAAAATCCTAAAATATCCTTTTGACTGAAAATTTAGGGTAGCAATATAACCTCATGAAAACTTAGCCAAAACTCATAATACTATACTCAAATCAAAGCTTAAGCTTACCTCTAGTCGATGCTATAGCCAATTCTTGTTTCTCCCAACATCTACACCTTGTAGATAGTAGCAAACTCCTCCTTTCAAGAATCCAAAACTGTAGAAATGCTGCTCTTGATGAGAGGAACAACTTTGATGAAGACTCCGGGGCCTAAAATTACAGATTCGGGAGTGAAATCGGCTCAAGAACACTTTCTCTCACTATGTTCTTCACAATTTTGTTTTTCTCTTTCCTCTTTCTTTTTCTCACTATTTTCTCCCTTAATTTTCCCCTTTAGGCCGAATTTAAAGAAGCTAGGGAGGTGTGGGAATTATTTATGACATGTGTTTAAGTCTCTAATTCATAGGGTGCTAGACGCCCCTTCTTGAATTCTCAAGGAACCTCATGCTCCTTCTTAAAGTTGATCATCCTTCCCCTTTTAGTGTTTTGGCTGACTTTCCATGTCAGGGGAGACGAGGTCTAATGGTTTTATCTGGCTTCCATATGCAGTACTTGGGAAGGTTGGACACGTGGCTTGCTCGGAGACCGATGAGTTGTTCCAATGAATTTCAACATGTGACACACATAGGCTAGGTGGCGCCTCCTTATTGGGACAACACAAAAGAAAAGTTAGTTAAAATACAAGACGAGGTAAGTGGAGCCAACTAATGTTTCAACCCAAAAGCTACTTTATTAAAGCTGCTTTATGAAAAGCTACTTTATGCATGGCTTCCTAGAATCGCGCCACATGTGTCTGTGCTTTCAAGATGGCACCATATGTCCTTGTATGTGGCACAAGATGGTGCCACAATCCTTTGGGAGTTGCCAAGTGTCCATGCAGGTGTGTCTCCTTCCAGAATAGTGCCAATTAAGTCTTTATGTGTATGGGCCCTATAGGGAGCCACACATGCACTTTGTATACCACCTAAAATGGCACCAAGTGTACTCTTGTGCATATGTACCGGTATATTTAATCTAACTAGTCATACATACTAGGCAACACTGGTTCTTGAATTTTCAGCATGTTACAAATAAGCTTAGTTACAATGTCTAAAATAAGGTTAGACATGTAAGGGTTTAATGATTATACTTGATGTAGGCCAATCTTAATATAAAAGTCTTTTGTCTCACATCCAAATGTTCTTTCAGTAGTAGTTAATTACCTCCTTCAAGTAGATCTTGTATGGATTTGATAAATGCAGCATAGACACTTTGTTTCCAATGCTTACCATAGTACTTCTCTTGGTATACGATCGAAAACTTTTTATCAAATGAGTAAAAACATATGTAAGTCTTTTCCCTTACTCCAATACCTTTATATTAACTCCCTTAGTAAATAACTACCTTCTTTTTCCCCTAATTTCATCATATAGCTCATAAGTTTGACCCTTCTATAGCTTGCACAATTTTGAATATCTCCTTTATTATTGTAAATAGGGACTAAGGATTTTTCTCCATTTATCAGGCATTTTTTAAAAATCTTGTTAAATAGCTTAGTTAGCTACAACACACACTCCTCTCTTAAACATTTCCATACTTTGTTAGGGATACCATTAGGTCCAGTAGCTCTACTATTGTCTATTTTAACGAATGTTCCAGAGATTTCACCATGATCTTATACGAGTGACCCCACTCCACATTCTTGAGATGTTTTTATGAAATGTGCTTACAATGAGCACACCATCTAGTAGGATTATGAAATCATTAAGAGCTTTCCCTTAGCCTCACTAAAATGCATTCTAGAACTCTCTCGTACCATAGGAAGGGACCAACAATTTAATGCTAGAAGAACTAACAAAGGACTTGTTTTTATCTATATGATTTTTATCATGTCATCACCAATCACAAAGGTTGGGTTGACCATCACTATTAATTTCAAATTGGTTTCAATCCCATTCCCCTTGATGTTTCAATTATTATTTTCTTCCTTATGGGTTTTGTTTTCAAATCTAATAGGTCTACTTTTGACTTCATAAAATTGATTGAGATAAATCTGTAGTTTCCAACGCTCATTCACAAAATATCTCAACCGATTCCTACTTGTACCATTATTCTGTTACAATACTCATTGTTATTTGTCAATCACAACTCACCAACACTAATGTTGGTTTCACACCAATATATGTAACTAAGAAGTTTTCAACAACTTAGCTTTCTATTTTAGCCAATTTTAGAGTAATAAACTCTGACTCGGATAATATTTATTTTGGCTATTATTGGATTTTCTCACATAAAAATGTAATTCAATTAATATCCATATATGTCAATGCAACGAGAATCCACCATACATGATACCAATATTTTTGGCACCCCTCAAATATTTCAATCTCCTCGTAAGAGTGCATATGCATGTATATGCTCAATTTGCCTCATAGCATAAGCTATAACACAAGGATTGAAATCCATTAATATAGCAAATTCTCAAAAATTTGTGTATACCCAGATTGAGCTGCAAAATCACTTCAAATAATAGGTTAGCACTATAGGGAATATTTACATATATATTCTTACACTGACATAATTATATAGTCTCAATTTATAAAAATCACATTTACCTACTATGGATAAATGATTAAATTTCCATACTACATAATGCTTGTTTCAAGTTACACATAAATTTGATAATTCACAAAATTTTCTCTCATTAGCAAATAAGAAAGCCTACAAATAATTTTAAATCACAACCTGGCATTTGTCAAATAAAGCTAGCAATAATTTTGTAGCTTTAAAATTCTTAAGGCATCCCCACATCTTAGGCGTCCGTACACTTTCAAATATCTTAATTATGTATGAAAAAATATTTTCCAATATCACCCATGAAACAATGCAACCTATTAAAATATTCACAATAAAAGAAAATATTCAAATCTCATATGTTAGAATCGGCTGACACCCAAGAGGGGGTGAATTGGGTGTAAGATAATAACTTAGAAACTTTGAAAATCTTTTTGCATCTTAGTGAAAATAATACGTACGTAAATAATGAGCCAAACAACCACAATCAATCAAACAAATCAAGTAAGCTCGAAATTTAAGGGATAAAGAAAGAGAATATGCAAATAGTGATTTATATTGGTTAGACCCAATCCTTGATGACCTATGTCCAGTCCCTAAGCTCCTCCTGAGATTTCAATCCACTATCTCCTCTTGAAAACTACTACAATCCCACATGTTTAGCCAGGCACTTGTTAAGCCACTTACCATATCTCACCGAGATGAAAACTTGTCAACACCTGTTTACATTTTGATACACGTAGAGTGATAAAGGCATAGTTCCACAGGCATACAAAAGTAGCACAAATATACTGATATTAAGTATATGTTTAAATACAGGATTCATCCCTGTAGGGTTTGATAATATTTACAAAGTTACCCAAAATATCCAAAAATAAAGACTACATATAACCACTGGCTTCCATCTCGAGATCTGCACCCATCAATTTTCCGTGTCTACTACCTTGTCCTTACAACCACTGGTTCCCACTGGAACATTGTTTTTATGAAAAAAGTTGAGATTCAAACAAATCTCAATAGTAATAGACAATCGATCATAGAAAATGCAATAATAAATATGCCAAATACCACATACAACAATATTATAATAACACATAATTTGGTTCGGTCGGGAACATTCAGAGCTAACAACTGTTGCAACCCTTACACGTTCCGTACATCAGTTGGCTAATGACCACCAACTGGGCACATCGGTGTACCCTGTTGGTACTATATTCGATCATATTCAATGTACCCATAGGCACTATGTTCGGTCATATTCAGTGTACCCATAGACACTATGTACGGTGTACTCGTAGTTACTATGTTCGGTCATGCTCAGTGTATTATACATATTATGGAAGATGGCATACACAAAGCATATAAACATTGACATAATGTGTAAAAAATAAAGTTAATACCTTAACCCTTTTCTCGCAGCTCGAACGGAATTTGCCATGGAAAAATTTTCTATGGCAAATTCCGGCAGAAATCCATTGGAAAAGTTTCGGATGGAACTTTTTCCGTGCCATGGAAAATATTCCGTGGCAAATTTCATCCTTTACCACGGAATTTGCGACGGAATAATTCCATCGCAAATTCCCAACGGAATTGAATTCTATTAGAAAATTTTAAAAATTATTATTTTTAATTAATTATTACTATTTAATTAAATTTAATTTTAAAAAATTATTTTTATAAAATTTATTATCCATTAATTAATATTTATCGTTTAATTTTAAATTTATTTTTAAAATATTATTTTCTAATTTCTAAAATATTTTTAATTTCCAATCATAGGTTTTGGTCCCTGTAGGGGCAACATGGTCATATAAAAATTTATTTATAAAAAATAAAATTTATCAATTATTAATTTATATTAGTAAAAAAATATTATTTAATAATTATTTATTAGTTATTAATTAATGTTAATAAAAAATTAATTTTAGAAATTAGAAAAAAAATATATTCATATGAAATTTATTTAAGATGTAAAATTTCTTAATTTGAAGTTAATTTATATTAAAAATTATAAGAATATATAAAATTATTTTATAATACTATTAATTTTATATATAAGAAACAAATATATATTTATAACAATTGATTATGTGCAATAAGATTATATATATAACTGTGTAATAATAGAACGCTAAAGCAGTGGGGCCCATCTGGTAAGGCATCATGCACGTATGGACGAGGACGTGGGTTTAAAACAAAGGAGGGGCAAGTTGAGTTGCATTTCCAAGAATAAAGAGGTTACGACACATGGCGGATTTGGGCGCCAGCTAAAAGGTAGACGGCATCGGAGTTGCCACTCATTGTCGCTAGTGATGAGGAGGTGGTCGTCAAAGTTGCCACATCGCTTTTTAAATTTAAAAAATAAAAAAATAATTTTGCGAGGGAATTTTCGACAGAATATTCCATCGGAAATTGTGAGGGAATTATCAATGGAATTTTTGGTCAGAAATTTTTGATAGAATTCATACATTTGTTTGTCACTCTATTATCACCGACAGAATCCATTCAATCAGAAATTCTATCGAAAATCCATTTCCATCGGAAACTCTAAATTCCGTTAGAAATTCAATGTTTTTTTGTAGTGTCAGGTCTTAAAATTCCAAATGTACAAGAATTAGGTTAAAACCCATTCATGTACTAGTTTAGACACTTCTAACATGCTTTTGGTGGTTATATAAGTTTATAGTAAAAAATTACCAAAATGCCCCTGGGATCCGACCCTGCCCCAACTTACTCGGTCCAACTATACTTTTCCCGAAATTTTGACCCAAGCTATTCTAACATATTTTTTGCCCAAGGAATTCGTTTTGGCGTCTGAATTATCAAATTCACTGCCAAAAAACACAAATATCTTTGGCAGCCCTTAATTTGGGGTTTTAGGGGCATTTTGGTCATTATGCTTTTTAGGGCTTTTATGGAAACATGGTCAACAGTAACCCCACCTAATTTTCGCCCCTAAACACAATGGAATCTTCAAATTATAAAAAATCCAACTCTAAGCCCTCCAAACAACACTGGCTGAAACTTGGAATTATCTAGGAAAAATTAGAGTTTTTGAATTCTGGCTCCACAGACTTGCTCCTTTCTAATTCTAATCACTTTATTAACTATTTAATTATATTAGAACTACCATTTAGGCCTAATTTGGCAGCATAACACATAGGGTTCAACGTTTTTCCAAATTTACAATCACAACAAATTAACCAAAAATTCACTGATTAAATCAACCACAGCAGTCACAACAACAATAATTTCAAGTTTAGGAAGTCACCTTTGCTTCCCTTTGGTTGTTCCCTTCTTGCCTACCCCCCTTCAACACTGAAATTTTGCTTCCTAAACATCATAATCCATGTAGAAGAGAAGCTTAGAGGAAGGATTATACAAGTTAGAAGCTAATTTATCAAAGAAATCACTTACCTTTGCAAGTTTTCTTCTTCCTTCTCTCTAGAAATCAAGCAAGCCCTCTCTCTCTCTTAGACTCTCAAAACTGATGGAAATGAAGGGAAAGAGGAAGAGAAATAGCTTTTGTAATTATCCCTTAATTTCTCTAATTATTTAATTTCCAAAATTCTCATTTTCGGATTTATGCAAATTATGGCAGATTTTCTGCCCAAAATGTGAAAACTCAACTAAATTTGTAGACATCGTATTGGAGATATTTCAAAGGCTATAGAACCCTTATTGAGTCTAATTTCAAGGAAAAATATAGCCTTTTATCAATTGGAAGCACAAAATTCTAAATTCTTTGAATACTATTCCAAAAAATTAACAGTTTTTTTGGACTAAATTTAAAAATCCATAACATTTTGTATACAGCTCCAAAATTACCCATGACCTATCAAATTAAAGTTTAGGATTCCTACTTTCACCTTGTAAAATTTCATAATTTTTTATCATCATTTGTCTATCCCAAACCACATTACAAAATCATTGTCTCTTCATAAATTACATTTTCAACACTATTCACACTCCAATTTCATGAATATTTATCATTTCATTGAATATTTCAAATAATTACAACACATTTCAATAAATAAAAGTTTGGGTGTTATAATTCTCCCCCACTTAAATAAATTTCGTCCCCAAAATTTGCTATATCTATACAGCCATAAATTTCGGGTAACACTTCCTCGTATTCAGTTCTTTTTTATTCTATCCACACTTCAAATCCTGGTGATTGCAGTACAAAGCTACAATCTCATCATAAAGGTAACGTCTACAGATTTTTGGTGCAAGCATAATTGCTGCTAACTCAAGATCATGTATGAGATAATAATTAAATTTCAGTCATGGCCACACCGCATTAAAACACTTCCTAATCCATGCTTATTGGTATCAGTAAGGACAACGAAGGTCCACAGTGGATTTGGAGTTATTGGTATCGGTGCTGACGTTGGCTTATGTTTCAGCTCGGTAAATTCCCTTTACAATTATGGTCCCACAGATAATGTTGGGTTTTCTTTTCAGTTGAACTTTGTCAAAGCAAAGCTATTCTGGAGAGATTCGGCATAAATTTTTCGTTAATATTCGGTAAGACCCAGAAAACTCTCATTAACAGTCTCTGTCCTTTTTCAGTTTAGTACTACTTCCAACTTGCAAGGATCTCCCCTGAGACTTCCTACTATGAGACTATATGGCTCAAAAAACTAATTTTTAAAAGCCAAAACTCAAATTCACATCAACTTGGCATGGAGTTTCTTAGATTCTAGTGTATTCAACTTGATTCTCAAATTATGTCAACGTTTTGATCTACCCACGAATAGACCAATATATCATACATCAGGATTACCATGTACCCTTGCTAACCTTTACCACTATCTCTCAACCTTAGCGGTTGAACAAAAGTTACGGCTGATTTCAATGTTAACTTGTCGTTGTGAATTAGGATAAATTATGTCCCAAAATTAAGCAACACATTATTTACTGTCAGCCAGTCTATACTTAGAACAACTTCTATCGTTGATCTATATTCCTCATCATTCATTGTGTAATAAGTGAATAACTAGATCTAAATCATATATGTCTCATACTACATTGTCACTATAGTAAATTGTACCTTGAGTCAGTTCAGGAGATTTCCTGGCTTCCTCCTTAGTAATCGTATATACTCGGCCCTGTGCTCTTAGCCTAGGCTCAGCAAAACATTATTGTTGATGTGGGTAATTACTAGCATAATGCCCTGGCCTACCACAACTATACCAAGTTATTGATCGGTTTAAAGCTTGAGTTACTGGTAGAGCTTGTGGTTTGCTACAATACCAGCATGTCATGCCCTAAAAGGGTCTTTGACTACTTTGACCCCCAGCCTGATTTAGTTTCTTATTCCCACTCATAGGTAATCCATCTTGATCTTTCCGCTTCTGTGATGAACTACCACTTCCAGAAGCACCCTTGTTACCATCATTAGCAGCCAAATTCAACATATGTTTCTTGATGTAACAACATTCTTCCATAGCTTTGCTAAACTCAGTGAAATGTTGTGAAACTAGTTTCTCTTTCAACTCTGGTCTCAACCCCTCAATCATCATATCAACACTCCATTCTTCGTCATCGTGAAGCTTGAGGTATGTCAAATATTGAGACAAGTGAATGTACAGGCTAAATAATCATCAAAGCTTTCCTAGTCCTGCTGTTGGATGCTTAAGAATTCCTTCTCTTTTTCATGCCTAATGGATGGAAGAAAATATTTCTCGTTGAACTGTTGTTGGAATAATTCCCAGGTGATTGGAATATTCGTTCCCCTCAAAATAAGCTCTGTGTTCTTCTACCACCTATCTGCATTACCCTCCAGCTTGTAGATGGCTAGGAGAACTTTTATCTCATCTGGGCATAGTAAGATATTGAAGATCTTTTACAGACGTGACAACCAGTCCTCCGATAACTGTAGATCAAACTTCCCCCAGAAGATAGGAGGTTGCTGCTTGCTGAACCTACATACCCAAGTTTGTATATCATCTTCTGGCTTAGAACCAATAAGATTCAATTTAGGAAGAGAAATATGGTGTTATTAAGGTTTTGGTGGCACGAGTCAAATCTGTAAGAGTTAAGGAGACAATCAGTGTCAAGCGTGGTTTTGACAGGGCTAATGGTGTCCTCCATCTATGAAATTTTGGAAAGGAACTAGTACATATCCTAAGCTTTAAAATGACTCCTAGAATGCATTAATTGAATATCAACAAAAGTTATGATTTTTGAAAGTTTGGACAATAAAATGGAAACAATCTATTTTCCATATCTAAGTTGGTGAGTTAATATGCAAATTACATAAGGTTTAATTCCTTTGTAATTTGTCATTGTACTTATTTTTTTAAATAGACCTGTAGAGCTTTCAATCAAATACTAGACCAGAAAAATCGGATGTGTATATTGTAAGTTATGAACTTTCAAGCTTTGGGCAGGAAATCTGGAAAATTCTAACTCACAAAATGGACAGTCAGTTTGCACATGGGAATTTGGAGATTAGATCCATGATTTAATACTGGACAGTATTTTTCTTTTATAGAGGATTCAAAGATCTTTAAGTAGAAACTTGAACCACCTCATTTGGATTTACCTAGCTTAAGTTATGATTTTTTAATATGCCCCCAAAATTGGATGCATAATTAGTTAAGTCTGGAAATTTATCACAATTTTAGAAAATGTAATTAGTGATGGTTTGTAAATGTTGGGAACAAGTTTAAGGGCTAATTTAATTAAATTGAGTGTCTATATTGCATGGGAAAAGGCATTCAACCTATATTAATTAGATACACAATAGACATAAGTAGAAAAGATTATAAAAAATAACCAACTAGTCAAATAAAAATGATAAGAGTTATAAGAGGGTCAAGAACAACATAATTTTAATTATGTTAATAAGATTGGAATGAGTAATGAACCATCTCTATATGGATTTCAAAATTATAAGATTTGATATCTTCCCGAGCTTAAGGGGAAAACAGATTAGTGAAGGTAAATTACCAGAAAGGTCGGTAGGTAGTAACTCTTGCTCTCATATCTTATATAATTTTTCTTCATGTTTGTTTATACCATTGATTATATTTGTTTAATGAATATGTGGTTTGATTATTAGGCAGTGTCTCAAGGCAGTAAGTCCTAATGTGTATTGTTGCATGGGGTGTATTCCTAGGTTGTAAGACGTGCTATGCATTCAGTGTGAGGCTATAAGTTCCGATGTGCATTATTGTATGGGGTATGTCCCTAGGCTGTAAGACCTACTATGCAACTTGTGTTGTAATGGATTGTATGTCTAGAAGCCGTAATTCCCGATATACCTTTGGCATAGCATATATCCCTGGGCTGTAAGATCTGATATACCAGCTATGTTGTATTGGACTGTTGTGTCCTGTAATTGCTGATTATGCTACATCTTGATTGCCAAACTCTTATTATTTGATTATTTGTTCTGCATGCTTCATGAACTTGTATATTTTAGGAAGTTTTTGTTGTTACTATTGAGATTCTCATGAATTTCACCCTTTCCATTAAATGACATACAACTAAAGTGATCAGCTTAAGGGCTAAGGGAGTTAGTACTGCAAATAACTATAAAGGTAGAGAAGCAGGATTAGTATTTTGTTGGTTATCTGTATAATCATTTTGTTAGACATAAGATTTTGTGTAGCCTCATGTGGCTACTAATTTTTTATATATGCATCTGCATACAAATATAGAGATGTACATAGTGGAAATGGTACATATAGTAGTAGTAGTGAAAGTAGTACACATAGTAGTAGTATGAACATGCACAGTAAGGGGCACTTGTAGTATACCATACCTAAATAACGAAAAGGGAAAGGGAATTTGTATGATTCGAGCCCTAATCTAACAAATGGTAGACTTAGGTAAGAGCAGAGTAATATTCTGATAATATTAAATTATGATTCAAGGAATGATGAGCTATAATGAAGAGTTTGAACCACTGTATAACTATTTCTAAAAATTTTAAAATTTTTAGAAAAGCCTATTCATTTACAGGTTCAAACCTTGTGTTTGGGCTAACTTTTCATCTATTTGCAAAAGTGTTGTCTTCCCAGGATCCAGACCTAGCTTAGTAGTTCAAATTCTTTAGATATATAACTCATCTCAACAAAAATGGAAATAGGGTGTCATAAAATCAGCACATAAGTCACTTATTTCTTCAACCATATACCTTTCAGCAATATAACCTTCTAGTCGTTACCTATTTTCACATATCCTTTTAAAAATTTCATGAATCACTCATTCGAGTACATCCATCTCAAGTACGCTGGACCACACAATTGAACCTGTTTGACCAAGTGAATGGTTAGATAGACCAAAATGTCAAAAAATGAAGGTGGAAAAGACATTTCAAGTTCACACAGAGTATAAAAAATTTAGTCCTTGGAAATCTTGCAACTTGGTTGAATCAACCACTTTACTGCAAATCAACTTGAAAAACAAGTAAAGTTTAGTGATGGTATTTCGTACATTTTTGGGTAAAATGGACCGTATAACAACTGATAAGAAATTCTACATGAACACTTGACAATAATGATATTTAAGGTTCTTTAACTTCAACTCATTAACTGATACAAGATTCTTTATATTTGAAGAGTAGCTCTCAAGAACTTTAATTCCTTGTAGAAACTCATAAAACAATTTTTTATCTTTCCTTGACAGAGTGTAAGCCATTGAAGGTAGATAAGTACGATGCCCTTGTTTAACCGATGCCAACTCTTCTCTTTTTCCCAAGTTCACCAAATCCAACCTTCCATTCACACTATCCTTATTTTTTCCTTGTAAATTGAGCAACGTGCCAATTTGACTATTACAATTTTTTTTATGTGCATCACATAAAGAAAATGTCTAACATATAAAGACTTCTAATATGAAAGTTCAAAGAAAATAGACTTTTTCTTCCAGCTACTTGTTATGATTTATTTTGCAAAAGACTTGCCAAAATTATTATCCAAGTCTTTTACCTTTTCATAAACCTGAGCACTAGTTAACATCTTCAGTGGGCTACCTTCTTCAGAGTCACCATTGAAAGCCTTTTTGCACTCTGTCCAATGATGGTTTGATGGTAAGGACCTTTGATGCCCAATATAGATTGTAATATCCTGAATTTTGATATTTGAGGCTTAAGAATAAGCCTAAATTAAGTGGACTGCTAAGCCTTGGTTTAGCAGTTGTCTCGAACCTATTCCCTAACATTTCTTATATCCTTGAGGTGTTAAAGGGAATAAAATGGTAAATTAAAGAGTATGGGAAATTTGTATAGAAAAATGGAATTTATTGGAGTTGAAAGTGCATTTCAGATCATTGCTTCCTGTGAGGCAGTGTTGTTGTTCAATGCATTTCATTGATCAAATGATGTTCAAAAATTATGAAATTTTACAGGGTGAAAGTAGGCTTCTTAAACATTAATTTAACAGGTATATGATTCAATTAGAGCTATATACAAACAGTTATGAATTTTTAAAGTTTACCCAACGAAATTGATTATTTTTTGGAACAACATGCAAAGATTGAAATATTGGGAATTGAGTGCTTTTATTTGGATAATAGCTATATTTTTCCTTGAAACTAGACTCAATATGGGTTTTATAACTTTTGGAATCACTTTGATACAATGTCTACAAATTTAGTTTTGATTTTTAAAATTTGGGCAGAAATATGCCAAAATGTTGTAAAAATAAAAAATTGAGAAAATTAATTAATTAAATTGGGATATATTATTAAAACATTTCCTCTCCTTCCTCTAGCTCAAAACTGACATGCTTCAGCCCTAAGAGAGAGGAGGTACAGAATTTTTAGAGAGAGAGAGAAGGGGAGGAAACAGCTTGTAAAGGTAAGTGATTTCTTCGGTAAATCAGTTCCTAATGCGTATAACTCCGTTCCTAAGCTACTCTTCTATGTATTTAAGGTTTGGGATGCTCAATTTCTATTGTGAAGAAGGGTTAAGGTTCAGCCACTCTTGAGAAAAGTCAAAGGGAGCTTGAGGTAACTTCCAAACCTTCATATATTGACTATTCTAGCTACTGTGGACAATTTAATAGGTAAAATTTTACTGGATTGTTGTTGGTTTAATTTTTGAAAATGGGTTGGCCTAGGGGTTATATTGCCAAAATTGGGTCTAAATGGTAGTTGTAACCTAATGTAATAGTTAATAAAGTGGTTAGTAGTATGAAGAAACGCGTTTACGAAACCGAAATCGTAAAACCCCTATTTTTCCTGAAGAACCTGTATATTTTGGCCAGGGCTATAAATAGGCCATAGAGTTGGATTTTCAATGATTTGATGATTCTATTGATTTTAGGAGGGAAAATTAGGTGGGGTTACAGTTGGTTACTTTTTCAGGAAAGTCTGAAAAAGCATAATTATGAAAATGCTTCTGAAACCCTTAAAGTGGAGCTGTCAAGGGCATTTTCATCTTTTGGCAGTGGATATGGTAATTTTGAGTTCGAAAATGGATTCCTTGTGTGAAAATATGTCAAAATAGCCCATGTTAAAATTTTGGAAAAAGTACAATCGGACCAGGTACGGTGGGGCTGGGTCGGGGTCCCGGGGGCATTTTGGTAAGTTTTTGCAATAAACTAATATAACCACAATAAAAACTCTGGAAGTGTCTAAAATGATACATGGGTAGTTTTTAACCTATTTCTTGTGCATTTGACATTTTAGGACCCAATTGATAGCCCAAGCTGCGGAGAGGAGCCTCTTTAAGGATCGGGAAGGGCAATTAACGTAGAGAACTTACCTCTCCTGCATGTATTGGAAATTTGTGTTGGTGTATTATCGCATGTTATTGCGTTCTTGATTATGTGAAACATATATGAATGATTGAAGCTCTATTTCTATTTATGCTATAGCCATAAGTAAGTTGTTTGAAACATTGAGCAAGCAGATATGTCATTGTGTTAGCATGAGTTTATGTAATACAAGAATGTCATGCATTAAGCACTTATCTTGCAAGCTTATTGGTATCTATTTCCTATTAAGATTCTCTCGAATCTCACCCTCCCTTACCAACAATTTAGACAGGTAGAAGCAGAAGAAAGTGGCTTTAAGGGTAAAGATGTAAGTTCCGGCCATATACGCTCTCGATTCAGACCCAAAAGAGGAGTTAGTTACCTGCAGACTTTGAACTATTTTAAAGGTCTATAATCTTATGTATAAACCTGTTGGGAATTTCTGTATTATAATCAAGCACATTGTATCAATAATATCAGTATATTTCTACTATTCTTGTTGTGCCCACCTAACCACGCAATAAGATAAGGGTGTGACATTTTGGTATCAAAGCAAGGATTCTGGCCATAGAATTGTCTACTCAGAGTAAGTGCGGTGGTTCTAGCAACATGATAGTATACTGATAAGCTTGCTTAAACAGTGATAGGAACAGTGAACTAAATTACTTCAGCTAATTCACAAGTTCCTTAAAAGAAACAGACACGCCTCAAGGAAATAGTGGATACTCGGAAGGCAGTACATGTTACCATATCATAAAGAAGATGATACAAGGATGACATGAACACCGAGGGAGCGAGTCCGAGTAAGGCCAAAGTGTAGAGCTTCATCCTAAAACAAAGCCACCAGTTGGCTGAACAGCGACCAGCCATAGTCGTGTAGTTAAGTGATAGGTAGATAAGCCACAAACAGACAAGATAGAGACAGATCTAGGTTTCGTTACTGATCTCGGAGTTAGGGTAGTATACGTGATACATGTTTTATAACTGGATCGAGGATTATGGGAGGATGTCTGGAGCATATACCTATGAGATGTCCCTGAGTACGACACCCCAGTGGCCCAGTATACAATATACATGGATAAACTGACCCTAGTGATCGGTGGTCAGGGATAAGTTAATTCAAGGATTCCGGATGATATAGGGATCCACTTAACATTGTACTTCTTTCCGGATATAGTGTTTTGCGCCGAAAAAGAATGAGATTGCAGAGCGGAGTCAGGAAAACAACTTTATAGACATCAGGGAATATATCATGGTACGTATTCAGGTACTTGTACCGCACTGATATGAAGTCCACAAACAGTGTTTGGTTGAATGACGACAGTTGCCACGACTCTCGAGATAAGGGTAGTTTCGAGGTACCGGTGAATGGGAATAGATACAGTCGGTATCTACATTTTGGCACGGGTACACAAAAGTTAAGCATGCTCAATCCAGAAAAATCTTAGAATGGGTGACCCCCTGGGAAGTTACATGTACATGTTGTCATATGTCATGTAATAGAAGTAAGCACATGCTATACAGTAGTTCAGAGGACTGTATGTTCTTACAGGTCTTCCCTGGCTACTACAAATATATGTTATATGTGATTTCAGGAGTACCAGTGTAATCAACACTTGTAAAATGACAGAAATGCCCTTGTGATAATATGATATTTACCTCTTTCTTGCTTCATATAGTGAAACACAAAGATGGTAAGGCTAAAAGGTTCACATGCTGGGCAGGGTTAGGAAGTTAGACTTAACCTAACACAACAAACGCAGCGCAAGATAATAGAATAGCAAACAATGATCAATGATCATCAAGAAGGTTAGAAAGGCCAATGTAGTAACTATAATCTCTCGTATACTACGTGATGGTTGATATGCTATATGTTCTATATTCTGTGATATGAACTCGTGCCTAGGGCACATTACCTAGCTGTAGACTGGGACTCAGTTGAGGTACACAAACATTACTTGGTTATGGTTGGGTGCCAAGCGAGGTACACAAATATTATCTAGTTGTGGTGCGGGAAGTGTATATGTACTATCTGATGGGAAGTGTATACGTACCATTCGGCCTAGTAAGGACCTAGCTATGATACATGATTTGCTTAGCCGTGGTCAAGGTGACCTAGCTAAGGTACACTGGTATTGCCTAGCTGTAGTCGGTGACTCGGTTGAGGTACACATAGGGGTTTTAACTTGGTGTTTAGCCCTGAACTTTATGTACACACACGGATTGATGTTTTAACTGAGTGTTTAGCCCTGAACTTTATGTACACACACGAATTGATGTGAATTTTCATTTTACACTATATGGTGTATGGCATATTTATCTATCACATTTTTATGGATGATTGTGGCTTACTATAGAGGCCAAGTTGGATCTAACTGAGGTAGTAAGACAAGGGTGGACATACAATGTAGCCTCACCTATATTGTATTTAATAGTATAAAGCATCAAAGCGGGTAGTGAAAGTGTGGTGAATCTAGGTACAATTTTGGAATTTACAGGAGAGGTTGATGTTTGCACCAATATTGATCATCTTAAAACATAATATGGTCTTCATGGTCAATAGTGTTATAGTATGTGTGATGAACAGTATTACATCCATAGTGGTGTATAGTATTACACCTTGAGTGGTGTACAGTACAATGACAAATATGGTCAACAGTCACACAACCTATATGGTCTGTAGTGACACATGTAAACAGAGATTGGGATGAGCCCTAATGTAGTAGGGTAGAATGGTGGCAAATATCTCTCAATAACACCAATGTTAATAATCCCAGATCCACAGTCAAACTTTCTGGACTACACAGATGCACGTAAACATGGATTGGGATGTTTTCAGATGTAACAGGGTCAAGTAGAGGCATGTGCATCTAAATAGTCGTGGCCTCATAGAATCACTTACTCATTCATGTTACAGTGCACAAGTATGATTAGTAACGGTCAAATAGTAATTTGATCCCAAATAGTGCACACAGTACGGCCAATAAGGGTCAAATGGTCATTTGGTCCTGAACATCGGATAGGCAGGCATAAATATAGATAGATATATTACTGGTATTTCCCGTGTACATGTTTGTACAGGGCGGTGACACCGGGATACTCAGTGTTATGTGAGTAGAATGCAATAAACCGCAAGGCTAAATACACCGGGTAGTGTCCCAACAAGGCAATGAGGCCTAGAATAATGTACTAAGTATCCTGATGGACAATCAGTACAGTAAGGGGTTAGATGGCCCATGAGTACAAACCAGAGAACAAAGGTGGTAAGACTCGATATGTATGTTTGCATGGGGAAATGACCCCGGTCAGTAAGACCAGATAAACATTTTATGCAATAATGAACTACATAATCAATGTATAATAAACAAACAGTATATGTGAATAGTGGCATGTGGAATGTGTGGAGCCTAATACGCATTTCATATACATACATGGCAAATAGAAATAGACGTGACTAATCAATCTATGATCTTGACGCTCATACCCTGACATGGCTAGGTGGGTTGTGCCGCACTGGTTGCTTGTAGTTAAGAGGCTGGGTGTAAAACATATGAGCTGAGGCAGTAAGGTGTAATGAATCAAGTGTTGTTGGAATAGACCAATGGGTCTTGTGTTTGATTACACGCTACATACGATGTACTAAATGAATGATGAATGCTAAATAATATCTAAGAACTTTGATGAGAAAATGATGATTGCGTTGCATGATCGATGAGCTTGCATACAAAAGAGATAGATTGAACATGATCATTATGTTGCACGGCTTGTGAGCCTGCACATGATAAAGGGATGGATTGAGTAATAAAAAGGGGTCCCCAAATAGTAGACATTTAAATTTCAAGGATGAAATTTTTTAAACGGGGAAGAATTGTAATATCCCAAATTTTGGAATTTGAGGCTTGGGAATAAGCCTAAATTAAGTAGACTGCTAAGCCCTAGTTTAGCATGTGTCTCAAACCTATTCCCTAATGTTTCTTACATCTTTAAGGTGTTAAAGGGAATAAAATGGTAAATTAAAGAGTATGGGAAATTTGTATAGAAACATGGAATTTGTTGGAGTTGCAAGTGTATTCCAGATCATTACTTCCTGTGAGGCAGTGTTGTTATGCAATGCATTTCATTGATCAAATGATGTTCAAATTATCAAATTTTACAGGGTGAAAGTAGACATCATAAACTTTAATTTGATAGGTCATGAGATTTAATTAGAGCTATATACAAAAAGTTATGAATTTTTGAAGTTTACCCAGCGAAATTGATTATTTTCAGGAACAACATGCAAAGATTGAAATACTAGGAATTGTGTGCTTTCATTTGGATAAATGCTATATTTTTCCTTGAAACTAGACTCAAATGGGTTCTATAGCCTTTAGAATCACTCCAATACAATGTCTACAAATTTAGTTATGATTTTTAAAATTTTGGGCTAAAATCTGCCAAAATTTTGAAAAAATCCAAAATTGGGAAAATTAATTAATTAAATTGGGATACATTATTAAAACATTTCATCTCCTTCCTCTAGCTCTAAACTAACGTGCTTCAGCCATAAGAGAGAGGAGGTGCAAAATTTTTAGAGAGAGAGAAGGAGAGGAAAAAACTAGCAAAGGTAAGTGATGTCTTCGATAAATTGGTTCCTAATGCGTATAACTCCATTCCTAAGCTACTCTTCTATGTAATTAAGGTTTGGGAAGCTCAATTTCTATTGCGAAGAAGGGTTAGGGTTCAGCCACTCTTGAGAAAAGCCAAAGGGAGCTTGAGGTAACTTCCAAACCTTCATATATTGACTATCCTAGCTACTGTGGACAATTTAATCAATAAAATTTTGCCAGATTGTCGTTGGTTTTAATTTTTGAAAATGGGTTGTCCTAGGGGTTATATTGCCAAAATTGGGTCCAAATGGTAGTTGTAACCTAATGTAATAGTTAATAAAGTGGTTAGGAGTATAAAGAAACGCGTTTATGGAGCCGAAATCGCAAAACCCCTATTTTTCCTGAAGAACCTGTATATTTTGGCCAGGGCTATAAATAGGCCATAGAGTTGGATTTTCAATGATTTGATGATTCTATTGATTTTAGGAGGGAAAATTAGGTGGGGTTACAGTTGATTACTGTTTTGGGAAAGTCTGAAAAAACATAATTATGAAAATGCCCCCGAAACCCTTAAAGTGGGTTTGCCAAGGGCAATTTCATCTTTTGGTAGTGAATATGGTAAGTTTGAGTCTAGAAATGGATTCTTTGGGTGAAAATATATCAGAATGGCCCATGTCAAAATTTTGGGAAAGGTACAGTTAGAAGCAGAAGAGAGTGGCTTTAAGAGTAAAGGTGTAAGTTCCGGCCACATACGCTCCTAGTTCAGACCAAGAAGAGGAGTTGGTTACTTGCAGACTTTGAACTATTTTAAAGGTCTGTAATCTTATTTATAACTCTCTTGGGAATTTCTGTACTATAATCGAGCACATTGTATCAATAATATCAGTATATTTATGCTATTCCTGTTGTGCCTATCGAACCAGAAATAATATCCTGCTACAAGTCAAAAATAAGATAAGGATGTGACATGATACTTTTCTTAAAATGATCTAGTCACACTAAATGAGTGTCATCTTCATATATGGGGCACACACAATATTCTTTGATGTTGTATTTTGACAAATTACCATAAGCGGGGAAATCATTAATTGTGCCAAAAAACTGTTAGCTCCCACACCACAATGTTCTAATGATAACAAAACTTTAAGACTAAGGATAAAGAATTCGAGATGAAGGATAAACTAATTTACTCGTGAAGATAGGATAATTAACCTACTTCAACAGGAATCAATTCGGCATGCAAATGGCAAATCCTATAGACAATGCTAAGTATTGAAACAGGGAGTAAATTGATTTATGTCTTATGTAAATCGATTTACTTATGGTAGCTAGATCTTCTATACTATGAAGTAAATCGATTTATAGTGATTGCAAATCAATTTACAAAAGATGGTTGACAGCAGCCAAGTTCTCAAATACGAAGTAAATAGATTAATGGATATTGTAAATCGATTTACAAAAGATGGCGTAGAGTAGCCAAGTTCCCAAACATGAAGTAAATTGATTTATGGATGTTGTAAATCGATTTACAAATATGTCCGAGAGCAGCCAAGTCCTCAAACATGAAGTAAATCGATTTATGGATGTTGTAAATTGATTTACAAAGATGTCCGAGGGCAGCCAAGTTCCCAAACATGAAGTAAATCAATTTAAGGATGTTATAAATTGATTTACAAAAGATGACTGAGAGTAGTCAAGTTTTCAAATATGAAGTAAATCGATTTATGAATGTTGTAAATCAATTTACCAAATCTGACTGAGAGCAATTATGTTTTCCAAACTCAAAGTAAATCGATTTACCACACTATTCAAATCGATTTACCATGGCAGCTAAATTTCATAAAACAAGGTAAATTGATTTATGGATAGATAAATTGATTTACATAAGCCTAGCGAAGATATGACAAACTTTGAAGAAGTGGCAAATCAATTTAGGATCTAGGAAAATCAATTTAAGTCATTGTGACAAGAATGATAAATAGATTTATCAAGAACAAAATCAATTTACCACATGTCTCTGTTTTATGTCCATTACGAGGATTTTTGCATATAATGATTTATATTATTTTTCATTCTAAACCTTATCTAAATTGATTTGATTTGTTTAACAATGTCTATGAAGTAAAATTAAGGGATCATATCAAGGTAATGAGTGAGGAAAATCAAAAGGCAAAAATCCAGCCAACATAAGGAGAAGGACGCGCCATTGTGATCAAAGCTTCCAACGACTCTCTAACGGATATATTTTGGTCATTATGAATGCTTCCAACGGTCATCAATTCTACTACTATAAAAGAGGAAGTGACCAACATGAAGGAATAAACGCTTGAAAAAAGCAACAATTCTTTTTAAGATTTACTTTGCATCTTCTATGAACAAGTATTACATCAGTGTTTGTACTTTAGTTTTATTTATCTACTCTATGAGAGAGAGAAGTTGATTCAAATTCATTTACTCTAGCTGAGAGTAGCTCAAGATAAGTGGGATCTTGAGTGGGTATTCCTCATTACAACGTGTAAGGGGGAGTGAGTGTTCGAGGAGGAACCTTGCTTACTGTTGTAAAAGTGCCAAGAACCTAGTTGAATCTTGGGAGATAGTGAAACACTCAGAAGGACTTTGGGGACTAGATGTAGGTCAAGAGTTTAGACCGAACCAATATAAAATACTCTTGTGCACTTTGGTGAAATCTTTCTAAATTCTTAATCTTTATTTATTTAAAATTTAATTTATACGTTTAAAACTTTAATCTCACCCAATTCACCCCCTTTTGGGTGATACGTAGACCTAACATTTGGTATCAGAGCTGGTCTTCTTTCTTTCAGGCTTAACATTCTAAGAAGGATCTAATGGCAACCATAGGTGAGGGAATTCTTCCTGATAGAGCTTTAATCACCAGACCCCCCAGTTTCTTTAGAGAACACTTCTCTTTCTAGAAGGCTAAGTTCAAAGTCTTTGTGATGGCTTTAGAATATGATCTCGGGCAAGTCATGGAAGAAAGGAACTATATTCCCAAAAAGAACGTAGAAGATAGATGGGTGCCAAAAACTCCAACTAAATTTGATGAGAATGACAAGAAAATGGTCACTCTAAATAGCAAGGCCATTCTCATGATTCAAAGTGCTCTAAGTCAAGAGGAATATTTTAGAATATACACTCTCCCTACTACAAAAGAATTGTGGGAAGCTTTAGAGATGGCCCATGAAGGTGCCTCAGGAATCAAGGAAAATAGAGTCAACACCTTGATCACTGAATACAATTTCTTAAGGATGAAGCCAAGTGAAACAATTGCAGAATTTGAGCTTAGATATACTAACCTAATAAATCAACTAGCTACCCTTAGAAAGCTATATAATCAAAACTCTCAAGTAAGAAAAATCTTAAAAATCTTGACTAAGGAATGGGAGGCCAAAGTCATAGCAATTGAAGAAGCAAAAGGAGAGTCTATGAGGTCAGTTGCTTCTGATCTGTTTGGAAATCTTTCTGAATATGAAGGAAAGAAAAAGTTCAAACGAGAACTAGAAGAGTTCGATGAAAAGAAGAAAAAGGGAATGGCGTTAAAGGCTATCCAAGAAGAGGATGTTGAAGACAAAGATGATCTTGACGACGACATAGGGATGATTACAAGAAGATTCAAGAAGTTCTACAAGAAAGACCAAAATCTCAGAAACTTCAAAGGAGGCTCCAGTAACAACTTAAAGAAGGAAACCAAGGAATAGATAAGGTGCTATGAATGTGGCAAGCCCAGTCACATCAAATCTAAGTGCCCTCAATACATCATGAATAACGATAAAGAGATGAAGAACAAATACATCAAAAGAAGAGCCTTTGTTTCAGCAATCTGGGGACAAAATTTTTCGAATGAAGAAAATGAAGAAGAAATGGCTAATATCCGCCTAGTGGCACAAGAAGATGAAACAAATGATGAGGTAAATGATTCTAACCCTACCTATGAGGAATTGCAAGATGAATATAATGCCTTACATTTTGAATTTGCTAGAATAGTTAAGGACTTGAGAGAGTCCAAGAAACAAGCTAAGGTGCTTGAGGAACTACTTAAGAAACCCAAGTCTTATGACAACTGTATCTTACTTGACAAGAAAAATGAAAATCTTACAAATACTCTTGAAAAATTTACCAAAGGTAGTTAGATGCTTAAAGTCATTTTGAAAAACCAAAAATTCACAAATGACAAGTCAGGACTAGGTTATGATCCTAAAAATGATAATCAAGACAAGAAGAAGGTAAGAGGAAAAATATACTTGAATCACTTTCAACATTCTATGCATGTTTCTAATCCATTTGCATACTGTAGTTATTGCAATAGAAAAGGTCACTGAATTCTCATTGTCATGCTAGATGAAATCAAGTCAAACAAGTAAATACCCATGGCTTATCAAACTGCATCAAAGATTAAATTAACTCAGTGCTACCTAATTTGGTTTTTTCAGTTAAAACTTGATGCAAACAAACAACTTTGCCAAAGTAGTTCGTTATGCCCTATTGCCTCACTTTGTGCATTGTGTTCCTGATTGGAAGGGATGGAAGCAACATAGAGAATGAGGCTTCATCAATACCAGCCCAAAAATTTCCAAGTAGAGATAAATTCTGCTAACTGTTAACTAGTCGGGTAATCAACAATAATACCAAGCCCATAAACAATCTGATTAATAAAGAGTCAATCTCTACCAGAGAAACAAACAAATTTTCTTCCTGGAGGGTGATGACTAATCACCAAAATCGTTGAGAATGAATGAGGTGAGGATTTATGTTACCTTTATTTTTGGGGTAAGGACTCTACCATCCGTCACACTTAATATATTGACAATGAACTATTTATATAGATTAGGGTCATTCACCAACATATACAAGATATTAAATACTTTCCCTGGTCCTAAATATAAGATAAAGTTGACTTTTTTTGTAGTGATTAAGAAAGCTAATTAAATTACTTTAGAGTATTTTTATTTTTATTTTTTTTCCTCTAAACTAATTAATTTGACTGATAAACTGATATGTAATATAAGAATATTCAACATAATATTAGGGGTGGGCATGGGCAGGGCTGGGTAAGGTGAGACCCCTGCCTGATGCCCAGCCCGAAGAATGAATGGGCTGCATTTTGCAGCCCAATGCCCTGCCCTGCTCGATAAAAGCCCTAACCATTTCAGACTGGGCAAGGGTGGGCTTCCCTGCCCAAGTGATGACACCTTGCCTTGTCCACATGTGAAAAAAATAATTCAATGTAAATTTCATGAACATTCCTATAGTTACTAATACCGTCTTAACTTCACTCTAAGTAATATAAACTTCAAATACATTCGATGATTCCATATATTGGGATATTTCAAAATAAGTCTACAACTTGAGTCTTGAAATTTAAAAACTACCATATGTCTTAACAAATATCCATACTTCAAGAATTAAACATCATTCATAATCCATTATAAATAAGGAAATCAAACAATTGTAATTAAAGCCATGAAGTGCAAGTAGTTTGCATCAATTCAATGTCCCAAAAGTTGATCAAATGATGAAGCATTTGGGGGAAAAAAAGCAACTATAATTTAATACATCACAAAGTAAAGAAGAAAGGAACAAATCCATTTGTAAATAGAGTTTAGCGGCTAGGGCAAAAAAGAGAGGACCAGAAGAGTATTATACAATAGACAATATATATTTTAAATAAAAAATATATGGAATAATGTTTAATGGATATGAAATTATATATTTTAAATAAATGAAAATAATTTTCCGGGTAGGGTCCAATGGGCAGGATAGCACTCCTTGCCCGATGCTCAGCCCTGCCTTGTTATTAGCTAGCCTAAAGCCACCCAAAATTTTTGTGGGTCACTTTTTTAGGGTTGGGATGAGCAATTTTTTGTTGGGTTCTGATGGGCCCATTGGGCACCATGCTTACCCCTACAATATATGTATGATTAATTAACTTATTTAACTTCCTTAATCTCTCCAAAAACAAGTGAACGCTATCTTATATTTAGGATCGAAGGGTGCAACTAGGATGGATTTTGTAAAAATGATACTATCCAAACCAGAAAAAAAAAATCAATTTTACAATCAATTAAACATGGTAAGAATTTGGAACAATGCAAAAAAGTAATCAAGGTTGTAAGGCAGCATCCAACAAAGCAATATGTTAATTTTAAAAATTTTGTATAATTGTTTTCATTTTTTGAATGTTCTCGTTTTACCTTCACTTCCTTCTGATTCTCAAGTGGTTGTCTATTTGATTGCTAATCATTCTTCCTTGACAAACCACAAAATTACATATATTGGAGGTGGCGCTCAAATTTGACATTTTATTCAATCTTTCAAGCCATTCAAAATTGTTTGTCACTGAACTTTGCCAAGAGTTTTGAATGTAAAGTCAGGTAAATTATGTTCTTGTGTTGTTTTTCTCTTTAAGTGATACTTTGTCTTTCTTTAAAAATGGTTCAACAAAATTGTTTTGAAGAATGGGTTAGTGGTGAATTTTCTTGTATCAAATTAGAATGTTGGTGATCATCGCTGGATTGATTAGTGTAAGATAGCAATTAGTTATTTCAATCAATCCCCTTTGCTTCTTTTCAAAGACAGTAAATTTATTTGACATTATGTATAGGTATAGAGTTTTGAAGAACTTATGAATCCATGTCAATACCATATAATATAGAATTACCAGATTTGAGTGATGTGACTTGCAAGATCAAAGCTAAGTTTTTTTTTTTTCGACACACTCGTTTGAATATTTTTTTTTGGTGAGTTTCATATATTTCCTTTGTTGTCATGGTAGATTTTTCTTGAAGGAAGTGATGTTGATAAAATCCCTCCAATAGTTCACGAATTTCTTGGAGGTCGTAAGGGCATAAAATTGTGGTATTCAGCAAATTTACCATAAATTAATGTTTAGTAAATCAAAAGCTGCCTTGTTATCCCCCCCCCCAACGGACGTTCTAATATTCATTTTTAAAATTGAAGGCACTATTAAAAAAGACGAAAATGAATTATTAAAATGAATTATGCCAACTATCACATTATTATAGCATCTTTGAATGTGTGTGTGAGTATATATAATTTATATTTTTGTCTATTTAAGAGCATGTTGACAGAGTTTTTAGTTACTCTGCAATTTACTTTCAATGCAACACTACCTTAATGTTCTCAATTATTTGCAAAGGGTTTTGCTTTTAGAGGATCAGTTCGTGCATAATCACTATGTATTGAGATAAAAGATATTTTAATTATGGTATTACTAGGTGAGAATTCTTAATCTATAGCTGTGTGGGTTTAAAGTTTATATCTCTGTTCTTTTTTGTTTTCTAGGTGTTCTTTATTTCTATGATACCTCTGCATTACTAGAATTCAAGTAAACACACTTAGGAAAAGAAGTTAAATGCAGATTTTGAATCAAATTAGCTTCAAATTAAGAATTAAGCAAAAGAATGAGGCGCCACACGTTCTATTAAATTAAATTAAAAGACAAACAATTTTAAAATTGACTATGAAAAATGAAATATAAAAAAGTAAAAATGAACAATTTTAAGTCGATGAAATATATTTGTTTCTTCAATTTATAAAAAGAATAAACTGAAAGTAAATGGCTTGACCATACCTATCTCGTACGTTAATTTTTTTTGGGAGGATTGGCAGCACAGGAGAAAGATCAATTAAAAATAAAATTTTTGATCCACCAGCTCTAGTAAATTATTTGAGACTCTCCTGATTACCATGCCTTAACTTCGAATTTTTTTTAACTTGATTTGTTTTATTTTACTTATTTTATTTTTTGGCAAAATATATTATTCTCATCTAGGCCAAGAAGCAACGAACAAATTGGAGACCGTTTCTTCAACATCGCAGTACATTATCAAACATTCTTGCTAAAAGTATGGGAATATGAACCTTACATGCATTATATTATTCAAAAGCCCAAATAATCATTTAACGATGCGATCTAGGAACCAGAAATAAGTATACCTTCATGATCTACTGTACAGCAAAGGCCCAACAACTGCCCAAAATCCTGAAACAAATCCCAATGACATGCTCACATAAAACCAATTGATCCCATTTCCCTTGCCATGTTTGTCATCATGATCATGGTTTGGGACATTGCACGTATCACTGCAATTCTTCAGTAGTGGAGGCCCAAAGAGATGATTGCGGCCCACAAAACTTGAGGCATTAAAGCTTTGCAATTGGGTGCCTGATGGAATTTTCCCCTTCAAATTATTGTACGACAAGTTCAACTCGCTTAAGAAATTCAAATTGGACAAGCTTAATGGGATTTCACCACAAAGCTGATTCTTTGACAAGTCCATTGTCTCCAGCGATTCCATGTTTCCAATATTTTGAGGAATTTTACCACTCAAAAGATTGTTTGACAAGTTCAAAAAATGCAGCCCCTTGAGGGATGTAATTTCACTTGGCATCTCACCAGATAATTTATTGCCAGAAAGGTCTATGCTTGTGACGAGGCCCAGAAAAGTATATACATCATATCTTCCTTTCAACTCTAAAAGCACCTTAGTTATAGACCATGTACTTCTATTTCCTTCACTGCGGATGTTTGATTCTAGAGTGGTATTCTTTACCAGCATAACACTCAAGTGATTGATGCATTTTGGTATTTGTCCCACCAAGTTGTTTTGTGCAAGATCCAAGATATGTAGAGAATTCAAAGAACATATTTGATTGGGAATCTTACCACTGAATTTGTTTGACTTGAGGAGAAAAAACTTCAAATTTAAGAGAATGTCTCCAACCCATCGTGGAATGATTCCCGAAAATTCATTCTCTCTAAGATCCAACAATACCAATTTGGTATTATTCTTTTAAAAAAAAGGAAAATTTCCTGAGAGTGTGTTGTTTTGAAGTTGCAACGAGATCAGCCAAGACAAGGATCCCATGGACTTAGGCAAGTTCCTCTTGAAATGGTTATTATCAAACTTGATAATCATTAATTTATTTGACCACGTCTTCCAACAATCAGGTATTTCTCCTGACAAATTATTTGATGCCAAATTGAGATATTCCAATCCCATTGGCTCTTCATTTTCTTGACATAAGAAGGAGTTTATGGATCCCGAAAGCAAATTACTTGAGAGGTCTAAGCTAACCACATGAGGTGATATGTGTGGTAAAGGACCACTCAAGTGATTTGAGCTGAGAAAAATGTATGAGATATTGATGGGATTCTTCATTGTATAAGAAAGGTCTCCATGGATATCATTGTTAGAGAAATCAAAATAAGAAGCATGGGGGAATGCATCCCAAACCCATGTGGGGATAGAATCAGAGTTTTTTTTTTTGCGTACAAAGGCTAGCAAAGCTTGAAGAATTACAAGAATGCTAAGAAGTCTGCATCACCGAATGATCTTGTGGTATTTCACCACATTCCATCGCAAAAAACTGGTTGCATTCCACTGGACACGTTTCTATCACCAAAAACTCCTGATTACTCAACTGAGCTTTCCTTGCTAGATAGTCAGCACATTGGATAGTCTCTCTGTGGGCATGAGTGATCGCCAAGTCCCAGTCCCTGTAAATAAGGGATCTCATCTCTAAGATGACATCAAGCAAAGGATGATTAGTGCCACCATCCATGGATAAGATGTTCCAATGACCAAATCCATGACGGGAATTTGGGGCCTAAATGCCACGAGCCTATGTACAAGAATGACAAATTTTGGAAAGAAGGCTTCCAATTGGGACCCATTTTTAAGCTGAGTTTGTTTCCCCTTTCGTATAATGAAATCAATCTAGTGAAATTAGCAAGGTGATATGCATTTACAATTCCATGGAAAAGATTATCACCAATATAAAGTTTTTGTAATTCAGAAAGTGATTGGATAACATCAAAAGGATTGCCCTCAAATTGATTTCCAGAAAGAGCGAGATAATTCAAATAGGTGAAATTTCCTAAAGATATAGGAAGTGCACCTTGTAAAGAATTGTTGGAAAGATGTAGACCACGGAGATTTTTGAAAATCCCAATTTGGTTTGTGAGATGACCATAAAGTTTTGAATTAGTTATGGACAAAGTCTCTAGTGTGTTTGAAGCACAGCTCGAGAACATGTCCAGTATCTCAAAAACTTGTTGATTGCAGTTTTTGTTAGAAAAAGAAACACTTCTTAAGTTACAAAGATTGCTTAAAGAACTTGGAAATGGCCCTTCCAACTAATTTTCTGATAAATCAACAGTAACCATAGAAGTCAAGTTTCCAATGGCATATGAAATTGTTCCATGCAAATTGTTCCCTAAGAGACTAAGAGACTTGACATGGTTCAAACTATATAACCAATCAGGGATAGAAGAATTAAACAAATTAGAAGACAAATCAAGATCTTCAATGAGAGTGAGGTTATGAATTCCATTTGGGATGGATCCTTGAAAATGATTACTACTTAACTAAAGAGAAACCAAATTCTTTAGTTGCAAAATCCAGTTTGGGATGGAAGGAGACCCAAAATCAAAAGAAGAGGAAATATCAAGGATTGTTAGAGATGAAAAGTTTATGGAAGGGGATGGATGGAAATTGTGATGAAGAGCACAACCTTGCAAGTGCAACTTTGTCAATGAGGGAAGAGCTTGCAAAGAAGGAAGCCAATCAAGTGCATTGGACATGTTTACAGAACTCAAAAGAAGATATTGGAGTGAAGAAAGAGATTATATCCATCGAAGATTTTCTACATACAGTGGTATCCCATCCACATCATATTGATAATCACCAGAGAGCTGAAGATATATTAGATTTGATACATTTCCAATCTGATGAGGAATTTTTCCAATAAAATCATTACCTCCAAGGTCAAGATGGAGCAAGCCAGAGAGATTTCCTATTTGGTGATTAATGCTTCCACTGAATCCCACATAAAAGAGGTTAAGATATGTCAAGCTCTTCATTAATCCAAGGAAACTTGGAAGTTGCACGCCTCCAAAATAGTTGCCACTCAAGTCCAAGAAACTTAGTTCTTTCAAATCAAGTATCGAAGGATGCCATTCACCACCAAACCTGATCTCTCATAAGCATCATATTCCGAATACAAATATGAGGGAGGTAAAGTTGAGAGGTGAAGTTGAAGAATATGACCTGTTATAGGATTGCAAACAATTGATGTCCAATTGCAGTAATTTCTATCATTAGACCAAGAGGCAAGTATGTTTAAAGGATCCATGAGATGTTGCTTAAAATTAAGAAGGGCTTTTCGCTCACTAGGAATACAAAGAACTTGATTGGATGCTTCACATAGGCATAAAATGTTTGGTAGTAAGGTGAGTGAGAAAATCAAAACAAACACAATAGTATTGTCACACAAACCCATGATAAGTTTTTTTTAGTGCAGTACTTGGCTTATAACTCTTAACAAAATTATGGGTATTTATAGTGTCGGAAGGGGTTTTAAGCATTTTCACATCACCTTTTTTCCATGACTCAAGCCGTAAGGAATATACTTGGCATCATTTGAGTTACAAGCATTTTTCACATCACAATAAATGACTTCTCTATCTATAGGCGTAACGCGTGTTGGTCAATACACAACAAAAGTACTGTGAAAATCTGATGGTTAGATTGTTCAAAAGAAAAAAGAAAATCTGATGGTTAGGTAGGTAAAAGGTGTACATAATTCTTTATTTTTTATACAAAGTGACAACCTTATACATAGATCTCATCATTTCCAAGAAAAAAAAATATATATATATATATATATATTTAATTTTATTAAAAAAATTCATAATAAAAATAATTTTTTGTCATAATTCACACACGCATTATACTCTTTAGTGAGGGGTTAAATTTACAACCTCACAACTAAGAAGACCTTAAAGGAAGTGTTTGGTGTTTGGATTAGAATAAAGGTTCCTTGGATTTGTAGAAAATGGTAGAAAAATAATGGGATGGAAACAATGATTTTGAAATAATAAATATCATATACGTACTTAGATGAAGTATAATAGTTATTATTTGTAAAAATTAAAAAATACCATAGATATTTCACATCTCAATTATACAAAAATTCCACGCGAGAATAGTAAACTATTCCCATTATCATCCTCACTTTGAAAAGTTGTCTTGGACCCAATAGTTTTGTCGAGGCATATATATTTAGTGCTCTTCCTGGTCTTAATTATCCTTCCACGATAGTAATTAAATATAAATGACTTCACCTAACATTTCTGTTGGATTCAAAGAGTTTCTCTGTAAGTACGTGTATTTTTTTTAGCCAAACTGTATGTACTATTGAACTTTATAGGATTTTATATAGATAAATTATTTAAATTTTCATAAATAAATTTACTTTAACAAATTTTTATATTTGATCATTTTATTTGTCATAAACTCATGCATTCATACATTTTAAAAAGGGTTTAAACTAGCAACCCCGCTCGTAGAAAAGCTTCATGAGAAATACTCCTTACTTATGCTATAAGGCTCTGACTAAATATGATAATTTTAGATGATTAAAAATTCTGGAAAGCAGAAATATAGGTGGCAAAGTTTATCCACATATGATAAACTCAATGATCAACATTATATTTTCGTAGAAAAGTGAGTGAGCTATATATATACAAAACGTGTGTGGAGATTTCTTGGTCCATCCTCTCTTATTTTCCAAACGTCTTTTCAATTTGACAGATAACTTTTTCACATTAGAAAATTAAAATTGACTCATCTCACAGTATTTTCACCTTAAAAAATGAAAGCATAATATATATATATATAAAATACTTTTTCCAACTAAATTTTAAAAAAAATAACATAAATAATTTTAAATGAATATCATTTTTCTTTTTTTTCTCTTCTGGCCAAATATAATGCTTGTAATGCTTCATTCGTAATTCATTTGTTTTTCTAGCAGAGATAACTATTATAAGTATAACTGGAAACAAAATAGTATACAATACAGATATATCGGAAATTTTGAATCTCCGGAAAATTAAATGAAAATTTTCTTCTCCTATCACTCTATGATAGATAGCACCAATTGATTAAGACACAAGAAGAATCATGGAATTTTCTTATCTATCCCTCTCTTGCCAAATGCCATTTCAATCAAATTTTCCACAAAAGGAAAGTAAAAGATTCCTCACCGTAATGTTTACTTCAAATAAAACAAATTTTTTTCTACCATTTCAAAGTCTTCACATTTTGTAAGTTTTCTTTTCTTATTTGCCATCAAATGATCACTGACTATCAACATCAATTTTTTTTCATAGCAAAACATTTGATCTCCCTCTGTTTTGCTAAAATTATAAAAAAAAAATATTCCATTAAATTTAAATAATTTTTTAACATTTTTAATAACATTTTAGTAAACATTCTAAAATAAATTTTATTAATTGAAGTTTTTGTTAAAAGAGTTTAAAATGATTAATTTATTCTCATAAACTAGTTGTCTACTCCAAAGGAACTATACAAAACGTGCGCGGAGGTTTCTTGGTCCATCCTCTCTTATTTCCCAAAGGTCCTTTCAATTTGCAAGAAAACTATTCCACATTAGAAAAATAAAATTTGCCTCGCCCTTACAAAGATGAAAACATTACACACACACACACACACACACACACAATTTTTTCTTTTCAACTAAAATTTTGGAAAAGGAAAAAATTATAAAATACTTCTTATTAATTGAAGTTTATATTAAAAGAGTTTTAAATTATTAGTTTATTCTCATGATCTAATTATCTACTCAATCTCTCTCTCCAATTTCGTGAATCTTCAACAAGAAGTATCATAATATTTAAATAAATATATGAATAAAAAAAGCAATATTTAAATAAATATTTTTAAAAAACTCCCCCTCTTTTGTAATTTTGGTCTGATGAGCACCCATCAAATTTTTCTTTTCTTTTCAAAATTTTTTTTAAAGAGGAGGCAGATTTGTTTAGACGCTTGATAGAGTTGAAGAATTCATTTTGAACTTGGTTAATGTTTAATTAACACTTTTATAATGTCAAAAGTCATTTTAAAAAGTTTTTTTTTTTTTTTGGGTTGTGATATGTTGAGTTAACTTACTTTCTAAAGCAAATCGCATAGTACATTTACAAAAGCAAAAAATTCGTTTTCTTTGGGTATTATACACGCACTCTTCATTTTATTTGCTTCTTTAGCGTTTATAGTTTTACGAGATACGATTAATGCCATAGATGTAACCCCCTTCCGTAATTATATCCGAAATACGCAATTAAAGTGAAATAGAGACCAATAATAATCAAATAACAAATTGCAAACCCATCTACCAGACGGGGTTTTCATAAATGCCTTTCGAAATCATTGATAACTTGGTCTCACAGTCACATTCCGAATACAATTACTACGCGGAATATCACATTCATGGGAAATCAGAGTACACAATATAATCCCGGCAATCCCGGGTTCCATACATTAACTCAAAGCCTTATAGGGCATATTCGCCCCTACAAGCCCTCATATGGGGATTACACAAATTCTCATATCAAATACATACTCGAATATACATTCCAACCTACACAATTATATATCCAAATATACTTAATCCCAATCATGCATTGATAACCACCTATCACAAGATTACAACCCGAACGAGTCCCGTCGCCTTTGATTGCTTACTCCATCCTCGATCCACCTACCCTGTCTAAATTGTTGGTAGGGGAGGGTGAGATTCGAGAGAATCTCAGTAGGATAACAATATCAAAATGCATGTATGATAGATGTTTAATGCATGACATGCTTGCATCACACAACTCATGATAACACAATGACAATTTGCAAGCTCAATGCTTCGAACAATATACCTATGGCCATAGCATAAATTGAAACATAGCTTTAAATTACACATAATTATGCAAAGCTAAGACATGCACCAACACACTAACACATATATCAAATACAAGCAGAAGAGATATGTTCCCTACCTCCAGTCCTTTCTCCTCGATTTGCGTGCCAGCAACTCGGGGCTTCACATTCGATCCTACAATGTCAAATGTACTATTTAGACACTTCCATAGTGTTTCTGAGGGTCATATGAAGCTATATTGAAAATTTGCTAAAATGCCCCCGGGGACCCGGTCTAGCCCCACCGTACCCGGTCCGACTGTACTTTTCCTGAAATTTTGACATGGGCTATTCTAACATATTTTTGCCCAAGGAATCCATTTCCGGACTCGGAATTATCAAATTCAATTTCAAATTACGAAATTGCCCTTGGCAGCCCTACTTTTAGGGTTTTAGGGGTGTTTCCGTAATTATGCTTTCTCGGCTTTTTTTGAAAAAGTGCCCAACTGTAACCCCACCTAATTTTCGCTCCTGAACTCAATGGAACCATCAAATCATTGAAAATCCAACTCTAAGACCCATTTCTAGAGCTGGCCGAAATTTATAAGTTCTCCGGGGAAAATCGGGGTTTTACGATTTCGGCTCCGTAAACGCGTTCCTTTCTACTCCTAACCACTTTATTGACTATTCCATTAGGTTACAACTACTATTTAGTATCAATTTGGGCAGCATAACAGCCCCTACAACCCATTTCCATAAATTAAAACCAACGGCAATCCGGCAAAATTTCACCATTAAATTGCCCACAGCAGCTAGAATAGTCAATATACAAGAGTTTGGAAGTTACCTCAAGCTCCTTCTAGCTTTTCTCAAAGATGGCTGAAAACCCTAACTTTCAAAACACCAAAATTGAGCTTTCCAAACCTTAAAGAATAAAGAGGAGTAGTTTAGAGTCGGAGTTATACGCGCTAGGAGCGAAATCGTCGGAGAAATCGGCTTACCTTGTGATTTTTCTTCTCTTTCTCTCTCTAAACTCTCTCAACTTTCTCACACTATGTTCAGGTTCTGTGCGTGAATGAGCAGCTGAAGATGATGAGAAGATGTTTTAATTCCATGCTTATGTCATCTTGCCTTTTGATGATGTCATAATTCCCAAAATTGGCATTTTCGGATTTTCTGGCAGATTTTCTGCCCAAACTTTGAAAAATCATAACTAATTCTAGAAAAATAGAAATGAGGTGATTCCAAAGCCAAATGAAATATATTTAAGTCCTCTTCATAGGAAAAATATTGACCAATACTAGAAATCACCACAAAATTCCAGAATTACACAAATGTCATCACTGCCCCAAAACAGAGTCCATTTTCGACCTCAAACTTTGGACAGTCATATCTCCTAGTTCCCAACATGAAATGGCACAAATTATATGTCCATTTTGAAGCTTTGGATGTGAACTTTAAGACTGGAAAGTTTCATCATTTTCTGACATCATTTGCCTAGTAAAATCGTCCACACGAGAAGACTGCCCAGACAGAATTCACACTGGACAGCATTTCCAATTTTTTGCAACCAATGTGTCCAATCCAATTTAAATCAATTCCAATGATTAAATACCACAACATGACACCATTTCCATCACAATACCCCATTCAATTCTTCCCTCTATTCTAAGTCAATTTGGATGTTGATCCACAATTGAACTCAAATACAGGGTTTGGGCGTTGCTCGTAACACAAGCGACTACAATCCACTTTATATTCTCTAAAAGAGTTCATTAATCACTAACCACGTCCACTTTTGTAGTCATTAACCCCTAATCACAATTTGGGATCTTGCTAAACCGGGGCTTAGCAATCCACTAATCTCAGGCTTATTCTCTAGCCTCGAGTCTCAAAATTTGGGGTGTTACATTTCTCCCCCCGTTCAATAAATTTCGTCCTCGAAATTTGTTATACCACTTAATCCAAAAACTACGGATGCCTCTTCACGACAGCTTCCGTTTCACAATTACTCTATCTCGGCAAAGTCTTTGCCAGACCACCCGCACAATTAGTGCATCACAATTTAGATTCTCGAAAGAATCTTACACAATAAATGCAACCCAGTTGCCATAAAGTGCAATCGGCCCATTTCACGATTGCCGCACAAACACAATCACCATACTTTTGCCAACAAATGCAATCGCCTCCACATACGATTGCCACAAAACCACCATCACATAACCATAAGGTCGGAGGCTCTAAATCATGAGCCATATCATAAGATTTTGGCAGTTAGGCAGCATAGGCCACCACTCTGCTCAACTCAGTTTGGTTATCCCTTCCGGGAGTAAACACCACAACCTCAATACATCAAACGACAGCCTCAGCTGTATACACAAACATTCAGCTTCTGCTTTATCCACTTTCACAGCTTTACCCTCACCCGTACACCCACCAGTAACTCCACTAGTGGTAACCGGGACTTTTGGGTATCAACACAATCGCATCAAGTCACTCCGGAATCTCAATCTCTTCTATCCGAAGCACCCTACCATAATGGCCCACATAGAGTCTCAGTCTCTTCTATCCAGGCGCCTTTTATTGTCACACCCACCCCGGTTTTACCCCCTCTAGGGATGCCCCGTGCCGGTGGTGCCCACCCCGGTTTTACCCCCCGCTGGGGATGCCCCGCGACAGTGGCTGGGTTACTCAATTATTGTCACATCTACCCCGGTTTTACCCCCTCTAGGGATGCCCCGTGCCGGTGGTGCCCACTCCGGTTTTACCCCCCGCTGGGGATGCCCCGGGACAGTGGCTGGGTTACTCACATTTCACCCAGGACTCACAAGAAAATCCACTTCCTTAGCAAACGTACATTGCAGACTCTAAGTTTACGCACCGCCTTTTGGCCTTGGGTCAACACCAATGCAACCAACGTGGTGGCTAGCCAGGCTGGCCATACCGGGGTAATTGTCCTCACAAACAAGAATTCCTGATCATGTAGTCGAATTCGCCATCAGCTAAACTAGCTCTGCTCTGCTACAACACACCTCAATCTCAGCTTGTTCACAACTATCGCAGATTCACAATCACACTCCATCCTCATCCCCTTTTACCGCCGGGAAGACACACAGTCTTTACCCGAACCGTTGCTAGCGACTCAGGGACTATTGGCGTGGCAGTGCATATACATAGCCTCGCGGCTCACAATTAGTCAATCCCCCGTAACTACCGCTCCAGTGGAACGGTCCTTCGCCATAGGAATCACCCCATGCGGCTGCAGGTGAGAGACTCACAATACACAATCACGACAAGCTGGAACCGGGTATATTCATCTACAAATGCCTTTCTCACAGCAAACTCTTTCGTACTGGGATCCTTCAAGACCCCTTCTCACAAAATAATCTGGACTTCGAACTTTTACCTCCCGAAGCCATGGTTAACACATCATTCTCACGGTAACCTCGAGCTTATGCTCAACACAATTCTCAAACATATCACATTCTCATGCTTCCGCTGCACACTCTGAGGTCAATCTCCTCATCGGTGTTTTAACAATGTCAAGTTGATTTAACAGGAGTTCCATAGGAATCTCCCACCACAACTGACAACATTCACAACATATATTCATCTGCGTCAGACCTTGGCCTAATTCAACTTGAATCAATCAAAGCCACAACCAGCACTTCGTTGAGATCCCATACTCCCAACGTTCCCAGACCTCTATTCTACAATTCAACGTCATGGCAAGTGCACACTAGGGTTCATCGTCACGGCAGCTGCACACTAGGGTTTGTCGTCACGGTGGCTGTCACAAAAAATTTTTTTTTATATTGTCACACCCCTTTAGAGTGCCCACCCCCCTGGTCAACTACGTACCAGGGCTCCGCTGGCCGGCCCTTACACTGAGCCTGGCAGGCAGCTGGGTTACTCACATTTCACCCAGGACTCACATATAGCCTAACCGATCAGGTGTCACCGTAGGTAGCCCTCTCCGATCAGAACTCCCCGTAGGTTGCCCTCTCCACTCCGAATCCTTGTAGATAACTCTTTCAAATTCAAATTCTTCTTAGAATCACTTTTCCCTGTGCTAGATGAACACTAGCAACCTCAGGATACCTGACACATATTTCAATTCCAATCTAGTACCACATCCTGGTACCACGGACCATCTAGGTCAAGTCAAACTCCTAAGAATCAACCCAGCTATTAAGTCTGACCCTTGGAGCACAATTCAATCTAGTTCTCAAAGTCTTAACCTCAATTGAATCAGGAAACCACTTCCCTCGTTTCACGGAGCATCATCAACTCCAACTCAAATTCATCATTTCTACGGAGCATCTTTAACTCTTACACAAATTCAAATATCTCTGCCAGCCTAAGGCATACCGGTCCCCTAGGTCTTAAGGCCTTTACACCCACAAGCTCTGTATGACGTCACTACATGTAACATCATACCACCTAGGGTTTCTCACCCCAACATCTAGGCTCATCCCGAGACCTAGACCCGTAATTTCACATACCTGGAAATCATTTCATCCATTCTCAAATCAGATGATGGGTCTGATTACCTCCACCTCTGAATCTACACATCTATTGCTCAGGTAAACCATTATATCTTTCGATTCCACAATGATTCACCACTCCCCGATAATCAAATAATGTATACACAGTCCACAGATCACATATAGCCACAACCAGCAGGGACCTTAATGTGTATACCACAACAAACAAAGTCATTCTCTATGACTTAAGGCAGCAACTACTGCCACTATCCTAGCAAATTCCCATCTTTGCCAGGAACGGCAGCTCTGATACCAAAATGTAACCCCCTTCCGTAATTATATCCGAAATACGCAATTAAAGTGAAATAGAGACCAATAATAATCAAATAACAAATTGCAAACCCATCTACCAGACGGGGTTTTCATAAATGCCTTTCGAAATCATTGATAACTTGGTCTCACAGTCACATTCCGAATACAATTACTACGCGGAATATCACATTCATGGGAAATCAGAGTACACAATATAATCCCGGCAATCCCGGGTTCCATACATTAACTCAAAGCCTTATAGGGCATATTCGCCCCTACAAGCCCTCATATGGGGATTACACAAATTCTCATATCAAATACATACTCAAATATACATTCCAACCTACACAATTATATATCCAAATATAATTAATACCAATCATGCATTGATAACCACCTATCACAAGATTACAACCCGAACGAGTCCCGTCGCCTTTGATTGCTTACTCCATCCTCGATCCACCTACCCTGTCTAAATTGTTGGTAGGGGAGGGTGAGATTCGAGAGAATCTCAGTAGGATAACAATATCAAAATGCATGTATGATAGATGTTTAATGCATGACATGCTTGCATCACACAACTCATGATAACACAATGACAATTTGCAAGCTCAATGCTTCGAACAATATACCTATGGCCATAGCATAAATTGAAACATAGCTTTAAATTACACATAATTATGCAAAGCTAAGACATGCACCAACACACTAACACATATATCAAATACAAGCAGAAGAGATATGTTCCCTACCTCCAGTCCTTTCTCCTCGATTTGCGTGCCAGCAACTCGGGGCTTCACATTCGATCCTACAATGTCAAATGTACTATTTAGACACTTCCATAGTGTTTCTGAGGGTCATATGAAGCTATATTGAAAATTTGCTAAAATGCCCCCGGGGACCCGGTCTAGCCCCACCGTACCCGGTCCGACTGTACTTTTCCTGAAATTTTGACATGGGCTATTCTAACATATTTTTGCCCAAGGAATCCATTTCCGGACTCGGAATTATCAAATTCAATTTCAAATTACGAAATTGCCCTTGGCAGCCCTACTTTTAGGGTTTTAGGGGTGTTTCCGTAATTATGCTTTCTCGGCTTTTTTTGAAAAAGTGCCCAACTGTAACCCCACCTAATTTTCGCTCCTGAACTCAATGGAACCATCAAATCATTGAAAATCCAACTCTAAGACCCATTTCTAGAGCTGGCCGAAATTTATAAGTTCTCCGGGGAAAATCGGGGTTTTACGATTTCGGCTCCGTAAACGCGTTCCTTTCTACTCCTAACCACTTTATTGACTATTCCATTAGGTTACAACTACTATTTAGTATCAATTTGGGCAGCATAACAGCCCCTACAACCCATTTCCATAAATTAAAACCAACGGCAATCCGGCAAAATTTCACCATTAAATTGCCCACAGCAGCTAGAATAGTCAATATACAAGAGTTTGGAAGTTACCTCAAGCTCCTTCTAGCTTTTCTCAAAGATGGCTGAAAACCCTAACTTTCAAAACACCAAAATTGAGCTTTCCAAACCTTAAAGAATAAAGAGGAGTAGTTTAGAGTCGGAGTTATACGCGCTAGGAGCGAAATCGTCGGAGAAATCGGCTTACCTTGTGATTTTTCTTCTCTTTCTCTCTCTAAACTCTCTCAACTTTCTCACACTATGTTCAGGTTCTGTGCGTGAATGAGCAGCTGAAGATGATGAGAAGATGTTTTAATTCCATGCTTATGTCATCTTGCCTTTTGATGATGTCATAATTCCCAAAATTGGCATTTTCGGATTTTCTGGCAGATTTTCTGCCCAAACTTTGAAAAATCATAACTAATTCTAGAAAAATAGAAATGAGGTGATTCCAAAGCCAAATGAAATATATTTAAGTCCTCTTCATAGGAAAAATATTGACCAATACTAGAAATCACCACAAAATTCCAGAATTACACAAATGTCATCACTGCCCCAAAACAGAGTCCATTTTCGACCTCAAACTTTGGACAGTCATATCTCCTAGTTCCCAACATGAAATGGCACAAATTATATGTCCATTTTGAAGCTTTGGATGTGAACTTTAAGACTGGAAAGTTTCATCATTTTCTGACATCATTTGCCTAGTAAAATCGTCCACACGAGAAGACTGCCCAGACAGAATTCACACTGGACAGCATTTCCAATTTTTTGCAACCAATGTGTCCAATCCAATTTAAATCAATTCCAATGATTAAATACCACAACATGACACCATTTCCATCACAATACCCCATTCAATTCTTCCCTCTATTCTAAGTCAATTTGGATGTTGATCCACAATTGAACTCAAATACAGGGTTTGGGCGTTGCTCGTAACACAAGCGACTACAATCCACTTTATATTCTCTAAAAGAGTTCATTAATCACTAACCACGTCCACTTTTGTAGTCATTAACCCCTAATCACAATTTGGGATCTTGCTAAACCGGGGCTTAGCAATCCACTAATCTCAGGCTTATTCTCTAGCCTCGAGTCTCAAAATTTGGGGTGTTACAATAGACATCTCTAACATCACATTTACAAGATATATTATATTCAATGACACATAATTTAGAAAATAATTTTAGCAAAAGACTAGCATAATACTTGGTTCAAGCAAAATTAAAACACAGGCCTGGTTGTAAATGTAAAGAGAGAAACATTCTTGGCCAAAAAAAAAAAAAAATAAAGAGAGAAACATGGAGTTGCACAGAGAGAATTATGGAGCTGTGTTCTTTTTTTTGTGTGTCAGTCTCAAACATTAACTTTTACTATGTGAAAAAGCCGTCAAATAAAGATTCACCTTAATACATGGTTAAACGAGTCTTTCTTCCCTAAGCCAACTTTTACACCAAAAGAGATAGGAAGAATAATAAATTTTGCTGGTACAATTCATATTTTGCCAAAATAGTTAGCCTTACTTTTCATTGTTAGATCTTGACCGTCCAATTTGCATTTCCATCTTTGCCTTTGCGATTAATTTTGTTCTCCCACTCTTAGCATTGCATGTGATACTATTTACCAACCTTGCCGTTGGTCCACTTTAACCATGGTTATGTTTTGCCAAGTATTGTTAAGAAAATATTGTCATTAGTATTAGATTAATTAACATAATTAGTGGGACTAGTTGACCGTTACAATTCCCTCATTTAGGAGTAATTAATACCTAGGCTCCTCACTCTCTGTATATATATTGTACCTTTCTTTTTCTTTTCTTTTTTTGATGCAAAGGCAAGCAAAGCTTGTAAGATAACAAGACCTAAAGGCTAGGACCTAAAGATTGTTCATGAGGTAATACCCCACATTCCAAGGCAAAAAGATGAAAACATTCCATAGGGGATACTCCTATTTCCATATAGTCCTGGCTATTCAAATGAGCCATTCGTGCCAGAAAGTCAGCACAACGAGTACTTTCCCTATGGGTGTAGGATATCTCTAAATCCCAGTCATCATAAATAAGGGATCTGGTAGCCGAAATGATATCATACAAAGGGTGATCAATGCCACAAATCGTAGATAGAAGGTGGTTGGCCAGAAGAGAGTCTGTGAAGAGCTTGCTTTTCTTAAGACCTATATGTTTACATAATTGAAGTCTGTATTGGATTGCATGGATTTCCGCAATAGTTGGGAAAGCATGTCCCAACTTCTGTTTAAATCCACGTATCCAGTTACCTTGGCGATCACGGATAACACTTCCGCAGGTTGCCTGACCACCATTGGCTGAAGAACCGTCTACATCTATATGAATGAAGCTCTGTGCAGGGGGTTGCCAGCGAACGAGCCCTCTCTCTGAGATTTGGAATATCTGGTGATGAAGACGTCTGCTTTGCACACTTTCTGAGAGGTGGTATACGCATATGTGAACTATCTCCTTTGGGTTGACAGCTGAACCATCAAAAGCTTGGCAGCATCGGTTTTTCCATAAGAGCCAGCACGTTGTACTAAATACTCGTTGCCATGCCTATCTAGTCGTCCTCCTATTTCATGGTGAGTTCTATAAGTTCCAGTGAAGCCAATCCTGCAAGTTGCCAGAAAAAAACATAGTAAAGTATGGATGGTTAATTAAAGAGACCCACACTCTCTGAGCTTGCTCACAATCTCTCAACACATAAAGGATGCTCTGCTCACTCTTATACTGAAAGGGATAAGTGTTTAGGATGCTCGGGTTATGCCTCGCTCTTATCACATTAGTCAGAAGTCTATCATGGAAAACTTGCCACATAAATAGTTTAACTCTTTCAGGAATTCCCCAGTGCCATAGATCATGCCAGTCACGTTGATTGCTAAGAGTCTGCCAGTGATAGATCCCTTCATATGCTAATTTCACACTAAAGATACCATCATGAGCATCCCGCCAACATATGACGTCATCCTCAGAGCCCATTGGCGGGATCATCATCATAATTCTATCAACCACCTAATTTGGAAGAAAGGTCTCCCATTTGGCTCTGTCCCAATTGCTTGTCTGGGATCTAAAGGAACAAACCTGTGCCTCCATATCTACAAAGTGCATATTCCTTTCGATGAAAAATTTTAGCGGCTTGTCCAAAAGGGCCCAGCATTTCTGCCAAGCATTTGTGTTGCCACTTCTTAGTTTCCTGCCTAGTCCCCTTTTGAAGTCATCCCAAACAACCACTATTCCATTCCAAACTGCTGATTGGTTGTGCCACTTCTGCACTTGTGGGACCAATTCAATGCCGCATGAGTATTTAGCGTGAAGACATTTTACCCACAAAGCTTCTGGTTTTGTGATAAGATTCCAACACAATTTCATGAGAAAAGCTTTGTTTTGGCAATAAAGGTCTTTTATTCCTAGGCCTCCTTCACATTTTCTCTGCTTTAGAACATCCCAAGCAATCATATGCATTTTTTTACTTTCATCATGCTGGTTCCAAAGGAAGTCTCTACTTAGTTTTTCGATTGTTGATAAAACTCCTTTTGGAACAAGAGTTGTCTGCATCTGGTATTGTGGAATGGTAGATAAAACTGACTTGATGAGGACTGTCCGGCCAGCCATACTCAGATACTTCCCCTTCTAGCTAGTCAATTTTGATCTCACCTTCTGGAGGAGCAGAGCAAAGGTCATCTTAACCATGAGTCTGTGTAAGAGAGGAATGCCCAAGCATTTCTCAAGGTCAGCTGTCAGTCCAAACCCAACAATCTGACTCATCTTATAAGCTCTATTGAAGTGGACATTTTTGGACACAAACATTTTGGATTTGTTTAGATTTATTCTGTGGCCTGAAACCCGACAAAACAATTCCATAACATTCTTCATTTCCTCCATATGCTTAGTTGAAGCCTTACCGAAGAGGAGTAAATCATCTGCAAAGAAGAGGTGTGAAATACGAGGGCTAGAAGTGCTCAGTCGTAAGGGATGCCAATTCCCCATATCCACCTCTTGGTGGATTAACTATCCAAGTAATTCTATACAAAGCACAAACAGATACGGAATCAGAAGATCACCCTGTCTCACCCCCTAGAAGGATTGAATGTTTGAGAGGGGATACCATTCCAGATAATACTCATGGAAGAAGATGAAACACAATTCATTATCAGCTTGACAAGATCTGCTCCTAACCCTAAGCTGTGAAGAGCGAATTCCGAGAAACGCTAGTCAAGCCTATCAAATGCCTTTTCCATATCAACTGTCACAGCAATATAACCCTTATTGCCTCTCTTATTTCTCATGGTATGGATTGCCTCCTGGGCTATGATGATGTTGTCCATGCCCTATCTACCAGCGATAAAGTTACACTAGTTTTCAGCTACAAGATGGCTCATGACCCCTTTGAAACAGTTGGCAATTACCTTGCTGACAATCTTGTAACTCACATTGCACAAGGAGATAGGCCTAAAGTCTCTTAAAGATGCAGGATGATCGACCTTAGGAATTATGATGATGTTCGTTTGGTTTATAGCCTGCACTTCCTCTGGGTTGCTAAAGATCCTGATCACCAAGTCACATATCTTTTGCCTTACCGAATTCCATTGAGTTTGGAAGAAATGGGGAATCAAACCATCTAGTCCCGGGGCTTTGAAAGCTCCCATCTCAAAAGCTGCATTTTTAATCTCAACTGGGGTTACCTGACACTATAAACGATATCTCGCATTAGAATTTCATCAGATACCCAATTCCTATTGTCATCTTTTAAAGCTTCAATTTTACTTCATTTCCTCTTCAAAACAACATTGGCATGGAAATATTTTGTGTTTCTGTCACCACCAACAAGCCACTTACACCTTGATTTCTCAAACCAGATCAATTCTTCTTACAAGGCTATTTTTTGATACATGTCCCACAGCTGTTTTTCAATCTTATAGAGCCCATTTTGGAACCCCTCTCTACTTCTGGCTCAATCAATTCCCTCCAGTCTTCAGATGATCTCTCTCTTCTTTTTAACAACATTCCCAACCACTCGATCATTCCACTCTGAGGCATTTTTAGCAAACTGAGCTTGACCTTGGAGCTAATTCCTTCCCTACCAAGCTTCTTTAACCATATCGCTGAACCCCTCTTCAATACACCATGCCGCTTGATATAGGAACTTACTTCCCCTATTCTTGGATGAGTTAGAGAATCGGTCGGTAACAATAATAATCCGATGATCAGACTTGAACCTGAGATTGTGGTATGCTTTGGCTTGAGGATTAAGAATATCCCAGTTAAAGTTACAAAATACCTTGTCCAGCCTCTCCTTGACTCCAGTTTTTTCCTAAGTAAATCTATCCCCCATGAAAGGCACTTCAATAAGAATACAATAATCAATGCAGTTCTAAAATTCATGCATAGAGGTATGAATAGGAGCAGCCCCACCTTCTTTATCATTTGGAGAAAGAATTGCATTAAAGTCTCTTAAGACCAGCCAAGGTATGGTCACCGTTTGGTGAATGGTATGCAGAGACAACCACAGATCCCTTCTCTTCAAGACATTAGTATCCCTATAAACAAAAGTCACAAACATAGGATCCATATTTATCCTATCAAAAATTTTGCATTGAATTAATTATGTGTTTGAAGTTATATATTTAAGATGAAAATCCCAGTTATTCCATAGCACCCAAATACCTCTTACGTAGCCCGTGGCTTCAATTCTCAACTAATCATTAAACCCCAATTTCCTAACTAGCTTATTGGCTCTATTTCCACTGATCCTAGGCTCCATTAAACACATCACATTGGTTCCATATTTGCTGGCCACATCCTTCATAATTCGAGGGAACTCACTACTGCCCGCCCCACGACAATTCCAAGATGAAATAATCATTAAAAAATGCTATAAGAGCCAAAAGAGAATATAAAACTTACTTGTCCGGTGGCTTACCACCCATCATGACAACAACTTCAAGTTGAGAAACGAAATGCACCTCAGAGCTCAACTCTTGAAGATCTTACTTAAAGTTGGAATCATGAGAAGGAACCAGTTGCATGTTCAGAGGTTCTAAAGAGCAGTTGGTTTCCTGTATCACAGCCTCCCTTGCAGATAATGACATGCTGGGGGTGATTCCATTTCCACATTGCTCATAGTTAAAATTAGAGGTAGATGCATGGGTATTTGAAGGTAGCCCACATTTAGAATCAATATCAAGATGAGGCCCACAGCTCTGCATATTTCCTGTAACTAAGATATGGGCCCTTTGAGATGCACCCTTTTTTTTGGACTTAGGCAAACTTAAATTAGATGCAGCCGAAAGGCCTAAACCCGCAGCATTAGCCTCCACCTTGTCATCAATATTCATGGGCTCTAATGCATTGCTTTGCTTTTTCACTACAGCCCACTTCTTAGACCCCACGTGAATACCCCTCTTAGAAAAGGTTTGACCATCACACCCAAGCTTCTTCATATGCCGATCTAGTCTAAAACCATCCTTTACAATTCGCACATCACCGCCTGACATAGCTTCACCATTCTCTGGTCCAGAGTTCAAATTCGACTCGGATTGCTCATCAACAAGTAGATCCGTACATGCTAGAACATCAAATCTGGATTTAGAGGCTATATCAACCGCCATACCCTTTGTATACTCTGAATGGGATCTGTCACCAAATCCGACCTTACTCTCTAGTTTCCTTGGAAAACGCAATTTAGCAGGCTACGCGTGAGCATCCACGGCCCAAACTGATGCTGCCTAGATGGGAGAGGAATTTCCGACGACGACGCTGGAGACATTGCTGGCTTCAAGTTCGAGTGACCTTCCGACAGCATACCATCGGGATTTACCTTCAAAAAGCACATCTCTTTTCTGTGTCCATACTTCCCACAAGTAAAACAAATAAGACCCAATCCTTCGTATTCTATATTGAGAAAGCCTGAAGCAGAGATGATTCTAGGAATCAATTTTTTCTACAAATCTACTTCAACACAAATTCTGGCATAACGTCCTCTGTGGATAATAGCTTCGTTGTCATCCAGATTTTCAATAGTATTTATATCTACCTTAAGAGTTTTCCCAACCAAATCCCCTAATCTCCACAAACATTCCTTATTGTAACAGAGCAACGGAACATTAGTAATTCTAATCAAGGTAGCCACTCTTCCAAGTGGGTTATGAAATGGATCAAAATGGGGAGACCACCTCTGCACTAGGATCGAGTGTTGTGATATCATCCATGGACCACCGAAGAGGATTTTTTTGTAGTGAAGTTCCCATTGAGCAAGATCGTTGAATTTCACAACAAAGTAATTATTTGGAACATTTATTAAATCAAATCCACTGGTCTACCATATTTTGAACAGATGCTCTTTTAGTCTGAAGAAATTAATTTTATATTGTACCTTTCTATGAATAAAATATACACACATTTTTAATATTCAGACTCTTACATTATATGGTATCAGAGCAAGGTTTTATTTGATTTTCTTTCTAGTCCGTTTAGTTTGTGTCCATTGTGAGACTTCATGGGTTTTTCAGATATGCGGCCTTCCGCACTCCGACGGCCACCACGCGCCGCCTCACCAACAATCTACAATTATTTTTTAGATGATTACAATTTCGGGAAAGCAGAAAAATAGTTGACAAACTTTTTCTACGTATGATCAACTCAACATTATATTTTCATAGAAAAGTGAGTGAACCATACAAAACGTGTGTGGAGGTTTCTTGGTCCATCCTCTTTTATTTTTCAAGCGTCTTTTCAATTTGACGGATAACTTTTCCACATTAGAAAAATAAAAGTTGCCTCATCTCATAGTATTTTCACCTTAAAAAATGAAAACATAATATATAAATATATATATATAATTTTTTTTCTTTTCAACTAAAAATATTAAAAATAATAACATAAATAATTTTTTAAAAAATAGGATTGAATACAAATATATCGGAAATTTTAAGTAGCTCATCATTAATAGCATTTTTTTTCTTCTGGCCAAATATAATGATTTCTTTCTTGTAAATGCTTCATTCATAATTCATTTGCTTTTCTGGCAGAGATAACTATTATAGGTATAACTAAAAACAAAATAGTATTCAATACAGATATATCGGAAATTTTGAATCTCCGGAAAATTAAATGAAAATTTACATCTTCTATCAATATATGATAGATACCACCAATTGATTAAGACACAAGAAGAATCATGGAATTTTCTTATCCATCCCTCTCTTGCCAAATGCCTTTTCAATCAAATTTTCCACAAAAGAAAAGTAAAGGGAGAATTATATTTAGATCCCATGGAAGAAAAAAAAATGAAAAAATAGTCCCTATAGACTGCAAAATGAAAAAATAGTCCCATTAACAACTCCAGGAGGAGCCTGTATTGACAACTCCATGGGATCATTTTTTTATTTGGCAATCTATAGAGACTATTTCTTCATTTCTCCTCTTCTTTGGGACCTTAATATAATTCTCCCAAAAGTAAAAGATTCCTCAACGTAATGTTTACTTCGAATAAAACAAACTTTTTTCTACCATTTCAAAGTCTTCACATTTTTTAAGTCTTCTTTTTTATTTGTCATCAAATGATCAGTGACTATGAACATCAAATTTTTTTTTCATAGCAAAACACTTGATCTCCCTCGGTTTTGCTAAAATTATAAAAAAAATTATTCCATTAAATTTAACCAATTTTTTAACATTTGTTAATAATATTTTAGTAAACATTCTATAAAATAATTTTGATTAATTGAAGTTTTTGTTAAAAGAGTACAAATGATTATTTATTCTCATAAACTAATTATCTACTCCAAAGGAACTATACACAACGCTTGCGGAGGTTTCTTGTTCCATCCTCTTTTATTTCCCAAAGGTCCTTTCAATTTAACAGAAAACTATTCCACATTAGAAAAATAAAATTTGCCTCATCCATACAAAAATGAAAACATTACACACACACACACACACACTTACATATATAATTTTTTCTTTTCTACTAAAATTTTTAAAAATAATGACAAGTAATTTTTTATAACAAACTTCATGTGAGTTGAATCTCAATGGCTCATCAAAGTAAGAATTGAACTTATAACTTTGTGGCCAAATATTAAAAACCCTATAAAGTACAACACGCATAAAGAAAAACTCTTTGAATGCAAGACAAATGTAAGGTGAAGTCATATATATATAGTTACTATTATTGAAGTGATAATTATAAAAGAACCAAATAAATGACTAGTCAAAACTATTGAGTCCAAGGCAACGTTTCAAAGTGAAGATGATAATGGGAATTGCTTGCTATTCTTGCGTGGAATTTTTGTATAATAGAGATGTGAAATATCTTTCTTGTATAGGTGTGTAGGGCTTGTTTGATTCTATTTTATGTTTTTTGTTCTTAAAAATAGTTTTATAAAACAGTTTTTGAAAGTAAGTTTCAAAAATAAAAAAGCAAAAAATATTTGTTTGGATAAATGTTTAAAAAATATGTTTTTGATGTGATGTGGCAGTGCGGTCACTGGTGGTGATGTGGCAACAATCGTCACTGGTAGTGTAGTGTCGATAATAGATAAGTGACAATCTCAAAAAATAAAAAAACAAAAACAAAAAAATAATTAAAATTTTTTTTTATAATTTTTAAAAACAACCTTTTGTTTTTTTGTTTTTAAAAATAATTTTTTGAAAACAATTTATCAAACAGGTTTTATTGTTTTATTGTTTTTAAAAACCATTAAAAAAAATCAAACAGCCCCATAATCTCTTATTTGTTTTTCTTTCTTTTTTTTTCTTCTGGCCAAATATAATTTCTTACTAGTAAATGCTTCTTTCATAATAGTAAGCAACTCCCTTTATCATCCTCACTTTGAAAAGTTGTCTTGGACCCAATAGTTTTATCTGAGCATTCCCATTATCATCCCCAGTATTTTCACCTTTAAAAAATTGAAAACATGTTATACATATGATTTTTTCCAACTAAAGTTACCATGGTTACTTTTTGCTAAGTATTCATATTATTCATCTGACGAACTATCACCCCAAATTTACCATGGTTACTTTTTGCTAAGTATAATTACTTTTCTTTCCCCATAGTTACTTTTTAGTTTTTACTGTCTACAATTATTTTTTATCACAAAAAAAAACTATAGTTTTTTTAACTTTAATCATTCCCTTCCAATCATGATTAGTTTTACTAACCTTAGTTATCGTTGCCTTTGGTCAAGTCAACCTTAATTTCCTTACAAAGATCAATCTCCTTTTACCATGATAAATTTCTAACTACCCTAATTAATTCCTTAAATAGAAGACCTTAACATTTAATTATGGTAATTTTTCATCGTTGTGCATGTTATCATTTTCTGTCATATTGGGTCTACTATTATGCTCCCAGTTTATTTGGGCTTGAGGCAACAACATACTTGAAACCCGGCCCAGAGGATCATTCTTCATATCTAATCTAAACAAACTCCTAAAGTCTTTTTTTTTTCTTTTTGGCCAGTATAATAAACTCCTAAAGTGAGACCATATTCTGGTGCCACTATCATTGATCAGCCCCCCGATTTAGTTATATAATTTTTTGGGCGCAATGCCCAATAAGCTTTGTCTCAAAAAAAATTTAAGATCTAGCCATTACAATAAGTCGGCTGGATCTTTTTTTTTTTTTTTAAGTTTTTCTTAAATTCAGAGATGCATGCACCATCTAATGGCTGGAAATTATAAGCAAAACATTATTCAAAAAATTTATAAGCAAAATTGAAGATACAATCTCCCACATAGTAGAAAACTTATCCGGGTGCTAGATTACAAGAACATTCATTCTTTTGCTACTTACTCCGGTCTTTAATACAAAATTCAATTGAGTTTTTTTAGAGAGATTAGAAAAGTTAAATATTTTTTTTTTACAACAGACGGAGAGATTAACTATCTTTGATTAGAGGCCATAATCGGTGCTAGCTCGTCTAAGGCTTGGTAAATCATGTGCAATCCTAGCATGATGCACAAGCTCTCTTTTGCTAGAAAATCCGTTGCCATATTAGCCTGCCTGTTGATGTATTGTACATCTACAATCCAATCACGCTTCAACATCTCCTGAGCTTCCTCAACAATATTCCAATCAGCATGCGTTTCATGCCCACCATCCACAATAAGGCAAATAGCTTCTATGGAATCTTATTTCAATATAATATTTCGACTCCCTGAATCCCTTGCAACCCTCAGGCCGTGTAAACAACCCCAACGTTCAACCATCAAGGCGTCACCATCGGTGATCCTGCACATGAATCCACGAAGCAATCACCCGTTCTCATCGCACATCACTCCACCACAAGCACTGCTACAAGTAATATGTGAGAAAACCCCATTTACATTGACTTTGGAAAGCTAAATAAATTAATTTAAAGTATTTATATTTATTTATTTTCTTCAAATTAATTTGTTTGACTTATAAGCTGATATATAATTTAATGATACACAATATATGCTATAATTAAATAATTTATTTAATTTCATTAATCTTTAAAATTAGTCAATTGGTCATCTTATATTAAAGACCAGAGAAAGTATAATTTAATGATTAGATCTTATCCATTGATAAAAATTTTAAATCTGTTGAACAAAACATCCAAACGATATCATGAAGTAATCATCAAAATAGAACCTAATAGTACCTGATCAACAAAGTTTTGAAGTTTTAACATCTCATTAAAAAAATTCTTTAGTCCTTTTAGATCCTTTTAATCTTAACAAATAAAATGCTGTGAGTCAAGAAGAATATATTAAACCGAAGAACTAGAATATTAGCTCTTGAGTTGAAACTACCGATCGAAATATTTAAAATTTTTGGAAAACTTTTTATCATCAGGTAAAAGTTCATGTATTGCCTTCCACAATATGTGATATCTTTAACCTTTAAAATTTTCATTTTATTATTTAAAATTCTTTCTTTCATAAAAAATTCTTTAGTGCTGTTATAAGAAAACATATAAAATTTTATAACGTTTTTGTCCATATCATATATAAGTGCTTATCATTGGCGTATAATGTTTCAAATGTATAGAGTTGATATAGTTTTTTTATACACATTGTTGTAGCAACGCTAAAATTTGAGCCTAATGATAACTTGTTGCAATTGCTCCAATTCATTAGGTTTACTTAGCTGCAACAAAAGCGGCAAAATTTGCCAAGTTTGATATATTAGGGCAACAGTTGCATAAGACCATCACTCTTGCACATTTTGTATTTGATATTCATGTTTTGCAAGAGTTACCTAATTTTCAAATTTTACCTCCAATGGGTTACTTGAAATTGTTTATATGTTTAACATCAAATCAAGTTGGCTTTAAAATGTCTCAGTAGCACCCATCTATTTTTTTCATGTTTGGTATCAGACCTAGTATCAGATTTAGTGGATCAGAGTGCCAATGATATAAGAGGCACTAGTCTTGATTATAATACTCTGCCCTAATAGTTAGGAGCACAAAATCTACATCACTAAGTAAAATTTCTTGTATTGCCTTCCGCTGTATATAATATCTTTAACCTTCAAATTTTTCATTTCATCGTTCAAAATTCTTTCTTTCATAAAATAATTATTTGATGCTGCTGTAAAAAAATATATAATTTTGAAAATAAGATTTTATGTTGTCCTTATCGATGTGATATATAAGTGTTTCTAATTGGCCTATAATGTTTTAAATATTTATAGTTGAGATAGTTTCTTTGTACATATTGTTGCATCAACGCTGAAACCCGATGATTACTTATTGCAATTGCCTCAATTCATATTATGCTTACTTGATATATCAAAGCAACAGTTGCGTTTTCACAAAGACCATTACCACCGCACATTCTGTCTTTAATACCAGTGTGCTACTTGAAATTGTTTATATGTTTACAATCAACTCAAGCTGGATTTAAAATTTGAAGTCCTACAAAGCATGGTTAATTTAATCTAAATTGTAGTCACTGCAAGAAAATCTAAATTGTAGAAATTTAAAATACTTTGTAACATAATAGTAGATGACTAGGATTACACTAAAGGATTATGTGAAATGTTCCTAAGAGCCTCACTTTAAGATTAACAGCTTGTTGGGAATTTAGTGGCAGTGAAAAATCTAAAGTTTTTAGTCAATAATTTTAAAAGTGCTGCATAAACAAAAGTTTTTCATATGCTGGCTTGTTGCTATTGGTTGCTAGTAACAAATATTTGACCGCATATAAAAACAGACTACTTCTGGTCCTAAATAGAAGATATAGCTGTATTTTTTTGGAGAGATAAAGAAAGCTAAATAAGTTACTTAATCATATCATATGTTGTGTATCCTTAGATTATATGTCAATTTATAAGTTAGGTAAAATAGTTTGGACAGAAAATAACAAATATAAATTCTTTAAAATAATTTAATTATTTTTCTTAATCACTCTAAAAAAGTCAACTTTATCTTATATTTAGGACCAGAGGTGTATAAACTAGAAACTGTTGCATACTTTTATGGCAACAATTTAAAAATGTTTCCTACTATAATAAGTAAAATAAATAAATAATGTTGCCATTAAATTTTCATTTTTGCAACATTTAAGAAACGTTTCCTATTTTTTATATACATTAATTCAATTTTTTATATACTTTTATTTATTTGATAAATTCAACAATTAGTTTAAAAATTATCTATATATATGAAGTTTTTTTTCTTTTCATTAACATAATAGTGGTGTTGGAAAAAAGGTTAGAGTCACCTACTCTTCCTTTCAAAATTTAGCATGGAAGGAGAAAGCATAATTAATTAATTATATAATTTTAAATGATTATTAAGGGCCAAAGAGGTCTTTTTACTAAAAGTTCGAAAAAAAAAATTGTCAATGAAAAAGAATTAAATTAAACTTAGCATTTACAAAAAACAAAGCAGGACCACTTGCACTTCTCCCGGGTTTTGGACCTGAACTACCTATTATGATTGACTTCTTCGAATTGCAATTTTGTTCGCTTGGTTAAATGATTCTTGAATCTATTAAGAGCATTTGTTGTCAAGAGTGCATACATTATCAAAGTTTTTGTCAGACTACTCTGATGCCTTTATGCGCAATCTTAATGAAGCATTTATTCAGATTATAATAATTTAATTGGTAATATGTAGTATTGAATGGGTATTGAGAAAAAATTAATAAATTATGTTTTTTTTATATGATCATCCGGTATTCGGTTCGGAGTTCATGGCTTGCTCTCTCAACACAAGTGTTTCTTCTCAGACTCAAACTCGAGACTCAGAGGGATCTAGCGGGGCCTTACACCACTAGACCAACTTTACGTTGGTAATTAATAAATAATCTTAGTAAACATTTTATAGGGACATGGGCCACCATAAATGAGAATTACATGTTTAAGGTATCACTGTTGAGGAAGCAGACCAACCTAATATTGTCAAATAACTATATTTATTTCATGCATGCCCTTTCTTGCCATGTAATTCGCATTTATTCTGCAGCAGAAAAGAATAACCCAAATAAGATTCATACCTAATAAGCCTGCTGGGATAAAGCATATATATGACTTCTCTTTCAACTAATACTTGGTCGCTAATCACTTCTGCTACTTCATATATTCAAAATATTTTAGGTGCATGGTAGCCCTATGTGACATTCATCTTTTTGGAAATAAATGTTCAGATATAAAGCAAGTTTTTAGATAATGGCCTCTGTTATTGCAAACTGATCTATCCCCTCATATGTCCTGTTCCAATATCTGTCTTGTCCTTCACTAAAGAAATGCAATAGTTAAAATAGCTTTCTTTACCACATATCTAAATTTGCATATGAAAGGCTGGTTTATATTCTACGAGGTGATCCTCCAACCAGAATTTAACATTGACCAGACCAATGTGGTCTAGGTTATGCTTTAATCTGATCATATTTGCCTATATTACTTTGTCCTTTCCAATATATACCATCATAAAATTTTCCCTGCCAACTGCAGCTGATGCAATTTTTTATTTGTATAGATGGTCATTCAAAAAATCTGAATGACTTTTTTCGTGCAACATAATTATTGCATAGTTGGTCAGCTACCTTTTATATTTGCGGACTTCATATGTAGCCTGCCTTCAAAAAGTTAGAAGCATACAGGTTTGAAACATAGTTGACTGAAAAACCTAAGCCCTATTTTAAACTCATGCTTTTTAACTCGGCTAAATGGTTTCTTCATGTTTCCCCTGCTGTCGGTGACCAAGTGAAAGTCCAACTAAAAGACAAGTTAAACAACTAAAATACAATTGTATAATGAAAGTCCACATGAAGATGTGGCATCAATGACCAAGTTAAACCTTTTTTTTTGAGATACAAAGGCAAGCAAAGCTTGAAAGTTACAAGATCAAGGGCTAGACCCCAAAGATTGTTCATGTGGCAGCAAACCACGTTCTAACGCAAAAAGACTGATACATTCCACAGGCGGTGAGCGTAATTCGGCATAACTCTGGGTGCTATAGTGAACTGATCGTGCAAGGTAATCTGCACAGCAAGTATTCTCCCTATGTGTATGGAAAATCTTCAAGTCCCAGTTTGCGTAAATAAGGGATTTGGTATCAAAGATGACGTCGTGCAAAGGGTGGTCAATCTCACAATGTGTTGACAGTAAGTGGACGGCCTGTAGTGAGTCAGTGAATAGTCTGATTTTCTTGAAACCCAACTGCTTACAAAGGTGGAGTCCTCGCTGGATTGCGTGGATTTCCGCAGCAGTTGGGAAAGAGAGTCCTAACTTCTGTTGAAATCCACGTACACAGTTACCTTGGTGGTTGCGGATGACTCCTCCACAGGCTGATAGACCATCGCTAGCAGTCGAACCATCTACGTCAATTCTAATATAACCCTCTTCCAGGGGAAGCTAGTTAAGAAGACCTCTCTCTGGAACTTGAAAGATCTGGTGATGGAAGCGTCCGGTCTCCACCGATTCCGAAAGATGAAAGATGCATTTGTGAACAAGCTCCTTTGGTTTATCAGCTTTACCTTCAAATGCTTGACAGCATCGGTTCTTCCAGAGAAGCCAGCATGTGGTACTAAATACTTTTTGCCATGACCATCTAGCCATTCTCTTGTTTCCAGGGGAATGCTGTGAATTTCATGTGAGCCAATCCTGCAAATTACCAGAAGCAAACATAGTAGAATATAAATGGTTAGTTAAAGAAAACCACACTCTCTGGGCCTGCTTACAGTCTCTCAGAACATGAAGGATGGTTTCTATACTCTCACACTGAAAGGGGCAAGTGTTTAGGGCACTCAGGTTGTATCTCGCTCTAATCTCATTTGTCAGGAGTTTCTCATGGAAAACCTACCACATAAAGAGTTTGACTCTTTCAGGAACACCCCAGTGCCAAAGTTGCCGCCAGGGAGGTTCATGAGTGAGGGATTGCTGATGGTAGATACCTTCGTAGGCAGATTTCACGCTGAAGATACCATCGGGAGCATTGCGCCAACAAATAATGTCATCTATAGTGCCCGTGGGAGGGGGGAGCATCATGATTTTATCCACCACCCAATTAGGAAGGAAAGCCTCCCATTGGGCTCTGTCCCAGTGACCAGAAGGGGAAGTGAAGGAGCAAACCGGAGCTTCCATATCAACGAGGTGCAAATTCCTATCTATGAAAAATTTTAGAGGCTTATCAAGAGGGGCCTAGCAATCCTGCCATGCATGCGTGTTTCTTCCAATTCTGAGCTTCTTGCCAAGGACGCTTTGGAAATCCTCCCAAACCGCAACGATTCCACTCCACACGGCCGATTGGCTACGCCACTTTTGCACATGAGGAATTAAGGATAAGCCACAGGAGTATTTAGCATGAAGGCACTTGACCCACAAAGCTTCCGGTTTTGTGACAAGATTCCAACACAATTTCATGAGTAAAGCTTTGTTTTGGCAGCGGTCCTTTATCCCCAATCCACCTTCATGCTTCCTCCTTTTGAGAATGTCCCAAGCTACCAGATGCATTTTCCTGGATTCGTCATGCTGATTCCAAAAAAAGTCTCTGCTTAATTTCTCAATTGTTGAAAGGACTCCTTTCAGAACCAAAGTTGATTGCATCTGATATTGAGGAATGGCAGATAGGACCGACTTGATGAGCACCGTCTAGCCAGCTATGCTCAGAAATTTGCCTTTCCAGCTGGACAACTTTGATCTAACCTTTTGGAGAAGCGGGGCAAAGGTCATTTTGACCATACGTTTATGAAGGAAGGGAACTCCCAAATATTTCCCAAGATCGGCAGTGAGCCCAACCCCCACAATCTGACTCATCTCAAATGCTCTATTAAAGTGAACATTCTTGGACACAAACATTTTAGACTTACTCAGGTTAATCTTGTGTCCGGAGACCCTACAAAATAATTCCATAACATTTCTAATCTCCTCCATTTGGTCATTCGAGGCTTCACCAAAAAGAAGGAGGTCATCAGCGAAGAAAAGATGGGATATACAGGGCCCAGAGGTGCTCATTTGAAGGGGTCTCCAGTTTCCTATATCAACCTCTTGATGGATGAGCTGGCCGAGAAGCTCTATACATAGGATAAAAAGGTATGGACTCAGAGGATCACCCTGCCTCACCCCTCTTGAAGGAGTAAAGGGATCCGACGGAATCCCATTCTAGATAATGCTCATGGAGGCAGAGGATACACAGCTCATAATTAACTTGATGAAGTCCCCACGCAAACCAAGGCTGTGAAGGGTGAATTCTAAGAAACACCAGTCTAGCCTATCGAAAGCCTTTTCCATGTCAAATTTCACCGCTATAAAGCCTTTTTTCCCTCTCTTATTCCTCATGGTATGAATAGCCTCCTGAGCAATGATGATATTGTCCACGCCTTGCCTCCCGGCGATGAAGCTGCATTGGTTTTCAGCGACAAGATAGTCCATGACACCTTTGAAACGGTTGGCAATAACCTTGCTGACAATTTTGTAGCTCACGTTGCAAAGAGAGATGGGTCTAAAATCTTTAAAGGAGACCGGATCGTCAACCTTGAGAATAAGGACAATGTTAGTATAGTTAATTGTTTTCACCTCATCCGGGTTGTCGAAAATCCTAATGACCAGGTCACAAATCTTCTGCCCAATCAAATCCCACTGAGTTTGGAAGAAGTGGGGATTCAAACCATCAGGACCCGGAGCTTTGAAGGCCCCTATCTCAAAAGCCGCATTCTTGATCTCGACCGGGGAAACCCGCTTGGGAAGAAGATCAAGTTGATGATCATTCATAGGAGGGAAACGAGCCATCCAAGGGGAGAAGGGAGAGGAGACGTTGTCGGCCGAATAAAGATTTTGGAAATGCTCAAGAGCCATATCTCTCAAATGATTCCCCTCGGAGACCCAGTTACCATCATCGTCTTGAAGAGCCCCAATAGTACCCCGTTTCCTCCTTGACACCACATTGGCGTGGAAGTATTTCGTATTTCTGTCTCCTACACTGAGCCATTTGCAACTAGATTTCTAAAACCAGATTAGCTCTTCTTGCAGAGCCATTTTTTGGTACATGTCCCAAAGCTTCTTTTCAATCCTGTGGAGACCATTCCTGGAGCCCTCACTGATCCTGGCACGGTCAATACCTTCCAATCTACGGAGAATTTCTCTCTTCTTCTTTGCAACGTTACCCACCACTTTATCGTTCCAAATCAATGCATCTTTAGCAAATTGGGATTTGCCATGAAGCCAATCCTTCCCCTGTCAAGCATCTTTAACCACATCACTGAAACCATCTTCAATGCACCACGTAGCTTGGTAGAGTAATTTCTTTGCCCTGTTACTACCGGCACTATGCATATGGTCCGCAACAACAACAACCCGATGGTCAGACTTAAACCTAAGGAGGTGAAGAGATTTGGAGTGGGGGTTGTGGATTTCCCACTCAAAATTATAAAAAACCCAATCAAGTCTCTCTTTATCCCCAGATTTTTCCCAAGTGAATCTGTCACCCTCAAAAGGCACCTCAATGAGGTTACAGCGATTAATGCAGGATTGAAAATCCATCATAGAGTTATGAATAGGACTAGCCCCACCCTCTTTATCACTAGAGGAAAGGTAAGCATTGAAATCACCCAAGACCAGCCAGGGGAGAGACACCGTTTAATAAATGGCATGCAAAGCCGACCACAGATCCCTTCTCTTTAGCACACTGGTATCCCCATAGACAAAAGTCACAAACATAGGACTCAAATTGTTTTTGTCACAGATTTTGCAGTGGATCAATTGGGTGCTAGAAGCAATATATTCAAGATGAACCTCCCAGTTATTCCAAAGCACCCATATACCCCCAGCGTAGCCGGTTGCTTCGATACGCAACCAGTCATTAAACCCCAGCCTCCTCACCACATTATCTACTCTATTCCCATTAACTCTGGGCTCCACAAGACACATAACATTGATGCCATATTTATTAACCACATCTTTCAACACTCTAGGAAAAGAACTACCACCCGCCCCACGACAATTCCAAGATGAGATAATCATAGACACAAGAAGGAAAAGGAGAAAGGCACAAAACACTTACTTGTCTGGTGGTTTGTCTTTCCATTAGAACAACAACTTTGAGCTGGGATACAGAGCGCAACTCGGACCCATGATCAAGCAATTCCTGATTTGGATTTGAGTGATTTAGAGGAACCAAAGACATGTTCACAGCCTCCAAAGAATTGTTCTCCTCAAGCTTCTCGGACTCACTGGGAATTACCACCGAAATTGGAATGGGTTCAACTCCATGGTGATCATATTTATTTGGAGTTGAGGATTGATTTATAACACTTAAAGCACAAGAGGGATCAGATCAGCCCACTTCTTTACCAGTGTGCGTGGGTTGCTGCGTAAGGGTAGGTGCTTGGAGTTGGGGCCCAATATTATGCAAGCTTCCTCTAACCAAGTTGTGGGTCCTTTGCTTGGTTCCCTTCTTGGGCTTCAAAGTGGGAGATGCCGGCGGAACAATTGGGCTTAAATTTGAGTCCAATTCCTTACCCTTCTCGCCAATTGAGGTGGTGGATTTGTCTTTCAAAACGGTTTTTCTTTTGGTCCAATTCCGTCTCCCCACGTGGACCCCCTTGCTTTTTGAATGTTGACCAAAGCTGTTCCTATTTCCTTTTCGTAGCTCGTCTTCGGCCGTGAAAAACGCAGGGGCTCTTTGATCCGGTTAAACTTTGAAACATAAGTTAAACAAACTGAAGGTGTTAAACAGTCGAGGAATTACAGAGAAGGCGAAGTAATGTAGTAACCATTAAAACATGCCTTGACAAAGTGTAAACTTAATCTAATTTTAGTTTGGACTAAATGAGGCTCAGTTGGGATCATCTTCATCACCATTCACGTGTCTCTGTATGTTGCATGGTGGCCTTTTCTTAAAAAAACAAAATTAGTATACTGAGATATGATTTCATTGGGTTGTGCCGTTATTTATTGGTTTAGTATCCCTTTTGTAATTGTGGTAAGACCACTTTGTGCTTTATCTTATCACTGTAAGGAACTTCATGGGGATTCAATGCAAAGGGATAATATTTTCGCATAATCTTAACTTGTTTAGTCGAGATTACTCATCTTGTGCCATATGTGGCTTCTATAATAAAAGGTGAAATGATGCAAATCCATATTGAGATTAGAAACCGAAGGCAAGCATCAAACGTGAGTTAATGAATTGATAGAAACAACATGGTAGAGGAATTACTGAGATAGCGAAGCATAATCTTAAACTAACAATTTCAGCTGAAATACCATGGTAGAGGAATTACTTAAATAACAAGGTACAGACACGTGAAAGTAAAATTAACGATGGCAGACCATGACAGTACATAAAGTAAGAACTTGATTTCCTACAAGTGGGAGCTGAGCCAAAATAAAACATCCATGGACACCTTGTAGAAAAAACCAATTACATGGGTTTATCATCATCTCCAACCATGAACCCCAGCTGCATGCTCAATGCAGAAGCATTTGGCAAAGTATATAGCTAGGATGTTAGTGTGTTATGTTGGGTTTTGTTATTATCTAATGGTTAATATCCTTTCTTAACATGGGGTAGGAAAAAGGTGTGCATTTTCTGATACTTACCTGTGACAAATCCTAATTTTATTATGTATTTTTATACTTTATTTTAGGATTTTTTTTCATACTTATAGAGCTTAAAATGCATTCTTTGTGATTAAAATGACATTAAGAGTAAATATATTAAATTGGGACTAAAAAGAGTAAAATTGTCAAAATAATTTTAATTACTCTTAACCATTGATTTTTCTCAGAATATTTGATGATGGCTAAATTGTTTTCAATTAAAAATATTTGAAAATTTGGATTAAAACTGAAAATTGCAGTTTTGGGCTTGAATTTTAGAAATACTAGATTGGTACTATGAAATTTGAAAATGCCAATTTGGTCTTGGCAAAACAAAGCCGCCGGCGAGCTCTACCATTCCAGATTAGAAGCTGCGGCAAGCTAAAAGTTAGAACCGGGGAGAGGCTGTGACTGGGGGAGAGGAGGAAAGCTACCGTAAGAGAGGAGCTGAGAGTTTCATCTTCTTCACCGTCTTCGGCCACACTTCCTCAATCTCCGGTGATCTTCCATCTCACCGCAGAAGACAGAAACTCACCTTGAGGAGCTGAGAGAGGAGGAAGCTCCGCAATTGTTGGCCACACCATTCATCTCCGAACCTTCTCCTTCCTTCACTTTCACCGCCATTCTGCAACCTCAGTGCCGCCGAGAACCTTGCTGGCACTTCACTCACCATCATATCTTTTGTCCTCCATTTTCCAGCACCGACAGAGAGAGAGCTGAGGCCGAAAGCTGAGCAAGGAAGAGAACAGGTGGAGTCGAACCAGAGGAGTGAGCAGCGATCTTCAACCTTTCAACACCATCCCAGTCACCATTCCCGTCCTCACCACCGTCTCACTACAGCATCTCCACCGCCAGCGACTTGCTGCCACTTCACTGCTTTTACCGTTGGCAACATCTTCCATTCAGACTTGGCTTTCTCTGTTCTGCTTCTGGAAATATTTCAGCCAAAAGTTAAATTGGTTTAAGTGCTAATTAGTTACTCTAATCAGTGCTTTATATGGCTGTGTTGGTTTCTGGAAAATTTGCTATTACTGTGATAATTAGCTTCACAAATTGCAGTGGCTAAAGTTCTCAATTCCTAGAGCAATGCGTTGAGTCTTGATGCTATAAAAGGGGAGTTTTATTTTACTTTATTAGCTTAACTATATATTTATGATTTATTTGGTTTAAGGAGTTGTAATTTGTAGTTAAGATTAATATATTTGGTTTAATCTTTGTTTGAACCAATTTGTGATTTAAAATAGTTTATATTGAACATTGTGCTTATCGATATATGTGGTTCCATATATGTTTCATTGTAAGTCTCTTAATTCTCTATTATCTTGCATGGTATTGTTTGGATATTGAGTTGATTTTGGATTACTTTAAAACCAATTGCATCAATTAATTCGCAATCACATACTAAGAGTGCTTCATAGCATCTCTAGAGTAGGGGTTTCTCTCTTTTGATGCTAGACTCATCAGTTGATGGGGTTTGGTATTTTACAAAACTTAGTGGTTTAATAAATTGCATTCAAAGTGGTTTCTAATAGTGTTTTAAGAAGTGATTATTTTCTAGGTTTAGGAATAATCATTGATTAATGCATTTGACTCAACGGTGTTTGAGGTTTGGTATTTTGATGGATTTTGATTGCAATTGCTAGTGTTTTGTATTGAGTTTCGGTTAGAGGAATTAAGTTTTGTCCGGTGTGGGAGATTTAATTCACCTAACTCAAGCTAACTCAAATAGTCTTTTGAGCATTTTTGTCAAACTAGCACACTCCCATTATCTTTTGAAGCAAATGATAGATGAAATTCATTGTTTTAGGAGGCTTAATCATATCTTTCAAAAGCAATCTCCATTCCATTCCACTTTTATTCCAAAAATCCCAAAAAGATCTATTTTAATTGCATTCAATTCATAGTTTTAAAAATCAATCAATCATGTTTATCCTTGTCAATTTTGCATTGTAATTACTTAGTTTACTAGGAATTAGTTTCATAATCGGCTCCTCAAAGTGAAACGACCCGAGTTGTGCACTATATTGTATTAATTTGGTTTTATTTTTGATAACCCCGAAGCGACTAAAGGGCTTATTTCAACCTGCATCTTCAAGGTCATTTAATGAATAGGCATATTATTTTATCTTTTTTTTTAAATCACTCAGCATATTGATAGGATATTAACCATGTTGACTCATAATCAAAATATTCATAACTTTTTTGCAGGATGGATATCAAAGATTCCTTAAACATATTATATTTGCCTTTCCTTTTGTCCAAGATCTCCAACCTGGCAAATATTTCTATAAAAAGGTATGATGAGACATCTCTTTCAAGTTCAAAAGTTTGTTTTCCTTGTGCATCCCGTCTGATCATTTGAAATCAATGAAGCATGCATCAGATTTTTTGTATCTTTTCATTATGCCTGAAGATGATTTTTTGATGTTATTGTGCTTAACTTTTCTGATTGCCTATACTGGTGTCTTTTCCAACCCTAGCAAGTGCAGGTCCTAAATGGATGATATTAGTCAATCCATCTATCATTGTTCTGCTTTCACCCTCTTATCTTGCTGGTATAAATGCTGATAATTTTTGTTTACTCTGGCTGCCTGTTTGGAGACTCTTTTTTCACATTAGCAGAAGCAGCTTCTTTAAAAATGAAAAAATTGAGATGACAGTTCATAAACCATAATTGAGTATATCAAGAAAAAAACATAAAACAACATGTATGGCTCAACATGAATGCTTTATATGATCCTCAGCGCCAAAAAAATACTGAACCTCCTATTTGAACAACATGTATCAGAAGTCAGAGGTTTACCAAAAATCTCTAATAGAACAAATTTGCATACATGAGACTGTAGGATGGAATGACAACACGGTCATATGTTGCAAATATTTAGCAAGTTACTGTTGTAGTAAACATGACAACTAATATAGAATAATAATATGCACCAGACTCATATTAAAGTTTTGACAACTAATATAATATTCACCTTTCAAGGTTTAAGTTCATGTTGTGAGTGATGATTCACATGACCTCGTATCCCTTCCTCTCCGATTTTGCAGACTTTGCATCCCTATAACTTGTCCATGTTGATACCAGGAATTTGTCCTATTGTGTGTCAATATATTAGTCCAAATAAAGTACTTAATAATGTACTTAAAGAGTTACCAGTATTTAAAAGATTTAGTATCAGCTTAGGTGGTCAATTCATCTACCCTTATAATCATAAAATTGGTTTAATTTAAAAAGTAACTTCATGCTGCAGGACATAGGCATAAGAAAACTGACATGTCATTAATTATCATGATGATTTTGGCTTCTGAGGTCAGCACCTGGGTATAATTCACGTACTTTTTGAACAACGCATGTGCCTAACTAAAAAATCAATGCATTCACAATCCATCCCTAAAAAGTTGTTAAACAGCCTCTTGCTTTTGAACTGCATTAGTTTACAATTTGCAATGGAAAGGCATCTTCAACGTTTGCTTAAGGGAAACTGTCATTGTAGCATGTTTTGGTGCCGGTTCGTTAAGTTACTTTTTTTCTTACCCCATGTTAAATTGTTCTGTTGTTACTAGTTGAGTACTATGTTTGTTATATATGTCTTTTTAGTTTGTAAACAATTTAGTGGAAACATAATTTTTGGTGTGAGTATTGCTCCCCGCGCGTTAATAATAGACATAGTGAAGATGATGAATCAATATCCAAAACTCTTGAAGTTGTACAAGAAATAAAAAATAAGAGCGATGTAGAAAAATGCATGGATGGTTATCATTTCAAATAAAAGACTACTTTTTAAAGTCAAACAAATTTCATATACTTTGGCATTAATTTTCAAGAGAAAGTTGGTAATATAATTATTATTTGCCATTGTAATAACACATTGTGAAACAAATCGCCTCTTTTAAGTTTGGATCATCCATGACAAGAGTTTTTTTCCCAAGAGTCATCATAATACAATAATTAGAGAGTTAAATACATGTCTTCTGTGACAGGAGACTAAATGCTAATTCAATATTGTATAAATGTAACGAATAAGTATATAACAAACCAAAACTAAATAAATATATGAATCCTATAAATATATAATTATGATAGAATAATACATAATACAAAATGGGGCAGCTCACACAACAAGCACAACTTGACCAAATTATTATACATTTCCTCAAAAATGATAGTGGTAGCTAGTTTTGCATCTGCTGGAAAGTCATACCAAATGGCTCGTTCACTCAACCCTTACAAAAGGTAGAAAGGGGTGAGATGCATGTGAATTTTCAAAATGACTTTCAAAGGCCATTATGAAAAACTTACCTTACCAATCCTACTTAATAAAATTGTTTGGGTTGACCGGAATAAAATTGTTTTCACGGGGCTGACAGAAATTTTTCCTTTGTTTATTTGATGGCTTCCTTTTATTTTTTTATTGGCTTTATTTTATTATCACATGAAAATTTAAAATTATGATGATGGTATTAGTGAGGACACAAGTTTGAAAAAGAAAGAGAGAGAGGGAATTGGTCAAAAAGTGTGGCAGTGAGAAGAAACATAGCGTGAAGCAAGACAAAGCAACAAAAAAACAGGGTTGAAACTGAAGCACTCAAGTAAACCCAAACAGGCTAACGTCCAAAAAAAGAAAATCTCAACATTGAGGTCACAGTCAAAAAAGAAAAGAATTTCTGTTTGGCTTCTATGATTATGGACAGTTCTACTCTGAGTATTAATTGCCTACACATGTTTGCTTATCAAAAAGGAGATGCAAGTGAATTTTCTAAATGGCATTCAAATTAAGGGCACTATGAAATTAAATTTGAAACACATGCATGATGGGAAACCCGCGCCTTTTTAAACCTTCCCTCCACCAGAAGGCTTCTCTTCCCCTCCGACTCCTCCCACCACCGTCACAGTCACTTTCCTCCGCCGTCGTTGGTTCCCTCAAGTTGGCTTCTCTCTATCATTCTCTTTCTTCTTGTAGGTACACAATCCAGCTAAACCATCCTCCTCTGCTACTGGACCTTTATCACTGCCTCCACCGCTTCTCCCGCCGGAAATAGCTCTGCCAATGCCTCTGATGACCTTCTCAAGAGGAAGATCCCTACCCTCATGTATATACTCTCTAACTCTCTATTTATTTATTTATTTGCTTTATTTTTCAGAAAGTTTTGATTTTTAGCTCTCTCTCTCTCTCTCTGTTTTTTTGCTTGGTTCCTAGATGAATGGTAATCTTTAGCTTGGAGATGAACTAATTTGTGCCTTTTCAGATTATTGTATCCAGACTGAATCATTTCAAAGTTAAAGCCTCCCATGAATTCTCTTTCTTCCTTCCACAACTTTGAATAGAGTGTCATTGCGTGTGCGTGAGTGAGTATAATTAATTTTTTGTCCTCTTCTTATCATTATAATAATGTATTTCCTCCTCTGTCTTCCATTTGAATCTTTTACCGTTACAGTAGTAACGGCATATAATACGTTACTTCAATTCCTCTCTGTGTTTTGTTAATGATATATGCCTCATTACTACTTAAACAGTGTCTTTACTTGAAGCTTTATAGTCATCTATCCAACTCCTCAAGCACAGTCAACATGCTTTAGATGATAACTAAATACAACGAGTAAGGTTTGTGTGTCTTTCACTATTTAAAAGCTGTGGATTAACAGTGCAGCATATGCAGGTTTAGAAGTCTCTGTTTATGCAGGTTTAGAAGTCTCTGTTCTAAACAAAAGAGGTAAGAAGGGCTACATAGCAGTTAAGGTTGATATGGAAAAGGCATTTGACAGGCTTGACTGGCGCTTTCTAGAATTCACTCTTCACAGTTTAGGGTTGGGAGCTGGTCTTGTCAAGTTGATTATGACTTGTGTTACATCCCCTTCCATGAGCATTATCTGGAATGGAATAGCCATAGAAAGATTCAATCCTTTGAGAGGGGTGCGACAAGGAGATCCTCTAAGCCCGTATCTGTTTGTCCTATGTATGGAGCTTCTTGGTCAGCTAATCCACCAGGAAGTTGAACTCGGGAACTGGCATCCATTACGGCTGAGCACTTCTGGTCCAAGTATTTCCCATCTATTCTTTGCAGATGATCTCGTGCTTTTTGGTGAAGCCTCAAACGAGCAGATGGTGGAGATGCGGAATGTTATCGAACTGTTTTGCTGGGTTTCTGGACACAAGATCAATTTGAATAAATATAAGATGTGTGTGTCCAGAAATGTCCATTTCAATAGAGCGTACAAGATGAGCTAGGTTGTGGGGACTGGTCTTACGGCAGACCTTGGGAAATATTTCGGAGCCCCTCTCTTACACAAACGTATGGTCAAGATGACTTTTGGCCTGCTTCTCCAGAAGATGAAATCGAAATTGACTAGCTGGAAAGGTAAATACCTGAGTATGGCGGGACGGACAGTCCTCATCAAGTCTGTTCTTTCAGCCATACCTCAATATCAAATGCAATCAACCCTTGTTCCAAAAGGGGTATTAGCAACAATTGAAAAATTAAGTAGAGACTTTTTTTGGAACCAACACGATGAATCCAAGAAATTGCATCTGATAGCTTGGGATGTTCTTAAATGAAGGAAGTGAGAAGGAGGCTTGGAAATAAAAGACCTACATTGCCAAAACAAAGCGTTTCTCATGAAGCTATGTTGGAATCTAATCAAAAATCCAGAAGCCTTATGGGTGAAATGCTTACGTGCGAAATACTCATGTGGGATTGATTCGGTCCCTCAAGTGCGGAGGTGGCATAACCAATCGGCTGTGTGGAGTGGAATAGTGGCCATTTGGAAGACTTCAAAAAGGGCCTAGGAAAGAAATTAAGAAGTGGAAGGAACACGCAAGCATGGCAAGAATGTTGGGCCCCGATGGACAAGCCACTTAAACATTTCATAGTAAGGAATACGCACCTAGTTGATATGGAGGCTCATGTATCCTCCTTTAGATCTCAGACGGATCATTGGGACAGAGCTAAATGGGAAACTTTTCTTCCTAATTGGGTGGTAGATAGAATAATGAGAACGGCCCCTCCATCGGGCAATGAGGAGGATGTGTGTGTTGGCAGAATGCCCTTAATGGCAACTTTAGTGTGAAATCAGCTTATGAAGGAATCTATCATCAGCAGAGCCATAGTCACCAATCTCACTGGCGGAATCTTTGGCACTGGGCGATCCCTGAAAGAGTTAAACTCTTTATGTGGCAAGTATTCCATGAGAGGTTACCTACTAATGAAATAAGAGCGAGACACAACCCGAGCGTTCTAAACACTTATCCTTTCTAATGTGAGAGTGAGGAGAGCATCCTTCATACGTTGAGAGATTGTGAGCAAGCTTAAAGAGTATGGTCCTCTATAACTAACAATCTATATTATAATAGGTTTTACTCTGGTAATTTACAGGAATGGCTTAAATGGAACTTACAGTATTCTCCAGGTAACAGGAGGATGGCTAGATGGCCATGGATAAGAGTATTCAGTACCACTTGCTGGCTCTTATGGAAGAACAGATGCAGACAAGCATTTGAGGGCACAGCTGACAACCCTAAAGAGATCGTTCACATATGCATATGCCAACTCTCAGAAGGGGTAGAGAGCGGACGTTTCCACCATCAGATATTCCAAATGCTAGAGAGAGGGGTTCTCCATTGGAAACCGCCAGATCCGGGTTTTATTCGTATAGATGTCGACGGCTCCAATGTTAGCGGAGGACAGGCTGCCTGCGGAGTTGTTATCCGTGACCACCAGGGTAACTAGATTCGTGGATTTCAACAGAAGCTAGGACACACCTTCCCAACGGCTGCAGAAATCCATGCAATCTTAAGAGGACTTCATTTATGCAAACAGATGGGGCTTAAGAAAATCAAGTTATTCACAGACTCTCTTCAGGCTCTCCATTTGTTATCGATAAACTGTGGAACTGACCACCCATTGTATGATATCATTCTAGATACCTGATCCCTTATTTATATGGACTGGGATTTGGAGATCTCCCATACTCAAAGGGAGAATACTTGTTGCGCTGATTACCTTGCAGGGAAGGCTCATATGAACAGTCAAGATTATGTGGAAATAGGGGCACCCCCTTTGGAATGTGCTCAACTTTTTGCTTTTGAGTGTGGTATGTTACCACAAGAACAATCTATGCGACCTTGCCTCTAGGTTTTTGTAATTATTCAAGCTTTGCTTGCCTTTGTATAAAAAAAAAAAAGAAGTCTCTGTTCTTAATGAAATACTGGAATCACTTTAGAGTAGTTATATCACTTAAAAGAAACTCTATTCTCGAGTTTCCATGTTTATACATGTGCCTTTAAAAATTGGGAGGGTATGCATAACTCACAACCTAATAAGAATTAGCACATATGTACATTTTCCGCCACACTCCTTGACATTATATATAGAGAGAGATTTTCTGTTTTGGTTTTCATTTATTTCTTGGAATCATGATTATGGACAATTTTGCTCTGCATTCCGTACGCATTTTTGGCTTTGATATTGTTTCTTAAAAGTAATAAGGGGCACGAACAAGTGAAATAAACTTTTTGCACTCGAACTTGAATTCTCATTTTCATGCTAGATTAAATTAAGTCAAACAAGTAAGTAGCCATGGTTTAATAATTAAACTGCATCAAAGCTTGAATTAACTAAGTGCTACTTGATTTGAGCTTTTTCAGTTAAAACTTAATGCAAACAAACAACTTTGCCAAAGTACTGTTTTATGATTTATTGCCTCACTTTGTGCATTTTGTTTTCAGGATTGGAAGGGATGGAAGCAACAGAGAGAATGAGGCGTCATCACTATCCAGGTATAGATCAATTCTGCCAACTGTTTACTGGGTAATCAACAATAATAATAAACCCATAAAAGATCTCATTAATAAAGAGTCAATCTCTACAAGAGAAACAATCAAACTTTCTTCCTGGACGGTCATGACTAAACACCAAAATCCTTGAGAACTAATGAGGTGATGAGGATTTGGAGCAAAGCAAAAAAGTAATCAAGGTTCTAAGGTAGCATCCAACAAAGCAATATGTTAATTTTAAACATTTCGTTTAATTGTTTTCATTGTTTGAGTGTTCTTGTTTTACCTTCACTTTCTTCTGATTCTCAAGTGGTTGTCTATTTGATTGCTAATCATTCTATCACATTATTAAAATGAGTTATCCTAACTATCGCATTATTATAGCATCTTTGAATGTGTGTGTATATTTATAATGTATATTTTTGTCTACTTAAAAGCATGTTGACACAGTTTTCATTTACTCTGCAATTTACTTTCAATGCAACACTACCTTAATGTTGTCAATTATTCGCAGAGGGTTTTGCTTTTAGATATGTCAAACTGAATGCCTATGAACAAGGGGCACGTGTAACTGAGGTATGTTGTGACTTGTAAATGTTTCCATTTTATAGCGTTTTTATAGTTTTGGAATTTTTTAGATTACAGTTGTAGGTCGGGTTCTGCCCGCGTGAAATTTATTTATTTTTATTTCACAATTTTTAGTAATTTTGTGCTAAAATTGACTATGAAAAACGAAATATAAAAAGGTAAAAAAGAACAATTTTAAGTGGATGAAATATATTTGTTTGTTCAGATTATAAAAAGAATAAACTGAAAAGTAAATGGGTTGACCGTACCTATATCCTACGTTTAATTTTTTTGGGAGGATTGGCAGTACTGGAGAAAGATGAATTAAAAATAAAATTTTTGATCCACCAGCTCTAGTAAATTATTTGAGACTATCCTGATTACCATGACTTGTCATTAACAACTTCATAAATTATTTTTTTCATTTTTTTCTCTTGTATGAGATTTGAATGTAATTGTCCCTTGTTTTTTTTACACAACCTAGTTTGAATATTTTGTGAGTTCTATATATTGCTTTTGTTTTTATGGTAGAATTTTCTTGAAGGAAGGGATGTTGTTAAAATCCAGTAAACTAAAATAATAGCTCACAAACCAACAACAACAACAACAACAACAACAATAATAATAATACCTCATGAATTTTTTTTGACAGTCGTAAGGGCATCATATTGTGGTATTTAAGTAGATAAGTAGATTTACGGGAGATGGGCGTCTCTGTTAATTTTCCTTTTCATTTACTCTCCATTGAATGTATCTACCATTAGATCAACTTTCAATGATTGATATTTAATAATATTAAAGAATATTATTATAATAAAAATCTACCATACAAAGAACATCATGACACCCTAATGGCAACCTTTAAACTTTACGGGCGATCCTTAAAAGGATGATACGATATATTAATTTTGTTAAAAGCCACCCATTATTTTTCAATGGAGATGCTGAAAACAAATTATTCCGGTATAAGTGATCGGTTAGGATAGAATGAAAAAACTCCATGCCTGTATACTTGAAAGAGAGATTAGTCTTTCTTAGGATTTTTGGATGCATTACTGAAAATAAGGAGATTTTATCTATTTTATCATCTAACCGGGGATGCCTTTATAGAAAATAGATCTAGTCTTGCTAAATCAATTGCTAGTTGCAGTTCCTTCCTTGCCTTCTGAAACTACTAGAAGCTATCCTAGTAGTCAATGGAACCTCCAACCCTTTTCCAATCAGTACCGCCTGCCTTTATTTGATCGATTCCCTGCAATGCAAATTAGAAAGAATGCTTTCCCTTCAGCCAGGTCTTTCCCTCTTTCACTCCCGTTGATTTTCCCTCCGCTTTAAACGTCTTTTCTCAGACCGGGTGTTCAATCCATTTTGAAAGTCCCAAGTTCAAGAAGCATCTCCTTGGGTTATAGTTAAGGTTCCTATCCTCGATTAAGTTCCAACGCTTAGCTTACTATCAGCTTCAGGAAGCACTAGAAACCGAGCAGGACAAGATCTCTATTCCGGGGAGTTCTCTTGTTCGGGAAGAGGACCCTCTCTTTTCGGGCATTTCTTAGGAACCTAAATGCCTCTTCTTCCCATCAGGGATATGGGCAACTAAACTCCTTTTCAAAGGTCTAAAGAACGGACTCTTCTTTTTCAAAGGAGCAGGAATGGAATCGCCGACTGATGTTACGATGACCGGAACAACTTCTACTAGAACTAAGTGGATCATAAGACTGAAAGAAAGAGGAAGATTACTTACCTCTTAGAATAAGCAGATATAAAGTAAACTAAAGTATCTGTCATATTCTGTAATCGAATCCATAAAATATCTTTTATAAAAGACTTTCTCACATAAATGAGTCCTCCCCTGAAGTCCTTTCTGCACTTGCTGCCTAGCCTTCGGGAATGAAAGTCCTCAAGCTTAAGAATAGGTTGAGGGCGTTGCGCCCCCGATGCCTATAATCATTGGCTTTACCCAATAGAACTCGCACTTGAGCTCCAGCTATCGTGAGGGAAACTTCGGAGGGAACCAGCTATTAGACTGTTCGATTAGTCTTTCACCCCTATACCCAAGTCAGACGAACGATTTGCACGTTAGTATCGCTGTTGGCCTCCACCAGAGTTTCCTCTGGCTTCGCCCCGCTCAGGCATAGTTCACCACCTTTCGGGTCCCGACAGGTATGCTCTCACTCGAACCCTTCACAGAAGATCAAGGTCAGTCGGCGGTGCAACCCGTGAGGGGATCCCGCCAATCAGCTTCCTTGCGCCTTACGGGTTTACTCACCCGTTGACTCACACACATATCAGACTCCTTGGTTCGTGTTTCAAGACGGGCCGAATGGGGAGCTCGCAGACCCACAGCGCCTCATGGTGCAACAGGGTCCGGGCACGATGGGTCTCTCACCCTCTCCGGCACCCCTTTCCAGGGGACTTGGGCCCGGTCCGCCGCTGAGGACGCTTCTCCAGACTACAATCGGACGCCGGGGGCGACCAATTCTCATGGTGGGCTTTTCCCGGTTCACTCGCCGTTGCTGGGGGAATCCTTGTTAGTTTCTTTTCCTCCGCTTATTGATATGCTTAAACTCAGCGGGTAGCCCCGCTTGACCTGGGGTCGCGTACGAGTGGGGGGCTCCCTGCTGTCACATGGTTGCCCTCACCCCGGGACGACGTGTGCATGTCATGGCCTTGAGCGAATGTTCACTCAACCACCGTGGATCGTGGTAGTCATCACGTCGGGCCCCTTTTTCAGCCGGCCGGGGGGCGAGGCCCCCGGGAGGCCATCATCCGCCGCGCTTGGAGGACCAGGCGTTGGCGATGTTGCGTGACACCCAGGCAGACGTGCCCTCGGCCTAGTGGCTTCGGGCACAACTTGCGTTCAAAGACTCGATGGTTCACGGGATTCTGCAATTCACACCTACAAAATTGAAGGCACAATAATAAAGAAAAGAGATAATGAATTCAGAAATGAAAATCAGTTATCCCTACTACCAACACATTGTTATTTTTATCTATTAAAGTGCATGGGGATGTTTATTTTTTTGGTTGCTTTATAACATGCTTTAATGGATGAAAATATAAATTATATACATTCAGGTCGCAAAAATTAAAGAATGTGATGAAATGTAGGACGTCCTACCTATCATCACATTCTTTGATTTTTGTGACTTGATTTGCCAATATCAAAGCTTTGATTTGCCAATATTAATGTGTGATAAATTTAATTACTTAATACCACAATTTAATTTCCATAAAACTGTTATTTCAGCTGTCTAAATTTCAGTATCACCCTTCCTCGTTTCAAGAAAAATCTAAAATGAAAACAAATGAAGTATATGGAAGTTAAAAAATTCAAGCTACTGTTAAAAAACAAAATCAAAAAAAAAAAAAAATCTTACCTCTGATGCTTGCAATGCATATAACTCTACTTGGTTATTTTATACTCTATGTTGTTAGCTTGATTTGCAAGTTCAATATCCTTTGACCTACAAAAAATGACAAATTAATTAGATGTATTTAAAAGAAGCAAACGAAGATTGATTGAAATCACATTTGATACCCGTTTCCAGTTAATAGAGTTATGATCATCAACATCTTGTTTAGCATAACTGACATTTACCCTGAATTTTGTAGATTGATCTTGAGTATTGATGGGCTTCCATCCCTTAAGACAAATTGCACAAAGTGAGGCAATAAATCATGATACAGTATTTTGGTGAAGTTGTTTGCTTGCATCGAGTTTTAACGAAAAGGGGAAAAAAACTCATCATGTAGCATTGATTTAATTCGAGTTTTAATGCAGGATAATCAGCATGGCTATTTACTTGTTTGATTAACATTCATCTAGCATGACATTGATAATGTAATTCAATTAAAGTGCGAAAACGATAAATAAAAGAAATACAACCACAAGAGTCGACAAATCATTGACAAAAAAAAAGTAAGATCAAAGTGTGGTTATTATGTGAAATATCACGTCCTGAAAGTTATATGGCGACCTCTCGGGAATATGAGAAAAAATCACTTCCCTTAGACTTATAATATTTAAAATTTACTAATGGTAATGTAGTTTGGTGATGTGGATGCTTTTTTGAAACTGGGAGATCGACAGATCGTAGGTATAAATACCGCTTATAACTTAGGCCATTGGTAATTGCCCATATAATTTAAAAAAATAATATTTAAAATTTCTCAACATACATTCCTAATATTTGACAATTAAGATCTGTTGAACATTGGCTCAAGGCTTGTAATTAACTGTCAAATATTTACATTTACGCAGTAGTATCGTGTGAGGGTTTGCAGGTCTTGATGGATCAGAGGAATGAGTCCAGCCACTATTAGTGTTCTGGGTCTGCTACGTTGGATTATGATGTAGCCCATGATTTTCACCATCAAATTATAAGTCTCTCATTTTGACCCTTTGACCATCGATAATATTTTGATGCTCTTAAAAATACTAATTGTACTCCTACTAATAAAAATACTAATTGTACATGGAAATCGGATAGGTTATACGATTTATGATGCATGCGCTTTAATACAAATTAATTTAACATTGGATTTAAAAAAGGGGGAAAATTCCAAATTAGGTACTCAAGAAGCTGCAGGGACGAGTGAATAGAATAGTTGGCAAATGGTATTCAACTATATACATAAATGGATATATAAATATGGGTAATAGTGTAATTTTAACAATAAAATTTTATGTCAGAAACATTGACACCATTAAGCTTTCATGAAGGCTAAAATATATATAAAATTTACAACAGGTGCAATTTTACCACTATCGTTAGATGAGAAGTGGCACATAGGACATTACATTTTTTTGTAGGTCCCACTTGACCCTCAGAAAAACCCACGTTCTCTCTTCTCCTTAACTCTCTCCCGCAACTAAGGCAATTAAACCCGAACCAGCTATTGAACTAGTCAAGGTACTGAGTCAAAGGTCAGTGGGTTGTATCGGAATCAAACCGAAGCCAACCAGAGCCAAATCGGTGAGAAATTAAAAATTTTAGGCTTATTAATATGAAATTCTAAAAAAAATTAATTTTTGTTTAAAAAGTACCAAACAGGATTGATGACCGGACTGAACCGGTCTACTAGCAGGTTAACCGGTTTATGGGCCAGGTCGGTTGGTCCAATTTGGGTTTGAGAGCAATGCCCGCAATTAACCTTCTTCTCTCTCTATCTTTCTTTTCTCCACTTTGACGAGAAAAATCGATTCTCTGTGCCACTTCTCTTCAGTTCATAAACTTGCGGCCGGTATGTCTCCCGTTGCCAGGGTGCACGTCCCTCTCTAGCCAGAAAGCAAAGTTTTAGCTAAACCAGCCTCCGTTTCTGGCGCAGTGTTTAATGGAGCTACGAGTATAATTAATTGGCGTCGGAATCATGAGGATTCCAGCGACCCTGAAGGTCTTGGGTGTAATCTCGGCCTTCATGATGATCCTGGTCGTTGCCTTCCTTGCCGAAGTTTCAGGGGACTTCCTCACAAGGCTCTTGCCGAGAACCATTTGTCAAAGAAGAAGATGAAATATTCGAACAGCTACTAAAAGCTTATTGAAATCTGGCTTGGTGCTTTCAGTTTAAATGTATTTGAGCCCCAAAAATATGAATAAATGCTTTGAAAAAATGACATTCAATTTATGTTACCATCTATAATTCTTAGCCTAGAAATAAGTGGGAATCGAAATTGACGTATACTCGTTTGTGGGCATTGGATGAACTGAACTGGGGATGTGTTGTCTGCAAAATTCAACTGGAGGAGAGGTTCACTTGGGGATTCTACAACAATGAGTAGGAATTCGCTGGATCTCATCGAAGTCGAGAGAAGAAAGAAGAAACATAGAGGGAGAAGAAGGGTAGGACGAGGAGAGAGTTGAAGGGGAAGAGAGAGAACGTGGGGCCTCTAAGGGTTGACCCATGGAAGACATGGTCGGACAACAAAAAAATAAAAAAGCGGGTCCGTTGGGTTCTTCTAACGGTTATGGTAAAACTGCATATTTTTGTAAACTTCATTTACATCTTGACACCCATAAAAACTTAATAGTTCTAAATGTCCTTTGTATAAAATTTTGTTGTTAAAATTACACCTTTACCCTATAAATATACTTCCTCCCATGCTTAAAACAAGACTGGGTTGATATTTTTTTAGGGAAATGCTAAGGAAGCTAAATAAATTACCAGTACATGTTATGATTAAATAATTTATTTTTTCATTAACCTCTTTAAAAACATTAATTGGGTCTTGTATTAAGATCAAATTGGGAGTATGTATCTTATAAATATAATTAATATGATGGGGTATTCATGTGTTTTTTTTTATTTCCTAATACATGGGGTATTCTCCCTTTTTCTCAAAATCAATTTTTTAATTTTATCATATATTTTAGAGAGGTAAAAAAGTTAAAAAAAACATATTAAAAATTAATGAGATAGCGTATTAGAATTAAACTTGGTGATTTCTAATGTTGTATTGTGATTGTATGATCAATTTTTTGCAAAGTGTTACTTGTGAATGACGTTATTAAAAAACTTCTGACTTGATAAATTAAACTCGGTAATTTCTAAGGTTATGTTGTGATTAAACTACAATCAATTTTCTTAAAAAGTGTTGTTATGACTGTGAACTTGATAATTACAAAATGAAACTTGTGAATTGAGAAATTAAACTTGTTAATTTCACATGTTGTCATGGAATTGAATTATAATAGGTATATTGCAAAATGTTGTTGTGACTGGGAACTTGTAAATTACTAAAAAAAAAAAGACTTGTAAATTGAGAAATTAAACATATGAATTGAGAAATCAAAGTTCTAAATGTAACAACCATGGTTGAACTTATACATTGCATTCAGTTTTAAGGAACAGGTCAACAAAATTATATGTACCTAATTGAAAGACATTAGTTAGAGAACAGGTCCACTCTCAGAAGAATTCATAGTACTCCAGATTGATAATTTTGTTTTTTTTCCCTTTGTCTCTGAAGCTAGCCATCACTATTAATTTTCCAAATGCAGCTTCTATAGATCTTCACTTAGCTTCTCTATGTCCAGCACATTATTGTTGCCATAAAAAAAATCCTCAGAATTGGCTTCAACACAGACATTTTTCTCAGGAACAAGAAAATAAATTTAGAGGGAATATGAAATATGAGCAGAACCAACCTCTTGCTATTTTGATTCTCAACAATATTGTACTAAGGGTCTATTGTAATGTTGTTTTCTAACACATAAATTGGGTAATCTGATCTGACCTTTCTTAAGCCTGTATTTATTATATTATTCTAGGTAAAGTCCAGCATCATAAACTCAGGAATATGCGAGAGAGGGGAAAAGGATATTGTTACCTTGGCACCTTTTGCAGCTTTAATTATGACATAAGGTACTCTATCACAAACATTTGGCGCCGTGGCAGCATCTCGCTGTCAAAAATGAAAGCGAGTGGAATATATTTATAGCAAATTGAACTTTTCAAGATAATAAATAGATCCAATTGAACCATTAAAAAAGACATTCAACCTGCAAGGAAAAATAAAGAAAAATTTAGAATTATAAATTTTACTTCATAAAAGAGCAGAGAACTTACTTTAAGGCAACACACCCTTAGGAAATCTTACCTCCTTGAAATATCTTGGTCTTTCCGGAAATCAATTTGATGGGAAACCTTTTGACGTTATACAATCACTTTCTGAATAACAAGAACTTTCTATCAGTAATAGTAGTAATATTTTCAATTAATGGAATTGTAAATGAATATGACTTTGTTAATGTCGCTAAATTATACTTATCTCAAAAGTGGGTCCCAAATGGAATCCTAATTTTCAAAAGTTGGGAAGCTTGTCCATACTACTATCGTCGCATTTAGGGCGCCCCATGGCAAACAACATATCTGAATCTATACCAAATGGGTTTGGGATGCATCCTCCCATGCTTCTTATTTTAATTTCTCTAACAATGATATTCATGGAGGACTTCTTATACATTGAAGAATCTCATCAATCTCCATCTAAGCTAAAATCACTTAAGTGGCCATTTACCACACATTTCACCACATGTGAATTACTTAGGCTGTGTTTGGTTCAACGAAAGTTAGGTTAGGTGATGTTTATTTAAGTTAGGTTGAGAGATGTTATAATGTTGTTTGGTTCAAGAAGAGAGTAGGGGAAGTTTGATATCTTGTTTGATTCAAGAGGTTAGGTTAGGGGAGTTAATTATAAGTGGACAAAAATGTCCTTCTACATATTTTCCTTCTTCTTATACAATGTATTTATTAATAATAATTATTTGTAAAATTATTATTTATAAAATAATTATTCTAACAATTATATACACTTCTTTCACATATTCTTCTCTCTTTATAATACATAAAAAGATGAGTTATAATAAAAAAAATTGGTTTTAAATTAATTAAAGACCATAACATGCGAGTAAAATATTAAGGTACATTTAATGAATAACATTTTTTTAAAACTAGAGCAGATTGCCAAGAATTGGTGATCATCATCATGAATATGATAATTCTGTAACGTACAAAGACAGAGAATTGCGGACGGACAGATAGGCGACTTTTACAGGGGAGGGCAATGCTGGAATTTTAAAAAATTTTCATGGGTAATTTAGTCACAATTGGACACAAAAATTCTCTCACAAAAAAAACCCCCAAATTTGAAGGTTTTGTAAAGTGGCGGAGGTTACTACTAGAGGATGAAAAAACCTCTCACACCTAACCTAACCTCATTTCAACCAAACACCTATTTTTAATCTCCAATCCCACCCCAACCTAACCTAACTAAATAAAACCTCCAACCAAACAAAGCCTTAGACATCTCAATTTGGTTTTCTGTATTCATAGCCTCCTTCTCATGTCAAAAAAAAAAAAAAAGGAAGATCCAAGGATATAAGAATATTGAAGGATAGGCATTGTTGGTTTTGAGCCTTGATAACCTTTTCAAAAATTAAACCAAGGATTGCAATATAGAGTGTAATTCTGGATCGTCTCTTGAAGAACCTTTTATTGATTACCTAGAAACTAAATCCGATGATTGTCATAAAACAATAAAAAAGAGAAAATTTGATCTTTTAAAACTACAACTATATGAAAATTATAAAAGTCCTAAATTATAATGTTTTTTATATTTTTAGATATGATAGAATGGAAATAGGAATGTATGAAATGAATCTATTGAAAATGGCTCGCAAGGGCAATCATAGTTCATCTAATGATAATGGGAGTTCAAATTACTAGCTTAGTCAAAAATGTCCAAAAGACCATTTGAGCTAGCTTGAATTATATTGATTAAACACTTCCACACCTGGCAAGGTTTAACCCCTTTAACTGAAACTGAATACGAGACACTAGCAATTGCAACCAAAGTCCTTCAAAATACCAAACCTCAAGCACTGTTGAGTCTAGTATATTAATTAATGATTATTTCTAAACTTAGAAAATAATCACTTCTTAAAACACTATTGAAAACCAATTTGTATGCAATTTATAAATTCATAAGTTTTCTTAAATACCAAATCCCATTAACCGATGGGTCTAGCACCAAAAGAGAGGAACACTTACTCTAGTGATGCTATTAAGCACTCTTAGTATGTGATTTAAATTAATTAATGCAATGACTTCAATACAACTCCAAAATCAACTCAATATCTAAACAACATCATGCAAGACAATAGAGAATCAATGGAATTACACTTAAACATATACGCAATCACATATATTGATGAGCACAAAATTCAACATCAACTAATTCAAATAACAAATTAATCCAAACTAAGCACATAATCAAGTAAAAAAGGTCTAGCAATATAAATACAATCTCCAAGACAGAAAATCATAATTACAAAGCTAACCAAATGAATTAAACCATAAAACTCTCTTTGTAGTAGTTAAAGCTCAAACCCTTAACTTCCATCTTCAAGAGAATAATACTCTAACCACTGCAATTTTTCATCACAACTCCAACAAACAATTTCACAATTCCAGTCATAAAAGCCACTTTATCTTGATGAATATTGATTGTTGTTAGTTGTTTGGTGGTTTGATTCGCTTCTTTTGCTTTGTTTTGTAAATTTTTGCCAATGAAACCCAAAAATGTTATGCTGCCCAATTTTCCATTAATCATACTTAAAAGGTGTTAAGTGATTGATCATGTGATTACAAGTGAAAAGGAAGAGTTTAAACAAGTGGAATCAAGAAAACTAAATTTTTCCATTTTCTTTGGAATTTTGTATAGATACTGTTCACAGAAGGTTAGGACTGGATTTTGGTGTTTTTGATGATTTCATTGTGTTTAGAATGGAAAATTGTGTAGGAATATAGGTGTTCATGATTTTTGGATGCTTATGCTTAAATCTGGGAATTTATGAAGATAGGGGGAGGTGTTGTTTGATTTGTTTCACTGGAGGCAGTCTAATTATGCAACGAATTTTGTTGGTCAAACGAAGTCCAAAAATTATGAAATTTAGTAGGATTAAAGTAGACATTTAGAGCTTTAAATTGATGGGTATAACATGATTTTTGGATGAGTAGATTAAGAGATATGATTTTTCAAACTTGTGCTCTATTTCTGATATGCAATTTGGAACAGGGGAAGTTTAGCGAATTTCTGGAAAAAATGTGATAACAGTGACCAGCCTTGGGTATTTTTCCATGAAAATACATTTAAGAAGCTTTATATAGGATTTGGTATCAGTCAAATTGGATTTCCCAAGAATTAATTATGATTTTTCAAATTTGACTGAAAATCTACCAGTTTTTTGGAAAATAGTGAAACTGTACTATGCAGAAATTGTTGAAACTATAATAGATAACCAACAAAGTGAGTTTAGAATGGTACATGAATAAGTATTAACTTAATTCTTGTAAACCTGGAATTTTGGGACCAGACAGTTGTGCTCGAGTAGGATCAAGACAGTTAGACGGTTAGGCGGGAAAGGGCCATTCTAGGTAGTAACTCTTTCTTAGATGTACTATGTGATTATTGTATGTTTGTGTATGCCATCTATGTAACATGAGCACAGTGCCTTTGACACGCATATTAACTTAGCTGTGGTCTGGGACCCCAACGAAGGCGCAGGGATAATCTAGGGTTGGCGTAAGGTTAAGCTAGGGTTAAACAGTCATTTGGCATTGGATAGTGCGCGCACAACATTCTATCATTTTACATAACATGGTGCATGGCATATTTATTTTCACCTCGTATATGTCTAATTATATGTTATTACTGAGATTCTTTGAATCCTTTTCCACAAATGTAAAAAGTTTTTTTGCAGCAAACAGTGGTTCAGAGGGCAGAATCGTAATTACCGGAAACGGGAGGTTCCGGACCAATACAAGAGGAGACGTTAGTTATCTGAAGGCCTTTATCATTTTAATGTCTTTAAACATTATGTACACCCCTCTGGAGAAATTCTTGTAATCTAATCAAGCACATTGTATCAATAATATTAGTATTTTCATGCTATCCCTATGTTCCCACCATACTGTGTGCTAATACTTGGAAAAACGTGAAAATAAGATAAGGGTATAACACGCATTTTGGGCTGCATGTTGAATTTATCTTTTGCTTCTATTTTCATAACTTTTCAAACTAGACTTGCTTTTGGGCTATTACTTTTGCGCTTGCTATTTGCATTATTAAATTTCTATTAGGCTTTTGGGTTTGCAGTTTTCTCTCGTTTCTTTTAATTTTGACTCTGTTTTTGTATCTAGGTTGAAGGAAGAAAATTGGGTTTTTAGTTTGCCTTTTTTTATGTTTTTGTTTGCTGATCCAACTGGGCCTATGTAACATGCCAAATTTTATATTCACCAAATACATTGTAATTATTTGATAATTTCAATAAGATGGTGAATATTTATAAATTTGGAATTTATGAATTTTATAAATGTTCATTTTCATGAGAAATTGGGCAAAAATAATTATGGAATTAATTTGGGTAATTTAAAAAGCCCAATACAAAGGTCCAAAAATGGAGAAATAATAGAGAAAATATTTGGTTTAAAAATATATGGGAATTGGCCAAATAAAAAGAAGAAAAGAAATTAGATTATAAGGGTAATGGCAAAATCATAATTTTGCCAATTTAGCATTTAGCACAAAATTAATTATTTTTTGATTAATTGAATTGAATTTAAATTAATTAAGGAAAATAAATGGAAAAAATATATTTGGAATATTTTGGTCAAATAAATATGAATTAATGGAAAATTTGAGCAAAAGTGCAATTTTGACTAAAATTGTGACTTTACGTGTATACGTTACTAGGATAAGTTGTGAAGCCAATTGAGACCAAAGGGTTGGACCCCTAGGTGTCTCCTTCATGTAGCATGAAGAAGGAAATATTGGTTGGCTTTAATGAGCATGGTTACATGCACATAAGGATTTATGTACATAAAGTGGATTTTTGGAATTTTTGGAAAATTGGATAAATTAAAGTAAATGGAGGATATAATAAAATATCATCTTCTTCATCCTCCCATGCACATTTTTGTCATCCCAACAGCAACCAAGAGGGGAGAGAGAGACAGAGTTGAGAAATTCAGGAGAAAGAGAGAGAAGAAAACTCAAGAGATAGGTTAATTTCTTCGGTGAATTTGTACCTAATGCATATAATTCTACTCCTAAGCTTCTCTTTCATGAATTTTAAGGTTTGTGAAGGTCAAATTCTCTTGTTGGAAGAGCTAGGGTTTCAGCTACACTAGTTAAAGATAGAGGGAACTTGAGGTAACTTTCGAACCTTTGAATATTGATTGTTCTTTTTGCTGTGAGTTGTTTCATCGGTGAAATTTCGCCGGATTGTCTTTGTTTCTGAATTTTGGGAATGTGAAATTAGGAATGTTATGCTGCAAAATTGGGAGTGAATGGTAGTTATAATGTAATTAAATAGTTAATATAGTGGTTATGAGTAGAAAAGAACACGTCTGCGAAGTTAGAATCACCCCAATTTTTCTTAAAGAATACCCAAGTTTTGGCTAGGGCTGAACCAGGGGATTAGAGTTGGATTTTTTATGTTTAGATGATTCTATTGCATTCAGGAGGGAAAATTATATGGGGTTATGGTTGGTTACTTTCTCAGAAAAGCCCAAAAAATCATAATTACGAAAACGCCCTTGAAACTCTGAAAGTGGTGCTGCCAAGGGTATATCTATTTTTTGATAGTGAATTTGATAATTCTGAGCCCTGAAATGGATTCCTTGGGAAAAAATATGTTCGAATAGAACCGGTAAAAATTTCAAAGAAAGTATAGTCATACCAGATACAAAGGGGTCGGGCCGGTACCCAGGGGAATTTTGGTAAATTTTCACCATAGGCTAATATAACCACTCTAAACACTATGTGAGTGTCTAAAATGGTTTATGAATGGGTTTTAACCTAATTCTTGTGCGTTTACATTTTAGGACTAAGTTAGGAGCCTGAGGTTGGCACGTTTTATAAGGCGAACATTTTGGGGTGCAAGAGAATTGAAGTAGGGACATTATCCTTCATACATCATGCCATAGTTCATATGATTGTGTAGATGCCATTGTTTGTGCTTGTATTAATCAACATGGTTTGCCTAAAAGAGGCAGTAAGTGCCAGAGGTGCACTTACACCTGAGGGTTAGGTAAGATTCCAACTGGTGTACGATTATTGGGGCAGGAGTCCTACTCATGTATATATGACAATGATGTGTTATATTATTCATTAATTGGTGTATTCATGGTTCATAACATGTCTATTTTTTGCATTTTATATGAACGATAGTATGTTGCTACTGGGATTCTTTGGAATCTCACCCCTTTTTCAAAACAAAAACATTGTAGTAGAGGCCAGTGGCTCGAAAGGCAAGGATGAAGACACGAGAAACTAACAGGCACATTTCCTGAGATGGCTATCATGGTTATATCTAGTTTGTGTTTGGAATACTTTTTGGATATTCAGTACATATTATTGAATATTATTAAATTCTACACGGTTGATTCCGTTCTACAAACAAATACTTATTATCAGTATATTTGTACTTTTACTGGATGCTTGTGGAACTTGGTCTCTGTTACTCTATGAATATCAAAATAGAAATGGGTATGGACAATTTTTGTATCAGAGCTAACAAGCGGTTTTGGCATTATTAGAATGGTACACTGATATAGTTTTGTTTGCATACCGATAGGACATTATGACCGATTGCAGTCAGAGCAGTTCTACTGAGCCATATGAGGGGATGGAGGCATCTGTCAATCAGAGACCACTCGAGTAGCATATTCTTGATGGCAGTTGTTCGTAGAGTATTATGGGCTCGGAGGGGTATGCTAAGACTGACGGCACGGAAGAGGGTGCTAGTGCTGCTAGTGTATGGACCGAAGCCAAGGTTGGCATCGCCAAGGCAGTCATGGGTCGGGGAAACAGGAGAGTAATCATACAAGGACCCCGAGGAGGATCTAGAAGAGGAACCCAATGAGGACCCGAAGGAGGACTTGGATGATGATGAGCAGAGTGGCCGCGAGTCTAAGGCCAGCACGATAGAGGTGGGATATGACATACAGCCAGATCCCGAGTTGTGGCACTATATCTTTGACAGATATATCAGAGCCTAGCGAGCTTTAGCCATACTTGTTGGACATTATTTTGCATTCTTGGTCAGAGTTTGGTCCCTGTATGCTATTCGAGAGTTGTTGCAGGTCGGAGCACCAGTTGGGTTCTTGATTCGTATCACACTAGACTTTTTCCTAGACTCCGTTTTTTGGAATCGGCAGAAGAATAACATTATGAACGGGACCCAAATGGGAACATGTATGAGTTTCTAGATCATATAGATGACCTGGTTCAGAGATTTATGTTTGATGACTAACGTAGGACTTAGGTGGCATATTTTGGTGACTGGAGATGAGCGACATGTCTTACGAGACAAGGACAATCAGGTGGAACCGACGGATAGAAAAAGATTTGGCCTAAGTCGGTATTTTAGGCAGGTACAGACAAAGTTAATCATGCTAAACTCAGGAAATCCTAGGATGGGTGACCCTTGGGAAGTGCATGTAACTTAGATAAATGTAAAGTAAAAGGACTAATATGTCATGTATAGTAGTTTATAGGTTATTTGATGTTTCTATTTCCTTGTAACTACTATAAATAGTTATTGTATGCTATGTATGACATATTTGTGTACCCTAACTTTTATGAAATGAGGAAAATGCCCTTGTTCTTATATGAAATATAATTCTTCTCTATTTTGATGTAGTTTGAAATATAGAGATGATGCATGGTAGGCCACGAGGTAGTGGCCAAGGTCAAGGTAGAACCGAGGGTCAAGATAGTACAATAAAGAAGATCCAAGGCCTGACCCTATACAACAGCAAATACTAGATCTACTAGCGCAACAGCAAATTACCATGAATGAAATAAAAAAAGAACTTTGGGAGGTGCAACAAAGACAAGGTCACTTGGAAGATTTTGTAAAGGGACTTGTTGAGGAAGAATGGCATGAGGAACCTCCACCAGAGGGTGTTATACCTGAACCCGAAGCACACATCCAAACCTGGCTAAGTAGGTTCGACAAGTAGCAGCCTCCTATTTTTCAGGGGAAGTTTGACCCACAGCTAGCTAAAGATTGGTTGTCACGTCTGGACAAGATCTTCAACATGTTGCAATGTCCAAATGAGATAAAAGATCTGCTAGCCATCAACAAGCTAGAAAGTGTTGCAGACTGTTGGTGGAAGAACACAAAACTTGTCTTGAAGGGAAGGAATATTCCCATCACCTGGGAATTATTCCAAGAGAAATTCAATGAGAAATATTTTCCCCAGTCTATTAGAAGAGAAAAAGAAAAAGAAAAAGATTTTCTAAGTATCAGACAGCAAGATTGGGAGGCTTTAACGAATATCTGGCTCGGTACATTATGTTATCCTGGTATTCGGCATACCACAAGCTTCACGACAATAAGGAGTGGAGTACCAATATAATTATTGAGGGGTTGAGATCAAAGCTAAAAGATAAACTGATATCACAGCATTTCACTGAGTTTAGTCAAGCAGTGGAAGAATGCATGTATATTCAAAAACACATGGCAAGCTTGGCTATTGAAACTAGTAATAAGGGTGCTTCTGGAAGTAGTAGTTCATCACAGAAGCAAAAAGAACAAGGTGGACCTTTTGGGAGAGATACTAAAAGACCTAATCATTATAGGGATCGAGGAGGCCAAGGTTCCTCTGGAAGCAAAACTTGTTGGCTCTGCCGAAAGCCACTTTACCCTGGTAGACCTTGCAGCAGGATTCCATTTAGACTAAATCCAAATAAGCCAATTACTTGCTACAATTGCAATAAGATGGGACATATGGCCAGGGATTGACCACATAAGCAATAACCAGAGGAGACTAGACCCAAGGTTCCAAGAAGGGTCTACATACTAACACAGGAAGAAGCCAAAAATCTGTAAAGCTGATTCATGGTATGATTTCTCTAAACGGTAGTCTAGTGCATGTCATGTATGATTCCGGTACCAGCCATTCATTCATTACATACAACTGAATGAGGCAGTTGAATTTACATGTGCATAAATCCCTATATAATTTGGTTGTGTCTATGCCTACGAGCACTCAAATTGTCACGGCCGACATATGTTTGAATTGTGTGGTAAACATTGAGGGGCATGAATTGACTGTAGATCTGATATGTTTGCCACTGCAAGGGTTAGAGGTGATTCTGGGGATTGGTTGGTTGATAGTGAACGGTGTGTTATTGGATTGCAAATAGAAGAGAGTTATATATTTGAATCCATAATTGTGATATGACAGAAATCACTCTTAATTTTTTCTCCGCTGATAAGATTGAGAGATGTTTGCAGAAAGGTTGTCAGGAGTACATGGTGTTTTGCTCTATGCAGTCAGAGGCTAGTATAGCCTTTGAAAGTATCCCTATAGCGAATAAGTTCCCTAATGTGTTTCCGGAGGATGTCGGTGGATTACCTACAGATAGGGAAGTGGAGTTCACAATTGATCTAAGGCCTGGAGCAGATCCAATTTCCAAAACCCCATACAGAATGGCTCCAAGTGAAATGGCTAAATTAAAGAAGCAAATTGAGGAGCTACTTGTGAAAAGGTTCATACAACCCAGTGTTTCACCATAGGGTGCTCTAATGCTCTTTGTCAAAAAGAAAGACCAGAGCCTGCACCTCTGTATTGATTATTGAGAGTTGAACAAGGTGACCATCAAGAATAAGTATCCACTTCTTAGAATTGATGATCTACTCAATTAGTTATACAGTTCTTGTATATTCTTGAAGATCAATTTGTGATCGGGATATCACCGGCTGAAAGTTAAGGCATAAGATGAGTCAAAAACTGCTTTTAGGACCATATATGACCATTATGAGTTCATTGTGATGCCATTCAGGCTGACTAATATACCTGCCATGTTCATAGACTATATGAATCAAATCTTTTTTCCGTACTTGGACCAATTCATAGTAGTCTTTATCAATGATATACTGGTGTATTCATAGAGTAAGGTTAAATACGAGCAGTATCTGAGAACTGTGTTAAACCTATTACGGGATAGGCAACTCTATGCCAAGTTGAGCAAGTATGAATTTTGGCTTTCAGAGGTAAATTTTTTGGGCCATGTTGTTTCACAATCAGGGGTCTCTGTTGATCTTAGTAAGGTGGAAGCAGTACTGAGTTGGAAGAAGCCAAAGACTGTATTTAAAGTGCGCAGTTTTCTGGGTCTTGTAAGGTATTACAGAAGATTCATACAGAATTTCTCCATAATTTCTTTGCCTTTAACGAAATTGACACGGAAAGCTCAACATTTTGTGTAGGATGAGAATTGTGAGAAAAAATTCATGGAGTTGAAGTAGAGGTTTACTACAGTACCATTGTTGATGATCCCATATCTGCAGTTTACATATGTTGTGTATACAGATGCCAGTGGGCACGGATTGGGATGTTTGTTGATGTAGCATGTCTGAGTGGTGGCATACGCATCTTGTCAGCTGAAACCTCATGAATTGAACTATCCCACTCATGATCTTGAGTTGGTGGCAATTGTGTTTGCTTTGAAAATCTGGAGACATTCTATCTATAGTGAGACTGTAGAGTTGTACTGCGACTACAAGAGTTTAAAGTACTTGTATGATCAGAAAGAGCTCAATATAAGACAGCACAGGTGGATGGAGTTATTGAAAAACTACAATTTAGAAATCAAATATCATCCTGAAAAGGCTAATGTCGCGGTAGGCGCATGAAGCAAGAAATCAGTACAGGTGGCAACAATGATGATCCGTGAGCAAAAACTGATTGATGATTTTAGAGATTGCAATCTACTAAAACAAATTTTGATGAGCAGTGGTGTTAGTGAAGTATAAAATGATCTGAAGGTAGTAATCAAAGAAGCACAACTATCAGATAGACAAGCTTTATCTATCAGGGATATGATTGCACGAGGTGAAACTTAGGAATATGACTTATCCCCCAACAGACTAGTTAGGTACAAGAAGCGGATTTATGTTCCATAGCAATCAAAACTAAGATGGAAAATCTTGGAGGAAGCATATTAGAGTAAGTATGCTCTGCATCCAGGGGCTACAAAGATGTACCATGACTTGAAGGCCCAATACTGGTGGCCAGGGATAAAGAGAGAAGTGACCAAGAGTGTCACTCATTGTCTAACATGTCAGAAAGTGAAGGTTGAGCATCAATGACCATCGGAGCTTCTGTAAAAACCCTGAGATTACTGAGTGGAAGTGGGAAAGCATTACTATGAATTTCGTGACAGGGCTACCCAAGGTTAGAAACCACGACACTATATGGGTGATAGTTGATAGATTTATGAAGACAGCCCACTTCCTGCCTATTAGTGTTCACATTCTCCTGACAAGCTGGCAGAAATCTACATTAAGGAGATTATGAGGTTACATGGTACTCCGAAGAACATTATCTCAGATAGAGATCCATGGTTCACTTCTAAGTTTTGGAAGACGATTCATAAAGCTTTAGGTACCAAGCTCCGATTCAGTATGGCATATCATCCTCAAAAGGATGAGCAAATGAAGTGAACCATATAGACACTTGAGGATATGCTGAGGGTTTGTGCACTTGATTGCAAAGGTAGTTGGGACAAATTCCTTCTATTGCCAAAGTTTGCCTATAACAATAGTTATAATTCGAGCATCCTGATGGCTCCATATGAGGCACTGTATGGGAGGAAGTGTCAATCGCCCTTATGCTGGATAGAGTTGTCTAAGAGGCATTTGCTAAGATTAGATCTTATTGACTAGACAACAGAGCAAATAAAGTTGATCAAATAGAGGTTGTTAATTGCTCAGATCTGAAAGAAGAGTTATACAGATAAGTGGCAAAAACCTCTGGAATTTGAAGTCAGTGACATGTATTTATGAAAGTATCACTAGTTACGGGTATTACCAGAGCATTGAAAGTACGAAAGTTGCATCCGAGGTGCATTTGTCCATTGGAGATCTTGGCAAGAATTGGACCAGTGGCGTACCATACTGCTTTGCCACCAAATCTGAGCAGGCTACACAATGTTTTCCATGTTTCCCAACTCAAGAAATATCAACCTGATCCAAAACATGTGATTGAGTATGAAGACGTGGAAATGTGCGATGATTTGACTTATAAAGTCGTACTTGACTGAATCATCGATTGGCAGGAGAAGCAGCTCAGAAACAAGAGCATTCCATTCATCAAAATTGTGTTCAAAGGGTTATCACCCCGAGAGGCTACATGAGAAATAGAGGAAAGTATAAAGAAACGTTATCCAGAATTTATGACTGTTTAGGTATAGCAAATTTCGAGGATGAAATTTATTTAAGTGGGGGAGCACTGTAACACCCTAAATTTTATTTTCACCAAATACATTGTAATTATTTGAGAAATTCAATAAGATGGTGAATATTCATGAATTTGGAATTTTTGAATTTTATAAATGTTCATTTTCATGAGAAATTAGGAAAAAAAATAATTATGAAATTAATTTAGATAATTTCAAAAGCCAAATATTAAGGTCCAAAAATGGAGAAATAATAGAGAAAATATTTGGTCTAAAATAGATGGGAATTGGCCAAATAAAAAGAAGAAAAGAAATTAGATTAAAAAGGTAATGCCAAAATCGTAATTTTGTCAATTCAGTACAAAATTAATTATTTTTTGATTAATTGAAGTTAATTTAAATTAATTAAGGAAAATATAGGGGGAAAATATATTTGAAATATTTTGGTCAAATAAATATGAATTTATGGAAAATTTGAGCAAAAGTGCATTTTTGACCAAAATTGTGACTTTACATGTATACGTAATTAGAACAAGTTGTGAAATCAATTTAGACCAAAGGGTAGGACCCCTAGGTGTCTCCTACATGTAGCATGAAGAAGGAAATATTGGTTGGGCTTAATGAGCATAGTTACATGCACGTAAGGATTTATGTACACAAAGTGGATTTTTGGAATTGTTGGAAAATTGGATAAATTAAAGTTAATGGAGGATATAATAAAATATCATCTACTTCATCCTCCCATGCTCAATTCTGTCATCCCAACAGCAGCCAAGGAGAGACAGAGAGTTGAGAAATTCTAGAGAGAGAAAGAGAAGAAAATTCAAGAGGTAGGTTGATTTCTTCGGTGAATTCGTGCCTAATGTGTATAACTCCGCTTCTAAGCTTCTCTTTCATGAATTTTAAGGTTTGTGAAGCTCAAATTCTCTTGTTGGAAGAGCTAGGGTTTCAGGTACACTAGGAAAAGCCAAAGTTAGTATGAGGTAACTTCCAAACCTTCGAATATTGATTGTTCTAGCTGCTGTGAGTTGTTTAATTGGTGAAATTTCGTCAAATTGTCTTTTTTTCTGAATTTTGGGAATGTGATATTAGAAATTTTATGCTTCCAAAATTGGGATTAAATGGTAGTTATAATATAATTAAATAGTTAATATAGTGGTTAGGAGTAGAAAGGAACACGTTTGCGGAGTTAGAATTGAAAAACCCCAATTTTTCTCGAGGAATACCCAAGTTTTGGCCAGGGCTGAACCAGGGGCTTAGAGTTAGATTTTTGATGTTCTAATGTTTCCATTGCATTCAGTAGGAAAAATTAGATGGGGTTACAGTTGATCACTTTTTAGGAAAAGCCCGAAAAAACATAATTACAAAACACCCTTAAAACTCTGAAAGTGGTGTTGCCAAGGTCATATTTGTCTCTTGGCAATTAATTTGATAATTCCAAGCTTGAAAATGGATTTCTTGGGTGAAAATATGTTAGAATAGCCCTAGTCAAAATTCGAAAAAAGTACAGTTGGACTGGGTACGACAGGGTCAGGCTGGGTACCCAGGCATTTTGGTAAAGTTTTACCATAGGTTAATATAACCACTATAAATACTATGTGAGTGTCTAAAATGGTGCATGAATGGGTTTTAACCTAATTCTTGTATGTTCAACATTTTAGGACCAAGTTAAAAGGCTAAGGTTGGCACGTTTTACGAGGTGAACGTTTTGAGATGCAAGAGACTTGAGGTAGGGATAATATCCTTCATACATCATGTCATAGTTCATATGATTGTGTGGATGAAATTGTCTGTTCTTTTAGTAATCAACATGGTTTGCCTAGAAGAGACAGTTAGTGTCAGAGGTGTACTTACACTTGAGGGTTGGATAAGATTCCAATTGGTGTACGATTAGTGCAGCAGGAGCCTACTCATGTATACATTACAATGATGTATTATATTGTTCATTAATTGGTACATACATGGTGCATATCATATCTACTTTTCGTATTTTATATGAACGATAGTATGTCACTATTGGGATTCTTTGGAATCTCACCCTTTTTTCTAACAAAAAAACATCTCAGCAGGTGCCAGTAGATCGAAAGGCAAGGATGAAGATATGAGAAACTAATGGGAACATTTCCCGAGATGGCAATCATGGTTATATGTAGTTTGTGTTTGGAATACTTTTAGGATATTTTGTACATATTTGTGAATATTATCAAATTCTGCACGGTTGATTCCGGTCTGTAAACAAATAATCATTATCTATATATTTGCACTTTTTCTGTATGCTTGTGGAACTTGGTATCTATTACTATGTGAATATCGAAATGGAAACGTGTGTTGTCAGCTTATGTTCACATTTTTTTAAGGAATTTTTGCACAATGGGGTTTTTGAACCTTACTTTTTGGGCTTGTGATTTGTGGGCCTTTGTTTTTTCATTAAAATTGAGTAATGCATCTAGGCTATTTTTGGAAACCTATTTGATTTTTGAGAAATTGTAGGAGTTATTTTGTTGCATTTGGGGCTTGTGCACACAAAAAATTGAAATTTTGAAATATCTTTATTCTCTAGGCCATTTTGTCCACGTCTCATCTGTTCAGTTTAATTAATTTTTCAATAATTCTGAAATTCAGTGGGCTTATTTTCTATGCCTAAATATTTATTTTATTGTTTCTGGAAATTATTGTTGGGCTTTATTCAAGTCTATTCATGTTTGGGCTCAACCTTTGTGTTTGTATTGTTTTTGGGTCATTTGTGTTTTTAGAAACGATTTTGGACTTAAAGTTTTTATTTTGAAAGTTATTCATGGGTTTCATTTGAGACCATTATCTCTATGAGCCATCTGAATTGTTTAAATATAGGAAAATTAATTTTGGCTATTTTTGTATTATGGTAATTTAGCAAAATTATTTTGATATATCACTTAATTACCTTTTAGATATTTTTTCAACCAATTGAATTTGGAAAAATTATATTTGGGTTCAAATATGCTGAAATTAATTTCTGAAACAATTTTTGGATACATAAAACAGTGAGAGGGTTATTAATTTAATTTTTGTTGATCAAATTAATTAGTTAATCCCTCTATTAAGATGTGCAAATATTATATTTAATTTGGATGCACAAAATAGTGGGAGAATTTCTTTATGATGATTATTTAATCACATTTTGTTGATTAAATTAATCAATAAAATTCTCATTAAAGAGTTGTGCTTATTTAAAATTTAAATGCATATAGTTGATATTTGCGATTGGCATGCGTCTTAAGGAATAGCATCCTCAATGTTGTATATGTAAATAATCGCTTATAGATTTAAAACATCAACTCCAATAAGTGATTAATCAATTTAATCAAAGTGGGAGAATTTTAGTTGCTTAGTTACTCTTGTTGATTAAATTAAATTCTTAAATTCTCATTAAGTTATTGATGCATATTTATGTTTTAAATGTACATGATATTCGTGATTAGTATGCTTGGTTCATTAGGAGTAGCCACAGTATCCTCAATTTTGTTGCATGCATATTTTTTAATCACATATGGCATTATAGAATATCAATTGTAATTAAATATATGGTTATAATTAGTCTTTGCCCACATGTAGATAATTGTAATTGGATATTTAATTAGGATGAAATAGAATGACATTATATTTTCTAAGTAGCCTATAGGTATTAAAAAATATAACTGCGTTTTAGATTCATCAATTCAAGAAAAATTCATGCTATGCTAATGTCTTTACCCACAGGTAAACCTTAGTGATACAAATTTATAATTGTATGATTTACATTGGTAAACATATACTTGTTGGTGATGGTTTTTTTCTTTTACCTCTTATAATTGTTTTGTAAGCATGATCAGATTTTACTTGGACCTTGTAGCATGATTTTCATATTTAATTATTTAGTTTGATAGAATTTATTAGAGATAATTGTTAAGCCTAAAAGGAGATGAAATGTAACTTCTTCATCAAACTTAGCATCAAGAAAAGTTCTAGAACTCAAAGATACTAGCATGAGAGGTGAGATAACATTATGGCACTATTTGGTACGTGGCACTAAATTTTGATGGACTATGATTGGTACTGGGATTGGGATTGAGACTAGGACCAGGACTGGGATTGATTCTTTAAAAATATGTTTGGTATGAAGTAATAGTTAGAGGGAATAATTTCATTTATCTTATTTAACAAATACCCACTAATAATAAAAAGACAGAAATACCCATGCATAAGGCAGAGAAACAGAATCAAGCCTGAAGGGAGGAAGAAGCTACCACCACTGGTGTCAACACCTGTTTACATTTCGATATTCGTAGAGTAATAATGGCATAGTCCCACAGGCATATAGAAATAGCACACACATACTGATATTAAGTGAAAATTTACATACAAGAATCTTCCCCACAGGGTTTGATAATATGTACAAATTTTGTCCAAAATATCCAACATATTAAAATTAAACTAATATAACCAAATAACTCTGATATTGGGACCTGCACATCTCAATTGCTATGTCTACCACTTTGCCTTTGGAGCCACTGGTTCCCGCTAGAACATTTATTATTTATGAAAAATGGTGAGATTCCAAGGAATCTTAGTAGTAACACATGATCCATCATATAAAATGCGAAAATTAAATATGTAATGCACTATATAATGTAAATGAACTTTCAAATTGACTGATTCCAAAGCCTAAATGAAGCTATTTAAATGTACTTTCATGAAAAAAATATCCAAATATAATTACGGATTACATATATTACCCAGAAATTTGGCCAACTACTATTGTTCTAGATTGCATTTCAGAAACAGAGCTTAATTTCCAAAAATCATAACTAATTCTACAAAAATCAAAATGGAGTGTTGTAAAATTCAATGGAAAGATATTTAAGTGTAGTTTCATGGAAAAATACCCAAAACTACTAGATGTTATCTAATATGTCCCAGAATTATCGAAAATCATAACTGCTAGACTTGAACGTCTAGAATATTCTTTGTTACTGACTTAACTTTCAAAAATCATAACTCTCACTACAGATATCAAAATAATGCATTCTTGGCTCATTGGAAAGCTTTGAATGTCTAATATATTCATGTAAAATTTCATAATGTTTCACTAAGGTTTGTCTGGTCAAAACGGAATATGAAATTGACTGACTCCCAAAAATGTCAGTTTTGACAGTTTGACTTCAAAAATCAAGAACTCATCCATTTTCACTTCAAATTATACTTTTCTTGATTCTATCATCAACTACACATCCTAAAATATATATACAAAAAGACCCATTCAAAAATTCCATCTATAGCCTTTGTTTAAGATTTTAGAAGTTTCAGGTATGTACTTTGTTTTTCAGATGGCAAAACAGAATTGAGAAAACTAACATGTATACATGAATTTATACTCTAAACCTCATGAATTTTAACTCTATACTCTCCTACACATATGTCCTCAGGTTAATGATCAAATTTTAGAACCAAAGAGGCCCAAAATGGTCACACAATCATTGGTTTAACAACTTTTTGGTGACAGAATTTTCCGACGAATTTTATCAATTCCAGCAACTAAACAACCCAGAAAACAACCTCAAATCCAAAGGGAAAATGAAGATAAATGAGTAGGAGACTCATCTATACAAGGATCAGTGGTTGCATGTAAGGTTTAGAGCTTCCTTCTTCCTCTACTCCAACATAACTTCCTCTGGTTCTCTCATGTCTCTCCCTCTCTTTTCTATTCTGTTTTCTCTCTTTCTTTCACTCTCTCTTGCTCTGGCAGACTTAGTGAATAGAGAGGTGAGTAATTGTCTAATTAAATGGCTGAGTGGGTGCAGATGTGAATCATATGGTCGGATAAAAGTGTGGTGAGGTGTTGAGAGTGTGGGCATGTAAAATGTGTGTGTGTGTTTGTGAATAGCCCATGCAATTTTTAATGATGAGTGCAAGGTAGTGGCTAATGATGTGCTCTTATATAATGCCAAGTGTAGTGTGTGTCGGTAAAAAGGGTGTGTGTGTTTTAATATATATATATATAGGTATAATTTTATCCTATTAGATACACACACTAGGCCCTAATTTTTCCCTTTGTCTAATTTAAGATTCCTTAAATTTCATAGGTTTCATAATTTGACTTATTATCAAATTCCCATTTAAATTTTCTTTTTAGAAAATTTAACCTTTACTAAATTTGGGATATTACATTTCTCCCCTCGTAAAATAAATTTCGTCCCCGAAATTTGCTGCATATACATAGCCATAAACTCCGGGTAACGCTTTCCCATGTGGCTTCTCTGAAAGATAACCCTTTCCAGACAACTTGGACAAACCGGATACTCTTGCTTCTGAGCTACTTCTCCCGTCGATCAATAATTCGGTCAGTTGTGACTTCATAAGTCAAATCGTCCCACATTTCCACATCTCCGTATTCAATTACATGCTCTAGATCGGGTTGATACTTTTTTAGTTGGGAAACATGAAAAATGTCGTGCAACCTTCTCAGGTTCGGTGGCAAAGCTATATGATACGCTACTGGTCCAGTCTTAGACAAGATCTCGATTGGAACAATATACCTCGATTGTAGCTTCTTTACTCTCAGTGTTCTGCCAATACCTATAACTAGTGAAACGTTCATGAAGACATGATTGTCGACTTCAAATTTGAGAGGTTTCCACCTCATATTAACATAGCTCTTTTGTTGGCTTTGAGCAGTCAATAGTCTCTGCTTGATAAGCTTTATCTACTCGGTTGTCTGATCAACAATATCTAGCCAAAGTATCCACCTCTCAGACAATTCTATCTAGCATAAGGGCGATTAACACTTTCTTTCATATAGTGTCTTATAAGGAGCCATCTGAATGCTCAAATGATAACTGTTGTTATAAGTGAACTCTGCCAATAGAAGGAATTTGTCCCAACTACCTTTGAAATCTAGCACATGTACCCTCATCATATCCTCAAGTATCTATATGGTTTGATCTGTCTGCCCATTTGTTTAAGGATATATTCCTTGCTGAATCTCAGTTTAGTACCCAAAGCTTTATGAACTGCCTTCTAAAACTTGGAAGTAAATTGAGGATCACAATCTGAGATGATATTCTTTAGAGTACCATGTAACCTCACAATCTCCTTGATATAGATTTTCGCCAGTCTATCAGGAGAATAGTTGATGTGATTGGTAGAAAGTAAGCTATCTTTGTAAATCTATCAACTATAGCTTCCATATAGAGTCGTGATTTCTGACTTTAGGTAACCCTATCATGAAATCCATGGTAATATTCCCCCAATTCCACTTAGCAATCTCAGGGTTTTACAGAAGCCCTGAGGGTCACTGATGTTCAACTTTCACTTCTGGACAAGTGAGACAACGAGTGACGAACTTAGTCACCTCTCTTTTCATTATTGTAGTACTTAATATTTTGGTCTTATTGCCCTGTACAAGCATGTACTCTGGAACTTACCACCAATAGGCCTGTCTATAGACATGACTATCTATAATTATATTCACTATCTGTAATCGTGTCTACCTGTTTGGTATTCAAGATCAAATAATCGCTAGACCCTTACTAGCCATACTGTATACTGTTTGATCCAACTATGTGTTTTGCTCATGATCAAATAACTATGCCCCTTTTCTAATCATACTGTGTGCATTGGTTATTATGCGCACTATTCACTATAAGCACCATCTACTGCATGCACTGTATCATGAGTGAGTGATTCATTTTGTAAGGCTATAGCTGTCGAGAAGTATTCGCCACCATTATGCCCTATTACACTAGGGCTCATCTCAATTCCAGTTTACATGTGTCACCATAAACCATAATGGTTGTGTGACTATTGACCATATAGTTCATTGCACTGCACACTATGCAGGATGTAATACTATGATCCACATCGATCACATTACTGTACACCATATAGGGTGTAATACTATTGGCCACACCACCTCAGTAGCATGTTTTACACACCGCCTTTTGACCTCAGGATTACTTGTGATTCTCACCAAAGCAACCAAGACCCGGCACCAAGCAGCGACCTGGCCATGTCAGGGTTACATCCTGATCATAGGGTTGATGATTAACATGCTCTGATGGGGCTGCCTTACCTCTAACCCACATGGGTTTAATCACTATATGTCATACAGGCTGGATTATTATAGACCACACGGGTCTAATCAAGATAGGTGGGGGCTTCACTTTTTTGCCTACACTTGTCTTACTACCTTAGTTGGATCCTAATTGCATTGGTAGTAACCCATAATCATTCATACAAAATGTGATCCATAAATATGCCATACACATATAAGTAACATAATTATAACACCATAAATCTGACTATCTGGCTGCATACATTATTTAGGATCATATGACTGTATGACCCCTACTTGTGCCCTTACTGGCTGCATGCATTATTCAGGATCATATAACTGTATGACCCCTACTTGTGCCCTATTCCTGTGCAAACAACTACCTGCCAAGAAATGTTTCTCTGTCCCGACATAGACTACTTCCTGTCCAAAAATGTTTCTCTGTCCTAATTGAGTTCTATGCCTCAACCAGGCTGTGTGTCCATGACTTGTATCACAAAACATGGCATATAAGGCATATAGATAATCACATAGTGTATGAAAGAAAGAGTCATTACACTGGCCTTTCATGCATGATATTAAATTTCTACTTTTCCCTTAGTCTATGATTTGCTTTTGCTGCTCCTTTTACAGTTGTCTATTATGTATCACGATATTGGAATTTGATAAATTCCATTCTATGAGATAACATGTCTTAGCACCACTCTTAGGTACTCCTCATGTTCTTCTCTACTTTTCAAGTAGATTAGAATATTGACACTAAATTTATAACCAGTCCTCTCTCAACTAGAGATTAAACCTTCCTCAGAAGCTAGGGTTGTCAACCTTTGTCAATAGTATACCCTTGTTGATTGAGCTGTGTTGTTCATGTTTGCAAACTATCTCCCTTAGGAGCAAGTGTAAACAGAGGCTCCTGTTCAAGTTCCTCATACTGTTGTTCATATTCTTGTTCACTAGGATTGTCCCTGTCTGTGTTCTGTTCCCACACACTTCCCGCAGTTCATTCCTAATGATCATGGAGCATTGTTTTCCATTCTGTTAACTTGCCATGTATTTGTTGTATTGGGTTAGGTCTAACTTCTTGAGCCTGCACAGCTCCTATACCTCCTGGTTTCATCACCTTTATGTTTCACTATGTGAAACAAAGAAGAGGTAAGTGTCTCATAATCACAAGGGCATATATGTCATTGCACAATGTGTTGGGTTCACAAGTACTCCTAAAATAATGTATAACAAGTGTTTACAGTAGTCAGGGAAAGCCTGTAACAACCTACAATCCTCTGAACTACTGTACAACATGTGCTTGCTCCTATTGCATGACATATCCCAACATGTATATGTAACTTCCTAGGGGATCATCCATCCTAAGATTTCCTTAGGTTGAGCACACTTAACTTTTGTGTACCTATACCAAAACGTAGTAACTAGCTTTAGCTGTCTCCGACCACCGCTACCCTGTGACTGTCCTTGGTTCACTGATTCATGCCACTATCACCGGTTGACTTAACATTGTGCGTAGACACTAATCATACTGATATATAATCCCAGTGCATGTGCCTAAATATGTATCCTGATATGTTCCCTGTTGTCCACAAAGTTGTTTGTTTAACCCCAATTTATAGTCTCATTCTTCCTTCGGCCCAACATATTGTGTCCGGATAGGAGTACAGTGTTGTGTGGATCCTATTGTCATCCAGGATCCCCAAACTAAACTATCCCTGACTACCCGCCACTGGGGTCAGTCTATCCATGTATATTATATTCTGGGCCACTGGGATGTGGTACTCATGGACAACCCATAGGTATATACCCTTGATGTGTTGCCATAACTCTTGATTTGGTTGTAAGCCATGCATCACTTATACCGCTCCAATGTGGGATCGGTAATGGAATCCAGATCTGTCTCTGTCTTGTCTATTAATAGCTTATCCACCTGACTCTTAACTACCTGTAACTATGGCTAAACACTGATCAACTTGTTGGTGATCCTGTTATAGGATGAGGCTAATACTCGACCCTTACTCGGACTGCTTTCTCGGGATCCGTGTCATCCTTGTACCACTCTATGGTATGGTATTATGTGCTGCCTTCCAGGTATTCTACTATGCCTCAGCACTTGTTTATTCCTTTTGAAGGGTTTGTGAACTAGCCGAAATAATTTACTTCGTTATTCCTATTATTGGATAATTAAGTATATCAATATACTATCCTATTGCCAGAACCACCACATTTGCTCTGAGCAGATAATTCTGTGGCCAAAATCCTTGCTCTGATACCAAAAATGTCAACACCCGTTTACATTTCGATATTCATAGAGTAATAATGGCACAGTTCCACAGGCATACAGAAATAGCACAAACATACTTATATTAAGTGCAAATTTACATACAGAAGTCTTCCCCGCAGGTTTGATAATATGTACAAATTTTGTCCAAAATATCCAACATATTAAAATTAAACTAATATAACCAAATAACTCTGATCCTGGGACCTGCACATCTCAATTGCCCATATATACCACTTTTTGCCTTTGGAGCTACTGGTTTCCGCTAGAACATTTATTATTTATGAAAAAAGGTGAGATTCCAAGGAATCTTAGTAGTAACATATGATCCATCATATAAAATGCGAAAATTAAATATGTAATGCACCATATAATGTAAATGAAAATTCATACTATAACATGTGTGTACACAATACTCAGGGCCAAATAACTGTTTGGATCCTCTCTACCACCAATTGATTCCTAGAAGCCTAGCAAACAATTAATTTCAAGAGAATATAGGAAAGCAATTGAATAACAAGAGAGTGCTATAGTCCAATCACAATCCATAAGTACAAATCTAACACAAGTATCATCATCTAGATTACATCAACCGATCATAATCCTCAAATATATGAACAAATTATAACCTCTAGCAACCTAGAATTATAATCTGCACATATAGAGAGTGGAAGATGAAATTAAGATACAAAGAACTCCCCTAGTTGCTCAAAGACTCAGGTTAGCTTCATCATCACCATCGGACAAAGGAGTTAGCCGCTCATGACCACACGAAGAGCTTCACCGAAGCTTAAAGAACGCTTGGACATGGCAGCAATAAAGAGGATAGAATGGAGAAGAATAATGATGGAAGCCGTCGGTTTTGGAATGGAGATGGTGATGATCGGCGGTGGGGTGGAGAATCTGGAGGTGGTTGAAGCCGAAAGAAATGGAGGTGGTGTGCGAATGTGTCGGCCTCCTCCAAATGATAGAATAGAAGCCCTTAAAATGATTCCAGAGGAGCCAAAAACGTGATTTTCGGAATTGTGGACCAAATTGTCATTTCCCAAATTCAGGTACTAAACTGTCATTTCTGGAATTCGGGGACTGAATTGAAATTTCCAAAATTTGTTGCTTGGCCAAAATACCCTGAAATGAAATTCAAACTATTTGTAATACCATGTATTTGGACAACCATGAAAATAATGACATTTTTACCCTTTTTATCAACTAATTCATGCAATCACTTTTAATCCCAATTAATCATAATAAATGCATTTTTGGCCAAAATAACATGATAAAATCCCCTAATAAAGTATTGAAAAATATAATAAAATAGGGATACATCACACAGCTAGGTAATGTGCCCAAGGCACGTTTTCATATCACAAAATATAGCTACATAGAACATATCAACAATCACATAATATATGAGAGATAAAGTTACTACCTTATGTCCCTTTTTGCTATATAAGAATAATTCCTTGAACTACGTGCCAAAGGCTCAGGCGATTAATTCGGTCCTAAAATTTCAAATGTACAAGAATTAGGTTAAAACTCATTCATGTACCTCTTTAGAGACTCCCATAGTGTTTTTGGTGATTATATTAGTCTATATTGAAAATTTACCAAAATGTCCCTGGGGACCTGGTCACGGACCCATCATGCCCGGTCCGACTGTACTTTTTCAGAAATTTTGACCAAGGCTATTCTAACATATTTTCACCCAAGGAATCCATTTTTGACCCTGATTTTTGCAAAATCACTCCCAAACGACAGTTTCACAATTTTCCAGAAACTGAAAAATTTTCAATCAACTTTGAAAATTTATAACTAATTGTGGAAAATTTCAAATTGACTTATTCCAAAGCCTAAATGAAGCTCTTTAAATGTACTTTCATAAAAAAATATCCAAATATAATTACGGACTACATATATTGCCCAGAAATTCGGCCAACTACTACTGTTCTAGATTGCATTCCAGAAACAGAGCTCAACTTCCAAAAATCATAACTAATTCTAAAAAAATTGAAATGGAGTGTTCTAAAATTCAATGGAAAGATATTTAAGTGTAGTTTCATGGAAAAATACCTAAAACTACTAGATGTTATATAATTTTTCCCAGAATTATCAAAAATCATAACTGCTAGACTTGAATGTCCAGAATGTTCTCTGTTACTAACTTAAATTTCAAAAATCATAACTCTCTCTACAAATATCAAAATAATGTGTTCTTAGCTCATTGGAAATCCATGAACGTATAATATATTCCTGTAAAATTTCATAATTTTTCACCAAATTTTGTCTGGTCAAAATGCAATATGAAACTGACTGGCTCCCAAAAACGTCAGTTTTGATAGTCTGAGTTCAAAATCAATAAATCATCCATTTTTACTCTAAATTGTACTTTTCTTGATTCTATCATCAATTACACATCCTAAAATATCTATACAAAAATACCCATTTGAAAATTCCATCTATAGCCTCTGTTTAAGATTTTACAAGTTTCAGGTATGTGCTTTGTTTTTCAAATGGCAAAACAGAATTGAGAAAACTAACATGTATACATGAATTTATACTCTAAACCTCACGAATTTTAACTGTATATATCCTCTCCTACACATATGTCGTAAGCTTAATGATCAAATTTCAGAACCAAAGAGCCCCAAAATGGTCACACAATCCCTGGTTTAACAAATTTTAGGTGACAGAATATTTCGGCAAATTTTCTCAAATCCAACAACTAAACAACCCAGAAAACAACCTCAAATCCAATGGGAAAATAAAGATTAATGTGTAGAAGACTCACCTATACAAGGATCAGTAATTGCATGTAAGGTTTAGAGCTTCCATCTTCCTCTACTCCAACATAACTTCCTCCGATTCTCTCATGTCTCTCTCTCTCTTTTCTATTCTGTTTTCTCTCTTTCTTTTACTCTCTCTTTCTCTGGTAGACTTGGTGAATGGAGAGGTGAGTAATTGTCTAATTAAATGGCTGAGTGGGTGCAGATGTGAATCATATGGTTGGATAAAAGTGTGGTAAGGTGTTGAGAGTGTGGACATGTAAAATGTGTGTGTGTGTGTTTGTGAATGGCCTATGCAATTTTTAATGATGAGTGCAAGGTGGTGGCTGATAGTGTGCTCTTATAGAATGCCAAGTGTAGTGTGTGTGTCGGTAAAAAGGGTGTGTGTGTTTTAATATATATATATATAGGTATAATTTTATCCTATTAGATACACACACTAGGCCCTAATTTTTCCTTTTGTCTAATTTAAAATTCCTTAAATTTCGTAGGTTTCATAATTTGACTTATTATCAAATTCCCATTTAAATTTTTTTTAGAAAATTTAACCTTCACTAAATTTGGGATCTTAAGCTAATTTGCCGGAAATGGGGGCCAGAAATTTTCATGAACTCACCGAAAATTTATGATAAGCTTTGGCAAGATCAAAGAGAGAGGTAGTGGTGGTGAATGGTGGAGCACAGAGGTCACAGAGGTGGTGCAAAGGTATAGGAACGAAGGCCGATGCCAAGGTCACTGGAAATGGGAGCCAAAAACTGGAAATACCATCGGAATTTGTAGAGAAATACTAGGCTATCATAAAGAAAGGAGGAAGGTGCTATAATGATAATTTCCAATGGTAAAGCAGCTTCTGGTAGAGAAAAGAAGAGTTGGTGTTGATGGTGGTTATTCAAAATAGAGGAAGGACGGAGATGGAGGTCACCAGAGTTAGGGCCGGAGAAGTTGATGATCAGTGGCTATATTTTCTTCCAATGATATCGGTGGTGGTTGTGAGGAAGACCGACGATGGATAGAAAAGACACCGGTGGTGGTAGCTTCTTCCTCCCTACTCTCATCTCATGCATAAGGCGGTGAGGGCAACCGTGATGAAGGGTGACGATGGTATGCTTGAGAAGTTGAATGTCGATGGTGAAGGGGGAAAAAGGGAGTGATTATGTTAGGGGGATTTAGGTTAAAATCAAGGTTATTTTTGTTTGGAAATATTTTAATCAAGGATATTTTTGTCTTTTTAATTTTGCAATCTCGGGATTCAAAACACAATACTAGGGGAGGTGGCTTTGTAACAATCCCACTTTTGTGGTACTCCAAATCCCTGGTTACCCATAGTCCCTCATACCAAACGACATATTTGGCTTAATCCCTGATCCAATCCTACTCCCTACCCTCAAGTACCACATACTAAACAAGGCCTATGAGATGTAATTGTCTCATTAAATTAATCTCAATTAAGAGCTAGTCATCACCAGTACATAAGGATAGAGCAAAATCAATAGTTGTTTATATTCTAAAGAACGAATTTAGAAATTCTTATAATTGTTCTTACATTGTTTTGTTCACTGTAAAGTGATTCTCCATAATAGAGTAAGATGCCTCTATTAATTTGGTAGAAGAGATCATTGGTTTATTATCTCATGAGCCATTACTCCATTTCAAGTGTACATGCATGGATCTTAAGTATTCATTGAAAATATATATATATATATATAAGTTTTGCTCATACTTAGAAAAGAATGAGATTATAAATTAGGGCTACAAAGCCACCAACTCTAAAGCCATAAAATAATAGGCATATAGAGAATAATATGCTTATAGTTAAAAGACTTGATTGGAGGCAAAAATGGATATACACTTGCCATAAATTATTTGACGCATTTGGAGTATATAAAGTAAAATTGGATAGTTAATCTAATAAACAGATTAATATAGTGAAATTAGTTGGAAGAGATGGGTGACATAATAAATGCATCATTAATACACTAGAACTTAGTCTATATGTAAAGTTTCTTCATACTTGAACTTACCTAGTACAAGCGGAATTATTGTAAGAAGAAACATAATGGATGATACGGTTTTCCTCTTAAATACACACTAAAGACAATTATATGTTTTTTATGAGATTCCAACAAAATTTTTGTTTAAATCCTTTTGAAATCTCAAAGGATTGAAGCTCAGTTTAAAATATACTCTTGCATAGAATTGTCTTATAAAAGGAAGAGTGTGAAAGGAAAATATTCTGAGATACTAGGTTGCATATTTGGTGAAGATGCAGAGAGATATTAGGAATTTAAGTAAGTTGTCCATTTTATTTTACAGTTTTATGTAGTATTTTAAAGTGATAGATTATGTAGGAATGCCAAAATTAGTAGGAGTGATCAAACCCATTAAGAGTCATCACATATAGAGGATTCCCACCTCTAATTGTGGTAGAACATTGGTTTTACATAGCGCTCACCTTATTGGGCTTCAATATATCAATGGGTTCAATTGAGACCAATGGTGATTAAAATTTGGCAATTCATGGTTACTACGTGATGTACTTCAAAAAATATGACTAGAACATAAATATCGAGGAGTGATTATAAATTCCAAATGTACGCATTAATTTATGATAGATGTGAGGCAAGCAATAACATAAGTTCTTTTGTAAAGTTGCTAGTATGCAATATTAAGTAATACAGATAAAGTTGTTTGCTATAACTTCTCTATGAAGAGAGAATCAATTTATTTAGGTGTTTACCCCTATATTCATATATAATTCCTTCCATATCTTTATGCTAGTTAAATGTCTATCTTGAGTTGGGATGTCACTTGTATCTTCCCATTTTGGACATAAGGAGATATATATATATATGTGTGTGTGTGAATTAGTAGAGATGGTCACATAAGTAATAAACAGAATTTTGTCAACAACATTAGGAGTTCATTTTGTCAAGAGCAAGTCTCACAATAGTGATAGTTAAGGTATCATGATGTGATTACATACAGGACTATATTGAGAACATCATAAGTTTAATTATTTCATTGGATTAGTGAGAGTTGAATCATCTGTAGTGCAAAATGATTATTCATTTATAGCTTATGCATTTTGACTTAAGTGTTGTAAATGACTAAGTCACCATTGCTCAAAGTTGTGATATGACCATGTTAGATGTAGTACTCTTTTGGAATACATAAAGAGATTATTCTGAAAACAATTGAGAATATTATAAGTAACTTACGATCACAAACATTTGAGCATTCATGGATAATGGTAGTTGTTGTGAGTAATGTCTATTATGAGAATGTGATTAGATTGTCCATATGTCTCTAATATCAAATTGTTCCTTCTAATTCAATCACTACTACAGAATAAAGATACTACTACCCAAAAGGACGTCCCTTTTTAAAAAAGGGAGTAAAAAACAAAGGCGGTGACATTTTTATAAATAAGGGAACGCGGTGACAAACTTTAGGAGTCCCAAATTTGAATTGGGAAACCTAAAGTTTAGTTTAGGCGCCACAAGTCAAATTCGGGATGCCTAAAGTTCCTTCCTGGCGCCAAATACTTTTGGGACGCCTAAAGGTATTGGTTTAGGCGTCCCAAAAATATTTAAGAGAGTTTAGGCATCCCAAAAATTTCTTTAGGCGACCCAAATTCAAATTTAGGTTGCTTTAAGGATTCCCTATGCCTGACATGCCTTCCCTCTCTTCCTTCTCTATTCACTCACCCGCTCATTATCACCATCACTTCCTTCTTCTTCTCTATTTACTCACCATCCTCTTCTCTCCTCCTCCTTCCATTGTCAACATAATTGCCCTCCGTCTTCTTTCTTTCCTCCACCATCTATCCGTCCATCTTCGGTACACCAACACCGTCGGCCTCCTTTTACCTTCAGCACATCAACATCGTCATCCTTCTTCCATCTTCACTATCGTCCTCCTTCCATCCTCATCCTGGGTCTAGTTTCCTATGCACACCAACACCGTCGGCCCTTTCCCTCCTTCCAAGTTGGTTCTTTTTTATTTTAAATATAATGCCTTGTATTAATTTACAACTTGTGAAAATATAATGCTTTGCATTAATTTATTTTGCATGATTTTATTTAGGTTTCTGGAGTATTTTTCCCTTTTCATTAGTTTTTTTTTTGTGCTAGAATCATATCCTCGTAATTTGTTAATTAGGTTGGTATGAGTATGTTGGCTAACTAATGTGTAAGTTTCCACAAAATAAAAAATAAAAAAAGTAGTATGATGAAATTTATTTATTATCAATATAAAAATTAAAAAATTTATAATTCTCTCATTGCATCCATATATAATAAGCAATATGGTTGTTTTGGTTTTTTTTTTAAATTTATATTAGTATGATTATTAGTGTAGTTTCCTCAATATATAAAAAAAGTTATTATGATTATTAGTATATATTCCCAGCTCTTACAAATAAACAAATTATCAGTATAAAAACCAATATATAGTATTTATAATTGAGGAAACTACAAGGACCCAATAAAAAGCAAAAAAACAAATGCTTTGTTAGCTAATTTTAAATATTAGCTTGCTTTGTTAGCCACAAGAATGAGGACAAGCTCATGCAATAAAGACAGAGTTTATTGAATTTTTAAAATTTATTATAAGCTTAAAAAATTTTAACATGTACTAATTTAATCCTCTCAATTTAAAACCTGTGGATAATTCTTTTTTATTTAGGAACTATTTGTCATTCTCTCTTTTAAGTCATGATAGAAATTATTGTTCTTGATGAGAAATGTAATATCCTAAATTTTGTGCCTAGAGACTTGAGGATAAGACTATATCAGGAAGATGACTAAGCCTAATTCGTGAAGAGTCCCATGAATGTCGAGAGATAGAAAGACTCAAGGGGGACTATGTGATCCAGTCCTACCGGCCAGGGGGCCCAGTACGCGTAGGTAATAGGATCAAAGTATTGATGCAGATGTGCACAAAACAGATATACAGTGCTATTGGGTTGGTAGAAAAACGCCACCCAAGTATGTCATAAGGTAAGGGATGGATTAGTTGTGCAAAATACGCCCATGTAGGTCAGTACATGGAATTTTCAGGGCAGACATGTGTACCCTACGTTTTTGGGAATAGAAACTGGTATGTGGCACTTGATGTCATCTTTTAGGCCTCGATATGAGTGTCTCGGTCCCTAGTAGAAACCCAAGTATTGATAAAATAACCTTATTAAAGTGGCTTTAATAAAATAAGCAATCATGACATAACTTTTATGTTAGATGAATGAGAAGGTGACAAATATCCCTCATGATGATACTTACCTTTTTTACTTTTGGATTGGCACTAGAAGAAGGGGACACTTGTCCCCTCATCATGACATTCATAAAGTGACTTTTGTGTTGGCATTCCAAGACGGTGACATGTGGCAGAGAAGTCAAGGGAATCCACCGGTGCCCAACCCAGTCACATAATTGACTTTCTCGAACACCGAACATGGGAGCTAAGGGAAAACCATCAAACCCTCGCTATCCCTGACAAAGTGGAAGGCTAAAGGCTGAGCAAAGGGGTGGGACCCAGTTTATTAGAGTAAGTGACATATGTCACCGAATCACAGGATAATAGCACCACTGGAATACAACACGTGGCAGACAACTTTTAAGACTTATTAAGGGCCATATATTTTCACCCAAACAGCCCCAAAATTCAAAAAAAAATCCCTAAAAAACATTGAGAAAATGGAAGAGGAGAGAAGGTAGATGAATAGTGAAAGTTCTTGAGCCCCAAAGCATTTTTCACCCCTGATTCAATGTTTCTAGCTCCAGAGTCTTCTGTAAAGTTGTTCCTCTCAGTGAGAGCAACATTTCTATAGTTTCATATTCTTGATCAGAGGTGTTTAGCACCGTCTGGCTTGCTGGAGTACCACCAAAATACTAAACTAGTTGCCAAAACACGAAGAGGTAAGCCTAAGCTTCGTATTAAACCTATTGGTTTGTTGTTTGGATGAGTATTCATGCAATGGGGTACTATTCATTTTCCGTCCAGGGGGTATTTTTGAGGTTTAATCATGCATTTATGGTTATATGAAGATTTTGAAAGCTATGTTTAAAGTTGCCTAAATTTGTTTTCTAGAGCCAGTAAACTTACAACATGTTTTTTATCAAACAAACTTATTCCAAATTATATAAAATTTTACAGGATTAAAGTAGACATCCTAGGCTTTAATTTGATAGGTAATATGAGCATTTGGACTAGTAGATTGAAAGTTATGATTTTTCATAGTTTGACCTTGATTCTGTAATGAAATCTGTGGCAGTCTGTGTTTGATGAATTTTTGGGAACTATATAGTTATAATCAGGACACTATAATATTGTTCATTGAAAGAGGACTTAAATATTTTTTTATAAAACCTAAAACCAATCCATTTGGATTTTTTTAAGATTAATTATGAATTTTCAAAGTTTGGTATGGAAAACTGGTGAATTCTGGGGGCAGTAATCAATTAAGTAAGATACTGAATTGATATGCATCCAGATTTGTAATGGCTATATTTTTCCATAAAACTAGAATAATTATGGTTTACATAGCCTTTGTAATCATTACAATTGGACATCTATACAATTAATTATGAATTTTCAAAGATTATTGAAAAATCTAACAGATTTTGGTAATTAGGCGAAAATATGAGAGTAAGGGTAATTGGCAATTAATTTGAACTTCAATGGTTAAGCAAAGCCCATAAAGTTAGTGTGAGCCCATTAAATACCCATTGGGCCTAATGTGTTAACTTTAAGGTTAACCAACCAAGGTGTCTTGGGTTATTAAAATTTGAGACAAGAATAGGCCCAAAAAATAAAGACAAGTCCTAGATGTTAAAGTAGCCCATTAGACATTTATTTGTCATGGCTATAATAATATGATCATTTATCTAGGCTCATGAGAAGTCAAGAAAGAAGAAAAGTGAAAGAATTTTCAAGATGCTTCAACGGTTGGAAGAAAATGTACAAGGAGGGAACTTGAGGACAAAAGGTAGGAGCTGGAACAAAGTCATTGACATTGAAAAGTTGGATGAACTAGAAAATGAGGGTTATATTATTTTGTTCAAACTAGAGATACATTTTCCTCCTGTATTTTTTTGATATAATAGTGTATTTGATAGTTCATTTGGTAAGAAAGGTAAGGCTCTGCCGTCTAGTTTACCTAAGGTAGTTGTACCCTTTTGAGCGATATATGAAGATCTTAAAACGGTATTCTAAAAATCCTTTTCGACCTGAAGTCTCAATTGTTGAAAGATATGTAGTTGAAAAGGCAATGGACTTTTGCAAAGATTATCTATCAGGGAAGAAGGAACAATCTCGGCATGAAGAGGGGAGAGGCAAGGGAACACGAGGATAGAAAGTGAAGAATTTGCCTCATGAAGAGGTGTTGTAAGCACAATTGTATATCCTAAATAATATGGAAGAAGTTCAACCGTACATAGATGAACACAGAAAGAGTTTGAAGAACATGAATCCAAGGAAGAACGACATGCAAATAGCTATTGAGCAAAACAAGACATTTATAGAGTAGTTTAAGGAAAAGGTTTCGCATAAGGCCGGTGTGTCTAAGACAATCGAATGGCTAGTTGGTGGCCTTTCGTTTCAGGTCATTACTTAGACTAGTTATGATATAAACGTGTGTTCCTTTTACACAAAAGACCAAGATGACAAAAGTATCATGCAAAATAGTGGGGTGATGGTAGAAGTTGAAGCCATGCACTTGTCCAGTCAAAAGACAAAAACCCTATATTAGCATCCATGGCCTATTATGGAGTTATAGAAGAAATATGGGAGAATACCTACAACAAGTTCAAAGTTACTTTATTCAAATGTAAGTGGGTTAGCAATAATGCTATGGTAATAGATCAACAACTTGGATTTATCTCAGTTGATCTTCAAAGAGTTGGTTATAAAGATAAGCCTTTTATTCTAACAAGCCAGGCAAAATAAGTGTTTTATGTCACAGATCCTGCGAGTAAAAAAATGTCCATTGTACTGCAAAGTAAAAAATAGAAGTATGGTGATCCGACCTTCAACCTTGACAACACACCACCTTTCACAACAAATCCAACTAGAATAAGTGAATTAGAATTGGTAGATGATGAAGAATGTGCTGTAAGAAGTGATCATGGTGAAGGAATATATGAAACAATATAGAGTAATACTGTAACTTAGAAAATAGTACTGTGTGCTTTTTTGTTTTAATCCTAGTTAGCTTATTCATTTAATTGTAATTTATTTACCTATTTGATGATGATTTTTGTGTTAATAGGAATATGGACAACTCTAGTGACTCACTAAGTACTAGGGATAATGAAATGGCTAGAGATGAACCCGTTGCGAGAAGGGTTAGAGGCTGGACAAAGATGGGAGTATTGGTTACACGTCATAAACATCAATAGAAGAGGCTGCAAGTGGACTTCGATGCCAATATGAATCCAGTTGGTCCTGAGGAAGACCATTTCATTAACTATTTAGACTACTTAGGTTGAAGCAAAGTTCGGATTATCTATGATAATTGGAAGTTAGTTCGCCCAAAAATGAAAAACATGATTTGGCAATGACTTTTGGTACATAATAAGTTTCAATATATCTACATTTGTAGCTTTATTCCTACTGCTTTAAATATAATTATCTTATGTTTTACCTTGCAGCAAACATATGATGTCCCAGACACCAGGGCGATCTATAAGCAATGGATGGGGGAGATTCGTCTATGATGGAAAGATTTCAAGAACAAACTTACAAAAAGGTACATTCGAGGGGAACTAAGAGGTCAGGACCTATGTCAAGAGTATTCGTGTTTGTCACAAAAGGACTGGAGGTTGTTTGTGGCATCAACAGAAGATCCTCACTTTTTGGTAAATTTTCTTTCATCATAGTATAGAACTTTTTATTTAAATATACTTGACATCATTGATTTGGTTTTCATTGTTTTCCTTTCATAGGAAGCAAGTACAGCAAATGCACGAGCCAAGCAGAAAAAAAGTATCAGCATTGCATCTCTCAGGTGATTATCAGAAATTCAAGCGGAGGATGATAGAAGAAGAGTTGGAGAAAATGAAGAAAGCAGTTGAATCAAATCCCAGTGTTGTTGTCCAGACCCTGGCTCCTCTTCCACGTCACAAAAAATGGAAACCAAGGAGGATAAAGGGTCGGAAGTACATAAATATGGCTGTTGCTGAGGTTTCTGTATGGATTGTAAGTAGTTAAAGCATAAGTATATAAATTTCTTTCATATTGAGAGTGCTTACTTTACATTTACGATAAATTGTATGCTACAGGATGAACTAGAAGATCATAGTAGTCAAGGTTTGTTCACTCCAAGTAAACAGAAAGACATTTTGTAAACGTCGATTGGGAAGGCAGATCACCCTTGGTCGTGTTTGAGGGGAACCAAGGGGAGTTAGTGTCATGAAGTATTATGGACGAGCCTCATATTATTCGTCACAAGCTGAACCTAGTAGGGAGCTTGTGGCCAAGATTCGGGCTGAAGTCAAACAAGAGCTCGAGGTCAAACTTCACAACAAGCTCTAAGAAGAGCTGTTACCGAAGCTAAGACTTGAAATGACAAAGATGATTGAATCAAAGATGGCAAGTGACAAGTGTAAAACTCAGGAATCCCCAGCCTTTCCCAGCACCAAAGGAAGTTACAACCCGCTGGAGATACCACTTGGCGACCGTTCTCGCACTCCAGCATAGGGAGAACCCTCCACCCTCTATTTGGATGCCCCACTGCTCCGTGTTGTCACACACAAGCTCCCACTCACCATCATAAGCAAATTCCACAGCATTTATGTAAGATGATAGTGACATGTGTTCAAGAAGGGGAAGAAGGTACAGCCATCCCTGTTCCTGATGAAGAGGTTGACATGATAGGTTAGGTAACATGATCTTTTATCTTTTGGCCTCAAAATCGTATTAGTACAATGTCAACATCTCCAATGGTAGGAACTTCTTCACTACAAAAAAACACCCAGTTTCAGATAGAATTACCGATGGAATTTTTTCTAAGGCAAATTCTAGAAGGAATTTTTCGTGGCAAATTTAGCCAAGGAATTTCTGATAGAAATTTCCATCGCAAAGTTTTCCGATGAAATTTCTGAGTGAAATTTCCGTTGGAATTTGTCTTCAAAAATTTTCTGATGGAATTTTTCTGTGGCAAATTCCGACGGAAATTTTCATCTTAAAGTTTTTCGGATGAAATTTTTGTCGCAATTTGCCACAGAAAATTCAGTCGGAAATTCCGTCTGAAAAAAAAATTATTAATTTTTTAAAATATAATATTTATAAAATTAAAATATTAATTATTAAATAATTATATTTATATTTTATTATTAAAATTATATTATTATTTATTAATATATATGTTATTAATATTATATTTATAATTTTATATTAAAAATAATATTTATAATATTAAATTATTATTTATTAAGTAATTTTAATTGAAAAAATATTTAATTTAAATATATAAATATTTTTTTCTTTTTTATTAAAATTTTCATTATTTTTAATAATATTATATTTAATTAATAATTAATTATATGTATATAATTAATTAATTATATGTATGTATGTATGTTTATATATATGATAATATTATATATATATATAATAATATGTAATAATATAACATAGGTTCATTCTGGCGCAACTGGCAAAGACTCGGGCATGAAGGTGTCTACACCCCGAGGTCACGGGTTCGAACGGGAGGATAGGCATTTGGAGGAATTATGAGGAGGCAACACGTGGCACTCTAAGGAGTAAACATGTGGCATTTGTAAATTTAAAAAAAATTAAAAACTTTTGGATTTTTTTAAAAAATAATTTTCTATTTTTTTAAAAAAATTGTGACGAAAACAAATTCCATCGGAAATTTACGACGGAATTGGATTCTGTCGGAATTTCTGACGAAAAATTCCTTCAGAATTTCGGACGGAAAATTCCATCGGAATTTACGATGGAACAGATTCTGTCAGAAATTCCATCAAAAATTTGCAACGGATTTAGTTTCTGTTAAAATTTGTGATGAAAAGTTCCGTCGAAATTTGCGACGGAACATATTTAGTCAGAAATTCTGTTAGAAATTTCTGGAGGAATTGAAATCCTATCGCAAAATTTTTTGTGACACTATTATTTCTGACGGAATCCATTCCGTCAGAAATGTGTTCCGTCACAAATTTCGTCTCAAATTCCGTCGAAAATGGAGTTTTTCTTTGTAATTCTTGGCACGATTGCAAATCTCAAAATCTTACTTAAAATCTGTTGGCATTCTACTAACAAACTGTTTTTTTATGTTCTAAAAGGATGAGCAAGATGCGAGAAAATTGCCCTTCTTGGCACAACTGCAACAGCTTTACAAGGCATTCGCCAGATTGACTTGCACATACCTCTAGGCATTATGGGCCTAAAATTGAAGTATCCCTTTATGATTGACAGGAAAGATCTCAAGGAGTTCATTAAGTTGGAGGAGATAGATGTAGGATGGGTTAAATTTGCAATCCGATAATTTTTTCCCCATTTTTTCCTTCAATTAATGCAGTGGTTTTTTAGTGTTTATACATTCAATAATTCATTCATCATTTTAATTCCATTATAGTTGCTTCTGTCGCATGTGCATCGACATGGAAATACATGATTTATATGGATATTTATGTCCTGCAAATACAACAAAGGATACTAATACTTTGGAAGCAAGGACGAGCTATATGGGCTACACAATGGGACAAACCAAATTTCGTTGTTATTTAGCACCAATTGTTCAAGGGTACATATTTTAATTTTGTCTATTTAAGATATTTAATAAATAATTGCCTTGTCATCTAACTTCATTTTAATCTGTATATGTTGTTATAGTTACCATTGAAGTTTGTGTGTTCTCTATCCTCACCTCAACGCAATCTGTTGGTTTGATTCCTTGTATAAAAAGCCAACAAAGAAACAAAATCCGTCTTCAACACGTAAGTTATTTTATTTGTATTTTGTTGATTCTTGACTTAAATGAATAGTTCTAATTTCTGTTGATTTTCATTTTAATGATAGTACTACTCAAACATATAGAATCCTTGGCGGGTCACGCGAGGGTAAATTTCTTAGAGACCAACGTGGGTTTATCCGAAAGTAAGTAGTTTCTATTCAAGTTCTTTCATTGATGGTCGTTTTAGATATATCTTTATTGATTTTAACAACCAGTTGGTTTTCATTTCTAGTGCCCTTAACAACCTGGCAGCACTGAATGCTAATACTATATTATACTTTATATGTATAACATCATTCAGAGTGGAATTACAAGTGATTTTGAACAGGTAATCGCTTCTTCATTCTCAAATGATACTATTTTTTGTGTTGTAATTGAATTGCTAATTAATTCATTCACTTGATTCATTTCATCTAAGCTTATTTTCTAATTTGTAGATTTTTTACAATGAAGATGCCTACTTATATGAAGACAATAATTTGATTAGAGACCTTTTGGCTAGACATCTTCTTCAACATATAGATCAGCAAAGTTTTTATTTATATTAATTAGTAGTTGTGTAATAGACAACTTTTTGACACTTTGTGGTTGTTATTGTACATAGTATTAGGTTGTATGAGTTGTTATTGTACGTAGTATTAAGTTGTAGGAGTTAACAATTTAATTTTCTAGTGCTGGATGTTTCCTTACCATTTGTAGTTTTAATTTATTGGGTAGTGAAGAATATCAATAATTATTTTTTTTAAAAAATAAAACATTTTAATGTCTATAAAGAAAAAGAGACATATAAAGTGTCTACATTGACACTTTAGATGTCACTTTCTTAAAAACGGACGTCTAGAGTATCATGCGGAGACTTTAAAAAGGGATGTCTAAAGTGCAGACTTTAGACGTCCCTTTATTTATAGACATTATTGCCATAATTTACTAGGTCGCTCACATAGGCGTCCCCCCCATTTTCAGACGTTAAAAGCGTTTTTTGTAGTTGTGAATTTCAAGAGTTGGCTTGCTTAAATGTGCACACAAATCATCAATGTCATTACAAAAGAATTTGAAGAAGATTGTCAAGCATATTCTTACTTGAATAATAACTGAAAAGTTATAAGTCATGTGGTACATTACCAAATGTAAATTAAGCTTCATGCTTTATATATAGTAGAATGATTAGTTTGTTTAGTTTTGTAAGATGAGTTAACTATAAAAGAGTTAACATTATAATATCTTTACACTTGTGAACAAGTTGCATCATGGAGAGGTATAAGATTGCTAAGCAGTTATTAATTGCTTAATTCTACCATGGATTGCTTGACCTAGTCATTCTCGAAGGCAAGTTATAAGATTTCCAATTAAGGAATTTCATCAAATGGTTTTGGAATTATTAAATTAATTCAAACCAATTAAGAGTGTTATATTACCAAAGAGCCAATGGGTCATAAACACATGAATGATAGATCCTTTAATGAAGAACATGCTTTTAGAGAAATCAAAGGATCAAATGGATCATCAGGGAAAGATCACATTCAGTGATCTAGATGAGACATTATTTAGGTAATGAAATTCAAGTTGTAGTTTGTTGTCTCAATTATTGGTACCTAAATTATGAGATCTTAGCAAATATTTAAGTTGGAACTAAATAAAATTTTTTGGTTTATTTATTAAGTTTTGATCAATTAAGTAAGAGTACTACTTGTGATGTATGGAAGGTAATACACGATTAAAGAGGACTTACCGCGATGATTCCAATAGTATTGCTTAAATAAACTTTACTCACCAAATAGCATTAGGTTGAGGGCCAAGTGGGAGAATGTGAGATATTTTATTAAAATGATAATATTATATCCTTCTATTTATTCAAAATTGTATCTAGATTTATTTATTTATTGATCTTATGAAAGATATTCTAGTTTATTATTATGATCAAGTTAAACATTCTAGATATTATCTAATTGTTTTAAATATTATCAGTTTAATAAATTCAGATAAAATATCCCTGATTGTGGCTCGCACGTGAGTTGAATAGAGATTTGGTTTAAGGTTACTTTTCTGGCTAGTAAGCTGTTACAAGCCTTGATGGAAGGCTATAAATAGCATAGGTCAAGACTTAGTGGAAAAACATGGACAACCCACTCATTTGCTCCTTATGGGTTCCCTTACGGGTAATGGCTATTCCAAGACTATCATTGTGCCTCATCTTCCCGTTAGAAAAAGCCTTGACTTATTCTATTATATGCTAATTCTAACTCTTTCTTATTCTCCACAATTTCCGAGTTATGAGATACTACATGCAAAATCGCTATGGCTAGAAGTATTTCATCAAGTCTTTTGCTGCAGCTCTCTTTTATGGAATTTATCTGATATAATTGGGATCTCTATTGTTAGTTATTCCAACAAGAGATTGTCATACTGCTGACCGTTATTGGCAAGTGACTAGGCCCATAAATTGTAAGGAGTTGTTTTATTAGCTTTCTCATCCTTAGGCCTAGGTTTAAGGTTAATGATATCGAGTGGAGAGTCTTTTTCACTTTACTATGTCAGTAGCTCTGGATTAATTAATCGTAATGTTGGGGTCTTTAACAGGAAGGCCGTGGGTTCACATCAGGTTCTGGCTCATGTTAATACACTAGTTAAATGGTCTAGTATAGATATATGCCATTGTTAGAGCTAGCGTTTCACCCAAGAGGGGGAGTGAATTGGGTGATACTAAAAATTTCGTTGCAAATATGAAAACTTGACGGTGAATATAATGCAGTAAAGAGTAAAGAGAAATATCACCGAAGTGTACACCGGGAGTTATACTGGTTCGGCCACAACCACTTTGACCTACGTCCAATCCTTAGAGTATCTCTGAGAGTTTCCCTATAACTTCCAAGATTCAGTGGGTTCTTGGCACCTCAGTACAAGCAAGTTCCTTTGCCTGGACACTCGCTCCCCCTTACAAGTTGTAATTTAATCCCAACTCAAGGTTCCACAACCTTAAGTTACCTCAATAACAAATATTGAGTTTGAATGAAATAAATCTCTCACAGAGTGAAAAAGAATCACTGAAGTACAGAATTACAAATATATGTAAAACAAAGTATTGAATTTGATGATGCGTTCGTGTGTGTGTTCTTGTTGTTTCTCTGTTTGGATGTTCACATATATATAGATGTGTTGGTAATGATTGTTGGAACATTTTTCTTCATACCTGTTAGAGTGTGCACAGCCACTGTTGACTTTTCCAGTATTTAAAAAATATCTGTTTGCGGTAGGTAGCGGTAGGTAGCTTTTGAACGTTGCATTTGAATTTCCTTATTTGGTAAGATTTCTTCTTTGTTTATCTGTGGATATGCTAAGAATACTAATACAATGAAGTGTTAATCACATAGGAAACAAATCAATGAACGTTGGAATGATTTCCAAATTTTTGAACTTGCATACTTGAGTATTTAGTAAGTTTACTCGAGTATCATCGTGAGAGAAATGATAGCAAGTTAATGAATGAACATTACATTACTCAGGTAGTGCATGAAGTAAACAAATTTACAAACCTTGGAAATACCTGTTTACTCAAGTACTTACTCGGGTATGGCATACTTTTCTTCATAGGTTACTCGAGTAGCAACTCGAGTAAACTCTCAAATAAAATTTAGGTTACTTGATGCTTCACTCCAGTAATGTTGGCAGGGTTAAATGGCCGAGAGCACTTCAAGTTTTCTTACCCTGTTACTCGAGTACTTACTCGAGTAAATATAAACTTTTTGCATAGCTTACTCGGGTACATACTTCAAGTGCTGTGTAAATAAGTCTGCAGATTACTCGATTACCTACTCGAGTAATCTCATTAAAATACTTGATAAAGAATAATTGAATACCTGCATACTTGAGTAGTGCCTCGAGTGAAGTGTGATAAAAGCATATCATGTTATTCGAGTATTACCTTCAGGTTTTGCTTACCATAGTGAGTTACTCGAGTAGCTCCTTGAGTAACATTGGCAGGATTGAAAATGCCGAGAGCAACATATTTCTTGAAGCAGGGGACTCGAGTACATACTCGAGTATTGTTGGCAGGTTACTTGAAGGTTGACTCTGGTTACTTCAAGTTTTTATCTCATTACTCGAGTACTTACTCGAGTAACCCTTTAGAAAACTTGCCAGTGATGAAGTTTCTCAGCCTTTTCTCTTGGCCTTTCTTCATTCACTACTACAAAAAGGGTAAAAGGTGGCGCACATTTTGTGGCACTTCTTTAAACAAGTGCCACAGCTTCTCTCTGTTTTTTATGTTTTTTACCTCTATAATTTTTTTTTAAAATTTTGGGTACCAGCTGTGGCGCCTAATAGATTAACTGCCACAATTGAAGAGGCCTAGTACGCAGGCGCCACACTTGGGGCCACGAAAACAGCTGTGGCACCTAACCCACCAAGCACCACAGCTGCAACATTGAATTTTTTTTTAAAAAAAATGGGCATGTGTGGCGCCTAAATAAATAGGCGCCACACATGATAAATTCTATATCAGCTGTGGCGCCTAAGCATTAGGCCCACAGCTGATGAGAGGCAATGTGTGGCGCCTAATTATTTAGTCGCCACACTTGCCCATTTTTTTTAAAAAAAATTCAAATGAATAGTGTATCTCTTAATTATTTCATTTCCCATGTAGTGGTCTTGTGTTCACCCCCCATTCCTTCTCTTTTTGACTACTACTCCACTTTAATTATTTAACTACTCTCTCCTCCATTAAACTACTTTCCCTTTCTCATCTTCTTAGTGGATCCGTCAGCCCCCTCCCTCCATTTCCTATCATCTTCACACTAAAAAACACACCCACACGCTCACTCGTCACTCAAGCTAGCATCACCAACGTGGTCTCCCACTCCCTCCGCTAGTCAATTAATAGATTTGTAAGAAGAAGACTGTTTCATTCTAGCTTGCTTTGTTTAAATTTTTTTTTAGTCAAGAAAAACCGTAATATAACGTTTGCCTTTTTGTTCCTAATTTAATAGGAAAGAATGAAAACCTAGCTTATTTCGTTTGCCTTTTTGCTTTGTTTAAATTTTTTTGCCGACAAGCTTGCGTTTTTTAGTAATCTTTTAATTTACTTAATTAGTTGTTGATGTACTGTGTTCACATATCAAGTTCTTGTATTGTGATATTTTTTATGTTAGCTTTGGAGAGTATTAATGTAAGAACATTATTGTTGGGGAACTTGAATTTTAAATGTGAAAATTATATATATATATAATAGGTTGAAATATAAAATAGAAAGATTGACAATTTGTGGAGATGATAAATACAAAAGCCACTCATTTTATATAAAGCTTCATAATTAGAAAGCATAAAAAAGGGCCACAGGAAAAAAAAGAAGAAGAAGAAGAAAAAAGAAAAAAAAGGGACCCTCCTGTGGCGCTTGTTTGAGGAAGCGCCACAAGAGGGGGGCTTCCTGAAGCAAGCACCATAGTAGGACCCCCTGTTGTGGCGCTTCCTCACGCAAGCGCCATAGGAGGCCCCCCTCCTGTGGCACTTCCTCAAACAAGCGCCACAAGAGGGTATTTTTAAAAAAAAATTTAAAATGTTGTGGCGCTTCCAAGTGCCACAACTTTTTTTGGTGGCGTCCAAATATGTGGCACTTCTTTAGCGCCACAGTTAATGCAATTATAAGCACCACAGCTTTACTTTTTTGTAGTAGTGATTACTCTAATACTTACTTCAAGTGATGATTTGCCCTATTATTACTTTATTCAAACTTATTTGTTTATCAAAGCTTTTTCATACCATCCTTTGTTATCATCAAAACATGAGAGATCTAACAGCCATGAGGTTTGTAGCACTCAGATTGCAGCGTTGTTGGGTGGTTCCCTTTGTGGGTTGGGTGAAAATAAATGTTGATGGTGCCTTGATAGAGCTCAACATTTATATATTTTTATTAATTAATTTTAGGCTTTTGTGGGATTTAATTTAATATTTTGAGCATAATCAAGTGTTAAGGTGAGATTTTAGTGAAAGGATAATTTGGGAATTATAGTGGTTAAATTGTTATATTTTTAATTTATATTTGTTACTCCCATTATTATTTAATTGTGATGAGCAAAATATATTACCTTTATGAATATAATTTTGCAGTTGATGATGTGGCACAACTTTTGTCAGTGGTTAAGGACAAAGATGTCATTTTGGAGCTTAATGAAGGACAAGAGTGGAACATCACAAGTGCAGAATTTATTTTCACATTTTTTCTAAGAGGAGGATAAATGACTAAGGGCCTTGCTTGGTAGTTGCAATTTTCTGCTTAATACCAAAATAGATTTTTATCTCTTATCCAAACATATCTTAACTCATTTTTAACCTAAGACAATTGAAGATAAAAGAGAAGGTGGCGGCTGAATTATTGGAAAGCAATTGGACCGAATTGATAAGGGAGGAGAGGAGCTGATCAAAACTAAAGTGAAGGGGCTAAACTGAATGAAATTGATCAATTAAAGAAAAGAGGAGCAGCTGGACCGAGAGGGAGGAGTTGAACAAAGAAAGGGGGAGCCAATTGTTGACCAAGGTGAAGATAACATGGACCAAAAATGAGAATTGAAATGAATAAAGAAAGCAAGTAGCTTGACCGAATTGAAATGGGAAGAGTGGACCGGAATTGAAAAAATAAGGAAAAGAAGAGGACAGCTGGACCGAAAGAGGAGGGCACCGAATATGAAAAGGAATAGAATAGAAAGGTGTGGCGGCTGTGTGAAACGGGAAGCACCGAAGAGAAAAAGAAGAGAAGAAAAGGGAATTGGGAGGAGTGGATGTGTGCAGAATTGAAGACGTGAAGGTGGCTATTGCATCTTATCTCCATGGCTCATATCTTCATCATTCATCAAGCTTCATCTTCTTCTTTCATGAGTAGCTAAGCTTTGGTGATTTCCTTGTGTTGGGTAATGGTTTGATCTTCTAAACTTTAATGGAATTCCTTTAAGCTCTCTTTATAGTTCATAATTGTATGGCTTGATTAAGTATATGGTTGTGATCTAGATTGTTCTATGCTAAGTGAATAAACTTGGTGGTTGAGCTAGGAGTTGATTAAGTAAGCTTTGTATGATTCAAATTAAGAGTAGGTTGAGTTGTTTATTCCAACTTGGTTGAGTGGATTGTAAATGACTAAACTAAATGCTTTGAACTTTTGTAATCGTAATTACAAACTAGAATTGGAAGTTAATTATTCATCTCCTTAAATCTGAATTATTTGGTGGTATTCATTTAATTGCTTCGATAGAATGAATTAAATGAGTATTGCAAATATGGATCTAGTAGTAGTTTGGGTCCATTCTCTTGACTCATATTATGGAATTCATATCATTAGTAAGCAATGAAGACTAAAGCCTCAACTCAAGGGAATCACATTTCATCATTATACTAGTTAATTGAATTTATCTTGTTGTTAGTGTTAATTTTACTTCCGTTTGCTTCTTTGTCTTGAAAACCAAAAAAAAAAATATTGAATTAGATTACATTACTTCATTAGTTTTATAAACAATTTCTCAAAATGATTTCTCATAGCTTTAAGGTATTTATCACTTTGCTATTTAGAAACTTGGGAATTAATCTCCTCACAAGAACAACCTAAGTTGAGCTAGTACGCTACATTTTTAAACCTAGTTTTATTTTGAGAACTCATACAACATGGGTTCACCGTGCCTCTGTATAGGGACGAGGCTCAGCGGCTTGTGGAGGAGTGACATGAGATTGTAACAGCGAGATCCTTTAGGGTTATATGTGTAACTTGGGCCTTGCTAATAGTTTGCATGTGGAATTATGGGCAATTTTAAGGGGTATGAAACTCGCTTGGTAAGGTCAATGGAGGAAGGTGATCATTGAAACTAATTGTTGGAAGGCGATGACCTTACTAACGACAGGGTGGGAGGAAGACCATCCAGAAGGGGACTTGTCCTGACCCAGGAGATTAAGAATTCCAAAAATGAGAATTATTAATTAATTGAGAAAGTAAATTAAAATATTTTTAAAAAAGGGGGAGCAAATAATGAGTATAGTTGAAATTATAAATAGTAGTAGCAGCAGTAATAATAATAATAATAACACTAGTGGAAAAATCACTTTCAAGACCAGTTAAAAACGACCTTTTAGACATGTTCTGGATCAGGTCTTGATACAGCTGGTCTTAAAAATCTGCTACCTTTTAGACCGGTTATGGAAAAGATCTTAAAAAAACATTTTAAGACCAGTTATTTATAAAACCAGTCTTAAAATAATTATTTTTAGACACGTTATCGAAGAAACTGGTCTAAAAAGTTCTAATATTTTGATCAGTTTTCTAACAAACCGGTCTTAAACTAATGCTTTTAAGACTAGTTTTTTATACAACCGATCTTAAATGTACTTTTTAGACTGGTTGTTTCAAAAGATGGTTTTTAAAAAAAGTTGTTCCGTTTAAAACATTGACCCAGCAAGCCATTTCTCCTATTAAAACATTTCACTCAGCAAGCAGTCATTTCAGCAACATCCTAATAAATTCTTCTCTTAAACAGTATAACAAACATCTTATACAGAGCATCATTGTTAACTACATGCAAAACCACATTAAAAAATTAATATAAGAATAATAAACTCACTACTACATATTATACTTATAAAGTCCCTAAAGGACATCCCTTTTTGAAAAAGGGACGCCCAAAATATTGGGCGGTGGCATATGTGTAATTATAGATCAAAGTTGAAAAGGTTGGCTCGTCAAAAAAAATTGAATCTCGCGCCTGAATGTGTTTTAGACGTCCCCATGTTCATTGGGAACGTCTAAAGACTGTTTTAGACATCCCCAACAAACATGGGGACGTCTAAAGACTCCAGAAAAGCGAATTGAAGGGGGGAGGAAAAAAAACACTTAAGATGTCCCCAGATGGCTTGGGGACGTCTAAAGCTTAACAATAGACATCCCCAGACCATCTGGGGACGTCTAAAGATTAACATTAGACGTCCCCAGATGGTCTGGGGACGTCTAAAGGTGCCTTTAGACGTCCCCAACTGGGCTGGGGACATCTAAAGGGTGCCTTTAGATGTCCCCAGACACCCTTTAGATGTCCCCAGACCAACTGGGGACGTCTTAGGCTCAAGCTAATGCACTGGTCGACATGACCAGTGCATGTGAAGTGTCAGATTTTTCTGTGCATCACTTGCTTTAGTCTCCCTCTCCTTCATCACTTCCGTCCCCTCTCCCCTGCTTCTTGTTCTTTTTACTTTACTCTTTCATTTCCGTCCCCTCTCCGGCTCTCCCGTGCTTGTTGCTTTATTCTCCTACCTTCATCACTTCTGAATACACGAGGCCATTTCTCCTCTCCCTTGTTTCTTCTTGTTCCTTCTTAGCCTCTATTTCATCCAGACCGTTGCATCTTTGCTCTGCTGGTTCTGCACTGTTCTCTCTCATTCTCTCCACAGTCCGACTTCTCTTACCACCGTGGGTCATCTGCTCTAAAGTTCTGTGCTTCAGGTTAGCTAAAACTAAACTTGTGAATGATTAGGAAAATGCCTTTGTTCTGTGCTGGAATTTAAGTGTGGTTTGAATGAATTTGTGAATGATTAGGAAAATGCCTTTGTTCTGTGCTGGAATTTAAGTGTGGTTTGTGCTTGAGCTTATCTTTGCTATTTTGCTGAATTTAAGACGTACCACATCAAGTTTTAATCTTTTGCTTTTTTCCATTGTTTTGAGAAACATGAAATTCTCATTAACTAAAAAATCAACCTATAAATTATTCAAGCATCTTCAAGCTAGGCCAAGTACTAAGCAAGGCAAGACACTAGGCAATGTATACTGCCCTGCATATTTGGGGCTGCTGAAGTGTATATATAATTGTATTTAATATATATATATATATTCATTATTTGACAAAATTGAACAAGCATATTTACTTATCATTCAATTAGAATATAATGAATAAACATATTTTTTATTTACTTAGTAGATATTCATATTTTTCATAAAACATATTTAATTAAGAAATTGGTAAATTGAGTTCTTAAGAAATAAATTATTATTATTATAATTATTGTTCTTATTGTTGTTGTTAAATAGTAAGAAAATAATCTCTAGTGAATTAATTTGTTTCATTGGCTCAAAAATTGAATCTGAACAATAAAATCTAAACAGGATTATTGCATAGAATATGTTTTTGAAATATTAAACTATAATTTTTTTTTATTTTGTATTTTTTGGATGCTTCATTATTTTTTCAATTGTAGAAAGATTCTTGGACATGAAAGCCCACCCAGCTGAGCCCAACCAAAAATTATTGGCCTTTAATCAGGGTTGGGCAGTAAACTGCAAAATACCTCTCATTCATCTTTCAGACCAGGCCTAGCGTCATGCCCAACCGATGAACATTCCTACCTTTACTTACCCGTGGTGACTATCCCCTGTTTCCATCCTATCTGTGTGGGACTTCTATCTTTGTTATATGAGGTGGATGTACCCTTTCGAGCGATACATGAAGATCTTAAAAGGGTACTCTAAAAATCCCTATCGTCCAGAAGCCTCAATAGTTGAAAGGTATGTTGTTGAAGAGGCTATGGACTTCTGCAGCGATTATCTATCAGGGAAGAAGGAACAATCTCGGCATGAAGAGGGGAGGAGCAAGGGAACACGAGGACTGAAAGTGAAGACTATGCCTCTTGAAGAGGTGTTGCAAGCACACCTTTATATCCTGAATAACATGGCAGAAGTTCAACCGTACATAGACGAACACAGAAAGAGATTGAAGAACATGAATCTGAGGAAGAATGACATGCAGATTACTATTGAGCAAAACAAGACATTCATTTAATGGTTTGAGGAAAAGGTTTTGCATGAGACCGGTGTGTTTGCGACAATAGAGTGGCTAGCCTGGGGGCCTTCGTTTCAGATCATTACTTGGAGCGGTTATGATATAAACAGGTATTCTTTCTACACAAAAGACCAAGATGACAGGATTACCATGCAAAATAGTGGGGTGATGATAGAAGCTGAAGCCATGCACTTTTCCAGTTTGAAAGACAAAAACCCCATATTAGCATCCATGGCCTATTATGGAGTGATAGAAGAACTATGGGAAATCACTTACAACAAGTTCAAAGTTGCTTTATTCAAATGTAAGTGGGTTAGCAATAATGCTGTGGTAATAGATCAACAATTTGGATTTGTCTCAGTTGATCTTGAAAGAGTAGGTTATAGGGATGAGCCCTTCATTCTAGCAAGCCAGGCGAAACAAGTGTTTTATGTCACAGATCCCGCAAATAAAAAAATGTCCATTGTACTTCAGAGTAAAAAACAGAAGCATGGTGATCCGACCTTCAACCTTGACGACACACCACTTTTCACAATTAATCTACCTACAACAAGTGGAGTAGAATTGGTAGATGATGAAGAATATGCTGTGAGAAATGATCATGGTGAAGGAATATGGGAAACAATCTAGAGTAAGAGCTTAACTCAGAAAATAGTAATGTGTGCTGTTTGTTTTATTATGTCTCAGTTTATTCATTTACTTACAATTTATTCACCTATCTGACAATAATTTTTGTGCTTACAGGAATATGGAAAATTCTGGTGACTCACAAAGTGATAAGGACAATGAAATGAATAGGCCTGAACTTGATGCGAGACATGAAGCGGTTGCGAGAAGAAGGGTTAGAGGCAGTACAAAAATGCCTGCATTGGTAGCACGTCATAACCATCAACAGGAGAGGTTGCATATTGACTTTGATGAAAATATGAAACCAATTGGTCCGGAGGAAGACCATTTCATTAGCTACGTAGGTTTTTTGGCTCGAAGCAAAGTTCGCATTACCTATAATAATTGGAAGTTGGTTCCACCAAAAACCAAAGACTTGATTTGGCAACAACTTTTGGTAAATAAGTTTCAATACATCTGCATTATATCTTTATTCCTATTGCTTCAAATATAATTAACTTATGTTTTTATCTTGCAGCAAACCTATGATGTCCCTGACACCGCGGAGATGTATAAGGAGTGGATGACGGAGGTTTGTCTACGATGGAAAGATTTCAAGAACAGGCTCACACGAGATTACATTCGAGGGGACTTGAGGGGTCAGGATCCATGTCATGAGTATCCGTTTTTGTCTCCAGAGGACTGGAGATTGTTTATGGCATCACGAGAAGATCCAAACTTTTTGGTAAGATTTTTGTCATCATGGTGTTTTATTTGCATATAGTGGACATTATTGATTCGGTGTTCGTTGTTTTCCTTTCAAAGGCATTAAGTGCAGCAAATGCAGAGAGGCAAGCAGCTAATAACTATCAACATTGCATGTCTCGTGGTGGTTATCGGAAGCTTCAGCGAAAGATGATGGCAGAAGAGTTGGAGAAATTGAAGGAAGCAGCCACATCAGATCCTACCGTTGTGGTCCAGCCCCCGCCACCTCCACCACGTCACAAAAAATAGAAAGCAGGGAGGCTTAAGGGTGGGAAATACGTAAATCCGACTGTTGCTGAGGTTGCCGCAAGAATTGTAAGTAGTTAGAGCATAAGTACAAACTTATTTGTTCATATTAGGAGTGCTTACGATAACTTTTATGTTGCAGGATGAATTGGAAGATCATAGTAGCCAAGGTTCGTTCACTCCAAGTGGACGAATATGCCTTTATTGATTTTAACCATTTGCTTTTGATTTATAGTGTCTTCGACAACCTGGAGGCTGTGAATGTGGATATTATGTCTTGCTTTATATGTTTAACATCATTCAGAGTGGCATTATGACAGATTTTGAACAAGTAATCGCTTCTTCATTCTCAGAGGATAATATTCTTGGTGTTGTGATTCAATGGCAATTCATTCACTTCATTCATTATTTCATCTAAGCTTATTTTCTAATTTACAGATTTTTGACAATGAAGATGCCTACTCATACTCAAGGGACTTCGTGTAAAATGTATAATCATTGATCACAAATAAAATCCAAGTTATGACATCAATCTCAGGACCACGTGCTAACCATTTAATTGTATCAGAAAAACATTCTTCTCCGCCAACCTTTTGTTTGATCCAATCCACAAAAGTTTTGTTATGCTCCATAATTAACCTCTTTTCGGTCATTCGACTATTTTCTTTCTGGACAATTTCTTTATGAGCATTAATGTAATCTTGAACTTCGCCAACATTATTCAAGATGTAAAAGTAGACTTGTTGCAATTCATCAGGATCAACACTCTTTACTGTAGCCCCGTGTCTACCCCCTTCTTCATCATGACATTCAGAAAGGCCAGTATGTCTTACATTTGACAGGTAATCTTGACAAAACTCCATGGCTTCTTCAGAAACATATTTCTGAATAATAGATGCTCCAGGCCGATTTGCATTCTTCACATACCCTTTTCAGATTTTCATAGTTCTTTCAATTGGGTACATCTACCATAAATAGATAGGGCACACAACTTAATCTCCCCCACTAGATGAACAATTAGATGTACCATTATGTCAAAAAAAGAAGGAAGAAAAAGCTTCTCAAGCTAGCACAAGATCAGATATCCTTCATTTTCCAGTTTCATCCAATCTTTTTGTCTCAATGACTTTACTACAATAGCATTGAAGAAGAAATAAAGTCTATTCAAAATATGTTGAAGATCATATTTGGCAATGCCTCAAATAGTTACTAGGAGTAGTTGTTGAGTTAAGACATGACAATTATGAGACTTTAGCTCTACTAACTTCAAGTCTTTCATTGACACAAGCTTCCTAAAATTTGAAGAATACCCTGAAGAAACTTTGATGGTATGTAAACACTCATAAAAGCTTCTTTTCTCATCCTTAGACAAAATATGAGCAGCTAGAGGACAAAAAGTTCTCTTACCATATGGCTTTGGATGCAAGTCTTCTCATATCCCCATTTCTTGCAAATCTAATCTTGCCATCATGCCATCCTTAGAACTACCTTGTATGTTAAGCAGTGTCCCAACAATACTATCACATACATTTTTCTCTACATGCATGAAATCAATACAATATCTCATATCAAGATTGGACCAATATGGAAGATTGAAGACATACCTCTTTTTCTGTTTATTTTTTTCATTACTATTCTTTATAGTCTTACCAAAGATAACATTGATATTTTTCACCTTTTCATAAACTTGCTCCCTAGTAAATGTCTTCGGAGCATCTTCAAACTCTTGTCCATCAAAAGAAGCTTTTTTTAATCTACGATATGAGTAGCCTCATCTAAGAAATCTCCTATGGTCAAGATAAACTATCTTTCTTCCATGTTGAAGTTGATGGTAGCATGTTCCTTCTTCAAAAATCAGGCATGCTTTATGGCCTTTAACATAATATCCTGATAAGTTTCCATATGCAGGGAAGTCATTTATAGTACAAAAGATCATGGCTTGCATTTTATAAACCTCCTTCTTGTTGGCGTAAAAAACATCAACACCTTTGCCCTACAACTCTTTCAAGTCTTCTACCAAGGGTTCTAGGTAAACATCTGTGTCATTTCTGGGTTGTTTTGGTCCCGAAATCAACATAGACAACATGATATACTTTTGTTTCATGCATAATAGAGGAGATAAATTGTAAATTACCAACAGAACATGCTATAAACTATGTATACTGCTTAGGCTATCAAAAAGATTCATGACATCCGTGCTAAGCCCAAGCCTAAGGTTCATAGGTTCTTCACTGAAGGTAGCAAATAATTGATCGATTTTCTTCCATTGAAAAGAATCAGCCGGATGTCAAAGCTTTCCATCAGATATCCTCTCATCCACATGCCATCTCAAATTTTTTGCATCGTTTTCATTAGCAAACAAACGCTTGAACCTTGGTATGATTGGAAGATACCACAACACTTTTGCAGGGGCGTTATCTGATTTGTACCTCGAGATTTCACATATCAAACACTGTTGTTCCTCTTCATATTCTTTTCTATACAATATACAATCATTAGGGCATGCATGGATTTTTTTATACTTCACCCCTAGTGGACACAGTATTTTCTTAGCATCATAGTATCAAGAAGGCAACACATTATCATTTGGAAGCATGTCCTTAAAAGCCTTAAGCATTTATGAAAAACTCTTGTCGCTCCATCCATGTCGTACTTTCAAGCTTGCCAATTTCAATAATGCTTTCAACAATTGATATTTTTGACACCCTGGGTACAGCGGCGTCTCAACATCACTGCACATATTACCATATGCATGTGATTGCTCAAAAGCCTCTTCCCCTATATCACGAATAATATCCTCTATCCGATCATTCGTATCCGTGTCATTATCAAAAGAAGAAGCTACCCTTATACCCTACCATTTGGAAAAAAATAACAAAGAGAAGAAAGGATATCCATAGGATTGAAAAGAGAGTGAGACATGAAAACCTTGTAAAAGATGAAGGTGGGACATGGAGAGAGAGCACAATTTGTCAAAGAATATAATGAGGCAGCCAACATTGAATAAAGGAGGGTTTCTGTCTTATATTCATCGATGATATTCAAACCCTTCAATTCTATATTGGAGCCTATAAATATTCATACTTGTGGAGAGCAAAGGGGAGTGGAGAGAGCATCTTTCTCTGACAAAAGAAGGACGAGCTAGAGTTGGAGAGTGAGGCGTTGTTTCTAAAGGAGATTGACACTATGGTAGAATTAATATCATGCATTGTATTACTTTTTACAAGCCTCCATCTTGGAAAGCTTAGGTAGTCTTCCTTTATAGATGGTATAAGTTGCCACCTACATGGAAGGTTTTACCTCCTATAAAGAATGTTAGATTTTTTTCATTTTTCATGCATATGGTAGTTGTATCTTTATGTTTTAGAATTTAATAATTAAGTTTTATGCAATGTTTATGAAGTTTTTAATTTATTTTGGTTATTTTTTAATTTCATCATGAGCTAAATTTCCATTTTCCTAAGCTGATGATGTAGCTTACTAATGACGAATTGAATCTTAACTTATTAAATCTAGTTTTAATTTCTCCTTTATGATTGAGTTTTGATTATTATTGTTAATGCTTTCAATTGATTGATCATCTTTTGAATGATTTTAATATATATGTTGAAACCAGAAGGAGATGCATATGTGTGTATCCTATAATTGAAACCATAATTTGCATATGAAATAAAAATATATTCATATGGGTTGTGTAGTCTTAATGAGTTCTATAAATCTTAATGCATGATTGATTGCTTTAATTTATATAGGGATATATTAGATTAGCAATTAATTATAGAATTGCTTGACCTTATAGGAGGCTAGTAATTAAATTAAGAAAAATCGGCTATCATTCATGTGGAATAAATTATACCAGAATAGATAAGTGATTCAATCCCAAATTTGTTAAGTGAAATATGACCCTGGGGCTTTTTCTCACAGTTGTTTTTATATTATTTACATTCATATGTATTCATTTTCTATTTTATACCTTTAATCACCAACTAATCGACCAACTACATAGAATTAAAATTACCTATTTTGATACTTAGTGATCAATCCTCGTGTGAATGATACCCTACTCTACTTGTTTACGACAGCATACACTTATACTTTTTAATAAATCATTTACACTCGTAACAAAGATAACAACTAACAAGGCATGCTTAAGTTCTAGTTTCTTGAGATTAAATTGATTGTTAGTAAAGAATAGAGTTTGGGAAGCATAGTGAAATTATAGATCTATTGATATTTGGAAATTTTGGGTAAAGATTTGAAGAGTGAGAAGTTTATAATATTGTTAGAACATTATTGATCGAGCGCAAGGTGTTTGAAGCAGTGTGTAGGATAATGATTTGATTGGAAATTTGGAATGCTTTTGGAATTTCTAGTTCGTTAAGGCTTGTATTATAATAGGAATACAATGTATTTGAATGTTATTTAATTTGATTATAAGTTGGACTTGGTAAAAAGATTTAATTTAAGAGACCTTATGGATGCTTTTGAGTGTATTTTTAATTGAACTTATAACTATATTCTCTATGAAAGATATTTCTGATTTTAAATAGCTGCAAATTAACAGTTGAGATGGTGCATTGGGTTGTTGAAGATCATTATGTTAAATGGTGCATGAAGCTTAAGATTAGACAGTAATTGCAAAAGCTAAGAAAAGATTATAATGAAGTATAATAAAGAATTTTGTTGAATGAGATATATAAAATTTTATATGAAATCATAATTGGGGTATTTATATTTTTGCTTTCGGATAAATTGGAGAGTAGGGAGTAAGAAACTGCCAAGCTGCTTACTAGGAAATAGTGATATAATTGGGAGTGCATCAGGTGATTGAATGATAATTCTCAATTTTTAGTATATTTAAAGTATATTTTGAGAATATTTAGACAAATTTTGAGAGCTTTGCTTGAGATTATGATAAGATATTAATTGAGTGCATTATTTAGAGATTTATAATAGAAATAAATAAGTTAGGATAATAAAAATAAATAGCATTAATATTATAAAATTTTTCTGAAATAAAAAAGAAAGAAAGAAAATATTTTTAGTTTGGGAAAAGGCCACTATAAATATCATTTGAACTTTGAAATCTCAAATTGGTTTTGTTGATAATAAGAATAATGGAATTGACAAAAAAAAAATATAACAATTTACAGATCAGATTTTTAAAAAATCACTAATTTAAAATTTTGAAGTTTAAGTAGTGTTTAAGTCAAATCCCCCCTTTTTGTTTATTTTCATTTTTATTATTATTATTGTCACTACCTTTTTGTTTTGTTTTCTTTTGATTTTTATTTCTTTCTCGTTAGCTGGACAGTTGGAGGCGACATCGTTTAGACCATTTGGGAAAGGGCAGACCGAAAGCCAAAAAAAAAAAAAACATGACGGAGAGCACGAGGAAAAAGGAGAGCCGCGGGTTTCACTATGTGTGCTCTTCCTAGGGGAGCATCGGAAAACCAGAGTGAGGGAGTGGGAGAGTGAAGACAATCTGCGAGGAGCTAGAGAGAGAGTTGAAAGGTATCAGCAAGAAGTACCAGGAGGCACGGAGAGTATCGGCTCCTCCAGAGACTGAAAGCGAGAAGGAGAAGAGATGCCGCCGCCGTTTCTGTCTTTCGTTGGGAGCCAAGTTCGACGGAGCTACGCCGAAGAACGAATCAGGGAGCGGTAGCTTCGCTGTGAGCTTTCTTAGGCGGAGGAGAGCGAATTATATATAGGAGGTCGGAAATCACAGAGTCACTACGGCGCCATCATCGCCGGAGTGAAAGAAGGAGAGGCGGCTACCATTCAAGCTTCTTCATCACTCTCAACACCGAGAACCGGAGGAAAGAAGGCATATTCACTGTGGAGACTTCGTCACTGTCCTCCTGGGAAAGCGGAGAGCTTCATCTTCGTCAGTGAATAGAGGAGGCCATTGCTGGCCACTGTTCATCATCTTCTCAAATAAGAATGAGAGCACGTCGAGCTTCGGTGTTAATCAGCCATAATCATCATCGGACTAGAGGAGAACACGGTGTTCATCAACATCTTGGACGCTGTTGGCATGAGTTGGAAGAGAAAGATTGGGACTGTCAGCAATGTTTTTAGTCTTCCTCAGGAACCAGGGGGGAAGATGCGATTAAGATGAGCTACTGATCTTGTCTATTTAGGCATGGAGGACGTCAGTTCCTGTTGCAATCATTTTCTTCTTCTGTTGGAGGCTGATGGGAGTTTATGTTCATGAGAGAGATATGAAGAATGAAGATCATTAGCAGAGTTTTGTTCCCTGTCCTTCTTTAGTTTATTTTTAGTGTGATTTTCAACTCTAGACTGGTTTGTGCTAAAGTCAGATTCAATAAAGCCATTGTGGCTGGATTTTCTTGATCGTAGAGTACCTATAAATTAATTTAAAGATTAGAGCATGTTTAAACCAATCATTTGTGTTTAATGGTAATTTTGTTTACTTAATTTTGTATTATTTTATCTACTTAGTATCTGATCACCACTAATAATGAAATTAGACAATTTAGATTAGTCATGGAAAATTGGATCATATGATTAAGTAACATGAGATTAGAATTTATTCTAATTTGTCAATAACATAGGAATATATCTATTAGACCCATATAATCTTATTAGAGTGAAGTTGGACATTTATTGCCTCTTAAATAAATTAGTTAGTTAAGTAAATTAGTTAGAAATATCACTCTGGTCCTATTTATAAGTCCTTTTTAACCAAAAGTTTTGGTCCTATTTATAAGTTCATTTTCAGGGTAATAAATGCATTTTGTACTTTTTTACCCCTATTAATTGCAATATAAACAAAAAGAATTTATTCATGTTGACTTTCAGAACCAATCATAGATAAGGGAAAAATTGAAAATTTAGCCCATAGTTAATGAGTTAATTAACTCTCCTTAGTATGTGAAAATTAGTTAAAATGGACTTATAAATATAACCAGAGTGGTAACAATTTTAACTTGAGAGACAACTATAAATAATTGGAAGATACTTTTATCTATTCAAACTCTAGATTAACAAGTTAACATTAAGTGCTTTTATTTGGGTAAATATATACTTTAAAACTTGAAGAAGGAATTAGCCACTATAGGTTGTTTTTATCATTTGAAATCTTAAAAACATTAGATTTACTGCTATTGCTCTTATTTAAATTGGTATTTAATTTTTTTCTTTGATTTGCTCAACTTAAATGAAAATAAAAATTTTAATACCTAATCACTGATTCACTTAAATCTTTGTGAGACGACCTTAATTCGATATTATATTATTTTTATGACCCGTACACTTGCGGTGCTCACGTAAATTTTAGTAGCATAATTGAATAACATCCCATTATAATTTTATCAATGATATAGTTAATACTTGTTATATTTTAATTAAATTACCATATTTACAAGCATCGGTTCGTTAAGGGATGTTTACCGGACTTATTTTCTTTATATTGAAATGAGTATTGGCTTATAGTATGATTTCATGATTATGCATGGAAATGATATAAAAAATTTTCATATTTTTCATAAACTTTCATGTTGAGGTGGTATATTTTGAAATGTTTGTACGTGAGTTCCTATTATTTAAAAAATGAATTTGTCGACAGATTGAATTTAAAAGAAAATTTTGAGATATTGTTTGTAAACCTTTCAAGTTGGAGTACTCTATTATGAAGTATTTAATACGAGCTATCATTATTTTGAAAGAAGAACTTTTCGTAGCTTTTGAGGAATTTCCCCATGTATGCTTAAAAACGCTTTTGAGATGATTGAATACAAAATGCTAATTATTAACAATAGCACTGTTAGTTCTTAGCTCGCCATGATTAACCTCGAGCTGCACTACTATAAAAAAGGACATTTATGATGCTTATTTTTAAACTAACTACGGCATTTAAGAAGTGTAACATATCTCATCGCTACTAAAAGAAATTGTAACGCTTCTATATTTATTTTTTAGAAAAAGACACTTCCTATGACCCTACAAGAAGTCTATATTTTTTTCAAAATATTTTATTCCTGTGACATTTTTTTAAGAAAGTGCCATAAGAAGTATTATTTTTTTAAAATAATTTTTTTCATATTTTCTTTTAAAACCCTATAATTATAGTTGATGAAGTTGTATTTCTGTTATTGTATTTTAGTTTTGTAACTACAATATTATTATTTCTCTCCTTTTATTTCTTTAAATTGAATTAGGGAGTTGTTCATCAGAAATTATTTTGGTCTCATACAATGTAGCTGGCCTTGTACTCCTGCTTATCATTGATGGGCTTTTTATGCTGATTTGAAATTGAAGTGTGATCCTGAACCATCCTTGTCTCAATGTAAAATTTAAACTTATGTAGTATATTTTGTAAATTGTATTCTAGGAGCTTCACATAAACTATAGTTGGGATCATTGTCTTCATTGTGTTATACATATATATATCGGTAAGAAGTGGTGCTCCTTTTGTTGAATTGTTGTTAATGGTCGTCTGAATTTAATAACTTTACTTAGTATCATCAAATCTATGTATTTTGATTCTAACAAATTATGAGTATCGCAACTAATACTTCTAATTGAGGAATAAAACTCAAGGATTAGCAAAATTAAGTTTTTGAAAAACAATAAAATCAAGGAAAAAAATGGAAAAAAGTATCCCATTTAAAATTTTATTAGGAAGAAAGAATTGAAAAATTTCTTTACATACAAAATATTAATATACTTTGATTTACGTCCTCATCACCAAAAATATTTTTAACTGGGATTTTTAGCAAATGTTTCCTAAAATCAATTGTCTCAAAATAATAGGGAAAATTTGTTTTTGTGCAGTGCAACTACACCTTTCTTTAGAAAAAAAAAAGCTGTGTTTCAGGTCCTTGTTGCATAAATCATTTAAGTGTGTAAGGAGTGAGGAGAGGGACAACGTGGCTTGAAGCTATTGGAGGGTGGATATAGTTGAGAGTTGACGGGGTAAAAAGAGGTAGCAGATGTAAGACACAGAGGAGACAAGTTGTGTCCTTATCTTGTGCCGTTGGAGTCACTTTTTTCTTTACTTTAGTTCCTGATTTTCTTTCAGATATATAATGATGTAGCCTTATGGCTGTGAACTTCATTGATCATAAAAAAAAAGGGAGAATTACACTGTAGTCCCATGAAACTAAAATACGAAGAAATGATTTCGGGCAAGTCTGAAATTACCCTCAAAATACTAAAATACGAAGCAAACATAAACATTGTGTATTGATGTTATTGTGAATGTGGTTTTCTGGTAGTAAGTGATTTTTGTTGGTAACCGTACAATTGCTATTTCTTGTGGTTTGATTGTTGTGCTTGTTTAAAGTGAGTAACTTTTTAGGTTATGAAGTTTTGCTTTTAAAGCTTGGATGCCTCCAAATTGGGTTTAGCTTATTATTTGAGCCAACTATCCTGCTTCCTATGATAACTGTCTTTTAGTTAACTTTGTTTTTCCACTTTGCAAGTTTCTTCAAACTTCAAATTCGTTTCTGTCTGAGCTTTGCAAGTTCCTGAGCTTTTTTTATCTCATATTTGCTTCCTAGTTTCATCCTTTTGTTTAACTTTTTATTAAAATGAAGAAGAAGCCAATTCCTCTGTTATTATATATATCATACAGTTGCTGATATGGGATGAGACTGATCATTAAACTTGCAAGTATTTCATACTTTTAGAGTTACTGATAATCAAGCTCCTCTTCTTTGCTCTGTGTGTTCTCAAAACTATGCATTTACTTCTAGCTGAGTTTCTTTTTATTTTTTTGCTTGCTTGTCTCTATTACATAAACACTAATTACATAATACAATTTGTACGAAATTAATTGTTGATGCAGTGCCTGACTTGACTAATCAATGCCAAACATATTGCAATAGGAAGAAGTGCTTTGACTTCTCTCCCAGCTGTGTTGGTAGGCGTACAATTACAATTTGTTGTGCCTTTAAAGCTTGTTTACTCTCTTCTTTTTGGCGGGAGGTTATCCTTTTCCCCACGGGGCCTTTTTTTTGTTGCATTTTCTTGTGTAGTCAACTATAGCTTTGAATTTTGATGCATTAAACTTTACCCTGATGTTATGAGTGTATTTTGGATTTTGTTTTTGCAACTAGTTCATTCCTCTCTACTTTGAGCTTTTAGTTTGCTATTACTCTTCGATGGTTAAGTGAATATTTTATCTATGATATGCATCCAATTGGTTGTTTGCGAGTGTTTCATTGAAAGTGAACTTTTTGAAATATTAGTTGCCAAATCTCTGAACTATGTACTCTAGCTTTGACCTCTAATGCATTAAACTTGACTATGATGTTATGCATATGCTTTTGATTTAGTTTTCATGATTAGCTCATTCGTCTCTACTCTTTGAATTTTTAGTTTGTTCTTAATCTACAAATGGAATGATAGGTGGATATGAATTTGTTGTCAATGATTTCTTTTGAGATTTGTATGCTTCCAAATCATTTAGGCATTTAGGAGTGGTTCTTGGTTGTTTGTGATTGTGATAGTGTTTCTAAATAAGTGAAGGCTTTGAACTCTTTAGCTTTGAAATCATCTGTTAGGATTTTCAACTCTGACGTATTAAACTTGACTATGATGTTATGTATATTTTTAATTTAGTTTTTGTGGTTAATTCACTCCCCTTTACTCTCTTAATGTTTCGTTTGCTATTAGTTTTTTTGTTGCATAACATGTTTCTTTTTAAGGTATACTTGATGTTTTTGGATTGTGTTTGTCTATAATAATTACTCTTTTGCTTGTGTTATGTTTGAAAGTTTGAGTGGTCGTTTTTTTTAACTGTATTGTGAGTCATCACTCATTGGCACAAACTGATTCTACTTCTTGCATTTGTCTTCGTTGTAAATCTCTCAAGTAACAACTCTGGCTCTTTCTCTCTATATTTGTCTTTTATTTTCATTTCTGTTAAATACGCTCTAATGAGTTACTATTTTTGTTGCCTGGACTGATTAATTGAATAGTGGTGAGGTTGTAAATAGTTGATAGACTTAAGAGTTACTATTTGTGTTATGAGGACTGATTAGTTGTCTATTATGTTCGGTTTTCTTAAATATGGTAATGAGTTAATATATGTTATATTTATTTGTCCCTATCCAACTGTTAATCAATTGTGTTATATTTCAGTTGTTTGTATAGCTTAATGACTTGTGAACATAGAGGCATGATGAGGAAAAATCTGTGTGATTTGTTAGAAGTACTCAATTGGTCTACATTAGCTTCTTCATTAGTGATCATGTATTGTATGTTTTCAATTTCATTCTCTTTGTGCCTCAATATTCTGTCAATCTCATTCGACATGTGGTCCCTTTCGTTGAGAATTCTTTAAATCTTTGCTACCATCTCCTCTCCCTCCTGTAATTTCTTTTCCCATTCTTGTAAGTCCTCTGTATGCTTAGATAATGTTCTGTCATGCATTCTTTTAGCTGGTATATTTTGTTAATATTATTATCATGTTGCCAGGTTTTATCTATTTGTTTGGTGTCAGGATATTTTGTAACTGTCTCAAGTTTTCTTACTTGTGAAAGGGGTTGTATGATCTGGTGCATAGCAAATTATCAATTACTTTAAAACATAGATTAAATCCTTCGAGGCTTTCTCAGCTTGTGTAAGTTAAAGCTTGAACTAGAGAGTTGAAGGCATACCAACTATTGTTTGGCCCAAAAAAACCTCCTATCCTCATCTAAAGTTGGGAGCTTGTCAGTATAAGGAGGCTACAGAGGCTGCTGTTAAACCTCTACAAGGAATATTTCAAGCTACTTACGTTGTCTCTAACTTTGAGGTTTGGTTTATTGAATTATAAATGTACATATTACATAGCTGAAAAGTTTCAACAGTTGAAGCTTTATGACATTATTTGCACCAATGTTCTTCTTTTGTCTGCATTTTGTAATCATTTTTTAATTATTAGTACTCAGCAATTATGAGGCGTGGTTTATGTTTCCAACTAGTTCATTCCTCTCTACTTTGAGCTTTTAGTCTGCTATTAGTCATCGATAGTTAGGTGAATATTTTATCTATGATATGCATCCAATTGGTTGGCTGGCAAGTGTTTCATCGATAGTTAGGTCTACTTTGAGCTTTTTGTCTTATATTTGAAAGTTTGAGTGGTCATTGTTTTCAGACATGGATTGATTCAATTTTGCATTTAAATATTATGGTCTGCCATGTTTGGTGTTGTAAATAAAGTTTTGCTTATATGATAAGATTTAGGGAAAATCCCAAAATTTTCTTTGGCTATGTGTTTGGTTTATGAAAAATTTTGAATCTGATAGGCCTCTTTTTACTGCATATGTTAAATTTCTAAGTAGTTCCATGTTAAATGTTTAGCAGCATATAATTTTGCAGTGAAGTGCAATAGGTCTTTGTATAAAAACTATGACATATTTTTCATTAACCATGTCCAGGAAAGGAAGATGGAAAAAGTTGGTTCTGGCAAAACCAAACAATGAACAAATAGCCCCACACAAACAAGGCCAGCCAGCTTTTCTGGCTATACTCTATTCATGAAAGAGTTTTTCAGCCAGAAGGAGAACAAGCAGAAGGGAAAGGTGAAGGACAAAGAGAAGACAAAGGTGAATAAGGTGCAAAATTTTCAAAAGACCAACCTAGAGGTGAGGGAGGCCTGGAATGCGTTAATTGAAGAGAAGAGAAGAGAATATGCTAAATGGGCTGAAAAATTAAGAGGCCCTAGCAAAGGGAAGACGTATGTTGTTCCATTTTTGACACGATGCGCACCAAAACAGTTTATGGCTGTGTGCAAAAACTTGAAGGCCAGACCAGAAGCCATGAAAAGGCTGAAGATAATTGGGTTTGACAAGCTGGTGCATATTTATTGCCCACAAATAAACCGTCACATATATGCGGAGTTCATGCGATGTTTTGACCCTCCCACCAACCAAATCTCATTTCAAAGGCAGACGGTTAGTTAAAGCCTAAAGATGTCCAACAATTGCTTGGTCTACCTAATGGTGGGGTAGATATTGAAGTACAAGTACACGAGGAAGATTGGATATTCAAGGACCTTAGGAGCATATACAGAAATCTAAAATACCAACAAATAGGGGATTTGTTGATGGGTGATTTAGATGAAAATTTTGAGTTCCTCTTTGTCATTTTCGCCTTAGGAAGCTTATTGTCTCCAAGTGCGAGTATTTATGTTAGTGACCGTGTCTTAAAGTTGATGACACTAAAAAAAGATGCACTTGGTTAGTTCAATTGGTCATCCTTCATTCTAAATGAACGTTGTGTTGCAATTGGGGATTTCCAAAAGGAGTTGAGGAAAGGGAACGCTAAAGGCAGAAAAACTGTTGGAGGTTGTATATACTTCCTCATGGTACGTGTCTATGTTGTCTTTTTTTTCTACAGTTGGAAATGTCAATGTATAATTGCTAATTGTGATGCACATGTGATGCAGATGTTTTGCCTACAACATTTTCGTCTGGCCAATTGAAAGCAACTAAAGATGAAGATGCCATCCTTTACTGGAATGAGGAAAGGGTGAGGAGCAGAGTTCAACTAGAGAAATCAAGCAAAAAAGGGCTTCTTTATGGTGTCGGGCAGGGGGATGGCCCTTCATCTAGATCATTTAATCCTGAAACAATGCTAACACACCCAGTAATTATGACTATTTAAATATGTACACTGTTGTAGATTGCATTTCAGTTAACTTGGTAATGCCTTAATTACAAAATGTGATCATTATGTTAATGTTATAGGAATTGCAGCGGACATACACTAGGTTGGTTGACATTATTGGCAACGAGCTCCTTGCACTTCAAAATAGGTTGTTGAGAAGGACGATGAAGATGAAGATGAAGATGAAGATGCAACAATCTACAAGCCATCAAGTTCAACAATTTTTGAGAAGGATGATGACAAGGCAGCTGAAGAGGAAGAAAATGAAGATGATAAGGAGGAGGAGGCATACACAAAAGGAGAGGAGGATGAATCAGAAAGTGAAGACAATGGTCCCGATGATAAGGAGGATGATGAAGACGATGAACACCATGATGCCATCATTGACATTGAAGCACATGATGGAGGTGAACCAGCAAAAGAAGAATTCCAGTAGCATGAACTTGGAGAAAACTAGTAAGAAGGGAGTGATATGGAAGTGAGAAGGTCTAAAAGGATCATAACTCCTAGTTGGGTTGTCAAATCTCCTTGGATAGATGCAACTAGAAAGTCTAAGGGGAAGAGAAAAGTTGATGAGAAGGATATTTTATTTCAGTTATGCACAATGTGGTGTAATAATGAAGACGGCGACGAGTAAGTTTATAGTATTACGTTGCAATTGTATTACATTGCTGTTATAGTAATAATTACATTTTTTGCTATTTGTTTTATTTCAGGGAGTTTGTGGCGATGCATGATGACTTCCTCACAAGGAGGGAACTCCAGTGTCTAAGACCAAGATCATGGATCAATGATAGGGTATGCCATTGGAATTAAGTTATGTGTTATCGCTTTGCTGTCATATTTCCATTATGTAACTTTTTCATGTCACTGCTGCAGTTAATGACGATGGATGCAAAGACCTTTGTTGCTGTTCAACAACAAAAGGAGGGTAGAGTAACAAGACATATATTTACTGCCGATTTCTCACGAAAACTTGTTGCTAACCCATTTAGATGGTCTTTTCCTGAGCATGAAACACAAATCCTCCCTATGTACGTGGGATATAACATTGGGGATTATGATTTCATATTTGCCCCATGTGTTTGGAATGATCACTGGTTCTGCTATGTTGTTGACACCAAAGCCATACGCTGATATGCCCTTGACTCGTTAGTTGACATACAGACATATGGTAGGAGGCAGCGGGAATTGGAATCGGGGTGTAAACTAATAGAGCGAAAGAAGAAGAGGGGGAAGCGTAGAGGAGAGATTAACCCAAAGGAACACTTGGCACAAGCAGTTGTATGGAATATTGTCACCTGACACCTCACGCTCTGTTTACATTCATATCCCTTACTAATGTTGTATTTCTTTTTTCAGCAGAATTGCTTATTCCAGATTCTGCGAAGAGTGAAGCCACAACTGTTTGCCGATGAGAACAAAGTAGAGACGGGTTTCACATGGGCAAAAGTACATGTACAACATGACACGTGAGTTGCCTTTATGGTTTTTGTTCATAGTTTCACATGATATGAAAAATGACTGCTGTGGTTTGTTACCTGTTAATGTGTTTATGTAGAGATTATTGTGGTGTGCATGTACTATCATGGCTACAGATGTAAGACGGCACTGAGCAAGGCCAAGACGGATACACCATGCCGTACTATACCGTAGAGGAACTCCAAGAAATGAAGGTCGGGTTCTTGTGGTGGCTCGTTACTCATCCACTCAACAAACATGTAGACAAGGTTATGTCTTTGGTTCGAGGCATGCATAAGAGGAGCATAACCAATTAGGTAATCATTGAACCTCTTTGTCAGCTCCGATTCATGTTACTACTCTTATAATGGATTCGAACATATTAAATTATTGTTCATTCCATTCCATTCTGAAGTATGATGATTTTACATAGTGCCTACTGTCAAATTATTTTAGGTCTGAAGTATTCATTCCCTTTGTATGTTTTACTTTAGATGTTGCATTGCCAATTCAGATAAGCAGCAATTATACTGTGTATGAGAATTGTATTATTAATGCAAGATTTTGGTGTTGGCGAGTCTCATGCTTGATGTTGCAAATAGGGGAATTCCTATATTTTTACAAATATGATAGTATGTATTAAATTTACTTTCAGCAGGCACAAATGCATTTGACTCTAGTTTTGGATGACTGATTCTTGTCCTCTCACTGACAACTGATATAGCAAAGAAAGCTCCATTTGAAGTGCTAAGTCTGGCCCTAAATGTAACCCCCTGCCGTAATTATATCCGAAATACGCAATTAAAGTGAAATAGAGACCAATAAGAAAAAAATAACAATTTACAAACCCATATACCAGACGGGGTTTTCACAATTACCTTTCGAAATCATTTATAAACTTGGTCTCATAATCACTTTTCGAATACAATTACTACGCGGAATATCACATTCATAACAAATCAGAGTACACAACAATAATCCCGGCAATTCCGGATTCCATTTATTAATCAAGCCTTACAGGGCACAATCGCCCTTACAAGCCCTCATATGGGGATTACAGAAATCTTTCTCATACATATACAAATATCCAATAACTCATTTCAAATACATAACCAAATCCAAATATCCCATCCAGGATGATAACCAACTACCAGAATGACAACCCGAAGGAAGTCCTCATCGCCCTTAGCTGCATGCTCCATCCTTGATCCACTACCCTGTCTGAAAGGTTAGCAGGGGAGGGTGAGATTCTAGAGAATCTCAGTAGGATAACAATATCAATATGCATGTATGATAGATGTTTAATGCATGACATGCTTGCACCACACAACTCATGGTAACACAATGACAATTTGCAAGCTCAATGCTTCGAACAATATACCTATGGCCATAGCATAAATTGAAACATAACTTCAAGTTACACATAATTATGCAAAGCTAAGACATGCACCAACACACTAACACATATATCAAATACAAGCAGAAGAGATATGTTCCCTACACTCTTTCCACGTAAGCTCCAGCACAGCTGCTCACGAACAAAACGAACATCGAACCATAACCAGGGCGAACATCAACCCTATAACCAAAGCAAGGACATAGGGTTATTCTCTATTCCAAACTCTTACTTTCATATCACTTAAAGTTGGTTACCATTCACACCCTTTAGGTGGCTAAAATAAGCTCAACAAAAGCTTAAAGGATTGGGACGTACTAGGTTGGAAATCACCTTTCAAAATCACAAAATCCTGAAAAATGGGGGTTGGCTGCAGCCAAGACCCTCTGGCTGCAGCCAGAACACGCACAGAAGGTTTCTGGCTGCAGCCAAGAATTTCTGGCTGCGGCCAAAACGCTCACAGAAACTTTTGCACTGCAGCCAGGATTTTCTGCTGCAGCCAAGGCAACTTCAAAAATTCATAACTAATTCCACAAAAATCGAAATGAGGTGATCCCAAAGCCAAATTAAATATTTTTAAGTCCTCTTCATAGGAAAAATATGGCTCATTACCAGAAATCACCACACAAATCCAGATTTACACAAAATCCAACATTGTACCAAAACAGGGTCCAGTTTCGTCCCCAAACTTTGGACAGTTCAAACTCCCAGTTCACAAAACGAAATGACACATATTATATGTCCATTTTGAAGCTTAAGATGTGAACTTCAAGACTGGAAAGTTTAATAATTTTCTAACATCATTTGCCCATTCAAAACGGCAACACAAACAGAACTGCCCAAACAGACTTTCCACTGGACAGAATTCCAAATTTGTACAATTGGCTTCCAATGGTCCAATTTTCATATCAAACACCATTCCCATACAAATTTGCACAAGGAATCCATTGGAAACACCAAATCAACCAAATTCAAATCATATTGACATGTTACCACAACATGTCACACAAATCACAATTCAAACCACAACATAATCATACATTGTCATTCTTTTCATTCCAAATTCTCAAACCAATTCCAATGGCTCTATAACACATCAAGACACCAATTGCCACTCAAACACAAGGCAATTCATGCATTTCAAAAATCACACAAATTCAGGGCAAAATTCAAAATTCACAATACTCAACCATAAATCACAAAACTTAGATCAAAAGGCTTCAAATACTCACCTCTTCCTCTTTCCCAAACCACTTCTTTGATTCTTCATCTTTCCAAATTTCCTCAAGCCATCAAACACCTTCAATCAAGAATCTAAAACCATAGAGATGAAGCTCTCATCACTATGAACAACTTTATAGAAGGTGATTAGAGCATTAGAGGACAAGAAACAAGCTAAATCTCACCTTGATTCTTTCTCTTTCCTCCTTCACTTTGGGCGAAAATGGAGAACAAGAGGGAGAGAGATATGAAGATGAAGATGATGAAGTGAGATCAGTTTTCCCCCTTTTTCTCATGTGTTAGCCGACTATGAAAGAGAGAGGGAAGAGTTTGAAATGTTGACCAAGATCCAAGGGCTCACATCTTGCCACTTGTCAACATCTCACCACATCTCCTATGAGCTCACATGCACACAAGCACATGGGATTCCACCCCTTTGATCTATCACACAAATCAATCCTAACCATTGATCTTGAAGTTACCAATGAGTTTCCTCTTCGGTAACTGACCAATCGGTCGGTAACTTTACCGTTTTGCCCCTGATTATGGCAATCCACTTGGAATCACCATCAAATCATTTCCTCATTCATTCACACCATATATACGCCCTTCCCCTTATTTTCATTCAATTTAGATGTTAATCCATAATTGAACTCAAATACAGGGTTTCGGCGCTGCTCAGAACACATACGAATCACATCGGGTGCCAAATCACACCATGATCTCCAAAAGGGTTCGTTTATCACTAATGATATCCACTTTTAGAGTCATTAACCCTTGATCACAATTTGGGATCTTGCTAAACCAGAGCTTAGCAGTCCACTAATCTCAGGCTTATTCTCTAGCCTCAAGTCTCAGAATTCGGGGTGTTACATTTCTCCCCCCGTTCAATAAATTTCGTCCTCGAAATTTGTCGAACCACTTAATCCACAAACTACGGATGCTTCTTCACGACAGCTTCCGTTTCACAATTCATGTCACATTGGATGGTCCCTTCAAGACCACCCATACAAACGGTACTCCACAAATTCGATTCTCGCAAGAATCTCAAACAATGAATGCAACTCAGTTGCCACAAATTGCAATCGGCCCATTTCACGATTGCCGCACAAACACAATCACCACACTATTTCCAAACAAGTGCAATCGCCTCCACACACGATTGCCACAAAACTCTATGATCTCATAACCGCAATCGTCGCAAGCCCCCCAATTCATGAGTGGCTAGTGCATCTCAATATCCGGAGGCTCTAAATCATGAGCCATATCATAAGATTTTGGCAGTTAGGCAGCATAGGCCACCACTATGCTCAACTTAATCTGGTTACCTCTTCCAGGAGTAAACACCACAACCTCAATACATCAAACGACAGCCTCAGCTGTATACACAAGCACTTAAGCCTTCGATGTATCCACTTTCATAGCATTACCCTCACCCGTGCTCCCACCAATGATTCCACTAGTGGTAACCGAGACTTTCGAGTATTCACAACAATCACATTGCCGTATCAAATTCCACGGCATTACCCTCACCCATCCGGGACTTTTGGGTCTCAATCACAATGTCCACGACAGATTCACATTGATGCGTGACGATTGTCACAAGACGACAGCACCCACGGCTGTATACACAATAATACGTAGCTTTAGCCACTTGTACAATTACGACAACTTCCCGCTGTCTCACAAATACACATTGCCCTTCTGGCATTCACGTCACAGTTCACATTCGCAACAACAAACATCGCAGATTCTAATTTTACGCACCGCCTTTCGGCCTGGGGTCAACACCGGTGCAACCAACGTGGTGGCTAGCCAGGCTGGCCATGCCGGGGTAATTGCCCTGACAACAAAATCCCCAAACATGTAGTCGAATTAGCCATCAGCTGAACTAGCTCTGCTCTGCTACAACACACCTCAATCCCAGCTTAATCACAGTTGTCACAAAGTACACAAATCACACTCCACTCTCATCCCCTTTCTCCGCCAGGAAGACACACAGTCTTAACCTGAACCGTTGTTAGCTACTCAGGGACTATCGACGTGGCAGTGCACACATAGCCATTCAGGCTCACAATAGTAGGTCCACAATCACACCCTACCCTCATACCCTTTCTCCACCGGGAAAACACATAGTCTTGACCCGAACCATTATTAGCTACTCAGGGACTATTGGCGTAGCGGTGCTCACACATAGCCTTTCGGCTTCCACATCACACTCCACCCTCATCCCCTTTCTCCGCCGAGAAGACACACAGTCTTAACCCGAACCGTTGTTAGCTACTCAGGGACTATTGGCGTGGCAGTGCATACACATAGCCCTATAGCTCATACAGCTATCTGGCTTTCACAAATGGCCCGTCGGCCTCACAAATAGCCTGTCCCCCGTAAACTACCGCCCCGAAGGCACGGTCCTCCGCCATAGGAATCACCCCATGCGGCCGCAAGTAAGAGACTCACAAATAACCGTCACACCCCACCGCCGTCTCACCCCACCGGGCCACAACGGTTGGTGCCCTCTCCCACCAATCGGGTGCGGAGAGGCTGGGTACACTACGTCGACCCAGGACTCACAGTGCACAATTGTAACAAGCTGGAACCAGGCATTTCAACCACTTCACTTCAACATCTCGAATTCTTTTCACATACTGAGATCCTTCAAGACCTCTCTTTACACAATACAACTTGACCTCGAAGCTTTACCTCCCGAAGCCATAGCTATCATATCATTCTCACAGCTACTCGAGCTTCCGCTCAACACAATTTTCAAACATACTACATTCACACGCTTCCGCTGCACCCTCTACGGTCTTTATCCTCATCTGTGCCTTCACAATGTCAGGGTGACTCAATAGGAGTCCCATAGGAATCTCCTACTACCCCTGTCCACACACATAATCTGTGCCAGACCTTGGCTCAATTCAACTCGAATCATTCAGAGCCATAACCAACACATCGTTGAGATCCCATACTCCCAACATTCCCAGAGCTCTACTCTACGATTCAACATCACGGCAATTGCCCTCGACGGTTCGTTATCAAGGCAGCTGCACACTAGGGTTCATCGTCACGGTGGCTCTACTCTAGGGTTCATCGTCATGGTGGCTCCACACTATGGTACTGTACCCGATGCTTCACTCAGTCACCTGACTGGTCAGCCCCTTCGGTCAGCATCCTCCGTAGGTAGCCCTTTCCAATCAGATCTCACCGTAGGTAGCCCTCTCTGATCAAATCTCACCGTAGGTAGCCCTCTCCCATCAAAACTCCCCGTAGGTAGAACTCTCCGATCCGAATCCTCTATAGGTAACTTTTTCAAATTCAAATTCTCTGCGGAATCACTTTTCCCTGTGCTAGATTAACACTAGCAACCTCAGAATACCTTATACACATTTCAATGCCAATCTAGTACCACATCCTGGTACCACGGACCATATAGGTCATATCAACCTCCTAAGGACCAGCTTGACTATTGAGTCTGATCCTTGGATCACAATTCATCTTTTAAAATTTCAACCTCAGTTGAACCGAGAAATCACTTCCCTCCAATCCACGAAGCATTATCCACTTCAGCATAAACTCAAATATCTTTGCCAGCCTAAGGCACCTCAGCCCCCTAGGTCTTAAGGCCTTTAAACATACAAGCTCAATATGATATCACTACATGTAACATCATACCACCTTGGGTTACTTACCCAACCACTAGGTTCATACTGAAACCTAAATCCTCAATATCATATATCTTAGGGAATCCTTTCCCTCTATTCACAAATCAGATGATGGATCTAATTATCTCCACCTCTGAATCTACACATCTATTTCTCAGGCAAACCATTGTATCTTTCGATTTCACAATGATTCACCATTCCCTGATAATCAAATAATGTATACACATAATATCCACAACCAGCAGGGACCTAAATGTGTATACCACAAACAAACAAAGTCATTCTCTATGACTTAAGGCAGCAACTACTGCCATTATCCTAGCAAATCCTTCACTTGCCAGGAACGGCAGCTCTGATACCAAAATGTAACCCCCTGCCATAATTATATCCGAAATACGCAATTAAAGTGAAATAGAGACCAATAAGAAACAAATAACAATTTACAAACCCATATACCAGACGGGGTTTTCACAATTACCTTTCGAAATCATTTATAAACTTGGTCTCATAATCACTTTTCGAATACAATTACTACGCGGAATATCACATTCATAACAAATCAGAGTACACAACAATAATCCCGGCAATTCCGGATTCCATTTATTAATCAAGCCTTACAGGGCACAATCGCCCTTACAAGCCCTCATATGGGGATTACAGAAATCTTTCTCATACATATACAAATATCCAATAACTCATTTCAAATACATAACCAAATCCAAATATCCCATCCAGGATGATAACCAACTACCAGAATGACAACCCGAAGGAAGTCCTCATCGCCCTTAGCTGCATGCTCCATCCTTGATCCACTACCCTGTCTGAAAGGTTAGCAGGGGAGGGTGAGATTCTAGAGAATCTCAGTAGGATAACAATATCAATATGCATGTATGATAGATGTTTAATGCATGACATGCTTGCACCACACAACTCATGGTAACACAATGACAATTTGCAAGCTCAATGCTTCGAACAATATACCTATGGCCATAGCATAAATTGAAACATAACTTCAAGTTACACATAATTATGCAAAGCTAAGACATGCACCAACACACTAACACATATATCAAATACAAGCAGAAGAGATATGTTCCCTACACTCTTTCCACGTAAGCTCCAGCACAGCTGCTCACGAACAAAACGAACATCGAACCATAACCAGGGCGAACATCAACCCTATAACCAAAGCAAGGACATAGGGTTATTCTCTATTCCAAACTCTTACTTTCATATCACTTAAAGTTGGTTACCATTCACACCCTTTAGGTGGCTAAAATAAGCTCAACAAAAGCTTAAAGGATTGAGACGTACTAGGTTGGAAATCACCTTTCAAAATCACAAAATCCTGAAAAATGGGGGTTGGCTGCAGCCAAGACCCTCTGGCTGCAGCCAGAACACGCACAGAAGGTTTCTGGCTGCAGCCAAGAATTTCTGGCTGCGGCCAAAACGCTCACAGAAACTTTTGCACTGCAGCCAGGATTTTCTGCTGCAGCCAAGGCAACTTCAAAAATTCATAACTAATTCCACAAAAATCGAAATGAGGTGATCCCAAAGCCAAATTAAATATTTTTAAGTCCTCTTCATAGGAAAAATATGGCTCATTACCAGAAATCACCACACAAATCCAGATTTACACAAAATCCAACATTGTACCAAAACAGGGTCCAGTTTCGTCCCCAAACTTTGGACAGTTCAAACTCCCAGTTCACAAAACGAAATGACACATATTATATGTCCATTTTGAAGCTTAAGATGTGAACTTCAAGACTGGAAAGTTTAATAATTTTCTAACATCATTTGCCCATTCAAAACGGCAACACAAACAGAACTGCCCAAACAGACTTTCCACTGGACAGAATTCCAAATTTGTACAATTGGCTTCCAATGGTCCAATTTTCATATCAAACACCATTCCCATACAAATTTGCACAAGGAATCCATTGGAAACACCAAATCAACCAAATTCAAATCATATTGACATGTTACCACAACATGTCACACAAATCACAATTCAAACCACAACATAATCATACATTGTCATTCTTTTCATTCCAAATTCTCAAACCAATTCCAATGGCTCTATAACACATCAAGACACCAATTGCCACTCAAACACAAGGCAATTCATGCATTTCAAAAATCACACAAATTCAGGGCAAAATTCAAAATTCACAATACTCAACCATAAATCACAAAACTTAGATCAAAAGGCTTCAAATACTCACCTCTTCCTCTTTCCCAAACCACTTCTTTGATTCTTCATCTTTCCAAATTTCCTCAAGCCATCAAACACCTTCAATCAAGAATCTAAAACCATAGAGATGAAGCTCTCATCACTATGAACAACTTTATAGAAGGTGATTAGAGCATTAGAGGACAAGAAACAAGCTAAATCTCACCTTGATTCTTTCTCTTTCCTCCTTCACTTTGGGCGAAAATGGAGAACAAGAGGGAGAGAGATATGAAGATGAAGATGATGAAGTGAGATCAGTTTTCCCCCTTTTTCTCATGTGTTAGCCGACTATGAAAGAGAGAGGGAAGAGTTTGAAATGTTGACCAAGATCCAAGGGCTCACATCTTGCCACTTGTCAACATCTCACCACATCTCCTATGAGCTCACATGCACACAAGCACATGGGATTCCACCCCTTTGATCTATCACACAAATCAATCCTAACCATTGATCTTGAAGTTACCAATGAGTTTCCTCTTCGGTAACTGACCAATCGGTCGGTAACTTTACCGTTTTGCCCCTGATTATGGCAATCCACTTGGAATCACCATCAAATCATTTCCTCATTCATTCACACCATATATACGCCCTTCCCCTTATTTTCATTCAATTTAGATGTTAATCCATAATTGAACTCAAATACAGGGTTTCGGCGCTGCTCAGAACACATACGAATCACATCGGGTGCCAAATCACACCATGATCTCCAAAAGGGTTCGTTTATCACTAATGATATCCACTTTTAGAGTCATTAACCCTTGATCACAATTTGGGATCTTGCTAAACCAGAGCTTAGCAGTCCACTAATCTCAGGCTTATTCTCTAGCCTCAAGTCTCAGAATTCGGGGTGTTACACTGTCTATTGTACATGACCTGTAAATTTGAAGCCAAAAAAAGCTGGAATATGTGACTTTTAAACAAGACATCCCTTAAGCAGAAGTTAGCAGTCACCTCTCTGAAGAACATGCCTTGTTATCTGGAGCTACAATAACTAACATTAAACTTTGTAGTCTTGTTGATTTTGAAATTTATGCACTGAAGAAACTTTCACAGTCAACCTCAACAGGAAAAAGAAGAAGAAGCCTTGGAATGAAAGATAAAAAAGATTGAGTCAATTGGTTGATGAGACCTTGAATGCACCCATAAAATCCAGATATAGGGGTGGATCAACTTCAAAGAAAAAAGTGAAGTCTAATGTACCTTCTAAACTGAAGGATGAGCTTCTGGGAGCACCACCAGATTTCAATTCAGAGTCACTAGAGCCTAATGATAAGAATAGGTATGACGATGATTTCACTCATAGATCATTTTGTCCTGTTGTTTATCTGGATCTACAACATATTAGGGAGAAATTCCAAATAGATCTGTACACTTGGTTTCAATTCTATGAACCTTGGTTAACCATCAAAACATCATATAGTCTTTCAGTAGTGAGGCACTTTTACTGTAACTTGGAGGTGGTTGAGGTTTGTGATGAGGTGGGTGAACTGATAGAAGAAAGATTAGAATAAACTATTAGGGGCTAAAAGATTCAACTATCTCCTGCACTGATTAACACATATCTTGGCATAGACAATCCTCCAATAAGGCCACTAAAAGAATTCAGTGATGTAGAAATCTATCAAATTCTGAAGCCAATTGGTAGAAGTAATACTTTAAGGTTCAAACCTAGCTCCTTGAGTGATGTCCATCGAATTGTGTGGTACATATACTCATGATCTATGGTAAACAAAGCCAACAATTTTACTTATTTTTTAGGACAAGATTACCAGCTTATAGCCTCAATTCTATCACAAGAACAGAGGAACATAAGGTAACTCATTTATAATGAAATAAACAGATATAGGAAGTCATCTACCACGAGTACCCCTATACCTTATCCGCAACTTATCTCTCACTTTATGAAGTTGCACAATATATGTTACCTAGAGCCTAATGATCAAATCCTTAGTATTCCAAGGTTTGACACCATTCACCTAAACAGAATGAATATTAAGGTACTAGTAGGTGCTTCTACAAGTCTAACGACAAAGAAAAAGAAGAAAATGGAATCTGAGAGACCCAGTGGATGAGGGACAATCATCAAGGGCAGGGTCTCCTGGACCCTCATTCATGGGAGCCATAATTCAGAACTACATCCAGGATGCATTGAAGGCAACCACAAACCACATAAAGGTCTTAAATGCCTATTTAGTAGAAATGGTTGATGATCAAGTTAAATGTCTGGTTATTGGCATTAATGAGAACTTCCAGAGGCTATTTCAAATGTAAGATGCTCATACTCAGCAGTTGAGGGAATTTAATCATCGCCTTAATACTTATGAAGATGTCCTTAGAGATTACTTCACCTTTCCTCCTTTTGATATGCCCTCACATTCTACTGCTAAACCTATTCCATCTAGACCATCCTCTACAACTCCTAAAAACTTTATCGCTAAAAATGCTCCATGTGATCCTTCATCAACCAATGTTACGTTGACACCCCTGGATCCTACCACACTCTCTAACGTTCCCATCCCTCAGGACCCTGAAGCTAATCCATAATCCACTTCTGAGCCCTCAGGTACCAATCCCACACAGGACCCCTTTCTATCCACTCCCACATTCCATACACCATCTTCTACTTCCACTCATCCTACTTTAGACACTACTAAACCAACCACTATTAATCCGGACTCCACAGCAGACCATGCACTTGCATCTTCTCCTACCTTTGCACCTCACTCTCCTATATACTCCTCCTCTGATCAAAACTCTGCCCCCATTGATCCTGTCACTGCAGTTACACCCTATATACCACCTTGTTCTACCATTAACACAGACCCTATTCCATCTGTAGCTCCTCTTTGCATTCCACCCTCTTCCTCTGCAACCTTTAATGTATGTACGACCTTTACCCTTCCAAATGATGACAACAAGGGGGAGACATGACTGTGAGATATATTCCTATATGAGCCTGAGTAGAGCATTGCTTCTCTGTATAATGTATTCTATATAATTCATGTGTTACTGCTAGTTATGTTGTCTACTTCGTAACTTTATGATTTGATGGACTATAATTGCACTCATAAGGTTTATTCTATTTCATGGCTTAATGCTTCTCATATTGGCTAATGAATATATTTCTGGTTTGATCAATCTATAATTAAGTAACACAAACCTTACTTTGTCGATATTGTATAAGTTTTGTCTTCATCAACATGAGGGAGAATATTATACTACGTGTTTTCATCAATACTAACTCCCAAAAGAAACTCAACCTACTACATGGTAACTACCAGTGATACAGTCAGTTTTGTTTGAGGAAGAAGTTTTATCACTCGAATCATTTTTTTGTCACTCAAGCGATGTGCTATCACAGTTACATCACTGCCCAGGTACCAGCCAGTGACGGAAGGTATACATACATACCTTCATAGTCACTGGAGTTGTGTGTCTAAGAACTCGAGTAATAGATAAAGCATATAGTGTGTCACTAGAGTTCTGTTACGCCACTCGAGTGATGAACACAAGCTCCACAAGTTATGATATGAAGTGGCCAATTTTTGAAAAAGGAAGCACTCGAGTCGTACATGTACCACTCGAGTTATATACCAAATTGTACAAATAGCCTCCTAGTTAGTAGTTATAGTGAACATACGTTAGCACCATTCCATACACAATGTTAATTTACTAGTTTCTGTGGTTGGAATCCAATTTCCCAACTCCCTTACAATTTCACCAACTCCATATTAAAGATCATCAATCTACTATTACAATTTCTTAATATCATATAAAACTTGTTGATATTAATCCATGCACAGTAGTAGTAGTCCAACAAACTATATATTTGTGTTTGCATATTGATTAAAAATAGAGAACATATTTGTTAGCTGCCAAAATATACATAATCAAAAGAGTACAAAAGCAGTGGCCAAATACCATCAACTTTCAATGATAACAGGACATTAAGATCTTAGTGCCTCTTAATGTTCTTTTGTCACTGACATGACACTACATACATTATATACAAAAACAACTTCCTATACACCCCATCCCTTCATTCCAAAAAAACACTAGAGGGTCAAACCAAAACATATATACAACAAAAAAGATGAAGTATCAAAGATGAACATTAGAGTTTAACATATGTTGGGATTTTTGCACGTCCTTCGTGTGTGTCCAGCTTCATGGCACAGTATACAATGGTAGATCTTTCTATTTGGAACTGTGACTCCTGCCTCCTTACTCTTAGTCATTCAGGAGGTTGACTTGTGATTGGAGGGTGGAAGAACATAGCTTCAAACATGTTTTTCATGGTATAATACCTATAATCATTGACGTTGGACATGTCTATTGTCACAACAGGAATCATGCTGTGTTAGTAAATCTGTTGCTGAGCTTCTATCTTAAACCATCCCTTAACATAATCGTAGATGTTGCCGTGCACAACCTTGACAGCTGCACAAGCATGTGTGCATGGAATCCTACTCATCTGCCATACCCCACCACTACATTGCCGTGATCGCAGGTCAACCCCATGGTCTCCATATCCTGTATGCACATAGGATCGTCCCTAGCGATAATCTTCACACCACATATTCTCATATCCACTCACATTTTCCATTACCTTTGCATCTATATTTAGCCCAACATAATAATTCTTCCACTTAGTCATTATTACATAAGAGCCTTGCATCTTTTTTGCTACTTTCTCTTGATGTGCATGAATTAGTTGGGCTATATTATGCTTCCTCTCCTTGACCATTCATGCATTGAATGACTAAAAAATATTGGTTGTTATGTTATCCCATTGTTTGTATGGGAACTAAAGAGCTCGCCTATCAACATCACCATGAATGTTAATCTATTCATATAACTCTTGACAGTGCTCCCACATCTGTTCCATTGCTTTATCAAACTTATCCACACGCCTTGCATATGCAATCTTGTCAAGAAGCATTAATCTATCCTCCTTTGATTGCATACTTGTCTTCCTCTTGCCCTTATTTATTTTTAGTATCTCTGTACTGAAGTTCTTCTTAACATGTCTATAACAAAATGCATGACGAAGCCCTCCAAATATTGCTACCACAACACCTCTTATGCCATTGTGACGATCTGACACAATTGTTAGCTCTATAGAACCAACAATCCTTTTTAATCATATGCATAAACCAAGTCCAATCGTTCAATATCTCTCCCCTCACAATTGCTATTACAAACAGCAACAACTCATTATCCGCATCATAGGCTGAAGCTGCAAGTAGAGTTCCCTTATACGGCCCACTTAAATGAGTTCCATCAACATATAGGATATGTCTTGCACCTCCCATGAAACCCTGTATACATGACCCATATGCAATGAAAACTCTTTCAAACCAGTGGCCATGTACTACCCATTCAGCAACTGTTTTATCTTCAGTTTCCTTTAACCTTTGTCATATCCATGGGATTAACATGTATGATTGTTCCGGTCTTCCATTTCCTTTTCCTTTGCCCTATATGCCTGTTTATATGTTAGCTTCACACCATACTCCCTTTGCAGTGTCTTCATAATCTCAGTTGGACGCTTCTCCGTATGGTTCCTAACCTCATTGATTATTATTGATGATGTCAAAGTTGATCTTGCACCATGGTTGCTCACTTGCAAATGATCTTGAGCTGAATGAACATGATCTTTTATGAATTTGGTCACACACAGTATTCCATAACTCCTGCCCACTGCAAATGCACATAATTTCTAAGGACAACCCTATACTTTACACTTGACATACATCTTGTTCTTGCTATTCCTATCATATTTATACACAAACTTGTGGGCAATGCTATACTTGTACAAAGCTTCTCTTAATGCATCAGCATGAGCAAAATGCTGACCCACCCCAGAAATTATCCCAGACCATTTCAAATAGCTCGTGTCACTAAAATTTGTCAGCTCTGTCTCATAAGTTATACACCCACCACCAATTTCAAAAGACACAGCCTCAAGATCATTGCCATGCGTTATGGGAGATACCTCTGCTTTCGGTGACCGTTGCAAGAATTTGTGTCTCCTGCATACAACAATCACAACACTTTATAACTTATTATCAACTTGGAAATGAACCAAAATTTTATGAACTTACAAATCTGCATCATTCATTGGAAAAGATTCATTGGCATTCTCTGTATGGGATACAAACACATGGGCATTGCTTTCATTGAACCCAAATAGATTTTCAATTTCACCATCATTGTCAAGATCAATTAATGTCCCCTTATCAAACATTACTATCACTACTACAAATAATACATTTAACGTCAGTAATTAACTTCCGTTTTCAAGAAACAAAGTAAAAAGGCACGCAGTAGCAAAACTGAAATTCTGGCTAACCTTTCAACGACCATTTTCATCAAAAAAGTCATTGAAGGGTGTGGTTTCAATGACTGTTATCGAAAATGATCATTAGAAGTGAGATACAACGACCGTTTCCAATAACGGTCATTGTAAGTGAGATACAATGACTGTTATTAGAGAACAGTCGTTGTAACTCAGCACTAAATTCACCCCTATTCTTCACTTTTCCCATTTTGCTCTTCACGCCTCCTTCTCCCACCCACTCTCCGACTATCCTACCCTCACTTTTCTTCACTTGTTCCTCAGAAGTCGCAAGTCGCAAGTCGCAAGTGGCTAGCTGTTATGTCTCTCTCATGCATCCTTCTCCCTCCCCCTCTCATGCCACCACCATCATCATCTTGCAGCTTTTTTCCTTCATATCTTCCCTGTATTTTCCAGGTAAATCACAAATCCTTTTGTTTACAATCTTTGGCTAGCTATTCTGTTTGTGTTTTCCTAGTTTGTCTCCTGATTATTGAAGTTTAATTTATGAAATTAAAGCTCTTTCTTTGTTGAATGTTATGCTGTGTGTGTTGTTCACAAATCTTGCTGTTAATTGCTTGTTATCTACAGTATATGTGCTATATGTTAGGACATTATGGGGTAGAGAAAGCTTGGCTTCTAATAATTCATGTTTACTGTTTCATGAAGAGATTAGAATCCATTTTCAGTTTTTATATCCAGCAGATCTAAATAGGTAAATTTTGTAGGTAAGATGCCCATACTGTAATAGTTATGTGATATATACTCTCTAATCATTCTCATAGGTTTAATTGCTAAAAGTGAAGATTCAGAACAAAATAGAAAACAATTAATAGCTAGTGGTGAGCTAATGCTATTTATGAAGTATTTACATGAACAATTCATAAATGGTCTTCAGAGAGCTGATAAGTGATCACTTAACATCTAAACTTGACTAGAGAAACTCAAGTATAGCTACTGAAAGTTCTCAAAGTTGGTTTTTTCATTTGATAAATGAAGTATCAACAACCGCATAATACCAATAATTTCTATCATACAATATATAAAGAAATCCAACCAAAAAAAGATGAAATATCAAAGTTATCCAGAACAACTTTTCTGCTGACGCATTAACAATAGTGGATCGGGAATTGCAGAGGAAAAAATTCTAAGTGGTATGAATCAAAGCTTATTATCAATTTTTTTTTGAACTTAATAACCAAATAATGAAAAACCTCTCTCACTAAATTATTCAATAAAGAATTTCACTCTTGCTATCTACTGCACATACACAACATATAGTACAAGTCTGTCTACCCTTCATGCTTCCCAATCTTAGAATCCAAAACTGAGCATCCACATTTTCCTCTTCATCAAGTTTATATAGAAAGAATTTGTTTTCCAGGAGAAAGTGTCTAGACGAGACCGGTGTATGGATAGTAAGCTAGGAAAAGGAAAATTATAAGCCCAATGTTTGCTACATAGTATCTAATACTGTCAAACTTATGGTTGGGAAAAATTGCCATAGCCCCATTATCTATTTTACAGCAAGAAAATAGATACCTTAAAATCATTAGATTAGAAAGAAACATTTAAAGAAAAGAGAAATTACCACAACTTCTACAATCATAAGTGGCTGCTGTTTTGCTTACTAAATTGATGATTACAAGTATGCTTAAATAAGGAATAAATGAGGTTATCTTAATTCAAAATATAGTAGTAGCTAGCAACAACGTTCTAATTTTCAAAAGAAATTTTATATTTTGGCCTAAGGGGATGGCACTGCATATTAGATAACTGACATGCTCCTTGCTTTGAAAGGAAGGCTTGATGATTATAATTTTCTAGGACTCATCATGAGCATTGATCTTTCAGATAACAAATTATCTAGTAAGATACCATCCCAATTTACAAGTCTTGTGGGGTTATAATTTCTGAACTTGTCCAACAACTTGTTGCATGGTAAAATTTCTCAAAGCATCGGCAACATGAGATCATTACAGGCAATAGATTTCTCAGAAAACAAACTCTCTGGTGAAATCCCACCATCCATTTCCAAATTGAATTTCCTAAACAAATTAAACTTTCCTAACAATAATCTGACAGGAAAAATTCAAACAGGAACTCAATTGCAGAGCTTTGAAGAATCTAGCTTTGTGGGCAATCATCTATATGGTCCTCTACTGCTGAACAGTTGCAATGATTTGAAGTACGTCCCAAAGCATGACCAAAATGCCAAAGAAGGTAAAGGAGCAATCAATTGGTTTTATGTGAGCATGTCATTGGGATCTGTTTCAGGATTTTGGGCTGTAGTTGGTCTTCTGCTCTATAGTAGATCATGGAGGTACACTTATTTCTGGTACATAGATCGCATGTGGTACAAACCTCAATCTTTCTAGTGGTAAGAAAGAAAATAATAGCTTCGCTTTTGTAGTTCATGTGCTTTTTAAACGATTTGTATGTCATGGCTTCTTTTTTATCCATAAAAGGTTTGGGTTTAATGAGGTCTGTTGAATTAGTTATAAGCTTTGAGTATGTATGTGGTTTGTCTTTTGTGTACTAAATGTACTGAATTGTGCTATGGAAGCTACACTATTATTTAAATCATCTCCAGATTTATGCCTTTGACGTAAAATGATGTTATGATGATTTATAATGCGTGATATATCATGATAGAACTTTGAAGATTCAAAAATATAGTTGTCTGGGTTGGTCGTTTTCCAATGGCATTGGAGGGTTAAAACGAGTAAAATTTTTTAGAAAAAAGATACAACGACTGTTTTAAGGAAAACAGTCGTTGTATCTCCAAAGATACAATGACTGTTTTATTGAAAACAGTCGTTGTATCATACTTACAACGACTATTTTACTAAAAACAGTCGTTGTATCTAAAGACTTACAATGACTATTTTTAAAAAACAATCATTATAAGTATGTTACAACGACCGTTTTGCAACAGTCGTCTTTTCCTAAACTTTCAACGATACTCACATATACGTCCCCCTGAAAACGGTCGTCTAAAGGTCATAAAAACGGACGTTAAAAGTCCCTTCCATAGTTGTGTATGTATTTAATGTCACAATTGCAACCTTCATGACCTGTCAACCTTGATACGATTTCTCTTAAATCTTCCACTTACCCCATCTTTTATTAGCTTTACCTTCACACTGCCTCCAACATATTTCACTTCACCGTCATTATTACGTTCAAATTCCCCCTACATGAAAATAACAAAACAACTCATTTGCATAGCTTGACCCAATATTATCATCCATTTTTGTACGCATCCTGCAACAAATAATTAACACACTGTTAGTTCAGAAAAACAAAACTATATGTCTACTTCAATCTTTCACAAATCTATATTAGGGTTTCTCAACTTCATCTTACTCGTTTCTTACAAAATCCACTCTATTTCTTCTCTTCTACCACAAGTCTAAATCTTCAGGTCATGAACCATCCCAACCTCCTCCCTGCTTCAGGCATCATCTACATTGTTTCCCTAGACCACTCATCAACGTTCATGTCCTTCCAACCCCAATACCCCTTACCTAAATCAAAGTTTCCCACCCAAATGAAGATGAAAATAATTTTGCTTCAGCTTGACCACGCGGGGGAAGAACATGGTCGACTAAATAAAGTACATACCTCACTCCTGTTTGTCTCGCCTACCACTTACGTCCCTCTCGCGCGCTGACTTGACCTTGTATGACGTCACCTTCTTTTGTCACCAACTTGTTTTCTTTTATCATTACATGCCCAAATCTGTCTTTTTATCCCAAATTTTTATATTCCAATTCAGTCACTAGCACTTACATGGGATATGCAATTTCAGAACACCTTTTTGTCTTTTCACAATTTTAAAGTTCTTTTTGAGGTTTTTTCCCTTTAAATTTAGACATTAAATTAGGAACCATAATTATATTAATAATTATATAATTGTGATCCAAGTACACCCAAGAACGGTACCTTCTATGACTGAGAGAATCTCCATAAATTATATGAATAATGGATAATTATATGAATAATAGATAATTTATAAACCTAAAACCTTTCAATTGTGGTCAATGAAGTTTTACTCCAAGTTAGGTTAGTGCAATAAAATAAAACTTAATAATTTATATTAATAAGTTTTATTTAAGGTATTTTATTTCTATATCTTAACACATTAATTCTTGAATCATAAGTCAATATAACATAACTAAACATTTGGAAGAAATAAAATCAAAGAATATGATGATATGTTGAATATGGAATAGCTCAACCTATAAGGAATAATCATCATATACAACATAAAAGTATTATCTTAGAGGAACGACTCAACAACATCAATGAAGCCAATGACAAACATTGCTTATGAATTACTCAAAGATATCGACGATAACAAGGAAACTTGTGAGTGAGAGTGATCTCTACCTACCAAATTTAAATTCATTATATATAAGGAAAATCTCAATTAAATCGAGTTGAAATATCAAAATTTGAATTCAAACCTTCACTCTCAACAAATTTTGAATTAGGCTAAGAGGTCTAGTTAGGGGATTTTTTAATGTTGTTAAATGACCGTAATGCTATTGTGTAATTAAATAGGTAAATTGAAGGAGGTATGGGCATGATTTCAGGTTTAACAAGCGTTTTCTCCCTCGGTGTTGTATAAGATAGATATAATTTAATGATGATAAAATTAGAAGGATCATATTAGCCTTGTTGCCTATAAACCTATAGATAGAGTTGGGAATTAGGGCGGCCCTTGACGGGTCAGGGCCTAAAAGGGCATGTCCTTTTTAGGTCCGGCGTAAGAAAAATTACTGTCTTTCAAGGCCCGGCCTTAGAGCATGTAGGCTAGGGCTTGCCCCGCTCGGTCGGAATCCCTTTTCACAATATTTATCTATTTTTTTTTTGCATTTTTCTTTGGAGAAATATAATTAGTAGATAATAACAATTAAAGTTCTAATTTAACATATAAATATTATCAACATTAATGTTTAAACAATGCACCTCATGCAACAAACAAAAACAATTACTAATTCATAATTAAAGGTAAAATAGTATCCACAAATAACTCACACAAAGCATAAGATGGCAAGAAGCTATCTGGAATGTCAAATCTATCTTCTTCAATAGGTTTGTTATTAAAAGAGACTGGAGATGGTTTCATTGATGACAAAAGGGAAATTCACAAATTACCATATTCCCTGAATTTCTAACATGTAAATAACAAAGTGCTTGGTTCATTGATATTGAAATGCTTACATGTTTTTTCTCTATAAGGGATGTTGATGGTATTAAAATGCTTTTAACAAGTGCAAGTGAATCCTCTCCTGCCACTGCAAGATTCTACGCTGGAGTGGATTATATAATGGTGGCGTATATGTCTATTTGGTAACACTCACAACTCTATAATTTCTCTTGTTTTAGTTTAGATAGTAGAAATAGCTTAACAACTCTTAATGCCTAATTATATTTAACAGCAATGTACCATCTTTAATATAAAAACGTATTTAGGAATATAAGTAAGAGGGGTAAATTTGATGAGATTTTGTAACAGACAATAGCTTGGACAATGGGACTTAGGATTAGCCAATCTGAACAGGGGTAAGGGCGAGGAGCGGGGGGAAAAATTTTAACAAGCTGGCCCTTTTAAGCCCTCATCCCTATAGGGCTGGCCCTTTTAGGTCCAATTTCCTTTGTAGGTTCTAATTTATAAGCCCTGCCCTTGACTTAAAAGGGCTTAAACGGGTTCCCGACTCTGAGTATAGATATTGTGGAGAGGGGGTGTTTCTATTGATCACTCTCTCCAATGACTATAAGAGTATATCAATTAAGAAAATCACTAATTGGAGATTTTGAAATTTAAGTTAGTTTTTTTTTCCTAAAATAAATAGCACAATTAATTCTTATGAATGTACACTATATGATCCTTTGTAAAATTAATGCATATTTTAAATTAACATTAATAGCACAATTACCATTGATTCATATGAATGAACATTAAATAGATTTTTAATTTCTCAACTACTAGTCATGAATGATGAGTATGATATAAAAATACAAAAAGCTAGGTACATCCACATAATTAATATTATATTCATAATATTTATGGCTTAATTAGATTTGACAAATCCGATCATTATGCATGAGGTGAAGGCTTCACCTTCCAGTCAATATACATAATAATTATTATTTAATAGTAATTATAAATATATACTCCTTTTGTCACTTTTTTTTTCATTTTGCCCATTTAATTACTGATATGATTTTATTTAATTCTCACACGCTCTCTTCATCATACATTATGTCTTCCACTTAAATGATGGTATTTTTGACAAGAAAGTTATATTTTTTTTGTAATTTACTGTCTCTAACTAATTTTTTGATTAATATAATTTAAATAAGTATCTCTTATAAAAAAGGATCGGAAAAGATAAGTTTGACCGATTTCGCGTAATTCTATTAAAAGAATGTTATTAAAAAGACAAGGAGGGTTTCGACCAAAAAAAAAAAAGACAAGGAAGGTGTAACTTTTTGACCTTTACCCCCCTAGTTAATACCTAATTGACGAAGGAATGATAACAATTGATAAACAAACAACAAAATTAGGGGTAAGGTTATTGCAATCCATATAATGAATTTAACGACAAAAAAACATCTCCTGTGCAACATATATAGGCGCATGACGCTTATAAACTAAATTTGGCAGATACTAGTGATCGCACACACACAGAGAGCGATCAACATGTGGAGGCTGAAGATAGGAGAGGGAGGGAAGGATCCATACATATTCAGTACAAACAACTTCGCAGGAAGACAAGTATGGGAAATTCATGAAGATGAAGGTACTCCTGAAGAACAAGCCGAGGTTGAAGCTGCTCGTCAAGACTTTTACAATAATCGATTCATCCTCAAGACCTGTGGAGATCTTCTATGGCGTTTTCAGGTTTTCTAATTTCTTGTCTTCTTTTACCACCATAAATTTTTTGGTTTTTAAATTTTAGACTTAACCTAGCCCTCTTCTCACAGAGTAGGGAAACTCATTCTACCTCAAGCATGTTGAATCCATACCCATTATATATATATATATATATAACGATGATAGTTTTTCATGTACAAGTTGATTCGTACAGTTTCTCTATGTCGTTTCTCTTTAATTCCTTTTGTTGGTACTCTCTAACTTCTCCATCTCTCAAAATTTTTCAAATACTACTGTGGTCCGATCCTTGTCCAATTATTTGTTAAATTTTTTTTGTCCTTGATATAAGTCCGCTTTTAGAGTCATTGGAAGAAAATTTATAGCATCTTTTAGCAATACTTATTATTAAATAAGGGTAAATTTGGAATAATCAATCAATTTAGGACATTTCAAATGTCTTAACTTAATGAGATTTGATAAAAATGGACATATAATAAGGATGGTACAAGTTAATTTATGCATTGCCCCCATACCAATGACCTTGTAGCCTAGTGTCCTTGTAAATAGGTAGTCGCAGTTTCGGTCCCACACTCTTCCTTCTAGGAGTGTACTTCTCTGGTTCTATATTTATGGGGGCATGGTAAGAAGTTTTTTTTGTCCTATTCATAAGGTACCCCATTAGAGTTTTGAGGTGAATGTACAATTTAATTTTTCACTTATTATTGTGTTGACTTTATTTGCATATGATATTTTGTATTATATTAAGTAGGATAGGGTTGAAAAATTGTTGAACTGTTGGAAGTGTCCTATAAATAGGACATGAGCATTATTTGGAACGGCATCGCCTCTGAGCGTTTTTGCCCATCTAGGGGTGTGAGACAAGGTGATCCCCTAAGTCCTTATCTGTTCGTCCTTTGTATGGAGCTGCTCGACCAACTTATTCACCAAGAAGTGGAGCTGGGAAAATGGCACCCTCTCAAACTGAGCTCTTCTGGTCCTAATATTTCCCATCTCTTCTTTGCTGATGATCTGATTCTCTTTGGAGAGGCTTCAAATGAGCAGATGGTGGAGATTCGAAATGTCATGGCTCTATTTTGTCAAGTTTCTGGTCACAAGATTAATCTGAACAAATCCAAGATGTTCGTTTCAAAAAATGTTCATTTCAACAGGGCTTATGAGATGAGCCAGATTGTAGGTGTTGGCTTGACTGCAGACCTTGGCAAATACTTGGGTGTTCCTCTCTTACACAAAAGGATGGTTAAGAGGACCTTTTCTCCGCTCCTACAGAAGGTGAAATTAAAATTGGCAGACTAGAAAGGTAAATTCCTAAGTATGGCGGGCCGGTCGACTCTCATTAAATCGGTCCTCTCGGCAATCCCTCAATATCAGATGCAATCAACACTTGTACCGAAGGGTGTCCTTTTAACCATAGAAAAGCTTAGCCGTGATTTCTTCTGGAATCATCATGAGGACTCCAAAAAATTGCATCTGCTCTCCTGGGATGTGCTAAAACAAAGAAATTGTGAAGGCGGCTTGGGGTTTAAAGACTTACACTGTCAAAATAAAGCCTTCCTCATGAAGCCTTGCTGGGGTCTTATTAAGAAACCGGATGCTTACTAGGTGAAATGTTTACGTGCTAAATACGCATGTGGTTCGCTCACTGACCCTCTTGTCCTGAAGAGGCGAAATCAATCGGCTGTTTGGAGTGGCATTGTGAATGTCTGGGATGATTTTAAAAGAGGCCTTGGCAAATGCTTGAGAAGTGGTCATAGTACGTTAGCCTGGAAGGAGTGCTGGTCTCCGGTGGACAACCCTCTGGAATTTCATATTGATCATAACGTTCACTTGGTTGATGTGAATGCCACTGTGTGATCTTTCGTAACTCAATCAGGTCACTGGGATAGAGCTAAATGGGAATCTTACCTTCCTACATGGGTGGTTGATAAAATAATGTTGATGCCCCCACCTTCAGGCACTGAAGATGATGTGGTTTGTTGGAGGAATGCTCCTGATGGGACCTTCAGCGTTAAGTCTGCCTATGACACTATATATCATCACCATGGTTCCAGGCGCCAACCTTCCTGGCAGTCTCTATGGCATCAGGGAATTCCTGAACGAGTCAAAATCTTTCTGTGACAAGTATTCCATGAAAGGCTTCCTACTAATGAGTTAAGAGCGAGACACAATCCGAGCGTCCTAAACACCTGCCCTTTTCAGTGTGATAGTGTGGAGAGTATACTTCATATTTTGAGAGATTGTGAGCAAGCTCAGAGAGTGTGGTCAGTTTTAACTAACCCCTTATATTATAGTATGTTTTTTTCTGGTAATTTGCAGGACTGGCTCAATTGGAATGCACAACACTCACCGGGAAACAACAGGATAACGAGATGGTCTTGGCAAAAAGTATTCAGCTCAACATGCTGGCTACTTTGGAAGAACCGGTGTAGTCAAGCCTTTGAAGGGTCATCGGACAACCCTAAGCAGATAGTTCACAGATGCATGTACCATCTCTCGGAAGGTGTGGAGAACGGCAGGTTTCGGCATCAGATATTCCAGGTTCCAGAACGAGGACTACTTCACTGGTATCCCCCAGATCCGGGAATCCACCGTCTAGATGTTGACGGATCGGTAAGGAGAGAAGGCCAAGCTGAATGTGGAGGTGTTATTCGAGATCACCGAGGTGACTGGATACGTGGATTTCAACAGAAGCTAGGACGTACTTTCCCAGCTGCTGCAGAAATCCATGCAATCCGTCAGGGCCTTCTACTATGTAAGCAGATGGGACTCAAGAAAATCAAGTTGTTCACGGACTCACTACAGGCAATTCACCTTTTATCCAATCGTTGTGATTCTGATCATTCGTTGTATGATGTTATTTTGGATACCAAATCACTCATTTATAGCGACTGGGAGGTAGAAATTTCCCACACCCATAGGGAAAGTATTAGATGTGCAGATTTTCTGGCAGGAGAAGCGCATAGGATTCCGCATGAATACGAGGAATTAGGGACTTCCCCTATTGAATGTACTTTGCTTTTTGCTTTGGATCGTGGGCTGACACCTCATGATCATTCTGTAGGAACTAGCCTATAGACTTATCCCTAAAAAAAAAAAGATTACTACAGACTCCTTAAAGTAACCAGTTTCAAGTATTAATTATATAATCGCTTCAACCCTCAAGCCTTGTGTGTAGTGGAGGTACCTAGCTAGATAGCTTCCATGGTGTTTCAAGTTTCAAGTTTCAACTTTCAAGTTCTCTTTCCTTTATTCAATTTCTTATTCTATTTGTCAAATCCCTTAACATTTTAATATTCCTAGAGTATTAAGTGCATAATTCCATAAGGCATACAGAAATAGCGGAAACATACTGACATTAGGTACTTATTTACAATATAGGAGAATCCCCGCAGGGTTTGAAAAATATATACAAATGTACACAGCATTCAAAAGAAAGCAAAAGTACAAATACAGATAACTACAGTAGTTCTGGTATTCACCGAAACTTTATACACTGGTAGCCCTTGTCTTTCCCTTAGAGCCACTAGCTTCTGCTGGAATGCTTTCAAGTATAGTAAAAGAGTGAGATTTGAGTGAATCTCAGTAGTAATATGCTTTTCCAACATATAAAATGTGAAAATAAATATGCAATATACCATATCATGTAAAATACTAACTCGTGTTGTGTACACACTATCTAAGGCCAAACGACATGTTTGCAAACCCGGCTTAACTCGTGTCCATGGTCCAACAACATGTTTAGACCTTGGTTTATCCGCGTGTACCATCGCTGGATCCTTGATCATAGCTAGGTCGTGTGCCATAAACATTGTCATGTTGCAAAAGATGGCATACACAAAGCATACAAATTATTAAATAGTATATGAAAGAAAGTGTTACTACCTTTTGTCTCTTTGCTACTCGATAATAGTTCCTCAAACCACGTGCAATGGTTCGAGCTACTAATTAGATCCTAAAATTTCAAATATACAAGAATTAAGTTAAAACTCATTCATGTACCACTTTAGAGACTTCCATAGTGTTTTTTGTGGTTATATTAGTCTATATTAAAAAATTACCAAAATGCCCCTGGGCACCTGGTCCCGCCCCTACCATACCCGGTCCGACCAGAAATTTTGACACAGGCTATTCTGACATATTTTCGCCCAAGGAATGACCTCAGTTTTTGCAAAATCACTACCAAATAACAGTTTCACAATTTTCCAGAAACTGATAGATTTTCAGTAGTCAACTTTGAAAATTAATAACTAATTCTAGAAAAATCCAAATTGACTGATTCCAAGCCCTAAATGAAGCTCTTTAAATGTATTTTCATGAAAAAATACCCAAAGCTAGCCACTGATTACATATTTTTCCCAAAAATTCGGACAACCACTACTGTTCCAGATTGCATTCCAGAAACAGAGTGCAAATTCCAAAAATCATAACTAAATCTAGAAAAATTGAATTGCAGTGATTCCAAGTCCTATGTAACCCTCATTAAGTCTATTTTAAGTGAAAAATATTAACTACTTCCAATTATAGGGCTAAATTCCCCAGAATTATCGAAAGTCATAATTGGTTTAGAAAATGCCTAACTTCAAAAATTCATATCTCACAATCTACAAACTCAAATGACACATATTTTATATCAAATTAAAGCTTATCATGTAAAATTTTATTCTGGAAAGTTTCATGATTTTTAAACGTCCCACAATCAAACTGTTAAAACCTGAACGTCCAGAATTTGTCATGTTTCTGAATCAACTTTCAAAAATCATAACTCTCTCTACAGGTATTAAAATGATGCATTCTTGCACTTATTTTAAAGATATGAATGTCTACTATATTCATATAAAATTTCATAATTTTTCAATAAGGTTTGTCAGGGCAAAACGCAACATGAAGCTGACTATCTTCCAAAAACGTCAGTTTTGTTAGTCTGACTTCAAAAATCAAGAAATAATTCATTTTCACCCCAAATTGTACTTTTATTGATTCTATCGTCAAATAAACATCCTAAAATATCTATACAAAAGTACCCATTCAAAAAATCCATCTATAACCTCTGTTTAAGCTTCTGCAAGTTTTAGGTGTGTACTCTGTTTTTCGGACAGCATAACAGGGTGAAGAAAACTAATATGTAACCATGAATTTATACTTTAAACCTCACGAATTTTAACTCTATACTCTCCTACACATTTGTCCTAAGGTTAATGAGCAAATTTCAGAACCAAAGAACTCCAAAAATTCACCCCAAAATCGTCACACAATCACTAGTTTTACATTTTTCGGTTGGCAGCATTTTTCGGTGACGTTTCTCAATTCCAGCAACTAAAAAACCTGGAAAACAGCCTCAAATCCAATGGGAAAACCAAGATAATTGTGTAGGAGACTCATCTATACACGTTTATGGTGTTGCATGTATGGTTTAACATTTATTTCTTCCTCTTCTCCGATTGTTTTCTTCCTCCGTTCACCTTCTTCACTCACGTCTCTCTCTCTTCTTTGCTGACTTGAAGCAATGGAGAGTGAGGGAGTGAATGAAGTGTGGGGTTATATGGTTGAAGAAAGTGAGATGAGTGTTGCTACGTGAACCATGAAGATGTAGGTGTATGTGTGTGTATATAACATGTGTTTAGCTAATGATGAGAGAGGAGGTGAAGTGTTAGCTTGTGGTTGTTCCCAAATAAAAGTGAAGATGTTGGATGTGTGTGTGTTGTACATGGAGCGTCTCTTGTGTCGGTAGCTTTTAATATATATATATATATATATCTATATAGGTATATTTTTATTCTATTAATTACACACACTAGGCCCTAATTTTTCCTTTTATTTAATTTAAGATTCTTTAAATTTTGTAGGTTCCATAATTTGACTTATTATCTAATTATTTTTCCTCAATTTTTTTTTCAGAAAAATAGGCCTTTTACTAAATTTTGGGATATTACACTATTTCCCCATTTTGTTCTATTTTTCTTTTTCTTTTTTGTTGTATGAGCCTAACTAAAAATGGGGGATCAGAAAGAGCCTAACTATACATATGTATGGATGGATATGTGTGTCTGAGATAAAAAAATTGTGAAGCTTAGCTAATAGTCGTCCAAGTATGATCATACGCCCATCATATGTTTTCTCTACAGCATTTATCTTTCCTTGTCTTTTTCTTTCTTCATCTTCTTTCTTTAATGTGTATAATTGTGATTTATAGGTTTAAGAGATTCTTCGAGAGATAGGATTTCGCTTTGGATATTCTTGTACTTTTACTACCTCTCCAAATAAGTAGCAGAACATTTTAGACTATGTACTTCAATAAAACAGCCAGCTCCGTGCACTTCTATCTTGTAGTTTGTACTGTTTAGACACACACACACACCAGTTATTAATGTCAAACGGTGATTGATTTGATGCAGTTTTTGAGGGAAAAGAATTTCAAACAAACAATACCAGGTGTGAAGATTGAGAATGGAGAGGAAATAAGTGATGAGAAAGTCGATAACAATGTGAGAAGGGCAACAAATTATTTATCAGCATTACAGTCTAATGATGGTAACTGGCCTGCCCAAATTGCAGGATGTCTCTATTATATGCAGCCTCTGGTATATATACCAACCATGGGTATCAAATCGGGATACGAATCGTGGATCGGAAAGCCTGTATTTTGAATCGTGAATCGTAAGATTCATGATCAATTATTTAGGATGACATAAATCTAATTTTCCCATAAGAGAACATCATATCCCATAAATTGTGGAATCATAATCACTTAGTCTGAGTAAAATTCAGCTGAAATCTATCAAATATGATAATAAATACCAGATTTAGATATTTTATATATAATAATTTAAATATTTAATCTTTTTTTTTCAAACCTTAAAATATTAAAAAACATTAATTGAATAAAAACCCGAAAAAAGTTAATCAGATAGTAGGGAATATAATATATGAAAAAAAAGATAATTGGGAATATAAAAAAAGAAGGAAAGAAGCTGAAAAAAATTAGAAGAGGGATTCTTAAAAGTGTAATATTTGATTGAATAGCAGGGAATATTAGAATATCTAGAAAATAGATAACAGGGAAGAGTTGGAAAAAGTCGGGATAATCAGAAAAGGAAAGAAGTTGGGTAAAAACAAAAAAAAAATCGCTCCCAGATCCAACCCAAACTTGCGCTCGACCCGTCTTCTCCCCCATCGCGATATAGGCGATTTTGGCAAGAATCGCTCAATACAGGTATGATTCAGAGACCAAACGAAACCAAGCAATGAGTCGCATCGCTCACAGGCACTTTTGAATCGATTCGTGCGATACGAATTGCGTATCATGCGATACTAATAATACTGATACCAACCAACCATGCATTTATTTATTTATTTTTTTAAATATATGATAACAAAATTATAATACAATCACAATTTATTTGTTGGATTAAGTTGTATCCACCTCTCTGAAATATTTTTCCAATAACATTTAGTATGTTACTTTAATTCTTAGTGTATGTTGGATGCTATTGAAATATATTTCATGGCACTGGATGTATCAGCAATTAATTTGTAATACTGAATGCTACTAAAAAAATGCCTTTGATGTGTGCCACTGGAAAACTACTTCAAGTATTGGATCCACAAAAAAATTAGAGTAGGATACTAAGTGTTGTTAGAAAAATATTTTAGGATGTGGAATGATAAAAAAATAAATTTAGTATACAAAGTTCTATAGGAAATATAATGGGAAAAAGACAGAAAAAGAACTTTGAATTTGCAAAATTTTAAATAAGATATTTTCCCAAAAAATAAGTTGTAAATTGCTTATCAAGTTTCGTCATTCTTTTATCAATTCTTGGCAACAAACTTGATTAAGGATTTTGTAATTTTAAAGTTTTTTATTTTTTGTCTTTTTCCTAAATATAATTCATGTTGCTGGATACAACTTAGCCAAATAAATAAATAGTGATGATACTGAAATTTTATAATATTATATTTTAAAAATAAAAACATTTTGAAAAATATACTCATTCCCAAACGCTGCGCTTCGGGTATGAGCATTCCTGCTCATACATTCTATGATCAGAGAATGTGGATCCCCTTATTTAGCTCCTAGATTGAGTCCAACTGAAAATTGACACTTTGTCTGTTTCTATATATATAACTTTGTCTATTTTTTTAATCATAGAAGGACATTGCTAAAAGAAATAATTTAAAAAAATCGTCACATGTTAAGTGAGGCCCACCAATCGCAAATGTTTCTCTTTGTTTTTAGAATATATATATATATATATAATATAAGAAAGTATAGGAATCCTAAAATTTATATCACAAAAGTTACAGATCCTTGCTTTCATATTTAATACTAGCAAGTATTTTAGCAAGTATTAAATGAATTGAGATGGGTGTAAATGGTGCAGGTATTTTGCATGTATATTACGGGTCATCTTGATACTGTATTCCCAAAGGAGTATCAAATAGAAATCCTTCGATACATATATATACTATCACCAGGTTAATACATTTAAGTTTAAAGCCTGCTATATTATATACTATTGAAATGTTTTAGTTTAATTCTAAGGTTTAAATGAACTAATGTTTTAATAATATATATTCATGTTAATTAATTAATTAATTATTTAATTAAGAATGAAGATGGAGGGTGGGGATTACACATAGAGGGACCCAGCTCCATGTTCAGTACTGTGCTGAGTTACATATGCATGAGAATGCTTGGAGAAGGACCTGATGGAGGCCAAGACAATGTTTGCTCAAGAGCACGAAAATGGATTCATGATCATGGTGGTGTTCCCTACATACCCTCTTGGGGAAAGACCTGGCTTTCGGTACGTACGTACTTATATGTTACTCTTAGTCTTATTTATAAGGTAGAAAGAGAGAGTTTTATTTTATTTTCTTATTATAAGTTGACCCTGTATCTTTGTGTATGGGGGCTTACAATATATACTCCATCCATCGCTTATTATAAGATCCAAAATTTTCTATTAGTCCATCCCTATGTCAATATGGTTGCTATGTTGTTGTACGTAGATGCTTGGATTGTTTGATTGGTCTGGAACAAATCCAATGCCCAGAATTCTGGCTCCTTCCACCGTTTCTTCCAATGCATCCTGGTAATTAATAATTCAATGCATTAACGGTGAAGATACATTTCTAATATCAATTATATGTGTGTGTGTTTGATGTTTTATTTTTTGTTTAATTTGAAGTGATATCTATTATTTGGTCCCTTTTGTTTTAATTTTTTTTCTTCATCATTTTATTCAATTGTAATTATAATTTATTTTGTTAACTATATCACATGATATGGTTTTCGCCTTCTAATAAATAGAGTTTTTTGTTTTCTTGTTTCAGGTAATAAGTTTTAGGCGTAACACCAACACAGAGTTGATTTAGCGGTATAAGACCCAGTTCGATTACTTTGGGTCTCAAGTTTGAGTCCTAATATTAGACACTTGTGTTGAGAGGGGCAACTATAAACCCCAAAACTAGAGTAGTATGTTGCTCTGATTTCGGGTAATAGGATAAAAAAAGTGTCAAATATCAGTTGATAGTATAAAAAATAAGTTTTAGGTGTAATTAATGTTGAAAAAACTATAACATAGTATCAAGAACCAAGCGATTTGGGACTAAAATTGAGAAATGAACAGGTGATGCCTGCTTATTTCTGGAAATTAAGAACTCTATCAAGAGTGAAGTTCTTCTCTCCATCAATCACTGCAATATAGTTAAGGAAATCATGGACTATTTAGAGTTCTTGTACTCTGGTAAAGGCAATATCACTCGTATTTACAAGGTTTGTAATGGATTTTATCATGTTGAAATGCAGGATCATCCCCTGAAGACTTACTTTTTGAATTTCAAGCACATGTATGTGGAGATGAAACTGTTAACCCCACATACCACTAATCTTTAGGCACAGGTGCATAATCTGGAGAAACAAGCAATTCAGAGCTTCCTTATTGGTCTTCCACCAAAAAATGAGACGGTTTGCTCTCATATTTTATCTAGTTCTGAGATCACTACACTTCCAGGTGTGTTTCTCGTATGCTGCAAGCTGAGAGCATTTCTCAACTGCCTTCCAACCCCAATGCCAGTGCATTAACTAGTCATGGCTCTACTGGTAACTGGAACCGTTAAGTTAACAGAGTTAATTTAAAAGGACTAAACATATTCTGGTGAGTGATAGTTAAAAGGACTAAATAGTGTTAACACACTTACATTGGGGTTGAAAGGTGGTTGATAAATGCTCTTTGTGCATACTAGACAAGAAAACACATCTTGAATTGTAGTAAACTCAAAACTAGACAACATCTAAGAGAGAACCGTCTTATATTCTGGGGAAAGGCCACTAAGGAATTTTAGAATTGCTTGTTTCTCCAAATTATCAACCTATGCCTGAAGATTAGTGGTACGTGGCATTAACAGCTTCATCTCCTCATACATGTACTTGCAATCCATAAAGTAAGTCTTCAAAGGACGATCCTGTTTTTCAGCATGATAAAAGCATTTACAAACCTCATAAATACAAATACGAGTGATATTGCCTTTACGATATTTCAATGACTCTAAATAGTCCATACTCTCCTTAACTGTATTGCAGTGATTGATGGAGGGAAGAACTTCACTCTCGATGGAGTTCTTAATCTCCAAAAATAAGCGAGCATCGGCTCTTGGCCAAGCCTTGCGAGAATCATCTATAGGAGGAGCCTTAGTCAAACTATACTCCTTCTCAATGCTCAATAGATGCATATGAACAGTTTTACTCCAGTCCAAATAATTAGTCCAATTGAGCTTGTGATCCGTAATCTTATTGGCAACAACCTCAACCGTAAGACAAGTCTTAGAATTAGCCATTGAGAAGAGCAAGACAAATTAAACCAAAACCTAAAAAATTGTTCACCGAGGATGAGAAGCAACGAATGGCCACAATAAGGACCAAACAACAACATACCAGCGATGAAAACTGTCTAAAACAACCATCTGAAGCCTCACTAGGGACACAAAAATCTAACAGCCTCAAAAGGGGGCCAAACTCTGACCAAGCCACATAGAAACAACAAAGAAAACACTTATTGAAGCCAAACAATGGTGGAAAACGCATTGGAACCAAGGGGAAGGACGAACTCAGTCATGCAACTTGATTTTTTTAGCACGAAACCGACCTACACATGCCAGAAATGAAAAATCAATGCTGAGGGAATTTATCGTTGCCAGAGACGAGTGATGACACGCCCTCACAAGCTGGCAAAATGACAAGTTAGAAAAATAAACTCTTGAATAGTTTTGTCCTTTTAAATTAACATCGTTAACTTTACTAATGGAAAATGATGAGTTAGCAAAATTTATTACATTGACATATCCAAATTTTAATTCTTCTTTGTATGTTAATTTTAAAATCAATCTTAACATGTTAGAATGATAAATTTGTTAAATTAACATTTTAAATTTGCTAACTCAACATTTTCCGTTAATCAAGTTAACGGTGTTAACGTAAAAGAACTAATTAAAAATACATTTGTTCAAAAATAAAGAATTAAAATGAAACCTTGTCTAAACTTGAAGGACCAAATGTATACTGTGGCCTTCTATATTATTAGAACTTCAAATCAAGCTGTTTAAAACTTATATGTGCATATTAAATCAAATGTCACTCAAATCAAATGCCTTACCATCTCTTAGAATATTAAATCAAGCTGTTTAAAACTTATATGTGCATGTTATATAATTCGTTATTACATTGTCACTTTCTGAACACTGTATATCCGTTGTCAAGTCTATTACCTAATAATCCTCCGTATTATAATGCAGCTAAAATGTGGTGTTATTGCCGCTTAACTTACATGCCTATGTCGTATTTGTATGGCAAAATATTTGTGCGTCCCTTCACACCTCTTATTCTCCAACTCAGACAAGAACTCTACATTGAACCTTACCATCAAATCAATTGGAATAAAGCTCGTAACCTTTGTGCAAAGGTCAGTTTTACTCTCTGATTCATCTCTCTCTCTCTCTCTCTCTCTCTCTGTATATATAGACACACACACACACACAAGCTGATATCTCCCGAATAACATATAACAATGATCATAGATTAATGTGGAATATGTATCATTTCCAGGAAGATCTTTACTATCCACATCCCATGGTACAAGAGTTGATATGAGATAGTTTATATATATTCAGTGATCCATTTCTTTCCCGATGGCCCTTCAATAAGCTGGTAAGAGAGAATGCTCTTCAAGTAACAATGAGGCATATTCACTATGAAGATGAAGCTAGTCGATACGTCACTATTGGATGCGTAGAAAAGGTAATATTTATTTCTATTGATGTTTTCACTAGTTATTACAATGATTCAATGCAAAGCTAATTCAATATTTATTGATTTTGGTTTGAGCATAGTGCTAAAACTCTAATCAATTATTGAATTGCCCTTTTACATATCATTTGCCACAGGTTTTGTGTATGCTAGCTTGTTGGGTTGAAGATCCAAATGGAGATGCTTTTAAGAAACATGTTGCTAGGGTTCCTGATTACGTATGGGTTTCTGAAGATGGAATCACCATGCAGGTGAATAAACCAATATAAAATCACTGACTAATTTAATCAATAAGAGAATAAATTGACTTCGACAATAATTGATTCAATCTACACACACACACACACGCTATCAATCATTTGCAGAGTTTTGGAAGCCAAGTATGGGATGCTGGCTTTGCTGTCCAAGCTTTACTTGCCACTAGCCTCATTGACGAAATTGGTCCTACTCTTGCAAAAGGGCATGACTTCATCAAGAAATCTCAGGTCAACTTTTTACCAACTACTTGAGAGATACTCCCTCGTCCTAATTATAAGAGTAAGATAGCTAATTTTCAAATTAGTTTAGTTAGTTATTTGTAAAATATGTTTATTAGTTTCCCTAGAATATCCTCTTCTGTCATTTGAATCAGAGACATTCATTTTATAGGAAACATTCTTAATAAGTGCAATCAATTGGGATATTGGAGAAAAATATCATAAATTTGTGGAACAAAGTGGATTGTGATCTTATATGGATTTGGGAATAAAGCAAATATCCCCTGAATAGCTTCTATATTTAGGACTAGAGGGAGTATTATATTTGTGTGTATTAGTTTTTCTAAAATACCCCATCAGTTATTTGTGTTGGAAACTATCCTTTGATGGAACCCTCTTAGTAAGTGCAATTAATAGGGATAAATTAGATAATTATAAAAATCTAAGAAACAATGTGGACTGGGATCTTACAAATAATATGAAGGTAAACCCCTCAATTAGTTCCTAATTCAGTACTGAATATATTCGTGTGTATTAATGCATAAATTCTCTTGTATTACTAACTAACTAAAACATATTGTCTTAATTATCAGGTTAAGGACAACCCTTATGGTGATTTCAAGAGGATGTATCGTCACATTTCCAAAGGGTCGTGGACCTTTTCACATCAAGACCATGGATGGCAAGTTTCAGATTGCACTGCAGAAGCCATGAAAGTGAATAACTTTTACTACCTAAACACCATAATTAAATAATTTCGTTGTTCATCTTCGTCACCTTATTATATGTTGATAGCATTTAATATATTTAATTTTTTATATTGTTTCATTGTTGTCTACTTTTATCAATGCTACCACCAGAGGTTGTGGGTGAAAAAGTGGAACCTGAAAGGCTTTATGATTCTGTCAATGTCTTATCGTCACTTCAAGTGAGCAAACATCTTAGTTACATTCTAATTAAGGTTCATATAATAAAACAATTATTCTTTTATAAAAATATCTTAATGTATTCAAAATTCATATATTTGCATAGTAAAAAAGGTGGTTTAGCTGTATGGGGGCCAGTCAAAGCTCCAGACTGGTTCGGAGTAAGAATCATCGTATCATATATACCAACATATACTACTCTGGTCCTGATTTTAATAAATCCAGTTGGTCAAAAATTTTTTGTCCTAAATATAAATCCACCTTGAGAGTCATTACTCATTAGTGATTATTTTCCAATTTTACTCCCTATTGAATATGTAAGAGAAAATGCACCAATGACATCTTTTTTTTGACAATACTTATTATTCAATAAGGGCAAACTTAGAAAAATAAATCAATTCAAGACATATGAAATGTCTTAACTTCCATTTCTTGGTATGTGAGATTTGGTAAAACTAGATTTATAATAAGAACCACAGTGGTATATCATTTGAATTTGAACCAAAGTGAACAAAATTAAAGAGATTATTGTTTGGATTATGGTCATAGCAGTGTTGAATCCGACATAAATTATAGAAGGCATCGTTGTGGAACGTGAATATGTAGAATGTACTGGATCAACACACTATTAAAAAAAATGGTTTTAACGTCCCTTTTTTTTAGCCTTTTAACATCTGAAAATAGAGGGACATCTATCTGAGTGTCATGGAAAAAAACGTCAATAACGTTTGTAAAATAGGGAATGTTAAATAGGCAGGACTTTAGACGTCCCCACTTCAGAATGGGGACGTCTAACGTCTGAGGTGAACTTTAGACGTCCCTAGTTTATACTGGGGACCTCTAAAGTGACCTTTAGACGTCTCAAGTGTAGACTGGGGACGTTTAAAGTGGATCTTTAGACATCCTCAGTTCATAATGGGGACATCTAAAGTGTTGCCCCCCTTTCCCACGTCCCTTTTTATTTTAAGGATGTTGAAAGATTTTTTTAAATGGCCTTTTTATATATATATATTTCATTGTCTGGAAAATGTAAATTGCAGAAATAGGATGGAAACAACAGAATAAAACAATAGCAGTTCAGCAGAATGGAAACAACAACTTGAAACACAGTGATCAACCCAAGGCTCTACTACATACAATAACTTTAAGGAGTAGCAAACTAATTAACTAACAAATCACACAACAATCTATATCCAAGTCTGTTATTGCACTAAAAAGACTATATCCAAGTCCCCAGTTTGTACAATAACCAAGACTAAATCCAATCTATATCCAACAACAACAACGCTAACTATATGTACAATATATAGAACTACTACAAAAGTATGTCCTACACAAACTGCTAAAGACTTTACTTTGGTATACATTGCAGAAGATGTCCAGCCAAAAAGTCTTTGATCATATTTATGTCTACATATGAGTAGGCATCTTCATTGTCAAAAATATGTAAATTAGAAAATAAGCTTAGATGAAATAATGAATCAAGTGAATGAATTGCCATTGAATTACAACACCAAGAATATTATCCTTTGAGAATGAAGAAGCGATTACTTGTTCAAACTCTGTCATAATGCCACTCTGAATGATGTTAAACTTATAAAGTAAGACATAGTATCCACATTCCCAGCCGCCAGGTTGTTGAGGGCACTATAAATCAAAAGAAAATGGTTAAAATCAATAAAGGCATATCTAAAACGACCGTCAATCAAAAGAACTTGATTTGAAACTACATACCTTTGGAAACAACCATCTCGGGTATTTGCCACCTTTACGATCGCGTGACCCGCCAAGCGATCAATACGTCGTGCATGCCCTATCATTAAAATGAAAATCAACATAAATTAGAAAAATTCATTTAAGTCAAGAATCAAGAAGCAATGAAATACAAAAAAAAATAACTTACGTGTTGAAGACATTTTTAGTTTCTTTGTCTGGTATTTTACTTAAGGAATGAAACTAGTAAACAACGTGGGACCGAGGACAGAGAACACACAAACTCTAGTGGTAACTATCACAACATATACAGATTAAAAAGAAGTTAGATGTCAAGGCAATTATTTATTAAAAATCTCAAATACACAAAATTTAAATGTGTACCCTTGAACAATCGGTGCTAGATAACAACGATAGTCGTTCTCTACCACTGTGAAGCCCACATAGTGCGTCCTTTTTTTTTCAATGTATTCCTACTCCTTGTCGTATTTGTAGGAGACAAGAATCCATATAAATAAACTCTTTGCAAGTCAATGCATATACGACAGAAGGAGCTATAATAGAATTAAAATGATGAATGTATTAGCTAGTTAAAATCATCTTAACTAAATGAAGGAAAAAATGGGAAATAAAAACCTTACAGGATTGCAAATTTGCTTGATCCAATATCTAGCTCCTCTAACTTAATGAATTGTTTAAGATCTTCTTTATCAATTATGAAGGGATACTCTAATATATTCCTGGCCCACAATCCCTAGAGGCATATACAAATCAATCTGGCGAATGCCTTTATAGATCTACTACAGTGGTGCTAAGAAGGGCTATTTTCCTGCTTCCTACTCGTTCTTTTAGAACATAAAAAAACATATTGTTAGTAGGATGTCAACACATCTCAAGTAAAAGTGAGGTAGTTCCATACCATTGGAGGTGTTGCTGCTAAGCCAATAAGATGTACAGGCCAAAGGATGAAAGCTCCTCTCGCCTGAGCTATCGTGGCAACCTCGTCATCAAGAATAGGGATGGCTTTACCTTCTTCCCCCTCTCGAACACACGTCATAGTCACCCTACATAAATGCTGCGGAATTTGCTGATGATGGGGGTGGTTGCTTTTGTGTGAATGAGAGCATCTACAACTACACGCAGCATTAGGGCATCCAAAGAGAGGATGGCAGGTTTTCCCGACACTGGAGTGGGAGAAGGGTCGCCAAGTGGTTCCTCTACTGGGTTGTAACTTCCTTTGGTGCTGTGGAAGGTCAGGGATGAATTTGTTTTATGCTCAGTAGTTGCCATCTGTAATTCAAACATCTTCATCATTTTAGCTTGTAGCTCAGGCATCAGCTCAAGATGTAGCTCTAGCAATAGCTCTTGTCGGAGCTTGTTGCGAAGGTTGGCCTTGAGCTCTTGTGAGACTTCCTAGCGAATCTTGGCCACAAGCTCCCTACTGGGTTCAGCTTGTGACGAATAAGGATGTGAGGCTCAGCCAAAATTCTTCACGACACAAACTCCCCCTGCCTCCCCTCGAACATGACCAGGGTGAGCTGCCTTCCCAATCGCCATTGACAAGATGTCAATCCGTCCACTTAGAGTGAACAAACCTTGGCTACTATGGTCTTCCAATTAATCCTGTAGCATAAAAGTTATCGTAAATGAAAATTAAGCACTCCCAATAAGAAAAAAAACTTTGTACTTATGCTCTAACTACTTACAATCCTCACATCAACCTCAACAACAGTTAGATTTACGTACTTCCCACCCTTAATCCTCCCTGCTTTCCATTTTTTGTGACATGGAGGAGGTGGCGGGGCCTCAACCACAACGGTAGGATCTGATATGGTTGTTTCCTTCAATTTGTCCAACTCTTCTTCCATCATCTTTCGCTCAAGCTTCCGATAACAACCAGGAGACATGCAATGTTGATACTTATTAGCTGCTTGGCTCTCTATGTTTGCTGCACTTAATCCTGTGAAAGGAAAACAATGAACACCGACTCAATAATGTCAACTATATTCAAATAAAACACTATGATGACAGAAATCTTACCAAAAAGTTTGGATCTTCTCGTGATGCCATAAACAACCTCCAGTCTACTAGAGACAAATATGTATACTCCTGACATGGATCCTTACCCATCAGGTCCCCTTGAATGTAATCTTGTGTAAGCCTATTCCTGAAATCTTTCCATCATAGACGAATCTCCCTCATCCACTACTTGTACATCACCACGGTGTCAGGGACATCATAGGTTTGCTATAAGGTAAAAACATAAGTTAATTATATTTGAAGCAATAGGAATAAAGTTATACATGCAGATGTATCGAAACTTATATACCAAAAGTTGTTGCCAAATCAAGTCTTTGGTTTTTGTGGAACCAACTTCCAATTATCATAGATAATGCGAACTTTGCTGCAACCCAATAAACCTAAGTAGCTAATGAAATGGTCTTCCTCCGGGCCAATTTGTTTCATATCGTCATCAAAGTCAATATGCAACCTCTCCTGTTGATGGTGATGACGTGCTACCAATGCAGGCATTTTTTGTACTGCCTCTAACCCTTCTTCTCATAACAGGTTCAGGTATCGCATCAGGTTCAGGCCTATTCATTTCATTATCCCTATCACTTTGTGAGTCACTAGAATTGTCCATATTCATGTAAGCACAAAAATCATTGTCAGATAGGTGAATAAATTATAAGTAAATGAATAAACTAACTAGTTATAAAACAAACAGCACACATTACTATTTTCTAAGTTAAGCTCTTACTCTAGATTGTTTCCTATATTCCTTCACCATGATCATTTCTTACAGCATATTCTTCATCATCTACCAATTCTACTTCACTTCACTACAAAAAAACATCCAATTTGCGACGGAATCAAATTCCGTTGCAAATTCCGTCGGAAAACCGTCGGAAATTCCGTCGGAAAGTTTTCCGACGGAATTTTTTCCGTCGCAAAATTTGCCACGGAATTTGCCACGGAAAATATTCCGTCGGAAATTCTGACCTTTGCCACGGAATTTCCGACGGAAAATTCCGTCGGAAATTTCCGACGGAATTTTGCGACGGAATTTGATTCCGTCGGAAATTGAGAGGGAATTTGCGACGGAATTAAATTCCGTCGCAAATTCCGACGGAATTAAATTCCGTCGGAAATTCCCTCGCAATTTCCTACGGAATTTCAGACGGAATTGAATTCCGTGGCAAATTTAAATATTATTTTTTAATTATTTAATATTTTAAAATTTATTTAATTTAATTTAAAAAAATTATTTTTATAAAATTTATTATTTTTAATTTAATTTTTATTATTATTTTCTAATTTCTAAAATATTTTTAATTTTCAATCGTAGGTTTTGGTCCTTATAGGGGCAAAATAGTCATATAAAAAATAAAATTTATTAGTTATTAATTAATATTAGTAAATAAAATATTAGGAAATAATTACTTATTAGTTATTAATTAATGTTAATAAAAATTTAATTTTAGAAATTTAAAAAAATATGCACATAAGATTATATATATAATTGTGTGTAATAATAGAACACCAAAGCAGTCGAGCTCATCCGGTAAGGCATCGCGCGCGTACGGGCGAGGTCGTGGGTTCGAACCAAAGGATGGGCAAGTTGAGTTGCATTTCCAGGAAATATGAGGTTGCGACACGTGGCGGAGGGAGGTTGCGACACGTGGCGGATCTGGGGGTCGACGACAAGGTGGATGCCGCCGGAGATGCCACGCGCTGTCGCCGGCGATGAGGGGGCGGGGGCCGGAGTTGCCAAGTGGATTTTTAAAATTTTTAAAAAAAAAAAAATTTGCGACGGAATTTCCGACGGAAATGAATTCCGTCGGAAGTTCCGACGGAATATTCCGTCGGAAATTGAGAGGGAATTTGCGACGGAATAAATTCCGTCTCAAATTTCCGCCTCAAATTCCGTCGCAAATTCCGTCAGAAATTGCGACGGAAATAAATTCTGTCGGAAATTCCGTCGGAAATTTCCGACGGAATCTGAATTCCGTCGAAAATTTTTTTGTGACGCTGTTATTACCTACGGAATCAATTCCGTCTCAAATTCCGTCGCAAAATCAAATTCTGTCGCAAATTCCGTGTTTTTTTGTAGTGCTTGTTGTAGGTGGATTAATTGTGAAAGGTGGTGTGTCATCAAGGTTGAAGGTCAGATCACCATGCTTCTATTTTTTACTTTGAAGTACAATGTAAATCTTTTATTTGCAGGATCTGTGACATAAAACACTTGTTTCGCCCGACTTGCTAGAATGAAGGGCTCATCCCTATAACTTATTCTTTCAAGATAAACTGAGACAAATCCAAATTATTGATCTATTACTACAGCATTATTGCTAACCCACTTACATTTGAATAAAGCAACTTTGAACTCGTTGTAAGTGATTTCCCATATTTCTTCTATCACTCCATAATAGGCCATGGATGATAATATGGGATTTTTGTCTTTTGAACTGGAAAACTGCATGGCTTCAGCTTCTACCATCACCCTACTATTTTGCATGGTACTTTTACGTCTTGGTCTTTTGTGTAGAAAGAATACCCGTTTATATCATAACTGCTCTAAGTAATGATCTGAAATGAAGTTCCTCAGGCTAGCCACTCTATTGTCTCAGACACACCGGTCTCATGCAAAACCTTTTCCTGAAACCACTCTATGAATGTCTTGTTTTGCTCAATAGCAATCTTCATGTCATTCTTCCCTGGATTCATGTTTTTCAATCTCTTTCTGTGTTCATCTATGTATGGTTGAACTTCTGCCATGTTATTCAGGAGATAAAGGTGTGCTTGCAACACCTCTTCACGAGGCATAGTCTTCACTTTTAGTCCTTGTGTTCCCTTGCTCCTCCCCTCTTCATGCCAAGGTTGTTCCTTCTTCCCTGATAGATAATTGCTGCAGAAGTCCATAGCCTCTTCAACTACATACCTTTCAACTATTGAGGCCTCTGGTCGATAGGGATTTTTAGAGTACCCTTTTAAGATCTTCATGTATCACTCAAAAGGGTACATTCACCTCAGGTAAACTGGACCATAGAGCCTTACCTCCCTTACCAAATGAACTATCAAATGCACCATTATATCAAAAAATGAAGGAGGAAAGTGCATCTCTAATTGGGATAATATAATATAACCCTCAGCTTCCAGTTCATCCAGCTTTTCAGTGTCAATGACTTTGTTACAGATAGCATTAAAGAAAACATACAACCTTGTCACAGTGCTTCGAACTTCATCTTTCATAATACCTCTAATAGCTACTGGTAATAGTTGTTGCATCAGCACATGATAATCATGGGACTTCATTCCCACTAACTTCAAATCCTCCATTTACACGCACCTTCTCACATTCGAAGAATACCCTTGTGGCACCTTAATTTCATGCAAACATCCACACAAACTTCTTTTCTCCACTTTTGATAGTGTATGCGTTGTTGGCTCCATGTATGGCCTCCTACCATCATCTCTTAGCTGTTGATGTAACCGTTCTCTTATTCCCATATCAACAAGGTCTAGTCTCGCACTAATCCCATCCATAGTCTTCCTTAGTATGTGCAAAAGCATACTGACAGGGCTATCACAAACGTTTTTCTCCACATGCATCACATCAATAATATGTCTCACATCATAACTATGCCAATATAGAAGATCAAAGAAAATTGATCTCTTCTTCCATATGTTCTTCTCACTTGCAGTCTTCTGATTCTTACCAAATAAGACATCAATACGTTTAACCCAACTGTAAACTTCCTCTCTGGTTAATGCCTTTGGAGCCATTCTATGCACCTACAAGCTGTTAAAATGCTTTCTTAACCTATGATATGGGTAGAACCTAGGAAGGAACCTCCTGTGACCAAGGAAGACCATTTTTCTTCCATGTTTAAGTTGGTAGAAGTGAGTGTCTGGTTCAAAGATCAGACATGCTTTGTGCCCCTTCACACTATACCCTGACAGGTTTCTGTACGCAGGGAAGTCATTTATCATGGTGAAAATCATTGCACATAGTTTGAAGGACTCATTCTTATAAGCATCAAACACATCTATGCCTTCCTCCCACAACTTTTTCAAGTCCTCAATCAAGGGTGCTAGGTAGACATTAATATCATTTCCTGGCTATTTTGGTCCAGAAATCATCATAGAAAGCATCACATACTTGCATTTCATACAAAGCCAGGGAGGCAAGTTGTATATTACAAGGAGTACCGGCCATGCACTGTGTGTGCTATTAAGAGTTCCATATGGATTGATGCCATCTGTACAAAGCCCAAGCTGAAGGTTTCTTGGCTCGCTTCCAAATTCAAGGAACACTCATCTATTTTCTTCCACTGTGGAGTGTCAGCCGGGTGCCGAAGATATTTTCCGTTGTATATTCTATGATCCAAATGCCATCTCAACTTCTTCGCTTTTTTTGCAGTACCAAACAAACGCTTAAAGTGAGGTATTATTGGAAGATACCACAGAACCTTTACAGGTTGCCTTTTAGTTGTCCCATCACTACAACCACCATCTTTCCTCACTTTGTATCATGCAGTTTAACACTTAGGGCACTCACTCAGACCTGCATACTCCTTTCTGTATAGTACGTAGTCATTAGGGCAAGCGTGTATCTTTTTATATTCCATACCCATCATAGATAGGATTTTCTTGGCCTCATACATATGATTTGGAAGTACATTATTGTCTGGAAACATATCACACAATAGTTCAAGCAGTAATGTGAAACTACTATCGGTCCACCCACAAATCGCTTTTAAGTTAACCAAATGTAATGTTCCTGTCAACCGTGTGTATTTACTCCCAGGGTACAACGGTGTCTTTGCATCACTCCACAGGCTGTCATATTCATACGACTGCGCAAAGGATTCTACCTCAATATCGTGAATCATTCTCTCCATTCTATCTTCATCTATGACATACGCAGCTTCCTTCTTGTGCGACAGACAATCAGTTACTTCCTCACCATGCCATATCCATCTTGTGTATTGAAGATTTATTCCATCACAAAGTAGGTGATCCTTTATAACTTCAACATCCTGTCTTCTCTCATTTAAACAATTGGCACAAGGACAAAAATACATCCTATTTCTGGCTAGAACGTTCCTTCTAGCATATTCAATAAACTCTTCAACCCCATTCTCATATTCTTCACTTGTTCTCAAAGCATTCATCCAACTATGATCCATTTTATTACCACTACGTCATTCCCATTTACACTCAAGTTAAGAATAATTGTCAACACTAGGATTGCCATTTACTATTTTGCTTTTCAAAATTTTGGTAGCATTTCCCCTTAAAAGTGAGACATCCCAAAATCAAAATAACAAACCATCTCAGCTTAATTTAAATGAAACAAAACTTTAGCTTCTAGCACCAAGCATAAACAGAATACACGTATATTTTAGCAACCAAATTATTAAATTAGATACCATGAGTGAGATATGTGACATCGAAAAATTCTTCCTAAGTTCAATTATCGAATGGCAAATCTCAACAGCAATATTATATTTTTCTTCCACACAACAATTTTTGATTTAGAAGTGTTCCAAGATTGATCACAGCAATGAAGTTCCAAAAGTCCAAAATCACAATGGAATAGGTTTATGACAACAAAGTGGAACTTGAACAATTAATTCACACTCTAGGAGTCAAAGATAGCAAGCAAATTCTAGCAATAAGTTACAACAAGATTATTTATGTGTGTCTACACTAAGTATATATATTAATGTCTGGATTAATTTCTACCAAATTCCAGCACTAAGTTACACTAAGATTATATATATTAATGTCTACACTAAGTTACAACAAGATTATTTACAACAAGATTGCCTAATTCTAGCACTAAGTATATATATTAATGTGTGTCTACAAGATTATTCTTTTTCATTTTTTAGTTTCTCTTTATTCTTTATTCTTTATTCTTTTCTCCTTTCTTTTCCTTTCTCTACTAATTAAGAAGCATTATCATATGCCAAATTCTTTTCTTTTCCTTTCTGTCACTTTGATTCAGATAGTTTGTGAGATAATCACTTAGGAACCATATATAAATGTACTAAAATGAAATCTATCTCTATATTATTTTCAAAGGATGAGCTCACTGTTACAGAGAATCCACAATTGTATAACTAAAACAAGTGTGAAAAGGAACAAATTCTGTTAAATAACAATATAACAGAATGTAGAAAAGGAGAAGGTGTACAGGAAAGAAATAATAAGGAAAAAGCAAAGAATAATCAGAGAGAAAATGCTAACCTGTAGCTGAAACTTTAGAGGGAGGCCGATGGTGGAGAGGAGAGAATGGGGATGAAAACGCTGTAAACCTAGAGAAAAGAAGGTGGTGACGAAAGTGAAGCTTTGGAGAAACAAGAAAAACAAGAAAAACAAGAAGGGGAGAAGAGATCGAATAGGGACGGAAAGATGCAGCAGGGGAGTGAAGTTGGGGACAGAAGTGATGCTTTAGAGAAAAAAGGAAAAAAAGAAGGGGAGAGGAGACCGAATGGGGATGGAGAGATGCAGCAGGGGAGTGAAGTTGGGGATGGAAGTAATGCTTTGGAGAAAGAAGAAAAAAAAAGGAGAGAGGAGATCGAATGGGGATGGAGAGATGCAGCAAGGGAGTGAAGTTGGGCAAAGAGATGCAGTAGGGGAGTGGGAGTCTGACATGATCACATGCATTGGTCATGTCAATGTGGTCAAGTTTAGACATCCCTAGATGGGCTGGGGACGTCTAAACTTACTTTAAACGTCCCCATCTGTTCTGGGGACGTGTAAAGACTATCTTTAGACATCCCCAGCTCTAAAGCTTACATTAGACGTCCCCAGAACAGCTGGGGACATCTAAAGGCAGAGCTTTAGGCATTCCCAACTGTTCTGTGGACATCTAAAGTTTTTCTTTTTCTTTTTTTTAATGACATTTAAAGGTCTTTAGATGTCCTCATTTTGACTGGGGACGTCTAAAACACTACCTGACAGCTCTTAGCGCAAAATTCAATTATTTTAGATGCGCCATCCTTTACAATTTCCACCTGCCTATATTTTGGGCGTCCTTTTTTTTAAAAAGGGACATCCTTTAGGGTAGTTGTAGGTATATTCCGTAGTAGTGGCAATTCAGGCTTTAGTTTTATTCTTCAAGCTATATCTAGGACATATAGATAAAGATATTAAAAGCTTTATTGAGAAAGCTGTGAAGTACATTGAATACACAAACAGAAGAAGGTGGATGGTATGGGAATTGGGGGGTTTGCTTCATTTATGGCACTTGGTTTGCTTTAGAAGGTCTTGTTGCTGGTGGTAGGACTTATGACAACTGTCTTGCCATCCGCAAATAAAGTTGTGAATTTTCTCCTCATAGCACAACGAGATGATGATGGTTGGGGAGAGAGCTATCTTTCATGTCTCGAAAAGGTAAATCACAATATATATTTACTCCTCTTGTGCTTGATATAAAACCTAATTAACTAATTTGAATATATTAAGGATGTTAGCTAATATAATATGTTTTTTCTAAAACACCATAATCATATTCCTTAATTCCTTTCCTCCCTCCTTCCCTTGATTATTGTCGATGAGGGAATACCAAAAGTGTTAATTTGGTAAAAATTGGTTAACATATGAAATATGCTATACATTAGGACTACCATATATCAATTTTCCAATCAGGTTATACATTAAGGACTGGAGAGAGTGATTGTGAAATATCTTAATTTTTTTAAGTTTTTATATACTATTATGGAGTCATGTTTTTATGTGAGATGACCTAATTGTCCTCATTAGTAAAATTAGTTGTCACGGTTTTAGTTGTTGCTATCATTTGATGGGTTAAATTTGTTACTTGTTGAACTGTTGTCACTGAAACTGATTGTGCCACTGCCTTTGTTATCATTTGATAAGTTAAAATTGTCACTATTGTTAAACTGTCACTATTATTTAATTTTTTCAAATTAAGGATATTTTAATAATTTTATTGCGAAATTTAATCTCCAAATAGTTCTTAACAACTTTATAGTGATTAGACTACTTTTTTATGTCTTAAACTGATATTTAATTTGCATATTTGGGAGGATTTTTGTGTCTTTCTCCCTATTTTTATATAATTAAGTAGGTTCCCACTTAATTTCCTCATATGATTTCTTTTTAATGAACGTGCAGAAATATGTCCCACATGAAGGTAATAGGACAAATGTGGTACATACATCTTGGGCTATGATGGGTTTAATGCATGCTGGACAGGTGATTTGATTTTGAATATTTGATGTGAATTGCAATTTGCGCTTATTTATTATTTATAATTTTTTTTACAAAAAAAGAACCTAAAATAAAATTTTGTTGGAAGGCTGAGCAAGATCCAACACCTCTTCATGCTGGAGCAAGGCTCCTAATCAATGCTCAATTGGATCTTGGAGATTGGCCGCAACAAGTGGGTGTCTTTTAATTTCTTATTTAATATATTTAACTTATTGAATCAGCAATTAATTAATGGTGGAATATATATATATATAATTGAATATGGTTGTGACTCCACTATTTTCAGGAAATCACTGGCGTATTCAAGCAGAATTCCATGCTACATTATCCAATGTATAGAAATATTTTTCCACTTTGGGCTCTAGCTGAATATCATTGGCATGTTTCTATGCTTTCCAAAGTTTAATAAAGTATATCATTTGTAAAAACATGAACGTAAAGTACATTCATATATTGCAAATCAAAGCACTCCTAAGTTTAGATCATATATATTCTTGTTTACAAAAGAACTTTGGGTCTAGTGGTATAACATGTGACCCTTTGTGCCTGCTGTTTAAATTCAAATATATATATATATATATTGCTTCTTAATCTTGAGAGCTTTCTATTTTAATGTCTTTATAAAACATTTGCGTGTATGTGTGGCTTAGGGTCAATTTTCCATAAAAAATTTTCATGAACGGGCTATAAGTATTCAAAAAGGTTTTTTTAATTCTATTACCCAAAAGTGTAAAAAATGGAGTAATGCCATCTATTCCAATGACAGTTAAATGATTGTTTGTCACATCAAACCTTATTTAATGTAGGATTCTACATTAACATGACTATCACTACTACAGGATCACATATATTTGACACCTCATACTTAACAGTTTTCATGAAATTGTTAAATATAAAGAGGCAGAACAATGGGAAAGCAATATATAATGGTTATTTAAAATAATGGTTAAGTATATGAGACAATATTTGATGATTTTACATGATCACTGTGATATATGAGTTTGTTTTTTTGGAAAGGAAAGTACATCATTTACTTGACAGTTTTATATAAAAAAAATCATTAAATATAGGCTATCTATATATAATGATTGTTTAGCAAAACATCGTGAAACTTATATATTTGATGGTTTTTCAAAATAAACTGTCAAATATAGATCTTTAAAATTCCTTTTTGAACCCTATTCTGTCACGATTTCAAAATTCCCACCATTTCTCTACGTGCTTGAAACATGTCCAACCACTCTTTTCTGGCACCCCACGACTATTTCACTCTATTGTTGCTAGACTTGTTATTCTTCTCAATTGCGTGTTTGTTGTAGTCTGTGAAGGCATTCGTCATTCTTCAAATCTCCATTTTGGAGTCGCACGTTCATAAAGGTGAGTTTTTGGATGTCTTAATTTGTTAAGTCAAAGTATGTGCTCTAAATTGCTATTTCTAGATGATTTGTTCAATTAGAGTACTTATGGGTCCTGTCAAACACCTTAACATTTTGATTTTCACAAAGTAATAAATGCATAGTTCAGAGGGCATACAAAAATAGTGGAAATATACTGATAATTAGTGCTAGTGTACATTATAAGGAATCCTTGCAGAGTTTGGAAAATATATACAAAGTCCAAAAGAAATAAAATTGCAACTAAGGATAATCAGCTGCACTCCCGCTTGAATCGGACCCTTAGTTGTCGGTAATTACGATTTTGCCCTTACATCCATTACTTTCTGTTGGAAAATTTTTTTAATGTTGAAAAACGGTGAGATTTGAGCGAATCTCAATAGTAACATGTAATCAGTCATATAAAATGCTACAGAAAACTATGCTATACACCATGTAATGTAATATAATAATAACATAAACTATATGGCATGTGCACATGAGTTGGGACTACTTCCCCACTATCTATAAACCTCGGTTGGGTTATTGCTCGCAACTAGGTAAATGTGCCTCCTCTCACAATTACCCTACTCGGAAAAATAGTGTTCATCACACATATCACATAAGATAGCATAAACAAAGCATATAAACATTCACATAATGTATGAAAGATAGAGTTACTACCTAAGTCCTTTTTCAGTTCCAATATTCGTCCTATACTCTTGTTTTGGCTCAGGCTATTTAAAATTCTTATAAAAATTAGAGTTACAAGTAACTAATTATTACTTGTACTATTACTGCCTTTATGATACTTTCCCATTTCTACTCAGGAATCTCAGGATTCTGAAGAAGTCCTGATGGTCGCTGATGCTCAATCTTTACTTTTTGGCATGTAAGACAACGAGCAACAAACCTTGTCACATCTCTCTTCATGCCTGGCCACCAATATGTGGACTTCAAGTCCTGATACATTTTAATGGCTCCTAGATGTAGAGTATATCTACTCTTGTGAGCCTCCTCTGATATTTTTGCTTCAATTCTATCTGTGGTGGAACATATAATTGCTCTTGTATCTGACCAATTCACTTGGTGACAAATCATATTCCTGAGTTTCACCTTTATTAATCATATCTCAGATGAATTGTGCTATTCTATCCTGCATTTGAGCTTCTTCAAGTTTGGCTATCAAGCCATTCTCAGCTCAGCTGATATTGTTGCCATAAATCACTATGTGATGAAACAAATTAAGGTCTCTGAAATCCTTGGTCAATTTATACTCATGTATCATCAGAGCTTCTACCTACACTGTTTTACAACTTAGAGCTTCACCCAGACAAATTGAAGAAGTCATACAAGAGTTGGCTGTGATAATTTATCATCAATAGATGGGAGCATAATAGAGTTAGCTATAGAGTACCAATTTTTTGTTTAAGTATATGTTAGCTAGTTCAGATTTGGTTTTGACTTTTGTTTTGGTTCCTTCTTTCAATTTTTCTTTTGCTTTAATTGCTTTGCTATTGTTTAGTAATTTGGATTAGTTTTTGGTTTCTATTAATATCCAGTTTTGTATATATATGTACTTTTGATGACTGCATGGAATTAATCTATTTAATTTTTTTCTGTAGAGGATCTGTGATTGGTTTTTGTAATGTACATATGTATCTAATATGCATATGGTGGCTTATCGAAAATGAACCCCAATTTTTTTTTAAAAAAAGTTATCCATAATACTTCATAGTTATTAGTTAATAACAGTCATATATTGGCATATATATCATGGTTTTTCAAACAACCATTAATTATATACATATATTTTATGGTTAATTACCAACAATCGTCAAATATACACCTTAGTGATATATATTGTGTGTATAAAGAGGAACAAAAGATTTGGGAGTCACTTATTTTGAAATACAATGCTGAGGACCCTGAAAAATAAAAGTTTGTTGTGGGGAATTTCTATAGATGGAAAATGATCAAAGACAAAAATATCAAACTGTAAATGAAAAAGTATCAACTCTGAGTTGAAACAATTAATCATCTAAATGAATTCGTCGTAGGAGTCCTAATTGCAAAATGCAAGAAACATGGAATGATTACAAGCAGCAATTGAAGCATAAGCAGAAGCAGTTGTTGCTGTCAGATCTAATTACACACATTATTATTGAAGTCACCAAGAAAAAAGTGATCCATGCATCAAAGAGAAAACAAATGACTACAAAAGCCAATTTAGTAAAAGAGAAAAAAAATCCTTCAAAGTCAAATGTAAATTTGGTTATAAGAGATGAAAACAGTGATGATAAAGTTATTGTTGCAGTGGTCTCTCAAGCTTTATTGGTCTCTGATGTGAAAAAATGGGTGATAGACTATGGAGCTACCAAACACATATGTGCAAATAAGGAGGCATTTGCCTCCTTCTAAGAAGAAGAAGACCACATTTATTTGGTTGATTCATGAACTGCAAAATTTCAAGGAAAAGGAAAAGTCGTGCTGAAACTCATATCAGGAAAGACATTTGTACTGTATGTGCCTTAACTTAGAGCAAAATTGATATTTGTGGATCTATTAGGAAAGTTTGGGGTTAATGTGTCATTTGAATATGATAAGATCATTAGGATAAAGAATAATGTTTTGATAGGAAAGGGTTATTGTAATAAGGGTCTTTCACTAAGTGTTCATGAAAATAATGATAATACATCATCTTCTGCTTACTTGATTGATTCATTCGATTTATGGCATGCTAGACTAGGACATATACATAGATCTTATATAAAGAGGTTGCTGCATCTTTGGATAATTTCTAGGATTAATATTAATGATGTTAATGAATCTAAATTATGTGCTAAAAAAAGAACAAACTAGGAAAACACATTTTGTTGCTCAAAGAGAAATTGAACTATTATTTTTAATGCTCACTGACTTAGGAGATTTAAAACAAACTGAGACAAGAGGTGGAAAGAGATATTACATTACTTTTATTGATGATTTCTCAAGATATACTAGAGTATATTTACTTAGAAATAAAGATGAGATCTTTGAAAAATTCTTTTTATACAAGGAAGAGGTAGAAAATCAATTAAATAAAAAGATAGAAAGGGTTAGTTAAGATAAAGAAGAGGAATCCTTATTGCTTAATGATTTTTGTGAAAAGGAAGGAATAATCCATGAAGTAACTCCCCCATACTGACCTAAATCTAATGGTGTTGCTAAAAGGAAAAATAGAACCCTAAAAGAAATGATGAATACCTTACTTGTGAGTTCTACTACATCTAATAACTTGTGGGGGGAAGCTTTATTGTTTGCATGTTTCCTGCAAAATAGAATATCCTATAGGAAAACAAAGGAGACACCATATGAGTTGTGGAAAGGTTTTACCAAACTTGAAATATTTGAAAGTATAGGCGTGTCTAGTAAAAATGTTATTACCTGATCCTAAAAAGAAAAAGATAGGTCCTAAAACTGCTGATTGTATGTTTATTGGTTATTCTTAACAAAGTCTTGCATATCATTTTCTAGTTTTGAAAAGTGATATTTTAGAACATAATATGATTATGGAAACTAAAGATGCAGAATTTTTTGAAAGTATATTTCCTTTAAAAGTTGAGCATATTCCTAAGAGATTTGAACAATTTTCTGAACAAAATTCAAATGAAGATGTGGTTGAAAATTTACAGAGAAGTAAAAGACAAAGAAAAGAAACATCTTTTAGAGATGACTTTTGTACATATTTAGTACAAAAAAAAACTTAAGAATTGTTATGAAGCTATTTCTTCACTAGATGCAAAGTTTTGAAAAGAATCTATTAAAGCTGAGATAGAATCTTTAAATCAAAACAAAACTTGGGTTTTAGTAGGCTTGCCCTTAGGAGCAAAACCTATTGGGTGTAAATGGGTGTTTAGGAAAAAATACTTTTATGATGGGTCCATAGACAAATATAAAGTTAGACTACTAGCTAAAAGCTTTACCCAGATGGAAAATATCGATTATTTTGATACATTTTCACTTGTAACCAGGATTTCCTCTGTTATAGTCCTAATTGCATTAGTATCAATTCATAATCTTGTTATTCACCAAATGGATGTCAAAACAGTGTTTCTAAATGCTGACTTAGAAGAGGAAACTTATATGGTTCAACCTGAAGGATGTATTGCTCTTGGGAAAGAAAATAAAGTTTACAAATTGGTTAAGTCAATATATGGTTTGAAACAAGAACCCCAGTGGCATGAGAAATTAGATCAATTTTTGATAAGTGGTTATTTCTCTACTCTTAAAGAAGAAATATATGTTTATGTAAAAGTTGTGAATAATGCTTGTGTGATTATTTTCTTATATGTGGATGATATGCTTATCTTTGGTACTAGTTTAAATGTTGTTCTTGAGACAAAAAGTTTCCTTACTTCAAAATTTGATATGAAAGATCTTGGAGAAGCAAAGGTAACAGTAGGTGCAAAAATCATAAGGAATGAACATGTTATTCAGCTTTTTCAAGAATATTATGTTGAGTAGATTCTGAGAATGTTTAAACAATTTGATGAAGATCCTTTAAGTACTCCTTATGATGGTAGTGTACATTTGACAAAACACGAAGGAGATCTAATAACTCAATATAAATATGCACAATTCTTCAGAAGTTTGTTGTATCTGATGAATTATACTAGGCCAGACATAGCATATGTTATGTGTAGATTAAGTAGGTATACTCACTGCCCAGGAAGTAAACATTAGGAGGCTCTCATAAGATTACTATAGTACTTTAAAGGTACTATGAATTATCGTATACAATATAGTATATTTCCCATTGTATTAAAAGGGTACAGTGATGCTAATTGGATCTCGGATTCATATGAAACAAAATTCACTGGTGGCTATGTCTTTATTCTTGGTAGTGGTGTAGTCACATAGAAATCAGCCAAGCAAAATATTATAACAACACCTTCAAGGGACTCTGAGTTTATTGCTATGAAGTTGGCTGGTATTGAGGTTGAGTGGTTAAAAAACTTCTTAGCAAATATCCCATTAGGTGACAAACCAACACCACCAGTGTCATTGTATTGAGATAATAAAGCGGCGATAGCCATAGGTCAGAACAAAAACTTCCACTACTAGAAAAAATGGTTTTAACGTCCCTTTTTTTGGCCTTTTAATGTCTAAAAACAGAAGGACGTCTATCTGAGGGTCGTGGAAAAACGTCAATAATGTCCGTAAAATAGGGGACGTTAAATAGGCAAGACTTTAGATGTCCCCACTCCAGACTGGGGACATCTAATGTCTGAGGTGAACTTTAGACATCCCCAATTTGGAATGGGGACCTCTAAAGTGACCTTTAGACTTCCCCAGTCTAAACTGGGGACGTCTAAAGTGTTGCTCCCCTTTCCCACGTCCCTTTTTATTTTAAGGACATTGAAAGTTTTTTTAAATGGCCTTTTTATATATATTTCACTGTTTGGAAAATGTAAACTGCAGAAATAAGATGGAAACAACAGAACAAAACAACAACAGTTCAGCAGAATGGAAACAACAACTTGAGACATAGTGATCAACCCAAGGCTGTACTACATGCAATAATTTTAAGGGGTAGCAAACTAATTAACAAACAAACCACACAAACTATGCAACAATCTATATCCAAGTCTGTTATTGCACTAAAAAGACTATATCCAAGTCCCCAGTTTGTACAATAACCAAGACTAAATTCAATCTATATCCAACAACAACAACAATGATAATTATATGTACTATATATAGAACTACCACAAAAGTATGTCCTACACAAACTATTAAAGACTTTACTCTGATATACGTTGAAGATGTCTAGCCAAAGAGTCTCTGATCATAGTTATGTCTTTATATGAGTAGGCATCTTCATTGTCAAAAATCTGTAAATTAGAAAATAAGCTTAGATGAAATAATGAATCAAGTGAATGAATTGCCATTGAATTACAACACCAAGAATATTATCCTCTGAGAATGAAGAAGCGATTACTTGTTCAAAATCTGTCGTAATGCCACTCTGAATGATGTTAAACATATAAAGTAAGACATAGTATCCATATTCCCAACCACCAGGTTGTTGAGGGCACTATAAATCAAAAGCAAATGGTTAAAATCAATAAAGGTATATCTAAAACAACCGTCAATCAAAAGAACTTGATTTGAAACTACGTACCTTTGGAAACAACCATCTGGGGTCTTTGCCACCTTTAAGATTGCGTGGCCCGCCAAGCGCTCGATACGTCGTGCATGCCCTATCATTAAAATGAAAATCAACATAAATTAGAAAAACTCATTTAAGTCAAGAATCAAGAAGAAATGAAATACAAAAAAATAACTTACGTGTTGAAGACGCTTTTATTTTCTTTGTCTGGTCTTTTACTTAAGGAATCAAACCAGTAAACAATGTGGGGCCAAGGATAGAGAACACACAAACTCCAGTGGTAACTATCACAACATATACAGATTAAAAAGAAGTTAGATGGCAAGACAATTATTTATTAAAAATCTCAAATACACAAAATTTAAATGTGTACCCTTGAACAATCGGTGCTAGATAACAACGATAGTCGTTCTCTCCAACTGTGAAGCCCACATAGTGCGTCCTTTTTTCAATGTATTCCTACTCCTTGTCGTATGTGCAAGAGACAAGAATCCATATAAATAAACTCTTTGCAAGTCAATGCATATACGACGGAAGGAGCTATAATAGAATTAAAATGATGAATGTATTAGCTAGTTAAAATCAACTTAACTAAATGAAGGAAAAAATGGGAAATAAAAACTTACAAGATTGCAAATTCGCCCTATCCAATATCTAGCTCCTCCAACTTAATGAACTGTTTAAGATCTTCTTTATCAATTGTGAAGGGATACTCTAATATAATTCCTGGCCCACAATCCCTAGAGGCATTTGCAAATCAATCTGGTGAATGCCTTTATAGATCTGCTGCAGTCGTGCTAAGAAGGGCCATTTTCCTGCTTGCTTCTCGTTCTTTTAGAGCATAAAAAAATATATTGTTAGTAGGGTGTCAACACATCTCAAGTAAAAGTGAGGTAGTTCCATACCATTGGAGATGTTGCTGCTAAGCCAATAAGATGTACAGGCCAAAGGATGAAAGATCCTCTCGCTTGAGCTATTGTGGCAACCTCATCATCAAGAATAGGGATGGTTGTACCTTCTTCCCCCTCTCGAACACACATCACAGTCACCTTACATAAATGCTGTGGAACTTGCTGATGATGGGGGTGGTAGCTTGTGTGTGAATGAGAGCATCTGCAACTACACGCAGCATTGGGGCATCCAAAGAGAGGATGGCAGATTCTCCAGGTGCTGGAGTACGAGAAGGGTTGCCAAGTGGTTCTTCCACCGGGTTGTAACTTCGTTTGGTGCTGTGGAAGGCCAGGGATAAATGGGTTCAACTTATTATAGTTCAGACTGGTTATATGGGAAACCGGTCTTAAAATAACTTTTAAGACCGGTTATATATATATATTTATAACCGGTCTTAAATGTATTAGAATTTTTTTTATTGTCTGTGATTAGGTTAGTTACAAGAACACATCCTAGAATTGCTACTTCCAATGCCATACTTATTAAGTACTATAAGGTGTTCAGTTTGCTTCCACTTACCATTTCCTTTTTCTTTAACCTTCACATTAGGAACTTGTAACATAACATGTCATATATCTTCATGTAATGTGTTTTTTAAAACCATCATATATATATCTATATATGTAGAATTGTTTAAAACACATGCAAGCCAATGACATATGGTTGAAATAGATTCACATGTATAAATGCATGGTTACACATAATCACAAAAACAACAAATATGTCAATTCATGCAACCAACAAGTTTTGCAACCAACCAACATGTCAATTCATCAATATATACAAAAAATTCCTCAGTTTTACAAGAACTCACTATTGTAAAAGTTAATAAATGAATTTAGGACAACAATTACGAATGTGATCAATATCTTCTTTTGGAAAGGGGTCAGCAAGATCAAACATTTAAAACACCAAAGCCAAGTAAAATATTAACTTCACTTAAAAAAATAAAAGTAATACAAAATTTTTGAAATATATATACATTTACCTCTTGAGAAAATTCTGTCATGCCTAAGGTAATAATATTATAAATGTGCCTTAGAACATACAATCCACACAAGTTGGACCCCGGTGGTTGCCTACGGGTCTAAAAAATAATATGATATCATTAAAACAAGTATAAAATTAAAGCATGGCTTATTATTGAATACATTCTTAAAACAAACCAATATGTAACTTACCTTTCGCAAGATCCATGTAGGGTCTTTTAGGTCACGAATGGCCTACTACAAGCAGTGTGTAGGAATGTCCGTATAGCCCTATATAATTAAAATCACAAGGGTTACTTATTTTACACAAATTCCATAAATTTTGCACAAGAAAGGTAATTAATAATGCAAGAAAACTTACGAGTTCAAGGTCTTTTTCAATCACTAGTTGGCTTGCTGATGTGGAGGGAGCATAAGAGGATGACAGAATAACTCTTGCACAAAATAGTCAATTGCCAATGATCACTGAAAAAAGGAAAGACTTTTAAGCAAATATAAAACATTATGTATATTATAAAATATAAATATGTTTCTTACCCATACACATATGGAGCCAAGAAATACTAAATTGGGGTTTCACTAAGCCTGTGTGATAAGTATGTGTGTCTGATAGCAGCAGTAGTTCCTCTGTCGTAGAATTGAACTAGGCATATGAATCCAAATTTATCGGTTTTGCCAGAGTCAACCAACCTACGATTCATGTACCTACAATAATGCAAGCACACAAATCAAAGTTTAACGGCATAATTTGTAAAATATTAACTTCCAATTTAAGAAGATACTTACATTAAAAAGAGTTGGACAATCGAAACGGTAAGCTGTTATAGAGGAGCTACCAGGGACATTAAATCATCCTCCTTAAGATAGCATTGCACACCTAACTTGCCAACAACTAACTCAGTAGGCCAATCTCTTGTTCAAAAGGACGTATCATATGCCATCAGAATCACTTGCTGCATGACATTCAATGAAAGCCGTGAAACATCTTGAGTGGAGGGAGGTGGAGGTAGAAGTGGCGGGGATTCCTCAACTCGGTCAAAAACAAGGTTCTTTGGCCATAAGATGAAAGAGTTGAGGACATCGCCCACAATCTTGAAGCCATCAACAAGGATAGGGAGAGGTGCATATGCAACGATCACCTCTTCAACTGCCACTCTGACTTGATCATCCTTTATTTCTTGGTGGTAAACAGTTGATCCTAAGTTGTACACGCTCCCCCGTGCAACTAATCGTGTCAGAGGATCCTCCATAAATAAGTCACAACTCCTTTATCTTTCTCTGATAATTGACCAATACAACTCCCTTTAGTGCTCTGTTTAGGGTTTAGGGAATAAGCCTGTGGAGTACTGGTATCTGCTTGTCTTGTGCTCATCATGATCATCCATTCCTCCTTCATCTTGCTTAACCTTTTTACAAATCATGCATCAAATGATGCTTCTACCTCGGCCCTAGCTTCCGCCCTCACAGTGGCCAATATATGCTCCATTTCCTCCCTAATCACCATACTACTTGAGGAACGACGTAGGGGCGCTCCAAAATAATCCCTTATGCCTACCCCTCCTCCAATACCCCTGACATGGCCGAGATGCTCATGTATTCCTATAACTATGGTCAGGATGTCATTCCTTCCATCCAACCTAAACGATCCCTTAGCTTTTTTTTGAGATCCTTCTATAAGACATAGATGACAAACATTAGTAATAAAATTTGTTTACTAAATAATTAATAACAAGTCAACAACAATACTTACAATTTCCTCACCAACTATATGAGATTGTTCACTCGAATAAGACCTGCTCCTCTTTTGGTGAGCAAACAACCACTTCTTTTCATGGCGTATCGGAGATGATGGAGAAAGAAGAACAGAAGGATCGGATCGAGCTACTTCTTCTAATCTCTTCCATTTGGCCGCCAGCAAGTATTTTTTGGCCCTCGCATAACCCCCACGAGACATTGTATAGGGGCAATCATTCTTTCTACCATTCTCTTAGCCTTTTGCCTTTTTGCCTATGAATAAGAAATCAAAATCAAGGTTACAATCAATAAAGAAAATTCACAATTCATAAGTAAATCAAATGCAAAATAAGTCAACTCACCAATGCTTTTGGAGTAGTCCAAAACTGTCTAAATTCTTGCCAAGTGTGCTCGTCAATATAAGAATACTTATCGCATGGATTAGGACAAGGCTGGCATTCTTCCACCTCGATATGCACATAATTGTTAGCTAGACTTGTCGTGAACTTCCTCCAGCATTCATCACAATACATCATTGTCTTGTTATACAAGACTTCACTCTCAGGAATGTCGTAAGTGAGCTAGATAGTTTCCCAAATATGTCGCTTCACACTTTTATCTACATTTCTCTACTACTTTATCAAGATGTTAGGCTTGTTGCATGCTAGGAGGCTGACAAAACTCCTATACCGGCTTACATTAGGCCTGATGGGTTTCCAAGATCTATCAAATTCAATCGGAATCTTTTCCCCTATATTCCGATTAAGGGGAATATCTCTCAATCGGGTGCCTCTTTTACCCCTTCATATGGGCTGGTTACCACTTTGATTCTGGCTCAGAGCATTGCTAGGAGTACCCTTACTTTGATTAACACTAGTTGGCTCCAGAGTACCTTCAGTAGGACAACTCATTATCCTCACTTGAAATTGAATGAGCTAATTTATATTCCTATGTGGTCATGACACTTTAAATTTCAGCCTCCAATTTTCATTTCAAGCACTATATTAATATTCTAGACTATGCTATATCCTTATAAGCACTTAAGTATCGTACAGGGCATCAAAATGCACAATACAATTCCACTTTAGAATCTGGAATTTTCTAGTAACTAACTTATAACAATTTCTTTCTCATGCTCTCCCTATACAATTCCACCTTCTAAACTCATTGGAGCTATAAAAAGGAATAGAATCTAACGTTGTCTAACACATTACTGGGATCCACAGAGTTCCAAAATAAAATCTAACACATTATAATTGAACAATACAGAGTTACAGAATCAAGGTTAAGAGACATTATTCACATTATAATCCAACAATACAGAGTTACAGAATGGAAAAACTCACATTATAATTCAACAAAACAGAGTTAATAAAGGTCGAGAGACATAAAAGTAGCTCTAAGAAAGGAAAGATAGGATTTGCATCCACATATAATATTCACAAGTTCAGATAATTCAAAGGGTAGAACAATGCCTCAGAGCAAGCAACGGAAAAAGGAAAATTTACCACATAAAAACCTGGAGTTGGAGCTTGAGGAATAAACCCAGGGGAGGCAAGCAATGGAAACCAGGGAATGCAATCCACCGTAGCCCTACTTCAACCAGCGGTGTTGGTAGGAGAGACGTGGGAAAGACAAGGTTAAAGACAAAAACCCCGGGGAGGCAGAAACCCCACTTGAAGAAGAAAACAATTGAAGGAAACAAATGCCCAGCCTTAAGGTAATGTTTCAACCGAACCTCTGTGTCGACAGCGATGAAGGTTAAGGACGGAGGAGCGAAGGAGGAGCTGCTGCGAAAGAAGGGAGGGGTTTGTAAGAAGCTTGAAGCGACGGAGTTGAAATGTTTCAGAGTTGAAATTAAGCGCGATGGGTTTTTAGGGCATTTTTAAGACCGGTTATAGATAAAAATCGGTCTTAAAATTATATTTCAGATTGATTATTTAGTATAACCGGTTTTAAAAATATTTTAGACCAGTTCCTATCAACATCCGGTCTTAAAAGTTCAAAATTTAAGACCGGTTATTTTTATAACCGTCTTAAAAAATATTTTTAATTTTCTTTATTTTAGAAAATATATTAGACCTGTTACATTTAGAACCGGTCTAGAAAATACATACATATATTAATATTTTTTAATGATTAGTCTTTTAAGACCGGTTGTTTATAAAACTGGTCTAAATAATGTATTTAAGACCGGTTTTTAGTATAATCGGTCTTAGAAGTTGATCATAATCACAAAAATGCCACCAGTCACTTTTTTAAGACCTTATCCGCCATAACCGGTCTAAATTCGTCGGTCTTAAACACCTTTTGTGTGCTAGTGTATGATCCTTTGTAGCATTAATGCATATTTGTAATTAAAATTAATTCATATGAATGTACATTAAATAGTAGCTTTTTAATTTTCCAACTACTATTCATGAATGGTTAGCATGATATAATTTAGATAACTATATGAGAATTAAATACAAGACAGATATAAGCAATTTTAATTTGTAATTAAGTGAGAGTAAAATGGGAAAGGAAATAGAGGGAATAACACTAAAAAAAATTATAAAATGATTAAATAAAAAATAAGGTTTAAAATAATTTGAAAAATATATCCTTCTTGTTATAAATACAATAGATTTGTGAGAAGAGATAGAGAAGAGCAAGACAATAGAGAGATTCCGGAGAAAAGAGGTAGCAATTATGATTCACTTGTAATCTTGTACATATTGTTGTATTACAATGCTCTGTGATGGCCTATTTTGATATGCCTTCAAGACTCACTACCAAGAATCATATAAAATAAAGAAAAAAAGATAAGAAAATATTATTTGAACTAAAAAAATGCCATATCAACCTTGTTCCCTACAAGAGCATATGTATTGACTACAACAGTATGGCGATTGAGAACATAACAAATATGGAATTTTGAAATTTAAGTGATATTTTCTTGTCTTTTTCTCTAAAATAAATACCACAATTAATTCTCATGAGTCATGAATGCGCACTGTAATGATCCTTTGTAACATTAATGCGTATTTTTAATTAACTTTAATAGCAAAATTAACATTAATTCCTATGAAGGTACATTAAATAGTAGCTTTTTAATTTCCCAACTAGTATTCATATCACTACTACAGAAAATGCTTTAACGTCTCTTGCTTAAGCCTTTTAACGTCTAAAAACAGAGGGACATCTATGTGAGCAACATAGTAAAAAAAATAGTAATAACGTCTGTAAATAAAAGGACGCCTAAAATATGGACTTTAGACATCCCTATTTTAAAAAGGGACGTCTAAAGTGTGAGTGAGACAGTTTATACGTCCCCATTTTAAAATAGGGACATCTAAGGTTGGATTTTATGCATAAGAATGCTTGGAGAAGGACCTAATGATGGCCAAGACAATGCTTGCTCCGGGGTACGAAAATGGATTCTTGATCATGGTGGTGCTACCTACATGAACTCTTGGGGAAAAACTTGGCTTTTGGTACATATGTACTTATATGTTACACTTGGTCTTACTTATAGGGCAGAAAGAGAGAGTTTTTATTTTGTTTTCTTAGTATAAGTTGACCCTGTATCCGTGCGTGTCTGGGGCTTAAAATGTGTACTCCATCCATCGCTTATTATAAGATCCAAAATTTTCAATTAGTCCATCCCTATGTCAATATGGTTGCTATGTTGTTGTACGTAGATGCTTGGATTGTTTGAGTGGTTAGGGACAAATCCAATGCCCCTAGAATTATGGCTCCTTCCACTGTGTCTTCCAATGCATCCAGGTAATTAATACTGCCTCAAGTTCTTAATATAAGAGCCATTTGCCTTTTTTAGAGAGATTAAAAAAGATAAATAAGTTATTTAAACATAGCATATGTTATGTATAATTAGATTATATATCATTTTATACGTAAGATAATTTAATTTAGAGAGAAAAATGATGAATATAAATAATTTAGCTTTCTTAATCTCTCCAAGAAAAGTCAATTGACTTTTATATTTAGTATCAGAGGTAGTAATTCAATGCATTAATGGTGAATATACATTTCTAATTTCAATTTGTGTGTGTGTGTGTATTTGATGTTTTAATTTTGGTTTAATTTCAAGTGGTATCTATTATTTAGTCCCTTAATTATTTCTTTCAATTATTTTCTTCGTCATTTTATTTAATTATAATCTAGCTTGTTAACTACATCAGATGATATGGTTTTTCACCTTCTAATAATTAGTGTTTTTCGCTATCTTGGTACAAGTAATAAGTTTTAGGTATAATACCAACACAGAGTTGATCTAGCGGGGGTGCAAGTTTCAGGTTCTATTGGATTTCTTTTGGTCTCGAATTTTAGTCCCAAGATAAGACACTTGTGCTGGGAGGGATAGTGACAAACCCCAAAACTAGAGTAGTATGTTGCTCTAATACTAGGTAATAGGATTAAAAAAAGATGCTGGATATCGGGTTGATACTATAAAAAAAAAGTTTTAGGTGTAATGAATGCTGAAAAAACTATAACATAGTATCAAGAACCAAGCGATTTTGGACTAAAGATGAGAAATGAATAGGTGACTTAAGGCTTCTCAGACTGTACAAAAGGTACAAGCACATGCAAAGGAAAAAAATGGAGATCGATTAAATGCATGATGAAGTCCGATATCCAAGTTGGAGCGGCGCCACTTTTATTGTAGTTATATCCTTTCAACGGCTAAAATAAGACCGCTATTAGTTTATTTACCTTCATGTTTTTCTAACCGCTACAAGGGAACTATCGCAGAGTGTAAATCATAGAAGTCTTGCGATTTATCTTAGATACAAACACAACATTAGTGATGACAATTCGGATAGGATTTGAGTCCGATAAGTTACTGAATCAATGGAATTTGGCGAAAGTGGAATTTGGCGAAAGATCAATAAGCCCAATCATTATAATCAGGATTAGGAATGAAATAAGGGCATGATAGTCATGAATTTTTTCCCTATATACCCAAGCTTGTTACATATATTACTACATTATTATGATTATAATTATAATATTAACCCTATTATACTATTCAGGGTAAAAAAAACAAACTAAAATTTGATTTTTTTTAAAAAAAAATTAAACTATCATTTCAGTCCAGAAAAATACATACAACATTTACACACTAATGCAAGAAAACTGGAGAAGTGATGTGATATGGAATAACGATTAATAAAGAGTTTTAGGTATTTTGGATATCTAGTATTATTAGGGAATATTTGGTTTTAATTATTATCTTTTCTCATTAATTGTTACTTGCATTCATTCATTTCTAGAGTTTGGTCACCTCAATGTCTTCTCTTTAAATAAAACCCAGTTTTAATTTCGACTTAATACCTTTCTCTCCTATGTATAAAAAAAATACCTTGTTCTCTCTCCTCTCCTCCCCTCCAATTTCTTCCTTTTTCTGCAACTTCTTTGCGGCCGAAACTCTATCATCTCCAGCTAGAAAATTTCCCATTTTAATTATCCACTATTATGCAATTCGAGTATGGCGAGTGAATTTTTTTTTACCAAATATTATGATATTTCTTCCATAAAAGGTGAAAATGCATTAATGAAAGGGAAAAGGACAGAAAAAATCTAGAAATTGCTAAATGTCATTAACAATTATCAACTTTTATATAGTAATTTACAACATTTCATTAGTTCTTATCACCTTTCAGCCCGAGGAATCTGTAGCCTAATAGGCCTTTTTTTTGTTTGGCACTGTTGTACTATCTATATATTGCCATCTAAGGCCATCATATTCTAGACAGTATTTTAACTTATCTTTTGGATAACTGTGATACTAGAAACGCTTTTATCGGGCCTGAGGCCTTAATCTTGTGCATGCAAATATTTCTGTGGATCAACTTATATTAAATATGAAAGGACATATGCTGTGGAATCTTTGTGTTGGGGTTCAATGTGGTGAAGTTTCTGTAGACTAAATGTCTGTGCCTAGTGTTTTGGGATGCTGTAGTGGGAATGTGGTCGGGTTTTATGCTCTAAACCCTGAGGTGCTTTTAGTTGTTGGGTTTAGAAGTGTACTCTTGCGCTGTGAATCTCTTGTGATGTTTGTGCCCTTTGAAAGTGGTAGCTACGGGAAGATTGTGTTTTAAGACTGATCCTTTTATAACCATGATAGTTTTTGCTTGTGTTGGTTTTATCCTCTTCTATCATGCTTAGGATTCTTTTAAAGTATGGTTATGTATTTTAACCAGAGTAGTGTTTGGAATGTATAGTAAATTCTTTTTTCTACCATGTACCTTTCTAAACTCAAGTTTACTTCTCATTATATTATGGTGGTATATTTAATGGCTTTTCTTCTTTTACACCAAAGTAGCAGTTTGAGAAATGTTTTGACTGGATTATTTGAATTATAAGAAAAGGGTGTTTCACAACTATTACACTAGTTTGTGGAATTGTTATTATCTCAAGACGTATAGTTTAAAATGCGTATTAAATTGCTATAAAATGCCACTTTTAAGTCTTTGCGAAAAAAAAAAAAAAAAAAAAACTAGTGAATTAGTGACGAGAGTTCGTCATTAAACGGATTTAGCAACATAATTCGGTCCCTACTTAGCTAGTGCCAATATCACTAAATTTTGTTGTTAATCCATTGTTTTTTTTTTCTCATGCCATTTGGAGATAGTCAATTCATTACCAAATAGAGTGGTTTTAGCCTTAGCCATTATATATCTCTAATTTTTTCTAGGGAAACTTTCAATGCACCCCCTCATAGTAAATTATTTTCAAACAGCCCCCAAAACTTTTTGAAACATCATTGCAACCACTATTCTTTATCTTTTAACTCCTTTCTTCACATCTTCTGCATGAAGTGCTTGAGCTTCTAAGGTAAATTTGTTTTTATAAAATTTTGTTTCTTTTAATTTTATTTTGCTTCTTCATATAATTCTTATACTGATTATTTTTTTCTTTTATAGAAATTCAAAGATGTTTCCTTACTCCACATTTTCAACATTGCTTCCATAAACAAATATATCTCTTCATCTTCAACTTCAATTTCATAAAGTGAAATAACCTAAATAAATATTACCTACACATTATGTTTCCCAATCATAAACATAATATTCATACTTATCTAACTTAATTTAATAATTCTCCTCAAATAATACTTATTATCATTTAAAAAATATTTCTTAAAAAATTAATACGCCAAAATTCAAATGAAGTTTGTAGCGGTCGGTTAACCGCTACAATATGCTCACAGAAAGACAAATCTACAGGCACATATTGTAGAGGTTAGATAAAACCACTACAAAGATAATAGTTGCTATTACTGGTGTTTGTAGTGGTTAAAACACTACAGATCCACCATTTTAACTGTCACAAATAGGAAAATTTTTTGTAGTGATTAGTGGTTATTTAAATAAAGTTGTTAGCATCCCATTACTATAAATATATAATGGTTTTATTTAAAGAATTTTTATTTATGGTACTACATATATAATGGTTGTTAAAGCGATACCGTTATATATTATGCAAGCATTACTATATATTATGAAGGTTGTTTATGTGTGACTTTTATTTATTATTACAAAATTGCTCATATCATGGCATCACCAATCTTCATTACATAATGGGTGTTACATTAGAACTATTATAATAGACATTTAATAAATTACAACTCGGAACCATTATGTATATGAACTGAGTATATATATGATGATCTAGAACTGTGATTTATAGTCGATAATGATCATCATATATTGGTGATTCTATAGTAGTGGCTTCAAGAGGGCTAGAAGGGGAACTGCAAATAGGGATAGAATCATTTCTAATGGAGTTCTAATTGTAGAGCAAATGGAAGCTATAGCAAATGCCATGAGGGAAGCAAATCAAGTTTTTAGAGAGAGATATACGCCACAAATTTTAGGGGGGTGGACACTTTTAAGCTTATTGCAGAGTGTGGATGTGATGAAGACAAGGTCTCTGACATTTACTGCTTCCTCTTACATGATGTTAGCAAACTTAGTTCAAGGCAGTTATTGATTGTCTTATAACAATGGGAAAAAAAAAGCAACTTCCTATAAAATCAATGTTGATGACATATATCTACCTAGGCCAAGTCGATCATGTTTGTGATGTTGTTTGTTTATTAAATTATTTGATTTGTTAGCCCTATATTATTAATAAGCGGCGCTTACTCATCAAATCAATGTTTAAACACTTACCTATGAGTTGGATGGGAAGCACAGGTGATGGGGTTTGCCATTTGAAAAAGATATAGAGAAGAAAGTTGTACATGATGTTTTCAAGACGTGTACATCACTTTCCTTGAATTTGCGCAAGCAAGTCATCGTGAAGATGATATTCAATGGTTAGATTATCATGTTGTTGCTTTGAAAAAAATTTTGATGATATTTTTATTTGCCCTGTGATGGCATTTGATGGTTTTTTTATGCCACCTTAGATACATTAATTTTCCTTGTGATGCCATTTTGGTTTGCCATATATGATGGCATTTGGTGGCCTTTAATGCCTTACTACATATTTTTTGGGATGCCATGTGATTGGCATTTGATGTCTTATATTAGTAAGATTATAATATGATCAGCTCCTTATTTTGTAAATGACATATGGTGTTCAGTTTTAATTGTCTTGCATTTGAAGTGTATCCATGTTTTCCTTATACATACACACACATTGATTGTGTGTGTATATATTATATAGTATAACTTTGGATATATACCTTATAGATTATTACTTTGCAACTATACAAAATATATAGATTATATAACTTTTTTTGGCAAAGATACCTGCAAAAAAATATAGATTATATAACTTTGTACATATAGATTACAACTTTGGATATGTTTGTGTTAAATTATAAACACTGGATATATATAATGAGTATTTGATCAAGTGTGTGTGTGTGTGTATCATAAGTATCTTTTGGCATCATACGACAATGCTAGGCCAAAGATGATCATATGGCAGTACGATATTCTGTTTGGATATTCATTTCACTACTGCTGCACGTGCTTTGATTTTCACACCTGGCTTCTCTCCTTTTCTTTTCTCGTCTGCACTCAGCCTTTACCCCATTCAAGATCATTGGATCAAGATATGATGGTCTACATTTAATATTTTATAAAAAATATTATTACAATGGAGAGAATGATGGGAAGGAGATATTAAATATGACCATCATATCTTGATCTAATAGTCATTAAGGACGTAAAGGATGGGAGCGAATGGGAAAAAAACAGAGAGAAGACAAGTCCTCGATTTTCACAGCACATTTATATATATTATAAGCATAATTATAAAATATAATTTTGGATATATATACACATAATTGTATTAAATGTTATTTATGATTGAAGGCATAAAAATATTATTTATAATTAAACTTTATTATACATTTAATAGAGTTTGGAAAAAATCACTGACAATATAAGGATAAAGTTATCCATATGAAAATATTTTCCCTTCACTTCCCTCCTGAACGAAACATAATAACATTAAAATTCCTCCCCTTTCCTTCCCTCCCATCGAATCACTTGAAACAGCGTAATATTAAAATTCCCCCTTCCCTTCTATCCACTCTCCTCCATTAAAATCAACAGACCCTTAGAGGCTACTAGGTCTAAGGGAAGGGAAGGAAAAATAGCAAGAGGAAACAATTTTTTGAGTTGGATTTAAAAAATTTAGAGAAGTGTGAATAATTTTTTCATTAAGTTTTTCACACCGTTATTCTTACATCTTATCTTTTTAAAAATTTTAACACCTTACTTCTTCGATATTTTAAAGTGAGTGAGATCAAGGAGGGTGGCTTTAAGTCTAAGCAATCACCCAAAACGATCAATAGAAGTGATTAAGATATGAAGGACATGTCTACCTTGGGAAGGAAAAACTTTGAAACCCTCCATCAATATCACCCACAGCATATTCCAATTTATCCCATCCTACTTCTTTTGCTTTTTATCGCAGGTCTTTTGAGAATCATATTGACTTCAATATTTTTTTCATACACATATTGACTTCAATATATATCTACGTCCCCATGTTTACATTTTTTAATAATTTAGTATTACAAGTTGAATATTTCTACATTATATTATTACATGGTTTTGATAAGCTATTACCTTTTTATTCAATAAGCTAATATATATATATAAATAGATATATTGATGTGATATCACGTGGATAGCAAGGGGCTAGAAATCGATTAAGAATATTAAATTAAATATTTGAAGAGCGATAATGTATTTACGAGGGAAGGAAGAGGTCAATCTGTGGTGGAATTTGATCAAAAGGAACAAAGGAGAAAGAAGGAAGAGGCTTCTGGCCACATGACGACTTGGCGATGGGTGAGCAATATATGATGTAAATGCTTAGAAATTAAGGATTAATCAGGGTTGTGTATACCAAAAAGATTAATCCTTCACAACATGATAAACCAAAGTTTGAATCATCATTAGGAGGAGCGTCTACATTTAGTGTATCAAATATGATTGCTTCTTCTATTAAGGACTTATTTGTGGAAATTGTGTTATATGATGGTTGTTTTTGCGCCAAGTATATTTAGCGCTTCCATATATGACGGTTCGGAACCATTATTTGTCGTCAATAATGACCATCATATTGGTGATTCTGTAGTAATGGCTCTAAGAGGACTAGAAGGGATAGTGCAAATAGGGATTGAGTCATTTCTGATTTAGTTCTAAAAGAAGAGCAAATGGAAGCTATAAACAAGTGCGATGAGGGAAGAAAATCAAGTATTTAGAGAGGTATGCACCACAAATTTTAGAGGAGGACGCTTTTCAGCTGCTTTGAGAGTGTGGATGTGATGAAGACTAGATCTTTGACATTTACTGCTTGGTACATGATCTTAGCAAAAAACTCAGCTCAGGCCAGCTATTCATTGTCTTACGATATGACCAATGAATGAAACAAATTCCTATAAAATCAATGTTGATGACATATATCTACCCAGACCATGATGTCGATCATCTTCGAGATGTTGTTTGTTTACCTACTCATTTGACTTGTTAGGACTGTATTATTAATGAGCGGGGGTTACCCCTTAAATCAATATTCAAGCGATTACTCATTTAACTTGTTAGGACTGTATTATTAATGAGCGGGGGTTACCCCTTAAATCAATATTCAAGCACTTACCTATGAGTTGATTCGGAAGCATAGTGATGGGACTGGCCCTTCGAAAAGTATATGAGAAAAAAATATGGGGAAGAAAGTTGTGCGTTATGTCTTCAAGGCATGTAAATCACTTTCCTTCTATTGGAGGAAGCAAGTCTTTATGAAGAAGCCTTTGGATGGTTAGATTATCATGCTGTTGCTTTGAAAAATCTTTTGATGATATTTTGATTTGCCAAATGACGGCATTTGATGGCATTTGATGCTACCATTGATATTTTAGTTTGTCATATGATGATGGTATTTGGTGGCCTTTAATGCCGTATTACATATTTTTTGGGATGCTGTGTGATTGGCATTTGATGTCTTACATTAGTAAGATTGTAAAATGATCAACTCCTTATTTTTGAAAATGACATTGTGTTCGGTTTATTGTCTTGAATTTGAAGTGTGTCCTTGTTTTCCTTACTCACACATATATATGCCGATTGTGTGTGAATTATAGATTATAACTTTGGACGTAGATTATATAACTTTGTGCATATAGATTAATTATAACTTAGGATATATATATATATATATATGTGCGCCTTAAATTGTAAATATTGGGTGTATATGATGAGTATCACATCATATATATATATATATTTATATATCATGAGGTTTTTTTTTTTTTGGGATCATACGACAATGCTAGGCCAAAGAGGGAGAACATGATCAAAGGGCAATACTAGATTCCGCTTGTATATTCACCTCACTACAGTTATATGTGCTTCAATTCGATATTCAAAGTGCATATATATATATATATATATAATATGGTATTAAATGTTATTTATGATCAAGGATGGAGGGGAAGGATGAAAGAAAAGGGTAAAAGGTTTCCTTATTTGGTTTGGCTGGTGGGAGAGCATATGGGGTGTTTTTTATAATCATCCTTCGTTTGGTTCAAGATGAGATGAGAGGCGAGGAATGTTAGTAATTTACCATTCTACCCTAATAAATTCGATTATATTTTTTATTTATGTTATATAAATTAATTTTCATCTTAGGGACAAAGATAAAAAAATACCACTTGAACTTCAAAATCACAAATAAATTATTCCCCAAAAAACTGAATTATCAATTGCTATACTATTTTTGTCAATCTCATTACTCTTAAAATTAATAAAATGAATTTGGGATTGTGATGTCCAAGTGGTATTTTTTTTGTCTTTTTCCCACATATTATGTAATTAATATAACAACATTTTTAGTTAAAATTAATATAATATATACTGTTTTAAATCAATTGTATCATAATATATTTTTGAACAATGATAGTATTATTTATGTATAATAACATATTTTCATTTCAAATTAATTTCATAATAATATATATTTCATATAAAAATAATATTTTTTATTTTAAATAAATTTTATAATAATATTTTTTATCAGAAAAAATATAATTTTTATAAATTTTATTTCATAACAATATTTTTTAATGGTAAAAATATATTTTTATTCAAATTCATTTAATAACAATATTTTATTTCTAAAAATATTCTTTATTTAAATTTGGATGAGCATATGTCATAATTAAAATAATTTTTTATTCATAGATCTATACTTTTTATATTAAATTATTTTCTTGACCGTATATTTTTAATTATAATAATTTTTGTTCAATAATATAGTTTTATTTTATAATAAAATATTTTAATAGAAATCAAATTTTATTTATGATAATATTTTTCATCATGGGTATTATTGGAATATCACATAAGCTATAAAGATAAATTGATCTAAAATTTTGGGTCTCCTCCAAAACTCCCGAATTTAGAGGGGAGCCAATGTAGGAGTGTTGGCGAGGAGGGGATGAAAACTTTGGGATCCCCTCCCCTCCAAAATTTCAAACAAAATGAGGGTAATGGCTTTTTTTACCCCGATTTCATCTCCTCTCCTTCAAAAATTTGTTTGGTATGAGGGGAGGGAAGGAAAAATGACGGGAGGGAATAAATTTTTGAGCTGGATTTAAAAAATTTTAAAAAGTAGGAAAAAAAATTGTGAATTAATTTTTTTCTTATTCCCTTAACTTAAATCTTATCTCCTTAAGAAATTTAAAACCCCACTCCCTCAATTATTTAGATCTAACTCACAAAAAATTTTCTTCCCTTCCAAATTTCTCGTACCAAATAGGCCCTTAGAGTTGAATGGGTAAAGTGAGTGAGGTCAAGGAGGGTGGCTGTATGTGTTAGCAATCACCCACTACGATCAATAGAAGTGATTAAGATATGAAGAATATGTTTACATTGGGAAGGAAAAACTTTGACACTCTCCATCACCCACGGCATTTTCGTATTTTTCCCATCCTACTTCTTTTGCTTTTTGTGGCAGATCTTTTGATAATCATATTGACTTCAATTTTTTTTTTATACACATATTGACTTCAATATATATCTACGTCCCCATGTTTACATTTTTTAATAATTTAGTATTACAAGTTGAATATTTCTACATTATATTATTACATGGTTTTGATAAGCTATTACCTTTTTATTCAATAAGCTAATATATATATATAAATAGATATATTGATGTGATAGCAAGGGGCTAGAAATCGATTAAGAATATTAAATTAAATATTTGAAGAGCGATAACGTATTTACGAGGGAAGGAAGAGGGTCAATGTGTGGTGGAATTTAATCAAAAGGAACGAAGGAGAAAGATCGAAGAGGCTTCTGGCCGCATGAGGACCTGACGATGGGTGAGCAATAAATGATGTCAATGTTTAGAAATTAAGGATTAATCAGGGTTGCGTATACCAAAAAGATTAATCCTTCACAACATGATAAACCAAAGTTTGAATCATTAGGAGAAGCGTCTACATTTAGTGTATCAAATATGATTGCTTCTTCTACTAAGGATTTATTTGTGGAAATTGTGTTATATGATGGTTGTTTTTGCGCCAATCATATTTAGCGCATGCATATATGATGGTTCGGAACCGTTATTTATCGTCAATAATGACCATCATATTGGTGATTCTGTAGTAATGGCTCTAAGAGGACTAGAAGGGATAGTGCAAATAGGGATTGAGTCATTTCTGATTTAGTTCTAAAAGAAGAGCAATTGGAAACTATAAACAAGTGCGATGAGGGAAGAAAATCAAGTATTTAGAGAGAGGTATGCACCACAAATTTTAGAGGAGGACGCTTTTCAGCTGCTTTGAGAGTGTGGATGTGATGAAGACTAGATCTTTGACATTTACTGCTTGGTACATGATCTTAGCAAAAAACTCAGCTCAGGCCAGCTATTCATTGTCTTACGATATGACCAATGAATGAAACAAATTCCTATAAAATCAATGTTGATGACATATATCTACCCAGACCATGATGTCGATCATCTTCGAGATGTTGTTTGTTTACCTACTCATTTGACTTGTTAGGACTGTATTATTAATGAGCGGGGGTTACCCCTTAAATCAATATTCAAGCGATTACTCATTTAACTTGTTAGGACTGTATTATTAATGAGCGGGGGTTACCCCTTAAATCAATATTCAAGCACTTACCTATGAGTTGATTCGGAAGCATAGTGATGGGACTGGCCCTTCGAAAAGTATATGAGAAAAAAATATGGGGAAGAAAGTTGTGCGTTATGTCTTCAAGGCATGTAAATCACTTTCCTTCTATTGGAGGAAGCAAGTCTTTATGAAGAAGCCTTTGGATGGTTAGATTATCATGCTGTTGCTTTGAAAAATCTTTTGATGATATTTTGATTTGCCAAATGACGGCATTTGATGCCACCATTGATATTTTAGCTTGTCATATGAAGATGGCATTTGGTGGCCTTTAATGCCGTATTACATATTTTTTGGGATGCTTTGTGATTGGCATTTGATGTCTTACATTAGTAAGATTGTAAAATGATCAACTCCTTATTTTTGTAAATGACATTGTGTTCGGTTTATTGTCTTGAATTTGAAGTGTGTCCTTGTTTTCCTTACTCACACATATATATGCCGATTGTGTGTGAATTATAGATTATAAATTTGGACATAGATTATATAACTTTGTGCATATAGATTAATTATAACTTAGATATATATATATATATATGTGCGCGTGAAATTATAAACATTGGGTGTATATGATGAGTATCACATCAAATATATATATATATATATATTTATATATCATGAGGTTTTTTTTTTTTTTTTGGGATCATACGACAATGCTAGGCCAAAGAGGGAGAACATGATCAAAGGGCAATACTAGATTCCGCTTGTATATTCACCTCACTACAGTTATATGTGCTTCAATTCGATATTCAAAGTCCATATATATATATATATAATATGGTATTAGATGTTATTTATGATCAAGGATGGAGGGGAAGGATGAAAGAAAAGGGTAAAAGGTTTCCTTATTTGGTTTGGCTGGTGGGAGAGCATATGGGGTGTTTTTTATAATCATCCTTCGTTTGGTTCAAGATGAGATGAGAGGGGAGGAATGATAGCAATTTACCATTCTACCCTAATAAATTCGATTATATTTTTTATTTATGTTATATAAATTAATTTTCATCTTAGGGACAAAGATAAAAAAATACCACTTGAACTTCAAAATCACAAATAAATTATTCCCCAAAAAACTGAATTATCAATTGCTATACTATTTTTGTCAATCTCATTACTCTTAAAATCAATAAAATGAATTTGGGATTGTGATGTCCAAGTGGTATTTTTTTTGTCTTTTTCCCACATATTATGTAATTAATATAACAACATTTTTAGTTAAAATTAATATAATATATACTGTTTTAAATCAATTGTATCATAATATATTTTTGAACAATGATAGTATTATTTATGTATAATAACATATTTTCATTTCAAATTAATTTCATAATAATATATATTTCATATAAAAATAATATTTTTTATTTTAAATAAATTTTATAATAATATTTTTTATCAGAAAAAATATAATTTTTATAAATTTTATTTCATAACAATATTTTTTAATGGTTAAAATATATTTTTATTCAAATTCATTTAATAACAATATTTTATTTCTAAAAATATTCTTTATTTAAATTTGGATGAGCATATGTCATAATTAAAATAATTTTTTATTCATAGATCTATACTTTTTATATTAAATTATTTTCTTGACCGTATATTTTTAATTATAATAATTTTTGTTCAATAATATAGTTTTATTTTATAATAAAATATTTTAATAGAAATCAAATTTTATTTATGATAATATTTTTCATCATGGGTATTATTGGAATATCACATAAGCTATAAAGATAAATTGATCTAAAATTTTGGGTCTCCTCCAAAACTCCCGAATTTAGAGGGGAGCCAATGTAGGAGTGTTGGCGAGGAGGGGATGAAAACTTTGGGATCCCCTCCCCTCCGAAATTTCAAACAAAATGAGGGTAATGGCTTTTTTTTACCCCGATTTCATCTCCTCTCCTTCAAAAATTTGTTTGGTATGAGGGGAGGGAAGGAAAAATGACGGGAGGGAATAAATTTTTGAGCTGGATTTAAAAAATTTTAAAAAGTAGGAAAAAAAATTGTGAATTAATTTTTTTCTTATTCCCTTAACTTAAATCTTATCTCCTTAAGAAATTTAAAACCCCACTCCCTCAATTATTTAGATCTAACTCACAAAAAATTTTCTTCCCTTCCAAATTTCTCGTACCAAATAGGCCCTTAGAGTTGAATGGGTAAAGTGAGTGAGGTCAAGGAGGGTGGCTGTATGTGTTAGCAATCACCCACTACGATCAATAGAAGTGATTAAGATATGAAGAATATGTTTACATTGGGAAGGAAAAACTTTGACACTCTCCATCACCCACGGCATTTTCGTATTTTTCCCATCCTACTTCTTTTGCTTTTTGTGGCAGATCTTTTGATAATCATATTGACTTCAATTTTTTTTTTATACACATATTGACTTCAATATATATCTACGTCCCCATGTTTACATTTTTTAATAATTTAGTATTACAAGTTGAATATTTCTACATTATATTATTACATGGTTTTGATAAGCTATTACCTTTTTATTCAATAAGCTAATATATATATATAAATAGATATATTGATGTGATAGCAAGGGGCTAGAAATCGATTAAGAATATTAAATTAAATATTTGAAGAGCGATAACGTATTTACGAGGGAAGGAAGAGGGTCAATGTGTGGTGGAATTTAATCAAAAGGAACGAAGGAGAAAGATCGAAGAGGCTTCTGGCCGCATGAGGACCTGACGATGGGTGAGCAATAAATGATGTCAATGTTTAGAAATTAAGGATTAATCAGGGTTGCGTATACCAAAAAGATTAATCCTTCACAACATGATAAACCAAAGTTTGAATCATTAGGAGAAGCGTCTACATTTAGTGTATCAAATATGATTGCTTCTTCTACTAAGGATTTATTTGTGGAAATTGTGTTATATGATGGTTGTTTTTGCGCCAATCATATTTAGCGCATGCATATATGATGGTTCGGAACCGTTATTTATCGTCAATAATGACCATCATATTGGTGATTCTGTAGTAATGGCTCTAAGAGGACTAGAAGGGATAGTGCAAATAGGGATTGAGTCATTTCTGATTTAGTTCTAAAAGAAGAGCAATTGGAAACTATAAACAAGTGCGATGAGGGAAGAAAATCAAGTATTTAGAGAGAGGTATGCACCACAAATTTTAGAGGAGGACGCTTTTCAGCTGCTTTGAGAGTGTGGATGTGATGAAGACTAGATCTTTGACATTTACTGCTTGGTACATGATCTTAGCAAAAAACTCAGCTCAGGCCAGCTATTCATTGTCTTACGATATGACCAATGAATGAAACAAATTCCTATAAAATCAATGTTGATGACATATATCTACCCAGACCATGATGTCGATCATCTTCGAGATGTTGTTTGTTTACCTACTCATTTGACTTGTTAGGACTGTATTATTAATGAGCGGGGGTTACCCCTTAAATCAATATTCAAGCGATTACTCATTTAACTTGTTAGGACTGTATTATTAATGAGCGGGGGTTACCCCTTAAATCAATATTCAAGCACTTACCTATGAGTTGATTCGGAAGCATAGTGATGGGACTGGCCCTTCGAAAAGTATATGAGAAAAAAATATGGGGAAGAAAGTTGTGCGTTATGTCTTCAAGGCATGTAAATCACTTTCCTTCTATTGGAGGAAGCAAGTCTTTATGAAGAAGCCTTTGGATGGTTAGATTATCATGCTGTTGCTTTGAAAAATCTTTTGATGATATTTTGATTTGCCAAATGACGGCATTTGATGCCACCATTGATATTTTAGCTTGTCATATGAAGATGGCATTTGGTGGCCTTTAATGCCGTATTACATATTTTTTGGGATGCTTTGTGATTGGCATTTGATGTCTTACATTAGTAAGATTGTAAAATGATCAACTCCTTATTTTTGTAAATGACATTGTGTTCGGTTTATTGTCTTGAATTTGAAGTGTGTCCTTGTTTTCCTTACTCACACATATATATGCCGATTGTGTGTGAATTATAGATTATAAATTTGGACATAGATTATATAACTTTGTGCATATAGATTAATTATAACTTAGATATATATATATATATATGTGCGCGTGAAATTATAAACATTGGGTGTATATGATGAGTATCACATCAAATATATATATATATATATATATTTATATATCATGAGGTTTTTTTTTTTTTTTTGGGATCATACGACAATGCTAGGCCAAAGAGGGAGAACATGATCAAAGGGCAATACTAGATTCCGCTTGTATATTCACCTCACTACAGTTATATGTGCTTCAATTCGATATTCAAAGTCCATATATATATATATATAATATGGTATTAGATGTTATTTATGATCAAGGATGGAGGGGAAGGATGAAAGAAAAGGGTAAAAGGTTTCCTTATTTGGTTTGGCTGGTGGGAGAGCATATGGGGTGTTTTTTATAATCATCCTTCGTTTGGTTCAAGATGAGATGAGAGGGGAGGAATGATAGCAATTTACCATTCTACCCTAATAAATTCGATTATATTTTTTATTTATGTTATATAAATTAATTTTCATCTTAGGGACAAAGATAAAAAAATACCACTTGAACTTCAAAATCACAAATAAATTATTCCCCAAAAAACTGAATTATCAATTGCTATACTATTTTTGTCAATCTCATTACTCTTAAAATCAATAAAATGAATTTGGGATTGTGATGTCCAAGTGGTATTTTTTTTGTCTTTTTCCCACATATTATGTAATTAATATAACAACATTTTTAGTTAAAATTAATATAATATATACTGTTTTAAATCAATTGTATCATAATATATTTTTGAACAATGATAGTATTATTTATGTATAATAACATATTTTCATTTCAAATTAATTTCATAATAATATATATTTCATATAAAAATAATATTTTTTATTTTAAATAAATTTTATAATAATATTTTTTATCAGAAAAAATATAATTTTTATAAATTTTATTTCATAACAATATTTTTTAATGGTAAAAATATATTTTTATTCAAATTCATTTAATAACAATATTTTATTTCTAAAAATATTCTTTATTTAAATTTGGATGAGCATATGTCATAATTAAAATAATTTTTATTCATAGATCTATACTTTTTATATTAAATTATTTTCTTGACCGTATATTTTTAATTATAATAATTTTTGTTCAATAATATAGTTTTATTTTATAATAAAATATTTTAATAGAAATCAAATTTTATTTATGATAATATTTTTCATCATGGGTATTATTGGAATATCACATAAGCTATAAAGATAAATTGATCTAAAATTTTGGGTCTCCTCCAAAACTCCCGAATTTAGAGGGGAGCCAATGTAGGAGTGTTGGCGAGGAGGGGATGAAAACTTTGGGATCCCCTCCCCTCCGAAATTTCAAACAAAATGAGGGTAATGGCTTTTTTTTACCCCGATTTCATCTCCTCTCCTTCAAAAATTTGTTTGGTATGAGGGGAGGGAAGGAAAAATGACGGGAGGGAATAAATTTTTGAGCTGGATTTAAAAAATTTTAAAAAGTAGGAAAAAAAATTGTGAATTAATTTTTTTCTTATTCCCTTAACTTAAATCTTATCTCCTTAAGAAATTTAAAACCCCACTCCCTCAATTATTTAGATCTAACTCACAAAAAATTTTCTTCCCTTCCAAATTTCTCGTACCAAATAGGCCCTTAGAGTTGAATGGGTAAAGTGAGTGAGGTCAAGGAGGGTGGCTGTATGTGTTAGCAATCACCCACTACGATCAATAGAAGTGATTAAGATATGAAGAATATGTTTACATTGGGAAGGAAAAACTTTGACACTCTCCATCACCCACGGCATTTTCGTATTTTTCCCATCCTACTTCTTTTGCTTTTTGTGGCAGATCTTTTGATAATCATATTGACTTCAATTTTTTTTTTATACACATATTGACTTCAATATATATCTACGTCCCCATGTTTACATTTTTTAATAATTTAGTATTACAAGTTGAATATTTCTACATTATATTATTACATGGTTTTGATAAGCTATTACCTTTTTATTCAATAAGCTAATATATATATATAAATAGATATATTGATGTGATAGCAAGGGGCTAGAAATCGATTAAGAATATTAAATTAAATATTTGAAGAGCGATAACGTATTTACGAGGGAAGGAAGAGGGTCAATGTGTGGTGGAATTTAATCAAAAGGAACGAAGGAGAAAGATCGAAGAGGCTTCTGGCCGCATGAGGACCTGACGATGGGTGAGCAATAAATGATGTCAATGTTTAGAAATTAAGGATTAATCAGGGTTGCGTATACCAAAAAGATTAATCCTTCACAACATGATAAACCAAAGTTTGAATCATTAGGAGAAGCGTCTACATTTAGTGTATCAAATATGATTGCTTCTTCTACTAAGGATTTATTTGTGGAAATTGTGTTATATGATGGTTGTTTTTGCGCCAATCATATTTAGCGCATGCATATATGATGGTTCGGAACCGTTATTTATCGTCAATAATGACCATCATATTGGTGATTCTGTAGTAATGGCTCTAAGAGGACTAGAAGGGATAGTGCAAATAGGGATTGAGTCATTTCTGATTTAGTTCTAAAAGAAGAGCAATTGGAAACTATAAACAAGTGCGATGAGGGAAGAAAATCAAGTATTTAGAGAGAGGTATGCACCACAAATTTTAGAGGAGGACGCTTTTCAGCTGCTTTGAGAGTGTGGATGTGATGAAGACTAGATCTTTGACATTTACTGCTTGGTACATGATCTTAGCAAAAAACTCAGCTCAGGCCAGCTATTCATTGTCTTACGATATGACCAATGAATGAAACAAATTCCTATAAAATCAATGTTGATGACATATATCTACCCAGACCATGATGTCGATCATCTTCGAGATGTTGTTTGTTTACCTACTCATTTGACTTGTTAGGACTGTATTATTAATGAGCGGGGGTTACCCCTTAAATCAATATTCAAGCGATTACTCATTTAACTTGTTAGGACTGTATTATTAATGAGCGGGGGTTACCCCTTAAATCAATATTCAAGCACTTACCTATGAGTTGATTCGGAAGCATAGTGATGGGACTGGCCCTTCGAAAAGTATATGAGAAAAAAATATGGGGAAGAAAGTTGTGCGTTATGTCTTCAAGGCATGTAAATCACTTTCCTTCTATTGGAGGAAGCAAGTCTTTATGAAGAAGCCTTTGGATGGTTAGATTATCATGCTGTTGCTTTGAAAAATCTTTTGATGATATTTTGATTTGCCAAATGACGGCATTTGATGCCACCATTGATATTTTAGCTTGTCATATGAAGATGGCATTTGGTGGCCTTTAATGCCGTATTACATATTTTTTGGGATGCTTTGTGATTGGCATTTGATGTCTTACATTAGTAAGATTGTAAAATGATCAACTCCTTATTTTTGTAAATGACATTGTGTTCGGTTTATTGTCTTGAATTTGAAGTGTGTCCTTGTTTTCCTTACTCACACATATATATGCCGATTGTGTGTGAATTATAGATTATAAATTTGGACATAGATTATATAACTTTGTGCATATAGATTAATTATAACTTAGATATATATATATATATATGTGCGCGTGAAATTATAAACATTGGGTGTATATGATGAGTATCACATCAAATATATATATATATATATATTTATATATCATGAGGTTTTTTTTTTTTTTTTGGGATCATACGACAATGCTAGGCCAAAGAGGGAGAACATGATCAAAGGGCAATACTAGATTCCGCTTGTATATTCACCTCACTACAGTTATATGTGCTTCAATTCGATATTCAAAGTCCATATATATATATATATAATATGGTATTAGATGTTATTTATGATCAAGGATGGAGGGGAAGGATGAAAGAAAAGGGTAAAAGGTTTCCTTATTTGGTTTGGCTGGTGGGAGAGCATATGGGGTGTTTTTTATAATCATCCTTCGTTTGGTTCAAGATGAGATGAGAGGGGAGGAATGATAGCAATTTACCATTCTACCCTAATAAATTCGATTATATTTTTTATTTATGTTATATAAATTAATTTTCATCTTAGGGACAAAGATAAAAAAATACCACTTGAACTTCAAAATCACAAATAAATTATTCCCCAAAAAACTGAATTATCAATTGCTATACTATTTTTGTCAATCTCATTACTCTTAAAATCAATAAAATGAATTTGGGATTGTGATGTCCAAGTGGTATTTTTTTTGTCTTTTTCCCACATATTATGTAATTAATATAACAACATTTTTAGTTAAAATTAATATAATATATACTGTTTTAAATCAATTGTATCATAATATATTTTTGAACAATGATAGTATTATTTATGTATAATAACATATTTTCATTTCAAATTAATTTCATAATAATATATATTTCATATAAAAATAATATTTTTTATTTTAAATAAATTTTATAATAATATTTTTTATCAGAAAAAATATAATTTTTATAAATTTTATTTCATAACAATATTTTTTAATGGTTAAAATATATTTTTATTCAAATTCATTTAATAACAATATTTTATTTCTAAAAATATTCTTTATTTAAATTTGGATGAGCATATGTCATAATTAAAATAATTTTTTATTCATAGATCTATACTTTTTATATTAAATTATTTTCTTGACCGTATATTTTTAATTATAATAATTTTTGTTCAATAATATAGTTTTATTTTATAATAAAATATTTTAATAGAAATCAAATTTTATTTATGATAATATTTTTCATCATGGGTATTATTGGAATATCACATAAGCTATAAAGATAAATTGATCTAAAATTTTGGGTCTCCTCCAAAACTCCCGAATTTAGAGGGGAGCCAATGTAGGAGTGTTGGCGAGGAGGGGATGAAAACTTTGGGATCCCCTCCCCTCCGAAATTTCAAACAAAATGAGGGTAATGGCTTTTTTTTACCCCGATTTCATCTCCTCTCCTTCAAAAATTTGTTTGGTATGAGGGGAGGGAAGGAAAAATGACGGGAGGGAATAAATTTTTGAGCTGGATTTAAAAAATTTTAAAAAGTAGGAAAAAAAATTGTGAATTAATTTTTTTCTTATTCCCTTAACTTAAATCTTATCTCCTTAAGAAATTTAAAACCCCACTCCCTCAATTATTTAGATCTAACTCACAAAAAATTTTCTTCCCTTCCAAATTTCTCGTACCAAATAGGCCCTTAGAGTTGAATGGGTAAAGTGAGTGAGGTCAAGGAGGGTGGCTGTATGTGTTAGCAATCACCCACTACGATCAATAGAAGTGATTAAGATATGAAGAATATGTTTACATTGGGAAGGAAAAACTTTGACACTCTCCATCACCCACGGCATTTTCGTATTTTTCCCATCCTACTTCTTTTGCTTTTTGTGGCAGATCTTTTGATAATCATATTGACTTCAATTTTTTTTTTATACACATATTGACTTCAATATATATCTACGTCCCCATGTTTACATTTTTTAATAATTTAGTATTACAAGTTGAATATTTCTACATTATATTATTACATGGTTTTGATAAGCTATTACCTTTTTATTCAATAAGCTAATATATATATATAAATAGATATATTGATGTGATAGCAAGGGGCTAGAAATCGATTAAGAATATTAAATTAAATATTTGAAGAGCGATAACGTATTTACGAGGGAAGGAAGAGGGTCAATGTGTGGTGGAATTTAATCAAAAGGAACGAAGGAGAAAGATCGAAGAGGCTTCTGGCCGCATGAGGACCTGACGATGGGTGAGCAATAAATGATGTCAATGTTTAGAAATTAAGGATTAATCAGGGTTGCGTATACCAAAAAGATTAATCCTTCACAACATGATAAACCAAAGTTTGAATCATTAGGAGAAGCGTCTACATTTAGTGTATCAAATATGATTGCTTCTTCTACTAAGGATTTATTTGTGGAAATTGTGTTATATGATGGTTGTTTTTGCGCCAATCATATTTAGCGCATGCATATATGATGGTTCGGAACCGTTATTTATCGTCAATAATGACCATCATATTGGTGATTCTGTAGTAATGGCTCTAAGAGGACTAGAAGGGATAGTGCAAATAGGGATTGAGTCATTTCTGATTTAGTTCTAAAAGAAGAGCAATTGGAAACTATAAACAAGTGCGATGAGGGAAGAAAATCAAGTATTTAGAGAGAGGTATGCACCACAAATTTTAGAGGAGGACGCTTTTCAGCTGCTTTGAGAGTGTGGATGTGATGAAGACTAGATCTTTGACATTTACTGCTTGGTACATGATCTTAGCAAAAAACTCAGCTCAGGCCAGCTATTCATTGTCTTACGATATGACCAATGAATGAAACAAATTCCTATAAAATCAATGTTGATGACATATATCTACCCAGACCATGATGTCGATCATCTTCGAGATGTTGTTTGTTTACCTACTCATTTGACTTGTTAGGACTGTATTATTAATGAGCGGGGGTTACCCCTTAAATCAATATTCAAGCGATTACTCATTTAACTTGTTAGGACTGTATTATTAATGAGCGGGGGTTACCCCTTAAATCAATATTCAAGCACTTACCTATGAGTTGATTCGGAAGCATAGTGATGGGACTGGCCCTTCGAAAAGTATATGAGAAAAAAATATGGGGAAGAAAGTTGTGCGTTATGTCTTCAAGGCATGTAAATCACTTTCCTTCTATTGGAGGAAGCAAGTCTTTATGAAGAAGCCTTTGGATGGTTAGATTATCATGCTGTTGCTTTGAAAAATCTTTTGATGATATTTTGATTTGCCAAATGACGGCATTTGATGCCACCATTGATATTTTAGCTTGTCATATGAAGATGGCATTTGGTGGCCTTTAATGCCGTATTACATATTTTTTGGGATGCTTTGTGATTGGCATTTGATGTCTTACATTAGTAAGATTGTAAAATGATCAACTCCTTATTTTTGTAAATGACATTGTGTTCGGTTTATTGTCTTGAATTTGAAGTGTGTCCTTGTTTTCCTTACTCACACATATATATGCCGATTGTGTGTGAATTATAGATTATAAATTTGGACATAGATTATATAACTTTGTGCATATAGATTAATTATAACTTAGATATATATATATATATATGTGCGCGTGAAATTATAAACATTGGGTGTATATGATGAGTATCACATCAAATATATATATATATATATATTTATATATCATGAGGTTTTTTTTTTTTTTTTGGGATCATACGACAATGCTAGGCCAAAGAGGGAGAACATGATCAAAGGGCAATACTAGATTCCGCTTGTATATTCACCTCACTACAGTTATATGTGCTTCAATTCGATATTCAAAGTCCATATATATATATATATAATATGGTATTAGATGTTATTTATGATCAAGGATGGAGGGGAAGGATGAAAGAAAAGGGTAAAAGGTTTCCTTATTTGGTTTGGCTGGTGGGAGAGCATATGGGGTGTTTTTTATAATCATCCTTCGTTTGGTTCAAGATGAGATGAGAGGGGAGGAATGATAGCAATTTACCATTCTACCCTAATAAATTCGATTATATTTTTTATTTATGTTATATAAATTAATTTTCATCTTAGGGACAAAGATAAAAAAATACCACTTGAACTTCAAAATCACAAATAAATTATTCCCCAAAAAACTGAATTATCAATTGCTATACTATTTTTGTCAATCTCATTACTCTTAAAATCAATAAAATGAATTTGGGATTGTGATGTCCAAGTGGTATTTTTTTTGTCTTTTTCCCACATATTATGTAATTAATATAACAACATTTTTAGTTAAAATTAATATAATATATACTGTTTTAAATCAATTGTATCATAATATATTTTTGAACAATGATAGTATTATTTATGTATAATAACATATTTTCATTTCAAATTAATTTCATAATAATATATATTTCATATAAAAATAATATTTTTTATTTTAAATAAATTTTATAATAATATTTTTTATCAGAAAAAATATAATTTTTATAAATTTTATTTCATAACAATATTTTTTAATGGTTAAAATATATTTTTATTCAAATTCATTTAATAACAATATTTTATTTCTAAAAATATTCTTTATTTAAATTTGGATGAGCATATGTCATAATTAAAATAATTTTTTATTCATAGATCTATACTTTTTATATTAAATTATTTTCTTGACCGTATATTTTTAATTATAATAATTTTTGTTCAATAATATAGTTTTATTTTATAATAAAATATTTTAATAGAAATCAAATTTTATTTATGATAATATTTTTCATCATGGGTATTATTGGAATATCACATAAGCTATAAAGATAAATTGATCTAAAATTTTGGGTCTCCTCCAAAACTCCCGAATTTAGAGGGGAGCCAATGTAGGAGTGTTGGCGAGGAGGGGATGAAAACTTTGGGATCCCCTCCCCTCCGAAATTTCAAACAAAATGAGGGTAATGGCTTTTTTTTACCCCGATTTCATCTCCTCTCCTTCAAAAATTTGTTTGGTATGAGGGGAGGGAAGGAAAAATGACGGGAGGGAATAAATTTTTGAGCTGGATTTAAAAAATTTTAAAAAGTAGGAAAAAAAATTGTGAATTAATTTTTTTCTTATTCCCTTAACTTAAATCTTATCTCCTTAAGAAATTTAAAACCCCACTCCCTCAATTATTTAGATCTAACTCACAAAAAATTTTCTTCCCTTCCAAATTTCTCGTACCAAATAGGCCCTTAGAGTTGAATGGGTAAAGTGAGTGAGGTCAAGGAGGGTGGCTGTATGTGTTAGCAATCACCCACTACGATCAATAGAAGTGATTAAGATATGAAGAATATGTTTACATTGGGAAGGAAAAACTTTGACACTCTCCATCACCCACGGCATTTTCGTATTTTTCCCATCCTACTTCTTTTGCTTTTTGTGGCAGATCTTTTGATAATCATATTGACTTCAATTTTTTTTTTATACACATATTGACTTCAATATATATCTACGTCCCCATGTTTACATTTTTTAATAATTTAGTATTACAAGTTGAATATTTCTACATTATATTATTACATGGTTTTGATAAGCTATTACCTTTTTATTCAATAAGCTAATATATATATATAAATAGATATATTGATGTGATATCGCGTGGATAGCAAGGTGCTAGAAATCGATTAAGAATATTAAATTAAATATTTGAAGAGCGATAATGTATTTACGAGGGAAGGAAGAGGTCAATATGTGGTGGAATTTGATCAAAAGGAACAAAGGAGAAAGAAGGAAGAGGCTTCTGGCCACATGACGACTTGGCGATGGGTGAGCAATAAATGATGTAAATGCTTAGAAATTAAGGATTAATCAGGGTTGTGTATACCAAAAAGATTAATCCTTCACAACATGATAAACCAAAGTTTGAATCATCATTAGGAGAAACGTCTATATTTAGTGTATCAAATATGATTGCTTCTTCTATTAAGGATTTATTTGTGGAAATTGTGTTATATGATAGTTGTTTTTGAGCCAAGCATATTTAGCGCTTCCATATATATGACGGTTCGGAACCGTTATTTATCATCAATAATGACCATCATATTGGTGATTCTGTAGTAATGGCTCTAAGAGGTCTAGAAGGGATAGTGCAAATAGGGATTGAGTCATTTCTGATTTAGTTCTAAAAGAAGAGCAAATGGAAGCTATAAACAAGTGCCATGAGGGAAGAAAATCAAGTATTTAGAGAGAGGTATGCACCACAAATTTTAGAGGAAGACGCTTTTCAGCTGCTTTGAGAGTGTGGATGTGATGAAGACAAGATCTTTGACATTTACTGCTTCGTACATGATGTTAGCAAAAAACTCAGCTCAGGCCAGCTATTCATTGTCTTACGATATGACCAATGAAAAAAACAAATTCCTATAAAATCAATGTTGATGACATATATCTACCCAGACCATGATGTCGATCATCTTTGTGATGTTGTTTGTTTACATACTCATTTGACTTGTTAGGACTGTATTAATTATTAATGAGCGGGGGTTACCCCTTAAATCAATATTCAAGCGATTACTCATTTAACTTGTTAGGACTGTATTATTATTTATTAATGAGCGGGGGTTACCCCTTAAATCAATATTCAAGCACTTACTGATTTGACTTGTTAGGACTGTATTATTAATGAGCGGGGGTTACCCGTGAAATCAAAATTTAAGCACTTACTCATTTGACTTATTAGGACTATGTTATTAATGAGCGGGGGTTACCTCTTAAATCAATATTCAAGCACTTACCTATGAGTTGATTCGGAAGCATAGTGATGGGACTGGCCCTTCGAAAAGTATATGAAAAAAAAAATATGGGGAAGAAAGTTGTGCGTTATGTCTTCAATGCTTGTAAATCACTTTCCTTCTATTTGAGGAAGCAAGTCGTTATGAAGATGGCTTTAAATTTTTAGATCTAACTCACAAAAATTTTTAGATCAATAGAAGTGATTAAGATATGAAAATTTTTCTTCCTTTCCAAATTTTTCTTCCCAATATATAAAAATTTTTATATATTGAAGTCATTTTTAGATCTAACTCAAAAATTTTTCTTCCCTTCCAAATTTCTCGTACCAAATAGGCCTTTAGAGTTGAATGGGTAAAGTGAGTGAGGTCAAGGAGGGTGGCTTTAAGTGTAAGCAATCACCCAAAACGATCAATAGAAGTGATTAAGATATGAAGGATATGTTTACCTTGGGGAGGAAAAAGTTTGAAACCCTCCATCTATATCACCCACAGCATATTCGTATTTTTCCCATCCTACTTCTTTTGGTTTTTGTGGCAGATCTTTTGAGAATCATATTGACTTCAATTTTTTTTTTTTATACACATATTGACTTCAATATATATCCATGTTCCCATGTTTACATTTTTTAATAATTTAGTATTACATGTTGAATATTTCTACATTATATTATTACATGTTTTTGATAAGCTATTACCTTTTTATTCAATAAGCTAATATATATATATATATATATTTTGATGCGATATCACGTGGATATCAAGGGGCTAGAAATCGATTAAGAATATTAAATTAAATATTTGAAGAGCGATAACATATTTACGAGGGAAGGAAGAGGGTCAATGTGTGGTGGAATTTGATCAAAAGGAACAAAGGAGAAAGAGGGAAGAGGCTTCTGGCCGCATGAGGACCTGACGATGGGTGAGCAATAAATGATGTCAATGTTTAGAAATTAAGGATTAATCAGGGTTGAGTCTACCAAAATGATTAATACTTCACAACATGATAAACCAAAGTTTGAATCATGTTTACGAGAAGTGTCTACATTCAATGTCATACCAATTGGAAGCACATCATTCCCATAAGTTCCATCTTTAGATGCTGTCGTAGAAACTTTCTAGTTTTGCTAGGGAAACTTCAAAAATTCATATCTTTTTGTATATAGTTTCAAATGATTTATATGACTTATCAAATTAAAGCTCAGGATGTCTACTTTTACCCTGTAAAATGTCATAATTTTTGCTCATCATTTGATCATACAAAATCACATGAGACGTTCACTGCCTCATAGGCGATTTCACCAAAAACATAATTATATTATCCAAAATTCTCCATTTCATTTTATTGACTATTTCCATTAATCACAATATATTTGGTGAATAAAATTTGGGGTGTTATAGACCTCATTTTGTAGGACTCTATATTGTTTGATCAACCCTCCTCACCGGAGCACTCAATGGCCTTCATTGAACATGTCCAAACCACCTCTAAACGACTTTCTACCATTTTTCTTTAATAGAGGCCACTCCAACTCATTCACGTGTGGGTATTATGAATCCTGTCTTTTCTTATCCACACATCCATCTCAACATCTTCATCTCGGCTACCCCATTTTATGTTCATTTTGTCTCTTTAAAGCCTAACACTCACTAGCATATAGCATTGCTGGTCTTATAGTAGTGCGATAGAACTTTCCTTTTACCTTATTAGGTACTTTCTGATCACAAATAATTCTAGTAACTTTTATCCATTTATATCATCTAGCTTGAATTTTGTTATTGACATCTCCATCAATTTCATGATCTTGTTGTATAATTGATCTCCAATTAATATCTAAATTTTGTCACTTGTGGAATGACTTGCCTCCCCAATTTAACTTCCACTTCACTTCGACCTTGTCTCTTATCAAAATTACAATGCATATATTAAGTTTTGCTCCTACTAAGATGAAAGCCCTTCAATTCTAAAGTTCATCTCCATATCTCAAGTTTAGAATTAATTTCCTCCCTGGATTTAGCAAACAGAACTATATCATCGGCAAAAAAATATGCATTTAGGGATCTCCTCTTTTATAAGCTCAGTTGGAACATCTACTACTAGGCTGAATAAATAAGGACTCAAAGTTGATTCCTGATATAGGCCAATCCTTATAGGAAAGTCCTTTGTATCACCTCCAGGTGTTCTAACATTGGTTGTAACCCCCTCATACATGTCCTGAATGGCTTTGATATATGCAACCCACACCCCCTTCTTTTCCAAGGCATTCTAAAGTACATCTCTTGGCATATGGTCATATGCTTTTCCCAAATAAATGAAAACCATATGCAAATCTCTTCCTCTGCTCCTATACTTTTTCATTAGCCCCCATAATAAATAAATCACTTCTGTTGTACCTTCCTAACATGAATCCAAATTGGTTTTCAGCAATATCAGTTTCCAACCTTAACCTGTGTTCAATAACTTTTTCCCACAATTTCATTGTATGACTCATTTGCTTAATTCCTCTATAGTTTGTACAATTCTGGATATCCCCTTTATTCTTATAAATAAGGTTCAGAGTACTTTTTCTCTACTCATCTGGCATTCTCTTGGTTCTTAAAATCTTATTAAATAATTTTGTGAGCCATAGGACACCATCTTCACCCAAACATTTCCAAACTTTAACAGGAATACCATCAGGTTTGACAGTTTTACCATTTTCCATTTTCTTAAGAGCTTCCTTAACCTTGCTAACTCGTATCCTATGGTAAAATGACAAATTGATATCACTTTCTCGAGTTGTCAAATCTTCCCAGTCACAATGCGACTCTCCCCCACCATTATTGAATAGCTTATAAAAGTAGGCTTCCCACCTATCCTTAATATCTCCATCAGTAGCCAAAATTTTGCCTTCTTCATCCTTTATACACCTCACTTGGTCCAAGTCTCTCAATTTTCTCTTATTTTTCTTTGCAATCTTATAAATCTTACACTCTCCTACCTGTGTCCCTAACTACTTATAAAACTTCTCATATGCTTTATTGTGAGCTTCACTCATTGCCTTTTTAGTCTCCTTTTTAGCCAAACTATACCTTTCCCAATTTTCAACATTATTACACAAGTGTATGGCTTTAAAACAATCTTTCTTATGCTTGATTTTCTCTTAAATAGTCTTATCCCACCATCAAGTTACCTTATCTTGTCGACCAAAACCTTTTGATTCTCCTAAAGTTGCCTTACCTACCTTCTAGACCATTTTAGACATATTCTCCCACATGATATTAGCATTTCTTTGTAACTCCCACTCCCCCCCTCCTCTAAGAGATTTCTCTTAAAAATCTCCCGTTTCTCCCCCTTTAATTGCCACCACATGACCCTTGGGTTTAAAACTTGCCGGCGATTTTGTTTTACATATTTAATATTCACATCAAGGACCGAAACTGTATATTGTGCTATCACGCCATCCCCAGGGATCACTTTGAGACTAGTACAAAGTTTTCTATCAAAATGCCTTACCAAAAAGAAGTCAATATGTGTCCTGGCGGCTCCACTCTTGTATGTAATTAAAGGCTCCTCTCACTTCTTAAAGCAAGTGTTGACAATCTTGAGGTTATATGAGAGGGAGAAATCAATAATAGATTGACCTTCATTATTGAGCACCTCAAATCCAAGACCACCACGAGCCCTTGCACGAGGTCCTACCTCCTTACCAACATATCCATTAAGATCTCCTCCAATAAAAGTCATTTCGGTTAGTGGAATACTCTAAATTAGCCCCTCCATATCTTCCTAGAATTTTTCGTTAAGATGTGCTTTTGCCCCTACTTGAGGTGCAACGCACTGATAATATTTATAGTACCCTTTCCAACAATCATTCTTAAGGAAATAATTCTATCCTCAACCCTCTTAACTTCCATCACATTCTTCCTCCATTCCTTGTCAGCGATGATACCAACACCATTCCTTCCATTGACAATTTCTAATGTGAAAGGATTTGTTGATATCTACTAAACATCTCCTAATACACACTAATTTATTTCAATATTTAGATTTAGATTTCAAAATATTGTGTGTATTTTTATCAAACAATTAACCAAGTAATCAAATAAAAGATATCCTAAATAAATTATATATCTATTAGGGTAAATTAAATTTAATAAGGAAATGTATATATTTTTTCATAGAAATTCATAATTCCTAACGGTTTCATAGAGGAAGCCGATGTCATAAAAATCTAGGCTTTCTACTGTTAAGTTTATTAAATCAAAAAATAATAATATATCTATTATTATATTTTTTGATTTCCTAAACAAATTAAACCATATTACTTTTAAGATATTGTTGGAATACTAGAAAAATACTATAAGATATGAATATTGATATATCTTAATGATTTTATAAGATGACGTATTACCATATATTGTAAAAAATACATATTTTTTTCTTATTATAATTTAATCTTACCATTAATTTTTCTCTCTCTAACTGAGTTATCACAACTTAAAAGTGGTTTCCCCAAATTTATGTATTTGGTGTGTGTCATGCTGATATTGACCAAAATAATGTAACTGTAAGAGATGGGCATAGTGTGTGTTTGGAAATCAAATTTGCCAGGCTATTTATTTATACATGATCCTCGTGACTGCTATAAGGAGGAGAGGGGGAAAATGGCGCCCCTCAACTCCCCACTCTTTTATCTAGTTATGTATGTTAGAAAGATGGTCAAAAAGAGATATTAGTCTTTTTCAAATTATTTTTAATTTTTAGGATTAAAGTTTAATTTTTCCCCCGATTTTTTTTAGGACCACTAGCACCCTAAGGTAATAAAAGGTAGCGCAAAGTCGCAGCTCAATGTTAAAAACGAAACAAAATATCGCCCATTCGTCAAACTCAAACATTCATTAATTTTATCGTTAGTTTTTGTTGGCCAGCATTAATTTTATCATTAGTTGATTGGGAAAACTGCAGAAAAGGTTTGAAAAATATATATTTACATAGTATATTTATATCATTATATTCTATAATACTCATAGTAACACTGTTAAATTCTGTTTTGTTTTTATGTAACACCATTAATTTCATTAAGTAACACCATTTTGTTTTTATATTTCTTTATAATTGAATTTTTTTTATCACCATAAATCAAGGATTTATCATAATTTAAAATTATATTATTTTTGCCAAAAAACATAATAAATACTAGGGGATTTGGTTTGGATCCATTAATCAATAAATATGACTTATTGATGATCATTTTATTTTTTTTATATTCCCTTTTAATTGAATTTTTTTATCTCCATATTAATCAATAAAAATGATTTATTGATGACTATTTTCTAATTTTTTGACAAAAAACATAATAAATACTAAGCGATTCAATTTAGTAATAAATACGAGAGGATTCGGTTTGGATCCATTAAACAATAAATGAAATTTATTGATGATTATTTTATAACTTATTTTTTATATTTCTAATTTGATTCTAATTTTTTTGGATTAAGTTTTTGATTCAGGCAAAAGAAAAAGATTTTGTTTTTGCATTGTGATTCATTTTAGAGGTTTGAGCTTGAGTGTAAAAATATTAATTTAAATTTAAGTAATTTCAAAGTCTTTATGAAATTCTCTTCCTCTTTTATCGTTGTTTGCTATTGTAAAAATATGAGTCATAAAAAAAAAAAGGCATATACAAGTGCCCATTCCTATAGTTAACTTCTTATAATCTAATTGAGACGTTACATAGACATGAACTTCCTTGTGCAATATATGGGTACCAATTCTTGTTACAATAATAACCTGTAAGAAAATTAAAAATAATTAAATCCCCAAAATTTCAAATAAATTCGCCAAGTGAATAATGTTATTTCTTATCCTTGTAAAAGATCAAAATTCAATTTTAACCCCAACCTTAAAATGTTTAAGGGGTACTGGTCATCGATTGTACCACTATTGCGGGGAAATAACACTGATAAGTAATGAAGATAATATTATATTTGTATTAATAATATTTTATTAAAATATTGATGCTTTAATTTTAATAATTTAAATATTTTTATTTACAAATTTTCGAACACAATTAACAAGCCAATTCTTGTGATTTGAGAATTCTCTAGAAATTTTCAATTTGAATAGTGATTATAGTTAATTGTTATTTATAAGTTGCTATTTTAAAATTTATAGATCTTATTCCAAATTTGTAAATCCTTCTTTAACAATTTACAGTTCAACTTATGTATTCAAAATTTATAGATAGATGAATGTGTTTTTCGAATCTGACCTCTCATTTTTATTAAATAAATAAGCAGGGGTATTTATATCTTTTTAGCATAAAATTTGATTTTAGTTTACCCCCAAGTGTCTACAGTGATAATTCAGAATATTTCGGATGCCATTTTATATTAATTGCCTACAAAGGTCCTTGACTAAAATTTCCCAAAAATAGGGGCGGTTGCCCCAATTAATGAATCAATATTTGTGGCGCAAAGTGACACCCCCTTTACCGCAATTGCTTCATTTACAATGTGACACCCTCTTTAATTATTAGTTAATAAAATTACAAACATAAATTCAAAAAATTACAAATAAATATTACGATATTAAAAATTTGTGCCATTTGATTATTAGCTAATTAAAAATTTTCATATAAGTACCATATTAAAAATTTTTACCAATTAAATATCTGAAAATTAGATAAACTATAAGAGATCAAAAAAATTATTTCAACTAACTAATATATGAGTGATTATGGTCCTTACCACTTCCTACTTCTACTTTCTGAATTTTTATATTTTAAAATACTTTTTAGAATTAGATAAATTCATTTAAATTTTATTAAAACTTATTCATAGAACTATTCTATTTGTTCATGAAGCATAAGACACATGCAAATGAGTAATTGTTATAAGTTAATTTATCTTGCTCATAAGACTATTGCACTTGTTCATAGGACTATTCAACTCATTCATGATGTATAAGATACACTACTACAAAAAGAGGGAATAGTGGCGCACATATTGTGGCACTTCTTTACTTCTATTTTGTTTTAATTTTTTAAAAAAGCATATACAAGTGTGGTGCTTACTTGAATATACGCCACAACTTGTAGAAGCACCACAGTTTGTAGGAGGCCTTATAACCAAGCGCCACATAAGGCCAGTGGGGACCAGCTGTGGTGCTTGATTAACCAAGGGCCACAACAACCACTACAAAAAATCACTGAATTTTTGATGGAATTTGCTATGGAATTGAGAGTTTCTGAAGGATTTCCGACGGAATGGATTCCGTTGCTAATAACAACATGACAAACCAATTAAGCAATTAAGGATAGTGTCAATATGAGGTTGGATTTAGTGAACTTTGGAATGAGAGAAGAGTTGGCACTGGTTAAGCAAGGGCATCATACTTATCTATGTTTAGCAGCTTACACTTTGTTGAGGAAAGAGTAAAAATTATTTTGTGAGTTTCTACAAGGAATTAAAGTTTTCGAGGGCTTGTCTTCAAATATAAAGAACTTTATATTAGTGAAAGAGTTGAAGTTAATGAACCTTAAATCTCATGATTATCATGTAGTCATGCAGAATTTCCTACTAGTTCGTATGCGGTTTACCTAAAAATGTAAGAAACACCATCACTAAACTTTGCATATTTTTCAAGTTGATTTGCAGCAAATTGGTTGATTCAACCAAGTTGCAAGATTTGCAAAGGCTAATTACTTGTACTCTATGTGAACTTGAAATGTATCTTCCACCTTCATTTTTTGACATTATGGTCCATCTAATTGTACACTTGGTCAAAGAGATTCAATTGTGCGGTCTAGTGTACTTTGAGATGAATGTAGCTGAATGAGCTCTTCATGAAAATTTGAAAAGTGTATGTGAAAAATAGATATTGACCAGAGGGTTGTATTTCTAAAAGGTACATGGTTGAAGAAGCAAGTGACTTCTGTGCTGATTTTCTATCAAATGTTAACCCTATGGGGATCCCAAAGTCTCATCATGATTGGCGAAGATTAAGGAAAGATATAAGTGGTAGGGATGTAATAAGGATATCAATGACTGAATGGGAGCAAGCTCACTTATAGGTGCTACATAACACTGATGAGGTTAAACTGTATGTTGAAAAACACAAGCATGCTCTTTGATAATTATATAGTGATAGGAATGAAAATTTGATAACAAAAGAACACAATCAACATTTTTCAAGTTGGTTAAAATAGGGAATTAATGATGAGATGAAGAGGAATCCTGATTTAGTTTCTAAACAATTGAAATGACTATCAAAGGGACCGAGTTTAAATGTATTATCTTACAATAATTATGCAATCACTGGTTACAAATTCTATACACAATTGACATTTTTCAAGTTGGTTAAAAAAATGCATTAATGATGAGATGGAGATCCTGATTTAGTTTCTGAAAAATTGAAATAGCTGTCAAAGGGACTGAGTTTAAATGTATTATCCTATAATAATTATGCAATCAACGGTTAAAAATTCTATACACAAGATTATGATACACGGAGCACAATGCAAAATAGTAGGGTGACACTTGTTGCTTATTCTTTGTGTAGATCCAGTGCTAAAAACATACACCCTATCTACACCCAATGTCATACTTTGGTGTCATTGAATGGATATGGGAGTTAGATTACTCTATGTTGAGGGTCCTTGTCTTTAGATGTAAGTGGATTAACAAAAATAATGGATTACAGACCGATGAGTTAGGCTTTGCTCAAGTGGACCTTTCTAAAGTTCATTATAAATATAGTCCTTTTAAATTAGCATCACAAGCTGAACAAGTGTTTTTCATTTTGAATCCTGCTAAAAAGAATTGGTCTATTGTACTCCTATCAAATATGAATCATCAATATCAAGCTGATGTTGAAAGTAGTGAATATTTGAATATCGTTGAGGATGATCCTTCATTTAAGATTTTGGGGTCAAAAGATATTGGTGTAGATGAAGATGAACCCTTATACATGAGACATAAACATGAAGAGGGGATTTGGGTCAATCTAACAATTCGTACTACTAGGAGACTTAAGAAAAACACAATTCTCAATCCAACATGAATGATAAAGAACAAAATTTTAAATCAAAAGAGAAAAAGGAAAAGATAATGAGCACCTTGACTTTTTTTGCTTGTATGTTTTAGATGTATTTATATATTTCAAATTAATTTACTTTTGTTGACATGTTTGTCACTATACACTGATGTTTTGTTTGGTTTATTTAACTTGTAGGAGAATGAATTCACCACATGAAAATGATGATGTTACCTTGAACATTGCTAGATAAAGATTTGTGGAGAGCATAACCCGTGGCAGGACCATTATGGTGAGGTTGATCAAATTGAGAAGCAAGGGAACTAAGTTAGAACTAGAATGGAATGAAAAAGGAAACCCAATTGGACCGAACAATAGTCATTGAATAATTTCATAAGGACTACAGTTCGAAACATAGTCGCTATTACAATTCAGTCAAAGAAGTGATCAAGGAATAGTATGAATATGTCCTTAGGCAAACCTCTAGCTAGCTATTATTTAACTAGCCTAGGTGTTGTTTCTTGCCAATTGTTGTGTTGGTTATTTAAGTTGAAGTTGTTGTATTTCATTCATAATTGTTGTAAATATATTTAGTAGTGATTTGTTAATTAGCTATTTGTTTGTTTAATTTTGGAGTTATTTCATTATTGTTTGCTTTTCTTCATTTTATTGTGGATATAGAAATTCGTGTTTAAAGCAGTCCACTACTGTAATTATAGGGTTATGAATTAAAAATACGAAATATAATTAAAAACACATGGTTGTACCATTTGCCATATGCTTTGGCATACTGTTGTGTGCTGAAGCATATGACATAGTAAGCTCAGATTATCATTGGCTTTAGCCAACAGTCGAGTTCTGAAGCATATGACACAGTAAGTTCAGATCTCCATTGGCTTCAGCTTACGAGATGCTGGCCGAAGCATAGGACAGATTGAACTTCTTCCTTATTAAGTCTTATTTGCTTCAGCACATGTGTTGTTAGCTGAAGCCATCAACACAACAACTTTCTTCCTAGTTCATAGGCTTTTTTTGATCTTTACTGCTACAAGCTTTGTTTTTTTTTTTTTTTGGTTACAAAGGCAAGCAAAGCTTGAAAGGGATAAGTCTATAGGCTAGTTCCTACAGAATGATCATGAGGTGTCAACCCACGATCCAAAGCAAAAAGCAGAGTACATTCAGTAGGGGAAGTCCCTAATTCCTTGTATTCATGCGGAATCCTATACGTTTCTCCTGCCAGAAAATCTGCACATTTAATACTTTCCCTATGGGTGTGGGAAATTTCTACCTCCCAGTCGCTATAAATGAGTGATCTGGTATCCAAAATAACATCATACAATGGATGATCAGAATCACAACGATTGGATAAAAGGTGAATTGCCTGTAGTGAGTCCGTGAACAACTTGATTTTCTTGAGTCCCATCTGCTTACATAGTAGAAGGCCCCGACGGATTGCATGGATTTCTGCAGCAGCTGGGAAAGTACGTCCTAGCTTCTGTTGAAATCCACATATCCAGTCACCTTGGTGATCTCGAATAACACCTCCACATGCAGCTTGGCCTTCTCTCCTTACCGATCCGTCAATATCTAGACGGTGGATTCCTGGATCTGGGGGATACCAGTGAAGTAGTCCTCGTTCTGGAACCTGGAATATCTGATGCCGAAACCTGCCGTTCTCCACACCTTCCGAGAGATGGTACATGCATCTGTGAACTATCTGCTTAGGGCTGTCCGATAACCCTTCAAAGGCTTGACTGCACCGGTTCTTCCAAAGTAGCCAGCATGTTGAGCTGAATACTTTTTGCCAAGACCATCTCGCCATCCTGTTGTTTCCCGGTGAGTGTTGTGCATTCCAATTGAGCCAGTCCTGCAAATTACCAGAAAAAAACATACTATAATATAGGGGGTTAGTTAAAACTGACCATACTCTCTGAGCTTGCTCACAATCTCTCAAAATATGAAGTATACTCTCCACACTATCACACTGAAAAGGGCAGGTGTTTAGGACGCTCGGATTGTGTCTCGCTCTTAACTCGTTAGTAGGAAGCCTTTCATGGAATACTTGCCACAGAAAGATTTTGACTCGTTCAGGAATTCCTTGATGCCATAGAGACTGCCAGCGAGGTTGGCACCTGGAACCATGCTGATGATATATAGTGTCATAGGCAGACTTAACGCTGAAGGTCCCATCAAGAGCATTCCTCCAACAAACCACATCATCTTCAGTGCCCGAAGGTGGGGGCATCAACATTATTTTATCAACCACCCATGTAGGAAGGTAAGATTCCCATTTAGCTCTGTCCCAGTGACCCGATTGAGTTACGAAAGATCGCACAGTGGCATTCACATCAACCAAGTGAATGTTATGATCAATATGAAATTCCAGAGGGTTGTCCACCGGAGACCAGCACTCCTTCTAGGCTAACGTACCATGACCACTTCTTAAGCATTTGCCAAGGCCTCTTTTAAAATCATCCCAGACACTCACAATGCCACTCCAAACAGCCGATTGATTTCGCCTCTTTAGGACAAGAGGGTCAGTGAGCGAACCACATGCGTATTTAGCACGTAAACATTTCACCCAGTAAGCATCCGGTTTCTTAATAAGACCCCAGCATAGCTTCATGAGGAAGGCTTTATTTTGACAGTGTAAGTCTTTAAACCCCAAGCCGCCTTCACACTTTCTTTGTTTTAGCACGTCCCAGGAGAGCAGATGCAATTTTTTGGAGTCCTTATGATGATTCCAGAAGAAATCACGGTTAAGCTTTTCTATGGTTAAAAGGACACCCTTTGGGACAAGTGTTGATTGCATCTGATATTGAAGGATTGCCGAGAGGACCGATTTAATGAGAGTCGACCGGCCCGCCATACTTAGGAATTTACCTTTCCAGTTTGCCAATTTTAATTTCACCTTCTGTAGGAGCGGAGAAAAGGTCCTCTTAACCATCCTTTTGTGTAAGAGAGGAACACCCAAGTATTTGCCAAGGTCTGCAGTCAAGCCAACACCTACAATCTGGCTTATCTCATAAGCCCTGTTGAAATGAACATCTTTTGGAACGAACATCTTGGATTTGTTCAGATTAATCTTGTGACCAGAAACTTGACAAAATAGAGCCATGACATTTCGAATCTCCACCATCTGCTCATTTAAAGCCTCTCCAAAGAGAATCAGATCATCAGTAAAGAAGAGATGGGAAATATTAGGACCAGAAGAGCTCAGTTTGAGAGGGTGCTATTTTCCCAGCTCCACTTCTTGGTGAATAAGTTGGCCGAGCAGCTCCACATAAAGGACGAACAGATAAGGACTTAGGGGATCACCTTGTCTCACACCCCTAGATGGGCGAAAATGCTCAGAGGCGATGCCATTCCAAATAATGCTCATGGAAGTGGAAGATACACAGGACATAATCAGCTTGATAAAGCTAGCACCAAGACCCAAGTTATGCAGAGTGAACTCAAGAAAGCGCCAGTCAAGTCTGTCAAAAGCCTTTTCCATGTCAACTTTCACTGCAAAAAAGCCCTTGTTACCACGCTTGGTTCTCATAGTGTGAATTGCTTCCTGGGCAATAATGATATTATCCACCCCCTGTCTTCCTGCAATGAAACTACATTGGTTTTCAGCGATCAGGTGGTTCATGACACCTTTGAAACGATTTGCGATAACTTTGCTGACAATTTTGTAGCTTACATTGCATAACAAGATAGGCCTGAAGTCTTTTAAAGATAAGGGATGGTCAATCTTGGGGATGAGTGTAACCCCCTCAGTAATTATATCCGAAATACATGACTAAAATGAAATAGAGACCAATAATAATCAAATAACATTTACTAACCCATCACATGATGGGGTTTTCAAAAATACCTTTCGAAATCATTTATAAACTTGGTCTCATATTCACATTTCGAATACAATTACTACGCGAAGATAAATCACATTCATATAAATATCAGAGTGCACAACATAATCATCCCGGCAATCTCGGGTACATACCTTCGCTAAAGATATACAGGGCACAATTGCCCATTATAATTCTTCAAATGGGGATTACACAATCTCATCTCGAATGAGTCCTGCCGCTCCCTCCACGAGCCACTTGCCCTGTCTAAATTGTTGGTAAGGGAGGGTGAGATTCGAGAGAATCTCAGTAGGGAAACATTATCAATATGCAGGCAAGATAAGTGTTTAATGCATGACATGCTTGCATCACATAACTCATGCACACATACAATGACAAATCTATAAGCTCAATGCTTCGAACGATACACATATGGCCATAGCATATATTGAAACATAGCTTCAAATCATTCATACATGTTCCACATAATCAAGCAAAGCAATAACATGCATCAACACATTAATACAGTTATCAGAGCATGCAGGAGAGATAAGTTCCCTACCTCTAGTCTTTTCTCCTCGATTTGCGTGCCAGCAACTCGGGGCTTCACATTCGATCCTACAATGTCAAATGTACTATTTAGACACTTCCATAGTGTTTCTGGGGGTTATATGAGGCTATATTGAAAATTTACTAATGTACCCCCGGGGACCCGGCCCGGCCCCGCCGTACCCGGTCTGGCTGTACTTTTCTTAAAATTTTGACATGGGCTATTCTTACATATTTTCGCCCAAGGAATCCATTTCCGGACTCGGAATTATCAAATTCACTGCCAAAAGACGAAATTGCCCTTGGCAGCCCCTATTTCAGTGTTTTAAGGGCATTTTCGTAATTATGCTTTCTCGGCCTTTTCCGAAAAAGTGCCCAACTGTAACCCCACCTAATTTTCGCTCCTAAAATCAATGGAATCATCAAATAATTGAAAATCCAACTCTAAGACCCATTTATAGCCATAACCAAAATATACAAGTACTCCGGGGAAAATTGGGGTTTTTCGGTTTCGGCTCCGTAAATGCGTTCCTTTCTACTCCTAACCACTTTATTGACTATTCCATTAGGTTAGCACTACCATTTAGTATCAATTTGGGCAGCATAACAGCCCCACAAACCCATTTTCCATTTTTAGAACCAAAGACAATCCGGCGAAATTTCACCGATTAAATTGTCTATAACAGCCAGAATAGTCAATATGCACGAGTTTGGAAGTTACCTCAAGCTCCCACTAGCTTTTCCTTCTTGTGGATGAAAACCCTAACTTCAAAACACCAAAAGAGGAGCTTCCAAACCTTAAAGAACATAAAGGAGTAGCTTAGTATCGGAGTTATACGCGTTAGGAGCTAGATCGTCGAAGAAATCGACTTACCTTGCGAGATTTCTTCCTCTTTCTCTCTATTTTTCTCTCAACTCCTCTCTCCATATTCAGCTGAAACTCACGACAGAAAATGAGAGCTGAAGAAGATGAGAAGATATTTAATTCCATGATGATGTCATCTTTTATTGAGATGATGTCATAATTCCCATTTTCGGATTTTCTGGCAGATTTTCTGCCCAAACTTTGAAAAATCATAACTAATTCTATAAAACTCAAAATGAGGTGATTCCAAAGCCAAATGAAAGATATTTAAGTCCTCTTCATAGGAAAAATATTGGCCATTACTAAAAATCACCACACAATTCCAGAATTACATAAATTTCATCACTGCCCCAAAACAGAGTCCATTTTCGACCTCAAACTTTGGACAGTCATATCTCCCAGTTCCCAAAACGAAATGGTACAAATTATATGTCCATTTTGAAGCTTGGGATGTGAAATTTAAGACTAGAAAGTTTGATAATTTTCTGACATCATTTGCATATTAAAAACGTCCACACGAGAAGACTGCCCAGACAGAATTCACACTGGACAACATTTCTAGTTTTGCAACCAATGTGTCCAATCCAATTTAAATCAATTCCAATGATTAAATATCACAACATGACACCATTTCCATCACAATACCCCATTCAATTCTTCCCTCTATTCTAAGTTAATTTGGATGTTAATCCACAATTGAACTCAAATACAGGGTTTTGGCGTTGCTCATAACACACGCGACTACAATCCACTTTATATTCTCTAAAAGGGTTCATTAATCACTAACCATATCCACTTTTGTAGTCATTAACCCCTAATCACAATTTGGGATCTTGCTAAACCGGGGCTTAGCAATCCACTAATCTCAGGCTTATTCTCTAGCCTCAAGTATCAAAATTCGGGGTATTATAATGAGAGTGATATACGTATGGTTAATATCCTGAATGACCTCTGGATTATCAAAAATCCTGGTGACCAGATCGCAAATCTTTTGCCCAATATGATTCCATTGGGTATGAAAGAAATGGGGATTTAAACCATCCGAACCAGGAGCTTTAAACGCTCCCATCTCAAAAGCAGCATTCTTAATCTCCGTAGGGGTAACCAAGTGTTGCAGAGAGTCCAATTGTAGATCATTGAGAGGTGGGAATCTAGCTGGCCAAGGAGAAAAAGGGAAAGAGTTGTCCGCCGAAAAGAGGTTTCTAAAGTAATCAAGAGCCATACTTCTTAACAGAGACTCATCGGACACCCAGTTCCCATAAGCATCTTGCAGAGCCTCAATTCGGTTTCTTTTCCTCCTTGCAGTTGCACAAGCATGAAAGAATTTCGTGTTTCTGTCTCCACCACTGATCCATTTACACCTTGACTTTTGAAACCAAATCAATTCCTCTTGTAATGCGATTTTCTGATACAAGCCCCAGAGCTGCTTTTCAATCTTGAAAAGACCATTAGGCCCATCCCTATTGCTTCTGGCTCGATCAATCCCTTCTAGTCTACAGATGATATCTCTCTTCTTTTTGGCCACGTTCCCCACAACTCTAGAGTTCCACTCCGAGGCTTCCTTTGAGAATTGCTCCTGACCTTGCGTCCAGTTTTTCCCCTGCCATGCCTTGCTGACCATATCACTAAAACCATCTTCGATGCACCACACTGCCTGGTATGAAAATTTTCTACCCCTTTTGCAGCCAACCTTATTGTTACTATCCACAACAACAATCACCCGGTGGTCAGATTTAAACTTAAGGTTATGATAGGCCTTGGTGTTAGGATTAAGAATGTCCCACTCAAAATTGCACAACACCCAGTCCAGCCTTTCCCTTACGTCGGTTTTTTCCCAAGTAAACTTATCACCAACCACCGGGACCTCAATAAGATTACAACAATCAATACATTTTTGAAAATCCTTCATAGATCTAGTAGCAGGGACTACCCCGCCCTCTTTATCACTAGGATTAATGAAGGTATTGAAATCCCCCAGAACCAGCCAAGACGCGTTGACCATTTGCTTGATAACATGCAATGAATCCCATAACTCTCTCCTCTTAAGGATACTAGTATCCCCATACACAAAAGTCACAAAAGAAGGATTGAGGTTATTCCTAGGCAGAATCTTGCAGTGGAGAAGTTGGGTGTTTGAAGAAATATACTCAAGACTGAAATCCCAATTATTCAATAAAACCCATATGCCCCCGACAAAACCCGTTGCCTCAATTCTCAACCAATCATTGAAACTCAACATTCTAACAACTCTATCAGCTCTATTACCATTAATCCTTGGCTCAATTAAACACATAACATTTATACCATATTTATGGACGACGTCCTTCAACACACGTGGGAAAGAGCGACCACCCGCCCCACGACAATTCCAAGCAGAAATAATCATAAAAAATACAAGGGCGAAAATGGAAAGAAAACTTACTCGTCAGGAGGTTTCTCTTCCATCAGAACCACCACTTCTAGATTGGATACGGAATGAATTTTTGATCTAGACTCATCGGCCTCCACTTGGGCTACAACATCCTCTTGTTGGGATAAAGCCAATTTCGGCTGGTCTAGATTGGAAGAAATGGTTAGGACCCCATGGCATTTCCTTGGTTGACTCTTCTCTTGAGGAGGAATTTGATGACGGACATGAGAGGAGGCTGGATTGTGGCACAAGTGGTCCAAATCCGAGGGTCCTTGAACAGCCGAAATTACTTGTAAAGGTCCAGAGGTTTGCATGCATCCCTTAATGACGTTATGGGTCCTATTTGAAGAGGGGTTAATGGACTTATCTTTTCTAAAATCCTTTAGACCGTGAGTACTCTCCTGGCCCAAAGGAATGCTCAACTCTTTCTTTCCATTCAAACTAGGAGCCATTCCATTCTTGGGCTTCCTCACTTCAGCCTACCTTTTGGAGCCAACATGAAATCCCTTATTGCCCTTCCTTTGACCCATTATTTCCTTCCTCTGCGCAGCTTGCTTAGGAATTGAAGCACTGGCCTTCTGTTGTGCAAAGTCACCCAACTGGGCCTTCTCCATATCCTGCTTCAAATTCAAATTGATCTCAGGAACCACATCATCACCCACGTCCACGCCTACCAAACACGCAAATCTCGACCGAGTAAGACTGCCCATACCCCTACCTTCTACAGAATCTGTATGGCACTCCACTCCTACTCTGGCCCTGTTGTCTCATTTTCTTGAGATTCGTGATTTAGAAGCATTTCGAGCAATCATCCAAGGGCCATACTGGTCATCGTTGATCGGAGGGAGCTTTGAAGATGACGGTGGAACTTAACTATGGCTATCTAGAGAAATAGGATCCACCGTCTCTGGAGTAGCTCTGCTCGAAGACACCCCAAAAGGTCCAGTACCATCCACCTTCGTAGCTTGACAACGATCCTTCCTGTGCCCATATTTCCCACAAGAAAAACAAATCAAGCCTAGTCCTTCATATTCAATGTTGAAAATAGCTGAGGTTGAGATGACCCTAAGCACTAGTTTCTTTTGCAAGTCTACTTCCACACAAAGCCTAGCAAATCGTCCCCTGTGAATAACAGCCTTCTCCTCCTCTGGATTTTTTATGGTGTTCATATTGACTTTTAGTGTTTTCCCCACCAAGTCCCCAAGCCTCCACAAGCATTCCTTATTGTAGCATAACAGAGGGATGTGGGGAATTCTAATCCAAGTGGCTACACAACCCAGAGGATTGAGGAAAGGGTCGAAATGAGGAGTCCACCTCTGGACCAAGATACAATGATTAGCTATTGACCACGGGCCACCCAACAGAATTTTCCTGTAATGTTCTTCCCACTCGTCCTTAGCTCTGAACTTAACCACAAAATAATTGTTGGGAATGTCTATTAAATCAAACTCATTTAAACGCCAGATTCTGGAAAGGTGATTTTTCAATATGAGAAAGTTAAACTTAGCACCTAAGACAGTGATAACAAGAGAGTTGGACCAAGATCTAGCCCAGCGGTTGTATTCCTCTTTCGACATATCCAAGGTAGGGTACACCTCCATGAGGTGTTTTATTTCATCTGAAGGCTCAGGTAACTCCCAGGATTGCTCAAGTAATTTCGATATATTTTCATCCACCACTGGGCTAGAGTTCACAAAGACAGACCCATTACCTGGTGTGGCCATGGAGCCAGGGAGTATGTCCTTGTATGATGCAACAGCCTCTGTTCTGCTAGGAGCTTGCACCAGACTTACTCCCGCGAGCTCCGCTTCCAGACAAGCAGGATCAGTGAGGCTTGGAGGATAAGAATGGGATCCATTTGGAGCCTTCTCAGTGATAGCTAACAACTCAGCCGATTCCAGAGAAGCCAGCGATCTCCCCGGCGACGAAACTAGAGCGCCGGGGTCATCCATCCGGAGTCAAAATATCACAGGCACAGCTACCAATACATAGCTTCTCTCACTAACCTTCTCTCTCACTTTGCAAGAACGTTTTGTTCAAGATACAACTGCTCTACAAGCTTTGTTCTTTAACCTTTAAAAGCTTCCCAACTTGTCTCTATCCTCTTACAAAAGAGAGGATGCATAATTTCAAACTTTTCCTTTGAACTAAAACACACAAATATATTGTTCTACTTCAACTTTGGCTTGTTACTCTAAAATGCATTTTTCTTCTATTAACTCTTTATATACTCAATTTGAATCCAAAAAATAGTTAAAGATAGAAGAAACTATGCTGGAATATTATCAATTTTTGAGAGTTAACAACATTTTCAATACGGACATATGATCTTGCCATTACAGTTGGCGTGAAAGTATATAAAATCCAAGAAGTTGTTTAATTCGTATAAATGAGCTAGAGAATTATGTCGCAACTTGATCCATGACTTATCTATAGCTAGTGAAAAATTTGATGTAGAAGATAAGTGAAGGAAGAATGACGCGTGCCTAGAAGCTTAAATTCAAATTCTCCAACGTTCAAACATTTGTAATGGTTAAAATTTGCCACCATGATCGCTACTAAGTGTAGATTAGTAGCGGTTACCACCACCAAACCATAAATAGTGAACATTTTGAAAATTTAATTTCAAATGCTGCCAATAGTCATGCACCTTTATAGCGGCTTTGCTAGCATAAACCGCTATAAAGTTGCATTACCATTGGCGGCATTTGAAATTCAAATTTCAAAATGTTAACACTTTGTAGAGTTTAACTAGAATAAACAGCTACAAATTTTCATAACAACTAGTAGTGGTTATATTAATAAAATAGCTACAATGTTTGTGCCCTTTGTAGCGGTTAGCTTAAGTTAACTGCTACCAATTTCATTGAAATTTGTAGCGGTTATTCTTTAGTAACTGCTACAAAAGTGGCGCCATTTTAAATTCAAATTTCAATATGTTCACAATTTGTAAGCAACTGCTACAAATATTCATAACCATTGGCGGGAGTTGACAAGTTCAAAATTTGAATTAGTGACGGTTTGTAGCGGTTATTATGAATTAACTGCTACAAATAAACTTGTAGTGGTTTATTTGTGAAAACCACTACAAAGTTCAGTTGTTTATTTTTTTCCCCAAGTTGTTTTTTTTCATATGTTTGTTTAACCACGTCTAATAAGAGGATTTTATCTCTTTATGGTTTGTTTGTAAATTGTTATGTACCTAAATGATGAATCTTAAACATTTAGGGTGCTTTTCATTTTAATTCTTTTAAATTTTCACGATTTAAAAAGGAACGATTTCAAATATGAAACAACCAAACTAAATAATTTTTGTACAATGTAGAAACTACAACTAACTAACTAATTAAAATATCACTCAAATAAAATAGTCTAAATTTTTGTACAATGCAGAAACTACAACTAACTATTTAAACTCAAATAACTAATTAAAATATCACTCAAATAAAGAAGTCTAAATGTTTGTACAATGCAGAAACTACAACTAACTAAACTAATTGTCAGGATCCTGATCATCAGGTCCTCTCTTAAGGTCAGGAGGAGGAGGAGGAGGAGGCTGACTGGAGTCAATAGCATCATCATTGGCGGAGGGAGGACGAGACGGCTGGATGATGAACCTAGGGATGCTAGGGGACCTATGAATCCTCCTTATCGGGAAACAACTGGCTCCATGATGTGGAGAGTATGTCATTTGTGATATCCCACTACTAGGTAGAAGTAGTCGGCCCGCACATGAATCTGCTTGGCAACCTCCTCACATATGTCTTGAATAGTCTCCCCCTAGCCTTCTAAAGCCCGAGGGTCGTGCTCTAGAGGTGCCGGCCTCAAAGGCGTCGCTCCTGCTGTAGACCATGCTAGGTCTGCCATTCCCCTTATGTGTCTAGTGTGCTTAATTAGTCCCATACTAGCTTTCAACAGCACAGAAGGATCCATAGACCACTGTGACTCATGGGTTTGGGTTTCTCGCAGCTCAACCTGGGACTACTGAATACACTCCTGCAATTTTATGAAACAAAGTAATAATAATAATACTAATATTATTAGCAATACATTACATGTTATAAACAATAAATAAAGCAATAAATTATCTTACAATAGCCTCCTTTGCCTGTTGAGATGTCGGAGTCCCATCCCAATGTCTATGTGTGACAGTGAATAACTCTCCGTAGTTCATCTGGTGGTTCTCCTATTGAGCCTTCCTCTCCTGAAACAGTAATAATATTAAAATAGTATTATAAACATTTAATTGAAATTAAATTATAATATTAAGATAAAATTATCTGAAATTGTAAAAAAATTACCAGTTCACTGTAAGTCACAGCAAATGTCTTTGATCAAGCCGTGTGATGGATCGTCTGCTACCCTCGGCTCCTTGTGTTTCTCTGAGAAAGAACCTAAAAAAACACAACATTAAAATTATGAAAAAAATAAACAAGTAATAATTATTAAAAAAATGACTCAAACATTACTAAATTTATATTTATTAAAAAAATTCTTGTCCCTCTGGGCTCCTCCTATAATGTACAAAACTCGCCCAGTCATTAGGTGGTACACCGTCCAGGACATCCTTATTCAGCTACTACAGAGGAATCGTCCCATCCTTATTCATGATATGGAAGAGAGGATTCCTCTTGTTCTTACAATTATTGCCCATGTTCCTCAGCATGAACCTCTTCCTGTTGTCCGAAACAACAAACCTATCATGTAATAAATTGAATAAAAAATAATTAAATACAATTATTTAGAAATCAAAAAATTAATAAATAATAATTAAATAAAATTAATTACAAATAATTTAATATAATTAAATACAATTAATTACCTTCATTGCCTCATCCCACGCTAGATCCTTTGACCCCTTCGGAACATTCTTCCACGTCCTGAAGTGAATAGGGAATCGCATTCAATTTGAGTCCAGCTCATTCTGGTAGTAGTTGAACAAGTGACCCCCATTGTCAATTGGCTCATCAGTGGCTTTATTCTATGGAACTACAGCTCATGGTGTCTAGTCCAGCCTATTTAGACTGGCCACGTCCAGCCTCCTATGGAAATACTCCCCTATTCATTTGCACAATTTACGACATACATTAGTTAAATTTTTAGTTAAATTTAAATTCACATTAACAGGTCAAATTTAAATATTAAATTTATTAAATAAAAAATTACATTTACCTTGGAACTGCACCTCAAACCCATTTGACCGGGAAGACGACTGTCATGGGTATTTCTGGTCTCAGGCCTCCTCTTCATCCAGGAACCGCTCTATGACATTGAGTGGAATTTGGATGTTGAACTCCTTATTCTCATCGTAGTCACTCAAACTTAGATCAGATCCCTCTCCCTAAATAGCAGAAGGCACCTATGGTGTGGTACTGTGGCTACAATGGGGCTAACTCTTGTGGTGCGGTCACCCTCCCACAATGCTACCTCTCCCACTGCCCCCTCCTCTACTACTGCCACCCCGCAGAAAAGGTTTAAGGAGAAGCTCAGCCTCCTTCCCCTTCCCCTTGTCTCTCCCTAAAGCCATATTAATTGCAAAATATATATAAAAAAAGTTGTCACATTTATATAAAAACTATATAATAATAATAAATGGAAAGAAAATATGTAACTTTCCTACTTTAAGCTTAAAAAATGTGTAAATAGCAAAAAAACTCTCAGAGAGATGTTAAAAAACTAAATGGCAAAATAGGACAAATGAGGGGTCTTGGCACTTTTATAGCTCTACATTTTGTAGAAATCCAAACCACTACAAAGTTAGAAACCCTACCTGGGGTAATAGAACCCTTTGTAGCAGTTACTAATAACTGCTATAAATATATAAACCCTTGACATTCTGCAGTGGTTACACGCAAAGCCATTACAAATATCCGTAAGCTTTATAGTGGTTATACAGAATCGCTATAACTATACTCTGTATCCCATAGCAGTTTACGTCAATATAACTGCTACAATCTAACCGCCATAATTATCGTGCCTACTTCGTGCCTTTTGACCCCAAGCTAGTGCCACATTTGTGGCGGTTTGCATAACATAACCGCTACCAATAAATTGCTACTAATTATGGCAAGAAACTGGCTCTAAATTTGAAGCAGTTTATTTTTGTAAACCCCTACAAATAGCATTGGCTAACTAGTGCGCCATTTGGTGTGAGGGTTATTGCTACAAATTTGTAGTAGTTTAGCTCATAACCGCTACAAATCATGATATTTGTAGCTGTTATTGTTAACCACTACAAATACACCGCTATGAAGTATCATTTTTTATAGTGTTTTAAACCCTTGTATGGATTAAGTACTCATTTCCCCTTTATATATGTGATCAATGATTATATTATGTTGATTTTACTCGTTGCTTAATGCTTCTTATTGATTGGCCAACAAGGAGACTGTTGGGTACTTGATTGATGCTTGAGAGGGTTAGATTGAGTGTAGAACTTGAGTTTAATGAGGTAGAGATACACTAATTGATCTCATATAACCATACAAGATTTGTAATGAAAATTGGGGTTATTTATTTAATTAAGAGATTAATGAATTAATTGAATTGAACACCTATTTGGAGACTCGAGGGAGCACTTATAGGTAATTTAGTAGCCTTAGCTAGCATAATCTTTCATTAAGAAGCATATATTGTGGAGATTTGATTGTGAACTTTTGAAATACAAAGGGGATAAATAATACTAAGTCCCATTTTATCTTTGAAGTCGATGAATCACTTGTTTTTATTTTCTTCTTAATTTCAAAATTTGCTTCTCTTTACTACTGATAATTGTGTAACACAAATTAGGTAAAAGTGCAATAATTGATACTTGAATGGGTTTTGGAATCAAATCCTCATGGGAACAATCTTTTACTTATCACTTTATTACTTGGCACGACTTGTGCACTTACGGAGGCGAACAAGTTTTTAGCGTCGTTACTCGTGATTTGTATCCCAAAACTATCTTTGGTTGATCTTGATTAGAGCATTATTAGCTTAAGCTTGAGTTTTGTATATATTTGTTCTTGTGTTTTATGTTTTGGCTTATTTTCCTTTGTTCATGCATATATTTATTCTTTGTGTCTTTGTTTTATTAGTTATTTTGATTTAAACTTTATGCATTGATAATCCTTGGTCGATCAATGAAACAAGTGGTGGATTTGCACATGATAATGATTATCTCAATTCTTGTTATGGCCCTTATGCTTGTGAAGCTCAATATGATTACATTTGTTGCAATTATTGTAGAGATAATCATTATAGTGAGCAATGCCCTCATTTCTCAACTTTGGATTACATAGTGAATGATTTCGCTAAGGCCCAACCTAATTTGTATAATGATACTTTTAGCCTTCATTGGAATCAAGATGATTCATTGTCTTGGGATCATATTTCTTCTTCTTCACATGCATCACATTCTCATATATCACTCAATACCTATGTAGATGAAACCACCCCCATTCATGAGAAAAAGCGTATAACAGAGGATATGCTTTAGTGTATTCTTGATAATGTAAATGAAATCAGTGATTAGATGAAAAAGAAATTTCACGAACATGCATTAGCTCTTCAAAATTTAACATTTCAAGCAAGTGAAATAGCTTCTACCCTTGAGTCTTTAAAGCAAAAAGATGTTTTCCATGATATCTCAAGTGAATAATTAACCATAGGGAGTGAGAAAGTGTTGTCAACAGTTTGCAATACTTTGTGGGTGATTGTGAGTTGGAAATCAATGTCGATGAGAAGAAGTGTTTAGTTGAGATTTCAATTTTGGAGCCTAATCCTTGTTTTGAACAAGATAATAAAGAGGAAATCCTTGAAATTTGAGCTCTTGATCCTTTTACTGATATTTTGACTCTTGCTGATATGGGTGAAGTGGATTTTGTTGGGTGTTTAAATTCTTAGAAGCTCCTATTTTTGTTTGTGTGAATATGGTTGTTATGTCTTCTTTGAATTTAATGAATGCTTGTACTTTTAAATTGCTGATGATTAATAAAGTACATGTGATTAATGTGAATGAGCACCTATTCTATTTGAAACATTGCTGTTTGAAAAGAAATGAAGATAAGGTGGTCGTGGTGTTTGATACTTATGATTACCAGTTTTTATTGCATAGTCTGACTAAAGACTATAAATTTAGCACTTCTTGGGAGGCAGCCTAAGTTCCTTAACTTAACCTCCTTAATTTCTTTGATTTTAGTGTGCTTTTGGTAGATGTATGTTTGGTCTTTTGCTTGTTTTGTAGGTGAGAGAGATACCCCAAATGAGAGGAAGGAACAAGCAGGTTTGGTACTAAGGAAGGATAGAGAAATTGAGTGATTGATAAGCATTTTTAGGGAAGTCCATCATTTTCCATGATCTTACTGATCTTAATATTATATAAGCATGCCCTAGTTTGATGAAAATGCTTGTCACTGAATTATCACTTTTTTAATCATTGATCAAAGTGTGCTCATGATTGTGGGATGAATTTGAGATTGGCTTTTGCATTGCATTTGTCTAATCTTATCAATTTTAGATGCAAAATGAGTTTATAACTTGCAGGTGCAATTTGATAATGTAAAAGTGTGCTCTAATGTGTAATTTATTGATGTTCTATGATTATGAGTGATTCAAAATGAATTTGTGGTGAGATTGATTGAGTTGTTGAGTTTTGTGCTATGTTCATAAGCTAGAAAGCAAGGTAAATCCTTCTTGGAGTGTTACCTTTTGTGTTACTGATATCTGAAATAGAGTAGACAATTTTAGCTACAGCTAAACAAAAGGTAGCAAGTTTTGGCTACAACCAAGTCCATTTTGGTTGCAGCCAAGTTGGGTCCAAATCTTTTGCACTGCAGCCAAGCATTTTTTGGTTACAGCCATAAATAGGGTAGTAGCTTTTGTGCTACGTCCAAGAATTTTTTGGCTGCGGCAACAATAAAAAAGTTAGATTAGAAGGATTTTGTTTGCGGCAAAAAAAAAGTTTTTTCTTCTTTTAAAAAAATTCAATAATATTTTTTTTCTTGCAGAAGGTTTTGGGCTGCAGCCAAGCCCAATCTTGGGTAGAGCCAAACCCAAAAAAAAATTTGAACCTAATGTTTTGCCCAAACCCTTCCTTTTTCTCACTCTGTCTCACAACTCCTCTCACTCACAACTCCTTTCACGCAACATTGTTGTTATTGTTTGATGTATTCTTGCATGCAAGAAGGCCCTCAGTTTTCCCTTGTAATAGTGAGGACACTGTCTATTTTAAGTTTAGGGGTATTTTTTAATGCTTTTAGCTTATTTGACAAGGATTTCAAGTTTGAAAATGTTGATTATTTCTTGTCCTCTGGCTTGAAAGCTAAGTTAGATTGATTAATTATCTATGATAGTGAATGTGTGATCCAATGATAGAAAGGATGCTCAGACTTTATGTTTTATGGGAAATTATGGTAAATATTTTTGAATGTTTGATTTAGATTTTAAGGCTTGTTTTCTAACAAATTTTGGAGTAAACACTATGCACAAGAGTTGGGGATGATTTGAATGCTTTTGTTCAGAGATCTTGTAGCAAATTGGTGTCTATATTCTTTCTTCATTGAAGGGCTTTAGAACTTACATTGGAATCTTTGGAAATAAAATGATAATTTCACACATTTTTGAAAAATGATTTGGGCATTTTCTTTTAAATGTGATTGTGCCTTTCAAGCCTACCTATGAGAATCATTTCATTTGCACCCCATTCGAGCCTTATGAAGAAAAATCATATAAATTTTCTTTTTTTGAAGACCTACACTAGACCTTAACATTTGTAGCCTGAAAACCATGAATTATCCTAATCTTGAGATAAATGATGATTTAATAATGATTATTGGTAGTGAGGATTGGAAAGGTGGTTAGAAGATGTATGTTATTGAAAATTTGGGTATAAGGAATGTGGTGAATATTCTTCAACAATTTATACTCCTAAGTCAATTCTAGCTTGTTTTTTCTTCTAAAAAAGAGTAAAAAAAGGAAGAGAAAAAGTGTTAAACCCAATCAGACTTGGAGTGCAAAGAAATCCATTTTGTATTGTCAAAGGTAATGTTCCTAGTTGGCTCCTTGAAAGAAAATTTTGTGTAGTTGAAAGAGAGGAATTATGTATTGTCATTTATCTCAAGAGATTTTAAATCCTCTTTATTTCCTAATTCTTTTATTGAGCTTAACCATTGGCCACATTACAAGCATATAAAGTTCCATTGATTTTGAAATTGTGTGGAATGATCTATTAGTGGGGAGAGAGGACAATGTGGGCATATGAAGGCCTGACATTGGGGTTGCTTTATACATGTTGAAGTGTGGCATTTGATCTTGATAACTGCAGGAGAATTGTTATCTAACTTTCCTCTCACACACATGTTTTGAAAGTAGTTAGGAAGCCTGCTTTAAACTGTGAACCTTGCATTCCTTTATATTTCATTGTTTTTCCTATTGTATATAACATCTTGAGCAACCAATGAGGAAATCATCATGCATATATACTAAGTTAATGATTAATTAATCCAGCTCTTTTATCCCTTAACTGGTTTTACTCGAGAACAAGCAAAAATTCAAGTTTGGGGGTGTGTCAACCTTATGAAATTCATGTCAAGTTGGCACATTTACCTTTAATTTCTAATACATTTTAGTGAATTCATAGATATCTGGGGGATAAATGTGCAAAGGTAATGCTCCTAGTTGATATTTAGGATAAAAGGATATACACTCTGTAGTTAAGTGTGAATATTTTGCTAGATTTCATCAACACTGACTTTTATAGATTTTCTTGTGTTGATAGGTTAACATTTAAGCCACGTAGTTATAGGGAGTCATCTGAAGTACAAATTAATGACTAAGAAGTTGGAAAGGAGTTTATGAAGTCAATACATCACAGAAAATAATTATGAGATGAAAAGAATGCCAAGGAATCCTTTGGCTACAGCCAAGAGACAACAAGAAAGTTTTGGGCTATAGCCAAGAAGTTGTTTGGTTGCAGCCTAAATTGGAGAAAGGTGCTTGGCCACAGCCAAGAGAAGACATAACTCATGTCACCACAGCCAAGGTTGCTCTTGGCCACAGCCAAAGTCTAAAACTGAAGCTATGTGTTTTGATGCAGAATGAATTTTGGGGCTTTTGAATACTGGATCCATGAACCAGAGTGTCATTCTAGACTTTGGAGGCTTGCTCTGTGAGGGTTTGGTGCTTAGAGGTGGAGATTGAGCTAGAAATTGAAGATTGGAAGAGATTTGAGCTTTTTCGCCTTGGTTTTTCCTCCCCATCTTCTATTCTTTCCTTATTTTTGCTATTTGTCTAGTTTATCCCCTTCTTGTCATGTTTTTTATGAACATTTGTAGCTAGATCTTTGATGTTATGATTATTTTGAACCCTTGTATGAATTAAATACTCATTTCCCCTTTATATTTGTGATTAATGATTAGATTATGTTGATTTTACTCTTTGCTGAATGCTTCTTATTGATTGGCCACCAATGAGATTATTTGGTTCACTTGATTGATGCTTGAGAGTACTAGATTGAGTGTAGAACTTAAGTTTAATCATGTGAGAACTTGAAATTTATGAGTTGAATGGATAGTTTTGTTAATAAGGTAGAGATACACTCATTGACCTCACGTAACCATATAGGATTTGCAATGAATATTGGGTTTAATTAATTAATTAAGAGATTAATGAACTAATTAAACTAAACACCTATTTAGAGACTTGAGAGAGCACTTATAGGTAATTTAGTATCCTTAGCTAACAAATCTTTTATTAAGAAGCACATATTGTGGGGATTTGAATGAGTGCTTTTGAAATACAAGGGGGATAAATAATCCTAAGTCCCATTTTATCCTTGAAGTCCATGAATCACTTTTTTTTTATTTTCTTTTTAATTTCAAAATTTGCTTCTCTTCACTATTGATAATTGTGTAACCCAAATTAGACGAAAGTGAGATAATTGATACTTGTCCAGGTTTTGGAATCAAATCCTCAGGGGAATGATACTTTACTTATCACTTTATTATTGGGCGCTACCCATGCACTTGTGGTGGTGAATAGCTACCAAACCAACATGCTTTAGAAAAGGGCAATATAAGAACAATTGTTCTAAGGATTCACAACTCTTTACCACAAAAATAATATACCTCACAATTAGCCATATGTCTATTATTAAGCACCTAAGTAATTGGCAAAATGCATCGAACAATCTTCCAAAGTAGTAACTTAATTCTAGCAGGCAACATGGACATCAAAATCAAGTGACAAACCTCATTTTCCACATGATCAAATCTCTAATGGGTGAAATGGAGCATTCTATCCCATGTCTAACAGTATATATTCCAAAATTATTACCTTCCCACCTTAAAATATATGGGGATTGGGATAGTGGAACCGGATGTCTTGCAAACTGTTGATCAATTTGCCTAGGGTATAGTTAGACTAATAATTGAAAAATACAATTTCCTTGAGACTATAATATAAGGTATGACACCTTTAGGTCAGGGTAGGCCAAACCGGATTGCTGCAAAGGCCACCAGAGCTAGCTATTTAAAGGAATGGAAGAACTATCACCGACTTATCAGGTCAGATGATTTGTTACCACATTATTCACCTTAAATATATGTCTCCATAGAGTTGAGCTATTGTAAGCATGTTTAAACAAATAATTTTGTTCAGGATCTAAATATTTCTTGAGCATCATTTGGCTAAATTAGGAAGATTTGTCAAACACAACTCACCATAAGTGTTTAGCCAATAATGCATTGTTAAAAGCTTCCAATTGCACAATTTGTACACCACTACAAGCAATTGGTAAACATAGTTCATCCCAGCTGAGCAAATGGGCCTTTTTTGAAGTGTCTGACCACCCCCAGAAAAAGTTTGTCATTCTTATTGCAATGATATGACAAAGTGTAGAAGAGAATTTCATGCATGCAAAAGGATACACCAATAAAGATGACAGAGAATTCTTTACCAATATAAGCCTTGCAAGTCTCTTGTCAAGTTTCTCCAGCACCTGCTGGCATTTTCTACCCAAATATTTTCCAAATTGCGAGTGGAATTTTATTTGAAGAATATCTAATAATTGTTGTTTCTTGTGATAGGGAATTGAGGGGCTGCACACCATAGAGGATTTATGAAAGTTGATAGGCTGACCTGAGATTTGAGAATTTCACCTTAGTAATCCCTCTATAATACAACAATCTTCCTCTATCGCACAACAGAAAAGTAGGGTATCATTAGTGTACATTAGATGTGTAAGCAACATCACCTCTCAAGAAACACAAAAACCCCTCCACCAGTTATAATTTTTTGCTTGGCGAATCATACAAGAAAACACATTTGCACAAAGCAGGAAAACATATGGAGAAAGGAGATCCCCTGTCTGAGGCCTTGAGATGGAGTAAAAGCACTTCCGAGGACCCCATTAAGTATTACTTGGTAAGAAACCATCGAAATGCATTGCATGATTAGTTGAATAAAGCTTGGAGGAAATTCCATATTTTCAAGAACTTTTACAAAAAATGCCATGATACTTCGTTATAAGCCTTTCAATGGTGATGTAGAAGAAGGTAGCCCGCCGAAGATGTTGACCGGTTCCCAGGTGTATTCCAAGGTAAAAGACTTGGAGAACAATTTTGGCAAACCTTTTGCAAAACAAATCGAGACAAGCGGTTGGAAGAAAAAGTCTATTTTCTTTGAACTTCCATATTGGAAGTCTTTATATGTGAGGCATTTTCTTGATGTGATGCACATAGAAAAAAATATCTGTGATAGTTTAATTGGCACGTTGCTTAATATCCAAGGGAAAAGCAAGGACAATGTCAATTCGAGGTTGGATTTAGTGAACTTGGGAATTAGAGAAGAGTTGGCACCGATTGAGCAACGGTCTCGTACCTATCTACCGCCAGCGGCATACACTCTGTCGAGGAAAGAGAAGAAATTGTTTTGTGAGTTTCTGCAAGGAATTAAAGTTCCCGAGGGCTACTCTTCAAATATAAAGAACCTTGTATCGGTAAAAGAGTTGAAGTTAAAAAACCTTAAATCTCATGATTGTCATGTGCTCATGCAAAATTTCCTACCGGTTGGTATACGATCCATTCTACCCAAAAAATTAAGGAACACTATCACGAAACTTTGCATGTTTTTCAAGTTGATCTGCAGTAAAGTGGTTGATTCAACCAGGTTACAAGATTTGCAAAGGCTGATTGTGTGTACTCTGTGTGAACTTGAAATGTATTTTCCGCCTTCTTTTTTTGACATTATGGTACATCTAACTGTACACTTGGTCAAAGAAACTCAATTGTGCGGTCCAGTGTACTTGAGATGGATGTACCCAAATGAACGATTCATGAAAATATTAAAGGGGTATGTGAAAAATAGATACCGTCCAGAGGGTTGTATCGCTGAAAGTTACATGGTTGAAGAAGCAAGTGACTTCTGTGCTGATTTTCTATCAAATGTTGACCCTGTAAGGATCCCCAAGTCCCATCATGATGGCCGAAGATCAGGGAAAGGAACAACGGGGAGTGATGTAATAACGATATCAGTGACTGAATGGGGTGCTGGTTTTGCAGTCACCCCATCAGCATACTTCGGACGTCAGAAGCGCTCGAGTAGAAGTGATGTTTCCCACCTACGTGACGAGATGTCTAGCTTTAAGCATCAAATGCAAGAACTTCAACAACAAATGCGCTACAGGGAACAACGAGAAGAACAATTCACCGAACAAATGCGTTTGCTGCAAGACCAGAATGCGTTGTTAACAACGCAAATACAACAGTTGGTCCAGGGTAGGCCAACACCAAATGTTCCGTTCTGTGATAGCCCAAGTTTCAGAGATAGCTGCAATTCCATGCCTAAAGTCCCTTTTCCTTCGGTAATTAATTTCTTCTCTACTTAACTTTATGTTAAATTATAATTAAGCGAATTTAACATATTAACTCTCTTTTCCGTAGGGTGAATTTCAATGCAAGCTATATGTCGAGCAAGCATCCAAGCACGCGGTTGCAGTGGGTGTTGCCTACAACACTGGTGAGGACGTACTGCACAATTCACCGTTGCCCGATAACACACTTCGGGTTAGGGTTGACGTCTGCACGAACGAAGACGCCATCTTACCGATCCCGTCTCAGGATGAGCAAAATAAGGTGGCAGATGTTGTAGGTGGCTATGTTGCTTGGCCAATAGGTCTTATCGAGCCATGTGGAAAGGTCGTTCATTCAAAATTCCCTGCACTTTTCCTTCAAACTTTCATCTCGAACTGTGATTTAATTTTCTGATTTGCACAGGGTAAGATTTCAAAGTCTTCAACAACACAACCCAAGTCAAAAGCATCGGCCAGCCATCAGAGCAGAAGAAGACATACCTCATATCTCGATCAATTAATATTGATTGCACCACAATTGATCGGTGAGGGAGTAGTGTCATTACGTATTCCAAGACATATCTACAATGTTGGTGGTCTAGTTGATTATATTACTGCCGAGGTCGTGCAGGAAATATGTGCTCGTGATTGGGTTAGTTCTTCGGCTATCAACATCTGGATAAGGTACTTCACTATTATCGTTTATCACTGTTATTAATATATCTCGTTCCATTTCTTTTGTTTCTCATGACACTGTATGTTTTATACCAGGCATTTAGACCAGGACGTTTTCATGGATACACACAGGGTCCAATTCGCATTTGTCAACCCTTTTCTCGTTGGTCATCATGAGGGTAAAATGGATGTGACTGCGCAGTCTAATGAGCTGAAAGATTACTTTAGCAAGAAAGCGACAGCAAATACATTATTTTTAGTGCCGTATAATACGGGGTAAGTTATTATTGGTACAATTTTTCTTTTTATTGTTTAACTTCTATCATAACATGATTGTCCAAAAATATTTTTAAAACATATTTTAGGCGCCATTGGATATTGATCGTTATCAATCCAGCGGAACCTTCAGGCCCTCGCATTTATTATGTGGATCCTCTGAAAAATGGTCTTCCACAAGACCGTTTTGATATGTTGCTATTGATCAGTAGGTAAGTATACGTGCCTATAAATAAATATTTGCGAACATGATTGAATAGCCAAAAGTAATAACTTTCTGTTTCTTTTATTAGCGCATTGACTGCGTATCGGTCGTCTGTCGGGTTAAACTATTCTAAAGCTACTGACCCCCGCCTTAGCTATCCTTGGAAGAAGATACAGGTATTGATATTTGACTTTAATTTACTTAGACTTTGTTATTAAACACTTTTTATTCAAGAACAGAGTTAAATATTGCATTATATTATTGCAGTGCCCTTTCCAACCTAATGACAATGATTGTGGGTACTATATCATGAAATTTATGAAGGATGTTATTATGCATGATCAACCATTTATTCCTCAAAAAGTAAGTCATTTAGTTGCACTTCATATTGTGTTGTAATGAAATTGAATTAGTGCCTGACAGTTATGTTTTACTGATTTTAATTCGTTCTAACTTGTGTCTGATTGTATTTATCTGTAGTATTATGAAGATCAACGTTGTGACGCTTTGACAGACCATCAGGTTAATGAAGTGATCGAGGAATGGTGTGAATATGTGTTTAAGCAAATCCCTAGGTAGCTATATTTACTATTAAATTCACTAGCTAGCTGGTTTTTTTTTGTTTCTAATTGCCAATATAATTGTTGTGTCATGCATGTTTGTTCAAGTTGAATTTGTTGTATTATATTTCATTCAGCTAGGTTTACAGTATATTGTATAACAATTTTCATTACTACTTTAGCTAATCAATCATTTGTTGGTATCATTTTAAAGTTATCTATTATTGTTCTTATTAAACCTTGCAGACTATAATTATATATGCATGGGATAATTATATATGCATGACGAAAAAATATGCTAAAAAAAAAACCAATACAAAAAACCCAAAAATATACGAGGACAAAATATACTAAAAAAAATCAGAACGGAAAATAAAAAAAAAAAAAAACAATACCTACTGTGGCGCCTGCCTGGCCAGGCGCCACAGGAGGTTTAGGATTCTGGATTCTGTGGCGCCTGGAGGGCCAGGCGCCACAGGAACTAAGCCTCCTGTGGCGCCTGGTGGCTAGGCGCCACAGGAACTAAGACTTCTGTGGCGCCTGGCTGGCCAGGCGCCACAGGAGGTAGACTTCCTGTGGCGCCTGGCAGGTCAGGCGCCACAAGAAGTTATTTTTAATAAAAAAAAAAAAAAAAATCTGTGGCACTTCCAAGTGCCACAGCTTTTTGTAGTAGCGTTAAGATAGGTGGCATTTCGCAAGCGCCACATCTAATGCAATTATAAGCGCCACAGATTTGGTTTTTTGTAGTAGTGAGGAATGACTTGTTCTTATAAGAAATGCTGATATAGAATTTTTGAAATAATTTTTAATACACTTTCCAAGGTCAAAACTTTTTTAATGCTTTAGATAGTCCTAATATATGAGTTAACTATGGAGTTTATTTTGATTTTAGATATAACAGCTCAATCCTCCTTATCACTCATGTTTATTTATACCTTTTCCCCAAACTATCCTAATTGATTGTATATATCAAGAAATATTTATCAAAAGATAGTTCCAATATGCAAACAATCAATTAAAGAGGTTATTTTAAGAAAATCAACACATTGTTTTTATAAATTTCTAACCTTTTTTTTTGCCTTCTATAAATTACTGGCTTAAATAATATTCCTCCGATCCTTAATATATGATATATATATATGTGTGTGTGTGTGTGTGTGTGTATGTTTAATTTGATTAGGTTAAGGAAGTTGATTGAATTAGTTAATATAACTTGTATTTTCTAAAACACCCTAGTCATCTTCTTTAATTTCTAATTCTCTCTCCTCCTTGATTATTGTTGAAGGTGTATCAATAGGGTAAATTAGAAAAATATTGATAAATACCAAAACTATGTCTTATATGTAGAACCAAGATCAACTCCCCAAATATGTTTTATATTAAGAACCCGAGGAGTAATAAATTATTAACTCCTAAATTAGGAGTGAATAGAGTATCATTTTCTATTTTTATCTCAATTAATTATTTTAAAATATCATATTGCTGACCTCATCCAGTGGGATAAGGCCGTAAGGTTTTGTTGTTATTGCTGTAATTATTTAAAAATAAATTAAATTTTTATATATTTATTATCCTTAATCAATCTTAAATAATTTTTTTAATAATATAATTTAGGAGATTAAAAGTTAAACTTAGGTTTTAATTAAGAAAATATTTGAGAAGTCTCATAATTTGTTAATGACAAATGAAATTGACATCATTGACAAGTGAAAGTGGTACCTCTGACACGTTACGAAACTTTTTAGGGAAAATTCCAAAAAACTACAAGCAAAAATACAAAAGGACAGAAAGGTTGGGTGAAAATCAAAAATCCCAAATCAGTTGCTCATGAGGAATCTGGCATTTCAAATGTTAGCAAAATGACCTACATGCCCTCCTAAAAAGGGGAAGTAAAGAGACGAGCAGAGAGTGATGGAGGGAGAGAAACGAAGAGACACAAGATTCAAAATGGAAAGGGAGGAGGGCGCGATGTCGGGCTGAGGGAAACAAGGACACACGAGCGCGGCTGAGGGAAACGATGAGACAGGAGATTGGACTTGACGGTGCGGTGGGGAACGTTGGGTGGCGCGGCGAAGGGAGACGAAGGTCCGGCGAGTGTGGGGTGTGGGAAGGCGGAGCGGCGCGGTGAGAAGAAGGGGAGGCGAGTGTGGGGTGTGGGCGGCGCTGTGAGAAAAAGGCGAGGCGAGTGTGGGGGGTGGGAAGGCGGTGCCGAGCAGGACGGCGAGGAGCGGCACGGAGTGTCGCATGTTTGTTCATTATTTGAATTTTTTGTCTGGCCTGATGTACATTTTTTATTAACACCAGCAACCCGTACATTAACATCATTACATTCGTTATTAACGACTTGACGTCGGTAATTAACAGCATCGAATGAACAGCTTAGGACGGCATCATGTAAATTGGAAACACAACTTATATGCGCGTAATAACATCTTTCCTTTCGCTGTTAACGACTATGCCTCGCCTATTCACATCTTCCAATAACAAGTTAGAACGACGTCACGTAGATGGGAAAACACAACTTGTGTCTGCGTAATAACATCTTTGCTTTCATTGTTAATGACTATGCCTCGCCTATTCACATCTTCCAATAACAAGTTAGGACAACATCATGTAGATGGGAAAACACAACTTTTATAGTCCTAATAACATCATTCTTCTCTTTATTAACAACTTTATATGTACTATTAACAACATTATTTCGTTCATTAACATCTTCTGAACAAGAAATGTGAACTTTTTAACATCGTTGCCTTAACGCAACACCTTTCACATCTTCCATTCACATAGACAACAGAAGATGTGTGAAGGAACAAGTTTGCAGAAAAAGCATGTTACCAGCATAAAAACACCATTTGCCTCTATAATAACAACATGGTTTTGTTGATTAACACCCTTATATATGTATCAGTTCCTGACAGATCACAATCTGCATAATTACATCCAGCAACCATATAAAGCCCAAAAACAAGTTACACACTGCCCCTTGTACACGTTGACATATTTCATGACAAGGGAACATTATCTCTGGACTAGTACATAATGTTTCCTTGTCACAAACATTGGATTACATAAAACACTAATTAAATTAATTACCTACTGGAGTACACAATTGACAGCAACCCATCTCCCAAAAAAACCATGAGTGGGTTGACAGCACCTTTACAAAAGCATAATCAAAAAGTTTCACTTCACAATATTGCTGAGTGGGAACATAATCATTTGGACGTTTCTCAATGTGATTTCTCACCTCATCAACTATAATTGACGATGTCAAGTTAGATCTTCCACCATGACTAACCTGAAGATTGTCTTGGGCACTATGAAAATGTTCATCTCTGAATGTCGTTACCCGTAGTAATGGGCTGGTCTTACCAATAGCATTTGCTGTTACCCTCCAAGGACATCCAAAAATCTTACATTTAACTGAAATGTTGTCCTTGCTATTTCTCACAAATTCAAACTCAAACTTGTGTGCTATGCTGTACTTGTACAACGCCTTCTTAAAAGCTTCTGCATGTGCAAAACTCTGCATGACTCCTAAAAGTAATCCCCTCCATTTCGTACAGTTCAACTCCGGCATTGGTGTAGGTGCACTCTCTACTCCACAGGGCAGCCTATTACATCCTCCACCAATTTCAGCAGTCAAACAAGTAATAACACTTTCATAACTGACTAGTTCATAATCATTTTCCACAATGCTTCGACACTGAGTCGATGTTTGTTGTGACAGTCCCAGTAGATCATCAGCCCTGCAGTGTATAACAACTGCAGTTCGTTAATAACCAACAAGAGCTTCATAAATAACAACTATAAAAATTACAAAATTTTACACTTACATGTCTGCCTCAACTGATATATCTGACACATTATCATTCCCTTTTTTTGCTATATGACGAGGCATAGTCATTAACAATGAAAGCAAAGATGTTATTACGCAGACACAAGTTGTGTTTTCCCATCTACGTGACGTCGTTCTAACTTGTTATTGGAAGATGTGAATAGGCGAGGCATAGTCGTTAACAGCGAAAGGAAAGATGTTATTACGCGCATATAAGTTGTGTTTCCAATTTACATGACACCGTCCTAAGCTGTTCATTCGATGCTGTTAATTACCGATGTCAAGTCGTTAATAACGAATGTAATGATGTTAATGTACGGGTTGCTGGTGTTAATAAAAAATGTACATCAGGCCAGACAAAAAATTCAAATAATGAACAAACATGCGACACTCCGTGCCGCGCCTTGCCGTCCTGCTCGGCACCGCCTTCCCACCCCCCACACTCGCCTCGCCTTCTTCTCACCGCGCCGCTCCGCCTTCCCACACCCCACACTCGCCGGACCTTCATCTCCCTTCGCCGCGCCGCCCAACGTTCCCCACCGCACCGTCAAGTCCGATCTCCTGTCTCCTCGTTTCCCTCAGCCGGCGCTCGTGTGTCCTTGTTTCCCTCAGCCCGACATCGCGCCCTCCTCCCTTTCCATTTTGAATCTTGTGTCTCTTCGTTTCTCTCCCTCCGTCACTCTCTGCTCGTCTCTTTACTTCCCCTTTTTAGGAGGGCATGTAGGTCATTTTGCTAACATTTGAAATGCCAGATTCCTCATGAGCAACTGATTTGGGATTTCTGATTTTCACCCAACCTTTCTGTCCTTTTGTATTTTTGCTTGTAGTTTTCTGGAATTTTCCCAACTTTTTATATGCATTTTTACTTCTTCCAATCCTTTTTAGAAGGAACATTCTCTCTCATATGGGTGGTCTTTAATATGAGAAACAAATCCTATTTGTTTGAAAGGTTAAACTAGTCTTTCCATTTTTACCCTCACTAAATATATGTTATTTATTATCTCTCTGCAATAAATTTATCTCTCTGCAATAAATTTTCACCGATTATCTATCATTTACACTCCTTCTAACTTGGACCTAGCTTCTTTCCTTTTTCCGTTCACTACCATCCTTATCCCCTTGATAACCGTTAGATCAAGATCTAATGGTTTATATTTAATATTTTGAAAAAATAGTATTAACTAATATTTTGAATGGTAATTTTAAGAATTAATCTTTTAATCGGAGGGAGTATTTTTCCTTGTGGACTGGTTATCCTGCGCACAGAAATTAAGGAATTGAGCAGCATCAACGCATTATGCCAGAACATTTCTTTGTTTTGAAACTTCTTATTATTTTCCTTCATTTATAATTTAATTTTACTGCGTCTTCTTTTCGCTAACAATTTTACAGTATCAAAATTGTAATTAAAACCCTCATATAATCACATAAAAAGCTATAAATTATTCTTTTAGGAAAAAAGCTTTAAATTTTGTTGAGTGACCAATCTTATGCCATAGTTACTCTTCTGATCCTCTTTATAAGTTATTTTTCATTTGATTTGACATATTCAATTATGCATAAGGTGATGAAGGTTTCTAATTCGTGTAAAAAAATTCAATATAATTAGTATTATTTAATAATTATAAATATATACTCTTTTAATCATTTACAATTTTTTTTATATGCTTTACTGAAACTGGAAAAAATTCTTAAATCTCGACAATCCTATAATGAAATTTATTAATTTGTCAATTTTATTCTTATTTAATAGTATGAAGCAACAATTGAAAAGAAAAAAGCTCAAGGACAACAAACTGGGGGTAAGATTGTAAATTCGCATAACAAATTTAACAACGTGACTTCCCTCTCCTATATGTAGAATATACGGGCATGGCGTTTATAAATTAAATTTGACAGATACTAGAGATCAGAGAGAGAGAGAGAGAGAGAGAGAGAGAGAGAGATCAAAATGTGGAGGCTGAAGGTAGGAGAGGGAGAGAAGGACCCGTACTTATTCAGTACAAACAACTTTACAGGAAGGCAAGTATGGGAGTTTCATGAAGATGAAGGCACTCCTGAAGAACTTGCTGAGGTTGAAGCTGCTCGTCAAGACTTTTACAATAATCGATTTAAACTCAAGCCTTGTGGAGATCGTCTATGGCGTTTTCAGGTTTTCTAGTTTCTTACATTTCTTCTCTTTTCTTACCTCCATATATTCTATATCTCAAGCATGTTCAATCCATACCCTTATATATGTGACTGTGTATGGATGTATGTATATGAATATATATGTCATCCATCGTTTATCAGATACAAGTTAATTCGTGCATTTTTTTTATGGGTTCTCTCTTTCCTTTTCTTTTGTTTCTTACTCTTTAACTTCTCTCTCTTGGGCTGTTTGGTATGAGGGGAGGGGAAGTGAGGGAAAGTGGGATGAAAGAAATTTTTTTGAATTGGATTTTAAAAAAATATCAGAGAAGTGTGGTTAAACATTTTTAATAAATTTTCTTACTCTTTTATCTTAGTTATTATTTTTATTAAAAGTTTATAAACTTATTTCTCCAATTTTTTTAAATTTAACTAATAAAAATTTCCACTTTCATCCAAATCTCTCGCATCAAACATCCTAAGTAGCAGAATATTCTATTAGTGCTTGTTTGTTTTAGCTTTTTAAAAGTGTTTTTTAGGTATCAAAGGTAAATATCTGAGAGGAGTTTTGTTTCAACTTGCGAAAATGTACTCTAAAAAGATTTTTCCTTTTTTTAAGTTGCAAACGAGCACCTAGACTCCTTATAGTAGCCACTTTCATGCATTAATTATTTGAAATAATCCCTTCAACCCTCAAGCCCTATGTGGGAACGGGAGAGGAATGTCTCCATTGATTTTTCTCTCAATTTTCTCTCCATTGAATGTATCTTTTATTAGATAAAATTTAAAGGTTGAGATTTAATATTATATAAAAATATTATTAAAGATAATATTAAATAGTATTAAATCTCAACCATTGAAATTTTATCTAATGGTTGATACATTCAAGGGAGAGAAAATGGAGAGAGAAATCAATGGAGATATTCCTTTCCCATGTTCGAACAAGCTTCCCTGCTCATCCAAAGGATGAGGAGGGAGAGCTCCTCCCATCTGGACCATCTAGATGGGATCTGACGGTCCAGATTTAGTTTTTTTAAAAAATTATTTTAATGAGTGCATAATATAAAATAAAGATAATCTTTTAACTAATACTTTTTTAAAAAATATTTTTTTTATTTAAAAATAACCGGTTTAAAAAAAATCAAATATGGATCATCCAAATCCCATCTAGATGGTTCAGATGGGAAAAGGTTTCTAGCAGGAAATTGGGTCCCCCTATGTGTAGGTAGGTAGGTAGGTAGCCAGCTTTCATGGCGTTTCAAGGTTTCTTTCCCTTATTTAATTTCTTCTTCTTTTTTTTCCACTTGTTTTATCTGCTTTTCATTGTTGTTGTAAGAAGGATGTTGATAAATAGCTAAGAGTCGTACAACCAACATTTTTAGAGCCTGGCCAGGCTGGACTGGATGGCCGGACCGGACGGCTGAATTGGCTAGACCGTCGACTGAAGGTAGCTACGGCTCGGCTTTATGGAAAAGGCCGTTTTGATAGTTGAGCCGCATTCGACGGGAAAAAAGTCGTTATCAGGCCAGAAATCGCTCTTCAGCCAGAAGCCGAAACGGATTTTTGTTAACCGGACAGCTCATCCCCCACATTTACATCAAGGAAAAACATAAGAAAGCCAAAGAGATGAAGATGAATAAAAAATATGAAATAGCATTTCTCACAGTATAATCTATTTAGACGAGGGTTTTTCGGTTTTGCCTAACATTCATTACGAATATGAGCTCCTTCATATCTTATTCTGACTTTTGAAGTTGGAACTCATCTTCGCCAGAAAACACAGATCTAGTTCGAGGGAGAGAAGATGTGGTTGAAGGGAGAGAATTAGTTGTGTTGTATGATATTTTCGATTCCGCATAGTACTTTTCTTTTCTTATGCAGCTAGCAAGTTTTGTCTTTTAGTGGAATACATTAATTTGCCCTACTGTTAAACCCATTATATGGATAAAAGGGTTGTGTAGTGTGTCATAAGAACGGAATAAAGCTTCTATAGATTACTTAATTCTCTCTCATCACGTGGGGGTAGAAAAAAATTCAAACTGAAGTATCATACTAGAGTAAAACATGTAGAATAGTAGAAGTCTTTTCATCTTTTTTTTTTATTTCAATTTTTGTTGTCAGGTTTTAATATTTTATTAGTGTATGTTTTGCCAGTTTTGTTTAGCTATATATGTAGGATTTTATTGTCTGGCAAAATATCCGTGTAAGCCTTACATTTATTTAACAAGATGATGACATTTTTGGTCTAAATGTTTTTTAAGAAACTCATGCTTGGATCAATCAAGAGCCACCAAATACTAATATTTAACAAGGCATGAAATCATTATTATGTGTGCTTTCTGTTAGGTTAATGGTTGATTTAAATGTTCTTCCATAAATGGTGTTTTGTGACTTTACTAACTTCATATGAAATTAGACTAAAGAATAATTATTGTAATATATATATATAATATAATATTTTTAAATTTAATTATTACATCATCGGTCCGGCTCAACGGCTCAACCGTTCCAACCGGTTGAACCTTGACCCGTTGGCCTATCCAGCTCAACGTTCGGTCCGGCTTTTAAAACATTACGCACAACTATTGTCATCCACCATACGTTTTCTTTGTGGCGTTAATATTTACCTTTCTTTCTTCGTCTTCTACCTAATTACTCTCCAACTGCTCTTTCTCTTTTCCTTGAATGTGTATTCTCTCTGTCCATAGGAAGTCTAGTAAGAAAAGTGGGGTTAATAAGTTTAAAAGACTCCTTCGCCCAACATGGACACAGGCTTTCTCTTTGGACATTCCCATATTTTACTTATATATTAGTTACCTAAACTTGTATTTGTCTTGTAGTTTGTTACTCTTTATATATATATATATATATTCATGTAATAAGATTTGACAGAATTTTATGATGGCTATCGAGAATCTAGCTTCCTGTTTTATCTGGGCTTTGGAGTGGTAATAAGCATAGATGGAGTTTGTTATTCTTTATATATATATATATTTACTAATATGTCAAATGATGATTGATTTGATAGTTTTTGAGGGAGAAAAATTTCAAACAAACAATACCAAGTGTGAAGATAGAGAATGGAGAGGAAATAAGTGATGAGAAAGTTGGCGACACTGTGAGGAGGGGAGCACATTATTTATCAGCAATACAGTCTAAAGATGGTCATTGGCCTGCTCAAATTGCTGGACCTCTCTATTTTATGCAACCTCTGGTACTTGGCAACTATGCCTACCTTTAATTAATTAATTAATTTCTTTCCAACTACATATATTATCTTCTTATTGACCTGTCCGAATTAAAATTGAAAGTGACACTTTAATTTGTCTATTTCTCTAAACCATAGAAGTAAACCACATGTTAAGCCACATGTTAAGCGAGGCCCACCAATCATAAATGCGTCTCTTTCTGTCCTTATATTAATACTAGGAGTGGGAATAATAGAAATTTTAGAAGAATATAATAAGAAAGTTATAAATCCTACTTTGTTTTCGTGTTTATTTAATAATAAAATCTAGGGGAGTTTTCTAGAGAGATTAACGAAGCTAAATCAGTTATTAATCATGTCATATGCTATGTGTGATTAAATTATATACCAATTTATAAGTCAAACAAATTAATTTGAAAAAATATGATAAATATAAATACTTTAAAGTAATTTAATTAGCTTCCTTAATCTTACAAAAAAATCAACCAGATCTTCTATTCAGGACCAGAGGTAGTACTAACTATTAAATAAATTCAAATGGTGCAGGTATTTTGCATGTATATTATGGGTCATCTTGATACTGTATTCCCAGGAGAGTACCGAAAAGAAATCCTTCGATACTTATACTATCACCAGGTTCATTGATTCATTTAAGTTAAAGCCTGATATATTATATCATTGAAATTTTATGGTTTTCAGGTTTAAATGAACTAATGCTTTTTTAATACATGTATATATATGCGCATGTTAATTAATTAAGAATGAAGATGGAGGGTGGGGACTACACATAGAGGGACACAGCACCATGTTCGGTACAGCTCTGAGTTATATATGCATGAGAATGCTTGGAGAAGGACCTGATGGAGGCCAAGACAATGCTTGTTCAAGAGCACGAAATTGGATTCATGATCATGGTGGTGTTTCCTACATACCCTCTTGGGGAAAAACTTGGCTTTCAGTACGTATACTTTTTTCCCCTAGCTATATATTTGTGTATGTAGGGCATACAATACATAAAATCTCCCCTGATTCTTTTTTTGTTTTGGGACCTATTTATAGGTCACATTATTAAATTTTTCATATGAACATGCAATTTTATTTTTAATTTATTGTTATTTGTAGACTTTGTTTTCACGACGTATAACCTATATTAAATAGGAGTAAAGTTGAAAAGTGATCAAGTTTTAAGGAAGGATAAATAAGGTTTAAGGTTTGTCTTAGTTTGGGTAAAATATGTTGGAAATGACTTATAAATGAGATTAATGAATATATATATATATGTGTGTGTGTGTGTATAGGTCTACTTGTAACTTTTTCTCACTCCTTGCTAGTGCTTATACTTGTAAAAATTGTTGCTATGTTGTTACGTAGATACTTGGATTGTTTGAGTGGTCTGGATCAAATCCAATGCCACCAGAGTTCTGGCTCCTTCCATCGTTTCTTCCAATGCATCCAGGTGATTAATTCAATGCAGTAATAGTGAAGATACATTACGAATATCCTTTTTTTTTTACAGAAGAAGATACAATTCTAATATCAAAATCAATCTTGCTCACACACACAAATTGGATGTTTTAATTTTGTGATGTCCCATATCGGCTAGGGGACAACGAATGACATTTTATAAAGATCTAGATATCTCTTTCTTTCAATGTGTTTCAAAACCGTGAGAGGTGATAGGCCCAAAGCCAACAATTTCAAGAGCTACCGCTTGTTAGAGGATTCTATCATCATTTCAAATCTTGTAACATTTCTGGTTTTATAGCATTTTGATAAAACTTTTCTATAAGCTTATTAGTTACTTTCTTATCACATATAACTCTAGTAGCCTTTCTCCACTTGAGGTGCCCAGCATTTATTCTATGTGAACGGTCTGCAACAATTTAACCATCCTTATCTATAATCGATCCCATATACTTGAACTTTGACACTTGTGGAATGATTTGGTCTCCCAATTTAACCTCAAAAACACCACTAACTTGCTTCCTACCAAAATTGCAATGTATATACTTTTCCTTACTTCTAAATATTTTGACTCCAAGGTCCTTCTCAATAACTCAAGTTTAGAGTTAATCTCTTCTCTTGATTCAACCATAAGAACTATATTATCAGCAAAAAGCATGTATTTAGGGACTTCTTCTTAAATAAGCTTAGTGACAACGTCAAAAATAAGGTTAGACATGTAAGGGCCTAATGATGTAACCTGATGCAGGCCAATCTTAATAGAAAAGTCTTTTGTCTCACCTCTAGATATTCTTTCACTAGTAGTTAATTACCTCCTTCATACATATCTTGTATAGCTTTGATAAAATGCAGCACAGACACCTTTTTTTTTTCCCAATGCTTACCACAGTATTTCTCTCGGTATAGGATCGTAAACTTTTCCCAAATCATTAAAAACATATGTAAGTCTTTTCCCATACTCAAATACCTTTCTATTAACTCCCTTAGTAAATGAGTATCTTCTTTTCCCCCCAATTTTATTGCATGGCTCATAAGTTTGACCCTTCTATAGCTTGCACAATTTTGAATATCTCTTTTATTCTTGTAAATAGGGACTAAGTGCTTTTCTCCATTCATCAGGCATTTGTTTTAAAATCTCGTTAAATAGCTTAGTTAGCCAAGCCACACCCTCCTCTCTTAAACATTTCCACACTTCAATAGGGATACCACTAGGTCCAGTAGCTCTGCTATTGTTTATTTTAACGAATGCTCTAGAGATTTCGCCACGATCTCATAGGAGCGACCCCACTACACATTCATAGAGTTGATGATTTCATGAAATGTGCTTACAATGAGCACACCATCCCGTAGGATTATGAAATCATTAAGAGCTTTCGCTTAGCCTTATCAAAGTACATTCTATAACTTTCTTGTGCAATAGGAAGGGACCAGCAGTTTAGTGCTAGCAGAACTAATGAAGGACTTGTTTTTACCCATATAAACCTTCTTCATGTGATCACCAATCACAAAGGTTAGATTGACCGTCGCTATTAATTTCGAATTGGCTTCAGTCCCATTCCCTTTGATGCTTCAATAATTATTTTCTTCCCTAGGGGTTTTGTTTGCAGATATGATAGGTCCACTTTTGACCTCACAAAATCCATTCAGATAACTCTATAATTTCAAGTGTTCATTCACAAAATATCTCAACCAATTTCTACTTGTTCCATTGCTCTTTTACAATATTCATTGTTATTTAGCAATTAAAACTCATCAACACTAAGTGTCCGTTTCACACCAATATGTTTTGCTAAAAGGTTTTCAACAACTTAGCCTCCTATTTTGGCCAATTTTAGAGTAATAAACTCTAACTCGTACAATATTTATTTTGGCTACTGGTGGATTTTCTCACATAAAAATGTAATTCAGCTAACATCCATGTATCTCAATACAATAGGAATCCACCATACACAATACCAATATTTATGACACCCCTCAAATATTTCAATCTCCTCATAAGATTGCATATTAATGTATATGCTCAATTTGTCTCATAGCATAAGCTATAACACAAGGATTGAAATCTATGAATGTAGCAAATTCTCAAAAATTTGTGCATATATACCTAGATTGGGCTCCAAAATCACTTCAAATAATGTGTTAGCACCATAAGGAATATTTACATATATATTCTTACACCAAAATAATTATATAGTCTAAATTTATGAAAATCACATTTATCTACTATGGATAAATGATTAAATTGTCATACTACATAATGCTTGTTTCAAGTTACACACAAATTTGGTAATTCACAAAAATTTGCTCTCAGCAGCAAATAAGAAAGCCTACACATAATTTTAAATCACAACTTGGCATTTGTCAAATAAGGCTAGCAATAATTTTGCAGCTTTGAAATTTATAAGGCACCCCCCACATGATAGGCATCCCTACACTTTCAATATCTTAATTATGTATGAAAAATATTTTGCAATATCACCCATGAAACAATGCAACCTATTCAAATATTCACAATAAAAGTAAATATTTAAATCCCATAAATCCAATCACGTGGCATTAAACTTGGAAACCATGTCACCAAGAGAAATATCCACCTATGTAACGTATATTTATGTGCATCAATGGGGCACAGGAGGAACTTACTGTTTGTTATGCATATTAAAGTAGTATAAAATCAAATTCATCAATTAACCGAAAAATCTCCGACAGAAATAAATTCCTTAACGGGCCATAGGCTAAAGAGGGTAGTGGAAGATGCAAGCATCCTACTAGCCAATTTCTCAAGACCAAATTCTATGCACTACCTCACATCCAACATTCAATGTTTTGCCAGGTAGAATTAGATTTTATCTCAATAATATGTGAGTTGTCAAAGTGAGGAAACATTGTCACGGTAATGTACTAATGCTCACTAATTATGCAAGGGGACACTTATTGTTTCCTCCAATTCAATGCTGATAAACTCCTTATAATTTCATTGTGAAATAATCAAATAAAACTCCTCATGTGATCACTAAACATTATTATCCAATGTTCCCATATTAAAGCATGGCAAGAGTCAAGATGCCACCACATTTTTAAACATAATTCCTATCATCATAATATGCATGAGTGCATGTTATACGTCAGCCACTAAACTTTCCATAAAAACCGTATTATATCCCCATAATTTTTCTCTTTTTAAATTAAGTCAGTGCATACACGTAATCTAGGTAACCCCAAATATCATTAATCAATGCTTTATAATATACTCATTATTAAAAGAAATTTAATAATCAGTTACTCATCCCAAACATTATTGCTTCTTCAGAACCGTCTCACACCACTTGTTTTCCGACGGTTCCTCTATTAATAATATGTCAAAATATTATTACTTACGTGTATACCATAAACTCACCTATTGTTTCCCTCAAAATCATATCAAGATCAACTAATGAATTAGAAAAGATAAGAATATACTTATCTCGACACTGCAACTTCTCTCTCCTCTTAGAACGCCAAAGTCCAATTTTCTGGATAGCTTGCCATGCCTGAGTTTAGCACCCATAATAATATATTACTATCATCTCCATACTACCACAGAGACAAGGAGTGGCCTATTCTGGCCAATTTATCCATTAAAAAATCTCAAAAAATATATTGGAATGAGGCACAAATGAAAACGTGAAACCCAAATCAATGTTTCTATGCAAGAGGAAAATGCCACAATAAAATTTATAAATTAGGACAAGGTTCCCGGGTCTCCTTATTCGATAACTGCATCAATGATGATTGCCAAAACAATTGATGCAGGTAATAGGTCTTAAGATTGTTGGCGATAGCTCCTAGATTGTAACATAACTTAGTTGATCTTCTAGTTCCTCCTAATGCTATAGATTCTATTAGCACCAGCACCTGCAAATGACCAAGTTGATTCAAGTCGTGCCCGAGGACACTGTCTTTAAGAGCTATTCCACAACTACTAGTAAATAAGAAATGGCACTCCCCAGAATTAAATGAACCCTTCGTGCAAAATAGGGTGAGAAGAACTACGGAAGATAATATAATTCAGCAAGGTAAAACAGACTACAAAAAAAATGGCTTTTGGCAGCTACTTTCTAAAAGTCTAAATGTTGATGTTGAAGGTTTTCAATTGCAACAAAAAGTCGCCACCAAGTCATTGTTGTTGCGACTATGGCTGAAAGTTTTAGCAGTGTAAATTTTTGTCACTGCTAAAAGTACACTTTTGGTGGCATAAAAAAAAATTTACGCCAGTGGTTAGCAGCCACCCTTCGCTGGCCATCCACGTCATCACCGGCTGTCCACATCATCATCGAGGGCCACATGTCACCTTGTCTCCCGCCATGTGTCGCCACCTGGGTGCACCACATTTGTGTGAAAGTCAACACATTTTTGATCCCCTCCAAGGTTTAAAACCAAGACAACCTTTTTGTGTCCTTGCCTTTTGTCACTAAGCTAGAAAGGACCTGCTAATTGTTATTGAAATATAATATATATGTATAATATATATATATATATATCAAACAACATAAACACAAGTAAATATATATTATGAAATATTACTTGTATTATTAAATATTGTATTTATTTTTTATTTTAAATATTATATCTATATATTATTTATAATAAATTAATATATGTAACAAATATATTTGATATATATAATATTTGTGAATATAAAAATATTAACGTGCATATATATATATATACTGATATAATACTTTTAAATTTTTTTTTGAATAAATGAAAATAAAAGTATAATTGATATCCTATTATTAATTACAAATGTATTAATTTTTTATATTTATTTAATTATTAAGTGTCCACATATATAAATGAAGTAATTAAAAAAGAAAACCAAGTATCGGTCATATGTATTAATTGATACATTTATGAAATAATTTAATTTAATTTTAATCTAATTATATAATTTTTAAAAAATAGTTATTAATAATTTTAACATTATGTTTTCTGTATCTAGTATTTATTACTTTTATTTTTAATGATAAATTTATTAAAAAAATATTGATTAATGTATATGAATTATATATATTTTTTAAGGTTGTGTTAAAAAATCACTAAATCTTGATGGGAGTGTGGGGAATAACAAATCTTGAAGAACTTAACAGAAGATAGGTCGCATTATACATTAAACAAAATTTAGTAAATTGTGATTATTTTTAGGAGGTAAATAAAGTCCTTTTATAGAAGTAAAATAGTACTTGTAAAAACATATTCTCTAAACTTAACTTAGGTTTGCTTTTGCGTTTAAAAGTTTAGACTTTACCTAACAAGCCTTTGTCTCATCTAGATTTACCCTCTGAATTAGCTATGTTAGTTTTGTTCACTAATTTATATTCTTCTCCTTTGAATCTAATTGCTTTTCATCCATTCATCTTAATATGTAAGTGTGCAAGAGAAGGAAAATTGTGTAGAGAGATCCCACACATGCAAATGTATTATTATCTTATTTTTCTTTATAATAAATAACATATTTAGTGTCCTCAAATGTTAATATTAAATTTAAAAAAATATATAAAAAGAAACTTTTTTTAGTGATTAAAAAAATTCATAAGAAAAATCAGCTAAAATTGACTTTCCGTGGTGATAATGAAAGTCGCCGCTGAAAGTATGCTTTTTAGCGGCGACATTTATTGTCATTGCTAAAAATGTCACTTTTAAGCGGCGACTTAATTATCGTTACTGAAAGTCTAAGTTTTAGTGGTGACTTTTCATTGTCGGAGTTGAAAGTCGACTTTAACTTTCGCCGCTGAAAGTCAAATTTTCTATGGCGACTTAAAACTATCACTGCTAAAAGTTAGACTTTTAGTGGCGACTATCTATTGTCATCACTGAAAGGCAAGTTTTAGAGGCAACTCTAATTGATCGCCGAAAGTCAAGTTTTTGGTAGTGACAATAAAGGTGGAAAGAGAAGTTGCTCGAGAGCTAAGAGTTAAGTACTCTAAACTTTGGTCTCATACCCCTTTTATAGGTTGCAGATCACAAGAAAGCATTGGACACTTAAACGCAATTAAAAAGTCGTTATAAAATCATAAACCCACTTAATGAGTATTAATAGGGAGGTTACCAGCCATTAGGATATTAAACACATAAATAGGTATTTATGATCCATTAAAGTAGTAATAAATCATATGAATTAATCTTGTCTTTTTGTAGAAAATATTTCTGGTAAAAGTGCTGCATTTAATTTGCACACAATGGAGGGGGGAATTGCCGGATTTCAATCTGGCTTATTATTGTGCTAGTTCACTCCTCCCATTGGCTCTTTTAATAGGCCAATAACACTTGTTATTATGTGGACCCCACAATCTCATACAATGTGAGAATCTTCCTTTGAAACACCTACACAAATTATTTACGACACACATTAGTTACTGCATTACCACTTTCTGAACACTTTCTATTATGAAGTCTATCTAATAATCCTCCACATTGTAATGCAGCTAAAATGTGGTGTTATTGCCGCTTAGTTTACATGCCTATGTCTTATTTGTATGGCAAAAGATTTGTGGGTCCCCTCACACCACTCATTCTTCAACTCAGACAAGAACTGTACATTGAACCTTACCATCAAATTAAATGGAGTAAAGTTCGTCACCTTTGTGCGAAGGTGAGTTTTTCTCTCTGATTCATTGCTACACACACACACACACACACAACTGCACTTGTTGATTTCTCCCAAATAATAACAATTATCTTAGATTAATGTCGAATATATATATATCATTTGCAGGAAGATCTTTATTATCCACATCACTTGGTACAAGATTTGATATGGGATAGTTTATATATATTCACTGAGCCATTTCTTACACGATGGCCCTTCAATAAGTTGGTGAGAGAGAAAGCTCTTCAAGTAACAATGAAGCACATTCACTATGAAGATGAAGCTAGTCGATACATCACTATTGGATGTGTCGAAAAGGTAATATTTATTTCTATTGAGAATGACTAGTTATTATTACTAACATATTCAGAGAATACATCACTAGTTATTAGAATGACTCAGTGCCAAGCTACTTTGATAGTTGTTGATTTTGGTTTGAGCATCGTTCTACCACTCTAGTCAAATATTTAATTTCCCTTCTACATATCATTTGCCACAGGTTTTGTGTATGCTAGCTTGTTGGGTTGAAGATCCGAATGGAGATGCTTTTAAGAAGCATCTTGCTAGGGTTCCTGATTACGTATGGGTTTCAGAAGATGGAATCACCATGCAGGTAAGCTAATAAGAGCATAGTGATTAATGAGAAATTAAAACCACGAACTTTTTCCAACAAGTGAGCAAATTGACTCTGACACTAATTGTTTCAATATATATTTATGCGATCAACTATTAATGAGAAATTATTTATGGAATCACCATGCAAGTACACTAATAAGGGCATAGTGATTAATGAGAAATTAAAACCATGAACTTTTTCCAACAAGTGAGCAAATTGACTCTGACACTAATTGTGTCAATATATATTTATGCGATCAACTATTTGCAGGGTTTTGGTAGCCAAGAATGGGATGCTGGCATTACTGTTCAAGCTTTACTTGCCGCAAATCTAATTGACGAAATTGGTCCTACTCTTGCAAAAGGGCATGACTTCATCAAGAAATCTCAGGTCAACTTTTTACCAACTACATGAGAGATACTTCCTCCTGTCCTAATTTGCAAACATTAAGAAAATTAGTTAAGCTAGTTATTTATAAAATATGTGTGTTGGATTTCCTAAAATATCTTCTTCAGCCATTTTCATCGAAAACTATCCCTTAACGAAAACCCTTTTAATAAGTGTAATAAATAGGAATAATTTGGAGAAAATGTTATAAATTTTGGGGAACGAAATGGATTTGGATTTTATATTTAAGACCAAAGCAAACCCATCAATTAGGTACTGTGTTTAGGACCCAAGGGAGCAACATATTTGTGCCCATTAATGCATAAATCCTCTTGTAATACCAACAAACTAAAACTGATGATCTTAATTATCAGGTTAAGGACAACCCTTATGGTGACTTCAAAAGCATGTATCGTCACATTTCCAAAGGGTCATGGACCTTCTCAGATCAAGACCACGGATGGCAAGTTTCAGATTGCACTGCAGAAGGCTTGAAAGTGAATAACTTTTACAACTTTAACAATTTAATTTTTATCATTCGTATTCTTTAACTTATTATTATGTTGATGCCATTTAATATATTTTGGTCTATTTTTTCAGTGTTGTCTTCTTTTATCAATGTTACCACCAGAGATAGTGGGTGAAAAGATGGAACCTGAAAGGCTTTATGATTCTGTCAATATCTTGCTGTCACTTCAAGTGAGTAACTATGTTACATTCCAATTATTATTCATATAATAAAACAAGTATTCTTTCTTAAAAACATCTTAATGTGTTCAAAATTCACATACAGAGTAAAAGGGGGGGTTTAGCTGCATGGGAGCCAGTCAAAGCTCAAGAATGGTTGGAAGTAAGAATCATATCAAATAGGGTTAAGTATCATTTGGCGCACTAAACTATTTTTCTAGCAGCACTCAATATCATAAACTAATTTTTAGTGTGTTCTACACCCAAAATTATTTTTTCAGTAACACCTAATATAGTAAAGTAATTTTTGGTGTAACTAAAGCCCTAAAGTATTTTTGAACTATCACTCAATATCTTAAATTGAGAATGCTCATTGCCACTGCAAAAGATACTTCAAGGCAAAATTGTACCAAAAATTAATTTAGAAAGCTAGATACACCAAAAACTAATTTATGATACTAAATGTTGAGCGTTGGATGCAACTTAACCCTATCACATATATACTAGTATGATTTGAATTTGAATAATAGTGAACAAATAACATTGAAGAGATTGTTTGGATTATGATCATATCAGGTGTTGAATCCAACAGAATTTTTCGAAGGCATCGTAGTGGAATATGAATATGTAGAATGTACGGGACCAGCAATTCAAGCTATAACTTTGTTCTCTAAGCTATATCCAGGACATAGAAAGAAAGAGATTAAAAGCTTTGTTGAGAGAGCTGCGAGGTACCTTGAAGACACACAAACAGAAGATGGTGGATGGTATGGTAGTTGGGGGATTTGCTTTATTTATGGCACCTGGTTTGCATTAGGAGGTCTTGTTGATGCTGGTAAGACTTACGATAACTGTCTTGCCATTCGTAAAGCTGTGAATTTTCTCCTCACAACACAACGAGATGATGGTGGTTGGGGAGAGAACTATCTTTCAAGTCCACAAAAGGTAAATCACAATATATATTCATATTAAAGTGCAGTTTTTGTTAGTTTTTAGGGGAAAAACAAGAAAATACCACTTGAACTTTAAAACCCCAAATTAGTGATTTCATACTAAAATAAGTTTTCAATTACTATACTCTTATAGTCAATATCTATATATATATAAATTAGGGAAAAAGTAGTAAGTGTGTCAAAATTGCCATTTTTTTCCATATATGCCCCTATTTATGAAAAGAATATAGGAGAGAGAATAGATAAAAAGTATGAGAGATAATGAGTATAAGATATGGGAGAGAATGAGTATTTAATAAGGTTAAAATTGAAAAAAGAAGTTTGCATTTTCGAACAAAAACTGAAAGTTGCTTATAATAGGGACCAGCCCTATGAGAGAGAATATTGCTTATAAATAGGACCAGAGGGAGTAATATTTATAGGGAGAAAGACATAATTGAGGACCACCTAAATATGAGAATCTTAAAATGGGGACTCGTAATGGCTTAATTCTTTTGAAGTTACTATTACGGAATTAAGTTTTTATGTGAAATGATGTAATTGCTCTCAGTGAAATTAGTTGTCACTATTTTAGTTGTAGTTGTTATTTGATAAGTTAACGTTATTACTTGTAAAAATTGTTGTTAACGATATTCAGTAAGAGATTTCATTGAAACTAGTGCCACTGCCCTTGTTATCATTTGATAATCTAAAATTGTTATTTGTTAAACTATTTCAACTATTTAATTTTTTTTTTCCAAATTGAGGACATTTTAATGATTTTACTAAAAAAATTTAATCTTGAACAAGTTCCCAGAGACTTTATAGTGATTAAACTATTTTGGTATGTCTTAAATAGCTAGAGGTTTTCATATTTGGGAATTTTTGTGTCTTTCTCAATATTTTTTTAGGTTCCCACTTAATTTCCTCATATTATTATTTTTTTAATAAATGTGCAGAAATATATTCCACTTTATGGTAATTGGTCAAATGTGGTACATACAGCTTGGGCTATGATGGGTTTAATGCATGCTGGACAGGTGATTTAATTTTGAATATTTGATGTGAATTGCCCTCTGTGCTTCATTGTTATTTATTTAAAAGAAAAAAGAAGCTAAAATAATTTTTTGAATGGAAGGCTGAGAGAGATCCAACACCTCTTCATGCTGGAGTTAGGCTCCTAATCAATGCTCAGTTGGAGAATGGAGATTGGCCACAACAAGTGGATAGCTTTTAATTACTTATTCATTTTGAATACTTTATTTAAATTATTAAATTAGCCAATTAATTAATGGTGGAATATATATGATTGAATATATGCTTGTTGACTTCACTATTTTCAGGAAATCACTGGCGTATTCAAAAAGAATTGCATGCTACATTATCCAATGTATAGAAATATCTATCCACTTTGGGCTCTAGCCGAATATCGCAGGCGTGTTACATTGCTTTCCACAGTTCAATAAATTATATCATTTGTAATAAACATGAACGTAAAGCACATACATGTATTGCAAATTAAAGCTCTCCTAAGTTTAGACTATATATATTGCTTGTTTAGTTTGAGAGAATGATATTTTAATGTCTATGAAAATTTATGTGCAATAGTACATTATCATCTATATACGGTAATGGATGGAGACATGGAGTATCTCAATTAATGATAATCGTACAACCAAATGGCATTCTTGATTATTATTTTTGGGAGATTTTGTTGAGGCTCTTTGCCTACTTAATAACAACTCATTTTCACTTGAAAGCTACTTCGTAATGCTTTGCCATCTAGTGATATATATATATATATATATATATTAACTTGACATTATCTTCCAACCACTAATATAAAAATAGGAAATAATGGGGCACATTCTGTGGCATTTCTTTAAAGAAGTTTCATAGCTTCTTTTGAATTTTTTAATTTTTTTTTTAAAAAAAATTGGTATACTGTGACACTTTCTTAGGTAAGCGCCATAGCTGGTAGGTGGCCTTATATGGCGCTAGCTTAACCAAGTGCCATATAAAGTGTTTTTTTCTAAATTGAAGTAGCAACTGTGGCGCTTACTCAAGGAAGTGTTACAGCTGTTATGCACTTTATGTGGCACTTGGCTTAGTAAGTGTCACACAAAATAATATTTCTTTTCACACGCTTCTCTCTCATGCGATTTGCTTACGTCTCTTGATCCCCACTCCTCATTCTACATGTGCAATCACTTCTTATCCTGTTGGTTCCCACATTTCCTCCTTCTTCTCTTTTTGTCACTTAGATCACCTTCTCCACTTTGGCACTTCCTCCTAGTTCTTTTATTCCATCACTTCTCACAATTTGTCCTCCTCCTCTTTTCATTTTGAGCACTTCCTCCTCATTTCTTTGGTCCCATTTCTTGCACCAAACCGGCCTCACTCCTCCCTTTTGGTCCCATTTCCTCTTCCTCATAGCTTCATTTCGTCTTGTAAGAAATGTACTAACTCACTGTTCCGTTTTTTAATATATATTTTAAAGCTACATATAGCATATTGTCTTCTTAACCACCTGTTTTTAAAAAGGATTTTTACACATGCATGCAACTTTGTCTTTCTCTTTTTCCTTTATTAAATTTTTTTTCCAGGTGTTGTGCTTGAAGTTACAGTTCACTCTATTCAAGCTTCATATGCACTGTAAGTTTTTAAATTTTTGAGCTTACAAATCTAATTTTATTAGTTGTTAATAGTTTAATTTTCTCAATGTCTTTTTTATTTAATTTATTATGAAATCTGAAAAAATTATTATCATTTTTATATGCTGAAAAATAAATGAGATAAAATTAAATGTTATTATATATAGGTTGTATGTGAAGATATGTAGTAGTTATAATTTTTAGTTGTTGTAGTAATTGTTAACATATTGATGAGTTGCATTAGTAAAATAATTATTTATTTTTAACAATTGATTTTACTTAGTAGTGATTTTGTTTATTAGTTATTCTTTAATTTGTATCATTTTAGAGTTCTTTCATTGTGGTTTGCTTTTCTTCATTTTGTTGTGGATACAAAAATGTGTTTAAAGTGTGTTGTCAACTATAATTATTAGGTTCTAAAAGAAAAATAAGAAAAAAATTATTTTTTAAAAAATAATACTTCCTATGGTATTTCCTCTGAGGAAGCGCCACAGGACACTTCCTGTGGCACTTTCATTATAAAAAAAACATTAAATTTCTGACGGAATTTGCCACAGAAACAATTTCTGTGGCAAATATCAGAAAATAATCCGTGGCAAATCCGGTCAGAAATTTTGTGGCAAATAATTTTGCCATGAAATTTCCGATGGAATAATTCTGTGGCTAATTTCACCATAGAATTAGCCATGGAAATTTCTATTAGAAAAGTTTCTGACAGAATTTTTCGTGACAATTTGCTACGGAAAAATTCTGTGACTAATTCTGTAAAGCCCCACCTTACATACTACTGATTACCGATATTAATCCGAGTAGCAATTGCACAGTTCGGTGGACACACAGGAATGACATAAATATACTGATAATATGTACATGATTATAGAAATTCCCCATAGGGATTCATACATAATAATTACAAATAATGTAGCCGCATAGGGCTACTAGGGTGTCTACACCTATTACAACAAAACGCAAACATCTTCCCATCTTCGTTCCACCACTGCATTCCTCTCACATAGTTCTCTCATTACTACAAAATAAAGATTTAGTGGCGCCCCTCCTATGACACTGTTTTAAAGAAGCACCATAGATAATTGTTTAATTAACAAAAAAACAACCAAAGAAGCTATGACTCTTCCTATAATAAGTGCCATAGCTTGTATTAGGCTTGTGTGGCACTCTCCTTAACAAGCGGCATACAAAACATTCATAAGAAAAAGAAAGAAAAATGAAAGTCCCAACTATGACGCTTTCTTAAGAAAGCGCCATGCTGGGTTACTTTTAGAAAACATATTCTGTTTTATTTTTTTGTAGCCACATGCTATTGGCTCCGTAAATTCCTTCTCGAAAGATAGATAGCATATAGTACTTTGTTCGTCCTTTTTCCATATGGTTTATTACTGAATATCTCATTGTCTCCTCACGTTTTCCTCTATAAATTCTTCTCCTATAACACATACCTAATCTCTACTTTAAGTATGTTTCTCATGTTGCCTACTTCATAGATGAATTCAATGTCGCTTCATGCATGTACAAAGTACTGTCTAAAACCACATTATTTAATTTCATTATATTTTTAGGTTGATACTCGTCATAAAGGAAAACAAATTGAAGGGTGTGGGAAGAACTCAAAGTGTTTATCAATCGAACATAAGTCCCAATCCTCAACCAGCAACTATAGCAACTGACAGATGCCCTCATATCGCCAATAATTGGCATTAATGGCACCAGCTTTAAATAGTCGAGGAGGTCAGTCAAGACGTTTTGATATCGACATCTATCATGCAGTGATAGATGATCATGTCAATGGTAGGGTGTTGAACGATGTGCTTAGTCGTGATTGGCTTAGTACGACAGTTGTCAATATATGGATTCGGTACTTTATCATCATTGTCTATTACTTTTATTATTATTATTCATCTTTAATTTTTTTAGGTTTTAATGACATTGTTTATTTTCTATAAAGCACTTGTACCATGATCTGTTACTACACACAGAAAGTGCACATAGATTCATATTTGTCAGCCCACACCTCCTTGGCCAGCATAGATTAGATATGGACGCACTATCTAATGATGTTAGGGACATCTTTATGTGAAGAGCAACTCCTAATATGCTGTTTATCATGCCATACAATCCGGGGTAAGTTATTTGTGATAGTATTTTAATGTATATTTTTTTATTCTTCCATTTTACTATAACATGATCGTCAAAGTAAAATCTTTAAAATATTTTAAGGGACATTGGATTTTGATTGTTGTCTATCCAGTGTCACCTGGAGTCGCTGAGATTTACTATTTGGATCATATAAAAACTAGTTATCAAGACAACCGGCGTGATTTGAAGATTATATCATAAGTAACTGCATGGGTGTATGTGTAAATATTTGTCATTTGTCATTATTGAATTACCAAAATTCATCAATCACTTCTTGTTTTCTTAGTGCATTGACTGCTAACTGAAGCAACGTTGGATTGAGCTATTCTACACGCAAAGACCTAGCTAGTAGCTATCACTGGAGGAAGATTGCAGTATTTATAAATATGAATTTAATTACTCCAATGTTGTTATTCAAAAATGTTTCTTCAAATGTTTACTTAACTATTTCATTGTATTGTTAGTGCCCATTCCAACTAAACAATAATGATTGCAGTTATTATATTATGAAATTTATGAAAGATGTAGTTACTGTGTTTTTACTTATAGTTACTGTGTTTTAAATTTAATGTTCCTACACAAGAAAGTTATTTTTACTTGCAATTACTATGTTTTAAATTTAATTGACAAGCGTCTAAGTTAATTGATTTTTACTGATTTTAAATTTTTCTGTGCATGCTTTTTATGTAGTATTATGAAGATCAATGTTGTGACCAATTGACTGACCAACCTATAGATGAAATCATTGAAGTATACTGTGAATATATGGTCAAGGAATTAGCTAATATTTACGTACATAAGTAGGTTGTTTCTTGCATATTCATCTTGGTTGTATATGAATTAGTTGTACATTAAAATTATTTCTTGCCAACATTCTACATACATAGGTACTTACAATTAGTTGTTCTTATTTGTTACATTGTAATCAAATTACAATAGAACTGGTTTTATGAATTAATTATTTTGATTCGAGTTATTTCATTCTGATTTGGTGTGATTCTGACTTGGGCTTTTGTTGCTGTGGATTTGTAAAATGTATAAATTTTGGTGGATTGAATGTGCTAAAGAAAAAAAATGTACCTCCAATGGTGCTTCCCAAGGGAAGTGCCGTTGGAGGTAACCCTTGGAAAATGCTATTGGAGGTATTTATTAACTCCAATGGCAATGGCACTTCCCCTGGAAAACACCATTGGAGGTATTTATTATCTCCAATGGCGCTTCCCAGGGGAAGGGCCATTGGAGGTAATATAACTCCAATGGCACTTCCCCTAGGAAGCATCGTTAGAGGTAGTATACTTCCTTTGGCACTTCTCAGGATAAGCACCATAGCTTTTTATTAAAAATAAATAAATACTCAAGCTATGGCACTTCCGTATATTCAAGAAATGTCGTAGCTTGTTTTAATGGCGCTAGAAGTTATGGTGCTTCCTAAACGCCATAGTGTTCTCTAAATTAAGCCCCATAGCTCGTATTTTTTTTGTAGTAGTGTGTCTTCTTTGATCTCAGCACACCTACTGTTCTCACCTGTCTAAATGGTTGGTTGGGGGAGGGTGAGATTCGAGAGAATCTCAATAGTAAATAGTACCAATATGCATGCAAGATAAGTGCTTAATGCATGAAATGCTTGCGTTACATAACTCATGCTAACATAATGACATATCTACGTGCTCAATGTTTCAAACAACATACTCATGGCCATAGCATAAATAGAAACAGAGCCTCAATCATTCATATATGTTTCATATAATCAAGCAAAGTAATCACGTGCATCAATACACAAGTGCAAATATCAAATACATGTAGGAGAGGTAAGTTCACTACCTCTAGTCTTTGAGTCTTCCTCTTGTACCTTTTCTTTTTCAACCATTGAAGATGCTTCTTCTTTGACGCCTCATGGCCCTACATGAATAATCATATCATTAGGGTCTTTGCATTAGGCCAATGTATAACTAATGGGCCCACACTAATTCCAAGTGCTTGACTTGACCTTTGAAAATTAACTTTATCACTAACTAACATTACCTTTTCATTTTCGCATAAGATGTAAATCTGGCAGATTTTTCATTAAACTTTTAAAAATCATAACTAATTCTAGAAAACTCTGATTAGGGTGATTCAAAATTCTTTACAACCCTTATTAAGTCTATTTTAAGGAAAAAAATTCTTCCTACAGTCTTCTATGCACACAAAATTTCTAGTTTTCACGTTTTCCCTTGCTACCAGAAAATCTGTCCAGCTGTAATGGTCTAACTTCAAACACTCATGACTCTTTGTATACTTATTCAATTTCTACCCATTACCTATCAAATTAAAGGTCTTTATGTGTACTTTAAATTTGGAAAATATCATGATCAATAAATAAATTTTAGCCATTCAAAAATGCACCACAACCAGACTGCCTTCGGAAACAAAACTCAGGCTGCTTTAAACATAAACTTCCAAAATAATCATAAATCATCATGTAACCATAAACACATGATTAAACCTTAGAAACACCCCTTGGATGAAATATGAATAGTACCCACTCTTAAAAATACTCATCCAAACAATAATCCAATCGGTTCAAAATGAAGTCTACGCTTACCTCTATATGTTCCGCAACTTGATCGAAAATCCGACAGTACTCCAGTAAGCGATACGACACCAAATACTCCAAATAAAAATCCAAAACTGTAGAAATGAACCTTAGGATGAGTAGAATAAGGCTTGTGGAGGGTATTTTGAGAGAAAACGCCGATTCAGAGGTGAAATCGGCTCTAGAGCTCAAGAACTTTCCTATTCATCTTCTCTCTTTCCTCTTTCATTTTGTCATGATTTTCTCTATTTTTCTCTTCTTTTTGGGCAGCTGAACGAAATTAATAGAGAAAAAGAGAGATAATCATTCAATTTCCCCAATTTTCTCTTAGTTTGTGAAAAAATCACTATGGTGCCACTCGATTGGATTTCAATCGTCCAGTTTCTTTTCTCTTTGCTCTTGTTTTCTTCAATTCTCTGTCTCTCTTTCTTTCTTATGGCTGAACGAACTTGAGCTCTTGAAATAAGATAAGAGCTTTAAAATTATCAATTCTCTAACTCTTTAAGATAATAATATTTTATAGCCAATTAACATGTGTAATTTTACTTTAGTCTTTATCGTTTTCCTACTTGGCCAAGAAGCTTCCTCATGGCATGACTTGTGTCCAAGTCTTTTTTCCCCTCTTTTTCTTTTTAGGCTAACTGAAATTGCCCCTTAAGAGATGATAATGATCTATTTAAGATATCACAACTTCACCTCCTCAAGTAATAATATTAAATTACTAAATAACACATGTTAATTTTGACTTTTTTGTCATCATTTTATATTTGGTCATAATTCCTCCATTTGGATTAATTTTGGACCAAGTATTTATTTTCCCTTGCCTTTATTCATATTGGACGAAAATTGTCCTTAATTATAGGGAAAAATAATAACTTCTTGATGTATATGTCAAATGACCATTTTGCCCTTACATTTTATAATTAAATTGGCCTTTCTTCCTTCTATCTATATTAGGCCAAAATTCACATGTTTTTCGAGCCCAAGAATTATACCCTTCTATTCTTCATTGTTGGACATCAAGAATGGGCTTTTAAGAAGACCAAATCATATTTTATGTCTTATTGTGGCCCAAATCCATGTGGCCACCAATTGCTTATTTGGCCAATTCAACTACTCTTTAATTCATCATTTTATTCCTTTTAATACTCCAATGATATAAGAAATGTTAGGGAATAGATTTGGGATACTTGCTAAATCGGGGCTTAGCAGTCCACTTAATTCGGACTTATTTTCAAGACTCTAATCCCAAAATTCGGGATATTACAAATTTTGTCGGAAAAATTAAAAAATTATTATTTTTTAATTAATTTGATTTTAAAAAAAATATATTTATACAAATTAAAATTATGATATTATTAGCTATGTAAATATTTAAAAATTTGGGTTAATACCATCTTTCATCCCTCAAGTTTTTCCTCATTTTGGCTTTAGCTCCTTAAGTTTCCAACCATGGGTTTTGGTCCCTGTAGGGGCAAAATGGTCATATAAAATTTATTTATAAAAAATAAAATTTATTAGTTATTAATTAAGATTAATAAAAATTTATTAGTTATTAATTAATATTAATAAAAAAATTAATTTTATAAATTAGACAAAAATATAGTCATATTAAATTTATTTAAGATGTAAAATTTTTTAATTTGAAGTTAATTTATATTAAAAATTATAAGAATATATAAAATCATTTTATATTATTATTACATTTATATATAAGAAACAAAATATATTTATAAATAATTGATTATATATATATAAGTGTGTAATAATTAAACGTCAAAGTAGCAGAGCCCATCTGATAAGGCATCACCCGCTTACGGATGAAGCAATGGGTTTAAACCAAAGGAGGGTAAGTTAAGCTACATTTTCAGGAAAAAAGAGGTTGTGACATGTGGTGGAGGGAGGTTGCGACACATGGCGGAGCGATGTTGCGGATGTGGCCGAGCCAAGCTGCACTACGTGGCAAATCTAGGCTTAGGCAACAAGAGGAGACTGCAAAAGCTGCTACACCCCACCGCTGGCGATGAGGTGGCAGCCGCCAGAGTTGCCACATGGCTTTTAAAATTTAAAAAATAAAAAATAATTTTGTGATGAAATTTCTGACGGAATTCAATTCCGTCGGAAAAATTTCCAACGAAATTCAGTCGCAAATTTTAGATGGAATTCAATTCCGTCTCAAATTTCTAATGGAATTCCTTTGGAAATTTGTGATGAAGTTAATTCCGTTAGAAATTTTGTAAAAAATGTGTGACAGAATCTGAATTCTGTCGGAAATATGTTTGTCACACTATTATTAGTAATAGAATCCATTCCGTCGGAAATCTATTTCCGTTGGAAATTTGGTCGAAAACTCTGAATTCCATGGAAAATTCTCTCGGAAATTTAGTGTTTTTTTGTAGTGTTTCTCAAGGAAGCGCCACAGAAAGATTTTCTTTTTTTTAGAAAAAAATATATACATGTTATGGCACTTCGAAGCGCCACAGCATCTTTTAGTGGCGATAGGATATGTGGGGCTCTCTAAGCGCCACAGTTGCCCTTTTTTGTAGCAGTAAACTCAAATCCTTTATTTGTTTTGCTGTGATGAGGATGATTTCTTCATTATCTTTATGGGTTGTCTGTTAGCTAGAAGCTTATAGTATAGATGCCTTAATATTAAGGTTCCCACTTCTTTTCTAGATTTTAAGGAATGTTTAGAGATACTGTTCTCAATCTTCATATCTAAAGATGATATGCATGCATCTAGTTCATCAGATGATATGTCTCTTGCATACTTTATGGAAGAAATAGGATCAAAATCTACATCATGGTAAAAGAGAAAGTCCATTCACAATAATCATAGACATCAAACAGTCTGTCAACTTCCAATATTTGACATTATCCTGTGATTCAGACCAAGGAAGAGTTACATGTCAAAAAAGACCAAGGAAAAGTTACCTAAAAAATTTTCCTATTGCTTCTTGTTTGTCTTTGCATATGAAGGATAAAATATTATTCTTCACAAGTAGAAGAAGCATTTCTATCATGGATTTATCTATCACAATGATTCTCCCATGAGATGATTTATATAGCTAAATCAGGCAGTATTATAAATCATGTTTCTCTTCAAATGGTACCATGTTTCATACTCTTCCAGATCCATAGCATAGGCCTTCTATGCATGGTTCTTCATCCTCTTTCACTACTCACTGTATGGATAAATGTTTTCTCAATCCTCCTTCAGATCCTTCGTCAAACATTATTACCTGACAAGAAATGTTACCTTTACTTTTTGATTCTTTGTTGTTATTTATTCCAGAGTCCAGATTATAATTTATTAAGGTCTTGTTTGAACATTTTAAGGTTTTATCTATAGGTAACTTTACTCTTAATTAATTTCATACATTACATTAATTAAAATGCTAACTCATTCCCTTTATTCTCTCTCATCATCTTTCCCCCATACATTTTGTTTCATCATTTTTCTCATTATTACTCTCTCTCTCTCGCTCTCTCTTTCTCTCTCACTAATACATAAATAAGGGCATATTTGAAAAACAATATATATTTCCTACATATTTATTACTCCCTCCAGTCTTTAATATAAGACTTATTTATCTGATTTCATTAGATTAAGAAAGTTAATTTAGTTAATATAACTTGTATTTTCTAACACGCCTAGTCATAATCTTCCTTAATTCTCTCATTTCCTCCCCTTCTTGATTATTGCTGATGGAATAACAATAGGGGTGAATTAGGAAAAGATTGATAAATATGAAAAGTATGTTTTATATTTAACTCTCCAGCTATGTCCTATATAAAGGACAGGAGAGAGTACTTTTATCTAATTTTAATTGGTTTCTTCAACAACAAAGTTCAGTTAAAATTACTTGATAATAGGGATGGAGGTGGTATAATATCTCTCTACATTATAATTAATAACGGCATTTTAGGAAAATAAAAATTTAATGTCGTTAACTTTTTGCATAGGGTCTTATATTTAGGACTACAAAGAACTTATAGAAGGAGTCAAGGACTAGAGGTGGTATATTTAAGGATGTGCATGTACCAGACCAGACTGGCTTTGACATCAAAGAAAAAATTGGTCTAAGAGAACCTCAAACTGTACAAGGAAGTTTGTGGTTTAGTCTGGTCTAACACCAACCTGAGGTTGAGCCGAACCGGAATGGGTCTTTTAAGGTAGTATATGACTTGAATTTATTCTTTTCCCTCTTCGGAAGGGAAATTTAATCCTAATAAACTCAATTAACACCATAAAAAATACCTATAATAATATAAAAATCATCACGTAAAATTAAAATCCAATCATAAATCTTCAAGAATGTCTAACAATATTTGACAACAATAAAAGATAACAACATTCAAGTTACCATGATACAATCTATGACATAGCGTCTTATATTTAGGATTACAAAGAATTTTTACAATGATTCAAGTACCAGAGGTGGTATATTTAAGGATGTGCACGTACTAAACCAGAATGGCTTTGAAATGAATCCAAAATTTTGTCTAAGAAGACCTCGAGCAGTGCAAGGAAGTCCGTGGTTCAATCTAGTCCAACACCAATCTAGACTAGAATGGGTCTGTCGAGGTAGTCCAAGACTTGAATTTATTCTTTTCCCTCTTCGGAAGGCAAAATTTAATCTTAATAAACTCAATTAACACCATAAAAATTACCTATAATAATATATAACCCATCACGTAACATTAAAACCCAATCATAAATCTACAAGAATGTCCAACAACATTCGACAACAATAAAAGATAACAACATTCAAGTTACAATGATACAATCCATGACATAGGGTCTTATATTTAGGGCTACAAAGAACTCTAGAAAGAGTCAAGTACTAGAGGCGGTATATTTAAGGATGTATGTGCATGTAGCACACGAGACTGGCTTTGACATAAATCCAAAATTTGGTCTAAGAAGACCTCGAGCAGTGTAAGGAAGTCCGTGGTTCAGTTTGGTCTAGCACCAACCTAGACCAGAATGGGTATGTCAAGTTAGTCTAGGACTTGAATCTATTCTTTTCCTTCTTTGAAAGGCAAAATTTAATCCTATAAAACTCAATTAACACCATAAAAAATACATATAATAATATAAAACTCATCACGTAACATTAAAACCCAATTATAAATCAACAAGAATATCCAAAAACATTCAACAATAATAAAAGATAACAACATTCAAGTTAATATGCTACAATTCATGACATAGGGTCTTATGTTTAGGAATACAAAGAGCTTCTAGAAAGAGGCAAGTACTAGAGGCAATATATTTAAGGATGTGCACGTACCAAACCAGACTGCTTTTGACATAAATCCAAAATTTGGTCTAAGAAGACCTCGAGCGGTGCAAGGAAGTCCGTCGTTCAGTCTGGTCTAGCACCAACCTAGACTAGAATGAGTCTATCAAGATAGTCGAGGGCTTGAATTTATTCTTTTCCTTCTTCAGAAGGGAAAATTTAATCCTGTTAAACTCAATAAACACCATAAAAACTACCTGTAATAATATAAAACTCATCATGTAACATTAAAATCCAATCATAAATCTACAAGAATGTTCAAAAACATTCAACAACAATAAAAGATAACAACATTCAAGTTACAATGATACAATCTACGATAAATATCAATAGTCAAACACATTAAGCCTAACAACAAGTCTATATATATTACATTACACACAAGTAAACCATAAATGATTAAACTTTAATTTCCATTTCTTACCATCATTTATGATTCCACCTTCAATAATAGTTGATTCCATTTGGCAAAAACTGTAAGACCCCGTCTTCCGTACCACTTATCATTGAAATTAATCAGAGTAGTAATTACACAATTCAGTGAGCAACACAGGAATAGTATAAATATACTAATATATTGATACATTAGTCTTGCTTATATTACAGGTTTTCCCCACCAGGGTTCGTACATAGTCCTTATAGACCTCAAAATATTAAAACGTCTTTAGATAACCTACATCTTCTGTTGATCTTGACTAGAACCTTCAATTACCGGTAAACACCATTTCATGCTCGGAGCCCTTTTTTGCTGTTGCACACCTTACACATTTATGGAAAGGGTGAGATTCAAGAGAATCTTAGTAGTAACAGGCTATCAATCATATAAAATGTGAAATTTCAATATGCCATGCCCATGTTATGCAACACATTAATAACAATACCATGGCATGTATACATGAGTTAAGGGCTTAATCCCCCACTACTCATAAAACCTCGGTTAGGTTCTTACTCAACAACCAGGAAAGTGTGCCTCTATACACACAAATTTCCCTCCTTAACAAAAATCACATTTATTAATTATATCACAGAAGATGACATACACAAACATATAAATATTGGTATAGTGTATGAAGGATAGAGTTACTACCTAAAATAGCCCTTTCCAACCTAATCGTCTAACTGTCTTGATTCGTCTTAGCCCCAACTGTCCAGTCCTAAAATTCCAAGTTTATAAGAATTAGGTTAATACTCATTTATAGACTTCTCTAAACTCATTTTGTTGGTTTACTTAGCTTAAAACTGCAAAATGACCAAAATGCCCCTAAGGACCCAGTCTAACTGTACTTTTCCAAAAATTATGACCCAGGCTATTCCTACCTAATTTCGCCCAAGGAATCCATTTTTGACCTTGGAATTATCAAATTCACTACCAAAAGATGAAAATGCCCTTGGCAGCCCTTAACTTAGGTTTTTAGGGGTAATTTTGCCATTTTACATTCCAAGGCTTTTCACACTTCATGATCAATATGAACCCTACACAATTTTCCCTTCTAAACACAATGGAATAATCAAAATCACCAAATCAAGTCCAAATACCCCTAAAATAGGTATGGACGAAAATCACATAAAATTGGGAAAAATGGAATTTCTTGATTCCATTCCATTAACCACCTTCTTTCAACCTCTAATTACTTGTTTAATCACTTATGGTGTGTTTGGTTTGAGGGGAGGGAAGGAAAGGAAGGTTAAATTACCTTTTTGGGTTGAAGGTATTTAAATTTTGGGCTCCTAAAATTTAAAAGGAATGAGAGGGTAAATTTTGAGTTTCTTAAACCCAAAATTGAAATTTCGCCCCCCCTTCCCTCCCCTCCCCTCCAACTGAACACACCCTTGATCACACTTCCCATATGATTAATCCAAATTTGGGCAGCACCTCCCCTTAGTTTTTCATCATCCCAAATTTACAAAAACATCCAAACAATCTACAAATCAAGTCAACAACCATATAACATCAAGAGAATCAAGGTTCTTGAAGTTACCTTTAATTTCTCAAGCTTTCTCTCTCTAAGACATTTCCCCTCTCTCTCCTCCCTTGGTTTTTTGCTTTCCTACACATGATTTTTATGAAAAACAAGAGCTTAGAAGAAGAACTAAAAAATATAGAAGGCATAATCACTTGAAATCACAAGACTTACCTTTGGTTTTGCCTCTTGTGCTCTCTTGTTTCTCTATGACCTAAGCTCTCCTCTCTCTCTCTCTCTCTTGGTGAAAGATGAAAATGAAGAAGGAAGGAAAGAGATAAAGTGTTTTAAAATATCTCTACATCTCTTTTAGGATATATTTGTTTAATGTTTATGACATGTGATTTTTGATTTAGCCTTATCCTGAGCTAATTGGGCCATAAACCTTCCAATTGACTTTGAACCAATTTCCTTCCTCTTGTCCAAGCCCAAAAATACGTCACTTTTGGGTCCTTCCCAATCAAATGGGTTTCCTTCAATTACTTCAACCAATTGCACAAGATATTATATTTTATTGAAACTCTACATGTGCTCATATCTTAATCAATTCTTATTTAATCCCTTGCTTAAGATGATGACACTTGGCACAATTTATATCCAAGTAAACATTTTCCTTCTAATTCTAGCAGATTTTCTAACCAAACGTTGAAAATTCATATCTTTATTTGTAGACATCTAATTGAAGTGATTCTCAAGGCTATAAAACCCTTATTGAGTCTAGTTTCAAGAAAAAAATATAGCCTTTAGCCAACTGGAAGCTCATAATTAGCAGAAATTTGTTAACCTTACCTGTTTTAAATTTGGTTCTAGAAACAGGATCTAACTTTGAAAAATCATATCTCTTAGTATATAAGTCCAAAAATTACCCATTACCTATCAACGTAAAGCTTAGGATGTCTACTTTTATCCTGTGAAATTTTTCAAGTTTTGGACATCATTTGCCTATTTAAAAATATGCTACAAGAAGACTGCCATGCTGGAAAAATACATTGGCAGCAAAACCTCATTCATGTGACTCTTGCTAAACTGGGGCTTAGCAGTTCACTTTATTCAGACTTATTCTCAATCCTCTAAATCCCAAAATTCAGGATATTACAAAAACCAATTATATGTGTAAAGAAGAAATTGGTAAAAAAGAAACATGTAATAATCAATGAATAACACATATTATTTCATCTGGCATATCAACAAAATATGTTAGAGCAAGGTGCTAGATTAAAAAATGTATGTTGGCAAAAAAATTTAAAGACATAAACTTAGGCTGAACTAGACCAGACCAAGTGGTCTGAGGACTCAGTCTCCTATCTAGTCTAGCCTGATGAGACCAATCTAATCTAGTTGGTCCTTTCTTACTTCAGGGCACTTCTTCCTGGACTAGACTGGGTCATACTGAACCACCTAGTTTTTGCACTTTCCTAGACTAATGAGAATTACTTAAACGTAATTAATAAGCTCACACTAAGTCTAAGACTAAATTTGTTCGCCCAATGAGGATCCAATTCACAAAGGTTGAAAATCTAGTTCTTATATACTCATTTTGATGATTAGATCTTGAACATTTACTTCTTCTTTTTGGCCAGTAACTAACGCTTATTTCGTTTGTTATGTATCCCAAAAAAAAAAGTTTGCTTCATTTGTTGTTTTGAAACATCAGAGTTCATATTATTTCTCTTAATTTATAATTTAATTGTACAGTATCGCAATTATAATTAAAAGCCATATATAATCATATAAAAATATTAAATTTAAATTATGTTGAGTGACCAATATAATCATGTGTCATATTAGTAGTTAATTACTAACATTCAAAATAAATTATAAAATATATTATCATCGGTATCCGGTTCGTGACTGTTCTTCCCAACACAAGGGTCTTTTTTGGTATTCAAACTCGAGATCTAAAAAATTTTGTAGGGCCATATACCATTAGATAAACTCGTGCTGGTTGAAAAATACATCTTTATGGCATTTAATTGGATTTGACATACCCAATAATTATGCATGAGGTGAAGGCTTCCCCATCGGGCCAACATACATAATAATAATTATTTACTAATCATATATATATACTCTATCTTTTTGTATTATTTACAACTCTCTCATAAAATTTATAATTTTTTTATAAGTATGTGTATCTTCATATGAAAGGAAATTCTATTTGAGAAACTGTTAGATACTAAATGTGAGCACTTTTTAAAATGGGGATTTAAACCCAGTTTGTCATGTTATGAGAGACTAGTCGTTTCTGCTAGATCAAATCCACATTAGTAAATTTGACATTCCCTCCTATCCATTTTATAATTTTTGAATTTTTGAATTGATTTGTCTGAATATGAAATGTATTTTTACAAATTTTACCAATAATGAATTATATTCTCTCCCATCATATTCTTCTTATATACATTCTCTTTCATAGGGGTGAGCAAATTGGAACTGAAAAAAAAAACCAATCAAACTCAATACAGTTTTTTTCCACTTTGGTTAATTTAGTTTTTGTTTTTAAAAATTTCAGTTTTTGGTGTTCAGATTGGTTATTTGAAAAATAATTCGGTTATTAACAAGTGGAACCAAACAGAAATATTTTGGCTTATTCGGTTTCATTTGGTAGTTAATATGCCATGTATTTTTAAAATGCCCTAGTTATATTCCTCCATTCACTTTCATCCTTGATTATTGTTAAGGGAGCTTCAATAGGGGTAAATTAGGAAAATTTTGAAAAATATGAAAATTTTATTTTATAGGACCTAGATCAACTCATTAAATATATCTTATATAGGGGTGGAAAAAGGCCAGGCTGGGCCTGTTTTGCAATAAAGCGGCCTGAGCCTGGCCTGTGGCCTGTTACAGGCATTTTTTTTGTCTAAGGCCTGGCCTGGCCTGAGGCCTGTTAAAGAAGCCTGCATTATTTAAGGGATTAAATTACTTTACTCTGTAAACTTCACTGAGCGTGCCTGTTAACCTTCCCATCAGAAAATTTAATTATTAAACAAATTATACTACACAAAAAATGTTAGCATTACTATAACAAAATAAAGCACTGAACTCATGAAAATATCTAGATCTACAGATGGGTTTTTCAAGCATAGAACAAACCATTTATTCAAGCATAGAATAATAAGGTTCACTTTGAACATTTATTCAAGCACAAACAAAGGAATGAAGAAAGAAATATATTGGATTATTGAATACATTCAACAACATCTAACAAGAACAAAAGATTCAATCCCAATGACAAAAAGAAAAAACCCCCATCGCAAAAAAGAACAAAAAGGTTCACTTTGCACATAGATTCAAGCTAATGATTTCTGGTAAAAAAAGTTGACCATTATAATCAAACTTAAAAGAGAATCCTCCGTGCTTAATGTTAGGCCTCAAATAGTTGAGCCACATCAATCTACAACTTTTCCCACACCTTTAATTAAATAAGAAGAAAAGGTGAGAGCTTTGTTTATATGTTACCTGCTTTATGAGGAAGAGCAATCCAATTACCTCATGTCCTGTTCTTCTTTATATAGTCTTTCAGGCTTTTCAGCTTTATGTCTTCTTCCGATGACCATGGGCCCAGATTTTTAGTAAGTCGCGTAAAATCGCACATATATCCCCAGATGAGAAAGTTTGGGCATTTAGAATCTAGATTGAATGACAGATCGAGCTCCTCCATTACATGAAATGGACAAATCTAAAGGGAAGAGAAAGACATACTTGTGTGGCCGATGAGTGAGAGTCCGACCAATTGACCATAACCTACAGCTATGAGTGACAAGATAAGAGGGGGAGACTGAAGAGGGGGAAACCCATGTGTTGGAAATTGTGCCCTAAGGACCAATCATTGTACTATAAACATTATTATTTTAATGAAATTTTTCCATTCTGTTATCATATTATTTGCATGTTAACTGTGATAATTGTATCCTTGGATAATTCATAAAGATTGTCCTAAAATGTCCCTGGTCAGTCATCTATGCGGAAGCAGAGATGAAACAAGACCAGTATGACTTTGATAAGATATGGAGATACGAATTAAAGTCTTAGGCACTTGTAAGAGTATAAAGTGCTGGACTGACCCACTATGAGAAAGCTGCATGGATCAAGTCATAAGCTTTTCTCATGTATAACCACGTCACAATGCCCTTAGACATGAGGTCATCATGGATTCCTACATGAGAGTTGCTAAGCTTTGAACTAGTCAAAAGTCACTTTTGACCGGGTGATGATAAAGGCTACGATCGGGCTTGGTGGTTTTTCATGCAGAGGAATATGAATGATCAAGATGGAATTTGTCCCTCACATTAGTAGAGAGATATCACTAGGCCCCTCGATGAGTGAGTCTGAGAAATGTATGGCCATACTATGATGAAAGGAGTTTCTGTCTCTGTTATCAGGCTACTCAGGAATCAAGAAAGTAATGGTCAGGAACAAGAGGATGACATTTTCCATGCCTTATCCTTGATCGATATATCGTGTGACAAAAGGGACGTGACATGGTTGTATGACAGGTTGCATCATGATAATGATCCTCATATGAATTGGGTAGTCGTAACGTCTTGCTAGAGGCTGCTTGCGACTTTTGGGTTAGTGTAGTTATTGGCCCACTGTCAACTTTATATGGGCCTACAGGGTCGCACACAAGAATGGCCCAACACGAGATAATGTTTGATTTAGGGTGGATGAATTTTATATTTATATATATATAATATAAAATTCATTAATAATATTATATAGATATATATATATATTTGAAATATATATCTTATATATATATATATATATTATATTATATTATATTATTATATTTAATAATATTATATAGATATATATATTTTCGAAATATATTATATATATATATGTATATATATTATATGATATTATTATATTGTGTTGGTTTTAAATTTAATTTATTAAGATATATTAAATTTAATAACTAACGTGATAGAGATATAGTATCTCAGATTTAATTTATGAAGATAAATTAAATCTAATGGCTCTTTATTTAGATTAAATAAATAGGTTAAATTAAAACTGTTGGACATATTTAATTTAAACTGAATTTATTTAATTAGCTCATCAAGATAATTAATTGTTAATTAATTACGAAATTAATGATGATTAATTTTGAAATTTGAAAATAACCCTCATGGGTTATAAACTTGATAGAGCTGATAGACTCAGGGGACATCAGAATTGAGAGCCGCAAGTTAAACCCTTGGAGACATTAGAGCCGCTAGCACGCAGTCTCGGTTGGAGAGCATTCGTGTGGATACCGGTAGAGGGAGCGGACCTGACGTGTTGGCTCCTAGAGATCGTGAAAACTCTGAATCATAAAAAAGGTATGAATCCTTCCAACTTGGTTTAAACGCCGTTGATAGATCCTCGATTAGGATCGGTGAAATTTTTTTTTAAATTCTTCCGCTGTGCTTATTGATCCTTCACCATGACCATGAGATGATGAGTGACAGTTGAGAGGGAGAGGAGAATGGCCAGCCACCATTCGGCGAGATCGTCGACTGAGAGCGATGTGAGACTAAGATTGAGATTGAGACAAGACAGGGAGGATGAGATTGGAAATTGGAGGAGAATGGGTGACTGAGTATAGGCACAGGTGTTGGGCTATTCAGTTATTAGGGCATGGTTGGACTTAGAGGTGGCCTTTATTTTTATATATATATAGTATCAGGTTGGCCTGATAGGCCAAGGCCTGTCCTGTTTCGTAAAACAGGCTTTAAAAGAGGCCTAGGCCCAGCCTTTTATACTAAGAGGCCAAGCCTGATCAGGCCAGAAATAGGCCAGGCCGTAGGCCCCTGACAGGCCGCCTGTTCTATTTCCACCTCTAATCTTATATTAAGGACTGGAGGAGTACTTTAACCTAATTTTAATCTATTTGTTAAACCACGTAGGTTAAAAGGATATTTCAACAAAAGACTAGAGGGGGAAGTAAATTTTTGAACCTACCCCTAATTAATGCCTAATTGCAATCCATATTCAACAAGACATAAAAAAAACCCTCTCTCTCCTGGATAACATAGTTGCACGGCGTTTAAGAATAATTAAATTTGGTAGATACTAGAATTCAGAGAGACAAAAAGAGAGAGAGAGAGAGAGATAAAATCTGGAAGCTAAAGATAGGAGAGGAAGGGGAGGAGTCATATATACCTGCGGTCTCGCTTCACATGCTATGCTCGTTGCCAAAACAATTATTGCTGTAAATTAATAAAGTAGAGTTTAGATTATTTCTCTCAATTTATTATTTAATTAATTGTGTAGCATCTCAATTATATTTAAAACCTTTATAATCATAAAAAACTTGACTTTAAATTATGTTGAGTGATGAATATAATCATGCACCATATTAATAGTTAATTAATAACACTCTGAATAAGTTATAAAATAATTTGAAAAATATATCTATATTGTTATAAATAATGTTTTTAGGCCCCAACCGGACCGGATGGTCCAACCGTCACTGGGTGGAAAGAGCGGTCCGTCTTCAAGCATTAGGCCACTTTAGTTGTTAGGTTGGATTCAGCTATCCAAAGCATTAGGTTGGTTTAAACGCCATTGATAGATCCTCGATTAGGATTGGTGAAATTTTTTTTAAATTCTTCCGCTGTGCTTACCGATCCTTCAGTGGTATCAGAGCCAGATCAATTGTGTGTTTAAATTGAGTTTATGATTCTTATACATGTGATATATATGGGATGTGTACGTATGTTTATAAGAAACACTCGAATATGTATGTGATTCTCGTTTTGAAACAAGCGTGAAATCGATTCCGAACATGTATATCTTGAAACATGTATGTGATTTTCATTTTGAACAAGCATGAAATTGGGTAGGGTACCTGAGATCATAGTTAGCGGGACCGCCGTGACCACCTCTGCGTAGCACAATATAATCTGATCATGACATTTATTGCTTTTCATATTGTATGAATTCTTGTTGTGGTTTATTATTTATCCTTGTTAATTTGGGTATGGTGAACAACATGGCTTTAGAATTTTACAAAGGTTGTAATATTTAAATACGGCCTGCTTGCCGTGCCTTTCTCTAAATACTCTCGATGTACATTCTCTTCTCATCTCACTCCCCTCGAATGTTTAAAAGAGGTTTATCTCAATGTATTTCTCTTTTTTTTTAGAGAACTGCTCTCATTGGCTTGGGAGGATTTTAGGTTAGGTAAGCCATATTGTGTCACGTTTAAATTATGCTTTTGATAAGATCATTGCATGATTACTTTTACGTTTATATGTATTTATCTGTATGAGATACGACCACGATTGCATCCATATAAACAAAACTAATTAATTAAGCCCTCTAAATTAAATCTTAAGTCATAATGCCGTCAATTAATGAATACTTGTCAAAACCTAGATCGCTCAATTGTGGAAACCACCAAAGTGGATGCACTTGAGTTATCTTGATGAGACAAGCTTGAGTAATTGTGCTGCTTATAATATTCATTATTGTTTTGACTTAATTGAGATTAACAAAACGGTTTTGAATCTCAAGGCATTAGATGGGGTTAAACATGCCAGATCATATGATGATTAAATCCCATAAAGATCTAAGAGTTACATGTGATGTAATTGGTAAATAGGTTACCTACCTAAATAACTTGAATTTAAGCGTCTTACCAAAGCGGACTTAAGTTTAAGCCAAATATGGATCTTAGCCCACTAATTATTATATTGAGGGTTGTTAATTTAGTGGGAGATTACTAACTAACTTTGCATATTTTAATTGTAAAATCATGTCGACTAGTAATACTGCTACACTATCATTGCGATCGGTCCTTAAAAAGGACAAACTCAATGGGACAAACTTTCTTGATTGGTTCAGGAACTTGAGAATTGTTCTCAAGCAGGAAAGAAAGGCTTATGTCCTAGATCAACCCATTCTTGAGGAGACTGCAGCTAATGCTCCAAGAGCTCAGAGAGATGCTTACACAAAGCATAAGGATGACTCTGTGGATATAGGTTGCCTGATGCTTGCCACTATGGTTCCAGAGCTCCAAAAAGATCTGGAACTCATGGAGGCTCATGAGATGATAGTACATCTCAAGGAAATGTTCCAGCAACAGGCAAGGCAAGAAAGGTATGAGACCACAAAGGCCTTACATTCCTGCAAAATGGCTGAAGGTACTTCAGTTAGTACTCATGTGTTAAAGATGAAAGGCTATATTGATCACCTTGAGAGGCTTGGATTTCCCATGAGCCAGGAGTTAGCTACGGACTTGATCCTCAACTCACTCCCGGAGAGTTATGACCAGTTTGTTATGAACTACAATATGAACAATATGGAGAAATCAATTTCTGAGCTGCATGGGATGCTCAAACTGCTGAGCAAAGCATTAAGAAAAAGCCTAGCACAGTTTTAATGGTTCAGAAAGGAAAGGGTATGAAAAAGAAAGGGAAGGGCAAATGGAAGGGTAATGGCTCAGGTGGTAAGACCAAAGAGTCAAACAAGCCCGAAACCAAGCCTGCACCCAGGAAGGCAAAGCCTCCAAAGGAAGGAGTCTGCTACTTCTGCAATGAACCCGGTCATTGGAAGAGGAATTGCAAACTCTACCAGGAAGATCTGAAAAAGGACAAGAAGGATAGCGGGGCTATCGCTTCAGGTATTTATGTTATAGACATTCATTTTTCTACTTCCTCTACATGGGTATTAGATACTGTATGTGGTTCTCACATTTGTACAAATGTGCAGGGTCTAAAGGACAGTAGAAAGCTGAAGAAGGGCGAGGTGGACCTACGAGTTGGAAACAGAGCAAGAGTTGCTGCTTTAGCTGTAGGCACTTATGAATTAGTTCTACCCAGTAGGCTTTTGTTAGTTTTGAACAATTGCTATTATGTTCTTGCTTTGAGTAGTAACATTGTTTCTCTTTCTTATTTGGATAAGGAAGGTTATACTTCCATTATTAGGAATGGTAAATGTTCTATTTATAGTAATGACATTTTCTATGCTGATGGTGATTTGCATGTTGGTCATTATATATTAAATTTGGAACATCCTAATAATGGGAATATCTATAACGTAACTACTAAGAGGATAAAATCAAACGATTTGAATCCGACCTACCTATGGCATTGTCGTCTAGGCCACATAAATGAGTAACGCATTTCTAAACTCCATCAAGATGGATTTCTAAACGGATTTGATTTTGAATCATATGATACATGCAAATCTTGCTTATTAGGAAAGATGACTAAGGCACCTTTCATTGGGCACAGTGAGAGGGCTATTGAATTATTGGGCCTCATACATACAGATGTATGTGGACCATTAAATATAGCTGCCAGAGGAGGTTATGTCTACTTCATTACATTTATAGATGACTTTAGTAGATATGGCTATATCTATCTAATGAAACATAAATCTGAATCTTTTGAAATGTTCAAAATATTCCAAAATGAAGTACAAAACCAACTTGGTAAAACAATTAAAGCACTTAGATCTGATCGAGGTGGTGAATATTTGAGCCAAGAATTCACTGACCATCTTAGGAGTTGTGGGATAATCTCACAATTGACTCCTCCAGGAACACCACAATGGAATGGCGTTTCTGAACGGAGGAATTGAACACTATTAGATATGGTTCGATCTATGATGAGTCAAACAGATCTTCCACCGTCCTTTTGGGGACATGCCCTAGAGATAGCTGCATTCACACTAAATCGTGTTCCATCTAAGGCAATTGAAAAGACACCATATGAGATATGGACTGGAAAGAAACCAAGTTTATCTTTTCTTAAGATCTGGGGATGTGACGTATATGTTAAGCAACAAGCCTCTGATAAATTAGTGCCCAGATCCATAAAGTGCCTTTTCGTAGGGTATCCTAAAGAAACGAAAGGATACTATGTCTACAATCCCACCGATAACAAAGTGTTTGTTATTCGAAATGGCAAGTTTCTAGAAAGAGAGTTTATCTCTAAAACAACCAGTAGGAGCGACGTACATCTCAAAGAAATTCGAGATCCACAAGATGGTACAGAACCATAGATGGAAATTAGAGAAGACTCACAACAAGTTGCTGAGCCTCCTCAAGTAACACAAGGTCTACGAAGATCTGATAGGACACGACATTAGCCTCAGAGATATGGATTTCTGATTACTGAAGGCCGTGATGTGTTGCTCATTGAGCAAAATGAGCCCACCATCTATCGAGAAGCCACAGTGGGACCAAACTCTGAGAAATGGCTAAATGCCATGAAGTCTAAAATGCAATCCATGTACGACAATCAGGTATGGACCTTAGTCGATCCACCTGAAGGTGTAAAAACCATTGGGTGCAAATGGGTTTTCAAGGAGAAAACTGACATGGATGGCAATGTAAATGTCTTCAAGGCACAACTGGTTACAAAAGGATTCACTCAAGCTTATGGTGTAGACTATGATTAAACCTTTTCCCCAGTTGCAATGCCCAAATCAAACAGAATCCTTATTGCCATTGCAACATATTATGACTATGAAATATGGCAGATGGATGTCAAAACAGCCTTCCTTAATGGAAAGCTGCTTAAGGATGTGTACATGACACAACCTGAAGGTTTTGTTCGTCCAGAGGACTCTGGTAAAATTTGCAAGCTTCAAAGATCCATTTATGGATTGAAGCAAGCATCTCGGAGCTGGAATCATCGTTTTGATGAAGTAGTCAAAGAGTTTGGATTCATTCAAAACATCGATGAACCTTGTGTTTACAAGAAGGTTAGTGGGAGCATAGTTGTATTTCTAGTGCTTTATGTAGATGACATCCTACTCATTGGGAATGATATTCCTACCTTGCAGAGTGTCAAGTCTTGGTTAGGAAAGTCCTTTTCAATGAAAGACTTAGGTGAAGCCACCTATATCCTAGGGATTAGGATCTATAGGGATAGATCCAAAAGACTAATAGCCCTAAGTCAGAGCACATACATAGATAAGATACTGCATAGGTTCAATATGCATGATTCAAAAAGGGGTTACATGCCTATGTCTCATGGCATCCATCTTAGCAAGGATCAGTGTCCTAGTACACCTGATTAGCGAGATCGTATGAGTAGGTTCCATATGCCTCCGCCATTGGATCCATCATGTATGCCATGTTATGTACTCGACCGGATGTCTCGTTTGCCTTAAGTATGACCAGCAGATACCAACAAGATCCTGGTGAGGGTCATTGGATTGCTGTTAAGAATATCCTAAAGTACTTAAGAAGGACTAAGGACTTATTTTTTGTCTATGGTGGATTGGATGATGAGCTCTGTGTAACCGGTTACACAGATGCAAGTTTCCAAACTGACCAAGACGACCTTAAATCGCAATCTAGATATGTATTCCTCTTGAATGGTGGAACAGTAAGCTGGAAGAGCTCCAAGCAAAGCACTATAGCAGATTCTGCAATAGAAGATGAGTATATAGCAGCATCAGATGCATCTAAAGAAGCCATTTGGATCAGAAAGTTCATTACTGAACTAGGGGTGGTGCCTACCATCTCAAATCCAATAGATTTGTTCTGTGACAATAGCGGTGCTATTGCACAGGCCAAGGAGCCTAGGTCACATCAAAGGACCAAACACATACTCAGACAATTTCATCTTATTAGAGAAATCAATAATAGAGGTGATATAAAGATATGCAAACTAGCAGGAGAAAATAATGTTGTTGATCCTCTTACTAAGCCACTTGCACAGGCAAAGCATGAGCGTCATGTTAGGGCAATGGGAATTAGGAAAATTAATGAATGCACCTAGGGCAAGTGGCAGGATGTTGGAAATTGTGCCCTAAGGGCCAATCATTGTACTATAAACATTATTATTTTAATGAAATTTCTCCATTCTGTTATCATATTATTTGCATGTTAACTGTGATAATTGTATCCTTGGATAATTCATAAAGATTGTCCTAAAATGTCCCTTGTCGGTCATCTATACAGGAGCAGAGATGAAACAAGACCAGTATGACTTTGATAAGATATAGAGATACGAATCAAAGCCTTAGGCACTTGTAAGAGTACAAGGTGCTGGACTGACCCACTATGAGAAAGCTACATGGATCAAGTCATAAGCTTTTCTCATGTATAACCACGTCACAATGCCCTTAGACCTAAGGTCATCATGGATTCCTACATGAGAGTTGCTAAAATTTGAACTAGTCAAAAGTCACTTTTGACCGGGTGATGATAAAGGCTACGATCGGGCTTGGTGGTTTTTCATGCAGAGGAATATGAATGATCAAGATGGAATTTGTCCCTCACATTAGTAGAGAGATATTACTGGGCCCCTCGATGAGTAAGTCTGAGAAATGTATGGCCATACTATGATGAAAGGAGTTTCTGTCTCTGTTATCAGGCTACACAGGAATCGAGAAAGTAATGGTCAGGAACAAGAGGATGACATTTTCCATGCCTTATCCTTGATCGATATATCGTGTGACAAAAGGGACGTGACATGGTTGTATGACAGGTTGCATCGTGATAACGATCCTCATATGAATTGGGTAGTCGTAATGTCTTGCTAGAGGCCGCTTGCGACTTTTGGTTTAGTGTAGTTATTGGCCCACTGCCAACTTTATATGGGCCTACAGGGTCGCATACAAGAATAGCCCAACACGAGATAATGTTTGATTTAGGGTGGATGAATTTTATATTTATATATATATATATAATATAAAATTCATTAATAATATTATATAGATATATATATATTTTCGAAATATATATCTTATATATATATATATTATATTATATTATTATATTTAATAATATTATATAGATATATATATTTTCGAAATATATTATATATATATATATGTATATATATTATATGATATTATTATATTTTGTTGGTTTTAAATTTAATTTATTAAGATATATTAAATTTAATAACTAACGTGATAGAGATATAGTATCTTAGATTTAATTTATGAAGATAAATTAAATCTAATGGCTCTTTATTTAGATTAAATAAATAGGTTAAATTAAAACTGTTGGACAGATTTAATTTAAACTGAATTTATTTAATTAGCTCATCAAGATAATTAATTGTTAATTAATTACGAAATTAATGATGATTAATTTTGAAATTTGAAAATAACCCTCATGGGTTATAAACTTGATAGAGCTGATAGACTCAGGGGACATCAGAATTGAGAGCCGCAAGTTAAACCCTTGGAGACATTAGAGCCGCTAGCACGCAGTCTCGGTTGGAGAGCATTCGTGTGGATACCGGTAGAGGGAGCGGACCTGACGTGTTGGCTCCTAGAGATCGTGAAAACTCTGAATCATAAAAAAGGTATGAATCCTTCCAACTTGGTTTAAACGCCGTTGATAGATCCTCGATTAGGATCGGTGAAATTTTTTTTTAAATTCTTCCGCTGTGCTTACTGATCCTTCACCATGACCATAAGATGATGAGTGACAGTTGAGAGGGAGAGGAGAATGGCCAGCCACCATTCGGCGAGATCGTCGACTGAGAGCGATGTGAGAGTAAGATTGAGATTGAGACAAGACAGGGAGGATGAGATTGGAAATTGGAGGAGAATGGGTGACTGAGTATAGGCACAGGTGTTGGGCTATTCAGTTATTGGGGCATGGTTAGACTTAGAGGTGGCCTTTGTGTTTATATATATATAGTATCTGGTTGGCCTGATAGGCCTAGGCCTGTCCTGTTTCGTAAAACAGGCTTTAAAAGAGGCCTAGGCCCAGCCTTTTATTCTAATAGGCCAAGCCTGATCAGGCCGGAAATAGGCCAGGCCATAGCCCCCTGACAGGCCGCCTGTTCTATTTCCACCTCTAATCTTATATTAAGGACTAGAGGAGTACTTTAACCTAATTTTAATCTATTTGTTAAACCACATAGGTTAAAAGGATATTTCAACAAAAGACTAGAGGGGGAAGTAAATTTTTGAACCTACCCCTAATTAATGCCTAATTGCAATCCATATTCAACAAGACATAAAAAAAACCCTCTCTCTCCTGGATAACATAGTTGCATGGCGTTTAAGAATAATTAAATTTGATAGATACTAGAATTCAGAGAGATAAAATCTGGAAGCTAAAGATAGGAGAGGAAGGGGAGGAGTCATATATACCTGCGGTCTCGCTTCACATGCTATGCTCGTTGCCAAAACAAATATTGCTGCAAATAAAGTAGAGTTTAGATTATTTCTCTCAATTTATAATTTAATTAATTGTGTAGCATCTCAATTATATTTAAAACCTTTATAATCATAAAAAACTTGACTTTAAATTATGTTGAGTGATGAATATAATCATGCACCATATTAATAGTTAATTAATAACACTCTGAATAAGTTATAAAATAATTTGAAAAATATATCTGTATTGTTATAAACAATGTTTTTAGGCCTTAACCGGACCAGATGGTCCAACCGTCACCGGGAGGAAAGAGCGGTCCGTCTTCAAGCATTAGGCCACTTTAGTTGTTAGGTTGGATTTAGCCATCCAAAGCTGAGGTTTTGATCGGAAGCTGGAAAAAAACTGGGAACCAAAGTAGAAAATTAAAAGCCGGATAGGGTGGAAAGTAAACCACAACCAGGCAAAGAAATCTCAAGACAATAAGAGGAGCAAAGGGAGGAAGAATTTAATATCAAACCAACTAGAGTTTATTTATAAGAAAATGACAAAAATCATACATGAGATTAACAAAAATAAAGAAACTCATGCCTTCTCTCATGGTCTTTTGATTTCTGCCATTTTACCTTGATTTGAAATAGCTTGGAGCTCCTTTCATGTTGACGAGGGAAGAAGAGACTGTTGAGGGAATGTGCTTTCAGAGGCAACAAAGGGGCTTCGATTTCTACAATGAAGGTTAGTACCTGACAGTTTGATTTAAAAAAACAAAAAACAAAATATATGGTCTTTGCTCTTTTTGTTTCTCCATGCCTAGTTGCTTGTGAAGTTGGTACACATGTCCTGTCAATAGATAAGTAAATAAATGGGAGAAATATGAACAAAGAACTTTGAATTTGCAAAATTTGAAATAAGGTATTTTCTGAAAAATGAATTGTGAATTGCTTATCAAGTTTCATCATTCCCGTATCAACTTTTGGTAACAAGCCTGATTTGATATTTTACAATTTCAATGTTCTTTTTCTGTATTTTTCCCTAAATAAATTTGCCGTAGGAGTTGGTATTGATTTTTACCTTTCATTTTCCATTTCACTAATAAAGAGTATATATTTTACTTTCTTTGGAAAGTATAACCCTACCTAAGCATAAAAAAGAGCAAAAGTGTTGGGGAAAAACAAAGAAAGGGAGGGAAAGTAAGTTTTGCTGATATATTATTTATTATATATTATTCTTTAAATACATACTCTTTATTTTATATGTATATTAATCAAAATAAAATAATAAAGTAAGTTAAATATCAAATAGATTATAAGCACATTTTTATTTATTAAAAATGATTAAACAAGTTTAATTTAATTTAATCTTGTGTTAAGTGCTACCAAAGCCTCAAATCATGAAATTAAATTATTAAATAATTTTATTTTTATATATATTATTACATATATAAAATACTATTTTTATTTAATTATTACGTTACTGGCCTGATCAGAAGATCCAACCATTTCGACCGTTTCAACCTTGAACCGGTAGCATTTTCGGTTCAATGTCTAGTTCAGCTTTTAAAACATTGGTTATAAATATAATAGATCTAGGATAAGAGATAGAAAAGAGCAAGACAATAGGGAGAATTGGAAAAAAGGAGGGAGCAACTCTCATACAAAAAATGACACATTTCATATACTAATCACCACACAGTCTATCCCTTCCACCTAAATGAGGCAATTTTTGGCAAAAAGTTATATTTTTTTTACTATCTCTAACCAATTTTTTCATTAATGTAATTTGATTAAATATCTCTTATAAAAAGGTATGGATAATGTAATTTTAATCGATTGCGCGTAATTCTGTTAAAAGTATGTTATAATAAAAAAAGACAAGGAGGGAGTAACTTTTTGACCTTACCCCTAATTAATACCTAATTGATACAAAGGAATAATTCAAATTAATTGATAAACAGACAAAAAATTAGGAAATAAAAAACATACCTGGCAAAAGCATTACTCATTTGGGTGGAAAAAGCAATTAATGCTGGAGACAAAATAGAGGAGTTTTGTATAAAGAACTAAAGTATGGTGCTTAAAAAATTCCTATATTCTAGACTAAAGTGAGACAATAATTAAAATGTTTTGTAATCAAGTTACATAGTAAATAAAAAGCATTGTAGGGTCCAATTTAATGACTTGGGCCCATAGGCAAGATTGTCCACGTGAGGAAGGCCCAAGAGGGGTAGCCTAGTAAGTACGGCCCAAGATCATGCTTAACCACTCCATCAGAATACCTAGTCAAGTCTAGGAAGTTAGTAATGCATGTTTGACCCGAAACAAGCTGAACTAACGCACCAACGGATAGTTATGAAAAGGTAGATCGACTTACCAGCAGATCCAAAAAATGTGGACCAACCTACTAGAATGTAACACCCCAAATTTTATTCACCAGTATGTTTTGTAGTTATTGGTGGCATTTAATGAAATGGTGAATATTCATGATTTTTGGAATTTAAGGAGCTGGTAAATTTCCATTTTCATGAGAATTGAGCTAAAGCAAGTTATGGAATTAAGTTTTGGGTGTTCCAAAAAGCCCAATATTGAACCCAAAATGGAGGAATAAAAGGGGCATAATAATTGGATCAATAATAAGGTGAATTATGGCCAATTAAAAGAAGAAACGAAATAAGCTCCAATTAAATCCAAGACTTTAATAGCAAAATCATAATTTTGCCAATTAAGTACAAAATAATTATTTTTCAATTAATTGAAATTAATTTCATTTAATTAAGGAAAATAAAGGAAAAATATATAATTCAAAACTTTTTTGGTCAAATAAATCAAAGTTTGAAAAGTCAAAGTTGGACTTGTGCATAAATTAATTAATGAGATTGTAGAAAATGTTGGATCAATTATTATTTCCTTTTTCCTCATGAATTTTGCCCCAAATAAAGGAAATAAGAGGGGGAAAATAATTATTTGAATCCAAAATGTGCCTAGTGTCATCATCTAAGGCCATAGATTAAACAAGAATTAATTAAGATTATGAGCACATGTGTAATAAGATTAAAATACAATATATAAGCATTTAGTTGGGCTACTTGGAGGAACCAAACTTGGTTGATGAAAGGCCCTTTAGGCATCATTTATGGGCCATGGAAGTAGAGGAAAAACTAGTCCAAATGCGATAGAAAGCTTATGACTTAGTTATGAAGAGATAAACCCAAAGTACGAAAGCTTATGTCATAATTTATTAAGCTAATGTTTATTAATTAAGGAAGATGTAGGATATTTTAAAACACTTGGTTCATCTTTCTCTTCCTTATTTTCGTCACAAGCTACACAAATAGAGAGAGAGAGAGAGAGAGAAAGCTTAAGAAACTAGAGAGAAGGAGGAGCTCAAGAGGCAAAAATCCAAGGTAAAGCTTTGTGATTTCAGGTGTTACTTCTAACTTGTGTAGTAGCTTCTCTAATCTCTTGTTTTTCATGAAAGACCATATATAGCAAGCTAATAATCAAGGTTGAGGAGAGAGAGTGAAACATCTAGAGAGAGAAAGTCCAAGAATCAAGAGGTAACTTTAATAACTTCAATTCCTTTGGTGTGTTGTTGTTGTGGTTTTTGGCTTGGTTTGTGGATTGGATTGTTGATTTTGTAAGTTGGGATGTTGAAATTCTAAGGGGTTATGTTGCCCAAATTTCCTCAAATCATGTCTGATAGGTGTTTAAATGGTTTAAGAAGTGGTTAGGAGTGAAAAGGAACAAGCTTTAGGTGTTGAATTTCAAAAATCACATTTTTCCCTTTTAAGCACAAGTTTCAGGTATTGCTAGAAATGGGGGTTAGGGCTAGAATTTCATTAATCTGATGGTTCCATGGTGTTCAGGAGGGAAAATTGTGTAGGTTTGATGTTGATCACATTATGAGAAAAGCCCTAGAAAGTGAAATTATGAAAATAGCCCTAAAACCCTAAGTAGGGGTTGTCAAGGGTATAACTATCATTTGGCAGGGATCTTATGAAAATCAAAGTCAAAAATGGATTCTACATTCAAAACTGTGTAGGAATAGCTGGGGTTAAAATTTCTGGAAAAGTACAGTCAAACAGGGTAAAAAGGGGCTTAGACTGGGTCCTTAGGGCATTCTGGTAATTTTGTAGTTTTAGACTAATTTAACCAACAAAAACAATTTGGAAGAGTCTAAAGTAGTACATGAATGGGTATTAACCTAATTCTTGTAAACTTGGATTTTTAGGACCAGTCAGTTGAGCCCGAGCCGAATCAAATTAGGAACTAATTTGTGTTACAAAAAGGGACATAAGGTAGTAACTCTATCTCTCATACACTATGTGAATGTTGATATGCTGTATGTTGTTATATTGTGTGATATGAACACGGTGCCTGAGGCACATTACTTAGTTGTGGTCTGGGACCCAACTGAGGTACACAGACAAGTAGGGGATCTAAATAGTCATTTGGCCCTAAGTAATGTGCACACACACACGATGCAGTTTGGATTTTTATTTTAAACTATATGGTGCATTACATATTTAATTATCACATTTTATATGGTTGGTTGCATGTTACTATCGAGATTCGTTTAAATCTCACCCTTTTTCAAAATTAAAAATATTCCAGTAGAAGCTAGCGGCTCCAAGGGCAAAACGGCAAATATTGACAACTGAGGTATATGGGTCAAGAGAAGGGAGTTGTTGGTTATATTTAGTTTATATTTTGATATTTTGGACAAATTGTATATATTATCAAACCCTGCGGGGAGACTCCTGCATGTAAACAAGTACTTTTTATCAGTATATTTGAGCATTTCTGTATGCCTATGGAACTGTACCTTTATCACTCTGCATATATCAAAATGTTAAGGGGTTTGACATTGAACGCTCTGCTATAAATATTAGTAGTCAGGTCAAAGAAAGGGGGGATCAATCCTCTTCACCTACTATCTTAAACAAAATTCTTCTTCCTCATTGCCTTGTATAACATTTTCTTAATAGCATTTCATCTTTTATTCTTTATCATTAAATTTGTAATCATTTTGTATTTTCTATTTTTACGAACTAAGATTTTACGTTTTCGGTGACCCTTACAAAATCTTTAATACAAACTTTTGGTTCTACAATTTGACCATGTCCGTAGGGACAAGATAATAGATATAACAATTTCTATTGTTGGTTTTAAGAGAAAGTTATTCCTTTTCTTGCATTTTAACCATCGACCATGATAGACACACCTTCCAGGATGAACATATCTACCAAAATGTACTTAAGGGCTAAATGTACATAATAGATGGTGAGATTAATGACAGAATTATCTCTGAAAATTTTGTAATGACTTTAGTTCCAATTAACTTGAGATAACTACTTAGTCCTTTTGGCTAAAGCCAAAAATGACTAAAGGACTACTTTGAACATGAGAATAAGGGGAAAATGGCATAAGAGAAATATGATGAAAATATTTATTTGGCCAAAATATGAGACACATGGAAGCATTTTTGGCCAAACACAAAAAGGGGAAGTCAACAAGTCAAATTAACATATGCTAGTTTAACATTAAACTATATTATTTAAGGAGGTATTATAAGAGATCATTTTTCCTCTTCAAAGAGCCATATTTTCATGTAGGACATGAGAACAAAAAGCAAGAGGGAATAGTACTTGACTCAAAATGAAAACAAGAGGAGACAATTTGACCAAGTTATAAAAGGATGATAACTTGGTCAACAATTGCAATTAAAAATCATATTTCAAGGAGGTGGATAGAGAAACTTTTAAGACCATTAATCCTTCTCCAAGGGCCTCACTTTCGTCCAAGCTTTGAGAAAGGAAAGGAAGAGAATTTATTGATATATTCTTACACTTAAAGTCAACAAAAGTGGCTATGACTTAATTAATATACTTCTTTGACCTTATGCATATGTTGAACGTTCAAATCGTAAGGGGGGAGAGAGAGAGAGAGGTTAATCAATGGATCTCCTTACCTTTTTGCCTAAGCACAAGTCGGTTAAGCACTTCAAGAAAGAAAAAGAAGGAAAGTGAAAAGCTTACTCAACCTGTACCAAATTACACCTAGGTAAGTTATCAAAAAATGTATGACTAAAGAATTAATATTAGCCAGAACTTTTCTTTTAATTTTGGCCACCTTTTCAATAGGATATTAAAAGGACAAGGGAAGAGAAAAACTTATCATAACTCACTCTCTCACCCCTTCTCAAAGTCCGCCAAGTTTCAGCAACAAAGAGAGAGTGAAAAGCAAGTTTTAGGTAAGCTCTTCTACATGGATTTTCACCTTCATAACCTCTTATATGGCTCAAAAGCTCTTCAAAAATTTTTTTGCTCTTGATGAGAGCTTTATTTCTATGGTTTTAGAATTTCAAGAGGAGGTGTTTTGAGTAATCTTCTTAGAACAAAAGTTGTAGAATCAAAGAAAGAACCTAAGGAAGAGCAAAAGGTGAGTATTAGCTTCAATTTAAGCTATGCGTTGTGTGGGTTGAAAGAGGATTTTGACATGTGTAATTCTGCCCTAATTTAGTCCAAGCTAGGGTTTTGAAGAGTCATGGTGATTTGATTATGTTTATTGTGTTTTATGATACTTAGAGGACATATGAAGCTTGTTAGGGGCTTAAATTGGAAGTAGGTAATTGTTGGAATTTTTGTTGAATTTCTTCCTAAAACAGGACGTAGGGAATAAGTGAGAATTTTTTCATTTGATGTTACCATTGTGTTCTACATGAAAATTTATGTGGGTGTAGCCCTGAGCTGTGAAGTTTAGGTCATTGAAACTCAAAGTGCAAAACTGGATTTTCTGCCTAAACAGTATTTCAGTAAGGTAGCCTGATTGTTTGGTGTTTTTGAATAACCAAATGATATCAAAAAATTTTGAAACTTTCTAGAATAAAAGTAGAAATATCAAGCTTTAATTCGATAGTCATATGAATCATTTTGATTTGTAAACTGGGAGTTATTAATTTTTATAATGAGGTCATGAAAATTGGGTTAAATTGTGGTAGTGTACAATAAATGACAAATCTGGGAATATTGTTCATCCAATTGGCTATAGGTGGTATTTTTCCTTGAAAATAGACTAAATAAGGGTCACACAGCCTTTGGAATCACTATGAGTTGATTTTTGTACATAAAGAAATGATTTTTCAAAGTTGATGAAAAATTCTGGCAGATTTTGTCACTTATGCGAAAATTGAAGATGTAATAGCATAATGTAATATTTTTGAACTGTAAGGTTAGAAATTGGTCTTTTAGGTTAATTGACCTCTTTAACTCCATAGTTGAGTTGATTAAATGTCCCTAATCATAACCAAATTGAGTGTTTGAATTAAAGAAGAATTGGATTAAGTAATAACCTGTCGTCCGTAATTCTAATAATAGGATTCAATATCTACCCTGAGCATAAGAAATCTGTTCAATAACAACATCGGAAAGACCAAGGTAATAACTCTTTCTCTTATATCATGTATAATGTATTGTATGTGTGTGTTTATCATTGAATTGTGACGAATGCGGATACTACTGGAAATATAGTTGTGATAGTTGTCGTTATTGTGAATACAATGAAAGCTGTCATTATTATGTATACAACCATGAGAGCTATCGTTATGTGATTAAAGTCATGAAATTGATTTCTACTTTATGATTTTCTTACATGCTTTGTTATTATATATCTTATGAGTGAATTGTTACTACTGAGATTCTATGAATCTTACTATTTCTATTGACTAGTCTACGGCCAGGACAAGTGGATCTAAGAAGAAGCAAGTGACTAAGGGCGGATAGTACTCCCAGCTAGGAGTTTTGAGTTTTGTTAGTTGGTTATCATGCTTTTAGGATGATTTGTTAGATCTCACATGTTTTGATGATAACAAAGAATGGTATGAAAAAGATTTGATAAACAAATAAGTTTGAACAAAGTAATAATAGGGCAAATCTTCACTTGAAGTATGCACTGGAGTAATGAAGAAAGGCCAAAAGAAAAAGCTGAGAAACTTCATCACTGGCAATATTCCTAAAGAGTTACTCGGGTAAGTACTCGAGTAATGAGACAGAAATTTGAAGTAACCAGAGTCGACCTTCAACTTACCTGCCAATGTTACTCGAGTGAGTACTCGAGTAACCAGGAAAAAGACTTCCAATTGCTCTCGGCCTGCCAACGTTACTCGAGGAGTTACTCGAGTAACCATGTAAATCACTTGAAGTTGCTCTCGGCCTGCTAATGTTACTCGAGTAAGTACTCGAGTAATCAGGGAAATTACTTCCAGTTACTCTCGGCCTGCCAACGTTACTCGAGTCTGTACTCGAGTCCCCTGCTTCAAGAAATATGTTGCTCTCAGCATTTTCAATCCTGCCAATGTCCAATGTTACTCGAGGAGCTACTTGAGTAACTCACAGTAGTAAGCAAAACCTGACGGTAATACTCGAATGACATGATATGCTTTTATCACACTTCACTCGAGGCACTACTCAAGTATGTAGGTATTCAATTATTCTTTATCAAATATTTTAATGAGATTACTCGAGTAGGTAATCGAGTAATCTACAGACTTGAGTAACTCACAGTAGTAAGCAAAACCTGACGGTAATACTCGAATAACATGATATGCTTTTATCACACTTCACTCGAGGCACTACTCAAGTATGCAGGTATTCAATTATTCTTTATCAAATATTTTAATGAGATTACTCGAGTAGGTAATCGAGTAATCTACAGACTTGAGTAACTCAGTAGTAAGCAAAACCTGACGGTAATACTCGAATAACATGATATGCTTTTATCACACTTCACTCGAGGCACTACTCAAGTATGCAGGTATTCAATTATTATTTATCAAATATTTTAATGAGATTACTCGAGTAGGTAATCGAGTAATCTGCAGACTTATTTACACAGTACTTGAAGTATGTACCCGAGTAAGCTATGCAGAAAATTTATGTTTACTCTAGTAAGTACTCGAGTAACAGGGTAAGAAAACTTGAAGTGATCTCGGCCATGAAATCCTGCCAACATTACTAGAGTGAAGCATCGAGTAACCTGAAGTTTATTTGATACATTACTCGAGTTGCTACTCGAGTAACCTATAAAGAAAATTGTATCATACCCGAGTAAGTATCCGAGTAAACGGGTATTTCCAAGGTTTATAAATTTGTTTACTTCATGCACTACCTAAGTAATGTAATGTTCATTCATTAACTTGCTATCATTTCTCTCACGATGATACTCGAGTAAGTACTCGAGTAAGCTTAATGAATACTAGAGTAACTCCTCGAGTATGGTTCAAAAATTTGGAAATCATTCCAACGTTCATTGATTTGTTTCCTATGTGATTAACACTTTATTGTATTAGTATTCTTAGCATATCCATAGATAAACAATAAAGAAATCTTACCAAATAAGGAAAGTCAAATGCAACATTCAAACGCTACCTACCGCCACCTACCACAAATGGATATTTTTCAAATACTAGAAAAGTCAATAGTGGTTGCGCACACTCTAACGGGCATGAAGAAAAATGTTCCAACAATCATTACAACACATCTATATATATGGGAACATCCAAACAGAGAAATAACAAGAACACACACATGAACATATTATTGAGTTCACTACTCTGTTTTACACATATTTGTAATCCTGTACTTCAGTGATTCTTATTAACCTATGAGAGAGATATTTCATTCAAACTCAATATTTGTTATTGAGGTAACTTAAGGTTGTGGAACCTTGAGTTGGGATTGGATTACAACTTGTAAGGGAGAGCGAGTGTCCAGGTAAAGGAACTTGCTTGTATTAAGGTGCCAAGAACCCACTGAATCTTGGAAGTTATAGTGAAACTCTCAGAGATACTCTGAGGACTGGACGTAGGTCAAAGTAGTTGTGGCCGAACCAGTATAACTCCCGGTGTACACTTCGGTGAAATTTCTCCTTACTCTTTACTGCATTATATTCACCATCAAGTTTTATATTTGCAGCGAAAAATTTATTTTCACCCAATTCACCCCCCTCTTGGGTGAAAAGCTTGCTCTAACATGATTGTATATATCATAAATGTTGTAAATTTAGATAGTGTTATATAATCCCTAGTATGGGAACCTGAAGCAAGCGAATATGTCCCGGTAGATCCTATTACTGAATGACAAGAACCCAAGAGTCGTTAGGAATTTTGTTATACACTCTTATATTAGTGAATGGAACCGAACTGCATAGGCCAAATATATTGTAGAAGTGAATGTGAGACCATATTAAATAGGTTTTGAAAAAGTTTTTGATAACCTCTTTATCACAAGTCTGAATCTTGTCTTGAAGTTGGGACTATTAATGAGTTTTAACTATATGTTGCTCTCCAATTTAATCTAATGGAATGTTTACGAACCATATTAATGGTTTTCAATGTAGGTGGTTATATTTTTTGTATCAGAGCCTAAAGTTCCAAGTAAGGGTAGGTTTTGCTAGGATAGTTGCCATAGTTCTTTGCCTTAGTGATGGTAGATAACCCATGATTGCTTTTTATATACACATGAATGTTCCTGTTATTTGTTGGTGTTTAAATTGTAAGGAATATGTGTATACATTCAATGTGATATTGATGTTGTGAGTGATTTAAGTAGAGAGTGAAAATATACAATAGTTCGCCTAAAGATTTGATGTGTAGAGCCAGAGGTGGAAGGGATGCATGACATCCCACCTGATCCCATACAACAGATGATGGGCATGCTAATGGAGTAGCGGGATATGATTAATGAGCTAAGGTAGGAGCTCCGAGAGGAGAAGGAAAAGCGTAATGAGGAAAGAGTCCAAATGACTCAAGAAGAGACAACTCATGAGGAAACTACAGAAGGATCGATTCGACCTCTAGAGTCACCCTACATACTGAACAAGGAATTACATGGGGTGCTAGCCTAAAACGAGAAAGATCTACAATTCTGGGTTTCCAAATTTTGTAAGCATCTGCCCCCAGTATTCAGGGGAAGGTTTAATCCCCAAGCAGTTGAAGATTGGTTGACTCAGCTCTAGAAGATTTTTGTAGTGCTAGACTGCCTAATTGTAGTGAAAGCATGATTGGCCATCTATAAGCTTGAGGGGGATGTTGACAAGTAGTAGTGAAATATTGCCATGACACTGTGAACCCGAAATGAGCCTTTGACCTGGGAGCTGTTTCAGAAAAAATTTAAAGATAAATATTTTCTGAGATATTTGAGAATAGAAAAAGAATCAAAGTTCCTATCCATAAAGTAGGGTGATACAGAGACCTTTGATGACTGCCTATCCTAGTTCATCTGACTAGCCTGATACTTCTCCTATCTATGATATATGGATGATGAGGAGTGGAGTTCTGATATGCTGATCCACGACTTGAGGTATGAATTGAGGAAAAGGTTAGCCATCCACTAGTTTACTATATTCAACAAAGCTATAGAGGAGTGTAGAATCACAAAGAATAATCTGAGAGATTTGAACCTAACCAAGGGTAGTGGTTGTTAGAACTAGTCGACTTCCAAGAGGGGGTGAATTAGGTGTATAATAAAAAATTAAGAACTTTGAAATTCTTTTCGCATCATAATGAAAGCTATAAATATGAAAGTAATGAATTATAATTCAACAGATAGATATTTTAAACATATATGATGGAAATATAAGTACTTAGGGAAGAAAAGATGCAAACTGTGATTTATCCTTATTTGGCCTAATCCACGATGACCTACAGTCCCCAGGCTCCTCCTGAGATTTTCAATCCACTATCTTCCTCAAGTTTAACTGGGTACTTGAGAACCATTACAATCTCACGAGTTTTAGCCAGGAACTTGCGAATCTTTTTACAAATATCTTACCGAGTTACTTCCCCTTACACACTATAAGGATACAATTGAATTACTCCCCCTTACACACTGTAAGGATACAAACTTGATCAAGAAGGATTACAGTCAATCTTCTCTCTCAGAAGTGAATAGATGAATACTGAAGTACAATACAAATGATTACACTCTTAAATACATATAATATAGAAAATAGATAGGAACAAAGAGTGGTTGGGTCAGAGTGGATGACTTAAGATATAAGCATATTTTTGTCATTATGTTCTTGTTGGCATTGTTGATCTTTGCTTGAATCTCCTGTATTTATAGTTGAGTAGGGTATGACCGTTGTGAGTATTTCAACTTATTCGTTGAGTCCTGTTGCTTCGTTTGACTATTCTTCATATTTGAAACACTAGTCGTTATGTTCGATGGATGCTTCACTTCCATAAAGTCAACTTTTATCTCTTCACATTGTTTCTTTATTGTATTCCTGGAGAAATATATTAAACACTAATACAATAAAGTGTTAGAGTAATTGGAAACAAGAAGAGCGAGTTTCATAATCATTCCCATTATTTTTTGAATCATCAAGACGTTGTTCTGTTCCCCTAGCTAGTATCACTCAAGTGGTTACTCGAGTGATCCAAGGTCATCACTTGAGTGATCCCCTTCAAAATATGGCAGAGAGCATCAGAGCCATTTTCCAACTTCATCACTCTAGTGGTTACTAGAGTGATCATAGTTCATCACTCAAGTAAGCACTCAAGTGATCTCTTTATTTTGATTCAAAACATGGCAAATGATGTATCATTGGAAAGCTCTTGCCATTTACATTCAATTGCAACAAGAATCAGCTCTAAACTTATTGTATACAGAAAGTTATGATTGATGGAGTATCTACTGTTCCTGACAGTCTTCAAAGTTTCCGATGTCAACTTCCAAAAGGCATACCTCTTAGAATATAACTTTAATTATGAAAAACCACCTATCTATGGAAATCTCTTTAAGTATACTTTCATACGGGACTAGTTTTGTCACAATCCGGTGTGTGGTTCGGGAGTTATATCCAAAATACTAAATTCATCCTAGAATATGATAGTGATTTATGTGTTAATTTCAATATATCATATCTCTTTCATCTAAACTCTTTCTATTGTGATTTTGGTGTCCTTAGTTTGTGTTGGGAGTCTAATTTCATATGAAACTAGTTTTAAATCAATCTGATATGTGGTTAGAGAGATATAAGCAAAATACTGAACCTCTATTATGCTATGTGAAAACAGAGCACACAAAAATGCTCATCACTCTAGTGATCATGTCCATTACTTGAGTGATCACTCAAGTGATGCCTTCCAAAACTTGGCAAAGAGTTAAAACTCAAGGGAACACCTTGGAGAAGTTCCATAATTTCCATATAAGTCATTTTAGCTTAGTATTGACCCATTCCAACCTTCGGTATCACTTCTAAGAGCTTTAATCTTGATATTCTCATTTGATCTTGCAATTTTTTGTTTCTTCAATCATTCTCTTCTTGTTTTTCCTCTTGATGATCATTCTTCATAGCCCAACTAGATATCTTCTTGAATTAATTATCATTCTTCATAACCCAATTGGATATCTTCTTGAATATCTTCAATCTTCTTCTTTCTTTGTTTGACTAATCTACAAGATATGCAATATTAAATATAGTAGTTAGTTAATGTATATGATAAGTATATTATGCAAAATTTTTTCTCTTAATATTTGACATCATCAAAAATAATAATATCTAACAGTGGTGGTTGTGGTGAGCCCAGTAAGGGAAGTACTACTTAGAAGCGGAAGGGCCAGGGATCCTCATCCAAAGGCAGCAACAAGAAGCCCTATCAATCTGAGGATCATGATAACTAGAAACCCCCAACAGTATGGACATGAACTTGTTATGGGAGGGCATATGCTAGCAGAACATGTTCGGGGCAAGTAATCTATTACAACTGTAAATAGCTAGGACACATTGCTAGTGAGTACAAATGACCATCAACAGAGCAAAGGCCTAGGAATCGGGGTTGGGTGTTCGCTATGATACATGAAGAAGCCTAGAGGCCCCCTGACCTGATTCAAGGTAAAATCCTTCTTAATGGTAGTTTACTACGAGCTTTATTTAATTTGGGTGCAAGGCACTCATTTATTGCTTACGAATGTGTGAACCGCCCGGGATTGTATGTTCATAAACTACCATTTGATTTGATTGTGTCAACACTGATAGGTGTCAAGGCAATGGCTGCTAATGCTTGTTTGAATTGTGTGATAACTGTTGAGGGGCATGAGTCTACTATCGATTTGATCTGTTTGTCGCTCTACCAATTATAAGTCATTGGGTTTTGATTGGTTGATAGTGAATAATGTGTTGTTGGATTATGGGAACAAAAGAATAGTCTATCCTACGTCATAGAGAAATGATGATGTGAATGCTAATATGAACTTCCTCTCAATGGCTAAAGCTAAGAAATACCTGGAGAAGGGGTGCCAAGGTCTATGGTATTCTTTTCTATGCAAGGAGAGACAAAAGAAACTCTGAGCTGTATACCCATAGTAAAAGAATTCCCTGAGGTGTTTTTGAATGATCTTAACAGATTGGCTCAAGAAAGGGAAGTGAAATTTTAGATTGAAATTATGCCTAGAGCTGGTTCTATATTAAAGGCCCTGAATGAGATGGTGGAACTAAAGAAAAAGATTGAAGAGTTACTTGAAAAAGGGTTCATTCGACCTAGTATTTCACCGTGGGGAGCTCCAGTACTCTTCGTCAAGAAGAAAGATAGGAGTCTAAGGCAATCTATGGATTACAGAGAATTGGACAAGATAACTATCAAGAACAAGTATCCACTTTTCAGGATTGATGACCTTTTAGATCAACTTTCTGGTTCTTGTGTATTTTTGAAAATCGATCAATTTGGGTTATCATCAGTTGCAAGTGAAAGCATAAGACGTACCAAAGATTGCTTTCAGGATGAGGTATGGGCACTATGAGCTTCTAGTAATGCCCTTCGGATTGACTAATCACATGTTGTATCATGGATTACATGAATCGTGTTTTTTAATAGTATCTTGATCAATTTATAGTAGTATTTATCAATGACATTCTGATATACTCTAAGAGTAATGAAGAGCACGAGCATCATTTTCAGAATAGTGTTGGAGATCTTTTGTGAAAAGCAGCTCTATGCCAAAGTTGAGTAAGTACGGGTTTTGGATTTTGGAAGTAAAGTTTCTTGGCTAATTATCTCACAAGAAGGGGTCTTAGTAGATCCCAGTAAGGTGGAAGCAGTGCTGGATTGGGAGAGACCAAAAACTATGGCTGAGATACAAAGTTTTTTGGGTCTTGCTAGTTACTACTAGAGATTCATCTAGAATTTCTCTTGGATCGCCTTGTCGATGACCAAGCTCATGCAAAAAGATCAACCATTTAAGTGGGATGAACATTGCAACAAGAGTTTTGCTGAGCTGAAGGAGAGGTTGACAATGGCACCGGTGTTGATTATACCCAATCCTAGCTTGACTTATGTTGTGTATAGTGATGTGACTAAGCAGGGGTTGGGGTGTGACCTTATGCAGTAGGAATGAGTGGTGGCCTATACCTCCCAATAGCTAAAGCCTCATGGAATGAACTATCCCACTCATGTTTTGGAGCTTGCGGCGATTGTGTTTGCTTTGAAAATATGATGACATTACCTATATGATGTGACAGTAGAATTGTACTGCGACCACAAGATTCTCAAGTATTTGTATGATTAGAAAGAGTTGAATATGAGACAGTGTCAGTGGTTGGAGTTTTTGAAAAACTACAACCTAGAAATCAAATATCATTTAGGTAAAGCTAATGTTGTCACGGATGCCCTTAGTTGAAAGATGGTGCTTGTTGCAGTAATGATAATACAAGGGGGAAGTCGATAGAAGATTTTAAGAATTTGAATTTGTTGAACAAAATAATCTGTGCTAATTATAGTGTTTCCTTAGGGGAAAGTGATTTGAGGGCTGAAATTGAAGGGCTCAAAAGTAAGATGATCAGGTACAGTCCATTCAGACCATGATCGAGCGAGGAGAAACTCAGGATTATGATTTGTCACCTAGTGGATTGGTTATATACAAAAAGAGAATTTGTGTTCCACTAAAGGCTGACCTGAGCAGAAAATCCTAGATGAGTCATGTAAGAGCCAGTATACTTTCACCCCGGAATGACTAAAATATACCACGGTTTGAAGTTTATGTATTGGTAACCGGGATTGAAGAGCGATGTGACAAAGTATGTGACATAATGTCTACTTGCCAGAAGGTAAAGATTGAACATTAGAGGCCACTAGGATTACTTCAGAGCCCTACAATTCTAGAGTGGATTTAAGAATGTGTAACCATGGACCTAGGGGTAGGATGACCCAGAATCAGAAATGATGATGCAATCTGGGTAATTGTTGATCGATTCACAAAGTTAGCACATTTCATACTGAATAATACAGCTACTCTTCTGACAAACTAGTAGAGATATATATCAAAGAGATAGCAAGACTCCATGGTACACCAAAGAGCATTATTTTTGATAAAGATCCTCATTTTGTTAAATCCCATATGTTTTGATGATAACAAAGATTGGATAATTGATATGAAAGGATTTGATAATAAACAAATGAATTTGAACAAAGTGGCTAAACATTACTTGAAGTAAGCGCTGGAGTAACGAACAAATTTTGTGAAGGCTTACTCGAGTAGCCACTTGAGTAAGGGAGCCATTACTCGAGTAGCCACTCGAGTAATCAAGGAGAATTTCATCCAGTGAAGCACTGCCATTGGACAAAGTTACTCGAGGGAGTACTCGAGTAATCTGCAAAGTTATATAGACTATTACTTGAGTAGCTACTCGAGTAACATGATTTACGAAGGCATTACTCGAGTAACTAAGGTAAAAATCTTCTAGTAGCACTCAGCCAAGAAATATAACACTTTACTCGAGTAGCCACTCGAGTAACCAAGTGAGAAAAAGGATTTACTCCAGGGACCATCCGAGTAATTTGTGGAGTTATTTGAAGCATTAATCGAGTAGCCACTCGAGTAATCAGAAAGCAAACTCTCGGCCAAGAATTTGATGCAATTACTCGAGGGAGTAATCGAGTAATCTGCCTAGTTATTTGAAATCTACTCGAGAGACCACTCGAGTAAGATGTGAAGAAAAGGGAAGGCCACTTGAGTAGCCACTCAAGTAACCGGATTACCAGAGTCAGCACCCGAGTAACCTATGAAGGAAAGACATGGCCACTCGAGTAATTAGGTACTTTCAAGGTTTGTAATCTATCTCACTCCATGTCTTACCTGAGTAATATCTTATGAAACATGTTGAGATATCCACTGCCATACTTTTGATAGGGTTACTCGAGGGACTACTCTAGTAATAGACATGATCAATGAGTAGCCACCCGAGTAAGACAGTCCAGAAATTATACTTTTCATCGAATGTTTATTAAATTGATTTCTATATGATTAAATCTTCATTGCATTAGTATTCTAAGAACATTTGCAGAGAAACAATGAAATATCTTGCCAGAAGTGAAAGTCAAATAAAAGTCTGAGATCTCACCTACCACTACCTACTGCAAATGGATAGTTTTCAAAATTCGTAGAATAGCCAACCGTTATTGCGCGACTCTAATGGACATATTTGAATTGCTTGCAATGGACATTACAAATCATCTATATATATGGAGCATCCAAAGAAAAGAGAACAAGACACAAGAACTGAGAATACACTAATCAACAAACTCTTAGTGCTTTGTTTTCTTATACTCATTGTACTTCAGTGATTATATATTTGCTCTATGAGAGAGTTTTTCATTACAAACTCAATATTTATTATTGAAACAACTTAAGGTTGTGGAACCTTGAGTTGGGGATTTGAGTACAACGTGTAAGGGGGAGCGAGTGTCAAAGTGAAGGAACTTGCTGTGTATTGAGGCGCCAAGAACCCACTAAATATTCGAGAGTATAGTGAAACTCTCAGAGATGCTATGAGGACTGGACGTAGGTCAAAATGGTTGTGGCCGAACCAGTATAACTCCCAGTATATACTTCGATGATATTTCTCGTTGCTCTCAACTGGTTTAAATATTATGTCAATTTTCTTATACGCAATGAAATTTCTGGTATCACCCAATTCACCCCCCCTTGGGTGAAACGCTTGCACTAACACATTTCACTTCAAGGTTTTGGAAAGCTCTACATGAAGCTCTGGGTACGAAATTAAGGTTTAGTACAGCCTACTATCCACAGATGAAGGGATAGTCAGAAAGAACCATACAGATGCTACGAGATATGTTAAGAGCATGTGTTCTAGACTTTAAAGGGAATTGGGATCACTTCGTCCTACTTACTGAGTTTATGTACAACAATAGCTATCATGCGAGCATTCAGATGGTTCCATATGAAGCACTATATAGGAGAAAGTGCCAATTACCTTTGTGTTAGATAGAGTTTCTGAAAGAAGGTTGTATAGGCTGGATCTTGTTAATCATTCCATAGAGCATATCAAGATTATCAGAAAAAGGCTCCTAGTACCGTAAAGTCAACAGAAAAGCTATATTGACAAAAGGAGAAGGCCTCTAGAGTTGAAAATAAGAGATCATGTGTTCTTGAGGGTGTCTCCGGTAACTAGAATCAGTCTAGCAATCAAGAGAAAGAAGTTGAGCCCGCGGTATATTGGTTCATTTGAGATTCTTACAAGAATTTCACACATAGCATAAAGAATAACACTACCCCCAAACTTGAGCAGACTCTATGACGTATTTCATGTCTCAAAATTAAAGAAGTACTAACCAGACCCTAGGCATGTTATTTAATATGAAGATGTGGACATGCGTAATGACCTCACCTATGAGGCTGAGCCAAAATAGAATATTGATCGACAAGAAAGATAGCTCAAACACAAGAGTATATGATTTGTGAATGTGGTCTGGAAGAGCCTATCCCTGAGAGAAGCAACTTGCGAAGCCGAAGAAGACATGACAAGGCGTTATCAAAGTTTATGCCCCAAGATGTGTAACAAATTTAGGGATGAAATTTATTATAGTGAGGAGAATTGTAATATCCCAAAATATACTTAAGGGCTAAATATAGAGAATAGATGGTGGTATTAATGATAGAATTACCTCTGGAAATTTTGTTATGACTTTAGTTCCTATTAACCTTAGATAACTACTTAGTCTTTTCGCCTAAAGTAAAAAATAACCAAAGGATTGAACATAATAAGAAGGGGAAAATGGCGTATGGAAGAGAAATATGAGGAGAATATTTATCTAGCCATAATATGAGACACATGGAAGCATTTTTGGCCAAGTACAAAAAAGGGAAGCCAACAAGTCAAATTAATATATGCTAATTTAATATTAAACTATATTATTCAAGGAGATATTATAAGAGATCATTTTTCCTCTTCAAAGAGCCATATTATCATGTAGGACATAAGGAAAAAAAGCAAGAGGGAATAATACTTGACTCAAAATAAAAGCAAGATAAGACAGTTTGACTAAGTTATAAAAGGATGATGACTTAGTCAACAATTGCAATTAAAAATCATACTTTATGGAGGTGGATAAAGACACTTTTAAGACCATTAATCCTTCTCCAAGGGCCTCACTTTCATCCAAGGTTTGAGAAAGGAAAGGAAGATAATTTATTTGATATAATCTTACACTTAAAGTCAACAAAAGTGGCTAGGATTTAATTAATATACTTCCTTGACCCTATGCATATGTTGAACGTTTAAATCGTAAGGGGGGGGGAGAGAGAAGTTAATTAAAGGATCTCCTTACCTTTTTGCCTAAGCACAAGTCGGTCAAGCACTTCAAGAAAGAAAAAAAAGGAAAGAGAAAAGCTCACTCAACTTGTACCAAATTACACCTAGGTAAGTTACCAAAAAATGTATGACCAAAGAATTAATCTTAGCCACAACATTTCTTGTTATTTTCATCACCTTTTTGATAAGATATTAAAAGGATAAGGGAAGAGAAAAACTGATCATAACTTACTCTCTCACCCTTCTCAAAGTCAGCCAAATTTCAGCAACAAAGAGAAAGTGAAGAGCAAGTTTTAGGTAAGCTCTTCTATATGGATTTTCACCGTCAGAACCTCTTCTATGGCTCAAAAGTGTTAGATGCCATGTTTTGATGATAACAAAAGAATGGTTTGAAAAGGAAATGATTAATAAACAAAGTTTGAACAAATGAATAATAGGGATAAGCATTACTTGAGGTAAGCCTTAGAGTAATAAAGAAAGGCCAAGAGAAAAAGCTGAGAAACTTGATGAGAAGCAAGTTTTCTAAGGCATTACTCGAGGCGCTACTCGAGTAATGAGACAAAACTTGAAGTAACCAGAGACAACTTCCAGTAACCTGCCAACATTACTTGAGTAATAGTGTAAGTATTTTCAAGGTGCTCTCGGCCTGCCAATGTTACTCGAGGAGCTACTCGAGTAACCAAGTAAAAACTTGGAGTTGCTCTCGGCCTGCCAATGTTACTTGAGGCGCTACTCGAGTAACTTTGTGAAAAACTTCCAGTTGCCTTCAAGTTTCCAATGATACTCGAGTAGCTACTCGAGTAACTCTGTTTCAGAAAATGTGGAGCTCTCGGCCCTTAGTACTACTGCTAATGTTACTCGAGGAGCTACTCGAGTAACGCACTAAGGTAAGTTAAAACTTGAAGGTGGTACCCGATTAACTTGATTTCTTTTTATCTCATTTTCCTCGAGTCCTTACTCTAGTATGCAAGTATCTAATGTTGTATTTTAAGTGGATTCCTCGAGTAAGTACCCGAGTATGCAGAAATATTTTCAAGGTAAACTTCCAGTCATTACCAGGGTAAGTTATGCACAAAAAGTACAGTTACTCGAGGTGGTACCCGAGTAACCGTTGCACAAATGTGTAAATTACTCGAGTCCATACCCGAGTAACAAGGTAAGTGCTCTCAGCCTTGAAATCCTGCCAACATTACTGGAGTAGAGCATCGAGTAACCATAAGTTTATTTGAAGGTTTACTGGAGTTGGTACCCGAGTAACTCATTAAGTTATGAGTGCATTACTCGAGTAGGTACCCGAGTAAACAGACATTTCCAAAGGTTTGAAAATTGGTTATTCCATGCACTACCCGAGTATTCTTGTATTTGCTCATTGACTTGAAGTTAATTTAAGATTTCCCGATGTTACTCGAGTAACCTTCATGTGATACTCGAGTAGCTACTCGAGTAAGCGGACCCAGAAAGTTTGAAATCATTTCAACGGTCATTGTTCTGTTTCCTATTTGATTTACTTTTCATTATATTAGTGTACTTAGCATTTCAACAGGTAAACAATTAAGAGATCTTACCAAATAAGGAAAGTCAAAAGCAATGCTCAAATGTCACCGACCGTCACCTACCATAACGTATGTTTTTCAAAAACTGGAAAAGTCAATAATGGCTGCGCACGCTCCAACGGACATGAAGAAATATGTTCCAGCAATCATTACCAACGTATCTATATATATGTGGACATCTGAACAGAGAGGAACACAAGAACACACTTACGAATGTATCATCAAGTTCATTACTCTGTTTTCTATTATACTTGTGATTCTATGCTTCAGTGATTCTTATTTACTCTGTAAGAGAGATATTTCATTCAAACTTAATATTTGTTATTGAGGTAACTTAAGGTTGTGGAACCTTGAGTTGGGATTGAATTACAACTTGTAAGGGGGAGCGAGTGTCCAGGTGTAGGAACTTGCTTGTACTGAGGTGCCAAGAACCCACTGAATCTTGGAAGTTATAGTGAAACTCTCATAGAAGCTCTGAGGACTGGACGTAGGTCAAAATGGTTGTGGCCGAACCAGTATAAATCCTGGTATACACTTCGGTGATATTTCTCCTTACTCTTTCCTGTTTTAATTCCACTGTTAAAGTTTTATATTTTCAAACGAAATTCTAAGGTCACCCAATTGACCCCCTATTGGGTGAAACGCTTGCTCTAACATTTGGTATCAGAGCGTAGGTCTTCTTGTTAAGGTTTAACAGCCTAAGAAGGTTCCAATGGCAAGCATGGGTGAAGGAATTCTTCCCGACGGAGCATCCATCACTAGACCTCCAGGTTTCAGTGGTGAACACTTTTCTTTCTAGAAAGCAAAATTCAGAGTATTCATGATGGCTACTGAATATGGGCTATGGGATGTGATTGAGAGTGGAAACTATCAACCTACAAAGATTGTAGATTCTCAGAAAATTCCCAAGATACCAGCGGAATATGATGAGAATGATAAGAAACTTATCACTCTCAACAGCAAGGCAATTCTGATGTTACAAAGTGCTTTGAGTCAGAGTGAATATTTCAGAATTTGCACACTCCCAACAGTAAAGGAAATGTGGGAAGCTCTGGAAATCGCTCATGAAGGAACTTCAGGAATAAAGGAGAATCGCATCAACACATTGATCACTGAATTCAATCTACTTTGAATGAAATCAGGTGAGTCAATTTCTGAATTCGAACTTAGATATACTCATCTTGTTAATCAACTTGCAGCACTTGGTAAAGCCTATGATCAACATACCCAAGTATGAAAGATTTTGAATATTCTTTCTAAAGAGTGGGAGGCTAAAGTCACTGTGATAGAAGAAGCAAAAGGAGAATCAATGAGATCAGTTGCTTCTCTATTTGGAAGCCTTTCTGAATATGAAAGCAAATTAAAGTTCAAACGGGAACTAGATGACATCGGTGACAAAAGAAAGAAAGGTCTAGCACTAAAAGCGAAAGAAGAAAATCAAGATAAGGATGAGGAGTTTGATGATGATGAAATGGGCTTAATCATAAAACGATTCAGAAAGTTCTACAAGAAAGGTCAAGGATTCAAACATTTTCACAAAGGTGGAACTAGCAACAAAGATCATATCATTTGCTACGAATGTGGAAAACCAGGACATATCAAATCAGAATGTCCAGAACTAAATCAAAAGAGCAAAGAAAAGAGAAAAGGCAAATTCTTTAACAAAAAGAAGGCCTTTGTATCTGCTATATGGGGAGATAGTTCCTCTGACGAAGAAAGTGATGACGAAGAAGTAGCCAATATATGTCTTGTTGCTCAAGAAGAAACAGAAGAAGAGGTAAATGATTCTGATCCTACCTATGATGAATTACTCTCTGAATATAATGCTTTACATTCTGAATTCATTAAAGTAGTTAAAAAATTGATTGTTTTCAAAAAGAAAAATAAAGCTCTTGAAATTGAACTTAAAGAAAGTTCAAAAAAGAATTGTGAAAATTGTTCTTCGTTGAAAAAGAAAAACATTGATCTCATAAAAACTCTTGAAAAGTTTACCAAAGGAAGTGAGATGTTAAGTGTAATTTTAAAAGAACAACGATGTGTAAATGATCGATCTGGTATTAGATATGATCCAAAATCAGATAAAAGGAAAGGTAAAAAGAAAGTAGGAGGTAAGCTATATTTAAATTATTTCCAGAATTCTGTGCATATATCAAATCCTTTTGCATTCTGTAACTACTGTAATAGAAAATGTCATTATACCTCTTCATGCATTCATAAGAAGAAAGGAAATATAGGAACCTACAAATGGGTACCTAAAGGTTCATATATTCAGAAAATTATTTGTACTAACCCAACAGGACCCAAAAAGATGTGGGTACCTAATACCTAGTCATTTGATTGTAGGTATGTCTCAAAGCATCCAAAAATAGCAAGTGGTACATAGATAGTGGATGCTCTAGACATATGACCGGGGATTTTGAAAGTTTTACCACATTGCAACCTAAGGAAGGTGGCAAGGTAAAATTTGGAAGAAATCAATCCGGAAATATTGCAGGAATTGGTGAAATCAAAAATGACAAAGGAATACAAGTCAAAGATGTATATTACGTTGAAGGCTTGTGTCATAATTTGCTGAGTGTAAGTCAAAGTGCAGATAAAGACAACTGGATAATATTTGATTCAGAGGAATGTCTGATTGTCAACAAGGAAGACTTACAACTCGATAAGAAAAATATCAAGGCAAAACTTAGAGCTAAAAGGGAAGGTAACTGTTATACTTTAGATATTAGTAGAAATGAATCTGAAAATTGTTTTCTGAGTAATACCGATGAAAGTTGGTTATGGCATAAGAGATTGGCTCATGTCAATATGCATCAACTAGGCAAACTACTCAAAAAGGATTTAGTGCTTAGATTACCCAAAGTAAATTTCAAAAATGACTTGATTTGTGATGCATGTCAAAAGGGTAAACAAACTAAATCATCTTTCAAATTGAAAAATGAGATTTCAACAAATAGACCATTACAATTATTGCATATGGATTTAGTGGGTCCAGCAAGAGTAAAGAGCCTTGGTGGCAACCTATATTCATTGGTCATTGTTGATGATTTTTCTAGATTTACATGGGTTATTTTTCTATCATCAAAGGATGAGACATTTGAAGAATTTATTGTTTTTGCCAAGAAGATGCAAAATGAGAAAGGTATGTCCATTGCAGGTATTAGGACCGATCATGGTGGAGAATTTGAAAATCAAGCCTTTGAAGAGTATTGTGATACTAATGGCATTGATCACAATTTCTCTGCTCCAAGGACGCCTCAACAAAATGGAGTTGTGGAACGCAAGAATAGAGTGCTCACTGAAATGGCTAGAGCAATGTTGAATGAAAAGAACGTGTCTCAAGTATTTTGGGCTGATGCTATGAGTACAGCATGCTACATTTCAAATAGAGCCTATATCAGAACAAAACTTGGAAAGACACCATACGAGCTGTATAAAGGGAGAAAGCCAAACATTGCTCATCTACATATATTCGGTTGTAAGTGTTTCATTCATAATAATGGTAAAGATAACTTAGGAAAATTTGATTTTAAAACAGATGAAGGAATCTTCCTAGGATATTTAACCGAAGTAAAGCATATAGAGTTTACAATAAAAGAACATGTATTATTGAAGAATCAATTCATATTGTATTTGATGAATTTGAATCTTCTGACAAAACCATTGATGAAGAACAGGAAGTTGGTTTAAATCAAGAAAATGATCAATCTATTTCTAAATCTCTTATTCCAGAGGTTGATGAAACTAAGGAAGAAGAGCAATCCCTAGGTCAACCTAGAGCTTGGAAATACAATAAAAGTCATCCCTTAGATCAAGTCATAGGAGATGTGAATGAAGGGATCAAAACTAGAAATAGAATTTTCAATGAAGTAAGTTTTTCTGCATTCATTTCTGAGATTAAACCTTCTAATATTGATGAAGTCCTATCAGACAATGATTGGGTTATAGCAATGCAAGAAGAACTAAATCAATTTGAGAGAAATCAAGTTTGGGATTTGGTGCCCCGACCCAAAGATCATCCGATCATTGGTACTAAATGGGTATTCAAAAACAAACTTGATGAATCTGCAATTATTGTCAGAAACAAGGCAAGATTGGTGCCAAAGGCTATAATCAGGAAGAAGGGATTGATTATGAGGAAACGTATGCTCCAGTGGCTAGATTGGAAGCTATATGTGTACTCTTAGCCTTTACAAGCATCAAAGGATTCAAACTCTATCAAATGGATGTAAAGAGTTCTTTTTTAAATGGTTACATCATGGAAGAAGTGTATGTAGAACAACCTCCAGGTTTTGAGGATGTTACTAAACCTGACCTGTTTTCAAACTCAAAAAAGCTTTATATGGTTTAAAACAAGCTCCTAGAGCCTGGTATGAAAGGCTCAGTAAGTTTCTTATCGATCAAGGTTTTGTATGGGGAAAAGTTGATACAACACTCTTCATAAAACGAAAACACAACGATATTTTAATTGTTCAAATATATGTTGATGACATTGTTTTCGGTGCTACTAATGAATCTCTATGTAAGGAATTTTCTGAGATAATGCAGGGAGAATTTGAGATGTCAATGATGGGAGAATTGAATTTCTTTCTTGGTTTACAAATCAAACAAAGAAAGAATGGAATCTTTATATCTCAAACAAAGTATTTGAAAGAGCTATTGAAGAAGTATGGAATGGATGAAGCAAATGGCACGGACACACCTATGAGCTCAACTACGTTACTTGATGCTGATGTCAAAGGAAAAGACTACAACATCACAAAGTATAGAGGAATGATTGGATCATTACTCTATCTCACAGCAAGTAGACCGGACATCCAATTTAGTGTTGGCATATGTGCAAGATATCAATCAGCACCAAAAGAATCACATGCTGAAACGGTCAAACAAATCTTTAGATACCTTGCTGACACACCCGAATTGGGTCTGTGGTATCCCAAAGGAAGAAGTGAATATCTTGTTGCATATTCAGATTCAGATCATGGAGGATACAAAACAGACAGAAAGAGCACCAGTGGACAAGGACAATTTCTTGGAGGATCTCTTGTATCATGGTTCAGCAAGAAACAAAATACTGTGTCTCTTTCGTCAACAGAAGCTGAATATGTTGCAGTATCAAGTTGTTGTGCACAAGTAATATGGCTAAAACAACAACTACAAGATCTTGGTATTTATCTCAAAGAAATACCAATCTATTGTGACAATACTAGTACGATTAGCTTGGCAAAGAATCAAGTTCAACACTCTAGAACCAAGCATATCGATGTCAGACATCACTTCATTAGAGATCATGTTCAAAAGAAAGATGTGAAAGTGATATTTATTCCCACTCATCTTCAACTAGCAGATATTTTCACAAAACCTCTTGCAAAAGACCAATTTCTATACATTAGAAAAGAATTGGGAATGGTAAATCCCAATGAGTTGTAAGTTATTTCAGTTTCTCATAATATTAGATGAAGTCATTTGTTAAAGTTTTGATGGTTACTAACTTAAGCATCGGAGTATATAGAAATTTGTTTTGCAGGAAGAAAGAAACTCTGTTTTGGGAAACAAAAACAGAGATTATCAGAGGACACATTTACTGGAGTACCAACTTGAAGTTGTCACTAACAGAGAAGCATTACCCGAGGAACAACTTGAAGTAAAGAAGCACTTTACTCGAGTATGTACTCGAGTAATGGACTTCAAAACTAGAAGTAACAGATCAAGTTACTTGATTTTCAAACATAACGGTTCAGTTTCAAAGAAATGAAGAGTCAGAAGTTGAAAAGCAGTTTACTCGAGGCGGACCTCAAGTAAACATGAAGCTTACTAGAGGAAGGCCTCGAGTAATGTCGGAGTTCAGATTCTCAAATTGATGAAAAATGACTCAAATCTGATCAAAATGGGTTATAAATTATCGAGGGAACATCCATGGATAATTACTATATTATTCATGCCAGGTACGCAATTTAAATGAATTATTTTATAATTTTTCTGTATGAACACCCGAGGAAGGCCTCGAGTAAACTTGAAGTTTACTCGAGTAAGGCCTCGAGTAAAGTCGGGTTCTAGGTCTTTATCTGTCGCAAACTTGGTCATTTCCACAAAATCTCCTCGAGTAAATCACTTTTCTCTCTCACAGAAACTTTTCACAAGTGATTCCTTGCTTCATTTCCGTCAAAACCCAACCATTTTCATTCCTAGAAACTTCCTATTTTGCTCAAAATCTCTGTGCCCTAATTCGTGTCAGTTACTCTGTTTTTCTGAAAATCTCAGGTTTTCAATCCTTTAGAAAAATGAGAACCAAAAATCTTACTCCCATTGATTCCTCTAAATCTCAACAACCCTCTGATCCATTTTCTTCTACTCCCAAAAAGAGAAGAAAATTAACTCCAAGACCAAAAGCTAAAATTCCTCTACAACCTCAATCTCAACCGAAACCCAAAGGAGTAGTAATCAAAGAGCCTATTGTGACAAGGGCTCAATCCAAAAAGAGTACATCACCGGAAGAGGCAAGAGTGCCAAATCTCCCTCACCTCCTCACTCTGATTCCTCTACACCCTCTTTCACTCCAAAGCCTACCAAAAAGCCTAAATATGATAAGAATGTGGCTAAGGCTATGGCTGGGATCATTGATCAAATGGAGAAAGGACAATCTTCCAAGAAATCCAACCCTCCAAAAGGGTTCAACGTCAACAAATTGGTGGAGTCTCCCAAGTATCTATCCCAATTCTCCAGGAGGAAAGTGTGCAAGACACACTATGTGGATCTCAGGCTACTTCAGGAGGTATTGAAACATGACCTTAGTCCATATCTAGATCCCTTTATGCCTTGGTTATCCATTTGATTGCCTTTTTGCATAAAGGTAATCACTCATTTTTATTGTAACTTAGAGATCATAGATGAGCCTAACCGAACCTCAGTTGAGGAAGAGATGACCACCACTGTGAGAGGCCAAAAGATACTTATATCTCCCTCTAGGATTAATTTATGGTTGGGAATTGAGAACCCCCTAGATGATATCTATTCCCAACTTAAGCCAAATCAAATCTTCACTATCCTTAAACTCGGTGAGCTAGTTGGCCCTCTAAATTTCAAGCCAGTGACATGTGTGATCATCATAGGGTCCTTTGGTACATTTACTCTAGGTCCCTAGTGAACAAAGCCAACAACTATACCCACTTCTCCGATAGGGACTTTAGATGGTTTGCTTCACTTCTCCTGAAGGAGCAGAAGGATCTGGGAGAGTATATTTTCTCAGAGATGAAGAGATATAAGGTGGATGGGAAGGCTACTACACCAATGCCATATCCATAGATTATGTCACTGATCTTGAAAGAAAACAAGATATGGTACTTGGATAGTAAGGAACCAGTTGAGAGGATGACCCCAGTGGGGAGAAACCAAATTGGAAAGTTGAATATTGACATCCTTCTCAAAGGGCCTTTACAGTCTGGGTCCAAGAAAAAGAGGAAGACCACTGAGGCAGAGCCCAGCAAGTTGGATGACACTTAATCATCGACTCCAGCTGCTACAACATCATCACCATCCTTCCTCAATGCCACTCTCCAGCACTTCATGGAGAACATGCTCAGAGGTTTTCATGTGGACATCGCCAACACAAATGCAGAACTGATAACCCACATGAATACTAAGATGGGAGAGTTGGTTGACAGAATGGACAAGAGACATGAGGAGTTGCTAGCAGAGCAACGTGCCCAGGGAGAGACCTTGAGATTGATTCTGGCATGATTGGACTCTTTGGGTCCTGGACCTTCTGCCGGTCCCTCCTCTTCTGCACCACCACTACCTCCAGTGAACCCTCCTTCAGACACTCCTATTCCTGAGGCTGAACCATCTATTCCTCTGGTCTCTGATCTACTTGAGCCCCAAGGCAAAGATATTTTATTCACAGTGGACGATCCTGAAACTCATGAGACCACACATATCATCATTGATGATTCACCTCCCAAACCTCAGCCAGAAATAGCTCCTAAACCTATTCCCTCTCCTACCCAAACAGAGGAAATATCTCCCTCATCCTCCCCTGAACATCATACCCCTGAGGCTGAGACTACTCTTGAGATTCAGACCACTCCAAAAGGAGAAACCTCTACTATAGTTGTCTTCCAACCTTCTCTTCCCGGCGATGATATCCATATCCCACCAGTCCATCTGCCTGACCCAGTGCCCTCTAGCTTATTTGATTCTTTGGATTTAGATGATTCTATGGTCTTTCTAGTGACACCCATTTCCATGGTCAAGCCTCCTAGCCCTCCACTTGATTGATGAAACCAAAAAGGGGGAGAAGAGCTTGAGAGTGATTTTGTGGATGTGTCCTAGTTTATTTTGGGTATTTGGTTGTACATGGGTTTTTAGGGAGCATTTTAACTTTATCTTGTAATTTGTGACCTTTAAAGTTTAATGCAAGTGTGTTCATATTATGCATTTTAAGTTTATTTAAGTTTTGAATTGTGATACATGTTTGGACTAATGAAGTTGTTATGTATGCAAGGTGTATGCTATAAATTCAAACTTAATAAGCCATATGTAATTAAGAATCCAATTTGAGAAACATGTTCAAAATCACCAAGTTTTGTCATCATCAAAAAGGGGGAGAATGTTAGATCCCATGTTTTGATGATAACAAAAGAATGGTTTGAAAAGGAAATGATTAATAAACAAAGTTTGAACAAATGAATAACAGGGATAAGCATTACTTGAGGTAAGCGTTGGAGTAATGAAGAAAGGCCAAGAGAAAATGCTGAGAAACTTGATGAGAAGCAAGTTTTCTAAGGCATTACTCGAGGCGCTACTCGAGTAATGAGACAAAACTTGAAATAACCAGAGACAACTTCCAGTAACCTGCCAACGTTACTTGAGTAATAGTGTAAGTATTTTCAAGGTGCTCCGGCCTGCCAATGTTACTCGAGGAGCTACTCGAGTAACCAAGTAAAAACTTGGAGTTGCTCTCGGCCTGCCAATGTTACTCGAGGCGCTACTCGAGTAACTTTGTGAAAAACTTCCAGTTGCCTTCAAGTTTCCAATGATACTCGAGTAGCTACTCGAGTAACTCTGTTTCTGAAAATGTGGAGCTCTCGGCCCTTAGTACTACTGCTAATGTTACTCGAGGAGCTACTCGAGTAACGCACTAAGGTAAGTTAAAACTTGAAGGTGGTACCCGATTAACTTGATTTCTTTTTATCTCATTTTCCTCGAGTCCTTACTCGAGTAACGCACTGAGGACTGGACGTAGGTCAAAGTGGTTGTGGCCGAACCAGTATAAATCCTGGTGTACACTTCGGTGATATTTCTCCTTACTCTTTCCTGTTTTAATTCCACTGTTAAAGTTTTATATTTTCGAACGAAATTCTAAGGTCACCCAATTCACCCCCCCTCTTGGGTGAAACGCTTGCTCTAACAAAAAGCTCTTCATAAACATTGTTTCTCTTGATGAGAGCTTTATTTCTATGGTTTTAGAATTTCAAGGGGAGGTGTTTTGAGTCATCTTCCAAAAGCAAAAGTTGTAGAATCAATGAAAGAACCTAAGGAGGAGCATGGGGTAAGTATTAGCTTCAATTTAAGCTATGAATTGTGTTGGTTGAAAGAGTATTTTGACTTGTGTAATTCTACCCTAATTTAGTCCAAGCTAGGGTTTTGAAGAGTCATGGTGATTTGATTATGTTCATGGTGTTTTATGATACTTTGATGACGTATGAAGCTAGTTAGGGGCTTAAATTGGAAGTAGGGTAACTGTTAGAATTTTTGTTGAATTTTTGCCCAAAATAGGACATGGGGAATGAGTGAGGATTTGTTTATTTGATGTTACTACTGTGTTCTACATGAAAAATTATGTGGGTGTAGCCCCGAGCTGTGAATTTTGGGTCATTGAAACTCAAAGTACAAAACTGGATTTTCTACCTAAAGAGGATTTTAGTGAGGTACCCTGATTGTGTGGTGTTTTTGAATAACCAAATGATGCCAAAAAATTATGAAAATTTTTAGAATAAAAGTAGACATATCAATCGTTAATTTGATAGTTATTTGCATTAGTTCAATTTGTACACTGGGAGTTATGAGTATTTGAATTTAGGTCATGAAAACTTGGTTGAATTATGGCTGTGTGCAATAAAATGACAAATCTGGGAATAATGTGCATCCAACTAGCTATGGGTGATATTTTTCCTTGAAAATAGACTAAATAAGGGTCACATAGCCTTTGGAATCACTGAGTCGATTTTTGTACATAAAGATATGAATTTTCAAAGTTGTTGAAAAATTCTGGTAGATTTGGTCTCTTATGTGAAAAATAAAGATGTAATGGCATAATGCAATATTGTTGAACTCTGAGTTTAGAAATTGGTCTTTTTGGTTAATTGAACATTTAACTCCATATTTGACTTGATTAAATATCCCTAATGATAACCAACTTGAGTGTTTGAACTAAAGAAGAATTGGATTCACTAATAACCTGTCATTCATAATTCTAATTATAGGATTCAATATCTGCCCTGAGCGTAAGAAATATGTTCAACAATAAGATCAGAAAGATGAAGGTAGTGACTCTTTATCTTATATCATATATAATGCATATAAGTTTGCACTTATCATTGAATTGTGACAAATGCATATGCTGCTACAAATACAGCTATGATGCTGTCGTCATTGTGAATACAGCAGAAGCTATTGTTATTGTAAATACAGGGGAAGCTGTTGTTATTGTGATTACAGCGATAGCAGTCGTATTGTGTATACATCCTTGAGAGCTATCGTTATGTAAAGAAAGTCACTAATGTAATTGCTGCTTTGTGATTTGCTTACATGCTTTGTTATTATATATCTTATGAGTGAATTGTTACTACTGAGATTCATATGAATCTCACTCATTCCAATGACTAACCTACGGCCAAGGTAAGTGGATCTAAGGAGAAGCAAGTGACCGAGGGCAGATATTTCTCCTAGCTAGGAGTTTTGAGTTTTGTTAGTTGGTTATCATTCTTTTAGGATGATTGTATATATCACAAACATTGTAAATTTGGATAGTGTTATGTAATCCCCAGTATGGGAAATTGAAATGGGTGAATATGCCCTGGTAGACCCTCTTAATGAATGAATGGAACCCAAGAGTTGTCGGGAATTTTGTTATACACTTTGATATTAGTGAATGGAATTGCATACCTCCTTCACAAATCATATTAGGTGTAATCGATACTAATTGATCGTGATATGAGGTCATTTGTGTTTTGTTCTATTGGCTAGCTGAGGCTTTAGACTTTGGTTGTGTTGTTGAACATTTTGAAATCTTGCCATATGTAACACCCTCGTTTTCAAAGCATATGGACGACTTAAGTGCAATAATATCTGTATAAAGAAAGACTGATAATCTTTTGTAAATAGTGTGGGTCCTGACATAAAATGTGTGGAACTGTACCTGAATGGGTTTTCAAAAATTCTTTCAGAAATCGTTTTTAGATTAGGTCTAATATTACTTTACGATTCATTTTAAGCCATCCATTTTAGGTTCATTTTTTCATATCATTAGAGTTTTTCCCAATACATTCTCTACTAGAAACCCACATTACTAGATTAATTAATGGCCCTAGATGGACGGCTATCCACTACTAGTTCGGATGTCATTATGCGTTTGCTTATATATAGGCTCTTACTTACATGTCTATTGACTTCCCAATACAAGACTGACTACACTTAAATACAAATTAAGTACAATTTCTAAAATAGATAACCAAAGGGAAATTCAATTCTAAGTCCTTCGCTTCATTCGCCCGTGATTACCTTCTTGCTTGAGGAACTACCTGCCCGAGCTGAAAATTTGTTTTTAGAAAAATAGGGTGAGATTCAATGAATCTTAATAGTAACAAGTATCACTTAGATAAGATGCATACATATAACATGCCATGTCAGCCATAGTTTCAATATATTCAGCATATTCAACATATAAAGATAAATTCACAATGTGTGGAAAGCATAAAGTTACAAATTCATGTTATGCAATAAGCATAAAGTTCGGGTAGTTCAAGGACTTTTGTCCTATACCACAACACTAGGAAATTCTACTGGACCTGAGACCTTCTTATTTGAATGCTTTAAATTCATGATGGGACATGTTAGATTCCAAGTTTTGATGATAACAAAAGATTATTGTGTGTTGTGGTAAGAAACTCATGTTTTGCAAGTTTAGACAATGGTTAAAATTGTTGCCAAATGTATCTCACAAAGTTTAGAGGTCATTATTGTGATTTTACTTGATGCACTTGAGTAATGGAAGCTAGCACTCAAGTGATAAGCACTTTTGCACTTGAGCACAGTGAGTATGGAACTAAAGTGTTTGACAGAAGCAATCTTTAACTGAAAATACTAGGACAACTCGAGTGACACACTCAGAGCTCGAGTGATGATGTGATTTGCACTACAGCATGTAGGCACACTTGTGCAAGCGTTTGATAGAGAGAAATGTTAGAGACAGGAAATGATCATTTAACTTGAGCATGGACTTAATACTCGAGTGATAGCCTCAAGTTTACTCAAGTCCTGTAAAGTGTGATACAAGAAGTGTTTATCCTAGAGAAAAGAAAGATTAAAGTGATAAGTGCACTCGAGTCCAAGCTAGTGAAGCATAGAGAGTGCTTGCCCGAGAGTCAGCCAGAGCATGGAAGAGCAAATGCACCCAAGTGAAGAGCACTTATACCCGAGTGATAGCTCAACACCTACGAGTGAGAAATCTAACTCTCTCCATTCCTGATGCAAGTGTTGAAGTGAAAGAGTACTTAATACAATAATATATTGATGTACTTGAGTGAGGATCAATGAACTTGAGTGAAGGCCCACATCACCTGCAAGTGCAAAATCACACTCTTAAAAAATAGGATGCGAGTGTTATCCAAATAAGTGAGTTCATTATGCAAAATACACGAGCACTCGAGTAAGATAAGATGTACTCTAGTGAGGACCCACATCACTCGCAAGTTAGAAAATGCACTCTTGTTTCTTGCATGGAAGTGCAACTGAAAAGCTAAAGCAGAAGAGAAATTGTGATATTACACTCAAGTGATACTCTGTCAGAAGCCAAAACGCAACTAACTTACAGCGATCAATCCGAACATGGTTTAATGTTATTTATTCATTCTATTTTTACTTGTTATTATTATTTAACATCATTTAACATATATTTCAAGTGTGAAACAGGAGTTTAATCATTTGAATTAGAAATACATAGAGGAAGTCAAACAATGGTAGACAGAATCATTATGACCAATTAAGCACGTACCAACCATGATATCTTGTTCAAAGATTTCAAACGTATTGTTCCACAATAAAATTCTCTACTCCATAATGACTATTTTTCAATGGACAAAATCAACTGACTACAAATACAGAGTTTCAGAGATAATCAAAAACAAGTACTTTGGACAAGAATATACACAAGTAAATTCACGAGTCTCTGTTATTCATATTTTCTCTATATTCATATTGTACTTCAGTGTTTATTATATTTTATCTATGAGAGGTTTGTATACACTTCAAATTCTATTTTAATTTGATCTCAAGGTACAGGGACCTTAAGAGGGTAGATAGCCTTACGAGAGAAGTAGTTGAAAGAATTCCTAATAGGACTTTCTGCTCATAAGACTTACTAGGTACAAGCAGTAGAGAATGTTGCTGCTCGTTACACTTACAGGGGTGTAAGCAGAAGAGAACATTTCTGCTCATAAGACTTGTATACGTAAGCAAGAGAGAAAGGTCATAGGTTTGTTTCTGCACGTAAAACTTGTCGTAGGGGGAGAGAAATTTCTAAGTGTTAGAATATTTCTGCTAGTAGTCCATTCAAGGACGATTGTTGTCTTATGGCTTTCCGAGAGCCCACTAAATCTTGGAAGAATAGTGAAAATCTCAGTAGGTCTTGATCTCTGAGGACTGGACGTAGGCCTGGGTTTTAGGCCAAACCAGTATCACTTTCCTTGTGCTAATCTTCTCAACTTCACTCTATCTACGGTTATTTTCATATCACCACATCAACCAAAAAATTTATCACATCACCCAATTCACCGCCCTTTTGGGTGAAGCTTACCACTTTCAAGACAAACATGCATATAACATATCATATAATATATGAGGGATAAGTTACTACTCGACAATTTTCTTTTTCTAAATATTGACCTCGGTTAAGGTGCTTCAAGCTTCTCGGGTAAATGTCAAATCCTATAAGTTATCATTTACGGATGATGAGTTATTACTTAGTCCAATTCATTCATAAATCATTCTCTTATGTTGGTTATCATTAGGACCACTACATTAGGCTCAATTTTTAGCTAATAGGCCCAAGCTAACCCTAAATGCTTAACTTAACCCTTAAAGGCCCAATTTTATAACAAAAACACTTTACTTTAAGTATTCACACAATTACCAAAAAGCCGGTAGAATTTTCCATAATCTTTGAAAATTCATATCTTGAGCTAGGAAAATCCAATTAAGGTGATTCCAAATCCTATGTGTCACTTATTAAGTCTATTTTAAGGGAAAAATACTTCTAGTAGCCACCTAAGCACAAAAAAATCCTAGTTTCTATTTTTACCCCTGCTGCTAGAAAATCTGACCAGTTTTAGTGGTTTAACTTCAAACACTGATAACTCCTAGTATACTTATCCAAATCCTTCATAATACCTATCAAATTAAAGATCTTTATGTAGAATTTTATCTAGAAAATTTCATCATCAATAGATGAAGTTTGGATAGTGAAATTTTTGCCACAACAAATCTGCCAGTAAAAAACACACACTGGAAGCTTTCTCACACAAACAGACTTAATTTCCAGTCTTTGCGTTTTTAAACGAGTCTATCAAAAATTATAACTAGGGCTTATTCCTACACAATTTTTCATATAAAATCCAATGAAACCTCAAAAATGCCAAAATCAAACCCTCCTCCTAGATTTACCCCTGATCAAAACTGCTCCCCAAAATAACAAAAACTCAAGTTTGTGTTTTTGACCACCAATAAGTCTAATACATTAATAAGCATCATATATCACCTTGAACATGACTAAAAACATCATCTTGCTTCAAAAAATCCCCTTCGTCAAAACTTAAGGGTGGTTCAAGAACCAAGAAGAACTCAACAAAAACACGAAGTAATCGATTCAAAATGAAGCCAAGGCTTACCTCTTCGCGTTTCTACATGTGGTTCGATATTTCTGTAGCGCTCCTGCAGACTAACTAACATAAAAATCATCATATGAGAAATTTGAGGCCACAAAATTAAACCTTACAATGAGTAGAAGAAGGTTCCTGAAGGACTTATTGGACAATAACGTCGATTCAGGGTCGAAATTAGCTTCGGTGTTAAGGAAAAGTTCCTATCCACTCTCCTTCTCTCCTCTAACAATTTTGTTATATTAAATCAAATCTCTCTCTCTCTCTCTCTTTCCCATTTGGCCATGCACTTAAAGGAGAAGGAAGGGTGGAGATTAAATTTTGCATATGATTTCCTCTTGTTGTGCCAAATGTCACAAGATTGGAGCCTTAGATTGCCATGTGTCATCTAAACATTACATCCTCTCTTTCCCTCTCTTAGGTGTCGCCAAGATAGTCGGAGAAGGAAGGGGCCTCACAATTTCCTTGGACTCCCAGAGCGGTGCTTGAGAAAGTTCAATACCTAACTAGACCGAGGACACATGTCAAGCTCTTGTCTACACAACAAAAAAGGTGTACCATCATGAGTCATTATTGCATACTTTATTAACATTACTTTAATAAAGCTACTTTATCGGTGCTTACTTGGGATATTAGCACACATATCGAGGAACACCGCTTGACATCCGGATCCCTCTAATCTCAAAAATGGTACGTCTATGCCCTGCAGCCACCGACGAATTTTCCTCCCACTACTTGCACTAGTATTTTACAATCCTGATTTCTTGATTTTTGTGAATGACACAATGGATATCTGGGAGTTCCAAGAGTGGCTTTACCTTTAGAAAGTTAAAAATTAATTTCTTACAAAATCCTCAAAGGGATTAGCTAATAACATTTACACTGGCTTTTAGGATTCTTAACCCTTACATGAATTTTTGGTATATTAGACCATACAGTTGAATTTGTTTTCCTTTAGACTATCCAACCTGCAAAAATTATGAAATTAAATCAAGCAGTTTTAGATAAAAGTGCAAAGGAAAAGTAAAGGGAATTGTAAATGAACTACCTTTTCACATGGCTCTACAAGACCTATTTGCCAAGCAACATGGACACCTATAAAATCTTTCACCATTGTTTCCTTATCTCAAGAAGGGATTGGTAAGAGTGCATCTTTATTCATGAAGATGTCAACCCTTACTCGAAATGTTTTATCGAGCAATAGTGAATTGTGCAGTGTATTATTATTGGTGTAGTCGGTAACACCCACTACAACCACGTGCTTGAAAAATTAATCGACATATAACTTGCACATCGACACGCCCTATGGAAAATAGAGTTAATATATTAAGGTTTATAAAATTATAATGTAACAAAAAGTTAAGTAGGGAAGAAATTAATTACAAAAAGGAAGAGGGACTTTAGGCATGGAAGTGCAATTATCTCCCACACTTAGGTTATCACAGGTGGGAACATTTTGTGTTGCCCTATACTACTCTAAGTGATCGATTTGCATCCTAAAATGTGCATTTTGTTCTTGCATCAAACACATTTGTTTGTGAAATTGTTCTTCCATTTGTTGCTTAAACCGCATTTATTCGTGAAGTTGTTCTTGCATCTAATGCTTAAAGCAATTCATCTCCTCTCGCAGCTACAAAATTTCAATTTTGTTGGAGCACATCTAACATCTAAAGTATGATGTTTGGGTGACTACAAAACCAGTGCCCTGAACACAACCGTGATACTTAGGTACTTGTAACGCTCTGCTCAGCAAATCATCGTGACTAACATAGATTGCCAACTCAGTCTCCTCCTATGTCATTAATCTCTATGACAAAAAGAATTACAATAATATTAGTTATATAAATCAAAATCATTTAAGTAAAGCTAATATTTTATTATACGTATAATGTAATACTTGCACAATATTCTGCTACTCTTATTGCCTCTTCACTAGGAATTTCACCTTTTTTATTTATGCAACCAGTGACTCACAAATCATGTTGTGGTACTTGTGCAATATCTAAATTTGATTCTTCTATCTACATATCAAAGTTGATTAGCTGAATGTTGTGGCACTTGTGCAATATCTACATATCTAAATTTCACCTTTTTTATTTATGCAACTAGTGACTCACAAATCATGTTGTGGTACTTGTGCAATATCTAAATTTGATTCTTCTATCTACATATCAAAGATGATTAGCTGAAGCTAAAAATTATTCATATAAATTAGATAAATATGAAATAATCATTAGTTCTTACAATTTTTTCTAACTGTTCGTATGATATAGGTCCCTGTGTGTACTTGTATGCCATGTTGGTCTCGTTGGAGCTATTTTTCTCACTTAACTCATATTTAGATCCAAATGATTCATATCAATAAATATTAATTACAAATAGATCACAAGTAATAGGTAAAGTCTAATATATTATATTGCCTGGAATTCCAGAGTTGTATGTGTTCCCAAAAACTCATCCCAAATTTCTTGAGTGATGATTCCTACATACAAATCTGGTGCTGTAGGGATGATATTCTCATTATCATCCCTTATGAAGTATTTTACAAGATCAGCACACAAGTTTCTCATAAGTTTATAGGCTTTTCTCGGCATGAAGATCTTTTGATAATCACCCTTAATAATAAAACACTTTGTAACAACAAACAAACATAATTTGTTAAATTATAATTATATGAAACAAAACAAACTGAACAATAAAGTAATTAATGTGCTACCTATAATTGACCCCATATTTCATCCCTATATTGATGCTTTACCTATCTCTAATCTTGAATTGTAATAGGGACTCTATCTCAAAGTGTAGTCCTAATGAAATTATTGAATGCTTTACTATTTGGTCCGATTGAGTTTCCCTTTTCATTCTATTCTAGTTCTAACTTAATTTTCTTACTTCTCAATTTGGTTATGCTCTTTACAAATCTTTGTCTAGCAATATTCATGGGAACATTATCATTTTCACATGGTGAATCCATACTCCTACAAGTCAAATAAACCAAACAAAACATCAGTACACATCGACAATCATGTCAACGACAGTAAATTAATTTGAAATATATAAATACATTTAAAGCATACAATTAAAAAAGTCAAGGCACTCATCATCTTTTCCTTCTTCTTATTTGATTTACAATTTTGTTCTTCATCATAAGTGTTGGATTGAGAATTGTGTTTCTCTTCAGTTTCCTAATAGTATGAATTGATAGATTAACCCACGTCCCCTCTTCATGATCACATCTCATGTATAAGGGCATATCTTCATCTACACCAATATCTTCTAATGACAAAATCTCAAACGAAGGATCATCCTCATCGATATTCAAATATTCATTACTTTTAACATCAACTTGTTCTTGATGATTCTTGTTTGATGAGAGTACAATGGACTAATTCTTCTTAGTAGGATCCAGATTGAAAAACACTTGTTCTACTTGTGAAACTAAAATAAAAGGGTCATCTTTATGCCAAATTTTAGAAAGATCTACTTGAACAAAGCTTAACTCATTTGTTCGTAATCCACTATTGTTGTCAACCCATTTACATATGAAGACAGAGACCCTCAACATAGAGTAATCTAACACCCCTGTGCATTTAATGACGCCAAAGTATGACATTGGTATGTAGATAGGTTATATTTCTTCAACACTAGATCTATACAAGAATCAGAAACAAGTGTTACCCTATTATTCTATTTATGCTTCGTGTATCATAGTCTTATGTATAGAATGTATAACTGTTGATTGCATAACCATTGCAAGATAATACATTTAAACTCGGTCCCTTTGAAAGCCATTTCAATTTTTCTGAAACTGTATCAGGATTCTTCTCCATCTTATTATTAATGTTATCAAATTTTCATTCCTACTACTATATAATTATTGAAGAGCATCCTTGTGTTCTTCAATATACGGTTTGACCTTATCAGTTTTTTGTAGCACATAAAAGTGAGCTTGCTTCCATTCAGTCACTAATATTGTTATTTCATCCCTACTACTTTTTTCTCTCCCTGATCTTTGCCCGTCATGATGAGACTTCAGGTACCCTATAGGGTCAACATTTAAAAGAAAATTGGCACAAAAGTCACTTGCTTCTTCAACTATGTACCTTTTAGCAACACAACTCTCTAGTTGATATCTATTTTTCATATACCCTTTTAAAATTTTCATGAATCATTCATTCGGGTACATCCACGTCAAGTACTCTGGATCGCACCATTGAACCTCTTTGATCAAGTGTATGGTTAGATGGACCATAATGTCAAAAAATAAAGGTGGGCAATACATTTCAAGTTCACACAGAATACAAACAATTAGCTTTGCAAATCTTGCAACTTGGTTGAATCAACCACTTTACTACAAATCAACTTAAAAAATAAGCAAAGTTTAGTGATGATATTTCTTACATTTTTGGCTAAAATAGACCATATACCAAATAGTAGGAAATTCTACATGAGCACATGACAATAATGAGATTTAAGGTTCTTTAACTTCAACTCTTTCACTAAGACAAAGTTCTTTATATTTAAAGAGTAGTCCTCAAGAACTTTAATTCTTTGCAAAAACTCACAAAAATTTTTTCTCTTTCCTTGATAGGGTGTAAGCTGCTGGAGGTAGATAAGTACAATGCCCTTACTTAACCAGTGCCAACTCTTCACTTATTCCCAAGTTCACTAAATCCAACCTCAAATTGACATTATCCTTACTTTTTCCTTGGATATTGAGCAACATGCCAATTAGACTATCGCATATATTTTTTTCTATGTGCATCACATCAAGAAAATGGCTCACATATAAGGACTTCCATATAGAAGTTCAAAGAAAATAGACTATTTCTTCCAACCACTTGTCTTGATTTATTTTGTAAAAGACTTACAAAAATTGTTATCCAAGTGTTTACCTTTGCAAAAACCTAGGCATCGACCAACATCTTTGGTGGGCTACATTCTTCTAAGTCACCATTGAAAGCCTTTTTATACTTCCTCCAATGATGTTGTGATAGTAAGAATCTTTGATGTCCCATGTAAACATTTTTCTTATAATGATCTAGTCTACTGAATGAGTGTTTGGAGGGATTGTAAATTGTGCAATGTTGTAAACGTTCTGCTGGGGCGGTAGTTTACGAGGGATTGACTATTTGGAAGCCAGAGTGGCTTTGTGATTGCCAGAGAGGCAATGGGATATGTGTATGCTAGTGAGGCAACATGTATGTGTGACAATTGTGAACAAGCTGGGATTGAGGTGTGGTTGTGGCCACAGAGCAAAGCTAGTTCAACTGATGGCGAATTCGACTACATGATTGGGGGTTCTCAATTCTGAGGGCACTTACCCCGGCATGGCCAGCATGGCCAGCCACCAGGCTGGTTGCACCGGTGTTAACCCAAGGCCGAAAGGCGGTGCGTAAAATTAAAGTCTGCGATGTGTGTTGGTATGAAAGCTATGTGATGTGCTCCAACATTTGCCCTGGTACTGAGTAGCCTCTGTCTGAACACTGTCGGAAAGAACAAGGTAGTGACTCTTTCTCTTATGCTATGTGTAAAGCATTGTATGTATGTTTGTCATGCATTGAGATCGCAATGAAAGCTGACGCATAGTGTATACAGCATCGAGATCGCAGCGAAAGCTGACGCATAGTGTTTTTCGTAGTGAGAGCTGACGCATAGTGTTTATCACAGCGAAAGCTGACGCATAGTGTTTACAGCCATGAGTGCTGTTGTATATGGCGTGAGCCATGTATCATTATGATGCTGTTGAACATGATCTTACATGCTATGTGTTTATATACTGTATGAGTAATTTGGTACTATTGGGATTCTTTTAAATCTCATTCTTTCCATTGACTAACCTTCAGACAGAGCAAGCGACACCAAGGAGAAAGAGGGTGGGATGGTACATGACCACGCCAATAGTCCTCGAGTACCTAGCAACTGTTCGGGTGTATGCAGTGTGCATCCCTGGTTGAGAAAGAGGATGAGGGTGGTGTTGGGAGATTGAGACTCTCGATCAGTCACCTGGATAGAAGAGATTGAGATTCTAGGTGGGCTGTTATGGTACGGTGCTTCAGATAGAAGAGATTGAGATTCCGGAGTGACTTGATGTGATTGTGGTTGAGACCCAAAAGTCCCAGTTACCACTAGCAGAGTCACTGGTGGGTGTACGGGTGAGGGTGACACTGTGAAAGTTGATACGGTACTGTAATATTGTGTTGTGAGACCCAAAAGTCCCGGTTACCACTAGCGGAGTCACTAGTGGGTGTACGGGTGAGGGAAAGGCTGTGGATGTGAATACAGCGGAAGAGTTTGTATATACAGCTAAGGCTGTCATTTGATGTATTGAGGTTGTGGTGTTTTGGGGTTACTCCTGGAAGGAGTAAGTAGTTTGAGTTAAGCAGCGTGGTGGCCTATGCCGCCCAACTGCCAATATCTTATGATATGGCTCATAAGTTAGAGCCTCCAGATATCGAGATACACTAGCCACTCATGAATTAGGGGGCTTGCGATGATTGTGGTTATGTTATGATGGTTTTGTGGCAATCGTATGTGGAAGCAATTGCATCTATTTGGCAAAACAATATGGTGATTTGGTTTGTGTGGCAATCATGAAATGGGCCAATTGCAGTTTGGGGCAATTGAGTTGCATTCATTGTTTGAGATTCTTGCGAGAATTGGATTTGTGGATTATCATTTGTGTGTGGGTGGTCTAGAGGAGACCGTCCAAATATGAAATGAATTGTGAAACGGAAGCTGTCATGAAGAAGTATCCGTAGTTTTTGGATTAAGTGGTATGACAAATTTCGAGGACGAAATTATTGAACGGGGGGAGAAATGTAATACCCTGAATTTTGAGACTCGAGGCTAGAGAATAAGCTTGAGATTAGTGGATTGCTAAGCCCCGGTTTAGCAAGATCCCAAATTGTGATTAAGGGTTAATGACTCCAAAAGTGGATGTGGTTAGTGATAAATAACCCTTTTGGAGAATATGATGTGATTTGGTACTCGAATGTGAATTGTGTTGACATGTTGAGAGAACATGTCAATGAGATGTGAATTTGATTGATTTGGTGTTTCCAATGGATTCCTAGTGAAAATTTATGCGGGCATGATGTTTGGTATGAAAATGGAACCATTGGGAGCAAAGATGCAAATTCTGAAATTCTGTCTAGTGAACTCTATTCTGGGCAGTCAGTTTGTGTTAACGTTTTGAATGATCAAATGGTGTTTAAAAATTATGAAACTTTCCAGTCTTAAAGTTCACATCCCAACCTTCAAAATGGACATATCATTTGTGCCATTTCGTTTTGGGAACTGGGAGATATGACTGTCCAAAGTTTGAATTCGAAAATGGACTCTGTTTTGGGGCAGTGATGAAATTTGTGCAATTCTGGAATTTTGTGGTGATTTCTAGTAATGGAAAATATTTTTCTAGTAAAGAGGACTCAAATATCTTTCATTTGGCTTTGGGATCACCTCATTTTTATTTTTCTAGAATTAGTTATGATTTTTCAAAGATTGGGCAGAAAATCTGCCAGAAAATCCGAAAATGCCAATTTTGGAATTATGACATCATCATAATTAAAGATGACATAAGCTAAATGTTATAAAGTCATCATCATCTTCCTCCATCAGCCAAAAACCGTGCAGCACCATGGAGAAAGAGAGAGAGGGAGTTTTAGAGAGAGAAGAGGAAGAAAACTCACGAGGTAGGTCGATTTCTTCGGTGAATTCGTACCTAACGCGTATAATCCTTCTCCTAAGCTTCTCTTCTATATTATGTGAGGTATTTGAAGCAAGATTCATGGTGTTTTGAAGTTAGGGTTTTCAGCCACAAGAAGGAAAAGCTAGTGCGAGCTTGAGGTAACTTCCAAACTCTTGCATATTGACTATTCTGGCTGCTATAGACAATTTAATCGGTGAAATTTCGCCGGAATGTCTTTGTATGTAAAAAAGGAAAATGGGTTGTGGGGGCTGTTATGCAGCCCAAATTGATACTAAATGGTAGTTTTAACCTAATGGAATAGTCAATAAAGTGGTTAGGAGTAGAAAGGAACATGTTTACGGAGCCGAAACCGAAAAACCACGATTTTCCCCTTAAAACCTACATATTTTGGCTAGTATTATAAATGGGTCTTAGATTTGGATTTTCAATGATTTGATGATTCCATTGGATTCAGTGGGCGAAAATAGGTGGGGTTACAGTTGGGCACTTTTTCAGAAAAGGCCGAGAAAGCATAATTGCGGAAACACCCCTAAAACCCTAAAAGTAGGGCTGCCAAGGCCAATTTCGTAATTTGACATTGAATTTGATAATTCCGAGTCCGGAAATAGATTCCTTGGGCGAAAATATGTCAGAATAGCCCATGTCAAAATTTCAAGAAAAGTACAGCCGGACCGGGTACGGCGGGGCCGGACCGGGTACGGCGGGGCCGGACCGGGTACGGCGGGGCCGGACCGGGTACGGCGGGGCCGGACCGGGTACGGCGGGGCCGGACCGGGTACGGCGGGGCCGGACCGGGTACGGAGGGGCCGGACCGGGTCCCCGGGTATTTTAGTAAATTTTCAATATAGCCTCATATAACCCCCAGAAACACTATGGAAGTGTCTAAATGGTACATTTGGCATTGTAATATCGAATGTGAAGCCTTGAGTTGCTGGCACGCAAATCAAGGAGAAAAGACTGGAGATAGGGGTCTTACCTTACTTGCATGTATTTGATATCTTTGCTTGTGTAGTAATGTATGTGATTGCTTTACTTGATTGTATAGAGCATATTTGAATAAATGAAGCTCTGTTTCTGTTTTACTATAGCCATAGTTTTGTTACATGAAATATTGAGCATGCAAAAATGTCATTATGGGGCATGCATCTAGATAAAGCTAACATGTCATACACATAGCATCTATCATGCATGCATTATGGTATCTGTTTCCTACTGAGATTCTCTCGAATCTCACTCTCCCCTACCAACAATTTAGACAGGGCAAGTGGCTCGTGGAAGGAGCGGCTAGGACTCTTTTGAGATGAGATTGTGTAATCCCCATTTGAAGAATTGTAATAGGCAATTTTGCCCTGTGTATCTTTAGCGGTGGTATGTACCCGGGATTACCGGGATGATTAAGTTGTGCACTCTGATATTTATATGAATGTGATTTATCTTCGCGTAGTAATTGTATTCGAAATGTGAATATGAGACTATGTTTATAAATGATTTCAAAACGTATTCGTGAAAACCCCGTCATGTGATGGGTCAGTAAATGTTATTTGATTATTATTGGTCTCTATTTCATTTTAATCGCGTATTTCGGATATAATTACGGAGGGGGTTACAAATGTCTTACTCAGTAAGAATCAGAAGACTGCGGGTGAGAAGAACATATGGAAAAAGAGATCAATTTTCTTTGATCTTCCATATTGGCATAGTCTTACGTGAGACACAGTATTGATGTAATGCATGTGGAGAAAAAGGTTTATGATAGCCTTGTCAGTACACTTTTGCACATTCCAGGGAAGACCAAGGATGGGATTAATGTGAGACTAGACCTTGTTGATATGGAAATAAGAGAACAGTTACATCCACAGCTAAGAGATTATGGTAGGAGGGCATACATGGAGCCAGCAACGCATAGACTATCAAAAGTGGAGAAAAGAAGTTTGTGTGGGTGTTTGCATGAAATTAACGTACTACAAGGATATTCTTCGAATGTGAGAAGGTGTGTGTCAATGGACGATTTGAAGTTAGTGGAAATGAAGTCCCATGATTATCATGTGTTGATGCAACAACTGTTACCAGTAGCTATTAGAGGCATTATGAAAGATGAAGTTCGAAGTACTATGACAAGATTGTGTGTTTTCTTTAATACTATCTGTAATAAAGTCATTGATAATGAAAAGCTGGATGAACTAGAGGCCGAGGGTTATATTATATTGTCCCAATTAGAGATGCACTTTCCTCCTTCATTTTTTGATATAAAGGTGCATTTGATAGTTCATTTGGTAAGGGAGGTAGGTAAGGCTCTACGGTCCAGTTTACCTGAGGTGGATGTACCCTTTCGAGCGATACATGAAGATCTTAAAAGGGCACTCTAAAAATCCCTATCGACCAGAAGCCTCAATAGTTGAAAGGTATGTTGTTGAAGAGGCTATGGACTTCTGCAGCGATTATCTATCAAGGAAGAAGGAACAATCTCGACATGAAGAGGGGAGGAGCAAGGGAACACGAGGACTGAAAGTGAAGACTATACCTCGTGAAGAGGTGTTGCAAGCGCACCTTTATATCCTAAATAACATGGCAGAAGTTCAACCGTACATAGATGAACACAGAAAGAGATTGAAGAACATGAATCTGAGGAAGAATGACATGCAGATTACTATTGAACAAAATAAGACATTCATTCAGTGGTTTGAGGAAAAGGTTTTGCATGAGACTGGTGTGTCTGAGACAATAGAGTGGCTAGCTTGGGGGACTTCGTTTCAGATCATTACTTGGAGCGGTTATGATATAAACGGGTATTCTTTCAACACAAAAGACCAAGATGACAGAAGTACCATGCAAAATAGTGGGGTGATGGTAGAAGCTGAAGCCATACACTTTTCCAGTTCGAAAGACAAAAACCCCATATTAGCATCCATGGCCTATTATGAAGTGATAGAAGAAATATGGGAAATCACTTACAACAAGTTCAAAGTTGCTTTATTCAAATGTAAGTGGGTTAGCAATAATGCTGTGGTAATAGATCAACAATTTGGATTTGTCTCAGTTGATCTTGAAAGAGTAGGTTATAGGGATGAGCCCTTCATTCTAGCAAGCCAGGCGAAACAAGTGTTTTATGTCACAGATCCCGCAAATAAAAAAATTTCCATTGTACTTCAAAGTAAAAAACAAAAGCATGGTGATCCGATCTTCAACCTTGACGACACACCACCTTTCACAATTAATCCACCTATAACAAGTGAAGTAGAATTGGTAGATGATGAAGAATATGCTGTAAGAAATGATCATGGTGAAGGAATATGGGAAACAATCTAGAGTAAGAGCTTAACTTAAAAAATAGTAATGTGTGCTGTTTGTTTTATAACTAGTTAGTTTATTCATTTACTTACAATTTATTCACCTATCTGACAATGATTTTTGTGCTTATAGGAATATGGACAATTCTAGTGACTCACAAAGTGAAAGGGACAATGAAATAAATACGCCTGAACCTGATGTGAGACCTGAACCGGTTGCGAGAAGAAGGGTTAGAGGTAGTACAAAAATGCCTGCATTGGTAGCACGTCATCACCATCAACATGATAGGTTGCATATTGACTTTGATGAAAATATGAAACCAATTGGTCCAGAGGAAGACCATTTCATTAGCTACGTAGGTTTTTTGGCTCGAAGCAAAGTTCGCATTACCTATGATAATTGCAAGTTGGTTCCACAAAAAACTAAAGACTTGATTTGGCAACAACTTTTGGTATATAAGTTTCAATACATCTGCATATATATCTTTATTCCTATTGCTTCAAATATAATTAACTTATGTTTTTACCTTGCAGCAAACCTATGATGTCCCTGACACCGCGGAGATGTAGAAGGAGTGGATGATGGAGGTTCATCTATGATGGAAAGATTTCAAGAACAGGCTCACATGAGATTACATTCGAGGGGACCTGAGGGGTCAGGATCCATGTCATGAGTACATGTTTTTGTCTCCAGAGGACTGGAGGCTGTTCATGACATCACGAGAAGATCCAAACTTTTTGGTAAGATTTATGTCATTATAGTATTTTATTTGAATATAGTTGACATTATTAATTCAGTGTTCGTTGTTTTCCTTTCACAGGCATTAAGTGCAGCAAATGCAGAGACGCAAGCAGTTTATAACTATCAACATTGCATGTCTCGTGGTGGTTATCGGAAGCTTGAGCGAAAGATAATGGCAGAAGAGTTGGAGAAATTAAAGGAAGCAGCAACATCAGATCCTATCGTTGTGGTCCAGCCCCTGCCACCTCCTCCACGTCACAAAAAATGGAAAGCAGGGAGGCTTAAGGGTGGGAAGAACGTAAATCTGACTGTTGCTGAGGTTGCCGCAAGAATTGTAAGTAGTTAGAGCATAAGTACAAACTTATTTTTCATATTGGAAGTGCTTAATTTTCATTTACGATAACTTTTATTCTGCAGGATGAACTGGAAGATCATAGTAGCCAAGGTTCGTTCACTCCAAGTGGACGGATGGACATCTTGTCAACGGCGATTGGGAAGGCAAATCACCCTGGTCATGTTCGAGGGAAGGCAGTAGGAGTTTGTGTCGCGAAGTATTTTGGCCGAGCCTCGCATCCTTATTCGTCATAAGCTGAACCCAATAGGGAGCTTGTGGCCAAGATTCGTCAGGAAGTCTCACAAGAGCTTGAGGCCAACCTTCGTGACAAGCTCCGACAAGAGCTGTTGCCAGAGCTACGTCTTGAGCTGATACCTGAGCTACGAGCTGAAATGATGAAGATGTTTGAATCGTAGAAGGCAACTATCGAGCGTAGAACCTATTCATCCCCGGCCTTCCACAGCACTAAAGGAAGCTACAACCCGGCAGAGGAACCACTTGGCGACCCTTCTCCCACTCCAGCCCAGGGAGAACCTGCCATCCTCTCTTTGGATACCCCACTGCTACATGTAATTGCAGATGCTCTCGTTCACACAGAAGCTACTACCCACCATAATCAGCAAATTACACAGCATTTGCGTAGGGTGACTGTGACATGTGTTTGAGAGGGGGAAGAAGTTATAGCCATCCCTATTCCTGATGACGAGGTTGCCATGATAGCTCAGGCGAGAGGATCTTTCATCCTTTGGCCTGTACATCTTATTGGCTTGTTACTACCAACACCTCCAATGGTATGGAACTACCTCACTTTTACTTGAGATGTGTTGACATCCTACTAACAATATGTTTTTTAATGTTCTAAAAGAACGAGCAGGAAGCAGAGAAATGGCCCTTCTTAGCACGACTGCAGCATATCTAAAAAGGCATTCGCCATATTGATTTGCATATGCCTACAAGGATTATGGGCCAGGAATTAGAGTATCACTTCACAATTGTTAAACGAGATCTTAAACAGTTCATTAAGTTCGATGAGCTAGATGTTGGATAGGGCAAATTTACAATCCTGTAAGTTTTTTATTTCCAATTTTTTCCTTCATTTAGTTAAGATGGAACTGGGGACGTCTAATGTGGACTTTAGACATCCCCAGATGAAACTGGGGACGTCTAAAGTCTTCCTTTAGACGTCCCCCATTTACGGACGTTAATGACGTTTTTTTCCACGACCCTCAGATAGACGTCCCTCATTTTTCAGACATTAAAAGGCCAAAAAAAGGGACGTTAAAACCATTTTTTCTAGTAGTGAAACAACTTCACAGGAAGGCAAGTATGGGAGTTTTATGAAGATGAAGGCACTCACTAGCCAAGGTTGAAGCTGCTCGTCAAGACTTTTACAATTATCGATTCAATCTCAAGCCCTATCGAAATCTTCTACGGCATTTTTAGGTTTTCTTATTTCTTTAATTTCTTCTCTCTCTTTTTTTACCACATAGTCATGTAAAAAATTTAAAATTCTGTTAAGTGACCATTATAATCATGTGTAATATTAATAGTTAATTAATACCACTCTATGCACTTATTCCTCACTCTTGCATGCCAAAGAATGCATTAAAATTGATAAAATTTTATATGTTTGCTCTTATTAAATTTTTTTTCTCTCTACTCTACAAATAATTTCACATTTCTCTCTATCTAATAAGGGTAAAATTGACGAAACATCATTAATTATCCTACAAGTGACTTATATTTTGAACCAAATATTTTTCCTACAACTAAATTATATTTAAATGTAGGGTGATACTTCTTGATTAATTGAGTTATGCATTTTGAAAAGGTAGTCGAAAATAGTTAGGTGCAACAAGTATGTAAAAAATGACTGTGATTTTCAGAAATGCCCTCATTTATGCATAAGAGAGGAATATGTTATATTGAGTACTTTAGTCAAATATGAGAATGAAATACATGAGTGATATAAGTAATTTCTATAATTAAATGAGGGTAAAGTGAGAAAGGAAAATGAGGGAATAACACTCAAACAAGGTTTCTAGAGCCGGACCGATCAGACCGTCGGCCGGAAGGTGAAGTAGCTTGGCTCATAAAGCTAGGCTGTCTGATGAGTTAGACCAGATTGGGTTGCCCAGATCCAGCTTTTGGACCACTAGCAAGAATTCAGCTGAAAATCAAAATGTGTTTTGAAGAACCTGATAGGTGAGACTATGATGGAGAAACATCAGAGAAAAAGGAGGAAGGAGAAAGAAAAAGAAGAAAACAATACGGAATATAAAGAATAAGGAGTAAACTCTTCTCTATGATACAAAATCGATTATGATCTTGAGATAAAACAAGAAAAATAATCTTCAGTGTATCCTCGAGCTCTTCTCCGATCCTTATATGCCCACATTGTCAAAACTGTAATTGGAGTTAAAAAATGAAAGATAGAAGAAGTAGTTGTAGGAGAGAGAAGATGGAACAGAACCCATGAATAGCCTCGTAAGTTGTGAGTAGGGAAGCTTCTTGTAACATCCCAAATTTATTCACCAAAATACATTGTAATTATTTGGATTTTTCAATAAAATGAAACGATGAATTTTGGATAATGTGATTATGCTGCCAGTGAAGATTTCTTGTGAGGCAGTGAGTTTGTCATATGGCTTTACATGACCAAATGATTACCCAAAATTATGAAATTTTATAGGATGAAAGTAGACATTCTAAGCTTTAATTTGAGAGGTAATGGATAATTTTTGGAGTTGTATACAAAAAGTTATGAATTTTTAAAGTTAGCCTAGGAAAACTGTCTATTTTTTGGTACAGCGACCAAACACTTAAATTTTGGGAATTTTCAGCTTCCAATTGGCTAAAGGCTATATTTTCCCTTGAAACTAGACTTAATAAGGCCTTTATAGCCTTTGGAATTACTCCAATTTGATGTATACAAATAAAGTTGTGATTTTTCAAATATTGGGTAGAAAATTTTCCTGAATTGCCACAAATCCAAAAATAGAAAACATTTTGTGATGGCAATCTTGTAATTATGAGATAAATGAAGAAAAGCCATTTGGGCTAATTGAAGTACCCCCTAGGCATAAATATGGGCTGATTAGAGAGGAGAGAATATATCAATTTCAATTGAACTTTATGACATAAATTGGTTGAAGATAAGTCAAAGTACCTTTATATCATAAAATAGGATTTTCTTGTAATAAATTAAATAAGGGAAAATAGGAGATATTTATGAAACTCTCCTTCATCTTTCCTCTCACATTTTGGCCGACTAAGACAAAGTGAGAGAGAGAGAGAGAAGGCTTAGGAAATTTCAAAGAGAAGGAGGAGAAAATTTTGAGGTAAGTTGTGATTTCTCTTGTGATGTAATTTTTAGTTTGTGCAATCCTTTCTCTAAGCTACACTTCTCCGTGGATTCATGTGTTTAGCAAGCAAAACACCAAGGTTTGAAGAGGAAGAGGGTTTGATTAGAGAGAGAAAGAAGGAGAAAGCCCTAGGTAACTTCAAAACCCTAAAACCTTCGGTGTTATTATTGTTGTTGTTGTTGAAATTGTTAGTGGATTTATGCTTGGATTGCTTCGATTTGCAAGGTATTCTTTCTAAATTTCTTTAAATCTTGTTTATTAAGTGTTTAAATAATTAATCAAGTGATTATGAGTGAAAAGGAGAAAGCTTTCAGTATTAGAATTCAAAAACCCAATTGAAACTGAGGTAAAAAAATGAATTATACACGTAAACCTGTGTAGGAATAGCTTGGGTCAAAAATTTTAGGAAAAGTATAGTCGGATCGGGTACATCGGGGCTAGACTTGGTTCCTAGAGCATTTTGGTAACTTTTCAACTTTGGACTAATATAACCAACAAAACACTCTGGAAGTGTCTAAAGTAATACATGAATGAGTTTTAACCTAATTCTTATACGTTTGGAATTTTAGAACCAGATTAATAGGCCGAACCGTTGCACGTAATTTGAGGAACTACTTTCTAGTTGCAAAGGGACAAAAGGTAGGAACTTTATCTCTTATACACTATGTGAATGTTGATATATTGTATGTTGCTGTATTTTATGATATGAACATGTGCCTAGGGTACATTACCTAGCTAAGTAGGAGATCCAAGCAGTCATTCTATATGATTGATTGTAGGAGATCTAAGCAGTCATTTGGCCCTAAGTATTGTGTATACACACATAGTATTAATTTTCATTTTACATTATATGATGCATCTCATACTCTTTCAAATAAATAAATATTCTTGCGAGTCTAAGGGCAAAGTGATAGATACAGGCAATTGAAGGGTGTGGATCTCGAGATCAAAGTTATTTTGTTATATGTAGTATATTTTTGAATATTTTGGATATTTTGGGACAAGTTGTATATGTATTATTAAATCCGAGGGGGAAACCAGTAATGTAATCAAGTACCTTATATCAATATATCAGTATATTTATATTATTCCTGTGTTACTCACCGAACTGTGCAAAGGCTACTATGATTAAGGTTAATGGTAAGTGGTATGTAAGATGGGGTCTTACATTTTGGTATCAGAGCAAGCAGTTCTGGCAGCAGGATAATATATTGATAAGGTCTTGATTATCTGGTGAAAGGAGATACACATAGAACAGGGCACTTAGGAAGTAAACTACCCCTTTTCTGTGAATTTGCTCCGAAAGATTTGGGAATGCCCAAGGGCAACAAGTAGTGCAATATCGGATGGAGGATGGTCTAAGGATATTATGAAACTCAAGGAAGTGGGTACGGCCAAGGCCAAGGTACATACATAGTATTTAGTCAGCCGGAGGCAGCTGGCATGATGTTTGCGACAAGAGTAGTCTTAGGGTACCTATGGTCAGGAGCAGATAGAGCTAGTATCTACATTTTGGCACAAGCACACAAAAGTTAAGCATGCTCAACCTAGGAAAATCTTAGGATGGGTCACCCCCTAAGAAGTTAAGTTGGTAAGGTCATAGAGACTTGAGGAATGATTATTGTTTTAAGGTCTCTCCATGGCTAATGATCATCTTAATTAGATGATCTAAATGATGTTTAGAAGCATGGAGGTGATAACGATGTAAGTATTAATCTTAATTCAAACTGTTTCTGTTGTAGAAATTACTGCACATAAAAGTTCATTTGATAAGGTGATGGGAAACTTAAGGTGTAGTAAATATTTGAGGTTTATCCATGCTAAGTAATGATCCTTAGTAACAATGTGGTGTTAAAGGTGTTGGAATTGGCAGTGCAACTGAATAATTTTGACATTTTCGCCAATCCCAATCAAAGATCTATCAATGGCATTTAAACAGAGTTAGGAAGAATCGTACCTTTTTGAATTTAGGGTTTTTGATATCTATGAACCAACACCTTCGATCGGCTCCCTCTACTGATATCCACACAAATGTTACTCCAACACGGACTGCGTGCTAGTGCCTCCAATTCGTACATAAGTTTTTTTGCTCTATCATTCTTATAACCCACGAGGGCTATATTTGAATTTCAAAATTAATCTTAATTAATTTTGAAATTAATTAACCCTTAATTATCTTGGTGAGCTAATTAAATAAATTCAGCCTAATTAAATTTGTCATATAGTTTTAATTTAACCTATTTATTTAATTTGAATAAAGAGCCAATAAATTTAATTTACCATTATAAATTAAATTTGAGATATTATATCTCTATCATGTTAGTTATTAAATTTAATTTGTCTAATAAAGTTAAATTTAAAACTAACATAATATAATAATACTATCATATATATATAAATATGTATTTCAAAAATACATATACATATATATAATATTATTAATTTTCTTTTTTTCACGAATTTTATATTATATACATAAATATAAAATTTATCCACCCTATATTAAAAATTATCTCATGTTGAGCCATTCTTGTGAGTAACCCTGTAGTCCTATGCAAAGTTGGCAGTGGGCCAATAACTGTATTAACTCACAAGTTGCAAGCGACCTCTAGCAAGACATTGCGACTACCCAATTCATATGAGTATCGTTAACACGATACAACCTATCAAACAACCATGTCACATCTCTTTTGTCACACGATATTTCGGTCAAGGATAAGGCATGTATGATATCACCCTCCTGTTCCTGGCTATTGGTTTCCCAATTCCTGAGTAATTTGACAATAGAAATAGAAACTCCTTTCAATCGTAGTATGGCCTTACATTTCTCAGACTTACTTATTAAGGGATCCAGTAGTATCTCTCTACTAATGTAAGGGACAAATTCCATCTTGGCCATTCATTTTCCTCTACATGAAAAACCAACAAGCCCGATCGTATCCTTTATCATCACCCGGTTAAAGGTAACTTTTAACTAGTTTAAAGCTTAGCAACTCTCATGTAGGATTCCATGATGGTCTTAAGTCAAAGGGTATTGTGACGTGGTTATACATGAGATAAGCTTATGACTTAATCCATGCAGCTTTCTCATAGCGGGTCGGTCCAACACCTTATACTCTTATAAATGCCCAAGACTTTGATTCATATCTCCATATCTTATCAAAGTCATACTGGTCTTGTTTCGTCTCTGCTCCAGTATAGATGACTGACTAGGAGCATTTAGGATAATCTTTATGATTTATCAAGGATACAACTATCACAGTGAACATGTGAATAATATGATAACATAATAGAGAAAATTCATTAAATTAATAATGTTGAAAGTGCAATGATTGGCCCTTAGGGCACAATTTCCAACAAAATTTATGTAGGTATGATATACAGTGATACATGATGCGTGGTGATTATGCCGTATGTCGATCCCAGAGGATCCGATCTGATAATACTATAGGTTGGGATAGGCTTGAATCAGATCTAAGCTGAAATAGTACTTAGTTCAAAATACGAATCAGATTACACTATGATTCTGATACATGAAATAACTTTGAACCTTGTGGATGGTGTTGAACCATCAGTAATGTTTTGAGGATAATACCCAAATACTATGGAGGTTAGAATAGGCACTATTAATCTTAATTCTCAGCAAACCTATTAGGTATACTTAGGGAAAATGATTTTCAATCTGTTGATATAGAGGTTCTAGATTTCATGATGAACCTAAAAGTTGGGTTAGAAACCCTAGGCTGTAAATTCTACATGCCATGTATGTGGTAGTGGACCTATTTGTAATACCCCGAATTTTGAGACTCGAGGCTAGAGAATAAGCCTAAGATTAGTGGATTGCTAAGCCCCGGTTTAGCAAGATCCCAAATTGTGATTGGGGGTTAATGACTACAAAAATGGACGTGGTTAGTGATTAATGAACCCTTATAGAGAATATAAAGTGGATTGTAGTCGCTTGTGTTATGAGCAACGCCCAAACCCTGTATTTGAGTTCAATTGTGGATCAACATCCAAATTGACTTAGAATAGAGGGAATAATTGAATGGGGTATTGTGATGGAAATGGTGTCATGTTGTGGTATTTAATCATTGGAATTGATTTAAATTGGATTGGACACATTGGTTGCAAAACTAGAAATGTTGTCCACTGTGAATTCTGTCTGGGCAGTCTTCTCGTGTGGACGTTTTTAATAGGAAAATGATGTCACAAAATTATGAAACTTTCCAGTCTTAAAGATCACATCCAAAGCTTCAAAATGGACATATAATTTGTGCCATTTCATGTTGGGAACTAGGAGATATGACTGTCCAAAGTTTGAGGTCGAAAATGGACTCTGTTTTGGGGCAGTGATGACATTTGTGTAATTCTGGAATTTTGTGGTGATTTCTAGTATTGGTAAATATTTTTCCTATAAATAGGACTTAAATACCTTTCAGTTGGCTTTGGAATCACCTCATTTCGATGTTTCTAGAATTAGTTATGATTTTTCAAAGTTTGGGCAGAAAATTTGCCAGAAAATCCGAAAATGCCAATTTTGGAAATTATGACATCATCAAAAGGAAAGATGACATAAGCATGGAATTAAAACATCTTCTCATCATCTTCAGCTGCTCATTCATGCACAGCACCTGAACATAGTGTGAGAAAGTTGAGAGAGTTTAGAGAGAGAAAGAGAAGAAAAATCACAAGGTAAGCCGATTTCTCCGACGATTTCGCTCCTAGCGCGTATAACTCCGACTCTAAACTACTCCTCTTTATTCTTTAAGGTTTGGAAAGCTCAAATTTGGTGTTTTGAAAGTTAGGGTTTTCAGCCATCTTTGAGAAAAGCTAGAAGGAGCTTGAGGTAACTTCCAAACTCTTGTATATTGACTATTCTAGCTGCTGTGGGCAATTTAATCGGTGAAATTTTGCCGGATTGCCGTTGGTTTTAATTTATGGAAATGGGTTGTAGGGGCTGTTATGCTGCCCAAATTGATACTAAATGGTAGTTGTAACCTAATGGAATAGTCAATAAAGTGGTTAGGAGTATAAAGGAACGTGTTTACGGAGCCGAAATCGTAAAACACCGATTTTCCCCGGAGAACTCATAAATTTCGGCCAGCTCTAGAAATGGGTCTTAGAGTTGGATTTTCAATGATTTGATGGTTCCATTGAGTTCAGGAGTGAAAATTAGGTGGGGTTACAGTTGGGCACTTTTTCAAAAAAGGCCGAGAAAGCATAATTACGGAAACACCCCTAAAACCCTAAAAGTAGGGCTGCCAAGGGCAATTTCGTAATTTGACATTGAATTTGATAATTCTGAGTCCGGAAATGGATTCCTTGGGTGAAAATATGTTAGAATAGCCCATGTCAAAATTTCAAGAAAAGTATAGCCGAACCGGGTACGGCGGGGCCGGGCTGGGTCCCCGGGGGTATTTTAGTAAATTTTCAATATAGCCTCATATAACCCCCAGAAACACTATGGAAGTGTCTAAATGGTAAATTTGACATTGTAGGATCGAATGTGAAGCCCCGAGTTGCTGGCACGCAAATCGAGGATAAAAGAATGGAGGTAGGGAACTTATCTCTCCTGCATGCTCTGATAACTGTATTAATGTGTTGATGCATGTTATTGCTTTGCTTGATGATGTGGAACATGTATGAATGATTGGAAGCTATATTTCAATATATGCTATGGCCATATGTGTATCGTTCGAAGCATTGAGCTTATAGATTTGTCATTATATATGTGCATGAGTTATGTGATGCAAGCATGTCATGCATTAAACACTTATCTTGCCTGCATATTGATAATGTTTCCCTACTGAGATTCTCTCGAATCTCACCCTCCCTTACCAACAATTTAGACAGGGCAAGTGGCTCGTGGAGGGAGCGGCAGGACTCATTCGAGATGAGATTGTGTAATCCCCATTTGAAGAATTGTAATGGGCAATTGTGCCCTGTATATCTTTAGCGAAGGTATATACCCGAGATTGCCGGGATGATTATGTTGTGCACTCTGATATTTATATGAATGTGATTTATCTTCGCGTAGTAATTGTATTCGAAATGTGAATATGAGACCAAGTTTATAAATGATTTCGAAAGGTATTCGTGAAAACCCCGTCATGTGATGGGTTAGTAAATGTTATTTGATTATTATTGGTCTCTATTTCATTTTAATCGCGTATTTCGAATATAATTACTGAGGGGGTTACACTATTTGTCCAGAGTCCCTAAGACCTAGTAGACTGATGTGTCCTTAGGCTAGCAAATTTATTTAGTAATGTGTTGGGTTAGTGATAATCCATGGAATCAAGGAACAAAATTCTCTTATGGGCACGAACCTTTGCAGAAAGGGATTTTGAACACTAATTAACTATTAAGTATAGCACAGGGAAAGATTATGATCATAAAATATTCCCTTAAAGGATTGATTGAGGTGATAGCTCTATGATGAAATAAGAGACAGAATTGATTTGCCTGCTATTCCACTAACTTGAGGCTATACTAGGAGTTGATTGGTGGATGGAAAAAGTTGTGATGAAAGGTATGAGTAGAAGAGTTACCAAGTAAACCATAACCTAGGAATCAACTATTAAGAAAGGTATGAGTAGAAGAGTTACCAAGTAAACCGTAACCTAGGAATCAACTATCAAGCTTTATTTCCATAAGAATTTGAAATAGCCTATGATAATTTGAGTTGAAATGGGCCAGGAACTAGCACAGAGAAACACATATTTCTAGTGCAGTCAAGTGTTATAGGAGGTTTCTGTGGGACTCTTACTAAATCATTCTGACATTATAAAAGCTTATATGAGGAGATAAATATCAAAGAGCGTAGCAGAAGTCTACGACTCTCTTGATTACAGGAAGTTGAATAAGGGGACCATTGAGATCAAGCACCTACTTCCTGGAATTGATGATTTGCTTGATCAGTTGTTTGGTTCTTGTGTGTTTTCCAAACTGAGTTGAGATTTAGGGATCACCAGCTTGAGGTAAAAGTAGAGGATGTACTGAGAACTACTTTCAGGACCAGATATGGCCATTGGAAGTTTCTTATAATGCCATTTGGGCTGACCAATGCCCCTACCATGTTCATGTACTACACGGATTGAATTCTTTATCTGTACTCAGACCAATTCATGGTAGTCTTCATTGATGATATACTGATATACTCGCGGAGTAGAGTAGAACATGAGCAACATTTGAAAATCATATTAAACATACTAAAATCTAAGTAACTCCATGCCAAGATGAGAAAATGTGAGTTTTGGCTTTCAGAAATTAAACTTTTGGGCCATATAGTCTTATAACAAGGAGTCACGGCAGATCCTTACAAGGTGGAAGTAGTATAGAACTGGAAAGGCTAGAAATTGTGGTTGTGATATGCAGTGTTCTATGTCTTGTTGATTATTATGAGGGGTTTATGTAACATTTCCCCGAAAAACTCAACATTATACGTGGGATGATAACTGTGAGAGGAGCTTTATAGAGCTAAGATGGTAACTTATTATAGCACTGGTGTTGATAATCCCAGATCCACAGCAGACCTTTGTCATCTTTACTAATGCCAGTTGGCACGATTGGGAAGTATATTAAATCCTAGATTCTAGTAGGCATGGATTAGGATGTGCTTTGATGTGAGCTGAGTGAGCATATACATCTTGACTGCTGGAGCTTCATAAATTAAACTGTCCTACCCATAATCTTGAGTTGATGGTAATAGTGTTGGTATTGAATCTGGAAATATTGCCTTTATAATATAACTGTGTAGTTGTATTGCGACCACCAGGTTTAGAAATGTTTATATAATCAAAAGAACTAAATATGTGAAATCACAAATGTATAAAGCTACTTAAAGATTTTAACCTGGAGATAAAGTATCATCAAGGAAAGGCTAATGTCGTTGTTAACGCATTGAGCCACAAAACAAGGCAGGTGGCAGCCGTGATGATTTGTGAGCAGAAACTGATCGAGGATGTTGGATATCTTAGTCCAAGTAAATTTTGATCATTGGCAATAATGTCAGTGAGATATATAAGGATCTGAGAATAGCAATTGAAAAGCTCAAATCGAGTATAGACGAGCACAGTTTATCAGGAACATGTAATAAAATACGAAGATGTGAATATATGGGATTATGTGACGTATGAAGTCATGCTTGACTGAGTAATTTATCAGTAAGAGGAATAACTCAGATAGAGGAGTATCCCGTTCATAAAAGTTGTTCAGAAGGGAATATCTCATAAAGGAGCAACATAAGAAATAGAAGAAGATATAGGAAAGCGTCACTCGGAGTTTATGGCTATGTATGTATACCAAATTTTGAGGACAAAATTTATTTAAGTGGGGGAGAACTGTAACACCCTAAATTTTATTCACCAAAATACATTGTAATTATTTGTATTATTCAATAAAATGAAATGGTGAATTTTGGAGAATGTGATTATACTGCCAGTAAAGATTGCCTATGAGGTAGTAAGTTTGTCATGTGATTTTGCATGACCAAATAATGACCAAAAACTATAAAAATTTACAAGATAAAAGTAGACATCATAAGCTTTAATTTGATAAGCAATGAGTAATTTTTGGAGCTATGTACAAAGAGTTATCAATTTTTGAATATATCCCAGGAAAACTATCTATTTTCTAGAACAACATTCAAATACTTAAATTTTGGGAATGTTCAACTTCCAATTGGCAAAAGGCTATATTTTTCCTTGAAACTAGACTTAATAAGGGTTTCATACCTTTTGGAATCACACCAATTTGATGTTTACAAATAAAGTTGTGATTTTTTAAAGAGTGAGTAAAAAATCTGCCAAAATTGCCACAAATCCGAAAATGGAAAACATTTTGTGATGGCAATCTTGTAATTATGAGATAAATGAAGAAAAGCCATTTGGGCTAATTGAAAGACCCTCCTAGGCATAAATATGGGCTTATTAGGGAGGAGAGATTAGTTCAATTCCAATTGAACTTTGTGACATAAATTGGTTGAAGATAAGTCAAAGTACCTTTATGTCACAAAATAAGATTTTCTTGTAATAAATTAAATATGGGAAAATAGGAGATATTTATGAAACTTTCCTTCATCTTTCCTCTCACATTTTGGCCAACTAAGAGCAAGCAAGAGAGAGAAGGCTTAGGAAATTTTAAAGACAAGGAGGAGAAAATCTTGAGGTAAGTTGTGATTTCTCTTGTGAAGTAGTTTTTAGTTTGTGTAATCCTTTTTCTAAGCTATTCTTCCCTATGAATTCATGTGTTTAGTAAGCAAAACACCAAGGTTTGAAGAGGAAGAGGGTTTGGTTAGAGAGAGAAAGAAGGAGAATGTAACCCCCTCACCGTAATGACATCCGGTTTATGAAATTTATGTGAAATAGAGACCAATAAAATAAAATAACAATTCATATTCCCTCATCCCAAGATGGGGTGTTTCAAAATCCGTTTCGAAACATAGTTAATCCTGGTCTCACATTCACAGGCGGATATAATTACTTGAGAAAAACAGAGTACATATTAAATATCAAAGTGCGGAAACCAAAATCCCGGCAAACCCCGGGTTACTTGCATACATAACTTGGGTTTACAGGTTTCCCAACAATGGGGATTACATAACCAAAATAGTCATTTACATAAAATGTACAAATTGCAATCCCAATCCAAAACTATGATAACCAACTACCACTTAGATCCCGGAGTGAGCCTAACTACTCCTGGTCGTCCGTTTCCCTATCGAACCACTCGCCCTGTCTGAAAAGATTAATCATTTGGGAGGGTGAGATTCTAAAGAATCCCCGTAGTAACTACTATTTCATACCACATGCAATCACATAATATGTAAACACATCATCTCATATCAACAGCAACAAATTCACTCCACCCTCATCCCCTTTTACCGCCGGGAAGGCATACGACCTTCACCCGAACCGTTGTTAGCGACTCAGGGACTATTGGCGTGGCAGTGCATACAAATAGCCACACGGCTCACATATAGCCTTTCGGCTTTCACAAATGGCCCGTCGGCCTTCACAAATATCACACCCTAACCTCATCCCCTTTTACCGCCGGGAAGGCATACGACCTTCACCCGAACCGTTGTTAGCGACTCAGGGACTATTGGTTTAGCGGTGCTACCACAATATCACATAACGCATATATGACACCCTAACCTCATCCCCTTTTACCGCCGGGAAGGCATACGACCTTCACCCGAACCGTTGTTAGCGACTCAGGGACTATTGGTTTAGCGGTGTATCCACACAAAGTTTTCACAAAACTTGCAGCATACAAAATCCATTTAATCACAATGATATAGCACACATATCATACATCACATAAGGTATAAAGATAGAGTCACTACCTGTATCTTTCCTGACTGGCTCCGGCACCGTGGCCTCACGAGGGCGACAGATATCAAATCCTATATCAATTAGGGACAACCAATTAATCTCTTATCCATAGGTATATTTCAATAATTTTCTAAGTTGGTTATCATTTAGGACTCTTTAGGTGACTAAAATAGGCCTAAACATATGCCTAAAGGGTTGGAAGAACCTACCCAAAAGACCCCTTACTCGAAGGCAAAACACAGATTTTTGGTCCTCTCACTCGAGCACAGATGCTCTCACTCGAGCACAAGTACGGACATCACTCGAGCACAAGTGCGAGTGAGACTGCGAGTGAGCTCCCGAGAGCATAAAGACACTTGCAGGAACTGGCTCACTCGAGCACACGCGAGAGAAAACCAGGAAGTGAGGACCCGAGAGCACCCAAAGCTCTCCAAGCATAGGATCACTCGAGCACAAAACCACACCCGCGAGCACACTCCCACCCGCGAGCACACTCCCACCAGAAGCACACCTCACACCCGCGAGCACACCTCACACCCGCGAGCATACCTCACACCCGCGAGCATACCCGCGAGCACACACCTCTCACCCGCGAGCACCTCACTCGCAAGTGAGAGCCTGAAAGCACAACTCCCTCCTGAAGCACAACCTCACTCGAGCATGACCCCCAGTGCTCGAGTGAGAAGGCTATGCTCGCGAGTGTCAGAGCACACTCGTGGCATCCACCAGCAAGTGAAGACCCGAAAGAAACCCTTCACTCTGAACTCCCACCTTCACTCGAGCAGACCATGCCTGCTCGAGCATGTTCTTCGCTCACTCGAGCACAAAGCGCTGTGCTCGAGCATCACCCAAAGAAACCCAGACGCACTCGAAGCAGGACAGGGAAAACTCTTCCATCACTCGAGCACGTTCTTCCTCTGCTCGAGTGATGCTCATGCGAGACCCAGAAATGCAGAAAACCAGAAAACACCAGATGGTCAAATTCACTCCCAAAGGTTCCCAAACTCTCCACAATGCTCACACACCTTAAGCACTAACTAGGGAACACTATGGCAACTTCATAAACACTCCAAAAACCAATTTGACCACAATCATCCACTAAGGTCTCTATGATACACATTATCCAAATTCCCTTGACCCATTTTTATCATTCCAAATTACATCAAATGCTTCTATACCTCCATAATACATCATTTCCAATCATAAATCACAATGAACTTCATATCTCCAAAAATAGGCATATTTAGGGCAAAATTCCAGATTTTACCAAACTTAACCAAAAATCATAAACAATACATCAAAATGCTCTAAATGCCTACCTCTTCTCTTTGCTCAATCCAGAATCTGGATTCTCAAACTCCCAAATTCGACCAATGTCCCAATCTACACCATTTAAGGCTCTACAATCATCACAATGTAACTCTCATTGAGATGATCAATATCAGAGAAGAGGATTAGAGCAAAGGAGAAGCATAACTTACCAAGATCAAGCTTTTTCTTCTTCCTCTTCTTGCCTCAATGTCGCCGGAATTAGAGAGAAAGATGAGAGATGAGAGATGAGAGAGAAAATGATGATGAAGAAACACATACTCCCTCCCTTGCCCATGCCTCCAACCGAATAAGAGAGAGAAAATGAGGGAAAAGTGACATTTTGTCACTTAGTGCATCATCCTATGGCTTTCCACTTGCCACATGTCATCATCCATTCTCTTCCACAATGAACTCACCTCACCACAACACGCAGGATTCCGACCCACGGTCATAAAACCACAACCCTTGATCTTAAATGCCACATGTATTTATTCTCAAAATTCACATTACATTAATCATCATTGTGCTTAATCAAGATAATTACAATAATTATCAGAATCATTAGCCCTAATTACAAATCGGGATATTACAATTCTCCTCCCGTTAAATAAATTTCGTCCTCGAAATTTGTTACATCCCTTGAGCCATAAACTCCGGATATCGCCTTCGCATATCTTCCTCCGTTTCCCAAGTTGCTTCCCGCTGAGTCATTCCCTTCCAGATCACTTTCACATAAGGAATACTCCGGTGTCTGAGCCGACGTTCTTCTCGTTCAATAATTTGCTCTGGCTCCACCGCATACGTGAAGTTATCTCGCAACTCCACATTCTCATACTCAACGACATGGGATGGATCCGGTTGATACTTCTTCAATTGGGAAACATGAAATACATCATGGAGTCTGCTCAAGCTCGGAGGTAGGGCTATACGATAAGCAACAGGCCCAATCCTATCAAGGATCTCAAAAGGACCTATATATCTCGGGCTCAACTTCTTTCTCTTTATAGCTCGCCCAATACCGGTGACAGGTGATATTCTCATAAATACATGGTCACCAACTTCAAACTCTAGAGGCCTTCTCCTCTTGTCAGCATAACTTTTCTGCCGACTCTGAGCTGCAAGAAGCCTCTTACGAATGATTCGAATCTGGGCTGAGGTTTGATCCACAAGATCCGGCCCATAGAGTTTCCTCTCGGACAACTCATTCCAACACAATGGCGATTGGCATTTTCTTCCATACAACGCTTCATACGGCGCCATCTGAATGCTCGCATGAAAGCTATTGTTGTAGGCAAACTCAGCAAGTGGAAGGAAACGGTCCCAACTCCCTTTGAAGTCAAGTACACATGCCCGCAACATATCCTCTAAGGTCTGAATAGTCCTCTCTGACTGACCGTCTGTCTGAGGATGATAGGCTGTACTGAATCTCAACTGAGTACCCAGTGCCTCATGCAACGCCTTCCAGAATCTCGAAGTGAAACGAGGATCTCGATCAGAGATGATATTCCTCGGTATGCCATGGAGCTTCACAATTTCACGAAGATAAATCTCCGCTAGTCTATCCGGAGAGTAACTAACATTGATCGGTAGGAAGTGCGCTGACTTCGTTAACCGGTCCACAATAATCCAGATCGCATCATAATTCCTGATCTTGGGCAATCCCGTAACAAAATCCATGGTCACGCTTTCCCATTTCCATTCCGGAATTTCAGGGCTTTGCAATAAACCAGGCGGTCTTTGGTGCTCAATCTTCACTTTCTGACATGTGAGACACCTCGCCACATACTTTGTCACATCACTCTTCATACCCTGCCACCAATACTCAGATTTCAAACCATGGTACATTTTGGTCATACCAGGATGAAGAGTATATTGGCTCTTATGCGCCTCATCTAAGATCTTCTGTCTCAACTCCGCCTTAAGTGGAACACAAATCCTATTCTGATAACGAATCAATCCGCTAGGCGACACATCATAGCCTTGAACTTCTCCACGCTCAATTCTGGCTAGGTTACCCTGTATCCAGTCATCTTGCCGCTGAGCCTCTTTAATCTCAGCTCTCAAATCACTTTCCCCTTGGGAAACATTAAAATGGGCACAGATGATCTGGTTCGCCAGGTTCATATCACGAAAATCAGCAACCAATTTCTCCTCGTGTATCATCATAGCTGCCACAACCACAGTTTTCCGACTAAGAGCATCAGCGACTACATTTGCCTTACCCGGATGATATTTTATTTCCAGGTTGTAGTCCTTAAGCAACTCCATCCAACGTCGTTGTCTCATATTCAACTCTTTCTGATCGTACAGATATTTGAGACTCTTGTGGTCGCAGTACAGTTCCACGGTCACACCATACAAATAATGCCTCCAAATCTTCAAGGCAAACACAATAGCCGCAAGCTCCAGATCATGAGTGGGATAGTTCAATTCATGAGGTCTGAGCTGTCGAGAGGCGTAGGCCACCACACGTCCCTGCTGCATAAGGACACACCCTAATCCCTGCCCACTGGCATCAGAGTACACAACATATGTCACACTGGGATCGGGCAAAATCAACACAGGTGCCGTAGTCAACCTCTCCTTCAGCTCCACAAAGCAATTTTCACATTTCTCATCCCACACATACGGCTGATCCTTTCTCGTGAGCTTGGTCATCGGCAATGCAATACGGGAGAAATTCTGAATGAATCTCCGATAATAACCAGCAAGACCCAGAAAACTGCGTACCTCGGCCACAGATTCTGGCCTCTTCCAGTTCAGTACTGCTTCCACTTTACTAGGATCCACAGCGACCCCACCTTGCGAGATAACATGGCCTAGGAATCTCACTTCCGATAGCCAAAACTCGCACTTACTCAATTTAGCATAGAGTTGTTTTTCACGCAATGTATTCAACACAATTCTCAAATGATGCTCATGCTCTTCTCTACTCTTAGAGTATATCAAAATATCATCAATGAATACCACAACGAATTGATCCAGATATTGTCGGAAAATACGGTTCATGTAATCCATGAATACCGCAGGCGCATTTGTCAACCCAAATGGCATCACTAAGAACTCATAATGACCATATCTGGTCCGGAAAGCAGTCTTCGGAACATCTTCCGCTTTCACACGCAGCTGATGATACCCCGACCTTAGATCGATTTTCGAAAACACACATGAACCAGATAGTTGATCTAATAGGTCATCAATTCTCGGGAGAGGGTACTTATTCTTGACGGTAACTTTATTCAATTCTCGATAGTCGATACACAAACGAAGACTCCCGTCTTTCTTTTTCACAAATAAAACTGGAGCACCCCAAGGCGACACACTGGGTCTAATAAACCCTTTCTCGAGCAAATCCTCAATCTGCTTTTTCAATTCGGCCATTTCATTTGGAGCCATACGATATGGGGCTTTAGATATCGAACCCGCTCCAGGCACAATGTCAATCGGAAACTGAACTTCCCTTTCCGGAGGTAATCCACTTAAGTCGTCCGGAAAAACCTCAGGGAATTCATTCACTATGGGTATACTATTCAAAGTTTCACTGATTTCTCCTTGTACCGAGAAGAAAACCATATACCCCTGACAACCCTTTTTCAAATATCTCTCAGCCTTCGCCGTCGAAAGAAAATTCAAATCAACATTGCCATTCTCGACGTTTTGAGAAACTGGATATACAATCCTCTCGTTCCCACAATCTAATAACACGTTATTCGCTCTCAACCAATCAAAACCCAAAATGACTTCCAATTGGCAGAGCGGTAAACAAATTAGATCTACCACAGACTCATGACCCTCTACGGTTATTAAACAATTCAAACAGGCTTCTGTAGTTACAGCCTTTACACCCATCGGTGTTGACACAATCAATTCGAATGGCAACTTATGTACAATTAAACCCAGGCGCTTTACACAATCATGCGCAATAAATGAGTGACTTGCACCCGAGTCAAACAATACTTGCAATACAAATCCATTAAGAAGAACTGTACCTTGTATCAGCTCTGGGGATTTCCGGGCTTCCTCATGAGTCATAGCAAATACTCTGCCCTGAGTTTTCGGTCTCTGCTCCGCTTGCGGTCGTTGGCAATCTCTGGAAAGATGTCCGGTTCGCTTACAGTTAAAGCAAATCATCTCACCCTGACAGTTCTTACCATAATGTGACTGATTACAGCGAGGACATTTCCTCTCAGTCCCAAACCTCTGGGGTTCACGATCTCTGGGCTGGTAGGGCTTCTTACCACCACCCCTATACGAAGATGACGATCCCGAACCCTTCCGCTTCTGGGAAGCACCACCCTTGCTGGGTTCACTATAACCACCCGCAGTCTTAGCCGGATACAATTCTCTCAGATTGCTCTCTGTAATCCGACACTCTTCAACGGCCTTGTTAAACTTGGAGAACCGATGAGTGGCTATTCTCTTCCTCATGTCACGCCTTAAGCCCCGGATGAGTAGATCTGAACTCAACTCCTCATCATCCCTCTTTTGTAGATAAGAGGAGTATCGGGACAACCGGGTGAATCGGGACAAGTATTCATCAAATGACTCCGTGTCCCCTTGCTTGATTTGTAGGAACTCGGTCTCCTTTTCAAGCCTCACCGACTTGGGAAAGTATTTCTCATCGAAGTGCTGTTGAAACACTTCCCAGGTCAATGGTATATTCTTGCTCTTCAGCGACAGAGCTATGTTCCGCCACCAGCGGTCTGCATCACCCTCAAGTTTGTACACCGCCAGCTTGGCTTTCACTTCCGAGGGACATTCTAGAACCTCGAATATCTTCTCAAGACGGTTCAACCAGTCTTCCGCCGCCTGAGGATCAAATTTCCCTCTGAATACCGGAGGTAGGTGTTTACAAAACCTGGAGACCCAAAACTGAAGATCTCTTTCCTCATTGACCGATTTCCCATGCGGCCTTTGATTTTCTTCAGTACGAGGAGGCGATTCAAGCGATCGTGCTGACCCTTCAGCTGTATCTTCCAGTCTAGTCTCCTCTCGGGTTTCCCCTCGAGTACCTTCTTGAGTAGACTGGCCTCTACCCTCATTGTTCTTTGCTTTCTCGGCTCGAAGCTCTTCTCTAAGCTCCGTAATCATATCCCTCTGATCCTTTATCAAGCCCATCAACTCTTGCATAGGATCTGGTGGATTGTCATTGACCAACTCCACATCGGGATCTTCTTGTTGTACTCTGGGGCGACCTTTTGTTGTTCTTTTCATTCTACAAAGAACTCACCCCATTAATCCAACAATTATGGTATACACATCTCTACAGAGCTCATATATCCACAATTATAACTCAAAGATGTGTAAACGAACAAACATTCACTACCAATCCATTATCACTAAGGACACACTATGGGAGCTATCCTAGCAAACTCTACCCTTGCCAGGAACTGCAGCTCTGATACCAAAAATGTAACCCCCTCACCGTAATGACATCCGGTTTATGAAATTTATGTGAAATAGAGACCAATAAAATAAAATAACAATTCATATTCCCTCATCCCAAGATGGGGTGTTTCAAAATCCGTTTCGAAACATAGTTAATCCTGGTCTCACATTCACAGGCGGATATAATTACTTGAGAAAAACAGAGTACATATTAAATATCAAAGTGCGGAAACCAAAATCCCGGCAAACCCCGGGTTACTTGCATACATAACTTGGGTTTACAGGTTTCCCAACAATGGGGATTACATAACCAAAATAGTCATTTACATAAAATGTACAAATTGCAATCCCAATCCAAAACTATGATAACCAACTACCACTTAGATCCCGGAGTGAGCCTAACTACTCCTGGTCGTCCGTTTCCCTATCGAACCACTCGCCCTGTCTGAAAAGATTAATCATTTGGGAGGGTGAGATTCTAAAGAATCCCCGTAGTAACTACTATTTCATACCACATGCAATCACATAATATGTAAACACATCATCTCATATCAACAGCAACAAATTCACTCCACCCTCATCCCCTTTTACCGCCGGGAAGGCATACGACCTTCACCCGAACCGTTGTTAGCGACTCAGGGACTATTGGCGTGGCAGTGCATACAAATAGCCACACGGCTCACATATAGCCTTTCGGCTTTCACAAATGGCCCGTCGGCCTTCACAAATATCACACCCTAACCTCATCCCCTTTTACCGCCGGGAAGGCATACGACCTTCACCCGAACCGTTGTTAGCGACTCAGGGACTATTGGTTTAGCGGTGCTACCACAATATCACATAACGCATATATGACACCCTAACCTCATCCCCTTTTACCGCCGGGAAGGCATACGACCTTCACCCGAACCGTTGTTAGCGACTCAGGGACTATTGGTTTAGCGGTGTATCCACACAAAGTTTTCACAAAACTTGCAGCATACAAAATCCATTTAATTACAATGATATAGCACACATATCATACATCACATAAGGTATAAAGATAGAGTCACTACCTGTATCTTTCCTGACTGGCTCCGGCACCGTGGCCTCACGAGGGCGACAGATATCAAATCCTATATCAATTAGGGACAACCAATTAATCTCTTATCCATAGGTATATTTCAATAATTTTCTAAGTTGGTTATCATTTAGGACTCTTTAGGTGACTAAAATAGGCCTAAACATATGCCTAAAGGGTTGGAAGAACCTACCCAAAAGACCCCTTACTCGAAGGCAAAACACAGATTTTTGGTCCTCTCACTCGAGCACAGATGCTCTCACTCGAGCACAAGTACGGACATCACTCGAGCACAAGTGCGAGTGAGACTGCGAGTGAGCTCCCGAGAGCATAAAGACACTTGCAGGAACTGGCTCACTCGAGCACACGCGAGAGAAAACCAGGAAGTGAGGACCCGAGAGCACCCAAAGCTCTCCAAGCATAGGATCACTCGAGCACAAAACCACACCCGCGAGCACACTCCCACCCGCGAGCACACTCCCACCAGAAGCACACCTCACACCCGCGAGCACACCTCACACCCGCGAGCATACCTCACACCCGCGAGCATACCCGCGAGCACACACCTCTCACCCGCGAGCACCTCACTCGCAAGTGAGAGCCTGAAAGCACAACTCCCTCCTGAAGCACAACCTCACTCGAGCATGACCCCCAGTGCTCGAGTGAGAAGGCTATGCTCGCGAGTGTCAGAGCACACTCGTGGCATCCACCAGCAAGTGAAGACCCGAAAGAAACCCTTCACTCTGAACTCCCACCTTCACTCGAGCAGACCATGCCTGCTCGAGCATGTTCTTCGCTCACTCGAGCACAAAGCGCTGTGCTCGAGCATCACCCAAAGAAACCCAGACGCACTCGAAGCAGGACAGGGAAAACTCTTCCATCACTCGAGCACGTTCTTCCTCTGCTCGAGTGATGCTCATGCGAGACCCAGAAATGCAGAAAACCAGAAAACACCAGATGGTCAAATTCACTCCCAAAGGTTCCCAAACTCTCCACAATGCTCACACACCTTAAGCACTAACTAGGGAACACTATGGCAACTTCATAAACACTCCAAAAACCAATTTGACCACAATCATCCACTAAGGTCTCTATGATACACATTATCCAAATTCCCTTGACCCATTTTTATCATTCCAAATTACATCAAATGCTTCTATACCTCCATAATACATCATTTCCAATCATAAATCACAATGAACTTCATATCTCCAAAAATAGGCATATTTAGGGCAAAATTCCAGATTTTACCAAACTTAACCAAAAATCATAAACAATACATCAAAATGCTCTAAATGCCTACCTCTTCTCTTTGCTCAATCCAGAATCTGGATTCTCAAACTCCCAAATTCGACCAATGTCCCAATCTACACCATTTAAGGCTCTACAATCATCACAATGTAACTCTCATTGAGATGATCAATATCAGAGAAGAGGATTAGAGCAAAGGAGAAGCATAACTTACCAAGATCAAGCTTTTTCTTCTTCCTCTTCTTGCCTCAATGTCGCCGGAATTAGAGAGAAAGATGAGAGATGAGAGATGAGAGAGAAAATGATGATGAAGAAACACATACTCCCTCCCTTGCCCATGCCTCCAACCGAATAAGAGAGAGAAAATGAGGGAAAAGTGACATTTTGTCACTTAGTGCATCATCCTATGGCTTTCCACTTGCCACATGTCATCATCCATTCTCTTCCACAATGAACTCACCTCACCACAACACGCAGGATTCCGACCCACGGTCATAAAACCACAACCCTTGATCTTAAATGCCACATGTATTTATTCTCAAAATTCACATTACATTAATCATCATTGTGCTTAATCAAGATAATTACAATAATTATCAGAATCATTAGCCCTAATTACAAATCGGGATATTACAGAGAAAGCCAAAGCTAACTTCAAAACCCTTAAATCTTTGGTGTTATTGTTGTTTTTATTGAAGTTATTAGTGGATTTGTGGTTGGATTACTATGATTTGCAGGTTTGGGAAGTGATAACCTTAAGGGGTTATGTAGACCAAATTTCTTCAAATCTTGTGTATTAAGTGTTTAAATGGTTAATCAAGTGACTAGGAGTGAAAAGACGCATGCTTTCGGTATTAGAATTCAAAATCCCAACTTCCCCTTTTATACTTGTAAGTTTTGGCCAAGAGGAAAATAAGGGGAAGGAGTGGGATTTCAAAAATCTGATGATTCCATTGTGTTCAGGTGGGAAAATTTAGGGAGGTTACTGTTGAACACATTTTCAGAAAAACCTTCTAAAGCGAATTGACTAAAACGCCCACGAAACCCTAATTAAGGGTTGCCAAAGGCAAAATTGTCATTTGGAAGTGATTTTATGAAAACCAAGGTCAAAAATTAATTCTACACGTAAAATTGTGTAGGAATAGCACTAGTAAAAAAATTCAGGAAAAGTATGGTCAGATCGGGTTTATCGGGGTAGGATTGGGTTCCCATGTCATTTTGGCAAATTTTCAACTTTAGACTATTATAACCAACAAAACACTTTGGAAGTGTCTAAAGTAATATATGAATGAGTTTTGACCAAATTAAAAGGTAGTAACTTCATCTCTTATTCACTATGTGAATGTTGATATGCTGTATATTACTGTTGTAACCCCCTCCATAATTATATCCGAAATACGCAATTAAAATGAAATAAAGACCAATAATAATCAAATAACATTTACTAACCCATCATATGATGGGGTTTCCAAAAATACCTTTCGAAATCATTTATAAACTTGGTTTCATATTCACATTTCGAATACAATTACTACACGAAGATAAATCACATTCATATAAATATCAGAGTGCACAACATAATCATCCCGGCAATCCCGGGAACATACTTTTGCTAAAGATACACAGGGCACAATTGCCCATTACAATTCTTCAAATGGGGATTACACAATCTCATCTCGAAGGAGTCCTAGCTGCTCCCTCCACGAGCCACTTGCCCTGTCTAAATTGTTGGTAGGGGAGGGTAAGATTCGAGAGAATCTTAGTAGAAAACAGATACCATAATGCATGCATGATAGATGTTATGTGTATGACATGTTAGCTTTATCTAGATACGTGCCCCATAATGACATTTCTGCATGCTCAATGTTTCATGTAACAAAACTATGGCCACAGCAAAACAGAAACAGAGCTTCATTTATACAAATATGCTCTACACAATCAAGTAAAGCAATAACATACATCATTACACAAGCAAAGATATCAAATACATGCAAGTAAGGTAAGACCCCTACCTCCAGTCATTTCTTCTCGATTTGCGTGCCAGCAACTCAGGGCTTCACATTCGATCCTACAATGTCAAATGTACTATTTAGACACTTCCATAGTGTTTTTGGGGGTTATATGAGGCTATATTGAAAAATTACTAAAATGCCCCCTTAGACCCGGCTCGGCCCCGCCGCACCCGGTCTGGCTGTACTTTTCCTGAAATTCTATCCTGGGCTATCCTAACTTATTTTCGCCCAAGGAATCCATTTCCGGACTCAAAATTATCAAATTTATTGTCAAATTACAAATTTACCCTTGGCAGCCCTACTTTAAGGGTTTCAGGGGCGTTTTCGTAATTATGCTTTTTCGGCCTTTTCCGAAAAAGTGACCAACTGTAACCCCACCTAATTTTTTCTCCTAAACTCAATGGAATCATCAAAAAATTGAAAATCCATCCCTAACCCCTCCAAACTAGGCTTGGCCGAAATTCTCAATTCCCCAGGAGAAATTGGGGTTTTTCGATTTTGGCTCCATAAACGTGTTCCTTTATACTCATAACCACTTTATTGACCATTACATTGGGTTAGAACTACCATTTAGTATCAATTTGGGCAGCATAACACCTAGGCCAACCCATTTTCTAAATTTACTAACAAAGACAATCCGGTGAAATTTCATCGATTAAATCAACCACAGCAGCCAGAACAATCAAAGATTGAAGTTTTGGAAGTTAGCTCAAGCTCCCTCTAGCTTTTACTCAATATGGCTGAACCCTAGCCCCTTTTAAACCATGAAAACTGAGCTTCCAACAGCTTAAATAACATGAAAGAGAAGCTTAGAAGCAAGGTTATACGCGTTAGGAGCTAGATCGTCGGAGAAATTGGCTTACCTTACGAGATTTCTTCCTCTTTCTCTCTCTAAAGATCCCATATACTATCTCTCTATTTCAACTATTCTCAACGTCAAAAATGAGGAGGAAGAAGGAAAAAACCGTTTAATAACATATCCCATGCTTATGTCATCAATGTAACATGATGATGTCATAATTCTCAATTTTCGAATTTTTGGCAGATTTATGCCCAAACTTTGAAAAATCATAACTAATACTAGAAAAATCAAAATGAGGTGATTCTAAAGCCAAATGGAAGGTATTTAAGTCCTCTTTATAGGAAAAATATTTACCAATACTAGAAATCACCACACAATTCCAGAATTACACAAATTTTATCACTGCCCCAAAACAGAGTCCATTTTCGACCTCAAACTTTAGACAGTCATATCTCCCAGTTCCCAACATGAAATGGCACAAATTATATGTCCATTTTGAAGCTTGGGATGTGAACTTTAAGGGAAAGTTTCATAATTTTCTGACATCATTTGCCTAGTAAAAACATTTACACAAGAAAACTACCCAGACAGAATTCACACTAGACAACATTTCCATCACAATACCCCATTCAATTCTTCCCTATATTCTAAGTCAATTTGGAAGTTAATCCACAATTGAACTCAAATACAGGATTTCGGCGCTGCTCACAACACACACGAATCATATTCGAGTGCCAAATCACATCATATTCTCCAAAAGGGTCCATTTATTACTAATCACATCTGTTTTTGGAGTCATCATCCCTTAATCACAATTTAGGATCTTGCTAAACTAGGGCTTAGCAATCCACTAATCTCAGGCTTATTCTCTAGCCTCGAGTCTCAAAATTCGGGGTATTACAACTGTATTTTGTGATATGAACACGTGCTTAGGGCACATTACCTAGCTGTGGTCAATGACTCAGTGAAGGTACACGGATAAGTAGGGGATCCAAACAGTCATTTGGCCCTGAGTATCGTGTACACATACATTATAGTATTAATTTTCATTTTATGTTATTTGGTGCATTGTATATTTAATTTTCACATTCTATATGATTGATTGTATGTTACTACTAAGATTCTTTTAAATCTCACCCTTTTGTCGAATAAACAAATATTTCAATGGGAACCAGTGGCTCTAAGAGCAAAGTGGTATATACGGGCAATTGAAGGGTGCAAATCCCCTTACTTTTTCTTCTTGTAATGCATGAAGGTGAAAAAAATAAAAAAAAACATTCAATTGAAAATTTCAAAGGACTGGAGAGGTTTTTTTGTGCCTAATAAATAGATTGAAGAGGTGTGTGTGTGTGTGTATAATATTTAAAAAATTTATCAACTCAAACCATTAGAATATATTTTTAGACAATTTGTATTGAAAGTTCCTTATATTAAGGTATTGTTAAGTAAACAATTAAACTTTTTATGGATTTATTTATGGGAAAATTGCCTATAAATACCTTATTGAAAATTTATTTGTTAGATGGGACCTATGCAAACAATCTTTCCCATGTGTAAAAGATATTCGCTTGTGTGCAAATAATCTTCCCTATGTTCAATATATCTTCCATATGTGATCTTCCCTTGTATTCAAACAATCTTCCCTATATGCAAAATATCTTCCCTTGTATGGAAAATATCTTTCGTTAAACACTTTCATATAAAATAAAGAAGAAGAAAAGGAAAATGCCACTTGAATTTAAAGAACGCATATTAGTTTTATCGCCTATAAGAGTATAGATATTGACTATAAGAGCATAGTAATTGAGAAAATCATTAATTTGGGATTTTGAAATTTAAGTGGTATTTTCTTTTTTTCTTTTCCTAAAATAAATAGCACAATTAATTCTCATGAATGTATACTATATGATACTTTGTAACTTTAATGCATATTTGTAAACATTAATAGCTCAATTACCATTGATTCAATTGAATGTACATTAAATAGATTCTTAATTTCCCAACCACTATTCATGAATGGTGAGTTTGATATAAAAGGTCAAAAAGCTATGTGCATCCACATAAATAATATTATATTCATAACATTTATAGCATTTAATTAGATTTGACAAATCTAATAATTACGCATAAGGTGAAGGCTTCACCTTCCAGTCAATATACATAATAATAAATATTTAATAGTAATTATAAATATATACTCCTTTTGTCTCAATTTTTATTTTTCATTTTCTCCCATTTAATTACTCATATCATTTTATTTAATTCGCACACGCTAGCTCTCTCCATCATATATTTTCTCTTTCAATTAAATGATGGCATTTTTTACAAGAAACTTATATTTTGTTTTTACTGTCTCTAACTAAATTTTTTATTAATATAATTTAAATAAGTATCTCTTATAAAAAGTAACGGCAAAGATAATTTTAACCGATTCTGTGTAATTCTATTAAAAGAATGTTATTAAAAAGACAAGGAGGGTGTAACTTTTTGACCTTACCCCTTGTTAATACCTAATTGATATGAAGGAATGATAAGAATTGATAAACAAACAACAAATTAGGGGTAATATTATTGTAACACCTTACCTCAATATTCATTCAGATGAGTTTTACACAGTGAGTTCAAACCACTAAGTGATATTCATTATTCAATTACCAACCTCAAGTCAGGATTCGAAACTGTAGTTGAGTGATTTTTTTAGAAAATTTCAAAATTTTGTGGAAGCGTTATTCAATGGTTTGCAACTTCATTGCTACTCATCAATTCTTTTCTTTATTAAATTCAATCAGAGTGATTCGCTGCTCATGTATTTAGCCAGATTATTCCTCTACTCATTCTTACTTCATTCATTTGTATATTTATACAAATAGTGTAGCCACACATGGCTACCAAAGTATCTAATATAATACACAACATATCAATCTTCACTTCTCTACCATAATTCCCTCTTATGCAACTCCCTACAATGCTCTTTTGTACTTCATCACGCCCGTATGGTTGGTGGGGGGAGGGTGAGATTTGATGTGAATCTCAGTAGTAAACAATGTTAATTAACAATGCATGCAAGACAATGCTTAGTGTATGATATGCTTGCTTATATAAATTTATACCAACATAATGACATATGCATGCTCAATGCTTTACAATACACTCATGGCTATAGCATAAATACAAACAAAGCTTTAATCATTTATGTATATTGCACACAATTCATCAAAGCAATATCACACACCAATACATAAGCATACACATATAAAATACATGCAAGTCAGGAAATTTTAACTACCTCTTGTCTTCGTGTCCTGCTCTTGTACCTCTTCTTCCAACCATTGTAGCTTCTTAGAAATTCTTCTATTTCTTCTTCCTTGACCTCTTATAGCCCTAGATACTCAATCATATCATTAGAGAGATGATAGCAAGTTATTGGAAGTGTATATTAATGTCCAAGAAGTTAGGGAGGCTAAACAATTTGACTTTTCTCGGCAAAATATGAAATACTGGAAATTAGGGTCTTTGCTATCACCAAGGAATCTTTTGGCTGTGCTTAAATTTCTAGAAAATTTTGGCCTGCAGGCAAGAAATCATCTAGCCACGGCAAAGAAACTGCACCTCCAAGGTTTCCCCTATTTATTGGCTGAACTTCCAAAAATCATAATTTAATCTAGAAAGATCCAAATGGAGTGGTTTAAAATTTTATGTGACCTTCTTTAAGTCTATTGTCAATGAAAAATATCACAAAGGCCCAACACAAATTTTCAAAAAATTAGTCAAACTCAACTTGTTACAGATTTTATTCTAGAATCAAGGTCAAATTTTGAAATATCATAACTTTCAATCCACTGATCAAATGGCTTATATTACCTATTAAATTAAAGCCCATGATGTCTACTTTAATTCTATAAAATTTCATAGCATTTGAACTAAGTTTGTCCTATAAAAAACATGTTACAAGTTCTCTGACTCCAGAAAACAAATTTAGGCAGATTTAAACACAACTTCCAAAATCATCATAGATAATCATCTAACCATAAATACATGATTAAACCATGGTTAAACCTCAAAAATACCCCTGGATGAAACTTGAACAGTACCCCACCCTCATGAAAACTCATCCAAATAACAATCTAATCGGTTCAAAATGAAGCCCATGCTTACCTCTACATGTTTCCGTAAATGGTTCAGAAATCTGCAGTACACCGGCCGGTGAGATGGGACAAAATCCCTCCAAATGAAAATGCAAAACCATAGAAATGACGCTTGGGATGAGTAAAAGAAGGTTTGTGAAGAGTATTTCTACCAACCAAATGGCATCATATATGTTTCCTGTGCGCATCTGCACCAACACTTTATTCATATTGCCTACAAATACCAAGTGTAACCCCCTTCGTAATTATGATTCGAAATACGTATTTTAAAATGAAATAGAAACCAATAATAATCAAACTCATTTACAATCCCTTCCTTACGGAAGGGTTTTCACAAATATTTTCAAAGATTCTGCCTTACCCTGGTCTCAAATTCCACAACTCGAATATAATTACCATGTGCAGTTACATCACATTTACATATCAGAGTATACAACAAAATCCCGGCAACCCTCGGGTTTCATACATAAACTAAAGGTTTATAAATTCCCATTAGGGGATTACACCACTGTCTCCAAAACAACATTTATAAGATATATGGTGATCTCCCAACAAAACATAATATCCAACACCAAAATATAAATCTCCCTAAGGAGCCTTATCCGCCCTTGGTCGTCTCCTTTCCCTTAGAGCCACTTGCCCTGTCTGAAGATTTGTCAATGGAAAGAATGTGATTCAAAAGAATCCCAGTAGTAACAAATCACTCATACCACATGTAATCACAAAGCATGCAAGAAAATCATCAAGCAGCATCACAACATAAAGCACAGCACACAGGCTGCCACATATGCACATAATCACATAATCTCATCCCCCGTATTCCACCGCCCCGAAGGCACGGTCCTCCCACCGTCAACACTGATGGGCCGCGGGTGAAGGTTTCACAAATAGCCTTTCAGCTTTCACATATAGCCTTACGGCTTTCATATAGTCTCTTCCCCCGGATTCCACCGCCCCGAAGGTACGATCCTCCTACCGTCAACACCAATGGGCCGCAGGTGATAGACTCACAAACAATGATTAAACAAACATACCATGTATCACATATAGTGTAAGGGAAAAGAGTCACTACCTTATTCTTTCCTGACGTGCGCCGGCACAGGTTGCTTGCAATTAGGACAAATGTCAAACCCTATAAACCAAAGTCAAGGACGACAGGTTATTCTCTATTCCAAATTCTCACCTTTAGAACACTTAAAGTTAGTTATCACTTGGACTCTTTAGGTGGCTACTAGAAGCCTAGACAAATGCCTAAAGGGTTGGGAAGTACTATCTCAAAGACCCCCTTTTAGTGTGCATCGTAAAACGTGCTAACCACTGGGCTCACAACTTATTCCTAGAATTCCAAAATACAATTTAGACACTTCCATAGTGTTTCTGGGGGTTATATGAGTGTATTATGAAAATTTACAAAAATGCCCCCGGGGACCCGGCTCTGCCGTACCCGGTCCGGCTGTACTTTTCCTGAAATTTTGACATGGGCTATTCTGACATATTTTCGCCCAAGGAATCGATTTCCGAACTCAAAATTATCAAATTCAATGTCAAATTACAACATTACCTTTGGCAGCCTCACTTTAAGGGTTTTAGGGGCGTTTTTGTAATTATGCTTTTTCGGCCTTTTCCGAAAAGGTGACCAACTGGAACCCCACCTAATTTTCGCTCCTGAACTCAATGGAACCATCAAATCATTGAAAATCCAACTCTAACCCTCAGATCTAGCCCTGGCCGAAATCTTGGCATACTTTGGGAAGAATCGGTGTTTTTCGGTTTCGGCTCCGTAAACGTGTTCCTTTCTACTCCTAACCACTTTATTAATCATTACATTAGGTTACAACTAACATTAAGACCCAATTTGGGCAGCATAACCCCTAGGCCATATCATTTCCAAACTTTAAAACCAATGGCAATCCGGCGAAATTTCACCGATTAAATTGCCCAGAGCAGCCAGAATAAGCAATATACGAAAGTTTGGAAGTTACCTCAAGCTCCCACTAGCTTTTCCTCAAGGTGGCTGAAAACCCTAGCCTTAGAACACCCGAATTTGTGCTCCACAAACCTTGAAGAATATAGAAGGATAGCTTAGGAGCAGAGTTATACGCGTTAGGTAAGGATTTACCGAAGAAATCGACTTACCGTACAAGTTCTCTTCTCCTTCTCTCTCTAGAATTTCTCACACCTTCTCTCTCTTGTTGCAGCTGAATATCACGGTTTTGGGCTGATGGAGGAGGTGGATGATGATTTAATATAATATAATATTATTTTCTAATTATTTACTAAATTTCCATCAATTTCGGATTTTTACAAAATTCTGGCAGATTTCTGCCCAAACTTTGAAAAATCATAACTAATTCTAGAAAAATCAAAATGAGGTGATCCCAAAGCCAATGGAAAGCTATTTAAGTCCTCTTTATTGGAAAAATATGGATCACTGCATTTAATAACCTTAAAAATACAGAATTGAACAAAATTCCATACTGCTCCAAAACAGATTCCAGTTTCCATCCCAAACTTTGGAAAATCATAACTCTTAGCTCACAAATTGAAATGACACAAATTATATGTCTATTTTGTAGCATGGCATGTGAAATTTAAGACTGGAAAATGTCAGAATTTTTAGACACCATTTGCCTATTTAAAACGTCCATACAAATCGACTGCCCTGTACAGAGTTTCAATGGACAAATTTCCAACTTTTGCACAATTGTTCCCAATGGTTCCAATTTCACAATAAACACTCTCCCCACACAAATTTTCACAAGGAAGCCATTGGAATCATTAAAACATACAAATTCCCATCACTCATTCTCCAAAAGTGTTTATTCCACAATAATTACATTCACTTTTGAAGTCATTAGCCCTTAATCACTTTTTGGGATATTACACCAAGCCTTGTGCCTGATAGGGCCAAATTACATAGTCCCTGAGAGTCTTTTTATTGCTTATCATTCTTGGGACTCCTCCCGAAATGGGCTTAGTGGTCCACCTTATTCAGTCTTATTCTCTCTAGGCTTTAGTCCCAAAATTTGGGATATTACAATTCTCCCCCTGTTTAATAAATTTCGTCATCAAAATTTTAACATCTATACCTTGGGGATTATCTTAAACATTTAGTCTATCCATCTCGAGGGCAGCTAAATAAGCATGCCGCACAATTTTTTTTCCAATTTACCTCTTTTATATGCAAGATTACCTAGCATGCAACACCAATCTATTGGAAATTGTGTCTTAGGGCCCAATCATTGTACTTTGAACATTATTATTTTAATGAATTTTCTCCATTATGTTATCATAATATTGGCATGTTCGCTGTGATTAATCATAAAGATTGTCCTAAATATCCCTGATCGGTCATTTATACTGAAGTAGAGTTAAAACAAGACTAGTATGGCTTTGATAAGATATAGAGATATGAATCAAATTCTTAGGCACTGTAAGAGTACAAGGTGCTAGCACTACTATAGAATAAAGATACTACTACCCTAAAGGACATCCCTTTTTAAAAAAAGGAAGTAGAAAACAAAGGCGGTGGCACTTTTGTAAATAAGGAAATCTAGTGAGAAACTTTAGATGTCCCAAATTTAAATTGAGATGCCTAAAGTAGACTTTAGGTGTCCCAAATATTTTTGGGATGCTTAAAGTGGAGCTTTTGTTAGGGACACCAAATATCCCTGTATGAGGGATGCTAAAGGGCATCCCTGATATCATATCAAGGATGCATTTTGGCATCCCTATCATTTGGCGTCCCTTATATAGGGACCCAAGACGTTTGGCATCCCTAATATTTTAGGGACACCAAAGCTCCACTTTAGGCGTCCTAAAAATATTTGAGATATGTAAATTAGACTTTAGACGTCCCTAAATTAAATTTGGGAAAAAACAATTCAAATCTTAATTAACAGTCTTTATTTGTCAATTTTATACTCTTACGCTCATCTTTCTCTTCTTCTTGATTTAAATAGAAGACACTTTCTATCGTCGCCACCATAAGAAGAACCACTACCACTATACCTTTTAACTATTGCTTCTTCTTCTTTATATGCTCTTTTTACTCTTGCTTTTTCCTTTCTCTCTCTTTTTTTCACCTCTTGATCTGTTCTGCTTTCTTACCATTTTTTATTATTTTATCTTCTTTCTCTTTTTTCTTTGGGTTTCCCTACTATTTTATCTTTTAAGTCGTGTTGTTATGGCTTGCAGATCGAGACTCTTAAACATGCTTCATGGCCCACATTCCTGCCGAGAAGACAAGGTTCATCTCTCCTTATCGGTCTTCTTTATTCGCTATTATGAGAAAATGAATTTCAAAAATAGAAGCATATGAGTTTTTTGCAACTGATTCCTCTTATTGTTATCATCTTCTGCCTATGAGATTTAAGCTGTGGAGTTATTATTATATAGATTTTGGATTTATAATTTAGATAGTAGATCAGTAATTTTATTGATGATGATATGTAATTTCTGGTTTTAAATACTGTTTAGTCCATATTTATAATATAAATGATTTTTTAAAAAAAACAAAGCACTTTAGATGTCCCTATTTTAAAATGGGGATGTCTAAAGTGTCTCACTGACACTTTATATGTTCCTTTTTAAAATAGGGATGTCTAAAGTCCAGACTTTAGGTATCCTTTTATTTACGGACGTTATTGCTATTTTTTACTACATCGCTCACATAGACGTCCCCCTGTTTCAGACATTAAAATGCCTAAAAAAGGGACGTTACATGCATTTTCTGTAGTAGTGTGGACCGACCCACTATGAGAAAGCTGCATGGATCAAGTCATAAGCTTATCTCATGTATAACCACATCACAATGCCCTTCGATCTGAGGTCATCATGGATTCCTACATGAGAGTTGCTAAGCTTTGAACTAGTCAAAAGTCACCTTTAACTGGGTGGTGATAAAGGCTACGATCGGGCTTAGTGTTTTTTTATGCAGAGGAATATGAATGGTCAAGATGGAATTTATTCCTCACATTAGTAGAAAGATATTACAAGCCCCTCGATGAGTAAGTCTGAGAAATGTATGGTTATACAACGATGGAAAGAAGTTTCCATTTCTATTGTCAGACTATTCAGGAATCGGGAAAGTAATGGTCAAGAATAGGAGGATGATATTATCCATACCTCATCCTTGACTGAAATATTGTGTGACAAAAGGGACATAGTTGTATGACAAGTTACATCACGTTAATGATACTCATATGAATTAAGTAGTTGTAATGTCTTGCTAGAGGCTGCTTGCGACTTGTGGGTTAGTACATTTATTGGCCTACTGCCAACTTCGTATAGGCCTACAGGGTCACACACAAGAATGGCCTAACACCAGACAATTTTTAATCTAGGGTGGTCGAATTTTATATTTATATATATATACAATATAAAATTCATAAAAATAAAATTGAAATATTATATATATGTATTTTTGAAATACATATATATATGATAATATTATTATATTAGTTTTAAATTTAGTTTTACTAAGATAAATTAAATTTAATAACTAACATTATTGAGTTATAGTATCACAGATTTAATTGATGAAGATAAATTAAGTCTGTTGGCTTTTTATTCGGATTAAATAAATAGGTTAAATTAAAATTGTTGGACATATTTAATTATCTCATCAAGATAATTAAAGGTTAATTAATTTCAAAATTAATCAAGATTAATTTTGAAATTCCAATATAGCCCTTTTGGGTTATAAAAATTGTGAACACTCGTTTACATTTCGATATGCGTAGAGTAATAAAGACCAAGTTCCACAGGCATACAAAAAAGTACAAATATACTGATAAAAGTATTCATTTACATACAAGAGTCAACCGTGCAGAATTTAATAATATTTACAACTTTGCCCAAAGTATTCACAATGAACTACAAATAATCATTATCTTGGCCTCAGGAAACATGCCTGTCAGTTCCTCGTATCTACTACCTTGTCTTTAGAGCCACTATCTCCCGCTGAGACAATTTTGTTTATAAAAAGGGTGAGATTCCAAGGAATCCCAGTAGCAACATATAATCAAACATTTAAAATGCGAGAATTAAATGTGCTATGTACCATATAATGTAAAATGAAAATTTATAACAATACATGTGTGCACACAAAGCTCAATGCCAAATCGCGGCTTGGATCCCCTACATGTACTTCAACTAAGCCTTTAACCACAGCTAGGTAATGTACCCCAGGCGTACCTCAGCTGGGTACCTAGCCACAGCTAGGTAACATACCTCAGGCACCATGTTCATATCACAAAAAATAGTAACATACAACATGTCAACAATCACATAGTGTATGAGAGATTATAGTTACTACCTTAACCCTTTTTCCTCTCGACTTGCATGCCTCATAAAGCGTGTAACCCCCTGCCGTAATTATATCCGAAATACGCGATTAAGATGAAATAGAGACCAATAAGAAACAAAACTTATTTAAAATCCCATCTTCACGATAGGGTTTTCACAAATAACTTTTGAAATATAATTTACCTGGTCTCATATTCAATTTCGAATACAATTACATTACGCGGAATATCACATTTATACAAATATCAGAGTATACAACAATAACTTCCCGGTAACTCCCGGGTTTATACCTTTACATAGAATTCGTAGGGCACATTCGCCCTTTACAATGCCTCAAACGGGGATTACACAAGTCTCATCTCCATACATAATCAAATATACATCCATATATACACATCCAAATCCAAATACGAATATCCAAATATACATCCCAACTATGATAACCAACTACCAAAATCTATAACCCGAAGTAGTCCTCGTCGCCTTTGCCTGCTTGCTCCAATCTCGATCCACCTACCCTGTCTGAAATGTTGGCAGGGGAGGGTGAGATTCGAGAGAATCTCAGTAGGAAACAAGTACCTATATGCATGTATGATATGTGTTTAATGCATGACATGCTTGCAATCCATGTTTACATAATGACATATCTGCGTGCTCAATGTTTCAACAACATACTCATAGCCATAGCATAACTAGAAACAGAGCTACAATCATTCATACATGTTTCACATAATCCAGCAAAGCAATACATGCACCAATACACAAACACAAATATCAAAGCATGCAAGAGAGGTAAGTTCCCTACCCTTTTCTTTCCACGTATGCTCCAGTTCCGCTTACTCGCGATCCAAACGAATACTGAACCATGATCAGGGCGAATATCAACCCTATAACCAAAGCAAGGACATAGGGTTATTCTCTATTCCAAATCCTTACTTTCATTACACTTTAAGTTGGTTACCATTCACACCCCTTAGGTGGCTAAAATAAGCTCAACAAAAGCTTAAAGGATTGGGACGTACTAGGTTGGAAATCACCTTTCAAAATCACAAATTGCGGAAAATTGGGTTCTGGCTGCAGCCAAGAATTCTCTGGCTGCAGCCAAAAATGGCTAAAAACGTCACAGAAACATTCTGGCTGCAGCCAAGAATTTCTGGCTGCGGCCAGGACACACACAGAAAGTTTTGCGCTGGAGCCAGAATTTTGGCTGCAGCCAAGGAAACTTCAAAAATTCATAACTTGGTCTAGAAAACTTGAAACAAGGTGATTCCAAAGCCCATTGAAAGATATTCAAGTCCCCTTTATGGGAAAAATATGTCTCATTACCAGAAATCACCACACAAATCCAGATTTACACCAAATCCAACATTGCTCCAAAACAGAATCCAGTTTCGTCCTCAAACTTTGGGCAAACATAAATCCCAGTTCACAAAACGAAATGGCACAATTTATATGTCCATTTTGAAGCTTAAGATGTGAACTTCAAGACTGGAAAGTTTCATAATTTTTAGAGACCATTTTCCCATTCAAAACGCTCACACAAACTGACTGCCCAGACAGAATTCCCAAATTTGCACAATTGGCTTCCAATGGTCCAATTTTCATATCAAACATCATTTTCACACAAAATCTCACAAGGAATCCATTGGAAATACCAAATCAACCAAATTCACATTATATTGACATGTTTCACAAGATTCACAACATGTCAACACACAACCCTAACACAAACACACATTGCCACTCTTTTCATTCCAAGTTCTCATACCAATTCCAATGGCTCCATAACACATCAAGACACCAATTGCCACTCAAACACAAGGCCATTCATGCAATTCAAAAATCACACAAAATCAGGGCAAAATTCAAAATTCACAATACTCAACCATAATTCACAAAACTTGGATCAAAAAGCTTCAAATACTCACCTCTTCCTCTTTCCCAAACCAATTCCTTGATTCTTCATCTTTCCAAATTTCCTCAAGCCATCAAACACCTCCAATCAAGAATCTAAAACCATAGAGATGAAGCTCTCATCACTATGAACAACATTATAGAAGGATGTTTTAGCAATAGAGGACAAGAAACAAGGCAAATCTTACCTTTTTCTTTTCTCTTTCCCCCTTGAAGCATGGCGCCATGGAGGTCAAGAGAGAGAGATGAGATGATGAAATGAATATGATGAAGAGAGAATCAGTTTTTTGGGAGCCAAAACCGTCCACATAAAGAGAGGAAAGAGGGAAAATGAGTTGAAATCCTTGACCAAATCCAAGGGCTCAAATTGTGACACTTGTCACACCCTTAATCCATCTCTATGAGTTCACATGAACCCACACACATGGGATTCCACCCACTTAATCTCTACACAAATCAATCTCAACCATTGATCTTGAAGTTACCAATGAGTTTCCTCTTCAGTAACTGACCAATTGGTCGGTAACTTTACCGTTTAGCCCCTGATTTCGGTAATTCTCATTGAATCACCAACAAACACTTCATATCATTTCATTTAGCCACAATATGCGCCTTCCCTCTATTTTAAGTCAATTTAGATGTTAATCCATAATTGAGCTTAAATACAGGGTTTTCGGTGCTGCTCACAGCACATACGAATTACATCGGGTGCCAACTCACACCATAATCTCCAAAAGGGTTCATTTATCACTAATGACATCCACTTTTGGAGTCAATATCTCTTAATCATAATTTAGGATCTTGCTAAACCATGGCTTAGCAGTCCACTAATCTCAGGCTTATTCTCTAGCCTCGAATCTCAAAATTCGGGGTATTACAAAGCGTCCCAAACTTAGGCTCCCAACTCGGTCCTAAAATGTCAAATATACAAGAATTAGGTTAAAACACATTCATGTACTACTTTAGATACTTCCATAGTGTTCTAGTTGTTATAAGAGTCTATTGTGAAAATTTTCCAAAATCCCCCGACTTACTTGGTCCGACTGTACTTTTCCCTAAATTTTGGCCAGGGACCAAAATGCTATTCTAACAAGTTTTCACCCAAAGAATCCATTTCCAGACTCATAATTAACAATTTCACTCTCAAAAGACCAGAATGCCCTTGACAGCCCCTATTTCAGGTTTTCAGAGGCGTTTTGATAATTATGCTTTTTAAGGCTTTTTTTGAACAAGTGTTTAATTGTAACCCTACCTAATTTTCTCTCATAAATACAATGGAATCATCATATTATTGAAAATCCAACTTCTAGCCCATTTTCTAGCTCTAGCCAAAATTAAGGGTTCTCTAGGAAAAATTGGGGTTTTCCGATTTTGGCTTTGCGGACTTGCTTGTTTCTACTCCAAATCACTTTATTAACTATTTAATAATGTTAAAACCACTATTTAGGCTCAATTTTGGCAGCATAATGCCTAAGTTTCAGTGTTTTCCAATTTCACAATCATAGCAAATCCAACAGAAATTCACTGATTAAATTAACCACAGCAGTCAGAATAACTAAAGATTGTAGTTTAGGAAGTTAGCTTAGCTTCCGTCTGGCTTTTCCCCTTGGCTAAAAATCCTAGCTATAAACACCTTGAATTACATAGAAGAGAAGATTAGAGGAATGATCACGCAGGTTATGAACCAATTCACCAAAGAAATCAACCTACATTGTGAGATTTCTACCTCCTTCTCTCTTTAAAATTCTAAACTCTCTCTCTCTCTCTCTCTGAAGCTGAAAAATGGCGGAAATGAAGGAAGATAATGAAGGTAAAGTATTTTATAATATATCCTATTTTCCCTTTAATGTTCGGATTAATTGGAAATTCTGGCAGATTTTATGTACAAACTTTGAAAAATCATAACTAAATTTGTAGACATTGAATTGGAGTGATTCCAAAGGCTGTAGAAATCTGATTGAGTCTAGTTTCAAGGAAAAATATATCCCTTTACCAATCAAAAGCAAAAAATTCCCAGAATTAAATTATTTGAATGTTGTTAAAGAAAATCAACAGTCTTTCTGGGTTAACTTCAAAAATCCATATCTTTTTGTATATAATTGTAAATGATTCATTTAGCTTATCGAATTAAAGCTTAGGATGTCTACTTTTATTTTGAAAAATATCATAAATATTTGTCATCATTGGGTCATCCAAAATACCATAACAAACTCACTGCCTCACATGCAATTTCACTGGTAGCATTATTCACCTTTCTATTTCCAATTTGTAATTCTCATGGTCATGAATATTCACCATTTTATTGAATATATTACTTATTTACAATACATTCTTAGTGAATAAAATTAGAGGTGTTACAGTTCTCCCCCACGTAAATAAATTTGGTCCCAGATATTTGCTATACCTATACATCCATAAACTCCAGGTAACACTTTCTCATACTTTCTTCTGTTTCCCATGTAGCCTCCCTAGATGATAACCCTTTTCAGACAATCTTGATGAATGGAATGCTCTTATTCCTGAACTGCTTCTGCTGTAGATCGATGATCCAATCAGGTGTGACTTCATAAGTCAAATCATCACTCATTCCACGTCTTTATATTTAATTACATGTTTTAGATCATGTTGATACCTTTTCGGTTGGGAAACATGGAAAACATCATGTAGCCTACTCATATTTGGTAGTAAAGCAATGTGGTATACTACTGGCCCAATCTTTGGCAAGATTTCAAATGGACCAATGTACCTCGAATACAGCTTCTTTACTTTCAGTGCTCTGCCAATACCTATAACTAGTGATACCTTAATGAATACATGGTCACCGATTTCAGATTCTAGAAGTTTTAGTCTCTTATCAGCATAACTCTTCTGTTGGCTCTGAGTAGTCAGCAATCTCTACTTAATAAACTTTATTTGCACTATTATCTGATTAACAACATCTGGCTTAGGTAAGCGCCTCTTAGACAACTCCATCCAGCACAAGGGCATTTGACATTTCCTCCTATACAGTGCCTCGTATAGAGCCATTTGGATTCTTGAATGATAACTATTGTTATAGGCAAACTCCACCAATAGAAGGAATCTGTCCCAGCTACCCTTGAAATCAAGTGCACATGCCCTTAGCATATCCTCAAGTGTTTGAATCATTCATTTAGTTTGCCTATCTGTTTGAGGATGATATTTTGTGCTGAACCTTAGTTTTGTACCCAAAGTATCATGAACTACCTTCCAAAACTTGGAAGTAAATTAAGGATCTCGAATCTAGATGATATTCTTTGGAGTACCATATAATTGCACAATCTCCTTAATGTAAATATCTGCCAATCTGTCAGGAGAATAATGGATGCTGATAAGTAGGAAATGGGATGTCTTTATGAATCTGTCAACTATCGCCAATATTGTATCATGATTTTTGACCTTGGGTAACCCTATCACAAAATCTATCATAATGCTTTCCTACTTCCACTTAGGAATCTCAGGGTTTTGTAGGAGCCCTGATAGTCACTAATGTTCAACCTTCACTTTTTGGCATGTTAGATAACGAATGACAAACTTAGTCACCTCCCTTTTCATTCCTTGCCACCAATACTAGGACTTCAAGTCATGGTACATTTTGGTACCTCCTAGATGCAGAGTGTATTTAGTCTTGTATGCCTCCTCCAGGATTTTCCATCTCAATATAGGTTGCGGTGGAACATAAACCCGCTTCTTGTACCTGACTAGTTGCTACATGACAAGTCATATTCTTGAGTTTCACCCCTATCAATCATACCTTTGATAGATAGTACTTGTCTATCATGCAGTTGTGCTTCTTCAATTACTATTCTCAAATCATTGTATACTTCACTAACACTATTGCTCATCAGAATCTAACTACACTAATTGATATCTCTAAAGGCCTCGATCAGTTTCTACTCGTGAATCATCATGGCTGCCACCTGTACTGATTTACGGCTTAATGCGTCTGCGATGACATTAGCCTTTACAAGATGATATTTGATTTCCAGATTATAATCTTTTAGCAACTCCATCGACATGCACTGTCTCATATTTAGCTCTTTCTGATCATACAAGTATTTCAAGCTCTTGTGGTCACAATACAACTCTATGGTTGCACCATAAAGATAATGTCTCCATATTTTCAAAGCAAACACAATCGTTGCTAACTCAAGAACGTGGGTAGGATAGTTTAATTCATGAGTTTTCAGCTGATGAGGTGCATATGCCACCACTTGACTGTGCTGCATCAACGTACATCCCAATCCATGCTTACTAGCATTTGTAAACATAACATATGTAAATTGTGGATTTGGAATCATCAATACTAGTGCTATAATCAACCTCTGCTTCAACTCCATGAAGCTCTGCTCATAATTCTTGTCCCACATAAAATGTTGAGTTTTGCGCATCAATTTTGTCAATGGTAATACTACTCTAGAGAAATTCGATATAAACCTTCTATAATACCCAACAAGACCCAGAAAACTACACACTTCAAATACAGTATCTGGCCTCTTTCTGTTTAGTACTGCTTCCACCTTGCTAGGATCGACAGAGATCCCTTACTGAGAGATGACATGGGCCAAAAACTCTACCTCTGAAAGAAGAATTCACATTTGCTCAGCTTGGCATAGAGTTGTTTATCCCTCAATATATTCAACACAATTTTCAAATGCTGCTCGTGTTTGGCTTTACTCCATAAGTATACCAAAATATCATCAATGAAGACTACTATGAACTAGTCCAGATATGGATGAAAGATTTGATTCATGTAGTCCACGAACACGACTGGTGTATTGGTTAGCCTAAATGGCATCACAAGAAACTTGTAATAGCCATATCTAATCCTAAAAGCAGTCTTCATCACATCTTCTGCTTTGAGTTTCAGCTAATGGTATCCCAATTGCAAATTAATCTTCGAGAACACATAAGAACCAAATAACCAATCAAGAAAATCATCAATTTTAAGGAGTGGATATTTTTTCTTGATAGCCACCTTGTTCAATTCTTGGTAATCTATACAGAGATGCTGGCTTTTATCTTTCTTTCTGACAAAGAGTACTGGAGCACCCTATCGTGAGACACTTGGTTGAATGAACCCTTTCTCTAGTAGCTCCTTAATCTACTTCTTTAGTTCTGCCATCTCACTTAGAGCCATTCGATATGGGGCTTTAGATATTGGACCTGTTCCATAAAAGAGACAAGCTTCACCCAAGAAGGGGTGAATTGGGTGATGTGATAAATTTTTTGGTTGATATGGTGATATGACAATAGTTATAGATAGAGTAGAGTTGAGAAGATTAGTACACAGAAAGTTATACTAGTTTGGCCCAAAACTAGGCCTGCGTCCAGTCCTTAGAGACCAAGACCTACTGAAACTTTCACTATACTTCCAAGATTCAATGGGCTCTCAGAATGCCATAAAACAACAATCGTCCTTGAATAGACTACGAGCAGAAATATTCTAACACTATAAATTTCTCTCCCCCTTACGACAAGTCTTACGTGTAGAAAAACAAACCTATGACCTTTTTTTCTTGCTTACGTATACAAGTCTTATGAGCAGCAACATTCCCTCCTTCTTACATAACTGTAAGTCTTATGGGCAGCAACGTTCTCTACTACTTGTACCTTGCAAGTCTTATGAGCAGAAAGTCCTACTACGAATTCTCTCAACTGCTTCTCTGGTATGGAAATCTCCCCTCTCAAGGTCCCAGTACCTTGAGATCAAAATAGAATTTATAGTGTATACAGACTCTCTTACAGAGCAAATATTATAAACACAGAAGAACGATATGAATACAGAGAAAATATGAATAACAGAGACTCATGAATTTGCTTGTGTGAATTCTTGCACTTCGTGGTTTTTTATGGTCTCTGGAGCTCTATATTTATAGTCAGTTGATTTTTCCCGTTTGAATAATAATCCTTGTGGAGTGGAGCATTTTACTGTGGACTGCATGCGTATGTTTGAAATCTTTGGTCGCGGTAGGTACGTGCTTGGATGGTCATAATGATATTGTTTGTCGTTGTTTGACTTCCTCTATGCTTTTCTAATTCAAATGTTCAAACTCCTATATAACACTAGTAATATATGTTAAATGATGTTATATAATAATAAGTAGAAATAGAATGAATAAATAACTTTAAACCATATTCGGATTGAACATTGTAAGTCTGGTGCGTTTTGCTTCTGGCAGAGCATCATTCTAGTATTGAGATGTCTCACTCGAGTGCAATACCATATTTTCTCCTTTTGCTTTAGTTTTACACTTGCACTTCTATGTGAATTTGAGAGAGTACATTTTCACACTTGTGAGTGATGTGGGTCCTCACTCGAGTACATTTTACACTATGAGCCACATCTCTGGACATCACTCGCATCCCACTTTATCAAGAGTGTGATTTTGCACTTGCAGGTGATGTGGGTCCTCACTAGAGCATGCATACTTTCACTTAAGTGAACAGAATATTCTTCTATAAGATGCTCTTTGTCTTTAGCACTTGCATCAGAATGGAGAGAGTTAGATTTCTCACTCGCGAGTGTTGAGGCATCACTCAGGTGCATATTCCTCCACTCGAGCATACTTTCCCTTCATGCACTTGGTGACTCTCAGGAAAACACTTGCTGTTCCTCACTCACTTGGACTCGAGTGTACTTGAGACTATTACTCGAGTAGAGCTACTATGCTCAAGTGTTAATATGATATTCAACTTTGTCATTGCTCTCTGTCAAATACTTTCTCTCCAACACTTGCATGTGCTCGAGTACAAAACAGCTGGATGCTCGAGTGTTAGCTCTATTGCTCGAGTGCATAAGTAAAACTAGCACCAAACACTTATAAACTTTGTGAAATACATTTGGTAATATTTTTAACCATTACAAAGTATGAATTTCTTACCACAACTTACAATGATCTTTTGTTATCATCAAAACTTGGAATCAAACGTTCTCCCCCTTTTTGATGATGACAAAACCTTTATGATGGGTTTTAAAACAACTTGATTTTGAAAAGATTTTAAAATGTATATTTCACCAAAGTTTAGATTTTTGCACTTAATCTCAATTGTTTCCTATAATACTTCTAATGAATACCTAAAAACCAAGATAAGTCATAGTACCACATAAACCATTAAATCTGAACAAAAAACTTAACAAACTTGGAAATAATCATTAGTAGACTTGTAAATTACAATTTTAAGCTTAAATTAACATCTACCCTTAAAACCCCATATACAGCCATGTTAGCAAAAATAAACAAAAAAATAACAATAGTCCTACCCTAATACAAAAAAGCTAACCAAAACTAAACTCCAACTCCCTATATTAGACCATAATAGCTCAAAAACCATCACAGATCCTTCCCCCTATTTTGTCAGCATCAAAAGGGGGCTGAGGAAAAATGAGATCATATGGTAGGGTGAAAATCACTATAGCAGTAGAAGGATCAATGGGCTTAGGCTCAAAAAGTGGAGAGATGGCTGAGGAATAGAGGCTGCAAGTGGTGGTGAAGGTGGCTGATTATAAGTAACATCAATATTGGAATCCAAGTCTGTAAAGAGGACATGAGTCTTTGTCTGAGGAGGTGAAGTCATGGCAAGAGTAGACTTAGGTGGCACCTTAGAAGAAGCAGTCAGAAAATGAGTGCACAAAAAGATTTCCATATCAGTGATTCTTCTCGACATATCTTCTTGAGTCTTGATCATCAAGTCAAAGTTGGAATTTTCCTTATCCACCAACTTTGAGACTTATAACTACTTCGTGTTCACCAATTTCTCATACTCATTCATCAATTCCTTTTTTAGCCCAATCATAGCTTGATTGATCACTTCAGCCAGTTGGTTGAAAGTGATGCATTCAGGAAAGATAGAGGTGGAATGAAACCTTAGGCAAAAGATTGAGCCTTATCACCTCTCGATAGAGTGGCTTCTCTTTGAGATGTAGCCCTAGTTTGACTCACTGGAAGATTGATACTCATATATGTCAATTGAGTTTTGCCAAACCTCATAGTGGTTACCTTCTTAGTTCCTTCCAAGTACCACACTTTTTTTTTCTTGAGAATGAGAGATACAATTTATGGATATCTTCTCATCTCACTACAGATAAGCTTGCCCACATTTCTTCGTTGATCAGCTAGGAAGGAGGCTAGTAAGTAGTAATCTCTCTAAGCAAAATGGGTATAATTCTTGGATTTGTTAACAATGCTATGAGAGTATATGTAGTGAAGGACATGAATAGAATCAGGCATGTCAATAGGCTTAAAGTTAAGAGGGCCTATTGGGTCATTTGGTCTTAAAAGCCAGAAGGGTTCATTGGCTAAAGAGTGGGTGGATCAAAAGGTGGTGCAACATAGCCAAGAATGTCATTAATGATAGAAGTAGATATCATAATAAATTGATCTCTAACAGTGGTAGATACTACTTCTTTTATCAACTCTCTGGTCCTAGAGTTTATGTTATGGGTTTTCATGTTGCAATAGATGGTTCTCACAACAGAGGGTGAATAAGGAATATGAACACTCAGCCAGGGATCATAAAATTCAAGAAAAGGATGAAAATCCAAACCATAGCTTTTCATCAGATAATCTAAGTCCACATAAACTATGGGACAGAATTTTCTATGTGCAAACTTAGAATCATATACCTTCTATTTTAGTGCCTTCAATTCCTTAACATTGAAGTCTTTAGGAGGATTTGTGACTTGATCTTCCTCTGGAGCCTGTGATGTGGAAGGAACCCCTAAAGTAGCCGCATTGGACTAGCCAATTTGATGTGAACTTGAGGCACCGTCTTGTGAGGCAATTTTGCCAACCAATGCGTCAAGCCCTGACTTCTCCATTGCTTCCCGGAGTTGCATATTTTGAGAGTTATCAGAGGAAGAAGATTGTTGTGGTTGCTCTGTGTCCTTCTTATTTCCTCTTCATTTGACTTCTTTGGATTGAGACTGAGTGACAATCGGTTATTTAAAAACGACTCCCTTTGGTTTCTTTTATGGAGGTTTATCCTTCTGAGCCATTTAAGGCTTAGGGTGAGGTTTCTTGGCTGGAGTTCCCTTTTCAGTTTTGGGTTTAGGAGGAGGTATTGGTGTAGAAGACAGAGAAGGTGTAGGAGATGAGGATATGGTCACTGGAGTCTCTGAAGCTCTAGTTGTTGAAATGTAACCCCCTCCGTAATTATATCCGAAATACGCGATTAAAATGAAATAGAGACCAATAATAATCAAATAACATTTACTAACCCATCACATGATGGGGTTTTCACGAATACTTTTTGAAATCATTTATAAACATGGTCTCATATTCACATTTCGAATACAATTACTACGCGAAGATAAATCACATTCATATAAATATCAGAGTGCACAACTTAATCATCTCGACAATCCCGGGTACATACCTTCGCTAAAGATACACAGGGTATAATTACCCATTACAGTTCTTCAAATGGGGATTAAACAATCTCATCTCGGAGGAGTCCTAGCCGCTCCCTCCACGAGCCACTTGCCCTGTCTAAATTGTTGGTAGGGGAGAGTGAGATTCGAGAGAATCTCAGTAGGAAACAGATACCATAATGCATGCATGATAGATGCTATGTGTATGACATGTTAGCTTTATCTAGATGTATGCCCCATAATGATATTTCCGCATGCTCAATGTTTCATGTAACAAAACTATGGCCACAGCAAAACAGAAACAGAGCTTCATTTATTCAAATATGCTCTACACAATCAAGTAAAGCAATCACATACATCACTACACAAGCAAAGATATCGAATACATGCAAGTAAGGTAAGTCCCCTACCTCCAGTCTTTTCTCCTCGATTTGCGTGCCAGCAACTCGGGGCTTCACATTCGGTCCTACAATGTCAAATGTACTATTTAGACACTTCCAAAGTGTTTCTGGGGGTTATATGTGGCTATATTGAAAATTTACTAAAATACCCCCGGGGACCCGGCCCGGCCCGGCCCCGCCGTACCCGATCCGGCTGTACTTTTCTTGAAATTTTGACATGGGCTATTCTGACATATTTTCGTCCAAGGAATCCATTTCCGGACTCAGAATTATCAAATTCAATGTCAAATTACGAAATTGCCCTTGGCAGCCCTACTTTTAGGGTTTTAGGGGCGTTTCCGTAATTATGCTTTCTCGGCCTTTTCCGAAAAAATGCCCAACTGTAACCCCACCTATTTTCGCCCACTGAATCCAATGGAATCATCAAATCATTGAAAATCCAACTCTAAGACCCATTTACAATACTGGCCGAAATATATGGGTTTTCCAGGGAAAATCGGGGTTTTTCGGTTTCGGCTCCGTAAACACGTTCCTTGCTACTCCTAACCACTTTATTGACTATTCCATTAGGTTACAACTACCATTTAGTATCAATTTGGGCAGCATAACAGCCCCTACAACCCATTTCCATAAATTAAAACCAACGGCAATCCGGCAAAATTTCACCGATTAAATTGCCCACAGCAGCTAGAATAGTCAATATACAAGAGTTTGGAAGTTACCTCAAGCTCCTTCTAGCTTTTCTCAAAGATGGCTGAAAACCCTAACTTTCAAAACACCAAAATTGAACTTTCCAAACCTTAAAGAATAAAGAGGAGTAGTTTAGAGTCGGAGTTATACGCGCTAGGAGCGAAATCGTCGGAGAAATCGGCTTACCTTGTGATTTTTCTTCTCTTTCTCTCTCTAAACTCTCTCAACTTTCTCACACTATGTTCAGGTGCTGTGCGTGAATGAGCAGCTGAAGATGATGAGAAGATGTTTAATTCCATGCTTATGTCATCTTGCCTTTTGATGATGTCATAATTCCCAAAATTGGCATTTTCGGATTTTCTGGCAGATTTTCTGCCCAATCTTTGAAAAATCATAACTAATTCTAGAAAAATAGAAATGAGGTGATTCCAAAGAAAAATGAAAGATATTTAAGTCCTCTATATAGGAAAAATATTTACCAATAATAGAAATCACCACAAAAATCCAGAATTACACAACTTTCATCACTGCCCCAAAACAGAGTCCACTTTCAACCTCAAACTTTGGACAGTCATATCTCCCCGTTCCCAACATGAAATGGCACAAATTATATGTCCGTTTTGAAGCTTGGGATGTGAAATTTAAGACTGGAAAGTTTCATAATTTTCTGACATCATTTTCCTAGTAAAATCGTCCACACGAGAAGACTGCCCAGACAGAATTCACACTGGATAGCATTTCCAATTTTTTGCAACCAATGTGTCCAATCCAATTTAAATCAATTCCAATGATTAAATACCACAACATGACACCATTTCCATCACAATACCCCGTTCAATTCTTCCCTCTATTCTAAGTCAATTTGGATGTTGATCCACAATTGAACTCAAATACAGGGTTTGGGCGTTGCTCGTAACACAAGCGACTACAATCCACTTTATATTCTCTAAAAGAGTTCATTAATCACTAACCACGTCCACTTTTGTAGTCATTAACCCCTAATCACAATTTGGGATCTTGCTAAACCGGGGCTTAGCAATCCACTAATCTCAGGCTTATTCTCTAGCCTCGAGTCTCAAAATTCGGGGTATTACAGTTGAATGAGTAGGTGAAGGTGAATGGGATCTTTGAGAAACAACAGGAATCGTAGATCTAGCCATTTAGAAATGAAATAGGAATCACAGATTTGATAAGGACTTGAAGAAGGATTTTCAGAAAATTTCTTTGGTTAGGGCATGAAATGAGAAGCTTAAAGGATAAATCTCACCTTATGAAGATGATTGAAGAGTTGTAACGGTGATTTGAAGCAATCTGAGTGACTTAATCAATGGGTAACGGTCGGAGGTGAAGATATACGCCCTTCGAGTGATGCGACGCTTTGAGTGAGAAGAGGAAGTGCGACGGTCTAAGCTATCGCGTAACTGATATAAATGCCAACACTCGAGTGACAACCCTAGTGCTCGAGTGTTGTTCATACAGTGCTCGAGTGAGACAATATTGCGCTCGAGTGATATTCAAACAAAACTAATAAAGCATGTAAAAGCGTACCTGATATAAATATATCTTGTTATATTTTTCATCTATGTACTCAAATCCTCCAAGATCATTTGATTAACCATACTTTGAATAAATATTTGTATAAATTTCTTTCTTCTGCACGAGTTCTCTTGCTTCACTTCAAGTAGATTCATACCATGCTCGAGTGAGGTTCTTCCCTCACTCGAGTGAGACTTGTCACTCTTAGTATGCTTGAGTGAGTTTCAAGAGTTCTTACATACTCTGTTAATCCCTGTTTTACATAGCCTGAAGTAGAGTATATGCTATAGTTCTGGACTCGAGCATTGTTGACTGACTCAAGTGAGAATGAACTTGTCACTCGAGTGATACATCCAGTGCTCGAGTGATAGACCTGTAAAAACAATTTCTACATACTCCAATCCTAAGTCAGTATGATTATCATCAAAACTCATTAAACATAATAATTAACAAGAAAAACTTACAACTCATTAGGATTAACCATTCCCAATTCTCTTCAAATATATAAGAATTGATCTTTAGCTATTGGCTTTATGAATATGTCAGCGAGTTAAAGATGTGTTGGTATGAATTCTACTTTGACATCCTTCTTTTGCATATGATCTAGAATAAAATGATGTCAGATATCCATGTGTTTGGTCCTTGAATGTTGCACAGGATTCTTTGCTAAGCTAATGGTACTAGTGTTGTCATAGTAAATTGGTATCTCCTTTAAGTATATCTCTAAATCCTGAAGTTGTTGCTTCAACCACAGTGCTTGAGAACAACAGCTTGCTGCAGCTATGTATTCTGCTTCAGTAGAAGATAATGACACTATGTTTAGCTTCTTGCTGAACCATGATACCAGAGACCTCTAAGGAATTGACATTGACCACTAGTACTTTTCCTGTCAGTTTTATATCCTCCATGATCTTAATCTGAATAGGCCATCAAATATTCATTTCCTCTTTTTAGATACCATAGGCCAAGTTTTGCCGTGTCTCCTAGGATTTGAAGATTCTTTTCACAGTCTCTGCATGTGATACATTAGGAGCAAATTGATACCTTACCCACATTCCAATACTGAACTGTATATCTAGCCTGCTTGCTGTAAGATAGAGTAATGAACCAATCATTCCTCTATATTTAGTAATGTTGTAATTAGGACCTTTTACATCAGCATCCAACAATATTGTAGAACTCATTGTAGTATCAACTCCATTAGCATTATCCAATCCATACTTCTTCAACAACTCCTTTAAATAATTTGTTTAAGATACAAATATCCCATTCTTCCTTTGCTAAACTTGAAGTCCAAGAAAGAAGTTTAATTCTCCCATCATGTACATGTAAATTCTCCCTGCATAATCTTGGAAAATTCTTGACACAAAGATTCGTTAGTAGCACCGAAAATAATATCATCAACATAAATTTGAATAATTAGAATATCATCTTTGTTATGTTTGATGAAAAGAGCTGTATCCACTTTTCCTTTGACAAAGTTTTGATCAAGAAGAAACTTGCTTAGTCTTTCATACCAAGCTCTAGGATCTTGTTTCAACCCATATAAAGCTTTCTTAAGTTTGTAAACATTATTGGGCTTTGTTTCATCTTCAAAACTAGGAGTTTGTTCTACATATACTTCCTCCATAATATAACCATTTAGAAAAGCACTTTTCACATCCATTTGATAAAGTTTAAAACCTTTAATGCAAGTAAAAGCTAAGAGTACTCGTATTGCTTCCAATCTTGCCACTGGAGCATATGTTTATTCATAATTAATACCTTCTTTTTGATTATAACCTTTGGCTACTAATCTTGCTTTGTTTCTCACAATGATTGCTGATTCATCAAGTTTGTTTTTGAAAACCCATTTGGTTCATATAACCGAGTGATCTTTAGGCTGAGGAACTAAATCCCAAACTTGATTTCTTCGGAATTGATTTAATTCTTCTTGCATAGCAATCACCTAATCATTGTCAGATAAAGCTTCTTCCATATTAGAAGGTTCAATCTCAGAATTAAAAGCAGAAAAAATTACCTCATTGAGAATTCTATTTCTAGTTTTGACACCTTTGTGAATATCTCCAATTACTTGATCAAATGGATGATCTTCAATATGTCTCCATACTTTTGGTTGAGCATGATCATCGACATCTTCTATATTTTAAAAATCATTTATTACAAGATCATTCTGTTTTGAAATAGTTTTTTTTTCTTTATTAAATCCATTTCTTCTTCATGAAAATGCTTTGTCTGAGAATCAAGTTCATCAAACATAATATGAATGAATTCTTCAACTGTACATGTTCTTTTATTAAAAACTCTATATGCTTTACTTCTATTAGTATATCCTAGAAATAAACATTCATCAGACTTTGAATCAAATTTACCCAAGTTTTCTTTACCGTTGTTGTGAATGAAGCACTTGCATCTGAAGATGTGTAGATGAGCAAGATTTGACTTTCTTCCTTTGTAGAGTTCATATGGTGTCTATCTAAGTGACTTGCGAATATATGCTCAATTTGAAATGTAGCATGCAGTACTCATTGCATCCGCCCAGAATACTTGTGACATTTCTTTTTCATTAAGTATTGCTCTTGCCATTTCTGTGAGAACTCTGTTCTTCCTTTCTACTACTTCATTTCGCTGGGGTGTTCTAGGTGCAGAGAAGTTGTGATCCATTCCCTCATTGTTGCAAAAGTCTTCAAAGAGTTGATTATCAAATTCTCCTCTATGGTTTGTCCTAATAGAAACAATAGAAATACCTTTCTCATTTTGAACCTTCTTAGCAAACATAATAAATTCGACAAATGTTTCATCTTTTGAAGCAATAAATATAGTCCATGTAAATCTTGTAAAATCATCGACAATTACTTAAGTATATAGATTTCCTCCAAAACTTTTTACTCTTGCTGGACCTACTAAATCCATATAAAGTAATTGTAAAGGTTTGGAAGTAGAAATCTCATACTTTGTTTTGAATGAAGATTTAGTTTGTTTACCTTTTTGTCAAGCTTCACAAATCATGTTATCTTTGAATTTTAGTTTAGGAAGACCAACAACTAATTCTTTTCTAATCAGTTTGTCAAGTTAGTTCATATTAACATGAGCCAGACGCTTATGCCATAACCAACTTTCCTCTGATATGCTAATAAAAAATCCTTAGAAGAATTTGAATTTAAATCAATAGTATAACAGTTATTGTCCCTTTGAGCTCGAATCTTTGCCTTCATGGATTTTTTGTTAAGCGGCAGATCTTTCTTGTTTACTATCAAGCATTCTTTTGAATCAAAGATCACCTAGATATCTCTGACAGTGGTTTGACTGACACTCAAGAGGTTGTGGCATAATCCTTCAACCTAATATACATCATTGATTTGAACATCATCGGATTTTCCCACTTCACCAATTCCAGCAATACGTCCAGATTGGTTACCTCCAAAAGTTACCTTTCCTCCTTCTCTGGTTTCTAGCATGGTGAACTTATTTTTGTCACCAGTCATGCGTCTCAAGCATCCACTATCAATGTACCATTTGTTTGCTCGTGATGCTTTGAGACATACCTCAGAATCTGATTCTTCTTCTTTGGCTACCAAGGATAGATTAGTAACTTCGTCGTTGTCGCTTTCTTCATTCGACGAGCTATCACCCCATATAGATGATATGTATGCTTTCTTCTTCTGCTTCTTCTTGTCTTTGTTTCTGAAGCATTCAGATTTGATGTGTCTAGGCTTCCCACATTTATAGCAAACTATCTGTTGTTCCTTGTTTTCTTTCTTACTTAGTCCATCTTGATAATTTTTGAAGTTCTTTTGGCCTCTCCTATGGAACTTCTTGAATTTTCTCACGATCATTCCCATGTCATCATCATCAGGAACATCTTCATTTTCAAAGAAATCATACCTTGCATCAATTCTAGAGGCTTTTTGGCTTCTTCTTGTGTCAGCATGTCGACCCTACCTAGAACTTCTTGTGTCAGCATGTCGACCCTACCTGGAACTTTGAGGGCTACTGATTTATTAGGCCTAATACATACAGATGCATGTGGACCACTGAATACAGCTACCAGGGAGGTTATATGTACTTCATCACATTTATAAAAGACTTTAGCATATATGGATATATCTATCTAATGAAACATAAATCTGAATCTTTTGAAATGTTCAACATATTCCAAACTAAAGTACAAAACCAACTTAACAAAATAATTAATGGACTTCAATCTAATCGAGGTGGTGAATATTTGAGCCAAGAGTTTATTAGCCATCTTAGGAGCTATGGGATAATCTCACAATTAACTTCTAATATCCTGTTTTTTGTTTATAGGATATAATTATAATCTAAAGATAATTATGAATTTAGTAGTAATCTTTTTTGGGATAACAAGAAAAGAGGAATTTAGTTAAAATATATATTTTTTAAAAAAATATATACATATATATATGTAATAATAAAATAATAATAATAATAAAATAAAAAAGGGGCAAAGCCACCTACCAAATAAAATATATATATATTATTATATTGTGGTAGGTGAGGGGAGGGGGAGCATAATATAAATACCCCCACTCCTTCACTTCGTCAGTGAGATGAAGTGGAGATTCTAAAAGAAGGCAGCCTTAAAGTCTCAATTTTTGCAATTTTAGAGATCAATAAGGTACTTAAATTCTCTTCTAATCACAAAACTTTCTTCATGAGAATTTTTTAAAAAATTTTCTCTTTCTTATTATAGGATTAGAATTTTTGGCAAGTTTAAATTTTATCAGTATATGACTATAAGAATGTAAATGATGATTAATAGTCGATTAATAATGGATTTTAATTGGTTTACTTTTATTATTCATTTGGTATAATATTTTATAATGAATTTTCTATATAATCCATTAATAAATAGTTATATATTGGGCTTTTTAACTGATTAAGTTTGGGTTAAATGATTTATTTGGATTAGTGGGGGTATTCTTGAGGCTTTAATCGGTTTAGATTTTTTTTAAGATGAAGATTTATAATTTAGTTATTTTATGCCATAGGCTTAAATTGGGGATTTTATGTAAGAAAATGAAAGTAATAATAATCAATGACTTAAATAAGTTATTTGAGTTGAGAAAAATATTTGAATTAATAATTTGGATTTTAGTGTGAAACTGGAATTTTTGGGAACAATTAATTCAAAACTTTAAAACTATATGATGAAGTTAAGTTAATTATTCTAATAACTTAAAGAGTTATTATGTATAATAAATTGATTCTTGTAGATTGATTTTTGGCATGTATTTGAGCTATTGGATTAGGAGCCTTGTGATTATAATTTGCCTTGGAGAAAGGTAACCACTTTTCTCTTGTTGTGCAAGCTTGTATGATGTTTGTGAGTTATTTTTAACTATATAGAATTATAAATTTATCTATTGATATGTGATGTGGACTTTGAAAATATGTTATTAATGAAATAGTCTTGTGGGACTTATTTTCATTGAGAAAATGACTAGTGATATTATATTCTGTGAATTGATATTTATTTATGAGATGGGAAAGCTCCTTCTGATAATTGTGAATTGATAATGACATGTTATAATCACACAATATTGATATGAGGGGGATGGTGGATGTGAATTTGATAGGAGATTACTCAAAGAAGAAATAAGAGGGTGAATTCTTGTACAAAGAGAGGAAATAAGGTGGTAGACTTCCAGTTGTATACTGGTTAGTCCTTTGGCACATTTGTATCTACTAAGGCGTTGAAACCCCGCTAATGTATTAGAGGGGGAACCTATAGTCCGGTCTTATGCTCTATAGATTTTGGCTGGTCTATATCACTTAATTGGTAAGCTTGTTGTGTTAAACTATCAGTCATATGGGAGAGTGCTAGCCCATAGGTTCAGTCAAAGGAAATAAGGGAGGACAAAGAATAAATTCTTGTGTATTAATTCTTGTAGACTTATGTGAAAAATATGTGAATAAGATTATGATATTATGAATTGATATATGTTGAGGAAATAAGGGAGGACAAAGAATAAATTCTTATATATTGATTCTTGTACACTTATATGACAAATATAGGAATGAGATTATGATAGTATGAATTGATATACACATATACATATGACATTTTTAATAAAGCTATGATTTTATAACTAACCCACTTGACGCCTCACAGGTACTTACTCGTATGCTTGATGAGATGGATTATTGGTTGCTAAGGCTTTTGTCCCACCTCATTGATTTAACATTTTTTAGGTAATAGTTCTTCTGCTAGTCAGTTGGGGAAGGCTTCGGAGGCTTGATTATTGTGATAATCTTTGTAAAGCCTCCTTCTTTTTATTTATGTGGTGAATTGTTGTGTATTGCCACTGTACGGCTTATACTGCATACTCTGATGTGATATTATGATGTTGATCATACTATTTCTTATCTTGAATAAGCAACTCAAATTGATATTTAAGATAGTTGTTGTTTAAGTATTTTAATAATTGAGGTTGATATTAGGCTTGTGGTTGAATGAATATGTTCTGGACTTAGTGAAGTTAAAGGTCCAAGTATGTTAATTAATTATGGTTTAATTTGTGAAGCAATAAGAAGAGTTTTATTTTCCATGATAAATTTTAAATGAATAGTCTATTATTTTCCATTATTGGTAGATATTTGTAATGGCTTAATCTTTTTATTACCATGGTAGAGTTTTCAAATAGTTAGTTAAACTCTTTTCTACCATGGTAATATTTTGAAAAATAAGTTATAATCTTTTCTACCATGGTAGACCTTCGGGTTTAAGTTTTCTCTTTTATACAATGTTATTTGTTCATTATCAAATAATTTGATTAAGTGTCTTGAGAATTAAGTTTTAAGGAAAGGATTTTACAATTTAGTATTAGAGACAATGATTCTATAAATTGTCTTATATGCACTGCATTTAGTGGCAATATATAATATGCACATAGACCTTCCCTGTTTAGTTGTTCCTATCATGTTTTGTTTGACCACTCACTTGTTATGGTGGGTTGCATCCTTAAGTGGGGAAAAGATGGTACAGACTCGTCATACTGGTTTTAGGGGAGTAGACCTCACACCCATATGTTCAACCACAGCATCAACAATAACTCCTATTCGATAAGGATGTTTTTATACAACAATGAAAGGGAATTGTAGTGAATGTTGTAGATGAGCGATTTAAGAAGTTTGAGGAAGATAGTGGAAAGAAAGTAGGGGACAAGATCCCTATAGAAAATGGCTTTGACCACCAAAGTGTGGAAAATTCTAAAAAAAGGCATGAAATACCTAATGACGGCCATAGTGATTATGTCCCTCAACAACCATATTTTCCAGCTCCTCGTTCTATTTCAGTATATATAAAGATTTGTCTCACATCACCCTCCCACATTTAATGGTAATCTAGATCCTATCAAGGTAGAGATATGGATCAAAGTCATAGAGACGTAATTTCAGGCTGTGAACTGCACTAGTGAGCAAATGGTACAGGCGGTCACCATTCTTCTTAAGGGTGAGGTAAATGAGTGGCAAAAGAGTGTTAGACTAGCTGATGTTTCATCTTTGAAGTAGACAAAATTTAAAGACATGCTTTATGCACACTACTTCACAAAGGAGTTGCAACATGAAAAGGAGTTAGAGTTTTACGATCTTCGTCAGGGTGATATGAAGGAAGATGAGTATATCTCTACCTTCATCCGACTCATGAAGTATGTTACATATTTCAAGTAATATAACAACTCCAATTAGAAGATTAAACAGTTGATCAATAAGGCTAGGCCAGAATTAAGCAATGTACCAAACTAAGCATTGCTACACGCATAGTACAAGAGGTGGAAGATTTCAAGCGCCGTGATAGTTATGGAAAATTCTCTAGTTTTCCAAGGCCTAATAATAGTATAATAAAGAAGCCATGCGTTAGCTCAGGAAGCTATAGGAGCTCAGGAAAGACTAGAGGGTCTTATCAGAGAGGGTCTAATGATAACAGAGCACTACAATAAAGATTCTAGACTCAGAGGAGCCATTATGGTGGGAGTTAGGTTTTCCATCAAGATTCTACTATGTCCACACTAAGTATGAGTAGACCATGTTAGAACTGTGGGACAAAACATGCAGGGAAACACTGGGAATTCTTTAAGTGCTACAAGTACAGGCACATTGCTTATTTTTGCCTTAACTTTCAACAAGCCCCACAGAGTGGTCACCCCACCGTTCTTGGTTGAGTGTTTGCTTTAACCCAGGAGGAAGCCGGAATGTCTCCAAATGTGATCCAAGGTATTGGTTATCTTCAAGGACATGATGTACATATGTTATTTGATTTTGGTGCTTCACATTCTTTCATCTCTGATAACTATGCTCAAAGATTGAAATTGTATGTTTGTGAATTGCCTTATAATTTAGAAGTGTCTACTCCTGCTGGAGCTTCTGTTATGACTGGTCGTACTTGTTTAAACCTTACTCTTAAGTATGATATGTGTAATTTAAAGATAGATTTGATTTGTTTACCATTTAGGGGTATTGATGTAATCATTGGAATGGATTAGTTATCTATCAATAATGCTTACCTTGAATGTAAGGGAAAAAAGTTGAATTTTCCCTTATGTTTTGAATATGTTAAGGCAGCTTCTGGGCCCTTGTAGTTTTTGGCCTCTAAAGTGGAAAAGTGTGCTCAAGGGTATGAAGCCTATATTGTCTTCTTTTCGATCAGTACTGTCAAAGACATTGGGATCAATCATATCGAAGTGGTGAAGGAGTTTCCAGAAGAGATATCAAGGCTGCCTTTAGAGTAGGAGGTTGAATTCTCTATTGAGTTGATACCAGGTACAAACCCAACTTTTAAGGCTCCTTTTTGGATGTCGCCATTAGAGTTGGTAGAGTTGAAGAAACAGCTAGAAGAGTTGCTTGAGGAAGGCTTCATTCGACCGAGTGTCTCCTCCTAAGGTTCACCAGTATTATTTGTCAAAAGAAGGATGGAAGTATGCAGTTATGCATCGACTACAGACAATTGAATAAGGTCACCATTAAATATAAATATCCAATGCTTAGGATTGGTGATTGATTAGATCAGCTCAAGGGAGCCGCAGTGTTCTTTAAAATCGACTTGAGATTGGGATAACATCATCTCAGAGTTAAGGGAAAGGATATCTTAAAGACTACTTTCCAGACTCACTATATGTATTATGAGTTTTTGGTTATGCCTTTCGGGTTGACCAATGCACTAGCCATCTTCATGGATTATATGAACCGGATTTTTATGTCGTATTTGGATTGATTTATTGTTGTCTTCATTGACGGCATTCTCATTTACTTTAAGAATGAGAAAGAGCACCGAGAGCATCTACACATTGCATTGTGTATATTGAGGGATCATCAGTTGTATGCTAAGTTGAGTAAGTGTTAGTTTTGGCTCAAGGAAGTAAATTTCCTTGGCCAAGTGGTATCTACTAAAGGGGTAGCTATTGATCCTAGTAAAATGGATGCCGTATTGAAATGGGAATCCCTAAAGTTAGTGATTGAAGTGAGAAGCTTTGTGAGATTGGCTGGTTACATAGGAGATTCATTAAAGGGTTCTCTCAAATTGCTATGCCTTTAACCAAGTTGAGCAAGAAGGATAAACCTTTTATATGGACTGATAGGTGTGAAACTGCTTTTCAAGAGTTGAAGGCAAAGTTGACCACATTTCCTGTGCTTACCCTTCCCGATTTATGTTGTCCATACATATTGTATATGGATGCTTCCCTCAAGGGTTTGGGTTCTGTGTTAATACAAGAAGGTAAAGTTGTTGCATATGCTTCAAGACAGTTGAGGTCTCGTGAGGAGAATTATCCTACTCATGACTTAAAGTTGGCAGCTGTGGTATTTGCCTTGAAGATTTAGAGGCATTACTTGTATGGATCTCAATTTGAAGTATTTAGTGACTACAAGAGTTTGAAGTATTTGGTAGATCAGAAAGAATTAAATAATAGACAGCACCGATGGATGTAATTCGTGAAGGATTATGACTTTGAGTTGCAGTATAACCTAGGCAAGGCTAATGTGATTGCAGACACTTTCATTCGAAAGTTTGTACACTTATTTTGCTTGAGCTTGAAAGAGCAAAGTTAGCTAAATGGATTAAGAGATATCTATGAAATCTCGGATCAAAGAAGGGCTACTTTAAATGCCATTGTTAGTGAATATGGGTTTTATCAGGACTTGAGAAACGCCCAGATGAAAGATGATCAGTTAAGTAGAATTTGAGAGGAACTAGAACATAGTGAAGTTCTAGATTATGACATTAGGAATACGGATATCTTGAGATACAAGAAGAGAATTTGTGTTCCTAACAATGATGAGATCAAGAAAACCATTCTGAAAGAAGCTAATTAAAGTAGGTACGCTATGCATCTGGGAATCACAAAGATGTATAATGATTTAAAGCAACAATATTGGTGGTCGAAGATGAAGAGAGATGTGATTGACTTTGTCTTGAAGTGTTTGACGTGTCAAAAGGTTAAAATCAACACCAGAAACCACCAGGACTACTCCAGAATCTGGATATCCCTAAATGGAAATGAGATAGCATTTATATGGATTTTATCATGCGTTTACCGCCAATCCGGGCCATTTATAATGCTACACCGATTGACCAAGACAGCATACTTTTTACCGATTAAAGCGGACTACTCCTTAGAGAAATTAGACGAGTTATACATTAAAGAGATTGTTTGTATGTATGGGGTGCTGGAGAGATCATATTTGTAACCCCCTGACTTTAAACACGTAATTATATTTCGATAATGCATATTTTAAATGGAATAGAGACCATTAGATGCTTTAACCTCATTTTAAACTTTCTATCTTATAGTAAAATTTTCACAAAAACTTTCAAAATCTTTTTCCTATCCTGGTCTCAATTTTAATATTCAAATATAATTACCTGTGCAGTTAATATACATTCAATCATATCAGAGTGTGTAACCAAATCCCCAGTAACTCCCGAGTTCTATATATATATAAACTGAGGGTTTATAAGTATCCACTAGGGGATTACACAACCAAAATCGAATACAACACTCCTATTTCAAAATATACAGTAATCATGAGTTTAAAATAGATAACCAACGTTTCCAATTCAACTATACACCCCTAAGGGTCCTAATTGCTCTGGTTTGGCCGCTTCTCTTTTGAGCCACACGCCCTGTCTGAAATGTTAGTCATAGGAAAGAATGAGATTCGAGAGAATCTCAGTAGTAACAAACCAATCTCACAATGTATAAATACAAAGCATGTATATAAATCACAACCAGCAACAGCAGCAGCATCACACAGATACATGGTTTTCACCACAAACGACAGCACTCACGACTGTATTTACAATACGACAGCTCTCGCTGTAATCATAATCATGACAGCTTACGCTGTAATCACAATAACAACAGCTTGTGCTGTAAACGATAGCTTACGTTGTATTCACAATAACGACAGCTTACGCTGTAATCACAATAATGACAGCTTGCACTGTAAACGATGGCTTGCGTTGTAACCGCAGCAGCATTAAAGAATCATCACAGAATAGTGATAACACACACATACAGAGCATTACACAACATATAAGAGAGAGAGTCACCTCCTGATCCTTTCCTGACGCTATTCGGCACTGCGGGCTCATGAGGATAGCAAATATCAAATCCTGTAACCAAGTCAGGGACAACCCGTTAATCTCTTGTCCAAGTTCTTATCTCTATAATACTTTAAGTTGGTTATCATTTGAACTCCTTAGGTGATTATTATAGGTCTAAACATATACCTAAAGGGTTAGGAGAAACTACCCTGAAGGCCCTCCTTCTTGGAAGAATTTCCGAATTTTGGGCTGGCTCACTCTAGTGAAAGGAGTCTCACTTGAGTTACACCCCCCGCCAGCACTCGAGCACAAGCGAGTGACCTTCAGAAAGTGTTTGCCCGAGAGCCAACTCTGTTATATCCTACACCCTCACTCGAGCACAAGAGGCTCCACTCGAGCAGCGACCTCAGGTGCACTTGTGCACTAAGAAGTGAGACCCCGCGAGTGACTACCTGAGAGTGACCCATCCTTCTAACAACAAGTGCACTCGAGAACCAGCCCTAGTACTCGAGTGACCTCCCAATGCTCGCGAGTGCCCACGCGTACTCTTGACAATCCACCTACGAGTGATACCCTGAGACACTCATCCAAAGCACAAAAATGTACTCACACTCGACCACGCCCATGCTCACTCGAGCAGGTTCATATTTCACTCGCAAGTCAGGAAGCATGCTCGCGATTTCTGCCTGAAGACCTTCCCAAACTACCCAGAATTTCGCATCGTGCTCGAGTAAGTTCCTCTCTCACTCGAGTGATGTGTATCAGATGCCAAAACGCAGAACTGATATGGTTTTTCCCAGAATCAACAAATCAAGCTCCAATGGTTCTATAACTCATACCACAACTCCTTCTTACTTGTTCTAATACCAAGAACCCATTGGTAAACCCAAAACAACCAATTCCTACTCAAACAACAAAATCTCATCTCTAAACCAAAAATTCACCAAAACCACAATTTAACAAACTTCCTCTTCTCAAATCCAAACCAAAACCATTGACATTCATACACTATTTGACATCTATTCCACCATCAAACTCTACCCAATTCATATCTTCTAACATCACAAGAAATCAGGGCATAAATCCAAAATTTGCAAAACTAAACTAAAAGTCATAACATTGGTATCAAACTTTATCAAAAACTCACCTTTTAAACTTGCTAAACTCAGAACTTTGATTCCTCAACTTTCAAATTCCCTCAATTTGCCACACACCACAAATAAAAAGTCTGAAAACATGGAAATAAAGCTCTTGACTTCTTTTTCAACATTAATGGAAGACAGTTGAGCATATGAAAGCATTAGCTTACCAAAACTCAAGCTTTCCTCTTTCTCTTTCCTTATCTTATACAGCAAAAATGGAGGAGGATGAGAGAGAAAAATGAGATATTGATGAAGATGATCACATTCCCTCACACATACACATATAAACCGACTAGGGAGAGAGAGAGGGAAGAGAAAATGGTTTGAAAGTTTGGCTTTAATCCAAGGGTCCTTATTTTTCCACTTGGCACCATCTTTTGCTCCCTACTATGATTTCACATACATTTGCATGCACAAGATTCCACCTCTTGGTCTTTCAATCTTAGCCACTAATCTTGATTACTAAGAAGTGTTCTCGTCGGTAACTAACCAGTCGGTCGGTAAATTTAACGTTTTGCCCCTGATTATGACAATGCACAATATATACTTCAAAAGTGCTCAACTAATATTAATTACATCACTTTGAAGTTATTAATCCTTGATTACAATCCAGGATATTACAATTCTCCCCCCAAAAATTAAATTTTGTCCTTGAATTTGTTACACAACTTGAGCCATAAACTCTTGATATCGTCTTCGCATATCTTCCTCTGCTTCCCAAGTTGCCTCTCTTTGAGTCATTCCCTTCTAGATCACCTTCACATATGGAATGCTTCGATGTCTAAGCCGTCGCTCCCCTCGATCAATGACTTGCTCTAGCTCTACCACATACGTGAAATTGTCTTGTAACTCAACATCCTCATATTCAATGATGTGAGACGGATCCGGTTGGTACTTCTTCAGTTGAGAAACGTGGAATACGTCATGGAGTCTGCTCAAGCTCGGAGGTAGTACTACTCGGTAAGCAATAGGCCCAATCCTCTAAAGGATTTCAAATGGTCCTATATACCTTAGGCTCAGCTTCTTTCTCTTGATCGATCGCCCAATGCCTGTAACTGGTGATACTCTCAGAAAAATATGATCTCCAACCTCAAACTCTAGAGGCCATCATCTCTTGTCAGCGTAGCTTTTCTGTCGACTCTGCGCTGCAAGCAGTCTCTTACAAATAATCCGAATCTGTGTCGAGGTTTGATCAACCAAATCTGGCCTATAAAGCTTCCTTTCAGATAATTCATTCTAGCATAATGGTGATTGACACCATCTTCCATACAATGCTTCATACGGAGCCATTTGGATGCTCGCATGGTAGCTATTATTGTAAGCAAACTCAGCCATTGGAAGGAAAAGATCCCAACTTCCTTTAAAGTCAAGAACACAAGCTCGCAACATATCTTCCAGCGTCTGAATTGTTCTCTCAGATTGTCCATCCGTCTGAGGATGATAAGCCGTGCTAAATCTTAGTTGAGTACCTAAGGCTTCATGTAACGCTTTCCAGAATCTCGAAGTAAATCGTGGATCTCGGTCAGAAATGATGTTTTTCGGAACACCATGGAGTTTCACGATCTCACTAACATAAATCTCTGCTAGTTTGTCAGGAGAATAACCAGCATTGATTGGTATGAAATGTGCCGACTTCATTAACCGATCCATAATTACCCAGATCGCATCATAGTTCCTGATCCTGGGCAATCCCACAACCAAATCCATGGTCACGCTTTCCCATTTCCATTCCGGAATCTCAGGACTCTGAAGTAAACCAGGTGGTCTCTGGTGCTCGATCTTTACCTTCTGGCAAGTGAGACACCTTGCTATGTATTTGGTCACATCACTCTTCATACCCGGCCACCAATACACCGATTTCAGATTATGATACATCTTGGTCATACCAGGATAGAGAGTATATCAGCTCTTGTGCGCCTCATCTAGAATCTTCTGCCTCAACTCTGCCCTAAGTGGAACACAGACTCACTTCTGATAGCAAACCAATCCAAGAGGCGATAGATCGTAGCCACTTCTCTCTATTCAATTCGAGCTAGATTATGCTATATCCAGTCATCTTGCCTCTAAGCGTCTTCAATCTCAGCTCTTAGATCACTCTCCTCTTAAGAAACAGTGTAACTGGCACAGAATATCTGGTTTGTTAAATTCAAATCACGAAAATCTTCAATTAGTTTCCCTTCTTGTATCATCATAGCTGCAATTAGCACGGTCTTTCGACTAAGAGCATCAGCGACTACATTTGCCTTACCCGGGTGATATTTTATTTCCAGGTCGTAGTCCTTTAACAATTCCATCCAGCGGCGCTTTCTCATATTCAGTTCTTTTTGCTCATACAGATACTTAAGACTCTTGTGGTTGCAGTTCAGTTCCACAGTCACACCATATAGGTAATGACGCCAAATCTTCAAAGCAAACACAATGGCCGCAAGATCCAGATCATGAGTGGGATAGTTCAATTCATGAGGTCTGAGCTGTCAAGAGGCGTAGGCCACCACACGTCCCTACTACATAAGGACACACCCTAATCCCTGCCCACTGGCATCAGAATACACAACGTATGTCAAACTGGGATTGGGTAAAATCAACACATGTGCCGTCGTCAACCTCTCCTTCAGCTCCACAAAACAGTTTTCACATTTCTCATCCCACACAAAGGGCTGATCCTTTCTCATGAGCTTAGTCATCGGCAACGCAATACGGGAGAAATTTTGGATAAATCTCCGATAGCAACCAGCAAGACCTAGAAAACTGCATACTTCCGCCACAGATTCTGGCCTCTTCAAGTCCAGTACTGCTTCCACTTTGCTGGGATCCACAGAGACCCTTTCTTGCGAGATAACATGGCCTAGGAATTTTACTTATGATAGCCAGAACTCACACTTGCTCAATTTAACATATAGTTGCTTCTTACGCAAGGTATTCAATACGATTCTCAAATGATGCTCATGCTCTTCCTTACTTCTGGAATATATCAAAATATCATCGATAAACACAACAACAAACTGATCCAAATACTGCCTAAAGATACGGTTCATGTAATCCATGAAAAACGCAGGCACATTGGTTAGCCCAAATGGCATCACTAGAAACTCATAATGACCATATCGGGTCCTGAAAGCAATCTTCAGAACATCCTCTGCTTTCACTCGCAGCTGATGATACCCTGACCTTAGATCAATCTTTGAAAAAACACACGAACCAGAGAGTTGATCTAAAAGGTCATCGATTCAGGGAAGAGGGTACTTATTTTTTATAGTAACTTTATTCAGCTCTCTGTAGTCGATGCACAATCGAACACTCCCATCTTTCTTCTTCACAAACAACACTGGAGCTCCCCAAGGCGACACACTGGGCCTAATAAACCCTTTCTCAAGCAAATCTTCTATTTGTTTCTTTAACTTTGCCATTTCATTCGGGGCCATACGATATGGGGCCTTAGATATAGAACCAGCTCCAGGCACAATGTCAATTGAAAATTGAACTTCCCTTTCTGGAGGTAATCCGCTCAGATCATCCGGAAACACCTCAGGAAATTCATTTACCATGGGTATATTACTCAAGATTTCGCCAATTTCTCCTTGCACAGAGAAAAACACAATATACCCTTGACAACCTTTTTCAAGATACTTTTCAGCTTTGGCTGCCGAACGAAAATTCATACTAGAATCCATAACTTCAGCCCTCTGAGAAACAGGATATACAATCCTCTTGTTCCGACAATCAAGTAATACATTATTTGCCGTTAACCAATCAAAACCTAAAATGACTTCCAATTGGTAAAGCGGCAAACATATCAGATCTACAACAGATTGGTGCCCTTCTACAGTTATGACACAACTCAAACAAGCTTCTGTGGTCAAGGCCTTAACACCCATTGGAGTTGACACTACTAGTTCAAATGGTAACTTATGTACATGCAATCTCAGGCGCTTCACGCAATCATAGACGATGAAGGAGTGACTTACACCCGAGTCATACAAAACTTGCAACGGATGGCCATTAAAAAGAATATTACCTTGTATCAACTCAGGAGATTTGCGGGCTTCCTCGTGGGTCATAGCGAATACATGACCTTGTGTCTTCGATCTCTGGTCTGGTCGTGGCTCTTTGCATTCAGCAGTAGTATGCCCCACACTCTTACAATTGTAACATATTATTTTTCCATCACATGTTTTACCCTGGTGTGGTTGATTACAGCGACGACAAATCCACGGTGTAAGAGGAGCTCTCTACTGATCTCGGCTCCCAGACTGGTAGGGCTTTTTACCACTTCCAGATGAAGATCCTTGCCCCTTTCGCTTCTGTAAGGTAGCACCCTTACTAGATTCATTGCGGTGGCTAGTAACTCTAGCAGGATACAGTTCTCTCAAGTTGTTCTCTGTAATCCTACACTGTTCAACCACCTTGTTGAACTTGGTAAATTGGTGAGTAGCTAGCCGCTTCCTCAACTCTCGCCTCAGACCACGGATGAGCATATCCGAACTCCACTCTTCGTCATCCTTGAACCAGAGGTAGGAGGAGTACCGAGCCAACCGAATAAAATGGGACAAGTAATCATCAAAGCTCTCTCTGTCCCCTTGTCTGATATTCAAAAACTCTGTCTCCTTCTTGAGTCTCACTGATTTGGGAAAATACTTCTCGTTGAACTCTTGTTGAAACAGTTCCCAAGTCAATGGCATTTCTTTGCTCTTCAATGTTAGGGCGATATTCCACCACCAACGGTTTGCATCCCCTTCGAGCTTATAAACGGCCAGTCGTGGCTTCACCTCGTCCGGGCAACCAAGAACCTTAAATATTTTCTCCAGTCTGTTCATCCAATCTTAGGCTGCTTGAGGATCAAACCTCCCTCTGAATGCTGGAGGTAGATGCTTACAGAATCTGGTGACCCAAAACTGCAGGTCTCTCTCCTCTCTAAGCGGCATCCCATGTGATTCTTAATTCGGAATAGCATGAGGTATAGACTCTAATGGTCGTGCTGATCCCTCAGCAGTGTCCTCACGTCGAGTTTCCTCTTGAGTTTCCTCCGGTGTGGACTGAATTGGACCTTCCTTGTTTTTCGCCTTCTCTACTCTGAGCTCTTCTCTTAGCTCAGTTATCATATCCCGCTAATCTCTGATTAGACCCATTAATTCTTGCATTGCATCCGATGGGTTTTCATTAACGACCTCCACCTCAGGGTATACACGCGGAACACTGGGGCGTCCTCTAGTTTTCTTCATTAAACAAACAACTCAAAATGTAACCATAAGTCTCGTATATATCCACATCAATAAAGCATATATTCACAGATAAAGCATACATGTGCATACACCACAATTATTCACAGATAATCTTCTATCCCTAAAGCCAACTAAGGGATCTATCCTAGCAACTCTACCCTTGCCAGGAACTTGGCTCTGATACCAAAATGTAACCCCCTGACTTTAAACATGTAATTATATTTTGATAATGCATATTTTAAACGGCATAGAGACCATTGGATGCTTTAACCTCGTTTTAAACTTTCTGTCTTACAGTAAAATTTTCACGAAATCTTTCAAAATCTTTTTCCCATCCTGGTCTCAATTTTAATATTCGAATATAATTACCTGTGCAGTTAATATACATTCAATCATATCAGAGTGTGTAACCAAATCCCCGGCAACTCCTGGGTTCTATATATATATAAACTGAGGGTTTATAAGTATCCACTAGGGGATTACATAACCAAAATTGAATACAACACTCCTATTTCAAAATATACAGTAATCATGAGTTTAAAATAGATAACCAACGTTTCCAATTCAACTATACACCCCTAAGGGTCCTAATTGCTCCGGGTTGGCCGCTTCTCTTTCGAGCTCCACGCCCTGTCTGTGTTAGTCATAGGAAAGAATGAGATTCGAGAGAATCTCAGTAGTAACAAACCACTCACACAATGCATAAATACAAAGCATGTATATAAATCACAACCAGCAATAGCAGTAGCATCACATAGATACATGGTTTTCACCACAAACGATAGCACTCACGGCTGTATTCACAATACGACAGCTCTCACTGTAATCATAATCACGATAGCTTACGTTGTAATCACAATAACAGCAGCTTGCGCTATAAATGACAGCTTACGTAGTAATCACAATAACGACAGCTTACGCTGTAAACGACAGCTTGCACTGTAAACGACAGCTTGTGTTGTAAACGACAGCTATCACTAGCTGTAATCGCAGCAGCATCAAAGAATCATCACATAACAGTGATAACACACACATACAGAGCATTACACAAAGTATAAGAGAGAGAATCACTACCTGATCCTTTCCTGACGCTCTTCGGCACTGTGGGCTCACGAGGATAGCAAATATCAAATCCTGTAACCAAGTTAGGGACAACCCATTAATCTCTTGTCCAAGTTCTTATCTCTATAATACTTTAAGTTGGTTATCATTTGAACTCCTTAGGTGATTATTATAGGTCTAAACATATACCTAAAGGGTTAGGAGAAACTACCCTGAAGACCCTCCTTCTTGGAAGAATTTCCGAATTTTGGGCTGGCTCACTCGAGTGAAAGGAGTCTCACTCGAGTAACACCCCCCCGCCAGCATTCGAGCACAAGTGAGTGACCTTCATAAAGTGTTTACCCGAGAGCCAACTCTGTTATATCCTACACCCTCACTCGAGCACAAGAGGCTCCACTCGAGCAGCGACCTCAGGTGCACTTGTGCACTAAGAAGTGAGACCCCGCGAGTGACTGCCCGAGAGTGACCCATCCTTCTAACAACAAGTGCACTCGATAACCAGCCCTAGTGCTCGAGTGACCTCCCAATGCTCGCGAGTGCCCACACGTACTCTTGACAATCCACCTACGAGTGATACCCTGAGACACTCATCCAAAGCACAAAAATGTACTCATACTCGACCACGCCCATGCTCACTCGAGCAGGTTCATATTTCACTCGCAAGTCAGGAAGCATGCTTGCGATTTCTGCCTGAAGACCTTCCCAAACTACCCATAATTTCCTATCATGCTCGAGTGAGTTCATCCCTCACTCGAGTGATGTGTATTAGATGCCAAAATGCAGAACTGATATGGTTTTTCCCAAAATCAACCAATCAAGCTCCAATAGTTCTATAACTCATACCACAACTCCTTCTTACTTGTTCTAACACCAAGAACCCATTGGTAAACCCAAAACAACCAATTCCTACTCAAACAACAAAATCTCATCTCTAAACCAAAAATTCACCAAAACCACAATTTAACAAACTTCCTCTTCTCAAATCCAAACCAAAACTATTGACATTCATACACTATTTGACATCTATTCCGCCATCAAACTCTACCCAATTCATATCTTCTAACATCACAAGAAATCAGGGCATAAATCCAAAATTTGCAAAACTAAACCCAAAGTCATAACATTGGTATCAAACTTCATCAAAAACTCACCTCTTAAACTTACCAAACTCAGAACTTTGATTCCTCAACTTTCAAATTCCCTCAATTTGCCACACACCACAAATCAAAAGTATGAAAACATGGAAATAAAGCTCTTGACTTCTTGTTCAACATTAATGAAAGACACTTGAGCATATGAAAGCATTAGCTTACCAAAACTCAAGCTTTCCTCTTTCTCTTTCCTTAGCTTGTACAGCGAAAATGGAGGAGGATGAGAGAGAAAAATGAGATATTGATGAAGATGATCACATTCCCTCACACATACACACATAAACCGACTAGGGAGAGAGAGAGGGAAGAGAAAATGGTTTGAAAGTTTGGCTTTAATCCAAGGGTCCTTATTTTGCCACTTGGCAACATCTTATTCTCCCTACTATGATTTCACATACATTTGCATGCACAAGATTCCACCTCTTGGTCTTTCAATCTTAACCACTAATCTTGATTACTAAGAAGTGTTCTCGTCAGTAACTAACCAGTCGGTCGGTAAATTTACCGTTTTGCCCCTGATTATCATAATGCACAATATATACTTCAAAAGTGCTCAACTAATATTATTTACATCACTTTGAAGTTATTAATCCTTGATTACAATCCAGGATATTACAATATTAGATCATGATCCAAGGTTTACTTTAAACTTTTGAAAGTCCCTACAGAAGGCCATAGGTATAAAGTTAAAGTACAGCACCACTTATCATCCTCATACAGATGGTCAAATCGAGAGGACTATTCAAGCACTCAAGTACATGTTGAGAGCCTACACCATCGAGCACCCAGGTAGTTGGGACAAGTATCTGCCATTAGCAGAATTTGCATACAATAATAGCTACCACTCCAGTATTCAGATGGCACCCTTTGAGGCCTTATATGATCAAAAGTGTAAATCACCATTGTGTTGGACCGAATTGAGTGAAAGAACCTTTATTGGACCAGATCTAGTAGACTAAACATCTCAAAAAATTGAAATGATATAGTAGAAATTGTTGACAGCTCAGAGAACACAGAAGAGTTATGCGGATCGCCGGAGGAGACCATTAGAATTTAGTATGGAGATCATGTTTTTCTGAAGGTTTCACTAATTACTAGCATTGGGAAGTCTATTAAGGCAAAGAAGTTGACTCAATGATACCTTAGGCCATATGAGATTTTGAAGCGGATTGGGCCTATTGCCTATCAGATTGCCTTGCCTCCACACCTGTCTAAAATGTATGACGTATTCCAAGTGTCACAATTGAAGAAGAATCATCCAAATCCATCTCATGTCATTGACCCTAAGAAAGTTAAGTTGAGAGAAACTTGACTTATATAGCAAAACCATAGATAATTTTGGATATCAAGGACAAATAACTACGAAAAAAGACCATTCGACTTGCGAAATTCTTCTAGAAGGGTATGAAACTCGAGGATGCAACTTGGGAGACTGAGGAAAGAATGCGTTGTGACTTTCCTAACTTATTCGCTGAAGTTTAAGTTTGAGGTTATGCTTGTTTTGATCGAATTATTTTGATTGCGTTTTTGTTCCTCACTTAAATCAAATTTTGGGAACAAAATTCTGTCTAGGTGGAGAGAATTGTAACATCTTGATTTTTATTTATAAGATATAATTATAATTTAGAGATAATTATGAATTTAGTATTACCTTTTTTGGGATAAAAAGAAAAAAAGAATTTGTTTAAAATATGTTTGTTTTAAAAAAATATATACATATATATATGTAATAATAAAATAATAATAAGAAAATAAAAGTGGATTAAAATATATATATATATATATATATATTATCATATTGTGGTAGGTGGCGCAAGGGGAGGGGGAGTATACTATAAATATCCCCACTCCTTATTTATTTCGTCAGTGAGATGAAGTGGAGATTTTGAAAGAAGGGAGCTGTAAAGTCTTATTTTTTTTCAGTTTTGGAGATAAATAAGGTACCAAAATTCTTTTCTAATCACAAAACTTTCTTCATGAGAATTTTATAAATAATTTTCTCTTTCTTATTATAGTAATTTTGTGTTGATTAGAGAATATTTTATGATTAGAATTTTGGGCAAGTTTAAGTTTTATTAGAGCATATGACTATAAGAATGTAGAGGATGATTAATAGTGAATTTTAAGCAGTGTACTTTTATTATTCAGTTGGTATAATATTTTATAATGAATTTTCTATATAATCCATTTATAAATTATTATATATTGGGTTTTTTAACCAATTAAATTTTGGTTAAATGATTTATTTGGATTAGTGGGGGTATTCTTGACGCTTTAATTGGTTAGATTTTTTTAAGATGAAGATTTATAATTTAGTTATTTTATGTCTTAGACTTAAATTGGGGATTTTATGTAAGAGAATGAAATTAATAATAATCAATGACTTAAATAAGTTATTTGAGTTAAGAAAAATATTTGAATTAATAATTTGGATTTTATTGTGAAACTGGAATTTTTGGGAACAATTAATGCAAAACTTTAAAATTATAGGATTAAGTTAAGTAAGTTAATTATTCAAATAACTCAAAGATTTATTAATGTATAATAAATTGATTGTTGTAGATTGATTTTTTCCGTGTATTTCAGCTCTTGGATTAGAAGCCTTGTAATTATAATTTTCTTTGGTGAGAGGTAACCACTTTCCTCTTGTTGCTCAGCTTGTATGATGTTTGTTAGTGATTTTTAACTATATAGAATTATAAATTTGGCTATTGATATGTGAAGTGGACTTTGAAAATATGTTATTAATGAAATAATCTTGTGGGACTTATTTTCATTGAAAAAATGACTAGTGATATTATATTATGTGAATTGATATTTATTTATGAGATTGGAAAGCTCCTTTTGATAATTGTGAATTGATAATGACATGTTATAATCACACAATACTGATATGAGAAGGGATGATGAATGTGGATTTGATTGGAGATTATTCAAAGAGGAAATAAGGGGGTGAATTCTTATACCAAGAGAGCAAATAAATTATTGTGTATTAATTCTTGCAAACTTATGTGAAAAATATGATAATGAGATTATGATATTATGAATTGATATATGTAGAGGAAATAAGGGGGGACAAAGAATAAATTCTTCTATATTGTTTCTTGTTCACTTATGTGATGAATATGGGAATGAGTTTATGATAATGTGAATTCATATACACGTATACATATGACATTTTCAATAAAGCTATGATTTTATAACTGTCCTACTTAACACCTCACAGGCACTTACTCGTATGCTCGATGAGATAGATTGTGGTGCCTCTTATTTGGTGATCCAATCAAATGGTGGCATATCTTACTTGCTTTAATAAAGTGGGTCCCGCCTCTTCTGTCAAGCCTTTAGCCGACCTAATTGTCAGTGGAAGATGAGGTCTAATGATTTTCCCTGGCTTTCAGATTCGGTGTTCAAGAAAGTTAGTTGGGTGATCGAATCGGAGACTGGTGGATTTCCCTAGGTTCAAGTGCTAGGTGGCGCCTCTTGAGAGTGCGAATACAAGGTCACTTTATGACTCTCATTATGAAGGAACATGTGCCCTTCTCTCATTTGTCCAACACAAAAGTAGAATGTACTTTATCATGATGAGATGACACTTGTCAATCTCTCATTTATCCAACACAAAATTTTTCATCATTGTTTTTACTTTATTAAAGCTACTTTAATAATGTTACTTTATTAGTGTCTAGTCAGGATTTACTCAGGACTGCTTCACATATACCAAGGCCCGCCAAATGATGCCTGGTCAGAGTATGTGTTTTGGCCCCAATGGCACCACACACCAGTGTCTACTCTAAAAACGCAGTGTGTTCATGTCTACTCTGAAAATACCATGTGTACTTACATACTAGCATACAGTACTGGATTAACTTATCCCATACCTCATGACATAGTTGGATAGCATCTTTCTACCAACCAAATAGCATCGTATATGTGTCTTGTGCACATCTAAACCAATACTTTATTCATACTGCCTACAAATACCGAGCCCTCTTCCCGATAAGGCCAAATTATATAGTCCCTAAGAGTCTTTCTATCGCCCATCATTCTTGGGACTCATCTCGAACTGGGCTTAATAGTTCACCTTATTCAGACTTATTCTCTAGCCTTTAGTCTCAAAATTTAGGATAATACAATTATTGCAATCCAAATATTGAATTTAACGACAAAAAACCTCTCCTGTACAACATAGGTGAATGACACTTATAAATTAAATGGTAGATGCTAGTGATCACACACACACATAGATCAACATGTAGAGGCTGAAGATAGGAGAAGGAGGGAAGGAACCATACATATTCAGTTGAAATAATTTCATAGGAAGACAAGTATAGGAATTTCAAGCAGATGAATGCACTCCTAAGGAACTAGCCAAGGTTGAAGCTGCTCATCAAGACTTTTACAATAATAGATTCAACCTCAAGCCCTGTGGAGATCTTCTATGGCGTTTTCAGGTTTTCTAATTTCTTGTGTTTGTTTACCACCATATATTGTTTGTTTTTAAATTTTTCACTTAACCTAGCCCTCTATCCACAGAGGAAGGAAACTCAATCTACCTCAAGCATGTTGATTCCATACCCATTATATATATAACAATGATTTTTTCATATACATGTTGATTCTTATAGTTTCTCTATGTCATTTCTCTTTAATTCCTTTTGTTGGTATACTCTCTAACTTCTCTATCTCTCAAAATCTTTCAAATACTACTGTGGTCGTTGTCCAATTATTTGTTAATTTTTTTCTTAAATATAAGTCCGCTTTTAGAGTCATTGGAAGAAAATTTATGGCATCTTTTAGCAATACTCTAAGGGTAAATTTGGAATAGTCAATCGATTTAAAACATTTCAAATGTCGTAATGAGATTTGGTAAAAATGATCATATAATAAGGCTAGTACAAGTTAATTCATGCATCCCCATAACAAATGACCTTATAGTTTAGTGGCCTAAAAGGTCCTTGCAAATAGGTGGTCGCAGTTTCGGACCCACACCCCCTTGTAGTAGTGAACTCCACTAGTCCTATTTATAGGGCATGGTAAGAAGTTGTTTTTGGTCCTTTTTATAAGGCACATCATTAGAGTTTTGAGGTAAATGTACAATTTAACTATTCATTTATTATTTTGTTGACTTTATTTTCATGTGATGTTTTATATATTAAGTAGGGAAAGAGTTGAACAGTTGTTAAAACTTTGGAAATGCCCTATAAATAAGATAAGAGGAGTATGTCCTTTTGATTCAAAAAAGATTACTATAGACTCCTTAAAGTAGCCAGTTCCAAGCATTAATTTCTTGCAATAATCGCTCCAACCCTCAAGCTCTATGCGTAGGTTCCTAGCTAGCTAGCTTCCATGGAGTTTCAAGTTTCAAGTTTCTGTTGTAAATATTGCATATGGGTGTGTCAAAGAAAGAGTCTCTTCAATATTATGGAATATGTTTAAATAAAGAGAGGCGATGTGAGAAGTCATGTTCTTATAAATTAAAGGGTTTTGTGTTGGTTTATAATCAACATGATTCATGGAATTAATAGATAGTTATGACTTTTTAATTGAAAAGGTGTAGTCTTCAAGAGACACCATTTTAAGGTATCAATTCAGTATCTATAAATACCCCAACTGTGACACCATTTGGAGTGGGGAAATAGAAGCCTCGGTAATCTCTCACTGAGTTACTTTATCTTCTGTCATTCTGTTGCCATGGATCATTACAGGAAGGGTTCATTTAATCTTGAGGAGATGCTGCTTTCTATTTACTGAGGGAGCTACGAAATATCTCTTCAGGACAATGTTCTCGGACGCGACTCAAACCAAACATTTTCTTATTTCTTTGCATATTTTGCCTACAATCTTAAGAGCTATTTTCTTGCTAATTTATGGAGTGCATTGTGATGATGAGTATTCACCAATGCATTTGGGTTGATTACAAAGGAAATTAGACATTGAGTCAGTCGAATGGTTGTTTTTCCAAACTGAAAAAGTAAATATTTATATATATCTATGGGAGAAGAGGATTGTATAATACCCAATTGCAGGGGTGCATGACGGTTTTGGATATGTTTTTCATTTTGACTGAGCAATGGAAAGTTGTGACCCACTTCCTGTCAAGTGCCGTCGTGTGGATCTCTCTGTTTTCGGTTTTTACAAAGATTTGAGTTTTTTGACATTTTCCATATGTTGCCCAAATGTGGGGGTGCTTCGTGATAAGCAAATCGCCTAGATGGCTATGTCTAAGAGAAGGAAAAATATGTTGCTCTGATAATAAATGAGAATGGAAGGAGTTAGAATTGGGTTCTGTATCTGATGAAAGCATATTAAAATAAGCTTATGATCAAGGAGAACCATGATTATTACTATCATGGACAAATACCCAATTTCTCCTTCAACCAGACTATTTTAATATCTCTGGTTAAGAGATTTTGAGGGTACTGTGATTCTTACAAACACAAGAAAGAGGCAGAGAAAAGAAGTTTGCAAGTGTGATTAGAAAGAAAAACTGTCTTTGCTACGGTATAAGAAGACAATGAAGAAGAAGAAGAGAGATGTTGGAATTACCATTATTGACATAAGTGAATCAGTCTTCTAATAGGTATGCGTTCAATTTAATTTATTTTAATGTTAATAAAAATATTGGTGGGCATATATAAAAGATTAATCATGCCATTATAAGCCTTCAATTAGTGTGTCTGTTAAAATTACAACATTATTTAATTATTTATGGTGATATCTGATTTTATAGCTAGTGATGAAATTATTTCCATTGAAGGCTTTATTATAAATGAATATATTATTTGGATTAATAGAGCAGTTACTAAATCTCCTATTATCTCTTCTTAACTAAATCTCCTGTTATTTCTCTTATTAATTATTTTAATGAGGATATGATGAATATTCAATTAGAAAAATAAAGGGTTTTTCTCTCCTCACATTTTTTATAACGATTTATTGCCAGTGCTGATTGTGAAATTTGTGGTTGGCAACCCAGTTTAATATTGTTAACTTTGGACGAGATTTTACATTATATTCAAGTATGTATGTTTAGTTGGTAGTATCATAGTTAGTCGTACATGATTTCTTGAGCATGAAAGACTATGCTACTATGCTACAGTTTGTTTTTAATCTAATTTTTTATACTGACGTTGGTTATGCGTTGTTATGGGTATATAAATAATATTGAGTATTGGCATTTATAACTTTTCAAATAATTTAGTGGGTAGAAAATTCTAATTTAATTACAATGGAGGAGGATTATATGGTGATATTCTAATTTAATTAGAATTACTATTGAAAAGTTGTGAGATATTTTTTGAATATTTGAAAGTGTGGGGTGTATAAGATATAGAGTATCTTCTAGGGACACCTTAGATATATGTATTGATATATTGGAAAAATTACAAAATTGCCATATATGACTTGTGTTATGATTAAAATTAATTTAATAATGCCTTTGTTATTTGATGTGAAGAGCAAATCTTGTAATGTGAATTATTAAATTTTGCATATAGATTTAAATAAGCATTACAATAGTGATATGGAAATTTAATTATTTATCTAGTGTTAAGATAAAAGTGTTTTAAATTTTCGTGATTTGTGGATATATATTCATCTTAGTACATGCATGCATGATTATTATGAACAAATATTGAATTTTAATGTGGATACCTTGCATGGTAAAAAATATTATGTCCTGCACTTGACAGCATGAGAGAATTAATATGATTTTGAAAGTTAAAATCATAAGGAATAGTGATAAATAACAAATGTTTCTGAAGATTCGTTCTGAGAACCATTATGTGAATATTCCTTTTGATACTACTTGAGATGGTTCTAAAACTCAATCAATGCATGCACAAATTGTTGAGAATTTGTGGCACTGATAAGAGTTAATCCCATGACATAGCAAATGATGTGTAGAGATTGAGCATATATAAACTCTCATGAAGAGAAAGAAATAGTTAAGGGATGTCGTAAATGATAATATCATGTACAGTGGATTCCCGTTGTAGAGAAATACACAGATGGATGTTGACTGAAATTCAATTTATGTGAGAAAATTCACTTTTAGCAGTGGTAAAAATAAAATATTATGAGTTTAGAGTTGATAACTCTAAAAATGGATCGAATGTTAAGAATATTGAAAATTCCTTAACAAAAAATTTTGTTATGAAATCGATACTAAGTGTTGATAATATGTGCTTGCTAGATATGGCAATAACCATTGTAGAAACAACAATGATGTAAGTGAAAATTGTTTGAGATATGATATGATAAAGCTAGCTTAAAAATTGTAATGGAATCATCTCAAACGATTTGGTGAGGTCAATAATAGACCTATCGGCCATTAAAGAAACCTTGCAGGATGAAATAAATTAGTCGAGGGGAATGGGACTAAAGCCAGTGTAATATCCCGAATTTTGAGATTCGAGGCTAGAGAATAAGCCTGGGATTAGTGGATTGCTAAGCCCCGGTTTAGCAAGATCCCAAATTGTGATCAAAGGTTAATGACTCTAAAAGTGGATATCATTAGTGATAAATAACCCTTTTGGAGATTATGGTGTGATTTGGCACCCGATGTGATTCGTGTGTGCTGTGAGCAGCGCCGAAACCCTGTATTTAAGCTCAATTATGGATTAACATCTAAATTGACTTAAAATAGAGGGAAGGCGCATATTGTGGCTAAATGAAAAGATGTGAAGTGTTGGTGGTGATTCAATGAGAATTACCGTAATCAGGGGCAAAACGGTAAAGTTACCGACCGATTGGTCAGTTACCGAAGAGGAAACTCATTGGTAACTTCAAGATCAATGGTTAGGATTGATTTGTGTATTAGATCAAGGGGCGGAATCATGTGTATGTGTGTGGATGTGAGCTCATGGGATGTGTGTCAAGATGGTGACACTTGGCAAATTGTGAACCCTTGGATTTGGGTCAAATATTCAAAGTTTTTCCCCTCTTCTCTCTCCCTTACTTGGACGGTTTTTGGCCCTAAAAATCTGTTCTCTTCTTCATCATCTTCATTTATTCATCATCTCATCTCTCTCTTGTTTCTCCATGGCGCATGCTTAAGGGGAGGAAAGAAGAAAATTGAAGGTGAGATTTGTCTTGTTTCTTGTCCTCTAATGCTCTAATCACCTTCTATAAAGTTGTTCATAGTGATGAGAGCTTCATCTCTATGGTTTTAGATTCTTGATTGGAGGTGTTTGATGGCTTGAGGAAATTTGGAAAGATGAAGAATCAAAGAAGTGGTTTGGGAAAGAGGAAGATGTGAGTATTTGAAGCCTTTTGATCTAAGTTTTGTGATTTATGGTTGAGTATTGTGAATTTCGAATTTTTCTCTGAATTTGTGTGATTTTTGAAATGCATGAATTGCCTTGTATTTGAGTGGCAATTGGTGTCTTGATGTGTTATAGGGCCATTGGAATTGGTTTGAGAACTTGGAATGAAAAGAATGACAATGTGTGATTATGTTGTGGTTTGAATTGTGAATTGTGTGACATGTTGTGGTAACATGTCAATATGATTTGAATTTGGTTGATTTGGTATTTCCAATGGATTCCTTGTGAAATTTTATGTGAGAATGATGTTTGATATGAAAATTGGACCATTGGAAGCCAATTGTGCAAATTTGGGAATTCTGTCTTTTGGAAGTTCTGTCTGGGCAGTCTTGTTGTGTGTACGTTTTGACTGGGCAAATGAAGTCAGAAAATTATGAAACTTTCCAGTCTTTAAGTTCACATCCTAAGCTTCAAAATGGACATATAATGGGTGCCATTTCGTTTTGGGAACTGGGAGTTATAGCTGTCCAAACTTTGAGGTCGAAAATGGAACCTGTTTTGGGACAGTCTTGAGTTTTGGGGAATTCTGTATTTGTGTGGTGATTTCTAGTAAAGGCCAATATTTTTCCTGTGTAGAGGACTTGAATAGCTTTCATTTGGCTTTGGGATCACCTCATTTCGATTTTTGTGGAATTAGTTATGATTTTTGGAAGTTCAGCCAAGAAACTGGATTTCTTGGGCCGCGGCCCGTGGATTCTGGGCCGCAGCCCAAATGTTTCTGGGCAGTTTTGGGCCGCAACCCATGGATTTTGGGCCGCGGCCCACCCCCAAAAATAAGCATTTTGGACTTTTAAAAGGTGATCTTTGGTCAAGTGTTTCCCAAGCCTTTAGACATATGTTTAGGCTTTGATTAACCACCTAAAGGTGTTAAATGATAACCAACATTAAGTGTTTGTATGTTGAGGAATTGGAAAAGGGATTAACCCTATGTCCTTGCTTTGGTTATAGGGTTGATATTCGCCCTGGACGTTGTTTGGTATTTGTTATGATCGCGAGTAAGCGGAGCTGGAGCATACGTGGAAAGAGGGTAGGGAACATATCTCTTCTGCTTGTATTTGATATATGTGTTAGTGTGTTGGTGCATGTCTTAGCTTTGCATAATTATGTGTAATTTGAAGCTATGTTTCAATTTATGCTATGGCCATAGGTATATTGTTCGAAGCATTGAGCTTGCAAATTGTCATTGTGTTATCATGAGTTGTGTGATTCAAGCATGTCATGCATTAAACATGTATCATACGTGCATATTGATATAGTTATCCTACTGAGATTCTCTAGAATCTCACCCTCCCCTACTAACCTTTCAGATAGGGTAGTAGATCAAGGATATAGCGAGCAGCTAAGGGCGATGAAGACTCCTTCGGGATTGAAGTTGGTAGTTGGTTATCATAGTTGGGATAGTTGTATTTGGATGTGTATATATGTACGTGGATGAGGATTTGATTATGTGTATGAGAAAGATTTGTGTAATCCCCATATGAGGGCTTGTATGGGCGAATGTGCCCTATAAAGCTTGAGTTAATATATGGAAACCGGGATTGTCGGGATTATTTTTGTGTACTCTGATTTATTATGAATGTGATATTCCGCGTAGTAATTGTATTCGAAAAGTGATTATGAGACCGGGTCTAAATGATTTCGAAAGGTAATTTTGAAAACCCTGTCTGGTATATGGGTTTGCAATTTGTTATTTGTTTCTTATTGGTCTCTATTTCACTTTAATCGTGTATTTCGGATATAATTACGGCAAGGGGTTACAGCCAGCTACTAATTGATAGTGATGACAACCCAAGCTTTGTAATTGGTGATCTCATGAAGAAGGTTCAACAGGTAAGAACAAGTTGTTTGTCAGTTTTAACTAGCACAAATATATTTTATGTTCCTTCCTATGTGCACTTCGAATGTGCTAGACTGCATTATTGTAGGTTGAGCAAAGCTCTTAATTATTTCATAGTTTAACAATGTAGTGTGTATAGTGCAGGCACAAACTTAAATGAAATCACCTCTATGAATGTGGAGTGTGGCCGCTCCTATGAGATCTTGGTAAAATCTCTAGAGCATTCATTACGCACCAGGCACGTGAATGGCCAACATAACGAGTAAAACCATCATTAACAGTGGAAATGTTAGGATATAATCTGATTCTTAATACCTCTAATACACACCAAGTTTTGTTAGTTCATAGAAGCATGCTTCACTGACATTTCTGTGTATCATGTGTTATTGGTCTAGGTCTAGTTCATAGTTCTAAGGACCACCAGATACAATGGTTATATCCATGTGTGTAACTCAGCAAATGGTGTGTTTTTTTTTGACACATGTGGGGGATTGTTGTAAATAATGTGTGTGAGTGTGTCAAAGAAAGAGTCTCTCCAATATTATGGAATATGTTTAAATGAAGAGATACGATGTGAGAAGTCATGTTCTTATAAATTAAAGGAATTTGTGTTGGTTTATAATCAACATGATTCATGGAATTAACAGATAGTTATGACATTTTAACTGAAAAGGTGTAGTCTTCAAGAGACACCACTTCAAGGTATCAATTTAGTATCTATAAATACCCTAACCGTGACACCATTTGGAGTAGAGAAATAGAAGCATCGGTAATCTCTCACTGAGTTACTTTATCTTTCGCCAGTTCTGTTGTCCTGTATCCTTACAGGAAGGGTTCGTTTATTCTTGGGGAGAGGCCGCTTCCTATTTACTGAGAGGGCTGCAGAATATCTCTTAAGGACAGTATCATCGGATGCGACTCGAACCAAACATTTTCTTATTTCTTTACAAATTTTGCCAACACTTTCGAGGTCTCTTTCCTTCATTTAATTTCTTCTCCTGTTTCCCCATTTTGTTCTATTTTTCTTTTTCTTCAAGATAAATTGATGTATGAGAAGGATGTTGAATTCGTACCAACTATATATATATGGATTTTTGTTGCTGGCTCTCCCTCGGCTTTCGTGGATGGGAGATCAAAATGAGCCTAATATACAAATGTATGTATATGTGTGTGTGTGTGTGTGTTTCTGAGATAAATAAAAATGCGAAGCATCGCTAATAGTCGTACAAGTACGATCATACGCCATCATATGTTTTCTCTACAGAATTTATCTTTCCTTGTCTTTTGCTTTCTTCGTCTTCTTTTCTTTAATGTGTATAATTGTGATTTATAAGTTTAAGAGACTCCCCGTGAAAAAGGATTTCGCTTTGGACACTCTTGAACTTTTACTTCCTCTCCAAATAAGTTGCAGAATATTTTAGACTATGTACTTCAATGAAACAGCCAGCTCCGTGCCTAATTATTTAACAATAAATCAAGCTGATTAATTGACAAAACTTGCATTTCCATCATGGAAGCTTGATATTGGTTGTCCAAGGTCCAACACAACCCTATCTTTATTCAGGCTTGGGACCAGCTATAAACATAGGTAAAGTTTAATTTGTTACTCTTTATATATATATAGACTAATCGCTTGCATTTCGATCTTGTAGTTTGTACTGTTTGCACACACGCACAAATTATTAATGTCAAACGGTGATTGATTTGATGCAGTTTTTGAGGGAAAAAAATTTCAAACAAACAATACCAAGTGTGAAGATAGAGAAAGGAGAGGAAATAAGTGATGAGAAAGTTGGTAACACTGAGAAGGGCAACAAATTATTTATCAGCATTACAGTCTAAAGATGATCACTGGCCTGCCTAAATTGCTGTATCATACAGCCTGTATGTCTCTATTATATGCAACCTCTGGTATATCTTTTATTTAATTTTAATTTATTTTTAAGTATATAATAACATAAAATTATAATACAATCACTCTTTATTTGTTGGATTAAGTTGTATCTAACTCCCTGAAATATTTTTTTTTGCAGCACTCAGTATATTAATTTAATTTTTAGTGTATGTTGGACGTTACTGAAAAATACTTTATGATATTGGATGAATCAATAATTAATTTGTAATACTGATGCTACTCAAAAAATGCCTATGATGGTGCCAATGGGAAACTATTTCAACTACTGGATCCACAAAAAAATTTGTTTAATATACTTGGTGTACATTGTTGGAAAAATATTTTAGGATGTGAAATGAAGCAAAAATAAATTTAGGGTACTGAGTGTTACCATAAATATAATCCATGGTGCTGGATACAACTTAGCCAAATAAATAAGGAGTGATATATATATTGTAATTTCATATTATTATATTTTAAAAATAAAAAAAATTGAAAAAAAATTAATACTCATCCCCAAACTCTGCGTTTCGGGGATGAGCATTCCTGCTCATAGATTCTATGATTAGGGAATGTGGACCCCCTCATTTTAGCTCCTAGATTGAGTCCAACTGAAAATTAACACTGTCTGCTTTTTTATGCATAACTCTGTCTATTTTTTTAATCATAGAAGCACATTGCTATAACAAATAATAAAAAAAAAAATCACCAAAAGTTAATTGAGTCCCACCAATCACAAATGTCTCTCTTTCTTTTTAGAATAAATAAATATATATATATATATTAATGATAATAAAAGAAAATATAGGAATCCTAAAATTTATATCACAAAAGTTATATATCCTTACTTTGTTTTCATATTTAATACTAGCAACTGTTAAATGAATTGAAATGGGTGTAAATGGTGCAGGTATTTTGCATGTATATTACGGGTCGTCTTGATACTGTATCCCAACGGAGTATCAAAAAGAAATCCTTCGATACATATACTATAACCAGGTTAAAACATTTAAGTTTAAAGCCTGCTATATTATATATTATTGAAATGTTTTAGTTTAATTCTAAGGTTTAAATGAACTAACGTTTAAATAATATATATTCATGTTAATTAATTAATTAACTAATAAAGAATGAAGATGGAGGGTGGGGATTACACATTCACTACAAAAAAAAAGGTATTTTGTAGCGGTGTACTTGTAGCGGTTATATTAAACCGCTACAAATTATGAAATTTGTAGCGGTTTTTACCTAAACCGCTACAAATTTGTAGCGGCAAGAATATTTGTAGCGGTTTCATACAAAAAACCGCTACAAATTTGGCGCGAAATTCCCGCCAAAACTTGTAGCGGTTATTTTGTAGCGGTGAATGCACATAAACCGCTACAAAATACCAAAGGTCAGATTTTGTAGCGGTTTTTGCCCAAAAACCGCTACAGAATTTCAAGAGACTCCAAATTTGTAGCGGTTCTGGGCAATAACCGCTACAGAATTTTAAACGTTGTGAATATTTGTAGCGGTTATTGTAGAACCGCTACAAATTTAATTATTTGTAGCGGTTAGAGTAGCGGTTATTTTGAATAACCGCTACTAATATCTGCCTATTTAAACCACTCACCTCCTCCATTTCTCATTTTGCTCATTTTGTTTCCTGAGGTTTCTCTGAGTGGTTTATTCGATATTTGAGCGTTCAGACGAGTCTATAGGAGTTTTTGGTCAGTATTCCACAGTATTTACACTTGAGGTACGTATATAACACGTATTTTTATTTGTATTTTTATTTTTATTATATTTTTGTATAATAATGGACTAATTTTTTTTTTAATTTGTACAGTTGATATGGCTTCAGGACGGGATAAGGGGAAGGCCCCTATGCCCCCCAGACCGACTTTGCGGGGTGGCGGCAGCCGGGCAGGGGGCAGAGGGAGGGGGCGGCGCGCAGGCAGGGGTACCGAGGCATCTCAGCCCAACCCTCCACAGGAACCGCAGACGATCCCACAGGCGACGACCGCAGCTGAGGTGCCTGAGGTGGAGGTGCCAGAGATTAGCGTTGAGGACTTCCTCAACGAGGAGGAGTTCGAGATCCCGATTAGTGGGTTCAGGGAGATGGAGCAGTTCCTCGATGAGGAAGAGGCTCGGGAGCAGAACAACCCACGAGGGTCGTCTTCGCGGTCCACTGGGTTTGAGGTGCAGGTCGAAGGTAAATTTTTTAATTTTTTAATTTTTTAACTTTTTAACTTGGAATTATAATTTATCTAACGTGCGGTCAACTGTGCAGATGAGCAGGGGAACGTGTCGACGAGGAGGCTGGATGTGGCCGGTCTGAACAGCATGGACCGGTCCCTGCGAGTTGTAGTGCCGTGGAACGAGGGCACTGACCAGCCGATCCACAATGGGGGTCACCTGCTCAACCGCTTCCTGAGCGACCTGGGATCGAACTGGATGCGGTTCCCCCTTCACTTCCCGACGTGGAAGCACATTCCGAAGGGGCCGAAGGACCAGGCTTGGGAGGAGGTGGTTCAGGTAATTAAAACTATTTAATTAATATATTTTGTAATAAATTCTATTTAATTATTTTTTTTAAATTATGATTTTTAGTATTATTGATATTTAAATGTATTTTTTTCAGCTGCGGTTTGCCGTCCGGGCCAACCGGAAGAGGTACGCCCTCGTGAAGATGGGCGACGCCTGGAGGAACAGGAGGAACCGTCTCTTCCACAGCGTGGATGGGGACGGGACGATGCCTCTGGAGCAGCTGCAGGAGAGCGTCCCGGACGGCGTGCCGCCGAACGACTGGGCGCGTTTCGTCCAGTTCAGGAGGAGCCCTCAGGCGCAGGTAATGTATTTATTATATTTTTGATATATAATTTTCTAATTGTTAAATATTAAATTATAATTTCAATTTAATTTGTATTTAATTTCAAATTTTATAATACATTTAATTATTTGTTTTTCCAGGAGCTTTCTCAGAGGAACGCCGCGATCCGGGCGCAGCAGACGATCCACCACACAGCAGGATCGAAGACCTTTGCTGTGACCTACAGCGAGCTGGTAACGTTTCAAGTGCTTCACTTACTTTTAGCTGATTAGTTCATAATACTAATTGTTTTCTCATTGTTTCAGGAGACGAGGGCACAGCAGGAGAACCGTCAGACGGACTATGCGGAGCTGTACGCCATCACACACAGACACCGTGACGGGACTGCGACCTCTCAGCAGGCAGAGGCGGCGATTGTAAGTTATTTTATTATTATATTTTTAATAAAATCAAGTTATTAATGAAAAATAGTCATTACTAATTGTTTCATAAAATGACAGGAGCGGATGCAGCTGTCGCAGGCTGAGCTGCGACAGACCCAGCCTGAGGAGTCACAGGGGTCAGTGGACCCGACGGCTCCTCTGAAGGCGGGCCTTAGTCAGCCTGAGCACCCCGGACGAGTGCGGGGGATGGGGATAGGCGCCAGACCCAGCATGATCTACGGCAGGAGCGCCGCCTCTGAGGCTGGCAGCTCTAGAGGGGTCAGACGTCGGAGGGACGAGTCGATTGACCAGCTGCGGTCAGATCTGGAGCAGACGCAGCAGCAGATGGCGCAGCAGCAGCAGCAGATGCAGCAGATGAACGTGCAGCAGCAGCAGCTGCTGCAGGTGCACGCAGACACTATGTACGCGCAGCAGACGCAGTGGCGTGAGATCGCGAACAATATGCTCGAGGGAGCCTGGCGTCGGCTGTTCCCGGACGAGCAGCATCCAGCGGTCCCCCCTGTCCCTCACTACGTCGTCCCGAGTACTGCTCCTCCTCCTACTGCTCCTCCTCCTACTGCTCCTCCTCCTGCTGATGACGATGGTGCGGTTCAGTCTGCGCAGCGGCCCGATCCAGCGGCATCTGAGGGAGCCCCACCTGAGGGAGCACCAGAGGATCAGCCCCCAGCTCCTTAGTTTAGGACATTTTCTTTTCTTTTAAACATTTGTAAATATTTATGAGATTTTATTTCAGAATTTTCTTATTGTGTTTTATATAATTATATTTATATTATTATATCGCATTGAAATAATTTATAAATGATTTAAATCTAAATTTAAAAAAAAAATAAATTATATATATATTTGTAGCGGTTTTAACCTAAAACCGCTACAAATGTATATATTTGTAGCGGTTTTTGGTTAAAACCGCTACAAATTTATATATTTGTAGCGGTTATTAGTACATAACCGCTACAAATATATAATAATTTAATAAATTAAATATATATATAATTTATTTTTTTAAATATATTTTAAAAAAAATAAATTATATATACATTTATAAATGTATATTTGTAGCGGTTTTGAAACGATAACCGCTACAAATTTACTTATATATCTGTAGCGGTTTCTCTTCAGAAACCGCTACAAATATATAAGTAAATTTGTAGCGGTTATACACTGATAACCGCTACAAACAGTCAAATCATTTGAATTTTCAAAATTGCCGCCTCTGTGCACATTTGTAGCGGTTATCTTATGTATAACCGCTACAAATTAGGAAATTATTTTTATATTTAATGTCCAACGGCTTTAATATTAGTAGCGGTTTTATATAGATAACCGCTACTAATAGGTTGAACATTAGTAGCGGTTATAGATATAAAACCGCTACTAATACTCAACAAGTACATTTTGAATTTCTCACCAATTAACGGCTTGAATAGTAGTAGCGGTTTTATATATATAACCGCTACTAAATTATAAACGTTGGAATTTCTGTAGCGGTTGTTGTAGCGGTTTAATAACCGCTACAAAGTTATAAACGTTGGATTTTCAGAATATAAGGTTCTAGGCATTCGTCATTATCTTCTCACTCATCTTCTTTCATCTTCTTCTCTATACTTTCTTCTCTCTCACTTGTAGCTATGGATAAATCATGGATAAGGTTGCCGCGCAATTCTCCTGAATATTTGTACGGATTAAACAGTTTCTTAGATTTCGCATTCACTCACGCCAGCTGTAACGGCAAGATCGTCTGTCCGTGTCGGAAATGCAAGTTCAAGAAGTGGCATCCACGAAATGTTGTGAAGGAACATTTGCTTGTGAAGCCTTTCCCTGAGGACTATACGTTCTGGGCAGTTCATGGTGAGAAGGCCGGCGTTAGATATGACGAGGCTCTTCCTCGAAGTTCTCAAGTAGGCGTTCAAGTAGATGAAGGTGATCCTGTGAATGACGCTGTGCGTGATGCGTTTGGATTTCAAGGCGATAACTTCAACGAAGAAGTGCACGGCTCTGAGCCGGCTTTTATGGGGAATGAAGCAGCTCGGGATTTTTTCAGCTTGATGGATGAGGCAGATCGTCCTTTATATCAAGGTTGTCGCAAATATTCTAAATTATCTTTCTTGGTCAAATTGTATCATATCAAGTGCTTGTGTGGGATCACGGATAAGGGAATGTCGATGTTGCTCGACTTATTACAAGATGCATTCCCCGACGCCGAGATTCCCACAACCTTCTACGAGGCCAAGAAGATCATCAACAGGTTGGGGTTGAATTATCAAAAGATTGATGCGTGCCCAAATGATTGTATGCTGTATTGGGGAGACGATTCCAGCAGGGAGACGTGCAAGAGATGTCACACATCGAGGTACAAGACAATTCGGAAGGGGAAAAAGCAGAAGAAGAAACCTGCAAAGATTCTCAGGTATTTCCCTTTGAAACCTCGTCTACAAAGATTATTTATGTCGTCTAAAACTGCTGAGCACATGAGGTGGCATGCCGTTGATAAAAACGAAGACGGTAAATTAAGACATCCGCGGGATGCAGCTGGTTGGAAAACGTTTGACAACGACTTTCCAGATTTTGCGACTGACCCCAGAAATGTCCGGCTTGCGTTGGCGACCGACGGTTTCAATCCTTTCGGGAATCTTAGCACAAGTTACAGCATTTGGCCGGTAGTCTTAGTTCCCTACAACTTTCCCCCCTGGATGTGTATGAAACAAAGCTCTTTCATTATGTCTATGATCATTCCAGGCAAAAAGGCACCGGGCAATGACATCGATGTGTATCTCCAACCGCTTTTTGCGGAATTGCTTGACCTGTGGAATGTCGGCTTGGAGACGTACGACGCTCACAGCAAGACTTTGTTCAACATGCGTGCAGCCTTGATGTGGACGATCAGTGACTTTCCTGGCCTTGGCACATTATCTGGTTGGAACGTGCACACTGGGTCGGCGTGTCCGGCTTGCAATTTCGACTCTGACGCACTGCGCCTTCCCCACAGCCGAAAGTGGTGCTTTATGGGGCATCGGAGGTTTCTCGATGGAACGCATAAGTTCAGATTGCAACGGAATCGCTTCAATGGGAAACCAGAGAAAAGAGAACCACCTCAGACTTTGTCCGGTACAGATATCTTACAGCAGCTTGAGCATGTTGACGTCGAGTTTGGAAAAAGCGACGGTTCAGCACAAACTCGCCAAAAGACGCGCAGGACTTCGGCGCCTCAGCAGTGGAAGAAGATAAGTATCTTCTTCACGCTTCCGTATTGGAGATCTAATTTACTGCGCCACAGTCTTGATGTAATGCACATTGAAAAGAATGTTTGCGACAATGTGCTGTATACGCTGCTTAACGAACCCGGCAAGACAAAAGATCACCTTCAAGCTAGGAAAGATTTACGCGACATGGGAGTTCGTGAAGACGCTTGGCCAGATGAGAATGACAGATTTACACCGGCAAAGTTTACCCTCACAAAACCGAACAAGGATGTGTTCCTCGCGACCTTGAAGAAATTAAAAGTTCCTGATGGGTATTCAAGCAACATTTCTCGATGTGTCGACTTGCAGGCTCGAAAGGTTACTGGCCTGAAGAGTCACGACTCACATGTTCTTATGCAGCAGTTACTCCCTCTGGCTATAAAGAATACACTTCCTCCCGATGTTTCCATCGTTTTGGTGGAACTTTGTTCTTTCTTTCGGAAGTTGTGTTCTAAGGTATTGATCGTTGAGGAGCTCGATCAGCTGCAGTCGAAAATCATTCTTACGCTTTGTCACTTGGAGATGATCTTTCCTCCGTCCTTTTTTACTGTGATGGTTCACCTCACAGTCCACCTCGTTCATGAAACGAAGCTCGCTGGACCAGTACAATATCGTTGGATGTATCCGATTGAGAGGTACTCTTATGAAATATGTGCTTTCATTTATTGTCCGTATTTAATGTTTGCTCGTTGTCCTTTTCATCATTTTATATCAATTTTCTCTTATGTACTTCGTAGGTTCCTTGGGAAATTAAAATCTTACGTGAGGAATAAGGCGTGGCCAGAAGGTTCTATAGCTGAAGGCTATATAGGGGATGAGGTGCTATATTTTTGCTCAAGGTACTTTGATGAGATTGAGACGGCTTTCAACCGCCCGCCTCGTGTTGACGATTGTCCTGAACCTGCGCCGACATCAGGAGAATTTATCCCTCGTGTTGGTAAACCAGTTGGAGCAACTGAGAACTTCAAACTAACGGCAACTGAGAAGTTCCAAGCACATAGACATGTCTTGATTAATTGCACTCAAGTTGAGCCTTTCATACGGTAAGAATTGTACACTCACATGTATGTTATTCGATCTATATCTTTCGTAACATTTCTCACTTTCATTTCACTAACGCCTTTCCATTATTAATTGCAGGGAATTCAGAAGTCATGTCAAGCGTCAGCTCAGGATCCGTACACAGACATCCTCGGAAGTTGATAGGAGGGTCCACAGAGAATTCCCGGGCTGGTTTGCTCGCAGAATACTAAATGACCACAACCCGCACTCACCGGATTTCAGAGCTCTCGCAATCGGCCCTCTTGATCATGCAAAACGGTTTACAGCGTACAATGTCAATGGTTTTAAGTTTTGCACGGTTTCACGGGATCAGGGATTGCAAACACAGAATTCGGGTGTTTATGGCACATTTGGGACAAGGAGTTATGCGAGCAGCAGTGACGCCAACATGCAGTTCGGAGGCGTCCCTTACTATGGCAAGCTTCTTGATGTGGTCGAGCTTAATTATCAAGGCCGTTTCACCGTGACGCTGTTCAAGTGTTTGTGGGCAAATACCACGACTTCTCGGGGACTGACAACTGACGACCTAGGGATCACATCAGTCAATTTCTCACGCCCGATTCATACTGGTATTTCTCAAGATGATGAGCCGTATATTCTAGCTTCAGAGGCACATCAGGTTTATTATGTCGAGGACGAGCGGCATAGGGATTGGCACATGGTCGTTCATTTAAAGCCAAGAGACCTTTACGACATGGGTGAAGGCGATAACATCGCCTACGAGAGTGAGCCATTTCAGCCAGCTGATTTTGAAAACTACTTTCCTGAAGGCGATGACAATTTACCTCTACTGCGGTGAGTTTTTTTAAGTCCACGTCATTTCAATTAAATTTTTTAAATTTAATAATACATCAATAACAATAATTTTTCTACAAAATTTCTGTAGGGATGGCGACGATGAGTGATCAAATTCAATTGTAAAGAATTTGTCTTTAAAAAAAATGCAAAAAATTTGTGTTAAAATAAAATGTAAAAAAAAATTAAAATAATATTTGTAGAATTCAAGTGTAAAAATTTTTTCTTTACAAAAAATGCAAAAAATTTGTGTTAAAATTAAATGTAAAAAAAAATTTTAAAAAAAAAATTAATATAATATTTGTAGCGGTTATTAAACCGCTACAAAAGAATAAATAACCGCTACTAAATAATAACCGCTACATTAACCGCTACAAATAATTAAACTGCTACAAAATATAAATAACCGCTACTAATTAGTAACCGCTACATTAACCGCTACATTAACCGCTACAAATAATACGTGAATCCCTATAAATACCCTTATCACAACTCATTTCAAACACTCCCCAATTTCTTTTCACCTTACCCTTCTTTCATTTCCTCTCATTTACAATTTCTTTCGTATGAGTAGAGGAGCTGAATAATACGATCAAATATGGTAACAACATTTTCAATTTCTTTTAGAATACTTCTTTCCTTTCTATAAAATTTATTTTAAACATCTTTTTTTCTACATATATCTTAACTCTATCTCATTTTCATCTATTTTTCATATACAATTACATTATATTATAAAACATAATAATTCCTTATTACTTAACTATCGTTAATAATATTATTAATATAATTTTATACTAATCATATTCAATTACATTTTTTCTTTTTAATTTATTAATAAGTTAAACTATTAAATAGTAAACTAATTGAAATAGATAAAATAATAACAAACTAAACTAATTAATATAATATTGAAAAAAAAGAAAAATATCAAAAAAAATTTTAAATATTTGTAGCGGTTATTAAACCGCTACTAAATAAGGCGCCTTTTTAAAGATATATTTAATTTTTTTGGCGGCAAATTTGAATTTCATGAAATTAGTAGCGGTTCTAAGAACCGCTACTAATTTCATGAAATTCAAATTTGGTAGCGGTTTCTTAACCGTTACAAATAAAAAAAGTCATTTTTAACAAATTTTAATTTTTATATATTTGTAGCGGTTTTTTAACCGCTACAAAAAAAAAAATTCTTTTTTTAAGACGTAAATAAAATTTTTTATATTTGTAGCGGTTATATAACCGCTACAAATATCTCTTGATTTTGTAGCGGTTACTATTAACCGCTACAAATTTTGTAGCGGTTATTTTTGATTGAGTAGCGGTTTTATATAACCGCTACAAAATCTCTTGCAACGTACGATTTAGTAGCGGTTTGTATAACCGCTACTAACCTAGTTTGTAGCGGTTAGAACCGCTACGAATACCTATTTTTAACCGCTACTAAGTCACGTTTTTTTTGTAGTGATTGAGGGACCCAGCTCCATGTTTAGTACTTTGCTGAGTTACATATGCATGAGAATGCTTGGAGAAGGACCTGATGGCCAAGACAATGCTTGCTCCAGAGCACGAAAATGGATTCTTGATCATGGTGGTGTTCCCTACATACCCCATCGGGGAAAGACTTGGCTTTCGGTGCGTACGTAATTATATGTTATTCTTAGCCTTATTTATAGGGCAGAAAGAGAGAGTTTTTATTTTGTTTTCTTAGTATAAGTTGACCCTGTATCTGTGTGTCTGGTGCTTACAATATATACTCCACCCATCGCTTATTATACGATACAAAATTTTCAGTTAGTCCATCCCTATGTCAATATGGTTGCTATGTTGTTGTACGTAGATGCTTGGATTGTTTAAGTGGTCTTCCACCGTTTCTTCCAATGCATCCAGGTAATTAATAATTCAATGCATTAACTGTGAAAATACATTTCTAATATCAATTATATGTGTGTGTGTCTTTGATGTTTTAATATATTTTGGTTTAATTTCAAGTGATATCTATTATTTAGTCCCTTAATTTTTGTTTTAATTTTTTTCTTCATCATTTTATTCAATTATAATTATAATTTAGTTTGTTAACTATATCACATGATATGGTTTTTCACCACCTAATAATTAGATTTTTTTGTTATCTTGGTGCAAGAAATAAGTTTTAGGTGTAATGTCATGCCCTTAATTTAATTTCACCTTTACTAGAGTATTTGTGGAAAATGATATGCGATTTGGTGGGTAACATAGGAATAACATGAATATACTGATGATAAGTGTATGATTACATAAATTCCCCATAGGGGTTCGTACATGATCATTACCATCAATGTAGCCACACAAGGCTACTTCGATATCTAAACCCATTCCAGTAAAATAGAGACATCTTCTCGTCTTCATTCCACCACTGCAATCCCCTCATACAGTTTCCTTCTTTGTTCTCAGCATATCTTTTGTCTTCTCCTGTCTAAATTGTTGGTAGGGGAGGGTGAGATTTGAGAGAATCTCAGTAGGAAATAGATACCAATATGCATGCAGGATAAGTGCTTAATGCATGACATGCTTGCAATGCATAACTCATGTTAATACAATGACATATCTACGTGCTCAATGTTTCAAACACATTCTTATGGCCATAGAGTAATTAGAAATAGAGCTTCAATCATTCATATTTTTTTCACATAACCAAGCAAAGCAATGACATGCATCAATACACTAGCATAGATATCAAATACATGTAGGAGAGGTAAGTTCCCTGCCTTGTGTCCCTTTTGCTAAACAGACATAGTTCCTCGATCTACTTGCAAACACCTTGGCCTCCATATTCGATCCTACAATTTCAAATGTACCGTTTAGACACTTTCATAGTGTTTCTGGGGGTTATATGAATCTATATTGAAAAATTACTAAAATACCCCTGGGGACCCAGCCCGGCCCTGCTGTACCCTATCCGGCTATACTTTTCTTGAAATTCTATCCTGATATATTTTCGCCCAAGGAATCTGCTTCGAGACTCAGAATTACCAATTCACTGCCAAAAGACAAAATTGCCCTTAGCAGCCCTTATTTCAGTGTTTTAGGGGCGTTTTTATAATTATGTTTTTTTCGGCCTTTTTCGAAAATGTGTCCAACTGTAACCCCACCTAATTCTCCTTCTTGAACACAAAGGAACCATCAAAACATTGAAAATCCAACTCTAAGGCCCTCTAACAGCCCTGGTCAAAATCCCTCAGGTACTCTAGGGAAAATTGGGGTTTTTCGATTTTGGCTCCGTAAACGTGAGCGTTTCTACTCCTAACCACTTTATTGACTATTCCCTTAGGTTATAACTACCATTTAGTACCAATTTGGGCAATATAACAGCCCCACACACCCATTTTTCACTTTTAAAATCAATGATAATCCAGTGAAATTTCGCCCATTAAATTGTCCACAACAGCCAAAATAGTGAATATACAAAGGTTTAGAAGTTACCTTTCGCTTCCCTCTGGCTCTTCTTGACTTGATTGAAACCCTAAGCCCTTCCACAACCAAATTTGTGCCTCAAAACCTTTAAAATGCATGGAAGAATAGCTTAGGAGTAGTATTATACGCATTAGGTACGAATTCACCGAAGAAATCGACCTCGAGATCTCTTCTCCTCCTCTCTCTAAAATGCTCTCAACTCTTCTCTCTCTTTTTTGGCTACTGCAATGTCAGTTTAGAGGAGGGAAGAAGATGAAATGTTGATTTATAATATTTTACTATTCTCTCATAATTATTCCATTTTTTTCCAAAAATGCCAACTTTGTGTCCATGAACTTATGTACATGTAATGTTATCCTAAAGCCCAAACAACATGCAACTAATATTTTCTTCTGTTGGCCAATCAAAATGACGTCCTAAGGGTCCTTTAAATCAGAAAAAATGGGCTGATGTATTTATCCCAAAATTACCATGTTGCCATCACAAAATTATCCCCATTTTTGGATTTGTTTGAATTCAGGTAGATTTTCTGCCCTAACTTTGAAAAATCATTACTAATTCTAGAAAAATTGAATTGGAGTGATTCCAAAGCCAATGGAAAGCTATTTAAGTCCTCTTTACTAGAAAATTATGCATCAATGCATTTCATAACCAGAAAAATACAGAATTGCACAAAAGTCCATACTGCTCCAAAACATATTCCAATTTCAATCCCAAACTTTGAAAAATCATAACTCTTAGCTCACAAATCGAAATGACAAAAATTATATATCCATTTTGACTGGGGACGCGAAAAAGCCTGCCAAACGCCCATCCTATCACAATAGGCCAACAGCTTCACTTTCCTTCCCCAAGCTTCATTTCGTCTTCCACCGTAAGCTTCGTTCCCAGCTGTCTTCCTCTTTCCCCTTTCCCGTCTTCCTTCCTCTTTCTCAGTTTGTTGCTGTAACTCCCTTTCCCGTGCTTCCTTCCCCGTCTGCCTTTCTCTCTCATAATCATATTTCTATTTTTCCCTCTCTCTTCTTTGGCAAGAGCACCATTGTTTGTGTCTCCCTCTTACAACCGTCATCTTCCCAGCTGGTGGCATCGTGAGTCGTCTCCATTTTCATCGTCCACAGGTTTGTCTCTCACTCCCATAACTTTGGACACAAATGATTGAACAAATGCTTGTAACTGTTAATTTAAATCAGATTATAAAACTGGAAAAATAGAGTAACTTGTATATGCATACTTCTAATTTGCTTGATATGGAAATGGACTGTCATTATTGCATACTTGTTTTTTCCGTCAGCAGACTTCAACATGGTGATGTATATATATATAGACATGAGTTAAACAAATGACAATAATACTTAGGAATGAATTTGGTTTGGCTTGGTTAGTCAAGTTTAACATTATTCAAAAGTCAGCTAAATTACACAATTATGTCAGGGTTTTGCCTCAAATGCGTGTATGGTTCTGGAATGTTGATGAGGTACAATGTAACACAACATCAATTATGCCATAAAATAGGTATGAAGATGGCAATTTTTTTTCTAGGGTGGTACATACATTATAAGAGAGCTCATTTCTTGTGATGGGATGAATAATACTTATCTAAAAATTGTGGAGGCTTGAAAATTGTTTAGTTGGAAGCTTTGAACTTTGCATGGGTTGATTGGTAAAAAAATCACAATGATACATTGTCTTGGATATGAATTGCCTTAATTAGTTTAGTTTCATTTAAATTAAGCTGAGACTGTTTGTTATTTTGATTTTGGGATGTCTCACTTTTAAGGGGAATTTTGGGATGAATTTCCAAGGTGCGAATTAGAATTGTGTTATTGTACATACTATTAGATTGTTGGATAACATTTTTATTAGATAGTGTTGAACTGCTGTTGTTTCTATTCTGGTTTATGTAATATTTCTTCTATCCAATTTCTGCAGTTTAAATTTGCCAGAAAGTGATGTATATAAAAGGCCATAAAAAGAAAACTTTAGATGTCCCCAATGCAAACTGGGGTTGTCTAAATTGTTTATGAACCACTTTAGACGTCCTCAGTTTGAACTGGGGATGTCTAAAGCCTGACTTTAGACGTCCCCAGTAACGAGTGGGGACATCTAAAGTCTGGCCTAAAGACGTCCCCTATTTTAGGGACGTTATTGACAGTTTTTTCTATGTCACTCAGATAGATGTCCCCCTATTTTCAGACGTTAAAAGGCCCAAAAAATGGACATTAAAAGTATTTTTTGTAGTAGTGGTACCATAGGTTTACTACACATAAACAACAGCACTCACGATTGTACACAAAATACGATAGCATCTGCTGTAATCGTGATAATGATAGCTTGCACTGTATTCACAATAACAATAGCTTTCGTTGTATGACGACAGCTTTTGTTGTATTTATAATAACGACAACATTCGTTGTATAACAATAGTTTGCGCTGTATTCATAATAACGACAGGTTTCACTGTATAACATAGCTTTCGCTATAATCACAATAACGACAGCTTCTGCTGTATTCACATATACCTTATCTTTCGTTGTTTGCAAAAAAATACCTCAGCCTTCACTGTTTGCAAAAATACCTCAACTTTAACTATTTGCAAAAATACCTCAGCTTTCACTGTTTGTAATCCTTCACAACATTACCCTTACCCTTACACCCACCAGTGACTCTACTAGTGGTAACCGGGACTTTTGGGCAACAACAATAACATCGGGCCACTCCGGAATCTCAATCTCCTCTATCTGAAGCACCCTAAGGTAACGGTCTACCTAGCATCTCAGTCTCTTCTATCTAGGCAACTGACCGAAAGTCTCAATTTCCCAACACCACCCTTATCTTCTTTCACCGTCGGGGATACACACTGCAACCACCTGAACTGTTATTAGCTACTGGAGGACTATTGGCATGGTAATACACATTGTTACACCCCACCCTCATCCTCTTTTATCGTTGGGGATGCGCACCATAATCACCTGAACCATTGGTAGCTATTGAAGGACTATATATGTGGTGATGCAACTCAAACGAATAACACATAGCTTCATAGTAGACTCAAGTTTTACACACCTCCTTTCGGGCTTGGGTCAACACATGTACAACCAGCCTGGTGGCTAGCCATGCTAGCCATGCCAGGGTAAGTGCTCTCACAAGTGAGAACCCCCAGATCATATAGTCAAATTAGCCATCAGTTGAACTAGCTCTGCTTTACTACACAATTCATAACTCAATCTTAGCCTATTCACATCATAATCTACGCTATCAGTCAAGCTGGGTAGGGCACACCCAAACCCTTGCTTGTTCACAACACAGCTCAACAGTGGATGCATGCTTTCACTATACTGAGATCTTCCAAGACCCCCTTCTTACATTATAATATGGCCCCGAAGTTCTACTACCAGAAGCTATAACCAACACATCACTGAGTGCCAAAACTCCCATAGCTCTACTCTTCGATTCAATGTCATACCGACTGTACTCTATAGTTTGTCGTTGAAGCGGCTGTATACTAGGGTTCGTCATCACGGCGGCTCCACACTAGGGTTCGTCATCATCACGGTTCCATACTACGGTACTGTACTCGATGCTTCACTCAGTCAACTGACTGGTTAGCCCCTTCGGTCAGAATTCTCCATATGTAACTCTTTCCTGTGCTAGATTAACAATTAGTGACCTCAGGATACCTTATACACATTTTGATTCATTTAGTATCCCTTCCTAGTACCTCAGACCATTTAGGTCAAATCAAATTCCTAAGAATCACTTCAACTACTAAATTTGATCTTTAGATCATAATTCAACTCTTTGGAGCTCAACATTTGTTGAACCGGGAAATCACTTACCTAATTTCCATAGATCACCACTAACCCAACACAAATATGAGTATATTTGCCAGTCGAATAGCATACAGGTTTCCTAGGTCATAGGGCCTTTGAATAAACAGGTCCACTACAACTTATGCGGCTTGTAAGATCATACAGCCTAGATTCTCTAACCTAAAACATCCTCAAAACATTACTGAAGGTTTAACACTATCCACAAGGTTCACAAGGTTCAAACTTCTGTCATGCAACAGAACCATAATGCAACCAATTTGCATTTTTACCAGAGCACTATTTCAGCTTAGATCTAATTCAGACCTATCATCAACCTTCAGTATCATCAGATTAGATCCTCTAGGATCAGTATACTGTATTATCACCACTCATCATATAGCATCATATATCGTATCTATATTCCTTTAACCCCACAATGTTACTAAGGATCATTCCTTAGCATAGAGAAACCTCAAAATATTTATTGTGCCTTAAATTTCTATAACCCATCAAATGGACCTTTCATGGCAAGATTTATTACGACAGAACTATCCCAATTTAAAATCAATACTTACATCATTATTATCTCTATGCGTTTAGGTACTCTTTAAATCTTTTAACTCAAATAATCATTAGTGATGGAGAAACCTTAAGACAATTCCTATTCCTTAAGTCTCCATGACTCTATCAACTCACTTCCTAGGGGCTCACCCATCTAAGGATTTCCCAAGGTTGAGCACACTTAACTTTTGCATGCCCATGCCCAAACATAGATACCGGCTTATATTGCTTCTGTCCACGGGTACCCTATAACTACCCTCATCTCAAAAGACGTGCTAGCTATCTCAGCTCATCAAAATATTAGGTGTGGAGCGCACATTGGCCTTAGCCGTACTACTTCCTCTGGTTCCGCAATATCCTTAGACCATTCTCATCAGTATTGAACAACTAGCTGCCCTTCAGTACTGGCCATTTCTCAAGGCTGATTCATAAATCAGGAAGATACCCTTTTTTGATACTTATCATCCTTGAATATTTCCTATCACTGTGAAATTAAGACCATATCAGTATACCATCCTGTTGCCAGAACCGCCCTTCTGCCAGAACCTCTTGGGCTCTTCCAGAATCACTTGAAGCTCTGATACCAAAATGTCATGCCCTTAATTTAATTTCACCTTGACCAGAATATTCATGGAAAATGATATACAATTCCATGGGCAACACTAGAACAAAACTGATAATAAGTGCATGATTATATAAATTTCCCATAGGGATTTGTACATGATCATTACTATCAATGTATCCATACAGGGCTACTTGGGCATCTAAATCCATTCCACCACTACAATCCCCTCATATGGTTCTCTTCTTTGTTCTCAGCATATCTTCTGTCTTCTCCTAGCTAAATTGTTAGTAGGGAAGGGTGAGATTTAAGAGAATCTCAGTAGGAAATAGATACCATTATGCATATAGGATAAGTGCTTAATGCATGACATTCTTGCAATACATAACTCATGCTAATACAATGACATATGTGCGTGCTCAATGTTTCAAACACATTCTTATGGCCATGGGGTAATTAGAAACAGAGCTTCAATCATTCATATATGTTTCGCATAACCAAGAAAAGCAATAACATGCATTAACACACTAGCACAGATATCAAATACATGCAGGAGAGATAAGTTCCCTACCTTGTGTCCCTTTTGCTAACAGACATAGTTCTTCGATCAACGTGCAAATAGCTTGGACTCTATATTCAATCCTACAATTACAAATATATCGTTTAGACACTTTCATAGTGTTTCTGGGGGTTATATGAGCCTAAAATGAAAAATTACTAAAATACCTAAAGGGATCTGGCCCGACCCGGCCCAGTCGTACCCAGTCCGGCTGTACTTTTCTTGAAATTCTGTAATAGGCTATCTTGACATATTTTCACCTAAGGAATCCACTTCTGAACTCAGAATTACCAAATTTATTGCCGAAAGATGAAATTTACCTTAGCAGCCCTTATTTGAGTACCTTAGGGGTGTTTTCGTAATTATGATTTTTTGACCTTTTATGAAAAGTGCCCAACTGTAACCCCACCTAATTCTCTCTCCTAAACTCAAAGGAACCATCAAATCATTGAAAATCTAAATTTAATGCCCTCTAACAGCCCTAGCCAAAATCCTCAAGTACTCCAGGCAAAATTGGGGTTTTGCGATTTCTGCTCCGTAAATGCGATCCTTTCTACTCCTTACTACTTTATTGACTATTTCCTTAGGTTACAACTACCATTTAGTACAATTTGGGTAGCATAACAGCCCCACACACCCATTTTCCATTTTTAAAATCAATGACAATCCGTTGAAATTTCACTGATTAAATTGTCCACAACAGCCAGAATAGTGAATATACAAAGGTTTGGAAGTTACCTTTCATTTTCCTTTAGCTCTTCTTGACACCGAAACCCTAATCCCTTCCAAAACCAAATTTGTGCCTCAAAATGTTTAAAATGCATGGAAGAATAGTGTAGGAGTAGTATTATATGCATTAGGTACGAATTTACCAAAGAAATCAACCTCGAGATCTCTTCTTCTTCTATCTCTAAAATGCTCTCAACTCTTCTCTCTTCGTTTTTGCTACTGCAACATCAGTTTGGAGGAGGGAAGAAGATGAAATTTTGCTTTATAATATTTTATTATTATCTCATAATTATTCCATTTCCAAAATTCCAAAAATGTCAACTTTGTGTCCATAAAGTTATGTATATGTAATGTTATCCTAAAGCCCAAACAAGATTCAACTAATATTTTCTTCTGTTGGCCCATCAAAATTGTGTCCTAAGGGTCCTTTAAATTAGTAAAAATGGGCTGATTTATTTAACCCAAAATTACCATGTTGCCATCACAAAATTGTCCCCATTTTCGGATTTTGTTAGAATTCTGGTAGATTTTCTGCCCTAATTTTGAAAAATCATAACTAGTTCTAGAAAAATTGAATTGAAGTGATTCCACAGCAAATGAAAATCTATTTAAGTCCTTTTTATCGGATAAATATGGATCAATGCAGTTTGTAACCAAAAAAATACAGAATTGCACAAAAGTCCATACTGCACCAAAATAGATTCCAATTTCAATCCCAAACTTTAGAAAACCATAACTCTTAGCTCACAAATTAGAATGACATAAGTTATATGTCAATTTTGAAGCTTTGAATGTGAACTTTAATACTAGAAAGTTTCAGAATTTTTAGAAACCATTTGGCTATTAAAAACATCCATACAAACCGAATACCCTGTATAGAGTTTCAATAGACAAAATTTTCAACTTTTGCATAATTGTTTCCAATGGTTAGAATTTCGCAACAAACACTCTCCCCACACAAATTTTCCCAAGGAAGCCATTGGAATCACTAAAACAACCAAATTCTCATCATAATATGTGCCCATCCCTCTATTCCAATTCAATTTAGATGTTAATCATCAATTGAACTTAAATACAAGGTTTAGACACTACTTATAACACATTCGAATCACAACTTATATTATGTTCTCCAGAAGTATTGGTTTAACAATAATCACATACACTTTTGGAGTCATAATCCCTTAATTAAAATTTGGGATATTATATGTAACACCAACACTGAGTTGGTTTAGCGGTGTAAGGCCCTACTAGGTCTCTTTGGGTATTAAGTTTGAGTCTCAATATTAGACACTTGTGTTGGGAGGGGCAGCTATAAATCCTAAAACTAGAGTAGTGTGTTGCTCTGATATCAGGTAATAGGATAAAAAAAAGGTGTTGAATATCATTTGATAGTTTAAAAAATAAGTTTTAGGTGTAATTAATGTAGAAAAAACTATAACATAGTATCAAGAACCAAGCAATTTGGGACTAAAGATGAGAAATGTATAGGTGACTTAAGGCTTCTTAGACTGAAAAAGAAAGTACAAGCACATGCAAAGAGAAAAATTGAGATCAATTAAATGCATGATGAAGTCCCATATCCAAGTTGCCGGCATGTAGCGCTACTTTTACCGTAGCTATATCTTTCCAACGGCTACAAAAAGATTGCCATTAGTTTATTTACCATGGGTTTTTCTAACCGCTATAAAAGAACTGCCACAGAGTGTTACCTTTTTTTTATTTGATTAAAGGTTTTCCATTTCGAGGCTTAAAGTGCAAAGGGTTTTTTCCTCTTCCAGTAAGTATACTTCTTGGAATTCGAAGTTGTGTCTCTTTCTTACAGAGGTGAGGTAGCTTACCACCTCAACCAACAGCTTATCTGTAATGCCGCCTATTTTAAGTGAATGAGTCAATGATTAATAAAAGATATTACAAGTCATTAATCAAGGATTGCAAATAGAGTATAATCAAGGAGTATAATTAGGGTAATTATCAGTATGAACTATTAATCCCTAGGCACCTCATTCTTGTATATAAACCCCTATTCTGATAATTAATATACAACTTTCATATTGCATATTTCTTTGTAATCTTACATGGTATCAATGCCTTAGGGTTCTTTTTGTTTATTTTTGCAAGTGAGTTTTGTACTATTACATGAACAGTAATATAGAGAGAGTTCTTGACAAACCTTCCATACAAAGCAAAGTATGTCATCAATCACCTAGCTCTAGACCTTCCTCAACAGCCGATCAATCGCTTTTCGCGGCATGGCATCCATGCTCTTTTTCAATAGTGGTCTTCTCTTAGTTAGTGAAGGCATGACGTCGTCACTCATCTCTATCAGCATTGAGTTTCCTTGGCATTAATTCTTCATTTTCGGCATATACAAGTAACGTAGTTTTGTGCCTAAAAAATCAAGTTGCATAACCAGGTTCATCCTTCCCTCTATTCCAGTGTTCTTTTTGGCCTCAGAGAGTGTTCTTGTAATACCCCAAATGTTGATTAAGGGCTAATGACTTCAAAATTAAATGTAATTAATGTTAAACCAACACTTTTGTAGAATGCAATATGAGTTTGTGGTTGGAATGAATAGTAATCTGTGCCCAAACCCTGTATTTAAGCTTAATTATGTTGTTAAAGCTTAAAATGAACTTCAAGAGGGGGAAGGGTGCATGAAATAGAGAATGGGATGAGAAAATGAGTTATAGGGTAGTTCAATAGGAATTTCAATGATCAGGGGCAAAATTGGAAGAATAGAAAATTTACTAACCAATTGTCTACAAATGAAGTATAACTTAATGACTAGTTAATGGATTTAGTTAGTGTGACAAAATGGTGAATTACCTTGGTGAGAATGCATGAGAAGTGGACATGTGTCATTGTTTGGATGGAGTTAGCAATGTTGGAAAAGTCCAACAAGAATAGTTTATTCATTTCTTTTCCCTTTCTCTTCTCTACTCTGCTAGAGGCATGTGGAGTGTAAAAACTGACTTCATCATCATCTCTTAGACTATCTTTCTCATATATCGACAGCCATTGTTGGTGGAGGAAAGAGGAAGAATTTTGGTTAAGGTGAGCTCTATTTGGCCTTTAAAATGTCTTCTAATGCCAAAATCTCCTTCTTTAATCTTGTTACTCTTGTTAAGAGCTTCATTTATATGGTTTTAGATTTTCAAGAGGAGGTGATTTTATAATTGAGAAAAGTTGAAGGTTGGTGAATCAAGAAACAAGTTTGGGAAAGTATAAGAGGTGAGTGTTAGCTACCTTTTGTTATATAAGTTGAGACTATTGGTTGAGTATTGAAGTTTAGGTGTTTTGCCCTGATTTTTGCATGATTTAGGATTTGTGTGAATTGTTGTAGAAATGATGTATTGTTGTGTCTTTTAGACAACGAAATTGGTTTGGAACATTGAATATGGAGTTTGGCAAAGTTGTGGCTAGTTGTTATATTTTGGTCAAAACAGAACATATAGTTGGATGTGATTTATGGTGTTTTGATGTTGTCATTGTATTCCTTATAGAATTGTGTGGGAGTAGTGTATGTTGTGTATTTTGAAACCTTTGTGAACATTTGGTGTAAAATTGGAAAATTCTGGAAATGGTTAAGTATAAAATGTTGTACAGGGGACTAAATCTGCATGGTAATTTGAAAATAGCAAATGGTATTAAAATGTTGTGAAACTTTCCAGTTTTGTAGTTCATATTGCAAGCTTTCCATTGATATAACGTTTAGGTCATTTTAATATATGTGTGAAAAGTTATGACCATTTGAAAATCAGCCAGAAAATAGGCCAAAGGTTGGCCGTGGCCCATGGAGGTTGGCCGTAACCTAAAACCTTTTAACCAATTCTTGGCCGCGGCCCAAAACTTACTGAACTATTTCTGGCCGGGGCCCAAGGATCTTAGCAGCAGCCTAAAAGTTTTTGACTATCCATTGGTAGTGGCCAACCCCAGAAAATTGATATTTTCCATTTCTGAAAGGTAGTCTTTGGTCAAGCTTTTTCCAACCCTTTAGGGATCTGTTTGGGCTTCTAGTAGCTAACTAAAGGTCTTAAATGATATCCAACCTTAGGTGTTGTAAAGTTAAGTATTCTTTGTCCTTGATTATGGTTTATAGGATTTAATATTTGCCTTGCGCACGATAGACCGATGCCAGAGCATGTAAGGAAAGAATAAGGTAGTGACTCTTTCTCTTATTCTATGTATGATGTATTTCATACATGTCATTTCATTGAGTATGTCATGATGAAACATTGCCATTGAGTAACATTGCCGTTGAGTAACATTGTCGTTCGTGTAACATTGCCATTTGTGTAACATTGCCGTTGAGTAACATTGCCATTTGTGTAACATTGTCGTTTGTGTAATATTGCCATTGTGAAACATGCCATTGTTATGCTGCTAAATTATGATTTTCTTACATACTTTGTGATTATACATATTATAAGTGAATTGTTACTACTGGGATTCGCTTGAATCTTATTTTTTCAATAAAATAACTTTCAGACAGGGCAAATGATTCTAAGGAGAAGTAGGTCACGAATGGCGATTAGTGTAACCCCCTTCGATAATCAGGCCGGAATTAACGTTTAATCACATTTAATTATCGAATAAGAAATCCAAGACAATTAAAAACTTTTTAAAACGCCTGTACAAATGGATTTCCATTCATTTCATTCATTAAAACAAATGGCCTGTTTGGTCTGTTACATATACAATATCAGAGTAAGCACAATTCCCGACGTTCACCCGGGATAATAACATTAATCCAAAGGTTCATACAGGGCATCATTGCCATCTCAGTACCCATACCGGGGATTACACAAAACTATAGTACTATGATCTATACAATATATTTACAATGATCCAAAATGATAACCAATTCGATATAAAGCCAAAATATTTAACTAAGACTACCGCTGGCAGTCCTAATCGTCCTTTGCCACTTGCTTGCTTTTCGATCCACTTGCCCTGTCTAAAAATGTTATTTGGAAAGAATAAGATTCTAGAGAATCCCAGTAGCAACAGTTTATTTATATGATGCATATATACAAAGCAAGTAAACATATATCACAATGCAGCAATCAATATTCGAGACCGGGCTTTCGCCACGTTCCCTTCACTTTATACAAGGTCGGGCTTACGCCACGCCCCATCACTTTATAAATGTTCGAGTCCGGGCTTTCACCACGTCCCCTTCACTTTCACTGTAATCTAGTCCGGGCTTTCGTCACGTCCCCTTCACTTTCACTACAATCGATGACTAATGCAAACAAGCAATGCAATACACATGATATAGGATAAAGTGTCACTACCTTTGTCTTTCCTTCCTTGAGCAGGCACAAGCCTTCTATGCTCCGGGCAGATATCAAATCCTAAAGTCATAATTAAGGACGAAACATTATCCTCTATTCCAATACTCAATTAACTCTTCAACACTCAGATTTGGTTATCAATAATGACCCTTAAGAAGCCACAAATGCCTCTAATAAAACCCCTAAAAGGTTGGGAAACAATAGGGTGAAGATCTCTTTTCGAAAACAAGAAGTGCTGGAACACAGGCTCGGGCCTCGGCCCACCCATCCTTGGGCTGCGGCCCAAATATGGTCAGAAGGTCTTTGGCTGCGGCCCACCACTCTTGGGCCGCGGCCCAAAACAGGTCAGAAAGGCTTGGGCCGCGGCCCAGAGATTTCCTGACTCTGGGCTGAACTTCGAAAAACCATAACTAATTCTAGAAAATTCAAAACGGAGTGATTCCAAAGCCAAAAGAAAGGTATTTGAGTCCTCTCTCAAGAAAAAATATGGCTTATAACTTAAAATCATCACAAAAATACAGAATCACCCAAAACCCAACATTACTCCAAAACAGAGTTCTGTTTTTGTACCAAACTTTGGCAAAGCATAACTCTCAGAATACCAAACGAAATGACATAAAATATATGTCCATTTTGAAGCTTGGGATGTGAACTTTAAGACTGGAAAGTTTCACAATTTTCTGAAATCATTTGGTCACTCAAAACGTCCACACAAATAAACTGTCCAGACAGAGTTCACATTGACAGCATTTTTTCCAACTTTTCTACCAAAGTGTTCAATGACTCCAAAATCATTAACCAAGCTTATTCCCATACAATTTTCCATAAGGAACACAATGGTAACCTCAAAATGACCAAATTCATACTCTAACCACATGCCCTGTTTTGATCAACACACCAAAACCAACACAAAGATCCCAAACTTTACTTTTAATGATTCAAGCCAATCCATTTGTCCAAAAGACATCACAATATACCATTTCGATGATCACATCATGCCAAACTCACTAAGACCCTAATTTTCGAAAATAGGGCATAAATTTCCAGAAAAATCAATGCTTACCAACATCCACAATATATATATCAAAAGGGAGATAACACTCACCTCTTTCACTTTGCCAAAGAGATTTCTTGATTCTTCAACTTTCACAATCTCTTGAGGTCATAAACTACCACCAATGAACACATTTTAACCATCAAAATGAAGCTCTTCATTCAAGGATCAATATTAGAGAAGGGAGTTTGAGCAATAGAAGCCATTTTCCCTACCTTTTTGCAAGCTTTTCCCCCCTTGTTTTTCTGCAACAATGGCACCCCCAAGGAGAGAAGAGAGAGAACGAGAGAGATGAGGGATAGAGGTGGAGTGAAGAAATGAAGAATGATGACACTACTCCCTCCCTTTTCAGTTTTTTTTCTGCGCACAAGTGAGGGAAGAGAGGAGAGAGAAATGTATTTAAAAATTCCCTTTTGACTTTTCTCCCCCACATGTGAGCTTGCCATGTGTCCACCCCTCATTGGCTCTCACTCACTAAATCACCAATTAATCTCTCTAATCCTTCCATTAACCATTTTAATTACACTTCTCATTTTTTTCTTAGTTAGTAATTAATTTCCCCATTAATTACCAACTTATGCCAATAATTCCATTCTTTCAATTTTCCAACAATTATGACATATAACTTTATATTGTCACCAATATACATTAATTTAAATTTAATCCAATAATTATCCTCAATAATTATCATTAAGCCTTAACCAAAATTTGGGGTGTTACAATTAGAGATCCAAGTTAATGGTCCTAATTTTGGATAATTGGTTATCATGCCATGATTATTGGATATTTTGCTTGGGGTCAGTTGTATATGTTGTATATATTGAATAGTTTGTGTAATCCCCTGTAAGGGAACTGAAAATGGGCAATTGTGTCCTGTAAACCCTTAGATAGATTAATGAAACCCAAGTGTGTGTCAGAAATTTTTGTTACACTCTGATATGTATGAATGAAATCGAACTGCATAGGCTAGATATATGTTTAAAATGTGAATATGCGACCGTGTTGAACATGATTTATAAAAGCTTTTGAAAATCCCATCGTGGGAATGGAACTTTTAACAAGTTTCTAATGATCCTTTGGTCATTAATTCAACATAATTACGTATTTGTGAATGTTAATCTCTGCAAGGTAGGGGTTTACATTTGTCGTATCAAAACTGTAGTCCTGGCAAGGGTATGATTCACTAGGATAGTGGATGTTGTTCTTGGCTTAGTGATAGAAGATAACTTATGATTGCTTGTTGTGCATGCACATGGATGTTCCTGTTGTTTGTGTTATATGAGTTTAGTGACTATGTGTATACATTATTTATGATATTGATGTGGTGAATCATTTGTAGAGTTAAAGAACACAATGGCTCACCCTAGAATCAGAAGAGTGGACCCAGAAGTAGAGGATCTGAATGACAACTTACTTGACCCTATGCAAGAAATGATGAGATTGATAAGGAAAAAGAGTGATATGATATATAAGCTAAGAGAAGAGCACAAGAAGCAAAGAGCGAAGCGCAATGCTGATAGGGTTCAATCTACCTATGAAGAAACCCAGGAAGAGACCCGTCATGAATAAACGCCTAAGGGATCAAATCAATCTCATGAATCCCCACCTCTTACCGTACTAAATCAGGAGTCACAAGGGGTACCATTTCAAGAGTCAAGAGATCTACAATTCTGGGTCTTGAAGTTCTGTAAGCATTTACCTCCAGTGTTTAGAGGGAGGTTCGAACCCCAAGCTGTAGAAGACTGGTTGAACTGATTGGAGAAGATCTTCGAAGTCTTAGATTGTCTAACAAAGGTGAAAGCATGCTTAGCCGTGTATAAGTTATGAGGGGATGCTGACTGGTGGTGGCGGAATATCACCCTGACATTGCAGAACCGAATTGTACCACTGACATGGGAGGTGTTTCTATTGGAAATTATGCCCTCAGGGCCAATCATTATACTTTGAACATTATTAATTTAATGAAATTTCTCCATTCTGTTATCATATTATTTACATGTTAACTGTGATAATTGTATCTATGGATAAATCATAAAGATTATCCTAAAATGTCCCTGGTCGGTCATCTATATGGGAGCAAAGATGAAACAAGACCAGTATGACTCTGATAAAATATGGAGATACGAATCAAAGTCTTAGACAATTGTAAGAGCACAAGGTGCAGAACCGACCCACTATGAGAAAGCTACATGGATCAAGTAATAAGCTTTTCTCATGTACAACCATATCACAATACCCTTTGACCTGAGGTCATCATGGATTCTTACATGAGACGTGCTAAGCTTTGAATTAGTCAAAAGTCACTTTTGACCGGGTGATGATAAAGGCTACGATCGGCCATGGTGGTTTTTCATGTAGAGGAATATGAATGATCAAGATGAAATTTGTCCCTCACATTTGTAGAGAGATATTATTGGGCCCCTCGATGAGTGAGTCTGAGAAATGCATGGCCATACTAAGATGGAAAGGAGTTTCCATTTCTATTGTCAGGCTACTCAAGAATCAAGAAAGTAATGGTCAGGAACAAGAGGATGACATTTTCCATGCCTCATCCTTGACCGATATATCCTGTGACAAAAGGGACGTGACATGGTTGTATGACAGGTTGCATTGTAGTAACGATCCTCATATGAATTAGGTGGTTGTAATGTCTTGGTAGTGGCTGCTTGCGACTTGTGGGTTAGCACAATTATTGGCCCACTGCCAACTTCGTATGGTCCTACAGGGTCGCACACAAGAATGGCCCAACACGAGATAATGTTTAATCTAAGGCGGATGAATTTTATATTTGTATATATATAATATAAAAATTCAATAATATATATATATATATATATATGTATTTTCGAAATACATATTATATATATATATTATATTATTATATTGTATTAGTTTTAAATTTAATTTTATTAAGATAAATTAGATTTAATAACTAACATGATAGAGATATAACATCTCAGATTTAATTTTTGAAGATAAATTAAATCTAATAGCTTTTAATTTGGATTAAATAAATAGGTTAAATTAAAACTGTTGGACAGATTTAATTTAAACTGAATTTATTTAATTAGCTTATCAAGATAATTAATTGTTAATTAATTTTGAAATTAATAAAGATTAATTTTGAACTTTGAATATAGTGCTTATAGGTTATAAACTTGATAGAGTAGATATACTCATATACAAATGAGATTTTAGAGCCACAAGGGAAACCCTATGAAACATTAGAGGAGCTAGCATGTAGTCTATGTTGGAGAGGATTCGTGTGGATACCGGTAAAGGGAGCGGACTTGACATGTTGGCTTTTAGAGATTGAAAACCCTGTTTTCAAAAAGGTACAAATCTTTTTAACTTGGTTTAAATGATGTTGATAGATCCTCGATTAGGATTGGTGAAAATTTTAAAATTCTTCCACTGTGCCTGTCGATCCTAATAGTGGTGTAATATCCCAAAAAGTGATTAACGGCTAATGACTTCAAAAGTGAATGTAATTATTGTTGAATAAACACTTTTGAAGAATGGGTGATGGAAATTTGGATGTTTTAATGATTCCAATTTCTTCCTTGTGAAAATTCGTGTGGGGAGAGTGTTTATTGTGAAATTGGAACCATTGGGAACAATTGTGCAAAAGTTTGAAACTCTGTCCATTGAAACTCTGTACAAGGCAGTCGATTTGTATGGACGTTTTAAATAGGCAAATGGTGTCTAAAAATTCTGAAATTTTCCATTCTTAAAGTTCACATGCCAAGCTACAAAATGGACATATAATTTGTGTCATTTCAATTTGTGAGCTAAGAGTTATGATTTTCCAAAATTTGGGATGGAAACAGGAATCTGTTTTGGAGCAGTATGGACTTTTGTGCAATTCTGTATTTTTGAGGTTATTAAATGCAGTGATCCATATTTTTCCAATAAATAGGACTTAAATAGCTTTCCATTTGCTTTGGGATCACCTCATTTTGATTTTTCTAGAATTAGTTATGATTTTTCAAAGTTTGGGCAGAAATCTGCCAGAATTTTGTAAAAATCCGAAATTGATGGAAATTTAGTAAATAATTAGAAAATAATATTATATTATATTAAATCATCATCCACCTCCTCCATCAGCCCAAAACTGTGATATTCAGCTACAACAAGAGAGAGAAGGTGTGAGAAATTCTAGAGAGAGAAGGAGAAGAGAACTTGTATGATAAGTCGAAATAGTTTGGAAATGATATGGCCTAGGGGTTATGCTGCCCAAATTGGGTCTTAATGTTAGTTGTAACCTAATGTAATGATTAATAAAGTGGTTAGGAGTAGAAAGGAACACATTTACGGAGCTGAAACCGAAAAACACCGATTCTTCCCAAAGTATACCAAGATTTCGGCCAGGGCTAGATCTGAGGGTTAGAGTTGGATTTTCAATGATTTGATGGTTCCATTGAGTTCAGGAGCGAAAATTAGGTGGGGTTACAGTTGCTCACTTTTTTCGGAAAAGGCTGAAAAAGCGTAATTACGAAAACGCCCCTAAAACCCTTAAAGTGGGGCTGCCAAGGGTAATGTTGTAATTTGACATTGAATTTGATAATTTCAAGTTTGGAAATGGATTCCTTAGGCAAAAATATATCAAAATAGCCCATGTCAAAATTTCGGGAAAAGTACAGCAGGACCGAGTACGGCCAAGCCGGGTCCCCGGGGGCATTTCTGTAAATTTTCATAATATGCTCATATAAGCCCTAGAAACACTATGGAAATGTCTAAATTGTATTTTGGAATTGTAGGACCATGTTGTGAGCCCAGTGGTTAGCACGTTTTACGATGCACACTAAAAGGTGGTCTTTGAGATAGTACTCCTTAACCCTTTAGGCATGTGTGTAGGCTTCTAGTAGCCACCAAAAGAGTCCAAGTGATAACCAACTTTAAGTGTTCTGAAGGTGAGAAATTTGGAATAGAGAATAACCTGTCGTCCTTGACTTTGGTTTATAGGGTTCGACATTTGTCCTAATCGCAAGCAACCTATGCCGGCGCACGTCAGGAAAGAACAAGGTCGTGACTCTTTTCCCTTATACTATATGTGAAACATGGTATGTTTGTTTAATCATTATTTGTGAGTCTATCACCTGCGGCCCATCGGTGTTAATGGTGGGAGGATCGTACCTTCGGGGCGGTGGAATCCGGGGATGAGACTATATGAAAGCTGTAAGGCTATATGTGAAAGCCGAAAGGCTATTTGCGAAACCTTCACCCGCGGCCCATCGGTGTTGATGGTGGGAGGACCGTGCCTTCGGGGCGGTGGAATACGGGGGATGAGATTATGTGAATATGTGCTTATGTGGCAGCCTACGTGCTGTGCTTTATGTTGTGATGCTGCTTGATGATTTTCTTACATGCTTTGTGATTACATGTGGAATGAGTGATTTGTTACTACTTTGATTCTTTTGAATCTCATTCTTTCCATTGACAGACCTTCAGACAAGGCAAGTGGCTCCAAGGGAAAGGAGACGACCAAGGGCGGATAGGGCTCCTTAGGGAGATTTATGTTTTGTTGGGATATCACCGTATATCTTATAAATGTTGTTTTGGAGACAGTGGTGTAATCCCCTAATGGGAATTTATAAACCTTTAGTTTATGTATGAAACCCGGGGGTTGCCGGGATTTTGTTGTACACTCTGATATGTAAATGTGATGCAACTATATAGGGTAATTATATTTGAGTTGTGGAATTTGAGACTAGGGTAAGGCAGAAACTTTGAAAATATTTGTGAAAACCCTTCCATAAGGTAGGGATTGTAAATGAGTTTGATTATTATTAGTCTCAATTTCATTTTAAAATACGTATTTTGAATTATAATTACGAAGGGGGTTACAAGTGGCATCAGAGCCAAGTTAATTGTGCGTTTAAATTGAGTTTATGTCTTTATACATGTGGTATATATGGGATATATATATGTATGCGTATAAGAAGATGATCGAATATGTATCTAAATTATGTTTCAGTTTTGAGAAAGTCGAACCTATGTGATATGGTGCTGTAAGTTTATGTGATCTTATGAACTTGTTTCAATTATATGCGATATGTTTATGTTTAAATTCTGCCACTGGCATCGCGATTTCTGTTCTAGATTTGATCCAAAGTAGAATTCATCATTAAGGTTTCGAATAGGTTAAAGATCATGGCGTACGAACACGTTAGGGTCTCTAATTGGTTTTAGGGGTCCAAAATCTTGAAGAAGAACTGGGTCTAAGTTTGGATCTCTATTCAGATTGTAGGGATTTGAAACTATGGGAAAGACAATTTAGATCAGAAGAGTTAAGGGCCGGTTTTGAAACTAGCGGGACCACCGTGACTACCTGTTCGTGGCGCAATATAATCTTATCACGACATTTATTGCTTTTCATATTGTATGAATTCTTGTTATGGTTTATTCTTCATACATGTTTGGGTATGGTGAACAATATGACTTTAGATATTTTACAAAGGGTTGTAATATTTAAATACGGCCTGCATGCTGTGCCTTCCTCTAAATACTCTCAATGTACATTCTCTTCTCATTTCACTCCCCTCGAATGTTTAAATGAGGTTTCTCTCAATATATTTCTTTTCTTATTTAGAGAAGTTCTCTCATTAGCTTGGGAGGATTTTAGGTTAGGTAAGCCATGTTATGTCACATTTAAATTATACTTTTTATTAGATCATTGCATGAATACTTTTATGTTTATATGTATTTATTTGTATGAGATACGACCACGACGGCATTCATATAAAAAAACTAATTAATTGAGACCTCTGAATCAAATCTTAAGTAATAATGCTGTCAATTAATGAATACTTGTCAAAACCTAGATCGCTCAATTGTGGAAACCACCAAAGTGGATACACTTGAGTTATCTTAATGACGCAAGCATGAGTAATGGTATTGCTCATAATATTCATTATTGTTTTGACTTAATTGAGATTAACAAAATGGTTTTGAATCTCAAGGTGTTAGATGGGATTAAACATGTTGGATCATATGATGATCAAATCCTATAAAGATCTAAGAGTTACATGTGATGTAATTGGTAAATAGGTTACCCACCTAAATAACTTGAATTTCAACGTCTTGCCAAAGCGGACCTAAGTTTAAGACAAATATGGATCTTAGCCCACTAATTATTATATTAAGGGTTGTTAATTTAGTGGGAGATTACTAACTAACTTTACATATTTTAATTGTAGAATCATGTCAACTAGTAATAATGCTACACTATCATTACAATCGGTCCTTGAGAAGGACAAACTCAATGGGACAAACTTTCTTGATTGGTTCAAGAACTTGAGAATTGTTCTCAAGCAAGAAGAAAAAGGCTTAGGTCCTAGATCAAGCCATTCCTGAGGTGCCTGCAACCAATGCTCCAAGAGCTCAGAGAGATGCTTACACAAAGCATAAGGATGACTCTGTGGATGTAGGTTGCCTGATGCTTGCCACTATGGTTCTAAAGCTCCAAAGAGATCTGGAACTTATGGAGGCTCATGAGATGATTGTCCATCTCAAGGAAATGTTCCAGCAACAGGCAAGGCAAGAAAGGTATGAGACCATAAAGGCCTTACATTCATGCAATATGGCTGAAGCTGCATCAGTTAGTATATATGTGTTAATGATGAAAGGTTATATTGATCACCTTGAGAGGCTTGGATTTCCCATGAGCCAGGAGTTAGTTATAGATTTGATCCTAAACCCACTCCTAGAGAGTTATGACCAGTTTGTCATGAACTACAACAAGAACAACATGGAGAAATCAATTTCTGAGCTGCATGGGATGCTCAAAACTACTGAGCAAAGCATTAAGAAAAAGGCTAGTACTGTTTTGATGGTTTAGAAAGGAAATAGTATGAAAAAGAAATGGAAGGGTAATGGCTCAAGTGGAAGACCAAAGAGTCAAACAAGCCCAAAACCAAGCCTGTACCCAAGAAGGCAAAGCCTCCAAAGGAAGGAGTCTGCTACTTCTACAATAAACCCAATCGTTGGAAGAGGAATTGCAAACTCTACCTCGAAGATCTAAAAAATAACAAGAAAGATAGCAGGGCTATTGCTTTAGGTATTTATGTTATAGACATTTATTTTTCTACTTCCTCTACATGGGTATTAGATACTGCATGTGGTTCTCACATTTGTACAAATGTGCAAGGTCTAAAGGAGAGTAGAAAACTGAAGTAGGGTGAGGTGGACCTACGAGTTGGAAACAGAGCAAGAGTTGCTACTTTAGCCGTAGGCACTTCTGAATTAGTTCTTCCTAGTGGGCTTTTGTTATTTTGAACAATTTCTATTATGTTCAAACTTTGAGTAGTAACATTGTTTCTCTTTCTTATTTGGATAAGGAAGGTTATACTTCTACTACTAGGAATGGTAAATGTTCTATTTATTGTAATGACATTTTCTATATTGATGGTGATTTGTTTGTTGGTCATTGTATATTAAATTTGGAACATCCTAATAATGGGAATATCTATAACGTAACTACTAACAGGATAAAATCAAACGATTTGAATCTAACCTACCTAATGCATTGTCATCTAGGCCATATAAATGAGAAACACATTTCCAAACTCCATCAAGATGGATTTCTTAACTCATTTGATTTTGAATCATATGATACATGCAAATCTTACTTATTAGGAAAGATGACAAAGGCACCTTTTACTGGACATAGTGAGAGGGCCACTGAATTGTTGGGCCTCATATATATAAATATATGTGGATCATTAAATACGGCTGCCAAAGGAGGTTATGTCTACTTCATTATATTTATAGACGATTTTAGTAGATATGGCCCTATATCTATCTAATTAAACATAAATCTGAATCTTTTGAAATGTTCAAAATATTCCAAAGTAAAGTACAAAACCAACTTGGCAGAAATATTAAAGCACTTCGATTTGATAGAGGTGGTGAATATTTGACCCAAGAGTTCATTAACCATCTTGGAAGTTGTGGGATAATCTCACAATTGACTCCTCTAGGAACACCATAATGGAATGGCATTTCTGAATGAAGGAATCAAACGCTATTAGATATGGTTCGATATATTATGGGTCAAACAGATCTTCCACCATCCTTTTGGGGAGATGCCCTAGAAACATTGCGTTCACACTAAATCGTGTTCCATCTAAGGCAATTTAAAAGACACCATATGAGATATGGACTAGAAAGAAACCAAGTTTATCTTTTCTCAAGATCTGGGAACGTGAAGTATATTTTAAGCAACAAGCCTCTGATAAATTAGCACCCAGATCCTCAAAGTACCTTTTCGTGGGGTATCCTAAAGAAATGAAAGGATACTATGTCTACAATCCTAGCAATAACAAAGTGTTTGTTATTTGAAATAGTAAGTTTCTAGAAAGAGAGTTTGTCTCTAAACAACCAGTGGGAGCAAGGTATATCTCGAAGAAATTCGAGAGTCACGAGATAGTACAGAACCACAAATGGAAATTAGAGAAGACTCATAACAAGTTACTGAGCCTCCTCAAGTAACACAAGGTCCACAAAGATCTGATAGGACACGGCACCAGCCTCAGTGATATGGATTTTTAATTACTGAAGGCCTTGCTATGTTGCTCATTGAGCAAAATGAGCTAATCACCTATCGAGAAGCCATAGTATGACCAAACTCCAAGAAATAGCTAAATGCCAAGAAGTCTGAAATGCAATCCATGTACGACAATCATGTATGGACCTTAGTCGATCCACCTGAAGGTGTAAAAATCATCGGGTGCAAATGGGTTTTCAAAGAGAAAAATGACATGGATGGCAATGTAAATGTCTTCAAGGCACAATTGGTTGTAAAAGGATTCACTCAAACTCATAGTGTAGACTAGATGAAACCTTTTCCCCAGTTGCAATGGCCAAATCAATCAGAATCCTTCATACCATTGTAGCATATTATGACTATAAACTATGTCAGATGGACATCAAAATAGCCTTCCTTAATGGAAAGCTACTTGAGGATGTATACATGACACAACCTGAAGGTTTTGTTCGTCCAGAGGACTCTGGTAAAGTTTGCAAGCTTCAAAGAACCATTTATAGATTGGAGCAAGCATCTCAAAGCTAGAATTATCATTTTGATGAAGTAGTCAAAGAGTTTGGATTCATTCAAAATATTGATGAACCTTGTATTTACAAGAAGGTTAGTGGGAGCACAGTTTTGTTTCTAGTGCTTTACATAGATGGCATCTTACTAATTAGGAATGACATTCCTACCTTACAGAGTGTCAAGTCTTGGTTAGGAAAGTCCTTTTCAGTGAAAGACTTAGGTGAGGCCACCTACATCCTAGGGATTAGGATCTATAGGGATAGATCCAAAAGGCTAATACGCCTAAGTCAGAGCACATATAGAGACAAGATACTGCATAGGTTCAGTATGGAGGATTCAAAAAGGGGTTACGTGCCCATATCTCATTGCATCCATCTTAGCAAGGATCTATATCCTAGTATACCTTATCAGTGAGATCGCATGAGTAAGGTTCCATATGCCTCGGCCATTAGATCCATCATGTATGCCATGTTATGTACTTGACCGGATGTCTTATTTGCCTTAAGTATGACTAGTAGATATCAACAAGATCCTGGTAAGGGTCATTGGACCACCATCAAGAATATCCTAAAGTACTTATAAAGGACTAAGGACTTATTTTTTGTCTATAGTGGATTGGATGATAAGCTCTATGTAACTAGTTACACTAATGCAGGTTTCCAAACTGACCAAGATGACCTTAAATCGCAATCTGGATACGTATTCCTCCTAAATGGTGGAACAGTAAGCTGGAAGAGCTCCAAACAGAACTCTATAGTAGATTCTACAATAAAAGCTGAGTATATAGTAGCATCGGATGCAGCTAAAGAATCTATTTAGATCATAAAGTTCATTACTGAACTAGGGCGGTGCATACTATCTTAAATCTAATAGATTTATTCTGTGATGATAGCGGTGCTATTACACAGGCCAAGGAGCCTAGATCACATTAAAGGACCAAGCATATACTCAAGTGATTTCATCTTATTAGAGAAATCAATGATAGAGGGAATATGAAGATATGCAAAGTAGCAAGAGAAGATAATGTTGCTGATCCTCTTACTAAGCCGCTTGTACAGGCAAAGCATGAGCGTCATGCTAGGACAATTTGAATTAGGCAAATTAATGATCGTCCCTAGGGCAAGTGGGAGAATGTTGGAAATTGTGCCCTAAGAGTCAATCATTGTACTTTGAATATTATTAATTTAATGAAATTTCTCCATTATGTTATCATATTATTTGCATGTTAACTATGATAATTGTATTCATGGATAAATCATAAAGATTGTCCTAAAATGTCCCTGGTCAGTCATCTATACGGGAGGAGAGATGAAACAAGAATAGTATGACTTTGATAAGATATGGAGATACGAATTAAAGTCTGAGGCAATTGTAAGAGTACAAGGTGCTGGACTGACCCACTATGAGAAATCTAAATGGATTAAGTAATAAGTTTTTCTCATATACAACCACGTCATAATGTCTTTAACCTTAGGTTATCATGGATTCTTACATGAGAGTTGCTAAGCTTTGAACTAGTCAAAAGTCACGTTTGACTGGGTAATGACAAAGGCTACAATCGAGCTTAGTGGTTTTTCATGCAGAGGAATATGAATGATCAAGATAGAATTTATCCCTCACATTAGTAGAGAGATATTTCTGGGTCCCTCGATGAGTGTGTCTGAGAACTACGATGGAAAGGAGTTTCCATTTCTATTGTCAGGCTACTCATGAATCGAGAAAGTAATGGTCAGGAACAAGAGGATGACGTTATCCATGCCTCATCCTTGACCGATATATCGTGTGACAAAAGGGACGTGACATGGTTGTATGACAGGTTGCATCGTGTTAACGATCCTTATATGAATTGGGTAGTTGTAATGTCTTGCTAGAGGCTGCTTGCGACTTGTGGGTCAGTACAGTTATTGGCGTACTGCCAACTTCATATGGGCCTACAGGGTCGCACACAAGAATGGCCTAACACGAGATAATTTTTCATCTAGGGTAGATGAATTTTATTTTTATATATATATAATTTAAAAATATGTTAATAATATAATATATATATATATGTATTTTCAAAATACATATTATATATATTATATGATATTATTATATTGTGTTAGTTTTAAATTTAATTTTATTAAGATAAATTAGATTTAATAACTAATAAGATAGAGATATAATATCTCAGATTGAATTTATGAAAATAAATTAAATCTAATGGCTCTTTATTTGGATTAAATAAATATGTTAAATTAAAACTGTTAGACAAATTTAATTTAAACTGAATTTATTTAATTAACTCATTAAGATAATTAATTGTAAATGAATTTCAAAATTAATAAAGATTAATTTTGAAATTTGAATATAGCCCTCATAGGTTATAAACTTGATAGAGCAGATATACTCAGGTACACATGAGATTTTAGAGCCACAAGGGAAACCCTAGGAAACATTAGAGGTGCTAGTACGTAGTCTGTGTTGGAGAGCATTCATGTAGATACTGGTAGAGGGAGCTGATCTGATGTGTTATCTCCTAGAGATCAAAAACCCTGTTTTCAAAAAGGTACAAATTTTTCTAACTTGGTTTAAACACCGTTGATAAATCCTCGATTAGGATCAGTGAAAATTTTAAAATTCTTCCGTTGTGCCTGTCGATCCTAACAGTTTCAAGAGAAATTCAAAGAGAAGTATTTCCCTAAGTCTGTGAGGCTCGAGAAAGAATCATAATTCCTAGCCATCAAGCAGGGTGATATAGAGACATTTGATGATTACTTATCTCGTTTCATCCGGCTGGCCAGATACTCCTCTTATCTACGTCATATGGATAACGAGAAGTGGAGTTATGATATGTTAATCCAGGGTTTGAGAAGTGAGCTGAGGAAGAGATTAGCTACCCACCAGTTTATTGAGTTTAATAAAGCGGTGGAGGAGTACAGAATCACTAAAAACAATCTAAGAGATCGATACCCAACGAAGGGTAGTGGCTGCTGTAGTGAGCCTAGCAAGGCGAATATCTTCAAGAAGCAGAAGGGACAAGGGTTCTCTCCTAGGGGCAGCAATGAGAAGCCCTATCAATCTGAGGGCCATGATAATCAGATACCCCTAGCAGTAATGATATGTACTCGATATGGAAGATCTCATCCTAGTAAAACCTGTACTGGGCTAGTAGTTTGTTTTAACTGAAAATATCCAGGACACATATCTAGTGAATGTAAACTATCGCCGATAGATCAAAGGCCCAGGAATCAGGGTAGGGTATTCGCAATGACACACGAGGAAGCCTGGAAGTTCCCTGACCTGATCTAAGGTAAAATATTTCTCAATGGTAGTTGGTTACACGCTTTATTTGTTTTGGGTGCAAGTCATTCTTTTATTGCCTATAACTATGTAAAGCACCTGGGATTGTATGTTTATAAACTGCTATTTGATTTGGTTGTATTGAGGCCAATGGGTGTCTTGTGATAGCTGAGGCTTGTCTAAACTGTGTAATAGTTGTTGAGGGACATGAGTCTTTTGTTGATTTGATCTACTTGCCGCTTTACCAATTAGAAGTTATTTTGGGTTTTGATTGGCTAACGATGAATAATGTGCTGCTTGACTGTGGAAACAAGAAAATAGTTTATCCAACTGTATAGAGGGAGGATCATAGGAATGCCAATTTGAATTTTCTTTCAATGGCTAAAGCTGAGAAATATCTCTTGAAGGGGTGCCAGGGGTTTATGGTGTTCTTTTCTGTGCAAAGAGAGGCAGAAGAAACTTTAGAAAGTATACCCATGGTAAGAGAATTCCCTGAAGTATTTCCGGATGATCTTAGCAGATTGCCACCGAAAAGGGAAGTACAGTTCCCAATTGAGATTGTGCTTGGAGTTGGTTTTATATCAAAGGCCCCAAATGAAATGGCATAGTTAAAGAAGCAATTCAAAGAATTACTTGAAAAAGGGTTTATTCGACCTAGTGTTTTACCGTGGGGAGCTCCAGTGTTGTTTATTAAAAAAAAAGATAGGAGTTTATGGTTGTGTGTTGATTATAGAGAACTGAACAAAATTATTGTCAAGAACAAATATCCTCTCTCGAGAATCAACAACCTTTTAGATCAACTGTCGAGCTCTTGTGTATTCTCTAAAATTGATATAAGGTCAGGTTATCATCAGCTACTTGTGAGATTAGAAGATATACCAAAGACTGCTTTCAGAACGAGGTATAGGCACTATAAGTTTCTAGTGATGCCCTTCAGGTTGACTAATACACCTGCTATATTCATGGATTACATGAATCGAGTCTTTCGGTAGTATCTGGATCAATTCAAAGTGGTGTTTATCTATGACATCTTAATATACTCCAAGAGTGAGGAGGAACATGAGCATTATTTGAGAATTATGCTGGAAATTTTGTGTGAAAAGCAGCTCTATGCCAAGTTGAGTAACTACGAGTTTTGGCTTCTTGAACAAAAATTCTTAGGCCATGTTATCTCATAAGAAGGGGTCTCGGTGGATCCTAGTAAAGTGGAAGCAGTACTGGACTGGAAGAGGTCATAAATTGTTGCTGAGATACGCAGTTTTCTAGGTCTTACTGGTTACTACCAGAGATTCATTCAAAATTTCTCCCATATTACCTTGCTGATGACCAAGCTCATACAAAAAGATTAGCCATTTGTGTGGGATGAGCATTGTGAAAGTAGTTTTGTTGACCTGGAAGAAAGGATGACTATGGCACCAGTGTTAATTATACCTAATCCCAACTTGACTTAAGCTATGTACAGTGATGCGGTAAGCAGGGATTAGGGTGTGTTCTAATGTAACAGGGACACGTGGTGGTCTATGCCTCTCGATAGCTAAAGCTGTATAAAATAACTATCCCACTAATGATATGGAGCTTACGGTGATTATATTTACCTTGAAAATTTGGTGACATTACCTGATAGTGTGATAGTAGAATTGTACTGTGACCGCAATAGTCTCAAATATCTGTACGATCAGAAAGAATTGAACAAAAGACAATGCTGCTGGATGGAGTTGCTTAAAGATTACAACCTAGTGATTAAATATCATCCAGGTATAGCCAATGTCATTGCGGATGCTCTTAGTCCTAAGATGGTGATTATTGCAGCAATGATGATTTAAGAGGTGAATTGATAGAAGATTTCTGGGACTTGAACTTGTCAAACCTAATTGTCTGTGCTAATTACAATGTTTCTCAAGGGGATAGTGCTTTGAGAGGTGAAATTGAAGAAGCTCAGAAGCAAGACAATCAGGTACAGTCCATTCATGCTTTAATTGAAAGAGGTGAAGCTCAAGACTATGATTTGTCACCTAGTGGATTGGTTTACTACAAAAAGAGAATATGTGTTCCACTAAATGCAAAATTGAGAAAAAGAATCCTTAATGAGGCACACAAGAGCCAGTATACTCTTCACTCCGGTATGACCAAAATGCACCATGATTTGAAGTCTATATACTAGTGGTTGGGATTGAAAAGCGATGTGACCAAGTATATGGCGCGGTGTCTAGCTTTCCAGAAAGTGAAAATCAAACATCAGTGACTGTCGGGATTACTACAGAGTCCTGAGATTCCAAAAATGGAATGGAAAAGTATGACTATGGATCTTGTTGTGGGATTGCCCAGGATCAAGAACTATGATGCCATCTGGGTGATTGTTGACCAATTTGTTGCTTCTCATCCTCAATGACTAGTTTGGTTAATGTATTTAGTCTTTATTCTGGCCATTTGTTGCTTCTCATCCTCAATGATCATTTTTTTAGGTTTTCTTTTGTCTTGCTATTCTCAGTAGCTAATTCTAAGATTAGTCTTACCATTAAGGTTGTTCTTATTGCTAATAAGATTACTGGTAACAAGCCCAATTGGACCAAATATTTGGACTGGAGTAAAACTATGGTATGTACATGTTGAACATTGAGAAGGAGTATCTTTTGACTGAGGCTCCTCCTACAGATGATTCTTACAAGACGTGGGCAAGAGGCGATGCTTGATTATTTCTAGAAATTCAAAACTCCACGAGAGTGAAGTTCTTCTCCCCATTAATCACTACAATATAGTTAAGGAAATTATAGACTATTTAGAGTTCTTGTACTCTGGTAAAGGCAATATCACTCCTATTTACAAGGTTTGTAATGGATTTTATCTTGTTGAAATGCAAGATCGTCCTGTGAAGGCTTACTTTTAGGCACAGGTGGATAATTTGGAGAAACAAGCAATTCTAAGCTTCCTTATTGGTCTTCCACTAGAAAATGAGATAGTCCGCTCTCATATTTTACTAGTTTTGAGATCACTACGCTTCAGGATGTGTTTTCTCATATGCTGGGTGCTGAGAGCATTTTTCAAGTGCTTTCCAACCCCAATGCTAGCACATTAACTAGTTGTGGCTCTGCTGATAAGCGAAACCATTAAGTTAACAATATTAATTTAAAAGGGCTAAACATATTCTGGTGAGTGACATTTAAAAGGACTAAACAATGTTAACGCACTTATATTGAGGTTTAAAGGTGGTTGAGAACTGCTCTTAGTAAACATCACACAAGAAAACACATCTTGAATTGTAGTGAACTCATAACTAGACAAAATTTAAGAGCGAATCATCTCATATTCTGGGGGAAGGCCACTAAGGAATCTTAGAATTGCTTGTTTCTCTAGATTATCCATCTATGCTTGAAGATTAGTTGTACCTGTCATTAACAACTTCATCTCCTTATACACATGCTTGCCATAAAGCAAGTTTTCAGAGGATGATCCTGCTTTTCAGCATGGTAAAAGTGTTTACAAACTTTGTAAATATATGAGTGATATTCAAGAACTCTAAATAGTCCACAATCTCCTTAATTGTTTTGCAGTGATTGATGGAGGGAAGAACTTCACTCTCGATGGAGTTCTTAATCTCTAAAAATAAGTGGGCATTGGTTCTTGCCCAAGCCTTATGAGAATCATCTGTAGGAGGAGCCTGAGTCAAAAGATACTCCTTTTCAATGCTCAATTAATACATAGGGACTGTTTTACTCCAGTCTAAATAATTAGCCCAATTAAGCTTGTGATCAGTTATCTTATTGGCAACAGGAACAACCTCAATGGTAAGACAAGTCCTAGAATCAGCCATTGAGAAGAGCAAGAGAAATTAAACCAAAACCTAAAAAAATGTTCATTGAGGATGAGAAGCAACAAATGGTCACAATAAGGACCAAACAACAACAAACCAGCAATAAGAACTGTCTGAAACAACTATCTGAATCCTCACTATGGACACAAAAAACCTGATAGCCTCAAAAGGGGCCAAACACTAACCAAGCCGTATAGAAACAACTAAGAAAACACTTATTGAAGGCAAAACATGCTATAAAATGCATTAGAACCAATGGGAAGGATGAACCCAATCACACGTAAACTTGATTTTCCTGGCACGAAAATGACCTACACATGCCATAAATGAAGAATCAATGTTACGGGAACTAAGCACTACTAGAGACAAGTGATGATGTGCCCTCACACATCGGTAAAATGATGAGTTAGAAAATTTTACACTTAAATATGTTTTGTCCTTTTAAATTAACACTATTAACTTTACTAACGGAAAATGACGAGTTAGCAAAATTTATAATGCTGACATGTCCAAATTTTAATTTTTTGATATAATTACTTTTGTATTTTAATTTTAAAATCAATATTGATGTAACACCCCAAATTCTATTCATCAAAATGCCTCATAATTATTTATGGCATTTAATGAAATGGAATGGTGAATAATCATGATTGTAAGAATTAAACACTGAAAATTTGAAATCTAACAGTGCTGCCAGTGAAAGTTCCTATGAGGTAGTGAGTTTGTCATGTGGTTTTGGATAACCAAATGATGACCAAAAATTATGAACTTTTACTGGAAAAAATTAGACATCCTAAGTTTCAATTTGATAGGTAATGGGTAATTTTTGGAGCTGTACACAAAGAAATATGTATTTTTTGAAGTTAGTCTAGTGAAACTGATCAGCATCAGTAGCAGTGTCCAAAGATTTGAATTCTAGGAATGTTGACCTTCCAGTTGACTAAAGACTATATTTTTTCTTGAAACTAGACTCAATAAGAATCACATAGCCTTTGGAATCACTCCAATTGAAGTTTTACAAATAAAGTTATGTTTTTTCAAAAGTTAGTCAGAAAATCTGCCAAATGTTGTGAATTTAAAAAATAAAATGGCAATTATGTAAATTTTGAAATAAAGAAATAGGAGGGAAAAATAATTATTTGGCTCATAAATATGCCAGTTGTCATCAATCTAAACTAAGGGATTAAATAATTATTTGGCTCATAAATATTCTTATTCTCTTGGTTAGACAAAATGGATGAAGGCCAAATGGGATTATGAAGAGACCCCTATGAAGTTTTTATGGGCTTAACATGAGGGGAGAATTGGTTCAAATTGAATGGAGAAGCATGACACAAATTGGCAAGAGATAGTGCCAAAGGACAAGCTTATGTCATAAATCAATTAAGCCACCCTTTATTTATTTCGGGAAAGATGTAGGCTAATATTAAAAGCTTTCCTTCATCTTTTCTCATCTTATTTCATGCCATCAACAATAGGAATAGAGAGAGAGAAAGAGAATTTTGAAAACTTAGAGAGAAGAAGCTCAAGAGGAAGAAAATCAGAGGAAAGGGTTGTGATTTCAAGTATTAAAGCTTCCTAACTTATGTAATCTCTTCTCAAACCTCTTGATCTTCATGGAAATCATGTTTAGCAAGAAAAATCAAGAGGGGGGAGTGAGAGAGTGAATAGTGACATTTAGACAGAGAAATTCAAGAAATCAAGAGGTAATCTCCAAACTTTAATCTTCTTGTCCTATAAGTTGTTGTGGTTGGTTTTGGCTTGGTTTTAGATATCTTGCAAATTTGGAAGTATGAATCCCTAGGGGGAAATGCTGCCAAAATTTCCCTTAATCATGTTCATTTAGTGTTTAAGTAGTTAATCATGTGATTAGAAGTAGAAAGGAAGTGATTAAACAAGAGAAATCAAGAAAACACATTTTCCCTCCTAAGAACCCTAATTTCGTCTAGCTATTGTTCACTTAAGGTAGAGTTGGAATTTTGTAATTCTAATGGTTCCATTGGATTTATAAGGGAAAATTGTAAGGGAATATAGGAGTTCATGATTTGTGGGAATTCGTATACAAATCTAAAAATTTTTGAAGTTATAAGTGCATGTTTGAGTTACCTCTAGTAAAGCGCTGTTGTGCAATGGATTTAATGGGTGGAACCTAGATCAAAAAAATTATGAATATTTATAGGATTAAAGTAGAGATGTAGAGCTTCAATTTGATAGGTGGTACAAAATTTGTTGATTTATATACTAAGAGATATGGATTTTCAAAGTTATGCCCTATTTCTGGAATGTAATCTGGAACAAGGAAGCTTTTATAAATTTCTGAGCAAAATGTGGTAATAGTGGTGAGCTTTGTGTATTTTTCTATGAAATTATATTTCAAGAGCTTCATGTAGGCTTTGAAATCAGTCAAATTATATGTTTTAGAATTAATTATGAATTTCCAAAGTTGGTCTGTGATAATGCCAAGTTGGGCAAAACCTACAAAATTGTGGTAATTAAAGTAATCTGGGCCCAAATATAAAAGACATGTCCTAAAAGCCCATGTAGCCCTTTGGACATTCATTTTCATGACTCTAACAAAATGGGCATTTATTTAGGGCTATGATGTGTCAAAGAAGAAGCATCTTCAATGGTTGAAAAAGAAAAGGTACAAGAAGAGGACTTAAAGACCAGAGGTAGGCAACTTACCTTATTTGCATGTATTTGATATCTCTACTTGTATAGTAATATATGAGATTGCTTTACTTGATTGTGCTGAGTATATTTGAATAATAAAGCTTTGTTTTTGTTTATGCTGTGGCCATGGTTTTGTTGTATGAAGTATATAGAAATGTCATTATGGGGCATTTATTTTGTTAAAGCTAACATGTCAAGCACATAGCATTTATCATGCATGCATCATGGTATCTGTTTCCTATTGAGATTCTCTAGAATCTTACCTTCCCCTACCCACAATTTAGAGAGGTGTAGACAGAAGGTATGCTGAGAATAGAGAAGAGGATTGCACGATAGGAATAATGTGGTGGAACAAAGATGGGAAGGTGTCTGCATTTCACTGGAACAGATTTAGACACCCTAGTAGCCCTATACGGCTACATTATTTGTAATCATTTACTCTCTGAGGTACTCCATATTTTCCCCAAAGAGTCGCCTCCCTAAAGATTGAAGGCAAGGCATAAGGGTCAAGTACAAGCCTTATGTGATCCTTGGCAACCACTTGCACCATGGTTTTTATCAATAGCCTTTGCCATACCCGTTTCATCAGGTTTCACAATACTTTTAGATCATCCTTAGTTGATATTACACCACTTGCTTCCCTTTGGATATTCGCTGATTTCTCTGGGCTAGTTCACAGATGGGGTAATTAACTTCCCTAGTACCCCATTCTGTGCAATTTCCTTCGAACATATAATCAAGACTGATGTTACCAAATTTTAAGTAGGCACCACAAGTGTACGGGACGTAAAATAGTAAACTGGAAACTCAAGGTCGTCCCACAGAGACTCGAAAATAATCGCCAACTAGGTATTATATTTTCTATGTTCATTTAAGTTGAGAAAATCAAAGATAATTAGATTAATTAGAAATTTAAAGATAAAGCAAGAAAAATAGTACTATTGTTTCAAAGATGTCAATCAAGAAAAACTGCCTAGAGCGACTAATCTTCTCTTCAAGTTTTAGAGCATGTAATTACCCAATTAAATTCACTTAATATTAACTTGTTAATCTAGAGTGTTAATAGATATAAGTATCTCCCGATCATTTATATCCCTCTCTCAAATTAAAATTATTATTCCTAACAAACTATTCAAGAGGCAATAAATATCCAGATTCACTCTAATATGACTATATGGGTCCAATAGGTATAGTCCTATCCTATTAGCAAATTAGAATAAATTCCAATCCCACATTACTTAATCCTATGGTCTAATTAAGATCCTTTTCCTAAGTATAATCAAAATTCTCGATGTCATATTTAGTTTCTCTTGATCTCCAGGAGCAACAGCTATTTGATTATATCCTAAATACCCATATAAGAAGAAGAAGAATTCTTTACCTGTCAGTTGGTCAATAAAAGGAAGTGGGAAATGATCTTTCCTTGTGCCATCATTCAGCTTTCTATAATCCATGCAAACATGCCAACTAGTAACTGTGCAAGTGGGGAAGAGCTTATCTTGCTTATTAGCAATCATTATCATTCCTCCTTTCTTAGGAACATATTGCACCAAGCTAACCCACGAGCTAACAGAGATGGGGTAAAAGATCCCAATGTAATACCCTGAATTTTGAGACTCGAGGCTAGAGAAAAAGCCTGAAATTAGTGGATTGCTAAGCCTTAGTTTAGCAAGATCTCAAATTGTGATTAAGGGCTAATGACTCCAAAAGTGGATGTGGTTAGTGATAAATAACCCTTTTGGAGAATATGATGTGACTTGGCACTCGAATGTGATTCGTGTGTGTTGTGAGCAACGCTGAAACCTTGTATTTGAGTTCAATTGTGGATTAACATCCAAATTAACTTAGAATAGAGGGAAGAATTGAATGGGGTATTGTGTTGGAAATGGTGTCATAGTGTGTTTTGATGTCATTGAAATTGGTTTGGAACTTTGGAATAGAAAAGTTGCAATGTTAGGTTTTGAAATATGAATTGTGTTGACATGTTGAGATTGTTGTGAAAAGCTTCAAAATAGACACATAATTTGTACCATGTCGCTTTGGGAACTGGGAGATATGTCTGTCCAAAATTTGGGATCAAAACTGGACTCTATTTTGGAGCAGTGTTAAGTTTTGTGTAATTCTTTATTTTTGTAGTGATTTCTAGTAATGGAAAATATTTTTCTAGTAAATAGAACTCAAATAGCTTTCATTTGGCTTTGTAATCACCTCATTTCGATTTTTCTAGAATTAGTTATGATTTTTCAAAGTTTGGACAGAAATCTGCCAAAATTCCAAAAATTGAGATTTATGACATTATCATGTTATATTGATGACATAAGCATGGGATATGTTATTAAACATTTTTTTCCTTCTTCCTCCTCATTTCCCATGTCTAGAATAGCTAAAAAGAGAGTGAGACATTTGAGATCTTTAGAGAGAGAAAGAGGAAGAAATCTCGCAAGGTAAGCCGATTTCTCCGACGATCTAGCTCCTAACGCGTATAACTCCGTTCCTAAGCTACTCTTCTATGTAATTTAAGGTTTGGAAGCTCCATTTCTTGTGTTGAAGTGAGCTAGAGATCATCCACTCTTGATAAAAGCTAGTGGGAGCTTGAGGTAACTTCCAAACTCTTGTGTATTGACTATTATAGGTGCTGTGGACAATTTAATAGGTGAAATTTTGTTGGATTGTCATTGGTTTCAAAAATGGAAAATGGGTGTGTGGGGCTGTTATGCTGCCCAAATTGGTACTAAATGATAGTTGTAACCTAATGGAATAGTCAATAAAGTGGTTAGGAGTAGAAAGGAACGCGTTTACGGAGCTGAAAACGAAAAACCACAATTTTCCCCGGAATACTTGAGAATTTCGGTTAGCTCTAGAAATGGGTCTTAGAGTTGGATTTTCAATGATTTGATGATTCCATTGAGTTCAGGAGCAAAAATTAGGTGGAGTTACAGTTGGGAACTTTTTCGGAAAAGGCCGAAAAAGCATAATTACAAAAACGCCCCTAAAACCTTTAAAGTGGGGCTGTCAAGGGTAATTTTATAATTGACATTGAATTTGATAATTTTAAGTTTAGAAAGATTCCTTGGGCAGAAATATGTTATAATAGCCCATGTCAAAATTTCTGAAAAAGTACAGCCGGACTGGGTACGGTAGGGCCGGGTAGGGTCGGGTCGCCAGGGGCATTTTAGTAAATTTTCAATATAGCCTCATATAACCCCACAGAAACACTATGGAAGTGTCTAAATAGTACATTTGATATTGTAGAATCGAATGTGAAGCCCCGAGGTCCTGGCACGAAAATCAAGAAGAAAAGACTAGAGGTTGGGGACTTACCTTACTTGCATGTATTTGATATCGTTGCTTGTGTAGTGATGTATGTGATTGCTTTACTTGATTGTGTAGAGCATATTTGTATAAATGAAGCTCTGTTTCTCTTTAGCTGTGGCCATAGTTTTGTTACATGAAATATTGAGCATGCAGAAATGTTATTATGGGGCATGCATCTAGATAAAGCTAACATGTCATACACATAGCATCTATCATGCATGCATTATGGTATCTATTTCCTACGGACATTCTCTCGAATCTCACCCTCCCCTACCAACATTTTAGACAGGGAAGGTAGAACGAGGATGGAGCAAGCATCCAAGGGCGATGAGGACTCCTTCGGGTTGTCATTTTGGTAGTTGGTTATCATGGTAGTTGGGATTATGTATAATTGGATATTGGATGTATATGTGATTGGATGTCTATTGGTTATTTGGTTATGTATTGGAGATGGATTTGTGTAATCCTCGTTGAGGAATTGTAATGGGCAATTGTGCCCTATATATGTTTAGTGAAGGTATGAACCCGGAATTGCTGGTATTATTGTTGTGCTCGCTGATATTTATATGAATGTATTTTATCTTCACGAAGTAATTGTATTCAAAATATGAATGTGAGACAAGGTTAAAGTGTTTGTTAATGGAATTTGTGAAAATCCTATCTTAAGGATGGGAATGTAAATGAATTTTGATTATTATTGGTCTCTATTTCATTTTTAATTATGTATTTCGGATATAATTACGGAAGGGGGTTACAACCAGCATCTAACTTCTTAAGACTTCCTTCTGGACCACTTCTTTCATCATAGGATTCAATCGTCTTTGATGTTGAATAGATTTCCTATGATCATCCTCTAAGAGTATCTTGTGCATCACAATTGACGGACTTATACCTTTAATGTCAGCAATTGTCCAACCCAAAGCTCTTTTGTGATCCTAAAGAACTTGTAGCAACCTTTCTTTTTGATCTTTAGATAGAGAATAATATATGATTATAGGAAATGTCTCAGATTCACCTAAGAATGCATACTCTATAAGTGATGGTAAGGGTTTAAGCACCAGGATTGGTGCTTGTTCAATGGACAACTTTAAAATAGTTTGCCTTGATTTCGTATCTAACGATTCAAACTACCTCGATGGATTAATGTAATAAGGAGAGGCTTTAAATATCTTCTTACATGTTATTGTTTTGCCTTTTTCAACTTCATCAATCTCAAGTAATATAGCTTCTAATAGTTCTTTTATAGCATAAAACTCTAAAGTCTCTTAAATTACCTTATCAAGTATGTCAACCTTGAAGCAATTTGTAATGTCCCTAGGATACCTCAATGCTTAGTTCATATTGAATATAACTTCTCCATCATTCACCCTTAACTTGATCTCTCCCTTTTCAACATCAATCAGAGTTCGAACTGTAGCAAGAAAATGCCTACCTTCAATAAGTGGTAGATCTCTATCTTCATCACAATCTAGAACAATAAAGTCAGCAGGGAAAATAAACTTGTCAACTTTAACCAAAACATCTTCAATAATCCCCTTTGGATTTGAAGTGTCACAGAAGTTGGGTGAGCTTCGCCCAATTGCATTTTTCTGAATACATATAGTGACATCAAATTAACACTTGATCCTAGATCATATAAAGCTCATACTTGAAACTTTTCTCCAATTATGCAAGGTATGGAAAAGCTACCTAGATCTTTCTGTTTAGGTGATAGATTATTGAGAAGAATAGCGCTATACTCTTCAGTAAGAGCTACGGTTTCATAATCACCAAACCTCCTCTTCTTACTCAACATTTCTTTTAGAAGCTTCACATATTAAGGCATTTGCTTTAAAACTTCAAGGAAAGGGATATTGATGTGTTGTTGCTTGAAAATCCCTAAGAACTTCTTATATCACTCATCTACAGCTTTCTTTTGGAATCTTTAAGGAAATGGTAAAGGTGACACCTATTTGAGATTCTTATTAGCTGCTTTCTTGTTCACTTCACCCTTTGTAGACTTACTATCAACTTTATCATCATTGACTTTCCTATCGATCTTTTGTATAGCCTCTTCATCATCATCTATAATGACTGTAGGAATTGTTTGATCATTAGGCGCTAAGGATTTTTTTATTGGTTGTGGAATCTCAGGTAATTCTTTACCACTTCTCAGAGTAAAAGCTTTGCATTCCTCTTTTCTATCTCTGTGAGGATTAATGAAAGTGTTACTTGGCAAGCTATTAGTCTTCATGTTATTGAGATATGCTACTAATTGCCTAATTTAGACTTCTAAATTCTTGATAGAAGAATCTTAGTGAGTATGAGAATTTTGTTGTCCTTGCACAACTTGTATAATCAAATTTTGAAGTTTATCCATCCTCTTGTCCATTTGTTGCTAAAAAGGATCCTATGGAGGTGTAGGTTGCTTAATTTGAGCTTCAAGCCCTAGAGGATTTATTCATTTGGACCTAGAGCTTAAAGTTTGATTGAGAGTTTGACCTTGCCTTCAGGAGAAGATGAAGTTAGGTGATTCCTTGTTCCTAGATTGTACGTATTCGAGTAGGGGTTCTTCTGGTTGTTGCCGTGGTAGTTTCCAGTATAGTTTATTGGCTCAATCTGTTGATATATGAGGTATTGGCCATTGGTATGGTGATCACCACAAGAATCACAAGGAGCATAGATAGCATTTACTCCCCTATAACCACCATTGGATCAACTTACTTCTTCCAAATGATCAAACCTCTTGTTCATAGCACTTAGTATTGCAACCAATTGTGAAGTAGTGTCATCGGTGACTTTCTCAATTGATTTCACTGGCCTTCGTTCATTATGGTTTTGAATAAAATCAGCTAATAAATCATCCAAGCAACTCCACACATGGTTTACTAGTTGCTTAGTAATTCCCCCATTAGTAACGGCATTCAATTCAGATTTAGATTCAGGAGTCAAGTGAGTACAAAAGATTTGGAGTAATACCAATTTCTCTAGATTATGATCAGGGCTCTGCCTAACAAGCAATTTAAACCTCTCCCAAACTTTGTACAAATGTTCCCCAAATTGTTGGAAGAAGTTAGTAAGAGCAGCTCTTGCTTCCACCATCATGTTGTGTGGAAAGAATCTTGATCTGAACTTTTCTTCCAATGCCTCCCAAGTGGTTATGCTACCCTCTTCTAAATTGTTGAGCCATTCTTTGGAACTTTTCCTTGTAAAGAATAGGAAAAATCCAAAGACGATTCACATCATTAGGAACTCCGTTCTGCTTGAAACAGTTGCAAACATTAAGAAATTGTATCAGATGCCGATTTGGATCTTTTGTGTTATTTCCTGTATACTGACCCTGTAGTTCCAACATCTTAAGCATAGCTTGCTTGATTTCAAAATTGTTGGCTTGAAACTCAGTTACTTTGATTCCTAACTGATAACCTCGAGATTGCCTTCCTAGGAAATCATTGACACCCAATGTATCATTCTTCTCCTCAACCATCTCTTTGCTTATGGTTTCTTCTTCCTCGTGATCTGAATGCTGAGGTGTTATTGTATCTAAAAGTTCACTGACCTTTTTTGTCTTCTTGGATGTTTTCCTTTTTCCGCCTTGCATATAATGTAAGGCCTTGCAAAGACAAAGAGACGGAGATTAAATATTGAACTGAACAAAGAAAAAGGAGGAAAAAAATAAAAGAAAAAGAAAAAAACTGAAGTTTAAATTACTAAAGGATATTTAATTCTAATCACCAATTGCCTTGAGTCCCTGGCAACAGCGGCAAAAACTTGATGCTGCCAAATTTTAAGTAGGAACCGCAAGTGTACAGGCCGTAAAATAGTAAACTGGCAAATAAAGGTCATCCCACAGGGACTCAAAAATAGTTACTGACTAGGCATTAAATTTCCTATGTTCATTTAAATATAAACCAAGAAAAATAGTACTAGTGTTTCAAAGATGTCAATCAAGAAAAACAACCTAGAACGACTAATCTTCTCTTTAAGTTTTAGAGCATGTAATTACCCAATTAAATTAACTTAATATTAACTTGTTAATCTAGAGTTTTCATAGATATAAGTATCTCTTGATCACTTATATCCCTCTCTCAAATAAAAATTATTATTCCTAACAAACTATTCAAGGGGCAATAAATATCCAAATTTACTCTAATATGACTATATGGGTCCAATAGGTATATTCTTATCTTATTAGCAAATTAGAATAAATTCCAATCCCATATTACTTAATCCTATAGTCCAACTAAGATCCCTTTCTCAAGTATAATCAAAATTCTCCAATTTCATATTTAGTGGTTATCAAGCACTAAATAGGCAAAATATAACAATATTAAGTAAACAAGAAAATATTAAGCATAATTTAATGGTTCAAACAAGCTCTAATCCAAGAATCAATTCATAGCTACTCTAGGTTTAAGAAAAGAATTAGCCACACATGGCTATAATAACATCCATAAAGCAAAATTCAGATTCAGTAAATATAAGAAATAAAAGAGAAGAGAAGAGAACAAAATTGAGATTCTTGCTACTGTTGCAACAAGAAAGAACTAGATGCTCACTGATGCTCTCGTTCACCGCCTCTCCTAGTTCTTCGTTATTTCTTCAATTGCAACTCTTTGGCGTTGCAATTCTGCAATTCGACTCCTCTGCTTGACTCTGCCATATTAGATATATAGTAGGTGATGGGTTGATTTTATGGGCTTCCATCTCTATCCATTGCCTTATCCAAATATGAGATCTTTTTTTTTTCATTCAAAAAAGATATATCATATTGTGTGAATCTTCCATCCACTATATCACAATTGATTTTGTCTCTTTCTCCTTGTGTGGGTTCCAAGTCTTTTTTTCCTTGCCAGCTGAAGCTCCACACCCTATTTGTCTCTTATCTTCCAATATAATATATATGTATTTACATATATATTGTATTTTCTAATTGATGAAGCTTCCTTTGTTTTTATTTGATTCCTTTTTATCTCTTACTTCATATTATATCTCCAGCACAATAAAATATGATATGAATAGATTTTATATAAAAAAATCTTATTATCCTGAACTTAATAAAAACATACAAAATAAATAAAAGATAATTAAATAGGTACAAAATATCACTAAATTTAACCATTTGTGTACTAAAATCTATATCTATTTAATTATAAAATATATATTTGTCAAAGACCTTATCAATATACTATCAAAGCATTTTGGTGAATAATATTTAGGGTGTTACAGTTCTACCCCGTTCAATAAATTTCATTCTCGAAATTTGAAAGTCTACAATTTGGGGATTACTTTTTATCACTCTATCCATCCCTTTTTCATATGTAGGCTCACAAGAAGTGTAACATAATAATCATATTCAATCATTCTCTTTCATATACAAGCTCATCGAGCATTCAATGCAATCATCATATTCTCATCAAAGATCTCTGATAGTATTCAGCATTCATCATTCATTCATTCAGTACACAGTATGTAGCTTACAATCAAACATAGGACCCACTGGTTAATTTGCATAGCGCTTGGTTCCTTAGGCCTCACAGCCTCTTTAGGACTCTACCCAGATCACACAAGAACATCAAACACTGGGCCTAACTTTCCTAGCAACAATTATAACAAATATTGGATTTCACTGCCTAGGCAACAAGCATAACAAGCATTGGACCTCACTACCCAGGCAATAATCAAAACAAGCACTGGACCTCACTGCTCAAGCCATACCAAAGCGCTTGGTCACACTAATCTTATTGCCCAGGGAATCAACCCCATACAATTGGCATCTTGGGACTTATTTCCTCAGCTTCAACATAGTACAGTTGAATATTCTATCAACTTTAAGACATACCCTAGACACACTGGTCGAATGTCATTAATCTAGGCATCAACCACAGTGCTAAGCACACAGGACTTACAGCCTAGGGACATCGTCCTATGCAAACTTGCCTATTGGGTGTTACTACCTTGAGCCTCTTCTCGGTACAATTCTCAAACACATCATATTCTGCCAGCCTAATGACTCACTATGATAAGTAATAATCAGAGAGCATTTGAGTTGAAGTGAAAAACTTATGATATTTGTATGTTGGTGTCGTTGCTATGTTCTCTATATTGTTCTCTTCTCTGAATGCTATTATATTTATAGTTGTGTTGAAGAAGACAACCATTGTAAGCATTCACACGTTGGAGTCCCATTTCTTTATTTGAACATTATGTACATTTGAACAACTAGTCGCTATCCATTATAAAGCAGAGCATCTCGTAAAGGAGCAGGATGTGAGTGTTTGGATATCCAACAGTTTTTCATTATGAGCTGTACATCACGTTGTGGAGTGGTATGAAAATGTTTGAATATTCAACAGTCTTTCATGGTGTGTCAGTTTCTTGTCGTGGTAGGTAGCCATCATTCAATGTGTAATGATGAAGTTCACCGTAATTGACTTTCTTATTTAAGTTTGCAATCCGAACATTTAATATCTTGTCTCACACTTGAAATATATGTTAGTTAACATTTAGATATGATAACAAGTGAAAACATAAATAATAAACAACATTTAATCATATTCAGATTGTTCGTTATAAGTTTGCTGTGTTTTACTTCTAATAAAGTCTTGCTCGAGTGCTTCAAGGCCTTACTCGAGTGTATCTTCATATTTCCTCTCCTGCTTCTACTTTTGTGTAGCACTTCCACGTGATTTTGAGAAAGTGCATTTTCATACTTGTAAGTGACGCGGGTCCTCACTCGAGTGTTATGATCATTACTTGAGTGCATCAGTATATCTCAGCTTGAGGTTTCGTTTCTAGACAGCACTTGCAGCTAAATATTGAAGAGTGTATTTTGCACTTCCGAAGTGTTACGTTCTCACTCAAGTGCAGTATGGCTCACTCAGGTGTATTTCATATTTTCACGTTCTAGCTTCCTTTCGAGCAAACACTTGCTGCTGTTCACTCGCAGGACTTGAGTACAATCCTTTTCCTCACTCGAATGTTACCAGTTATGCTTAAGTGCTCTTCACGTTGCTCTGGTCAATTTTCTTCTATTGTTAACACTTCTATGTCAACACTTGCATAACTCGAGTGCAAACCTACACTTCACTTGAGTGTATTGTCATTCACTTGAGTATGCCAAAATACTTCCACTTCACAGCAACTTCTGGACAACACTCACACAAAAATATCAAGAGTGTGTTTTTATGCTCATGAGTGATATGGGGCCATATTAGACCCAATTTATTCATTTGATTCTAAATATGGAAAATGATGTATCATAAGAAAGCTCTTGTCATACTCATTCCAATGCAAAAATAATCAGCTTCAAACTCCTTGTATTCTGCAAGTTATGATTGAAAGAGTGTTAGACCGCACAAGCTCCAAATTCTAGATGACATAGCTCCTAGAATATAACTTCAAATTAAGCAAATTACCTATCCATCGAAAGCTCCTTGAGTCTAGTTGCATATGGTGCTAGTTTCATCTCAATTTGATATGTCGTTTGTGAGTTATATCCAAAATACCAAACCTGTATTGAAAAGTGATGATGATTTTAGTGTCATCTTCCACGATTCATATTTCTTTCTTATGAGCTTCTTACAATGTGTTCTTAGTGCACATTTTTTGTGTTGTGAGTCTTCCTTCATATGCCATTAATTTCAGGTCAATCTTACGTGTGGTTTGAGAGATATGGCCAAAATACCGGACCTCTATTAGGCGGAATGAAAAACAGAGCTGAATAGAGTAGCCCCGATACTCGAGTGTGTTCATCCTACACTCAAGTGCAACACCTTTGACACTCTAGTGTTGAGCACACACTCGAGTGTAACTCCTCCAAAAGTGCCATAATTCATATATAAGTCATCTTAGCTTTGTATTAACCTATTCCAGCCATCATTTGATCATAGAAACCTCCAATATCACTTCTAACAGTTTGAATCTTGATATTCTCATTAGATCTTGTAATTTCTTCGTTGTTCAAAATCTTTCTTCTTGATTTCCTTCTTAATGATCATTCTCCATAACCCAATCAATATATCTTCTTTATTTTCCTAACTACCTTCAATCTTCTTCTTTATTTTCCTAGCTAATCTTCAATCTTTTTCTTTCTTTGCCTGACTAATCTACAAGATATGTAATATTAAACATAGTAATTAGTCAAAGAAATACATTATATAAAATTTTTGCTCTTATCATTTCACATCTATATTTGACATCATGAAAACTAATCATATCTAACATTCTTCCCCTTTTTGATGATGACAAATCCTTTAAGAAAAATATATTTGAATGAAGTGCAACATACATATTTTTCTCACATTTTTCTCCCCCTATTTGACATCAGCAAAAAGTTTGAAATATATAAAGAAGTAAGATCCTTAAAGAAAAATATGTCTGAATGAAGTACAACATACATAAATACAACATACATATTTTTCTTACATGTTTCTCCCCCAACTTGACATCAGCAAAAAGTTTGAAATATATAAAGAAGTAAGGCTTGTGGAGAAGTATATAAAGTTGAAATGACTTTAATCAAAATGAATGAACCAAGAAAACAATAGACTCTCCCCTTTGTGAAAGTACTTTCATTTTTAATGAAAGGGAACTAAAAATAGATTTGGAGAGGTTTTCAAGAAAATTTTTATAATTAAGATAAATGAAATATATGAAACAGATTCTTGAAATGTAAAGAGAGATGGTTTAGAAATGCTCATGTAGATTTTGAAAAATGATGATGTTCTCCATAAAGTTTGTTCTCTTTGGCAATGCTTGTTCATGATGATGTGTTTTGTACAACTCTGATGTATGTTCATGTTGTTGCCAGGATTCTCCAATTGAGTTGAGCTGTTGTTTAGAATGCTCAATGCTCATTTGTATTGGCATATGTATTTATTGCTCTGAATGTTGTAGCCAATATATTTTCCTTGATTGAGTGTTAAAAAATCCTCAAAGTTGATAGAGTCTTTTTGTAGTATGTTGAGGAATGCTAATGCACAAAACAAATTCTCCTATCATAAATTTAAATCTTTCTTTGCAAAGAGAATTATTGGTTCAACCAAGTAAAAAAGGGTTCCTTTCCATATGATATATTAAAATTATGATCGTGAAAAGAACAATCTAAGAAAAACCCATCATCAAAACTAATCAAGACATGGTGAATATAGATGAGTATGTTAAAAAGATTTTCTTCTAATAAAAGGAGATGAGCTTTCACCTTTCAGGATATAAAACACATGTGAATATGAAGCTCCCCCTTAATTGATGCATGGTTTAAAAATTAGAAAAACAACTAATTACTCTCCTGGATTTGAAAGACTATTGGTAACTTTGTTTGGAAAATGATTTTGAAAGTATGAAGATTTGGAGATAAATCAAATTTGAAAAATGCTAATGCTATTTAGAAGTTTTAAGCTATAATCCAATATCACCTGAATGGTCACTTGAGTGATTCTACTCAACCATTACTCAATTGTCTACTCAAGTGATGCAACTAAGAAAAGTTTAAGTGAGCAAGAATATAATACCTCACTTGAGTAATGTTGTAATCACTCGAGTCATAATCCTATATAGTCCAGTGAGTCACTGTCTGATAATGTGATCAGTACTAAGGGGTTTTAAAGTGTAATCTCTGTGGATGCTTAAGGATACCAAGATGAGCTTAAAATAAGGCCTTAGCTTAGTATATACTCCTTGCTTAGCAAACACCATCAAGAACCTTTTGTTAGTGCAAGCGTTTCATCCAAGAGGGGGTGAATTGGATGATACTAGAAATTTTGTTGCGTATAAGAAAATTACAGAATATTTAAACCAATTAAGAGTAAGCAGAAATATCACCAAAGTGTACACCGGGAGTTATACTAGTTCGGCCACAACCACTTTGTCCTATGTCCAGTCTTCAGAGTATCTCTGAGAGTTTCACTATACTCTTTAAGATTCAGTGGGTTCTTGGTACCTCAGTACTCAGCAAGTTCCTTCACTTGGACACTCGCTCCCCCTTACACGTTGCAATCAAATCCCCAACGAATGGTTCCACAACCTTAAGTTGTCTCAATAATAAATATTGAGTTTGTAATGAAAAATTCTCTCACAGAGCAAATATATAATCACTAAAGTATAATGAATGAGTATAAGAAAACAAAGCACTAAGAGTTTGTTGATAAGTGTATTCTTAGTTCTTGTGTCTTATATTATTTTCTTTGAATGCTCCATATATATATAAATGATTTGTAATGTCTGTTGGAAGCAATTCAAACATGTCTGTTAGAGTCGCGCAACAACGGTTGACTATTCTTAGAATTTTCAAAACTATCCGTTTGCGGTAGGTAGCGTTAGGTGAGATCTCTGACTTTTATTTGAATTTTCACTTCTGGCAAGATCTTTCATTGTTTCTCTACAAATGTTCTTAGAATACTAATGCAATGAAGAGTTAATCATATAGAAATCAATTTAATAAACATTCGATGAAAAGTATAATTTCTGGACTGCCTTACTCGAGTGATCATGTCTGTTACTCGAGCAGTCCCTCAAGAAACCATATCAAAAATATGGCAGTGGGTAACTCAACATGTTTCATAAGATATTACTCAGGTAAGACATGGAGTGAGATAGATTACAAATCTTGAAAATACCTGATTACTTGAGTGGTTACTCGAGTGGCCATGTCTTTCCTTTACAGGTTACTCGGGTGCTGATTCTGGTAATCTGATTACTCGAGTGGCCTTCAATTTTCTTCACATCTTACTTGAGTGGTCCCTCGAGTAGATTTCAAATAACCCGGCATATTACTCGATTACTCCCTCGAGTAAATGCATCAAATTCTTGGCCGAGAGTTTGCTTTCTGATTACTCTAGTGGCTACTTGAATAATGCCTCAAATAACTCCACATATTACTCAGGAGGTCCCTCGAGTAAAACCTTTTTCTCTCCTAGTTACTCAAGTGTCTACTCGAGTAAAGTGTTGCATTTCTTGGCTGAGAGCTGCTGGAAGATTTTTGACCTTGTTACTTGAGTGGCTACTCGAGTAATGCCTTTGTAATTCATGTTACTTGAGTGACTACTCGAGTAATGGTCTATATAACTTTACAGATTACTCGAGTACTCCCTCGAGTAACTTTGTCCAAATTTTGGCAGTGCTTTATTGGATGAAATTCTCCTTGATTACCCGAGTGGGAACTTGAGTAATGGCTTCCCTTACTCGAGTGGCTACTCGAGTAAGCCTTCACAAAATTTGTTTATTACTCCAGTGCTTACTTCAAGTAATGTTTAGCCACTTTGTTCAAATTCATTTGTTTGTTATCAAACTTTCTATATCATTGATCCAACCTTTGTTATCATCAAAACATATGGGATCTAACATTCTCCCCCTTTTTGATGATGACAAAACTTAGTGATTTTAAACAAAGTTTTTTCTTTAAAATTGAGTTTTCAAACATATGCTACTCAAATACTTTTCATATAAAATCTTTTGTTTAATGTAAACTTGAAAACTCTTTTGAAATAGCTTGTTAAATATTTTTTTAAAGTTTTTGTTCTTATATTTACTTGTTTACCTTGCAAACGCAACTGAAACACATTAGTCCCACAATGCAATATAATTTCACAATGAATTTTAACTTTCATGGCATAGCAAATTACATAAAGAAGAATTCAATACATAACTTAGAATTCAAAGATAAAAGCTTAAAAACTTAAAAATGCCCAAAAGCCATAAAAACTTAAAAACACCCAAAAGCCCCATACACCCAAATCCCAATCAACTCAGCCATTTATCACACAAAATCACTCAGGCTCTTCTCCCCCTTTTTGTCTTCATCACAAAGGTGGAATCAATCATGAGGAGGAGTAGGTGGCTTGGCTGCTGATATAGGAGTAACAGGAAATGCGAATGATTCATATGAACCATCTGAACTGGAAGGATCTAAAGATGATGGTTCAGGATCAAGAAGATTCACTGGCGGTGTCTGAAGATCCTCTGGAGGATTTACCAGGGATGAAGGGTAAGGAACCAGAGAAGTAATTTCTACTTCCTCTATAGCAACCGATGAAGACTCAAGCACCTCCTCAGTGTGTGCAGGAGAAGCAATAGGAGTAGATATGGGCTCTGGCAGAAAAAGCTGAGGTGGATCATCAGTGGTGATATGGATAGGCTCGGATGTGTCAGGGTCAGGCATAGAGAACAACACATTGCTAGGTCCACCTCAGAGGGTCTATGCTCGGTGGGTATAGAGGGTCCTGGTTCAGGGACAGGTATGGGCTTAGGAATACTAGAAGGACCAGGAGTAGAGGATCCAGATGCCATAGCATCAAGTCTAGCAATAATGGATCTCAGAAGCTCACCCTGGGCACGTTGTTCAGCTAGTAACTCTTCGTGCCACTTATCCATTTTCTCCACAAGTTGTCCCATTTTCTCATTCATAAGAGTTACCAATTCCGCATTGGTATTCGCAATATCAATATGGAAACTCCTCAGGATGTTCTCCATGAATGTTTATATTGCGGCACCAAAGAAGTATGGAGAAGATGTGTTGGCTGGAGCAGAAGACTATGTGTCATCCATTTGGCTTATTGCTGTGTCAGTCTTCTTCTGTTTCTTGGGACTTCCTTCTAGAGGTGTCTTCAGAGGAATCTTAATATTCAACTTTCTAATTTGATCCCTTCCCACTGGTGCTAACCTCTCAATCGGCTCCATACTTTCCAAGTACCAAATATTATTCTTCTTGAGAAATAAGGAAATAAGTTGAGGATAAGGCATTGGAATAGTTGGTTTTCCCTCATACCTATACCTCTTGATCTCATTGAAGATATATTCACCTAAATCCTTTTGCTCTTTGAGAATCAATGAGGCAAATTTCTTGAAGTCTCTCTCAATGAAATGAGTGAAGTTATTGGATTTGTTCACCATGGCTCTAGAGTATATGTACCATAGGACTCTATGAAAATAACTTATATCACATCAATTGAGAGGTCCCACTATCTCACCAGGTCTGAGGATAGAGAATATCTTGTATGAATCAAGGTTAAGGTAATTATCAACAGGAGGATTTTCTATCCCTAGCCAGGTACTGGTTCTAGAAGGTAAGAATAGAATTCTTTGTCCTCTAACCTTATAAGTCATCTCTTCTTCCACAGACTTCCTAACGGGATCATTAATAGGTTTAAGGTTACAATAAAAATGTCTCACTACTTTGGTGCAAAATGTGTGGAAATTGTGCCATAAGGGCCAATAATTGTACTTTGAACATTATTATTTTAATGAAATTTCTCTATTCTGTTATCATATTATTGCATGTTAACTGTGATAATTGTATCATTGGATAATTCATAAAGATTGTCCTAAAATATCCCTGGTCGATCATCTATGCGGGAGCAGAGATGAAACAAGATCAGTATGACTTTGATGAGATATGGAGATACGAATCAAAGTCTTAGGCACTTGTAAGAGTACAAGGTGCTGGACCGACCCACTATGAGAAAGCTACATGGATCAAGTCATAAGCTTTTCTCATGTATAACCATGTCACAATGCCCTTAGACCTGAGGTCATCATGGATTCCTATAGGAGAGTTGCTAAGCTTTAAACTAGTTAAAAGTCACTTTTGACCGAGTGATGATAAAGGCTATGATCGGGCTTGGTGGTTTTTCATGCAGAGGAATATGAATGATCAAGATGGAATTTATCCCTCACATTAGTAGAGAGATATTACTGGGCCCCTCAATGAGTGAGTCTGAGAAATTATGGCCATACTAACATGGAAAGGAGTTTCTGTCTCTATTATCAGGCTACTCATGAATCGAGAAAGTAATGGTCAGGAAGAAGAGGTGACATTATCCATGCCTTATCCTTGATCGATATATCGTGTGACAAAAGGGACGTGACATGGTTGTATGACAAGTTGCATCGTGATAACGATCCTTATATGAATTGGGTAGTCGTAATGTCTTGCTAGAGGCCACTTGCAACTTTTGGGTTAGTATAGTTATTGGCCCACTGCCAACTTCATATGGCCTACAGGGTCGCACACAAGAATGACCCAACACGAGATAATGTTTAATTTAGGGTGGACGAATTTTATATTTATATATATATATATATAAAATATAAAACTCATTAATAATATTATATAGATATATATTTTTGAAATATATATATCTTATCTATTTATGTATATATAAATTATATGATATTATTATAGTGTTAGTTTTAAATTTAATTTATTAAGATATATTAAATCTAATAACTAACATGATAGAGATATAGTATCTCAGATTTAATTTATAAAGATAAATTAAATCTAATGGCTCTTTATTTCAATTAAATAAATAGGTTAAATTAAAACTGTTGGACAGATTTAATTTAAACGAATTTATTTAACTAGCTCATCAAGATAATTAATAGTTAATTAATTTCAAAATTAATGATGATTAATTTTGAAATTTGAAAATAGCCCTCATAGGTTATAAACTTAATAGAGCAGATATATTGATATGCACATCAGAATTGAGATCCGCAAGGGAAACCCTAGGAGACATTAGAGGCACTAGTGTGGATACCAGTAGAGGGAGCGGACCTGACGTGTTGGCTCCTAAAGATCGAGAAAACTCTGAATCATCAAAAGGTATGAATCCTTCCAACTTGGTTTAAATGCTATTGATAGATCCTCGATTAGGATTGGTGAAAATTCTAAAATTTTTCCGCTGTGCCTGCTGATCCTAATAGTGGTATCAGAGCTAGGTCAATTGTGCGTTTAAACTAAGTTTATGTTCTTATAGATGTGATATATATGGGATATATATGTGTGTTCATAAGAAAACGTCCGAATATGTTAAATCGAAAAGGAATATGTTCAACGTTAATGTGCGTTTTTCAAATAGGGCTATATGTTTATGCGATTTGGTGAAATTGTTTCCATTATATGCGATATGTTTAAGTTTTAATTTTGCCACTGGCATCGCGATTTCTATTCTGGATTTGATCTGAAATAGAATTTATCATCTAGGTTTCGAATAGGTGAAGAACATGGCATACAGACATGTTAGGGTCTCTAATCAGATTTAGGGATTCGAAACTTTGGGGTAGACAATCCGGATTAGAAGCATTTTGGGCCGTTGTTTTTGAAATTGGGTCAAAATCCCTTAAGAATTGGACTAAACAATTTATTATTGCTAGCATGACCGCCTTTACCACCTCTACGTAGCGCAATATAATTTGATCACGACATTTATTGCTTTTCATATTGTATGAATTCTTGTTGTGGTTTATTATTTATACTTGTTTGGGTATGGTGAACAACATGGCTTTAGAATTTTACAAAGGGTTGTAATATTTAATATGACCTGCGTGCCGTGCCTTTCTCTAAATACTCTCGATGTACATTCTCTTCTCATCTCACTCCCCTTGAATATTTAAACGAGGTTTCTCTCAATGTATTTCATTTTTTATTTAGAGAAGTCCTCTCATTGGCTTGGGAGGATTTTAGGTTAGGTAAGCCATGTTGTGTCATGTTTAAATTATGCTTTTGATAAGATCATTGCATGATTACTTTTACATTTATATGTATTTATCTGTATGAGATACGACCACAATTGCATCCATATAAACAAAACTAATTAATTAAGCCCTCTGAATGAAATCTTAAGTCATAATGCCGTCAATTAATGAATACTTGTCAAAACCTAGATTGCTCAATTGTAGAAACCACCAAAGTGGATGCACTTGAGTTATCTTGATGAGACAAGCTTGAGTAATAGTGCTGCTCATAATATTCATTATTGTTTTGACTTAATTGAGATTAACAAAATAGTTTTGAATCTCAAGGCATTAGATGGGGTTAAACATGCCGGATCATATGATGATTAAATCCGATAAAGATCTAAGAGTTACATGTGATGTAATTAGTAAATAGGTTACCTACCTAAATAACTTGAATTTAAGCGTCTTGCCAAAGCGGACTTAAGTTTAAGCCAAATATGGATCTTAGCCCACTAATTATTATTTTGAGGGTTGCTAATTTAGTGGGAGATTACTAACTAACTTTGCATATTTTAATTGTAGAATCATGTCGACTAGTAATACTGTTACACTATTGTTGCGATTGGTCCTTGAGAAGGACAAACTCAATGGGACAAACTTTCTTGACTGGTTCAAGAACTTGAGAATTGTTCTCAAGCAGGAAAGAAAGGTTTATGTCCTAGATCAACCCATTCCAGAGGAGCCTGTAGCTAATGCTCTAAGAGCTCAGAGAGATGCTTACATAAAGCATAAGGATGACTCTATAGATGTAGGTTGCCTGATGCTTGCCACTATAGTTCCAGAGCTCCAAAGAGATCCGGAACTCATGGAAGCTCATGAGATGATTGTACATCTCAAGGAAATGTTCCAGCAACCGGCAAGGCAAGAAAGGTATGAGACCACAAAGGCCTTAAATTCCTGCAACATGGCTGAAGGTGCATCAATTAGTACTCATATGTTAAAGATGAAAGGCGATATTGATAACCTTGAGAGGCTTGGATTTCCCATGAGCCAAGAGTTAGCTACAAATTTGATCCTCAACTCACTCCCGGAGAGTTATGACCAGTTTGTTATGCACTACAACATGAACAACATGGAGAAATCAATTTCTGAGCTGTATGGGATGCTCAACATGGAAAAAGCCTAGCACAGTTTTGATGGTTCAGAAAGGAAAGGGTATGAAAAAGAAAGGGAAGAGAAAATGGAAGGGTAATGGCTCAGGTGGTATGTAACACCCCGAATTTTGAGACTCGAGGCTAGAGATAAGCCTGAGATTAGTGGATTGCTAAGCCCCGATTTAGCAAGATCCTAAATTGTGATTAGGGTTTAATGACTACAAAAGTGGACGTGGTTAGTGATTAATGAACCCTTTTAGAGAATATAAAGTGGATTGTAGTCGCTTGTGTTATGAGCAACGCCAAAACCCTGTATTTGAGTTCAATTGTGGATTAACATTCAAATTGACTTAGAATAGAGGGAATAATTGAATGGGGTATTGTGATGGAAATGGTGTCATGTTGTGGTATTTAATCATTGGAATTGTTTTAAATTGGATTGGACACATTGGTTGCAAAATTGGAAATGCTGTCCAGTGTGAATTCTGTCTGGGCAGTCTTATCGTGTGGATGTTTTGACTAGGCAAATGATGTCAGAAAATTATGAAACGTTCCAGTCTTATAGTTCACATCTCAAGCTTCAAAATGGACATATAATTTGTGCCATTTCATTTTGTGAACTGGGAGATATGACTGTCCAAAGTTTGAGGTCAAAAATGGACTCTGTTTTGGGGCAGTGATGAAATTTGTGTAATTCTGGAATTGTGTGGTGATTTTTAGTAATGGCCAATATTTTTCCTATAAAGAGGACTTAAATACCTTTCATTTGGCTTTGGGATCACCTCATTTAGATTTTTCTAGAATTAGTTATGATTTTTCAAAGTTTGGGCAGAAAATCTGCCAGAAAATCCGAAAATGGGAATTATGACATCATCTCATTAAAAGATGACATCAGCATGGAATTAAATATATTCTCATCTTCTTCAGCTATCATTTTCTGTCGTGATGAACCAGCTGAAACTTGTGAGAGAAAGTTGAGAGCTCTTAGAGAGAGAAAGAGGAGGAATCTCACAAGGTAAGCCGATTTCTCCGACGATCTAGCTCCTAACGCGTATAACCTTGCTTCTAAGCTTCTCTTTCATGTTCTTTAAGGTGTTGGAAGCTCAATTTCCATTGTTTAAAAGGGGCTAGGGTTCAGCCATATTGGGAAAAGCTAGTGGGAGCTTGAGGTAACTTCCAAACTTTCGTATATTGACTATTCTGGCTGCTGTGGGCAATTTAATCGGTGAAATTTCGCCGGATTGCCATTGGTTGTAAAAATGGAAAATGGGTTTCCCTAGGGGTTATGCTGCCCAAATTGATACTAAATGGTAGTTTTAACCTAATGTAATGGTTAATAAAGTGGTTAGGAGTAGAAAGGAACGCGTTTACGGAGCCGAAATCGTAAAACCCCGATTTTCCCTGGAGAACTCATAAATTTCGGCCAGCCCTAGAAATGGGTCTTAGAGTTGGATTTTCAATGATTTGATGGTTCCATTGAGTTCAGGGGCGAAAATTAGGTGGGGTTACAGTTGGGCACTTTTTCAAAAAAGGCCGAGAAAGCATAATTACGGAAACACCCCTAAAACCCTAAAAGTAGGGCTGCCAAGGGCAATTTCGTAATTTTACATTGAATTTGATAATTTTGAGTCCGGAAATGGATTCCTTGGGCGAAAATATGTTAGATTAGCCCATGTCAAAATTTCAAGAAAAGTACAGCCGGACCGGGTACGGCGGGCCGGGCTGGGCCGGGGGTCCCCGGGGGTATTTTAGTAAATTTTCAATATAGCCTCATATAACCCCCAGAAACACTATGGAAGTGTCTAAATAGTACATTTGACATTGTAGGATCGAATGTGAAGCCCCGAGTTGCTGGCACGCAAATCGAGGAGAAAAGACTGGAGGTAGGGAACTTATCTCTCCTGCATGCTCTGATAACTGTATTAATGTGTTGATGCATGTTATTGCTTTGCTTGATTATGTGGAACATGTATGAATGATTTGAAGCTATGTTTCAATATATGCTATGGCCATATGTGTATCGTTCGAAGCATTGAGCTTATAGATTTGTCATTATATGTGTGCATGAGTTATGTGATGCAAGCATGTCATGCATTAAACACTTATCTTGCCTGCATATTGATAATGTTTCCCTACTGAGATTCTCTCGAATCTCACCCTCCCCTACTAACCTTCCAGACAGGGTAGTAGATCAAGGATATAGCGAGTAGCTAAGGGCGATAAAGACTCCTTCGGGATTGAAGTTGGTAGTTGGTTCTCTTAGTTGGGATGTATATTTGGATAATTGTTTTTGGTATTGAGATTTGTTGTGTAATTCCCTATTTGTGAAGTTGTATGAGCTAATATACCCTATGATTGTTAGCGAAGATATGTATTCTGGGATTACCGAGATGATTAGGTTGTGCACTCTGATATATGAATGTGATTTATCTTCGCGTAGTAATTGTATTCGAAATGTGAATATGAGACCAAGTTTATAAATGATTTCGAAAGGTAATTGCGAAAAACCCCGTCTGGTAGATGGGTTTGAAAAATGTTATTTGTTTCTTATTGGTCTCTATTTCACTTTAATCGCGTATTTCGGATATAATTACGGAGGGGGTTACATTTTGGTATCAGAGCTGTTGTTCCTGGCAAGTAAAGGATTTGCTAGGATAATGGCAGTAGTTGCTGCCTTAAGTCATAGAGAATGACTTTGTTTGTTGTGGTATACATATTAAGGTCCCTGCTGGTTGTGGATATATGTGATTTGTGGACTGTGTATACATTATTTGATTATCGAGGAGTGGTGAATCATTGTGGAATCGAAAGATATAATGGTTTTCCTGAGAAATAGATGCGTAGATTCAGAGGTGGAGGTAATCAGACCCATCGTCTGATTAGAGAACTAAGGAAAATGATTTCCTAGATGTGTGATATTGAGATTCTAGGTATCGTGACTAACCTAGATATTGGGTGAGAAACCCTAGGTGGTATGATGTTACATGTAGTGATGTCATACTGAGCTTGTGTGTTTAAAGTCCTTAAGACCTAGGGGCTGATATGCCTTAGGCTGGCAGGGATTTTTGAGTTTATGCTGGAGTGGATGATACTCCGTGGATTTAAGGGAAGTGATTTCCCAGTTCAACTGAGGTTGAGGTTTACGAGATGAACTGTTATCCAAGGATCAGACTCAATAGTCAAGCTGGTTCTTAGGAAGTTGATATGACCTATATGGTCTGTGGTGCCAGAGCATGGTACTAGAATTGAATTGAAATGTGTATCAGGTATCCTGAGGTTGCTAGTGTTCATCTAGTATAGGGAAAAGTGATTCTGTGGAGAATTTGAATTTGAAAGACTTACCTACGAGGATTCGGAGTGGAGAAGGCAACCTACGGGGAGTTTTGATAGGAAAGGGCTACCTACGGTGAGATCCGATCGGAAAGGGCTACCTACGGTGAGATCCGATTGGAAAGGGCTACCTACGGAAAACTCTGACCGGAGGGGCTGACCAGTCAGTGGACTGAGTGAAGCACCGAGTGCAGTAGCGTAGAATGGAGCCACCATGACGATGAACCCTAGAGTGGAGCCACTGTGACGATGAACCCTAGAGCGCAGCCACCTTGATAATGAACCGTGGAGAGCAGTTACCGTGGCGTTGAATCGTAGAATAGAGCTCTGGGAACGTTGGGAGTATGGGATCTCAACGAAGTGTTGATTATGGCTTTTAATGATTCGAGTTGAATCAGGCCAAGATTTGGTACAGATTGTGAAGGTTGTCAGTTGTGGTAGGAGATTACTATGGGACTCCTGTTACATCAACTTGACATTGTTATAGCATATATGAGGAGATAGACCTCAGAGTGCGCAGCGGAAGCGTGGGAATGTAATACGTTTGAAAAACTGTGTTGAGCAAAGACTCGAGGTTGCTGTGAGAATGATATGATAACTATGGCTTCGAAAGGTAAAACTTCGGGGTCAAGTTGTGTTGTAAAGAGAGGTCTTGAAGGATCTCAGTATGTGAAAAGAATTTGAGATGTCGAAAGTGAAGTTGTTGAGATGCCTGGTTCCAGCTTGTTACAATTGTGCATTGTGAGTCCTGGGTCGACGTAGTGTACCCAGCCTCTCCGCACCCGATGGGTGGGAGAGGGCACCAACCGTTGTGGCCCGGTGGGGTGAGACGGCGGTGGGGTGTGACGGCTATTTGTGAGTCTCTTACCTGCGGCCGCATGGGGTGATTCCTATGGCGGAGGACCGTGCCTTCGGGGCGGTAGTTTACGGGGGACAGACTATTTGTGAGGCCGACGGGCCATTTGTGAAAGCCGGTTAGCTGTATGAGCTATAAGGCTATTTGTATGCACTGCCACGCCAATAGTCCCTGAGTAGCTAACAACGGTTCGGGTAAGACTGTGTGTTTTCCCGGCGGAGAAAGGGGATGAGGGTGGAGTGTGATGTGGAAGCCGAAAGGCTATGTGTGAGCATCGCTACGCCAATAGTCCCTGAGTAGCTAGCAACGGTTCGGGTAAGACTGTGTGTTTTCCCGGCGGAGAAAGGGGATGAGGGTAGGGTGTGATTATGGATCTACTATTGTGAGCCTGAATGGCTATGTGTGTGCACTGCCACGTCGATAGTCCCTGAGTAGCTAACAACGGTTCGGGTCAAGACTGTGTGTCTTCTCGGTGGAGAAAGGGGATGAGAGTGGAGTGTGATTGTGAATCTGTGAACATTGTGGATAAGCTGGGACTGAGGTATTATTGTGTAGTAGAGCAGAGCTAATTCAGCTGATGGCTAATTCGACTACATGTTCGGGGATTCTTGTTGTGAGGACAATTACCCCGGCATGGCCAGCCTGGCTAGCCACCACGTTGGTTGCACCGGTGTTGACCCCAGGCCGAAAGGCGGTGCGTAAAATTAGAATCTGCGATGTGTGTTGATGTGATATGTGTTGTGATGAGAATGCCGGAAGGGCAATGTGTATTTGTGAGGCAGCGAGAAGTTGTCGTATTTATGCAAGCGGCGGAAGCCGAGGTATACTTGCAATGTGATATGTGTGCAAGTGGCTAAAGCTACGTATAATTGTCTATACAGCCGTTGGTGCTGTCGTTTTGTGACAATCGTCACGCATCAATGTGAATTTGTCGAGAACATTGTGATTGAGACCCAAAAGTCCCGGAAGGGTGAGGGTAATGCCGTGGAATTTGATACTGCAATGTGATTGTTATGGATACCCGAAAGTCTCGGTTACCACTAGTGGAATCATTGGTGGGTGTACGGGTGAGGGTAATGCTGTGAACGTGGATACAGCAAAAGCATAAGTGCTTGTGTATACGGCTGCGGCTGTTGTTATGAAATGAGTTGCGAAGTGGTTGAGTTATTCCAGGATGGAATCACTAGATTGAGTTAAGCAGATTGGAGGCCTGTGCCACCTAACTGCCGAGATCTTATGATATGGCTCATGAATTAGAGTCACCGAATACTGAGATGCGCTAGCCACTCATGAATGAGGAGGCCTTGCGATGATTGTGGTTATGTGGTGATAGAGTGTGTGGCAAGCGTATGTGGAGGCGATTGCACTTGTTTGGAAATAGTATGATGATTGTGGTTGTATAGCAATCGTGATATGGGCCGATTGCAGGTTATGGCAACAAGGGTTGCATTTATGGTTTAAGATTCTTACAAGAATCAAGTTGAGACGCTCCATTGTGTAGGTGGTCTAGAAGGGACCATCCCAATATGAAATGAATTGTGAAACGGAAGCTGTCGTGAAGAAGCATCCGTAGTTTTTGGATTAAGTGGTATGACAAATTTCGAGGACGAAATTTATTGAACGGGGGGAGAAATGTAACACCCCGAATTTTGAGACTCGAGGCTAGAGATAAGCCTGAGATTAGTGGATTGCTAAGCCCCGATTTAGCAAGATCCTAAATTGTGATTAGGGTTTAATGACTACAAAAGTGGACGTGGTTAGTGATTAATGAACCCTTTTAGAGAATATAAAGTGGATTGTAGTCGCTTGTGTTATGAGCAACGCCAAAACCCTGTATTTGAGTTCAATTGTGGATTAACATTCAAATTGACTTAGAATAGAGGGAATAATTGAATGGGGTATTGTGATGGAAATGGTGTCATGTTGTGGTATTTAATCATTGGAATTGTTTTAAATTGGATTGGACACATTGGTTGCAAAATTGGAAATGCTGTCCAGTGTGAATTCTGTCTGGGCAGTCTTATCGTGTGGATGTTTTGACTAGGCAAATGATGTCAGAAAATTATGAAACGTTCCAGTCTTATAGTTCACATCTCAAGCTTCAAAATGGACATATAATTTGTGCCATTTCATTTTGTGAACTGGGAGATATGACTGTCCAAAGTTTGAGGTCAAAAATGGACTCTGTTTTGGGGCAGTGATGAAATTTGTGTAATTCTGGAATTGTGTGGTGATTTTTAGTAATGGCCAATATTTTTCCTATAAAGAGGACTTAAATACCTTTCATTTGGCTTTGGGATCACCTCATTTAGATTTTTCTAGAATTAGTTATGATTTTTCAAAGTTTGGGCAGAAAATCTGCCAGAAAATCCGAAAATGGGAATTATGACATCATCTCATTAAAAGATGACATCAGCATGGAATTAAATATATTCTCATCTTCTTCAGCTATCATTTTCTGTCGTGATGAACCAGCTGAAACTTGTGAGAGAAAGTTGAGAGCTCTTAGAGAGAGAAAGAGGAGGAATCTCACAAGGTAAGCCGATTTCTCCGACGATCTAGCTCCTAACGCGTATAACCTTGCTTCTAAGCTTCTCTTTCATGTTCTTTAAGGTGTTGGAAGCTCAATTTCCATTGTTTAAAAGGGGCTAGGGTTCAGCCATATTGGGAAAAGCTAGTGGGAGCTTGAGGTAACTTCCAAACTTTCGTATATTGACTATTCTGGCTGCTGTGGGCAATTTAATCGGTGAAATTTCGCCAGATTGCCATTGGTTGTAAAAATGGAAAATGGGTTTCCCTAGGGGTTATGCTGCCCAAATTGATACTAAATGGTAGTTTTAACCTAATGTAATGGTTAATAAAGTGGTTAGGAGTAGAAAGGAACGCGTTTACGGAGCCGAAATCGTAAAACCCCGATTTTCCCTGGAGAACTCATAAATTTCGGCCAGCCCTAGAAATGGGTCTTATAGTTGGATTTTCAATGATTTGATGGTTCCATTGAGTTCAGGGGCGAAAATTAGGTGGGGTTACAGTTGGGCACTTTTTCAAAAAAGGCCGAGAAAGCATAATTACGGAAACACCCCTAAAACCCTAAAAGTAGGGCTGCCAAGGGCAATTTCGTAATTTTACATTGAATTTGATAATTTTGAGTCCAGAAATGGATTCCTTGGGCGAAAATATGTTAGATTAGCCCATGTCAAAATTTCAAGAAAAGTACAGCCGGACCGGGTACGGCGGGCCGGGCCGGGCCGGGGGTCCCCGAGGGTATTTTAGTAAATTTTCAATATAGCCTCATATAACCCCCAGAAACACTATGGAAGTGTCTAAATAGTACATTTGACATTGTAGGATCGAATGTGAAGCCCCGAGTTGCTGGCACGCAAATCGAGGAGAAAAGACTGGAGGTAGGGAACTTATCTCTCCTGCATGCTCTGATAACTGTATTAATGTGTTGATGCATGTTATTGCTTTGCTTGATTATGTGGAACATGTATGAATGATTTGAAGCTATGTTTCAATATATGCTATGGCCATATGTGTATCGTTCGAAGCATTGAGCTTATAGATTTGTCATTGTATGTGTGCATGAGTTATGTGATGCAAGCATGTCATGCATTAAACACTTATCTTGCCTGCATATTGATAATGTTTCCCTACTGAGATTCTCTCGAATCTCACCCTCCCCTACTAACCTTCCAGACAGGGTAGTAGATCAAGGATATAGCGAGTAGCTAAGGGCGATAAAGACTCCTTCGGGATTGAAGTTGGTAGTTGGTTCTCTTAGTTGGGATGTATATTTGGATAATTGTTTTTGGTATTGAGATTTGTTGTGTAATTCCCTATTTGTGAAGTTGTATGAGCTAATATACCCTATGATTGTTAGCGAAGATATGTATTCCGGGATTACCGGGATGATTAGGTTGTGCACTCTGATATATGAATGTGATTTATCTTCGCGTAGTAATTGTATTCGAAATGTGAATATGAGACCAAGTTTATAAATGATTTCGAAAGGTAATTGTGAAAAACCCCGTCTGGTAGATGGGTTTGAAAAATGTTATTTGTTTCTTATTGGTCTCTATTTCACTTTAATCGCGTATTTCGGATATAATTACGGAGGGGGTTACATGGTAAGTCCAAAGAGTCAAACAAGCCCGAATCCAAGCCTGCACCTAAGAAGGCAAAGCCTCCAAAGGAAGGAGTCTGCTACTTCTGCAATGAACCTGGTCATTGGAAGAGGAATTGCAAACTCTACCTAGAAACACATAAATGAGAAACGCATTTCTAAACTCCATCAAGATGGATTTCAAAACTTATTTGATTTTGAATCATATGATACATGAAAATCTTGCTTATTAGGAAAGATGACTAAGGCACCTTTTACTGGGCACAGTGAAAGGGCCACTGAATTATTGGGCCTCATACATACCAATATATGTGGACCATTAAATATAGCTGCCAGAGGAGGTTATGTCTACTTCATTACATTTATAGATGACTTTAGTAGATATGGCTATATCTATCTAATGAAACATAAATCTGAATCTTTTGAAATGTTCAAAATATTCCAAAATGAGTTACAAAACCAACTTGGTAAAACAACTAAAGCACTTTGATCTGATCGAGGTGGTGAATATTTGAGCCAAGAATTCATTGACCATCTTAGGAGTTGTGGGATAATCTCACAATTGACTCCTCCAAGGAACACCATAATGGAATAGCGTTTCTGAACAGAGGAATCGAACACTATTAGATATCATTCGATCTATGATGAGTCAAATAGAACTTCCACCATCCTTTTGGGGACATGCCCTAGAGACAGCTGCGTTTACACTAAATCGTGTTCCATCTAAGGCAATTGAAAAGACACCATATGAGATATAGACTGGAAAGAAACCAAGTTTATCTTTTCTCAAGATATGGGGATGTGAGGTATATGTTAAGCAACAAGCCTTTGATAAATTAGCGCCTAGATCCACAAAGTGCCTTTTTGTGGGGTATCCTAAAGAAATGAAAGGATACTATGTCCACAATCCCACCAATAACAAAGTGTTTGTTATTTGAAATGGTAAGTTTCTAGAAAGAAAGTTTATCTCTAAAGTAACCAGTGGGAGCGACGTACATCTCGAAGAAATTCGAGAGCCACAAGATAGTACAGAACCACATATGGAAATTAGAGAAGACTCACAACAAGTTGCTGAGCCTCCTCAAGTAACACAAGGTCCATGAAGATCTAATAGGACACAGCATCAGCCTCAGAGATATGGATTTCTGATTACTGAAGGCCTTGAAATGTTGCTCATTAAGCAAAATGAGCCCACCACCTATTGAGAAGCCATAGTCGGACCAAACTCTAAGAAATGGCTAAATGCCATGAAGTCTGAAATGCAATCCATGTATGACAATTAAGTATGGACCTTAGTCGATCCACCTGAAGGTGTAAAAACCATTGGGTGCAAATGGATTTTCAAGGAGAAGACTGACATGGATGGCAATGTACATGTCTTCAAGGCATAACTGGTTGCAAAAGGATTCACTCAAACTCATGGTGTAAACTGTGATGAAACCTTTTCCCCAGTTACAATGGCCAAATCAATCAGAATCCTTCTTGCAATTACAGCATATTATGACTATGAAATATGGTAGATGGATGTCAAAACAACCTTCCTTAATGGAAAGGTTCTTGAGGATGTGTACATGACACAACCTAAAGGTTTTGTTCGTCCAGATGACTCTGGTAAAATTTGCAAGCTTCAAAGATCCATTTATGGATTGAAGCAAGAATCTCGGAGCTAGAATCATCGTTTTGATGAAGTAGTCAAAGAGTTTAGATTCATTCAAAACATCGATAAACCTTGTGTTTACAAGAAGGTTAGTGGGAGCATAGTTGTATTTCTAATGCTTTATGTAGATTGTTAGAACCGGCTGACCTAAGAGGGGGTGAATTGGGTGTAAGATAAAAACTTAAGAACTTTGAAAATCTTTTCGCATCTTAGTAAAAGTAACAAGTATGAAGGTAATAAATCATAAATCAATAGTTAGATTAAATAATATATGCTGGAAATATAAGAGCTTAGGGAAGAGAATATGCAAACTGTGATTTATCCTGGTTCGGTCCAATCTGTGATGGCCTACGTCCAGTCCCCAGGCTCCTCCTGAGATTTTCAAATCCACTATCTTCTTGTTTAATCCGGACACAAGAAAAGCCTTTACAATCCCACAAGTTTAGCCGGGTACTTGTGAAACCTTTTACAAATCTTACTGAAAATACTCCCCCTTACGGCAAGTCTTACGAGCAGAGCAATCCTGAAGATCTTCCTCTCCTGCTTACTCGTGCAAGTCTTACGAGCAGCAACGTTCTCTCCTGCTTACACCCCTGTAAGTCTTATGAGCAACAACGTTCTCTACTGCCTGCACCTTGTAAGTCTTACGAGCAGAATGTCTTGCTGGCAATTCTCTCTACAGCTTCCCCCGTAAGGAAATCAACCCTCTCAAGGTCCCTCTACCTTAAGATCAATTCAGAAATACAGATGAAAGTGTTTATAGACTCTCTCATAGAGTAGATATAATACTCACTGAGGTACAATACAAATAATCACTCTCTCAATGATAAGTAATATAGAAATTGGAAAACAGAGAGTGTTTGGGTAAAAGCAGAGGATTCATATTTCTATCATTTTTCTTGTAGTTACTCGCTGTCTCCGTTACCCATCGACGTTGAATGCTCTCTCATTTATAGTTAATGAAGATGATGACCGTTGTGAGCATTCGTCCGTTGGAGTCATTTTGACCGTTGAGCATATTTGAAAAATGAGCTACTATTAAATGTCCGTTGTAGAGTAGAGCATCTCGTTGAAGAGCAGGATGATTCATTTTGAGCTGTACGTCATGTTGTGGAGCGTTTGTGTTTGAATATTCGACAGTCTTTCATGGTGTGTCAGTTGCTTGTCGTGGTAGGTAGCACCATTCAGTGTGTAATGAAGTCTCCTACCACAATTGACTCTTTTATTTGAATCTATAATCTCACCATTAAATTTCCTGTTTCACACTGCAAAATGCTTAATCACTAATATGATGAAGTATTAGTCATGGGTATGTTGGATCATTGGTCAAAAGATGAATTTCTGGCTTCTGTGACTTATCATGTTGAGTGAAGATATTTGCCTTACGTGACTTATATTCTTGAAGATGCAATCCAAATATTTAATCTCCTGTTTTACACTTGAAATATATGTTAGTTAATGTTTAGAAACAATAACAAGTGAAAACATAATGACTGTATAACATTTAACCACGTTTGGATTGATGGCTATGAGAGTCTGAACTTCTACGTTGCTTCTATTAGGACTTCACTCGAGTGCAAAGAAGCCTCACTCGAGTGCATGTACAATTTCACGTTCTGGCTTCCTCCCGGGCAAACACTTTCTGTCCAACACTCGCATATCCTCGATTGCAATTCTAGACATCACTTGAGTGCAACTAGTCCTGCTCGAGTATACTTCTTGTTTTCACGTACATGCTTCTTCTCAGGTTAACACTTTCATGTCAACACTTGCATGTGCTCGAGTGTAAAAGAGCCTGATGCTCGAGTGTGGATCCTAGTGCTCGAGTGTTGTAAATTTCTTCACGCTTCAGCTGCTTCTGGACAACACTCGCTGAACATTTTTCAAGAGTGCATGGGCCACATTAGACAAAATTTATTTATTTGATTCTAATGATGTATCATAAGAAAGCTCTTGCCATATACATTCCAATGCAAAAAGAATCAGCTCCAAACTCCTTGTATTCTGCAAGTTATGATCGAAAGAGTGTCTATCACACTAGACTGCACAAGCGTCAACTTCTAGAAGGCATAGCTCCTAGAATATAACTTCAAATTAGGAAAATTACCTATCCAGGGAATGCCCATTGGGTCTAGTTTCATATGGCACTAGTTTCGTCTCAATCTGATGTGTCATTTTTGAGTTATGCTCAAAATACCGAAGCTGTGTTGAAAAGTGACGGTGATTTCACTGTTAACTTCCACGGATCATATCGCCTTCATATGAGATTATTTAAATATGATCTTGCTGTACATTTTTCGTGTTGTGAGTGTTCTTTCATATGCCATAAGTTTCAGGTCAATCCGATGTGTGATTTGAGAGATATAGCCAAAATACCAGACCTCTGTCAGGCTGAACATAAAACAGAGCTAAACAGAGTAGCCCAACACTCGAGTGCTACGGTGCCACACTTGCTACAGTGATTTTGCACTTCCTCTTTGCACCTCGAGCACTACAGTGATTTGCATGCTACAGTACCAATATGCTACAGTGCCTCACTCGAGCACTACGGTACCTCACTCGAGTAATTGCTACAGTACCACCACTACAGTGCCAAATAGTGCCTCAGATTTCTGAAATCTTCAAAATTACTTCTAATAAATTGAATCTTGATATTCTTGGTAGATCTTCCAAGTTCTTCTTTCTTCAATATCTTTCTTTTTGATTTTCCTCTTGATAATCATTCTCCATAACCCAAGTAAGCATCTCCTTGACTATCTTCAATTTCTTTCTTCTTCTCCCTCTTGTTCATTTTCATTAATTCATTCTTCTTCATTCTTTGCTTGACTAATCTACAAGATATGTAACATTAAATATAGTAGTTAATCAAAGAAATACATTATATAAACTTTTTGTTGTTATCATTTCACATCTATATTTGACATCATCAAAACTAATCATGTCTAACATAGATGACATCCTACTCATTGGGAATGATATTCCTACCTTGCAGAGTGTCAAGTCTTGGTTAGGAAAGTTCTTTTCAATGAAAGACTTAGGTGAAGCCACCTATATCCTAGGGATTAGGATCTATAGGGATAGATCTAAAAGACTAATAGGCCTAAGTCAGAGCACATACATAGACAAGATACTGCATAGGTTCAGTATGCAGGATTCAAAAAGGGATTACTTGCCCATGTCTCATGGCATCCATCTTAGCAAGGATCTGTGTCCTAATACACCTGATCAGTGAGATCACATGAGTAAGGTTCCATATGCCTTGGCCATTGGATCCATCATGTATGCCATGTTATGTACTCGACCGGATGTCTCGTTTGCCTTAAGTATGACCAGTAGATACCAACAAGATCCTGGTGAGGGTCATTGGACTGCCGTCAAGAATATCCTAAAGTACTTAAGAAGGACTAAGGACTTATTTTTGGTCTATGGTGGATTGGATGATGAGCTCTATATAACCGGTTATACAGATGCAAGTTTCCAAACTGACCAAGAGGACCTTAAATCATAATCTGGATATGTATTCCTCCTGAATGGTGGAGCAGTAAGCTGGAAGATCACCATGCAGAGCACTATAGTAGAGTTTGCAACAGAAGCTGAGCATATAGCAATATCAGATGTAGCTAAAGAAGCCATTTGGGTCAGAAAGTTCATTACTGAATTGGGGGGTGCCTACCATCTCAAGTCCAATAGATTTGTTCTGTGATGGTAGCGGTGCTATTGCACAGGCCAATGAGCCTAGTCACATCAAAGGACCAAGCATATACTCAGGCGATTTCATCTTATTAGAGAAAGCAATGATAGAGATGATATACAGATATGCAAAGTAGCCGGAGAAGATAATATTGCTGATCCTCTTACTAAGCTACTTGCACAGGCAAAGTATGGGCGTCATGTTAGGGCAATGGGAATTAGGCAACTTAATGATTGCACCTAGAGCAAGTGGGAGGATGTTGGAAATTGTACCCTAAGGGCCAGTCATTGTACTTTAAACATTATTATTTTAATGAAATTTCTCCATTCTGTTATCATATTATTTGCATGTTAACTGTGATAATTGTATCCTTGGATAATTCATAAAGATTGTCCTAAAATGTCCCTGGTCGGTCATCTCTGCGGGAGCAGAGATGAAACAAGATCAGTATGACTTTGATAAGATATGGAGATACGAATCAAAGTCTTATACACTTGGAAGAGTACAAGGTGCTGGACCGACCCACTATGAGAAAGCTACATGGATCAAGTCATAAGCTTTTCTCATGTATAACCATGTCACAATGCCCTTAAACCTGAGGTCATCATGGATTCCTACATGAGAGTTTCTAAGCTTTGAACTAGTCAAAAGTCACTTTTGACCGGGTGATGATAAAGGCTACGATTCGGCTTGGTGGTTTCTCAGACAGAGGAATATGAATGATCAAGATGGAATTTGTCCCTCACATTAGTAGAGAGATATTATTGGGCCCCTCGATGAGTGAGTCTGAGAAATGTATGGCCATACTATGATGGAAAGGAGTTTCTGTCTCTATTATCAGGCTACTCATGAATCGAGAAAGTAATGGTCAGGAAGAAGAGGATGACATTATCCATTCCTTATCCTTGATCGATATATCGTGTGACAAAAGGGACGTGATATGGTTGTATGACAGGTTGCATCGTGATAACGATCCTCATATGAATTGGGTAGTCGTAATGTCTTGCTAGAGGTTGCTTGCGACTTTTGGGTTAGTATAGTTATTGGCCCACTGCCAACTTCATATGGGCCTACAGGGTCGCACACAAGAATGGCCCAACATGAGATAATGTTTAATTTAGGGTGGACGAATTTTATATTTATATATATAATATAAAATTCATTAATAATATTATATAGATATATATTTTCGAAATATATATATATGTATATATATATTATATGATATTATTATATTGTGTTAGTTTTAAATTTAATTTATGAAGATATATTAAATCTAATAACTAACTTGATAGAGATATAGTATCTCAGATTTAATTTATAAAGATAAATTAAATCTAATGGCTCTTTTTTTGGATTAAATAAATAGGTTAAATTAAAACTGTTGGACAGATTTAATTTAAACTGAATTTATTTAATTAGCTCATCAAGATAATTAATAGTTAATTAATTTAAAAATTAATGATGATTAATTTTGAAATTTGAAAATAGCCCTCATAGATTATAAACTTGATAGAACAGATATATTGATATGCACATCAGAATTGAGAGCCGCAAGAGAAACCCTAGGAGACATTAGAGGCGCTGGTATGCAGTCTTAGTTGGAGAGCATTCATGCGGATACCGGTAGAGGGAGCGGACCTGACGTGTTGGCTCCTAGAGATCGTGAAAACTCTGAATCATCAAAAGGTATGAATCCTTCCAACTTGGTTTAAACGCCGTTGATAGATCCTCGATTAGGATCGGTTAAAATTCTAAAATCCTTCCGCTGTGCCTGCCGATCCTAACAAAATGGGTGTTTGACAGATAGCCAGGGCATATAGGAATCAAGATAGGGACTCAAATAGAATTTTAATACCTCTTGAAGCACCTTGTAGTCAATGTAGTTCATCTTGCACACATTTCTTCTTGCAAAATGACTTAGGTACTTCTGAGATTCCTCACGCTCGCTCATCCCTCTCTTCTGTTTGTTTTGAAGATTGCCCTTTCTTTGCTTCCTTAGATTGGAACTCTTCTTCAAGCATGACTACCATGACTTTGGTAAGCTTCTCACTAACCTTAGGCTTAGGAGTAAAGGTAGGTGTGTCTGATGAATCAGAGGAAGGAGAAGATGGTTCTTTTATAGTTTTTCTTTTTCTAGGGGGTGAACTCTTATTGGATTGAGCTCTTGTAGTAATGAGCTCCTTAATCATAACCACTTTCACACTAGGCTTAGCTTGCGGGTTGGTCTTGGATTTTGGTTTGGGAGAAATTTTCCTCTTCTTGGTAGGAGGAAAGGAATGTGAATCAGAGGGTTGATATGGTTGAGAAGACTCAGAAGGAGTGCTAAGATTTAGAGATTTTGTCCTCACCATTGTGATTTTAGAAAAACAGAAATTTCAGAAAAACAGAGACAAGGTTGTGAGTTTATGGCAAATGATTCAGTGCAATTTGAGAAGTTTTTGAAGGTATAAATCACTGGGTTTTGACGGTTATGGGAAGAGAAAAGGATTTTGAAAAGTTTTTATGAGAGAACTAGGAGTATAACACGAGGAGATTTTGTGAGAAATGACCGAGTATCGAGTTGAAATTACCTAAAATCCGACATTATTCGAGGGTTTACTTGAGTGATCATCAGCTCCACTTGGGTAGCTACTTGAGTCATCATACTAAAAAATTTTCAAATACAGCAAATTTGAGAGCATACTTGGTATGAATAATATTGTAATTATCCATGTATATTCCCTCGATCATTTAATGACTCTTTATAATAGATTTGAACTGTAACTCAGCTGATTTAAAATTTGGACCTAGGTTCACTCGATGCCTTACTCGAGTAATGTTGAAGTTCACTCGAGGCCTCCCTTGAGTAATGCTCATTACTTGAAGTTCTCACTCCAGTAATGCTCATTACTTGAGGTTGTCAATCCAGTAATGTTGTCCTCTGTTAACCTTTGCTATTTATACTCTAAAATAGATTATTATGATCTTGCAAAACAAATTGCTAGAAACTTCGATGCTTAAGTTAGTAATCATCAAAACATCAATTAATAACATCATCTAACATTTTGTAAACACTAAATAACTTACAATTTATTGGGATTTACCATTCCCAATTCTCGTCTAATATATAAAAATTGATCATTTGCAAGAGGTTTTGTGAAGATATCAGCTAGTTGAAGATGAGTTGGAATAAATATCACTTTGACATCTTTCTTTTGGACATAATCTCTGATGAAGTGATGTCTAACATCAATATATGCTTGGTTCTGGAATGTTGAACGAGATTCTTTGCCAAGCTTATCATGCTAGTGTTGTCACAGTAAATTGGTATCTCTTTCAAAAAATACCAAGATCCTGGAGTTGTTGCTTTAACCATATTACTTGTGCACAAGAGCTTGATACTGCAACATACTTAGCTTCCGTTGACGAAAGAGACACTGTAGTTTGTTTCTTGCTAAACCATGTTACAAGTGAGCCTCCAAGAAATTGGCTTTGTCTACTCATACTCTTTCTGTCAGTCTTGTATCCTCTATGATCAGAGTCTGAGTATGCACTAGATATACACTTCTTCCTTTGGGATACCAGAGATCCAATTCTTGTGTGTCAGTAAGATATCGAAAGATTCATTTGACGATTTCAGCATGTGACTCTTTTGGTGCTGATTGATATCTTGCACACATACCCACACTAAATTGAATGTTAGGCCTACTTGCAGTGAGATAAAGTAATGATCCAATCATTCCTCTATATTTTGTGATGTTGTAATCTTTTCCCTTGACATCCGCATTAAGCAATGTGGTTGAGCTCATGAGTGTGTCCGTTCCATTTGCTTCATCCAATCCATACTTCTCCAATAGCTATTTCAAATATTTCATTTAAGATATGAAAATCCTATTCTTTCTTTGTTTGATTTGTAAACCGAGAAAGAAATTTAATTCTCCCATAATTAACATCTCAAACTCCCCCTACATTATCTCAGAAAATTCTTTGCATATAGTTTCGTTAGTAGAACCAAAAACTATATCATCAACATATATTTGCATAATTAATATATCATCACGTTTTCGTTTTGTAAAAAGTGTTGTATCAACTTTTCCTCGTACAAAACCTTGATCAATAAGAAATTTATTGAGCCTTTCGTACCATGCTCTAGGAGCTTGTTTTAAACCGTACAAAGCCTTTTTGAGTTTGAAAACGTGGTCAGGTTTAGTTAAATATTTGAAACCTGGAGGTTGATCTACATATACCTCTTCCATGATGTAGCCATTTAAAAATGCACTCTTTACATCATTTGATAGAGTTTGAATCCTTTGATGCATGCAAAGGCTAAGAGTACTCGTATAGCTTCCAATCTAGCTACTGGAGCATACGTTTCCTTATAATCAATTCCTTCGTCCTGATTATAGCCTTTGGCCACCAATCTTGCCTTGTTTATGAAAATAATTGCATATTCATCAAGTTTGTTCTTGAATACCCATTTAGTGCCTATGATGGAATGATCCTTAGGTTGGGGTACCAAATCCCAAAATTGATTTCTTTCAAATTGGTTTAGTTCTTCTTGCATTGCTACAACCTAATCATTGTCGGATAGGGCTTCATCAATGTTAGAAGGTTCAATCTCAGAAATGAATGCATAAAAACTAACTTCATTAAAAATTCTATTTCTAGTTTTGACTCCTTCATTCACATCTCCCATGACTTGATCTAGGGGATGACTCCTATTGTATCTCCAGGCTTTAGGTTGTTCTAGTGACTGATCTTCTCCCTTAGTTTGATCAACTTATGGAATAAGAGATTTAGAAATAGATTGACCATTTTCTTGATTTAAAACAACTTCCTGCTCATCATCAATGGTTTTGTCAGAGGATTCAAGTTCATCAAATACAACGTGAATTGATTCTTCAACAACACATGTTCGTTTATTGAAAATTTTGTATGCTTTACTTCGGTTAGAATATCCTAGGAAAATTCCTTCATCTGTTCTAGAATCAAATTTTCCTAAGTTATCTTTACCATTATTATGAATGAAACACTTACAACCGAAGATGTGTAAATGAGCAAGGTTCGGCTTCCTTTCTTTGTATAGCTCATATGGTGTCTTTCCAAGTTTTGTTCCAATGTATGCTCTGGTTGAAATATAGCATGCTGTGCTCATTGCATCGGCCCAAAAAAACTTGAGACACATTCTTTTCATTTAGTATTGCTCTAGCCATTTCAGTGAGCACTCTATTCTTACATTCGATGACTTCATTTTGTTGTGGTGTCTTTGGAGCAGAGAAATTGTGATCAATGCCATTAGTATCACAATATTCTTTAAGGGGTTGATTTTCAAATTCTCCACCGTGATTGTCCTGATACCGGCAATAGACATACTTTTCTCATTTTGCACTTTCTTGGCAAAAACAATGAATTCTGCAAAGGCTTCATCCTTTGATGATAGAAAAATAGTCCATGTAAATCTAGAGAAATCATCAACAATGACCAATGAATATAAGTTGCCACTGAGGTGGTCGATTTGTTATAATCACATTTTGCCACTGAGGTGGTCGATTTGCTGGACCAACTAAATCCATATGTATCAATTGAAGTGGTCGATTTGTTATAATCACATTTTTCATTTTGAAAGATGATTTAGTTTGTTTACCCTTTTGACATGCATCACAAATCAAATCGTTTTTAAAACTTACTTTGGGTAGTCCAAGAACTAAATTCTTTTTGAGTAGTTTGCCAAGTTGGTGCATGTTGACATGAGCTAGTCTCTTATGCCATAACCAACTTTCATCGGCATTACTCGGAAAACAATTTTCAGAGTTATTTCTATTGATATCAAGTATATAGTAGTTACCTTCACTTTTTGCTCTGAGCTTTGTCTTGATATTTTTCTCATCAAGTTGTAAGTCTTTCTTGTTGACAATTAGACATTCTTCTGAATCAAATATTATCCAAGTGTCTTTATCTGCACTTTGACTTACGCTCAGCAAATTATGACACAAGCCTTCAACGTAATATACATCTTTGACTTGTATTCCTTTATTGTTTTTTATTTCACCAATTCCTGCTCTCTTTCCGGATTGATTTCCTCCAAATTTTACCTTTCCACCTTCCTTAGGCTGCAATGTGATAAAACTTTCGAAATCTCCGGTCATATGTCTAAAGCATCCACTGTCTATGTACCACTTGTTGTTTTTAGATGCTTTAAGTGTAATCCCCTACCTTGATAATCGTAATTAAGATTCAAAAATGCATAATTTCAAGGAATTAGAGACCGATGGATACATTTTTCTCAGATCTCTTTTCTAAAATTCATTCAACATGGTCTTAGATTCATCTTCTGAATCTAATTACTCTACACAGTTCAATCACATTCATACATATCAAAGTGCATAACCAAATTCCCGGCAACTCCCGGGTTTCATACATGTATAAACTAAGGGTTGTAAGTTCCAACTAGGGGATCACATGACCAACATCAACATAATATCTACATTTCAAAAATAAACAGTAATCCCAAGTCCAAAATAGATAACCAACAACCTAACAACACATCTCTACAAGATCCTAGCCGCTTTTGGTGGTTCGTTTCTCCTTGGAGCCATTTGCCCTGTCTGAAATGTTAGTCAATGGAAAGAATGAGATTCAAAAGAATCTCTATAGTAACAAATCACTCATAAAGTGTATAAACGCATAGCATATATGATCATGTTAAGCAGTATCACAATGAAATATGGCTCACACCACATACGACAGCACTCATGGTTGTAAACACTATGCGTCAGCTTTCGCTACAATCTCAATGCAACAGCTTATGCTGTAATCACTATACATCAGCTTTCGCTGTGATCTCAAAGCATCACAATGTATCACAATGTATTCTCAATGCAAGACAAACATACATATAATGTTTCACACACAATATAAGAGAAAGAGTCACTACCTTGTTCTTTCCGATTATGCTCTAAGCGCAGGTAGATCACAAACAGGGCAAATATCAAATCCTACAATTCCAAATTCACCATTTAGACACTTTCATAGAGTTTCTTGGGGTTATATGAGTCTATAATAAAAATTTATAAAAATGGCCCCGGGGACCCAATCTGGGCCCGCCGTACCCAGTCCGGTTGCACTTTTCCTGAAATTCTAATATGGGCTATCCTAACATATTTCCTCACAAGGAATCCATTTCCGGACTCGAAATTATCAAATTCAATGTCAAATTACAAATTTACCATTGGTAGCCCTACTTCAAGGGTTTCAGGCGTGTTTTCATAATTATGCTTTTTCGGCCTTTTCTAAAAAAGTGACCAACTATAACCCCACCTAATTTTCGTTCCTGAACTCAATAGAACCATCAAATCATTGAAAATCCAACTCTAAGACCCATTTCTAGAGCTGGCCAAAATTTATGAGCTCATCGGAGAAAATCGGGGTTTTACGATTTCAGCTCCGTAAACACATTCCTTTCTACTCCTAACCATTACATTAGGTTACAACTAACATTAAGACCCAATTTGGGCAGCATAACCCCCAGGCCATGTCATTTCCAAACCTTAAAACCAATGGGAATTCGGTGAAATTTCACCGATTAAATTGCCTACAGCAGCCAGAATAAGCAATATACGAAAGTTTGGAAGTTACCTCAAGCTCCTTCTAGCTTTTCTCAAGAGTGGCTGAAAACCCTAGCCCCTTGAAGACCAAATTTGCTTCTCAAACACCTTAAATAATATAGAAGAGAAGCTTAGGAACAAGGTCATACGCATTAGGTACGAATTCAACGAAGAAATCGACCTACCTTGTAAGTTCTCTTTTCTTTCTCTCTCTAAAAGCTCTCAAACTTTCTCTCTCTCTTGGCTGCTGGTTCAGCACGAAAATGAGCTAAGGAGGAAGATGGAAAAGTGATTTTATAATACTTTATGTCTTAATTTAATTATTCATTAAAGTCAAATCCAAAAAACTTACTTTTTGTACATAAACATAATGTTGTAAGCCCAAATAACATGTGCATAATATTTTCTCTTCTTGGCCCATGATAAAGACATCCAAGAAGGTCCTTCCTTCAGCCCAATTGGATTTTCCATATATCTGATAATTTCAAGGTTATTCTAATTCATTTTTGGATTTTACAAAATTTTGGCAGATTTCTAGCCAAACTTTGAAAAATCATAACTAATTCTAGTAAAATCAAATGGAGTGATTCCAAAGCCAATGGAAATACATTTAAGTCCTCTTTATTGGAAAAATATGGATCACTTAAATAACCTCAAAAATACAGAATTGCACAAAAGTTCATACTGCTCTTAAACAGATTCCAGTTTCCATCCCAAACTTTGGAAAATCATAACTCTTAGCTCACAAACTAAAATGACATAAATTATATGTCCATTTTGATGCTTGGCATGTGAAATTTAAGACTGGAAAAGTTTAGCATTTTTAGACACCATTTGCCTATTAAAATCGTCCATAAAATTTGGCTGCCCTGTACAGAGTTTTAATGGACAGAGTTTCCAACTTTTGGACAATTGTTCCCAATGGTTCCAATTTCACAATAAACACTCTCCCCACATGAATTTTCATAAGGAAGCCATTGGAATCATTAAAATATCCAAATTCCCATCACACATTCTCCAAAAGTGTTTATTCAACAATAATTACATCCACTTTTGAAGTCATTAGCCCTTAACACTTTTTGGGATATTACATTTTCCCCCCCGTAAAATAAATTTCATCCTCAAAATTTGTCACACAACTTGAGCCATAAACTATGGATAATGTCTTCACATATCTGTTTCCGCTTCCCAAGTTGCTTCCCTCTGAGTCATTCCCTTCCAGATCACCTTCACAAATGGAACGCTTTGGTGTCTGAGGCGTCGTTCTTCTTTATCAATGATATGTTCTGGCTCTATCGCATATGTGAAGTTGTCTTGTAACTCAACTTCTTCATATTTAACAATGTGAGATAGATCCAGTTGGTACTTCTTCAGTTACGAAACGTGAAACACATCGTGGAGTCTGCTCAAGTTTGGGGGTAGGGCTACTCGATAAGCAACAAGCCCAATCCTCTCAAGGATTTCAAAAGGACCTATGTACCTTAGGCTCAGCTTCTTTTGCTTGATAGCTCTCCCAATGCCAGTGACTGGTGATACTCTCAGAAATATATGATCACCAACCTCAAACTCTAGAGGCCGTCTCCTCTTGTCATAGTAGCTTTTTTATCGACTCTGTGCTGCAAGAAGCTCTTACAAAATGATACAAATCTGCACTGAGGTTTTATCAACAAGCTCTGGCCCATACAACTTCCTCTTCGATAACTTATTCCAGCACAAGGGTGATTGGCACTTCCTCAATACAACACTTCATACGATACCATTTGTATGCTCGCATGATAGCTATTGTTGTAGGTGAACTCTGCAAGTGGAAGAAAGTAATCCCAATTCCCTTTGAAGTCAAGGACACAAGCTCGTAACATATTGGTGCGAACCCACAAGGGAAGATCCCACGAACCCACAACCAATTCTGAAATATACACACCCCAAGAAAGCTAAACACATATCGACGATAGAGGGTGCAAACCCACAAGGGAAGATCCCACGAACCCACAACCAATTCTGAAATATACACACCCCAAGAAAGCTAAACACAGGTCGACGATCCACTTGAACCCCTGAACATGAAAGAACAAGGACCCGAAGTGTTGGAAAAACGCCACAAGGTTGATCAAGCCTTGATAAGTTTGTTAGTTCTAAAAAGAACCTTAGAGAGAATCCACTCTCAAGAAACAAAGTGCAGAAGTGCAACTTTCATTTATCATTCAAATATGAATTGTGTGTTACAAATGATGAAGCACCAAGTATTTATAGGAAAATATGACCAAATTGCAATAAGTGCAATTTTGAAAATAGCCAATACAAATTGTAAAACCATGTGCTAGGAAACCTAAAAGTCTAATACAATAACACAAAAGTCTAATACAATCTAGAAGAAAGTTGAAAAATCAAATACAACATGCTAAAGAAAACAAAAGTCAAATCTACCACCAACTCCTTGTTGATTTTCGCACACCTAACTTCAAGAAGATGTAGTCAGCAAATTAAGGCTCAAAATGTGCTTATTTAGGCCCAAATGAGTCCTCTCATGTGTGGTACTAGGTCCAAGCTCTTTGTTTTGAAGTTTCCAAGCCTAAAACTTGATTAACAACTCCATATTTAGCACAAATGAACTTAGTGACGTTTTCAGCATCTTTGTTTTGTAAATCAGATTTATTGATCCACTTGCCATTTGATTTACAATAACTTCAATAAGATCAATCAATGCTTCCTTGAATATTTTAGCTTGTGCTCTCATGATTTGTCCAGCTGGAATTTGATAATGATCATTTAAAATGGAAGAGATGTCACTTGAATTTGAAGGGACAACTTATTGATTCTGGATCGCATCATTCCCTCTCTCCTCAAAAGGATTCGTCCTCGAATCTTGACTTGAATTTGGAGAGTTAATTTGTTGATTCTGGGTCGCATCATTCCCTCTCTCCTCAAAAGGATTCGTCGACAACTTGTTGATTCTGGATCGCATCACATATCCTCCAGCGTCTGAATAGTCCTCTCTGACTATCCATCCGTCTGAGGATGATAAGCCGTGCTAAATCTCAATTGAGTACCCAGGGCCTCATGCAACACCCTCTAGAATCTTAAAGTGAATCGGGGATCTCGATCGGAAATGATATTCTTTGGTACACCATGGAGTTTCACAATTTCTCGGATATAAATCTCTGCTAGTTTATCCAGAGAGTAACCAGCATTGATTGGTATGAAGTGTGCTGACTTCATTAATCGGTCCACAATTACCCAGATCGTATCAAAATTCCTGATCCTAGGCAATCCCACAACGAGATCCATGGTTACAATTTCCCATTTCCATTCTAGAATCTCAGGACTCTGAAGCAACCTAGGTGGTCTCTGGTGCTCGATCTTTACATTTTGGCAAGTAAGACACCATGCCACGTATTTCGTTACATCACTCTTCAAACCTGGCCACCAATACACAAATTTCAAATTATAGTACATTTTGGTCATACTAGGATGAAGAGTATAACGGCCCTTGTGCGCCTCATCTAGAATTTTCTATCTCAACTCTGCCTTAAGTGGAACACAGATTCTCTTTTGATAGCGAACCAATCCACTAAGCGATAGATCATAGTCCTGAGCTTCTCCCCGTTTAATCCGAACTAGATTACGCTGTATTTAGCCATCTTGCCTCTGAGCTTCTTTAATCTCAATTCTCAAGTCACTTTCCTCTTGGGAAATAGTATAATTGGCATAGAGGATATGGTTTGACAGATTCAAATCACGAAATTCTGCTATTAACTTCCCTTCTTGAATCATCATTGCTTCCACCAACACAGTCTTTCGACTAAGAGCATCTGCGACTATATTTGCCTTACCAGGATGATGTTTGATTTCCAGGTTGTAGTCCTTAAGCAACTCCATCCACCATCGCTGTCTCATATTCAATTCTTTCTGATCATACAAATATTTGAGACTCTTGTGGTCACAGTACAGTTCTACTGTCACACCATACAGATAATGCCTCTAAATTTTCAAGGCAGACACAATGGCCACAAGCTCCAGATCATGTGTAGGATAATTCATCTCATGAGTTTTGAGTTTTCGAGAGGCATAGGCCACCACACATCCGTGTTGTATAAGGACACACCCTAATCCCTACTTACTCGCATCACTATACACAACGTAGGTCAAGTTGGGATCAGGTATGTCTTAAGGCCCAATTTATTAACCATTACATTAGGTTACAACTAACATTAAGGCCCAATTTAGGCAGCATAACCCCCAGGCTATGTCATTTCTAAACCTTAAAACCAATGACAATTCGGAAAAATTTCACCGATTAAATTGGCCACAGCAGCCACAATAAGCAATATACGAAAGTTTAGAAGTTACCTCAAGCTCCTTCTAGCTTTTCGCAAGAGTGGCTCAAAACCCTAGCCACTTGAAGACCAAATTTGCTTCTCAAACACCTTAAATAATATAGAAGAGAAGCTTAGGAAAAATGTCATACGCATCAGGTACGAATTCAACGAAGAAATCGACCTACCTTGTAAGTTCTCTTCTCTTTCTCTCTCTAAAAGCTCTCAAACTTTCTCCCTCTCTTGGCTGCTGGTTCAGCACGAAAAAGAGATAAGGAGGAAGATAGAAAAGTGATTTTATAATACTTTATGTCTTAATTTAATTATTCATTAAAGTAAAATCCCAAAAATCATACTTTTTATACATAAACATAATGTTGTAAGCCTAAATAACATGTGCATAATATTTTCTCTTCTTGGCCCATGATAAAGACATCCAAGAAGGTCCTTCCTTCAGCCCAATTGGATTTTCCATGTATCTCATAATTTCAAGGTTATTCTAATTCATTTTCGGATTTTACAAAATTTTGGTAGATTTCTAGCCAAACTTTGAAAAATCATAACTAATTCTAGTAAAATCAAATGGAGTGATTCCAAAGCCAATGGAAATACATTTAAGTCCTCTTTATTGGAAAAATATGGATCACTGCATTTAATAACGTCAAAAATACAGAATTGCACAAAAGTCCATACTGCTCCAAAACAAATTCCAGTTTTTCATCCCAAACTTTGGAAAATCATAACTCTTAGCTCACAAATTGAAATGACACAAATTATATATCCATTTTGAAGCTTGGCATGTGAACGTCAAGACTAGAAAATTTTAGAATTTGTAGACAGTAGTTTCCTATTAAAAACGTCCATACAATTGGCTGCCCTGTACAGAGTTTCAATGGACAGAGTTTCCAACTTTTGCACAATTGTTCCTAATGGTTCCAATTTCACAATAAACACTCTCCCCACATGAATTTTACAAGGAAGCCATTGGAATCATTAAAATATCCAAATTCCCATCACACATTCTCCAAAAGTGTTTATTCAACAATAATTACATCCACTTTTGAAGTCATTAGCCCTTGATCACTTTTTGGGATATTACATTAAGACATATCTACAATCAAATATAACCAAGTCTTAGGTACCCGCTTCTTTTTGGGTCCTTTTGGGTTAGTACAAGAGATTTTCGGAACATATGAACCTTTAGGTACCCACTTGTAGGTTCCTATCGTTCCTTTCTTCTTATGAATGCATGATGAATTATAATGACATTTTCTATTACAATAACTACAATATGCAAAAGGATTTGATGTATGCACAAAATGCTGAAAATAGTTCAAGTATGATTTTCCTCCAGCTTTCTTTCTTCCTTTCCTTCTATCTGATTTTGGATCATATCCAATTCTAGATCGATCATTCACAAATCATTGAGCTTTTCAAATTACATTTAGCATTATACTCCCTTTAGTGAATTTTTCAACAGATTTAGTAAGATCAGTATTTTTTTTCAAAGAAGTACAATTTTCACAATCCTTTTCAAAATTCTCTTTAAGTTCTACTTCAAGAGCTTTATTTTTCTTTTTGAAAACAACTAGTTCTTTAACTACTTTGATGAATTCATAATGTAAAACATTATATTCAGAAAGTAATTCATCATAGGTAGGATCAGAATCAGTTATCACTTCTTCTGTTTCCTCTTGTGTAACTAGACATATATTGGCTACTTCCTCTTCATCACTTTCTTCGTCAGAAGAACTATCTCCCCATATGGCAGATACAAAGGCTTTCTTCTTGTTGTAGAATTTTCCTTTTCTCTCTTCTTTATTCTTTTGAATCAGCTCTTGACATTCTGATTTGAAATCTCCTGGCTTTCCACATTTATAGCAGATGATGTGTTCTTTATTGCTTGTTCCTCTTTTCTGAAAGTTTTTGAATCCTTGGCCTTTCTTGTAGAACTTTCTGAATCATTTCATGATTAGGCCCATTTCATCATCGTCAAGCTCTTCATCTTCATCTTGTTCTTCTTCTTTTGGTTTCAGTGCTAGACCTCTTTTCTTCTTGTCACCAATATTATCTAGTTCTCGTTTGAACTTTAATTTTCTTTCATATTAAGAAAGACTTCTGAATAGAGAAGCTACCGATCGCATTGATTCACCTTTTGCTTCCTTAACTGCAGTTACTTTTGCCTCCCAGTCTTTAGAAAGAATATTTAAAATCTTTCATACTTTGGTATGTTGATCATAGACTTTTCCAAGTGCTACAATTTGATTAACAAGGTGAGTATATCTAAGTACAAATTCATCTATGGACTCACCTGATTTCATTTGAAGTAAATCAAACTCAGTAACCAGAGTATTGATCTGGTTTTCTTTTATTCCTAAAGTTCCTTCGTGCGCTATTTCCAAGGCTTCCCACATTTCTTTAGCTGTTAGAAGTGTGCAGATTCTGAAGTACTCATTTTGACTCAAGGCACTTTGAATCATCAGAATTGCCTTGTTGTTGAGTGTGATGAGTTTCTTGTCATTCTGATCATATTCTGCTGGTGTCTTGGGAACTTTTTGTGAATCTACAATCTTTTCAGGTTTATAGTTTCCACTCTCAATCACATCCCATAGCCCATATTCAGTAGCCATTACGAAGACTCTAAACTTTGCTTTCCAGAATTAGAAATGTTCCCTATTGAAACCTGGAGATCTTGTGATAGAAGCTCCGTCGGGAAGAATTCCTTCACCCATGCTTGCCATTGGATCCTTCTCAAGTGTTAAACTTTAACAAGAAGACCTACGCTCTGATACCAAATATTAGTGCAAGCGTTTCACCTAATAAGAAAATTAACATAATATTTAAACCAGTTGAGAGCAAAAAAAATATCACCGAAGTGTACACTGGGAGTTATACTGGTTCGGCCACAACCACTTTGACCTACGTCCAGTCCTCAGAGTGTCTCTGAGAGTTTCACTATACTCTCCAAGATTCAGTGGGTTCTTGGTACCTCAGTACATAGCAAGTTCCTTCACTTGGACACTCGCTCCCCCTTACACGTTGCACTCAAATCCCCAACTCAAGGTTCCATAACCTTAAGTTGTCTCAATAACAAATATTGAGTTTGTAGTGAAAAAATCTCTCACAGAGAAAATATATAATCACTGAAGTACAATGAAGGAGTATAAGAAAACAAAGCACTAAGAGTTTGTTGATCAGTGTATTCTCAGTTCTTGTGTCTTATATTCTTTTCTTTGAATGCTCCATATATATATAGATGATTTGTAATGTTCGTTAGAAGCAATTTAAACATGTTCGTTAGAGTCACGCAGCAACGGTTGACTATTCTTAGAATTTTGAAAACTATCTATTTGCGGTAAGTAGTGGTAGGTGAGATCTCAGACTTTTATTTGACTTTTCACTTCTGGCAAGTTCTTTCATTGTTTCTCTACAAATGTTCTTAGAATACTAATGCAATGAAGAGTTAATCATATAGAAATCAATTTAATAAACATTCGATGAAAAGCATAATTTCTGAACTGCCTTACTCGAGTGGCTACTCGAGTGATCATGTCTATTACCTGAGTAGTCTCTCGAGTAAACTATAAAAAATATGGTAGTGGCTAACTCAACATGTTTCAAAAGATATTACTCGGGTAAGACATGGAGTGAGATAGATTACAAACCTTGAAAATACCTGATTACTCGAGTGGCTACTCAAGTGGCCATCCCATTTCTTTATATCTTACTCAAGTGGTCCCTCGAGTAAATTTCAAATAAACCGACAGATTACTCGATTACTTCCTTGAGTAATTGTATCAAATTCTTGGTCGAGAGTTTGCTTTCTGATTACTCGAGTGGCTACTCAAGTAATACTTCAAATAACTCAGCAGATTACTCGGGTGGTCCCTCGAGTAAATCATTTTTCTCACCTGGTTACTCGAGTAGCTACTCGAGTAAAGCGTTATATTTCATGGCCGAGAGCTACTGGAAGATTTTTACCTTGGTTACTCAAGTGATGCCTTTGTAAATCATGTTACTCGATTGGCTACTCAAGTAATGGTCTATATAACTTTACAGATTACTCGAGTACTCCCTCGAGTAACTTTGTCCAAATTTTGGCAGTGCTTCACTGGATGAAATTCTCCTTGATTACTCGAGTAAGCCTTCACAAAATTTGTTTATTACTCCAGTGCTTACTTCAAGTAATGTTTAGTCACTTTGTTCAAATTCATTTGTTTGTTATCAAATCCTTTTATATCAATGATCCAATCTTTGTTATTATCAAAACATATGGGATCTAACATTCTCCCCCTTTTTGATGATGACAAAACTTGGTGATTTTGAACAAAGTTTTTAAAATTTAGTTTTTAAACATATGCTACACAAATACTTTTCATATGAAATCTTTTGTTCAATGTAAACTTGAAAACTCTTTTGAAATAGCTTGTTAAAGATCTTTTCAAAGTTTTTGTTCATATATTTACTTGTTTACCTTGCATACACAATTGAAAACACATTAGTCCCACAATGTAATATAATTTCAATGAAGTTTAACTTTAATGGCATAACAAATTGCATAAAGAAGAATTCAATACATAACATAGAATTTAAAGATAAAAGCTTAGAAACTTAAAAACGCCCAAAAGCCCGATACACCTAAATCCTAAACAACTCAGCCATTTATCACATAAAATCACTCAGGCACTTCTCCCCCTTTTTGTCTTCATCACAAATATGGAATCAATCATAAGGAGGAGTAGGAGGCTTGGCTGCTGAGATAGGATTGATAGGAAATGCCAATGACTCATATGAACTATTTACACTTGAAGGATCTGAAGATGATGCTTCAGGATCAGGAAGGTTCTCTGGCAGTGTCTGAAGATCCTCTGGAGGATTCATTAGAGATGAAGGGTAAGGAACAAGAGAAGTATTTTCTACTTCCTCTGCAGCAACCGGTGAAGATTCAAGCACCTCCTCAGTGCGTGTACGTAATGCAATGGGAGTAGGTATGGGCTCTGGTTGAATAGGCTGAGGTGGATCATCAATGGTGATGTAGATAGGATCGGATATGATGTGTCAGGGTCAACTAAGATAACATGTTAATTATAAGAGTTAACATGTTGGAGAATTTTCCCTAGAGCAAAAGTCATATGAAAAATGTAGTAAAAAAGGCTTATCTTGTAGACATATACAAACATGATGACTTTAGAGTTCATCAAGAGATAATCTTGCCTCTTAGAATTGTGTCTTAAAATTGATGAATATTCAAGGTAGTAAGACTTAGAGTACAAGACTCTAGTTACTCGAAAATGGATAAAGACAAAGATTAATGTATTTGAGCAACGAAATGAATACATTGATTTATGGATGATGAAGCACATACTCATTAGTTCAAACGACGAGAGTTTTAGAATATTAGTATGTTATTCCATCATAATGGGTAATGCATCAACATTTAATGCACTAATGAACATTCATAATGCTTGGAATAACAAGATTTATACATCAGGCATAAGGCTTTCACAAGTTGAATTCTTTTCAAGGAAATACACTTGGAACTCATATAGATAGTTAACTTGTTAGACGCAAGGTCTAGCCTATTAGAGAATTAAGACTAAAGAGTTTAAGTATTGGATAGCACATTTAAGATCAATATGTCAATAATGGGAAAATATTTTGGTGAATGAATTTGAAGCATTTTTCACTTTCAGCACATAAAAATATTAACTTCCAATTTTGAAATCGATTTGGATGTAGAAAAAATAATTTTCAAATCATGTGTTAACACTTTTTATAAACAGAATGAATTGAAACCAAAACACATTTTTGGATTGTGCACTGATAAGTAAAATATTTGCATATTTATTTTCCCTTATATGATGATTTTATGGACGATATTTGCATTTAATATAATAAATTTGGGTGTGATTGATAAATAAATAATGTTTTTGGAATAAATAACATTTAAAAATAAAAAATAAAAAAATATAAATAAAAAAAATGAAAGTACTGTAGCAACAGGATAACTATAGCGGACGGAAGTTACACTATAGCGGATGGAAGTCACTGTAGCGACGGAAGAACTGTAGCAGCCGTCGGGCACTGTAGCTCATTACCGACAGAACTGTAGTAGCCGCCAGATCACTGTAGCAGTCTCCAGACACTGTAGCAGTACTGTATCACATGTTTTTTCCCTATAAATAGATATCAATGCCAAGCTCAAATGGATAGGAGAGGAAGAGAAGCAGAGGTTTCCTTCTCTGACAGGGAGAGGTCCTTCTCTGACTGGGAGAGATCTTTCTCTAACATTTCTGAGTTCTTTGTGATGTTTTTTTAGATTTAATTTCATGTATTGCATGCCTCCATCTTGGAAGGCTTAGGATTGTATTACAGTTTGCATGCCTCTATCTTAGAAGGCTTAGGATTGTATTATATTTTGCATGCCGCCTACATGTAAGGTTTTACCTCCTAATTGGACGGCTAGATTTCTTCATCTTTCATGCATCTTTTGGTTGTATATTTTTGTTTGAGAATTTAATATTCAAGTTTTATGCATTGTTAATTTATTTTGTTTTTGTTTTGTATTCCATTATATGCTAAACTTTCATTTTCCTAGGGTGATGATGTAACTTACTAATGACGGATTGAATCCTAGCTTATTAAATCTAGTTTGAATTTCTCCTTCATGATTGAGTTTTAATTATTATTCTTAATGCTTTTGATTGACTGGCCATCTTTTGAATGATTTCAATATACATGTTGAGACCGGAAGGAGATACATGTGTGTAGACCCTATAATTAAAACCATGACTTGCATATGAAATAGGAATATATTCATATGAGTTGTGTAGTCTTACTGAGTTCCATAAATCTTAATGCATAATTAATTGCTTAAATTCATATAGGAATATATTGGATTAGCAATTGATTATATAATTTCTTGACCTTGGAAGAGGCTAGTAATTAAATTAGGGAAACTCAACTATTAATCATGTGGACTAAATTGGGCTAGAATAGATAAGTGATTCAATCCAGAATTTGTTAAGTGAAATCTAATCCCTGGGACTTTTTCTCATATTTGCATTTCTTATCATCTGCACTCATATTTAATTGTCTTTCTTTTATTTTGTACTCTCAATCACCAACTAATTGATCGACTAAATAGAATTAAAATTACCCATTTTGGTACTTAGTGCTCAATCCTCGTGGGAACGATACTCTACTTACTTCTATATTACTTGATTACGACAGTGTACACTTGCACTATTTAATTGATCATCTGTACACATATCAAGTTTTTGGCGCCGTTGCCGAGGATTGTTGTCATTAATATCAATACCAAGTAATTTTAATTCTAATTTAGTCTTCATGTAAAAATTTCAAAAAAAAATTAAAAAATGGATTATTCACAGCATTCATTTGGTTTAATCAATGATAACTTGTCATATATTGGTTCTTTTTCTAGAATGCATGTGAATGGAATTAGACAAGAAAATATAAATGTTGGTTCGATTGAAAATTCTTCTCCTTATAATTGTTTTTCTTGTGCTTATTGTGGAGAGTGTCATTCTTATGAGCATTGTCCATATAGCAATACCAGTCATTATGTGAAAGATTATTTCAATATGAACCAAACTTGTTTTGATCATTCCTTTTATCCTGGTGGAATTTTGGAGCAACAAGAGTCTTTGGATCCATATGTCAGGTATTCTCCTAATCTTCCTTTCTATTCTTATCCATATATTAAAGAACAAACTCTTGAGTATAAGGAAAAATTGATTTAGAAAGATTAATTGAGGAGTTTGCGGAATCAACAGAGAGATTTTGTAGAGAGCAAAAGGAAAATGACACTAGAGTCAAGTCAAGTGTCCAAAATATTGGAATATATGCTAGTCAAATTATTGCATCACTTGAAACTATGAGGCAAGATAATTCTTTGAGCATGATGACCACTCCTTGTGTTGATGATGATTATTGTGAGGAAATTGAGGATGTGGAATTGAATGAAACTTTGCCTCTTGTGGCATGTGATAAGGAACTTGAATTCACTTTTGGAGAAAATAATGGATGTCCAATTGAGTTTCTGCTTGTGGAGCCTAATCTTTGTGATTTTGATATTAAAACTAATGTGGATATTCCAAAAGATGTTGTTTATGTCTCTCCTGTTGAAGTATTGACTCTTACTGATGAGAGTCAAGTGGGTTTTATGGGATGCTTTAAAATTTTGGAAATTGCTAAATCTGTTTGCAAATACATGCATGCTGTGCTTTATTTGAATTCAGTAAATAATTGTACTCTAAAATTGTCTATGATTGAAGAAGTACAAATAATTACTTTGAATAATCATTGTTGGTTTCTGAAATATTGTTGCTTGAAAAGAAATAAAGACAAGGTGATCCTGGTGTTTGATACTTTTGATTAGTAGTTTGTGTTTGAGAAGTCTGGCTGAAGACTATAAATTTAGCGCTGCTTGGGAGGCAACCCAAGGTTTGGTTTGATATTTTGTTGTGATTTTGCAGGACTTCTGGTAGCTCCTGATGATGTATTCTACTTTGATAGTTTAAAAAAACAAAAAAAAAAGAAAAAAATTTGGTTTAATTTTTGTCTAGCTAAAGACGTTAAAGAAGGGAGGCTATTTGGGAGGCAACCCAAAACTTTTTTCCTACTCTCTCAATTTTCTTTCCTACTCACTTATTTCTTTCCTACTCTCTTAAAACTTCTTCCTACTCTCTCATTTTTCTTTCCTACTCATCGAAACACATTGCACTGCATTGAGATTTTAGTTTTCATCATTTTTATTTTAAGTTACCATGGAGGAATCTCTTGCAAAGCTTAAGAACAGGTTTCCCACTCTTCCCAAAGATGTGCTCAAGAAGATCTATAACAGTTGACTTGAAAGGATGATGATATTCAATCGTTTGGGCCTTCCTGAGGACATACGTTAGATCATTGAAGCTAAGGTACGTTTAGCAGGTGAGATTCATAATTCATTTGTTAAACCTTTGACAGGAATGGGAAGAAGTTCTTACTTTAAAAAGAGAAGAGCTAAAAGAAAGAAGGTCTACCATAAATGTGCAAGGTGGAATTGTGATCAGCGCTGTAGGAGTAAAGGCATGGTTTCTATAAATCGAGAAGATAAAATCAAATTTATAAAGGATGGACTGAGTAAGGAGTCACTGGATGATATCATTCAAACTCTTGAGACGCATCTGAGTGGTGATGTTCATCGTATTCTTCTTGATTTAGCAGACATTTTCAACAGAGAAAAAGAGCGCTATTGTCTTGGGAATCTGACATTAAAAGACCCTGTTTGCCAGTTTATAAGAAAACTGGAAGGGGAGCAAATCCTCGATTCATAGAAAGCGTTTAAGCCATTTCTGGACATAAAACCAGAGGAAGATGTGAGCCAAAATCACAACTACTGTACATAATCATGCTTTTGTTTTAATCTTCCTTATCCTTTCTGTCACTTTTGTCTAATCTGTCTTATCTTTTCAGCGGCTTTAATTTAATATGTCTTTTCTTTTTAGTAATGTTTGACTTTCTTTCCTCTTTTTCTTCATGCAAATTACGCCAGCCATTCGTGTCAGAAGTTTTTCAAAATTTTTTGAAAAATGCATGATTTGTATGATTTTGTTTTTGCTGCTTTAATGTTATATATATGTACTCTTTAATTTGTAAATATGCATACTTCCATTTGTAAATATGAATTCTTCCTCTTGTAAGCATACATGGTCCGAGAGAAACAAAGAGAAAAAAGGTAACACACAAAAATGTAGATTTACATCTATTTACATTTTTGGTGAAACTAATTTGGGCACGAAAGGAGAGTTAATAACAGCAGCAAACGAACTTAGAATTGGATTAGTTGCCAGAAAAATCAACTTTGTGTACTGGGGAGGCATCCAGGGCCTAAAGGGAAGTGTGGTCATTTCTGCATCCATGAATGGAAGCAAGGGTTTAAGTGTAAGGGTGAAGGTGTTGCAAGATCATGCTTTTTCCTTAGGACAAGAGTTATAGGTTTTGAGCTTGCCTGAACAGATGGGAGTAATGTTCTACCATGCTCAAGCTTTTATTACTCTACCCGGTGGTTTGGAGACGTTGGGTGGCATTTCTAGCATTGAATATTGGGCTAAGTTAAACTATCACAAAAAGCCATTAGGATTGTTAAATGTTAATGGTTTTTATGATAATCTGTTGTCTTTTCTTGATCATTTTGTGGAAACAGGATTCATACCCCAAGCGACTCGCCACTCCATAATTGCTGTACTAACTTCTGATCAGCTGCTCAATCAACTGCAAACCTATGAACCTAAACCAGATCTACTCGTCAAGCAAATAGGTGGGCCATCTTCAGATAGCAGTCAAAAGCAGAACCCAGATACCACTCTTAGGTTGTAACTTTCCTTAATCTCTTGGTTTTACTTTATTGTGTGTTTATGTTAAAAAAAAACCTCCTCTGAGCTCTAGAAGACATTGGGGACAATGTCTGAATTAGGTTGGGGGAGGAGAAAAAAAAATTTTGTTTTTCTTTTGTTAGTTAGTAAAACCATTAGATGCATGGGGTATGGAAAAAAATGGTAGAGTAAGGAGTTATTCTTAACTCCTGAGACGCATTTCATTAGTTGCATTTTTTTTATCTTTTTCAAAAAAAAAAGTAAAAAAAAAAAAATCTTGTTCAAGTGCTTTGTAATGATCTTAAGAAGTATACAAGTTTTAAGTATGGATCAATTGAATTTAGAGATTTTATAGCATGAATGAACAACTGATTGTTGCAATTGGTGATAAATTTTGAGATTGAATGAACTGAGTTTAAAAATCCCTAGCTGTGAGCTTCTAAACCTATAATGATTATTTCTCTTGTGTGTGATATTCACCTATTAAGTTGTCACTCTAGAACTTGCTTTAAATATGGTTGAAATTACATCTCACATGCACATTCAAAAATGATAAAGGCATTCATTTTCTTTAGCCAGAGCCAAATAGCCAACCTTACAGCTATACCGTTGATAAGCCCCTTTGAGCCTCATTGACTATTTCTTTGTTTTCAATCCATTAACATGTGTTTTAATGATATATCAAGTGCTTTTACCTTATTTGGAAGATTAGTCGAGCATTTGAAATTTTTGTGAAATGGGCTTTTGACAAAGTGTGGGGGTGTATCTATCATCAACTTTACAGTTGCAATTCAAAAAAAAATAAAGCAAAAAATAGAGAAAAGAAAAAGAAAAAAAAAAGAAGAAGAAAAAATTATAAAAAGAAAAAAAAAAGAAAATGTTAAGTGTTTGAATTGTGGGTTGTTGTAATGAGATAAATTTACAAGTAGCCCATTTTTCAATTGCTCTATTTCTTTAGCCTTTCATATCATGTTTTACATTCCTTTACCTTAACCCCATTACAACCGTTAATAAGTCATTTTGATTTGAATTATGCATGTGAATTAAGTAGTGGAGATTGAGATTTTTAGCAAGCCTATGGTAGTGCAATTTTTTCGGTTGAATTTGAGCGAAACACTTACCCTTGAACACTTGAGAGATTGAGAGAATGAGCTACAACTACGAACTCGGTTTATTCATTTTCAATTAAAGTTACCATTTTATATTTTCGTTGATTCATTAATACTATTATCTCTTTATTTTTCAATTGAGTTCTTACTTATGACCTGACACTTCTGATTTTGTTGGAAGCACTTATTAGTTACTTCTTGTCCGATGACGTCCAAGAGTTAAGTGTGGGGGAATTTGATAAGTAAAATATTTGCATATTTATTTTTCCTTATATGATGATTTTATGGACGATATTTGCGTTTAATATAATAAATTTGGGTGTGATTGATAAATAAATAATTTTTTTGGAATAAATAACATTTAAAAATATAAACAATATAAAAATAAAATGAAAGTATTGTAGCAACAGGATCACTGTAGCGGACGGAAGTTACACTGTAGCAAACGGAAGTCACTGTATCGACGGAAGCACTGTAGCAGCCGCTGGGCACTGTAGCTCTTTGCCGACAATCATTGTAGCAGCCGCTAGATCACTGTAGCAGTCTCCGGACACTGTACCAGTACTGTAGCACACATTTTTTTCCCTATAAATAGATATCAATGCCAAGCTCAAATGGAGAGGAGAGGAAGAGAAGCAGAGGTTTCCTTCTCCGACAAGGAGAGGTCCTTCTCTGACCGGGAGAGATCTTTCTCTAACATTTCTGAGTTCTTTGTGTTGTTTTTTTAGATTTAATTTCATGTATTGCATGCCTCCATCTTGGAAGGCCTAGGATTGTATTACATTTTGCATGCCTCCATCTTGGAAGGCTTAGGATTGTATTACATTTTGCATGCCGCCTACATGGAAGGTTTTACCTCCTAATTGGATGGCTAAATTTCTTCATCTTTCATGCATCTTTTGGTTGTATATTTTTGTTTGAGAATTTAATATTCAAGTTTTATGCATTGTTAATTTATTTTGTTTTTGTTTTGTATTTCATCATGTGCTAAACTTTCATTTTCCTGGGGTGATGACGTAACTTACTAATGACGGATTGAATCCTAACTTATTAAATCTAGTTTGAATTTCTCCTTCATGATTGAGTTTTAATTATTATTCTTAATGCTTTTGATTGACTGGCCATCTTTTGAATGATTTCAATATACATGTTGAGACCGGAAGGAGATACATGTGTGTAGACCCTATAATTAAAACCATGACTTGCATATGAAATAGGAATATATTCATATGAGTTGTGTAGTCTTACTGAGTTCCATAAATCTTAATGCATAATTAATTGCTTAAATTCATATAGGAATATATTGGATTAGCAATTGATTATAGAATTTCTTGACTTTGGGAGAGGCTAGTAATTAAATTAGGGAAACTCGACTATCAATCATGTGGACTAAATTAGGCTAGAATAGATAAGTGATTCAATCCGGAATTTGTTAAGTGAAATCTAATCCTTGGGACTTTTTCTCATATTTGCATTTCTTATCATCTGTACTCATATTTAATTGTCTTTATTTTATTTTGTACTCTCAATCACCAAGTAATTGATCGACTAAATAGAATTAAAATTACCTATTTTGGTACTTAGTGCTCAATCCACGTGGGAACCATACTTTACTTACTTCTATATTACTTGATTACGACAGTATACACTTATACTATTTAATTGATCATCTGCACACGTATTATGCACTTCAAAACATAAACTAATAGAAAACTATATATAGTTTCACTTTTCGTTCATTTAGCAATCTTAAAAATGTTTAGAAAACCATAAATGATTTATTGTTAATTGTATTGCACTATTAAGCAAATATTTACTACTCAAATTGAGTTGAAAAGAATGAATACGATGGTTGAGTTTTGAAATTACTGATATAGTATACCTGGCTTGAGTGTAACCTGTAGACACCTAAGTTAATTTCCATATCTTTGTATCTTTGTACTCAAGTCCTCCAAGATCACTTGAGTAATCCATATTTTAAAGCTAATTCATGCATTTGTACTTGTGGAATTTGTAACCCCCTTCTATAATTATATCCTAAATATGCAATTAAAGTGAAATATAGACCAATAACAATCAAATAACATTTACAAACCTATCTACCAGATGGGGTTTTCATGAATACATTTCGAAATCATTTATAAACCTGGTCTCACATTCATATTCTGAATATAATTACTACATGAAGATAAATCACATTTAAATATATCAGAGTACGCAAGGTAATTCTCGGCCAATCCCAGGTTCCATACATTAATCAAAGCCTTATAGGGCACAATCGCCCATACAAGCCCTCATATGGGGATTACACAATTCTCATCTCGAATACACATAATCAAAACCCAATACCAATATCCCAACTACAATGATAACCAACTACCATGATGATAACCCCAAAGGAGTCCTTGTTGCCCCTGGTGCCTGCTCCATTCTCGATCCACTACCCTGTCTGAAATGTTAGTAGGAGAGGGTGAGATTTGAGAGAATCTTAGTAGGAAAACCATATCAATATGCATGTACAATAAATGTTCAATGAATGACATGCTTGCATCATATAACTCATGTTCTCACAATGACAAATTTGTAAGCTTAATGCTTCAAACAACATATTGATGGCCATAGCATAAATTGAAACATAGCTTCAAATTACACATAATCATGCAAAGCAAATACATGCACCAACACACAAACACAAATATCAAATACATACAGGAGAGATATATTGCGTACTCTTATTCCACGTATGCCCCAGCGCCAGCAACTCATGATCAGGGTGAACATTGAACCCTATAAACAAAATCAAGGACATAGGGTTAATCCCTTTTCCAAATCCTTAACCTTTAAACACTTAAGTTGGTTATCGTCAAGACCATTAAGTGGCTACTCAAAGCCTAGACACAAGTTTAAAGGGTTGGGAGAAACTTGACCAAAGTTCTCTTTTGAATCCTCAAAATCCCCTTTTTGACTGTGGCACTCGAGTGAAGATGACCTCACTCGAGTGATCAACGACTCGTACCCGAGTGAGGACGGCTCACTCGTGTGAGTGCTTGCCCGAGAGCAACTCTAGAAATAGATAGTGATCACTCCACTTGAGCACTAACCTCAGTACTCGAGTGATGGACTTATGCACACCCGAGTCCTACCAAGTGAAGCCCAAGAAGTGAACACTCGAGAGCAATAGAAAGCCCAGAGCCAGAAGTGCACTCGAGCACTAGCTCTAGTACTCGAGTATAGGCATAAAACTCGCGAGAGCCAACACACACCCTTGCCAAATCCATTGTGAGTGATCTCTCGAGAAGCGGACTCAAAGCATAAAACACATATTCACTCGTGTGAGACACTTCTCACCCGAGTGAAGACCCTTTTCACTCCTAGGTGAAGAAATGCACTCCTGTTTTTCTACATGAAAGTGCAACTAAAACCAAAGGGAAAAGGGAAAATATAATGTTGTACTCGAGTGAGACCCCTGTTCACTCGAGTAATGCTTATTAGAAACCCAAAACACAGCAGATATTAGCATTTTCCCTAACTTAACCAATTGTTTTCCAATGGTCCTAAAACTTTAACACCAAGCTATTCCCACATAATTTCACACAAGGAACCCATTGGACACCACAAAACAACCAAAATCATACCACAATGACATTTTCCCCATATTGTTCACACTTATCACACACTTTACCCAATTCTACCACTTTTACTTCCAATTGTCCAAACCAATCCTAATGGCATTAAATCACACTATGAACCATTTTAACCACAAAACTCATTCAAATCATTCATTTCACAATTATACCAAAATTAGGGAAAATTCCACAATTCACATAACTTAACCAAATTTCACAAAACTTAGATCAAAAGGGTACAAATACTCACCTCTTCCTTTTTCCCAAGCCAAATCCTTGATTCTTCATCTTCACAATTTCCTCAAGCTCTCAAAACACCTTCTTTCCCAAATCTAAAACCATAGCAATGAAGCTCTCATCTCTATGAACAACTTTATAAAAGATGATTGAGCTAAAGAGGACATATACCAAGTCAAAAACTCACCTTCCACTTTCTCTTTCTTCCTTCACTTTGGTGAATATGGAGGCTTGGAGGAGAGAGAGAAAGAGATCAGAATTTGGCTCCCCCAAAGATCCCTAGCTGACCTAGAAGCGAGACATTAAAATCATGAACTTTTTCCAACAAGTGAGCAAATTGACTCTGACACTAATTGTTTCAATATGTGTGTGTGTGTGTGTGCATGTGTGCTATCGATTATTTGTAGAGTTTTGGAAGCCAAGAATGGGATGCTAGCTTGACCGTTCAAGCTTTACTTGCCACAAATCTAATTGACGAAATTGCTCCTACTCTTGCAAAAGGGCATGACTTCATCAAGAAATCTCAGGTCAACTTTTTACCAACTACATGAGAGATACTTCCGCTTGTCCTAATTTGCAAAAAATAAGAAAATTAGCAAATTAAGCTTGTTACTTGTAAAATATGTGTATTGGTTTTCTTAAAATACCTTCTTGAGTCATTTTCATGGTAAACTACCCCTTACCGAAAACCATTTTAATAAGTGTAATAAATAGGGATAATGTCGAGAAAATGTTATAAATTTTGGGAAACAAAGTGCATTGGGATTTTATATTAGGGTTAAAGCAAATCCATCAATTAGCTCATATGTTTGGGAACCAAGAGAGCAATATATTGTGTGTATTAATGCATAAATCCTCCTGTAAAACTAACTAACTACAACTGATGATCTTAATTATGAGGTTAAGGACAATCCTTATGCTGACTTTGAAAGAATGTATCATCACATTTCCAAAGGGTCATGGACCATCTCAAATCAAGACCATGGATGGCTAGTTTCAGATTGCACTGCTGAAGGCTTGAAAGTGAATAACTTTTACTACTTAAACAACTTAACTTTTATTGTTCATTTTCTTTACCTTATTTTTATGTTGATGCCATATAATATATATTTTGGTCTATTTTTTCAGTGTTGTCTTCTTTTATCAATGGTACCACCAGAGATAGTGGGATGGAACCTGAAAGGCTTTATGATTCTGTCAATATCTTGTTGTAACTTCAAGTGAGTAATTATCTTACATTCCAATTATCATTCATATAATAAAACGACTATTCTTTCTTAGAAATATCTTAATGTCTTCAAAATTCACATACTCGCTGAGTAAAAGGGGTGGTTTAGCTGCATGGGAGCCAGTCAAAGCTCAAGAATGGTTGGAAGTGAGAATTATATCATATAGGGTTAAATAGCATTTAGCACCCTAAACTATTTTTCTAGTAACACTCAATATCATAAACTAATTTTTAGTGTATTCAACTCCTAAAAATAATTTTTCAGTGGCACCTAATTTATTAAAGTAATTTTTAGTGTAACTAGAACCCTAAAGTGTTTTTTGAGTAGTACTCAGTGTAATATCCCAAATTGTAATTAAGGGCTAATAACTTCAAAGTGATGTAATTAATGCTAATTAAACACACTTGAAGTAAATAATGTGAATTATGATGCAAATGTGTTTGATGATAGTTTATTAAGCATTGTGACAATCAGGGGCAAAACGGTAAATTTACCGACCGATTGGACAGTTACCGAAGAGGAAACTTATTGGTAATCATGATCAATGGCTAAGATTGAATAAGCAAAGGAGTGGGATTGTGTGTGCATGTGCTCATGTGAGTGTTTAGAAGGGGGCTCAAGATGTTGACACATGTCAACACAAGAACCATGGATTGAGGTCAAAGAGTCAACAATTGCAACTCCTTTCCCTCCTTCATTTTAAGTCGGCCAAGGGCCTAAGTGCACCAAAAAAATTCTGATTCCATCATCATCTTCTCACTTCTCATCTCTCCTCCATTTTCGCCAAGAACAAGCAAGAAAGGGAAAGAAGGAGCTTGAGTTTTAGGTAAGGTCTTGTCCCTAAATGCTCAACTCACCTTTATTAATATTGTTCAAGGGGTTGAGAGCTTTATTCCTATGGTTTCATATTTTTGATTAGTGGAGTTTGAGAACTTGTGGGGATTTGAAAGTTGGTGAATCAAAGAAATAGCCTTGGAAAGAAGTTGTAATGAGTATGTGATACCTTTTGGTATAATTGTTGTGGTCATTGGTTTGGTTTTGGGAATTTCGAATTTTTGCCCTGATTTTTGGTCTAATTTGAATGCTTGAATTGGTTAGTGTGTGGTAGAGAATGTGGTGTTAAATTGTGTCTTTGAGCCATGGGAGTTGGTTTGGAATTTTTGGAATGGAATGAATTGCATTGTGGTGGATGGTGTATATTGTGTTGACATGTTAAGTTTTTGTGGAACATGTCTATGTGGATAATGAATATGGTCATTTTGATGGCTCCAATGTGTTCCATGAGCCAAATTGTGTAAGGATAGTATGTGATTTGAAATTAGGGACCATTGGAAGCCAATTGGCAAAATTTGGAAAATCTGGTTAATGTAAGTCTGTTCTGGACAGTCAGATGGTGTGGACGTTTTTACTGGGCAAATGATGTTGGAAAATTATGAAACTTTCCAGTCTTAAAGTTCACATCTCAAGCTTCAAAATGGACATAAATTTTGTATCATTTCGCTTTTTGAGCTGGGAGTTTGAACTGTCCAAAGTTTGGGCTTAAAACTGGAATCTGTTTTGGAGTGGTGATGAATTTCGTGTAATTCTGTACTTCTGTGGTGATTCCCAGTAATGGCCAATATTTTTCCTAGGAATAGGACTTAAAGAGCTTTCATTTGGCTTTGGGATCACCTCATTTTTATTTTTCTAGAATTAGTTATGAATTTTTGAAGTTCCTTGGCTGCAGCAGAAAATTCTGGCTCCAGCACAAAACTTTCTGTGCACGTTTTGGCCGCAGCCAGAAATTTCTGGCTGCAGCGCAAAACTTTCTGCGCACGTGTTGGCCGCAGCCAGAGGAGTCCTGGCTGCAGCCAAAATACTTCTGTGCTGTTTTTGGCCGCAGCCAGAGAATTCCTGGCTGCAGCCAGAACCCAATTTTTAGCACTTTGTGAGTTTGCAAAGCAATTTCCAACCTAGAATTCTCCAATCCTTTTAGGTTCTCTTTGAGTTTGTTATAACCATATAAGGGACTCATATGGAACCTATTCTAAGTGTTTGAAAGTAGGAATTGGGGGTAGGAAATTAATCCACCATTCTTGATTTTGTTTATAGGCTTTGATATTTGCCGCCCTCGTGAGCCAACTACGCCGAAGAACGTCGGGACGGAACGAGGTAGTGACTTTTCTTTTGTACCATATATGATGCATTGTATGTGTGTTATATCATTGATTTGTAATGAATTCGTATGCTGCGACATCTGTGGATTTGTGTTAGCACTGTCATTCCAATAGTCCCTGAGTAGCTAACAACGGTTCGGGTTAGGACGGTGTGCCTTCCCGGCGGAGAAAGGGGATGAGGATGAGGTGTGATATATGTGATTATGTGAGCCGAAAGGCTATTTGTGGAGGCCGACGGGCCATTTGTGAAAGCCGAATAGCTGTATGGGCTATAAGGCTATATGTATGCACTGCCACGCCAATAGTCCCTGAGTAGCTAACAACGGTTCGGGTTAGGCGGTGTGCCTTCCCGGCGGAGAAAGGGGATGAGGGTGGAGTGTGATTTGTGGTGCTGCTGCTGTATGATGGTTTGCTTACATGCTGTGTACTTATGTGTGGTATAAATGTTTTGTTACTACTGGGATTCTTTTGAATCTCATTCTTTCCTTTGAACTAACCTTTCAGACAGGGCGACTGGCTCTAAGGAGAAGCGAGCGACCCGGAGCGGTTAGAGCTTCCTAGGGACATTAGTATGGTTTTGTTGGTTAATCATTTTGGATAGGGATTACTGTATTACATTTTGAAATGTAAATAGTGTGAATATTTGGTTTGTAATCCCCTACTTGGAATTAGAAACTCCATATATATATATAGATGAACCCGGGGGTTGCCGGGGTTTAAATTACGAACTCTGATATTTATGAATGTAAATTAACTGCACAGGTGATTATATTCGGTAATTGAAAATGAGACCCAGATAGGAAAGAAGTTTTGGAAATTTTGTAAGTACCTACCGCTGGGTAGGTAATTTAATACGTTTTGAACTATCCGACGGTCTCAAACCCCTTTTTATTATGCATTATCGAATATTAATTACGGTAATTAAGGCAGGGGGTTACATTTTGGTATCAGAGCTGTAGTTCCTGGCAAGGGTAGAGGTTGCTAGGATAGATCCCTTAGTTGGCTTAGGGATAAAAGATTGTTTGTGAATGATCATTGTGTGTGCACATATATGTTAAATGATTTGGATACATATAAGTTTTGTGACTATATGTGCATACTGTTTCTGCTGAATTAATGGGGTAAGTTGTTTGTAGAATGAAGAAAACAAGAGGACGCCCCAGTATTCCGCGTGTAGACCCTGTGGTGGAGGTTGATAATGAAAATCCACCAGATCCTATGCATGAACTAATGGGTCTGATAAAGGATCAGCGGGATATGATAACTGAGCTGAGAGAAGAGCTCAGAGCGGAGAAGGCAAAGAACAAGGAAGTTCCGGTTCAGTCTACACCTGAGGAAACTCAGAAGGAGACCCGATATGAGGATACTGCTGAGGGATCAGCACGGCCATCAGAATCCCCATCTCGTGCTATTCCGAATCGAGAGTCTCATGGGGGACCAGTCAGAGAGGATAGAGATCTTTAGTTCTGGGTTACTAGGTTCTGCAAGCATCTGCCTCCGGTGTTCAGAGGGAGGTTTGACCCTCAAGCAGCCGAAGATTGGCTGAATAGGCTGGAGAAAATATTTGAGGTGCTTTGTTGTCCAGAGGAGGTGAAACCACTGTTGGCGGTCTACAAACTCGAGGGTGATGTGGATCGTTGGTGGCGGAATATCGCCCTAACACTGAAGAGCAGAAATGTGCCGCTAACTTGGGAATTGTTCCTACAAGAATTCAATGAGAAGTACTTCCCAAAATCGGTTCAGCTTGAAAAGGAGACAGAATTCCTTAACATCAGGCAAGGGGACACAGAGAGCTTCGATGATTATTTGTCCCGTTTCGTTCGATTGGCTCGATACTCCTCCTACCTCCGATTCAAAGATGATGAAGAATGGAGCTCGGACATGCTCATTCGCGGTCTAAGGCGAGAGTTGAGGAAACGCCTAGCTACTCATCAATTTGACAAGTTTAACAAGGCTGTGGAGCAGTGTCGAATCACAGAGAACAACCTAAGAGAAGTGTATCCTGCTAGAGCCACTGGTCACCGTAATGAACCCAGCAAGGGTAATACCTCTCAGAAGCGGAAAGGCCAAGGATCTTCTTCATATAAGGGCGGTGATAAGAAGCCCTATCAGCCTAGAGACCGTGAACCTCAGAGAGTTGAGACCGAGTGGAAATGCCGTCGTTGCAACAAATCACATTATGGCCAGAATTGTCAGGGAGAAATGATTTGTTTTAACTGCAAGCGGCTAGGACATCTTTCTAGAGATTGTCAACAACCACGAGCGGAGCAAAGGCCGAAGACACAGGGTCGAGTGTTTGCAATGACCCATGAGGAGGCTCGTAGATCTCCTGAGTTGATACAAGGTAAAATCTCTCTAAATGGCTATCTATTACAAGCATTGTTCGACTCGGGTGCCAGTCATTCCTTCATTGCTTATGATTGCGTGAAGCGCCTGGGATTGCATGTACATAAATTACCATTTGATTTGGTAGTGTCAACCCCGATGGGTGTTAAGGCCTTGACCACAGAAGCTTGCTTGAATTGTGTCGTAACTGTGGAAGGGCACCAATCTGTTGTAGATCTGATATGTTTGCCGCTTTACCAATTGGAAGTCATTTTGGGTTTTGATTGGTTAACGGCAAATAATGTTTTGCTTGATTGTGGAAACAAGAGGATAGTATATCCTATTTCTCAGAGGGTTGAAGCTGTGAATGCCGGTATGAATTTTCTTTCTACGGCTAAAGCTGAAAAGTATCTTAAAAAGGGTTGCCAGGGGTATGTAGTGTTTTTCTCAGTGCAAGGGGAAACTGGTGAAACTTTGAGTGATATACCCGTGGTAAATGAATTCCCTGAGGTATTTCCGGATGATCTAAATGGATTGCCTCCTGAGAGGGAAGTTCAATTTCCAATTGACATTATTCCTGGAGCTGGTTCTATATCTAAGGCCCCATACCGTATGGCCCCAAACGAAATGGCAGAGTTAAAGAAACAAATAGAAGACTTGCTTGAGAAAGGGTTTATTAGACCCAGTGTGTCGCCTTGGGGAGCTCCAGTGCTATTCGTAAAGAAGAAAGATGGAAGCCTTCGGTTGTGTATCGATTATAGGGAATTGAATAAGATTACTATTAAAAACAAGTACCCTCTTCCCCGAATCGATGACCTTTTAGATCAACTATCTGGTTCGTGTGTGTTTTCAAAGATTGATATAAGGTCAGGGTATCATCAGCTGCGAGAGAAAGCGGAGGATGTTCCGAAGACTGCTTTTCGGACCCGGTATGGTCATTATGAGTTCTTGGTGATGCCATTTGGGCTAACCAATGCGCCTGCGGTATTCATGGATTACATGAACCGTATCTTTCGACAATACCTGGATCAGTTTGTTGTTGTGTTTATCGATGACATTCTGATATACTCCAAGAGTATGGAAAACCATGAGCATCATTTGGGAGTTGTATTGAATATATTGCGTGAGAAACAATTATATGCTAAATTGAGCAAGTGCGAGTTTTGGCTATCAGAAGTGAAATTCTTAGGCCATGTTATCTCGCAAGAAGGAGTCTCTGTGGATCCTAGTAAAGTGGAAGCAGTACTGGACTGGAAGAGGCCAGAATCTGTGGCGGAAATACGCAGTTTTCTGGGTCTTGCTGGTTATTATCGGAGATTTATCCAAAATTTCTCCCGTATTGCGTTGCCGATGACCAAGCTCACGAGAAAGGATCAGCCGTTTGTGTGGGATGAGAAATGTGAAAACTGTTTTGTGGATCTGAAGAAGAGGTTGACTACGGCACCTGTGTTGATTTTACCCGATCCCAGTTTGACATATGTTGTGTACTCTGATGCCAGTGGGCAGGGATTAGGGTGTGTCCTTATGCAGCAGGGACGTGTGGTGGCCTACGCCTCTCGACAGCTCAGACCTCATGAATTGAACTATCCCACTCATGATCTGGAGCTTGCGGCCATTGTGTTTGCTTTGAAGATTTGGCGTCATTACCTGTATGGTGTGACTGTGGAACTGTACTGCGACCACAAGAGTCTCAAATACTTATATGATCAAAAAGAACTGAATATGAGACAGTGCCGCTGGATGGAATTGCTTAAGGACTACGACCTGGAAATAAAATATCATCCGGGTAAGGCAAATGTAGTCGCTGATGCTCTGAGTCGAAAGACTGTTCTCGTTGCCGCTATGATGATACAAGAGAAGAAACTAATTGAAGACTTTCGTGATTTGAATTTGACAAACCAGATCATTTGTGCCAATTACACTGTTTCTCAAGAGCAAAGTGATCTGAGAACTGAGATTGAAGAAGCTCAGAGGCAAGATGACTGGATACAGCGCAATATGACTCGAATTGAACAGGGAGAAATTCCAGGCTACGACCTATCGCCTCATGGATTGGTTTATTATCAGAAGAGAGTTTGCGTGCCACTTAGGGCGGAGTTGAGGCAGAAGATTCTGGAAGAGGCGCACAAGAGCCAATATACTCTCCATCCTGGTATGACCAAGATGTACCATAACCTGAAAACGGTGTATTGGTGGCCGGGTATGAAGAGTGATGTGACCAAATATGTGGCGAGATGCCTCACTTGTCAGAAAGTGAAGATTGAGCACCAGAGACCACCTGGATTACTCCAGAGTCCTGAGATTCCGGAATGGAAATGGGAAAGCGTGACCATGGATTTGGTTGTGGGATTGCCCAAGATCAGAAACTATGATGCGATCTGGGTAATTGTGGATCGGTTAACGAAGTCGGCACACTTCATACCAATCAATGCTGGTTATTCTCCTGATAAACTAGCGGAGATTTATATCCGTGAGATTGTGAAACTCCATGGTATACCAAAGAACATCATTTCCGACCGAGATCCACGATTTACTTCAAGATTCTGGAAAGCATTGCATAAAGCTTTAGGTACTCAACTGAGATTCAGTACGGCTTATCATCCTCAAACGGATGGACAATCTGAGAGAACAATCCAGACGTTGGAAGACATGTTGCGGGCATGTGTTCTCGACTTTAAAGGAAGTTGGGATCGCTTTCTTCCACTTGCTGAGTTTGCTTACAACAATAGCTATCATGCGAGCATCCAAATGGCTCCGTATGAAGCATTGTATGGAAGACGGTGTCAATCACCAATATGCTGGAATGAGTTATCCGAAAGAAAGCTTTATGGGCCAGATTTGGTTGATCAAACCTCTGCACAGATTCGGATTATTCGTAAGAGGTTGCTTGCAGCGCAGAGTCGACAGAAAAGCTACGCTGATAAGAGAAGACGGCCTCTAGAGTTTGAGGTTGGAGATCATATTTTTCTGAGAGTATCACCAGTTACGGGCGTTGGGCGAGCGATCAAGAGAAAGAAGTTAAGCCCTAGGTACATAGGTCCTTTTGAAATCCTTGATAGGATTGGGCCTGTTGCCTACCGAGTAGCTCTACCTCCGAGCTTGAGCAGACTTCATAACGTGTTTCACGTTTCCCAACTGAAGAAGTACCAACCAGATCCATCTCACATAGTTGAGTATGAAGAAGTTGAGCTACAAGACAACTTTACCTATGCGGTGGAGCCAGAGCAAATCATTGATCGAGAGGAGCGACGGCTCAGACACCGGAGCATTCCGTATGTGAAGGTGATCTGGAAGGGAATGACTCAAAGAGAGGCAACCTGGGAAGCGGAGGAAGATATGCGAAGGCGGTATCCGGAGTTTATGACTCTAGTTGTGTAACAATTTCGAGGACGAAATTTAATTTTCGAGGGGAGAATTGTAATATCCCAAATTGTAATTAAGGGCTAATAACTTCAAAGTGATGTAATTAATGCTAATTAAACACACTTGAAGTAAATAATGTGAATTATGATGCAAATGTGTTTGATGATAGTTTATTAAGCATTGTGACAATCAGGGGCAAAACGGTAAATTTACCGACCGATTGGACAGTTACCGAAGAGGAAACTTATTGGTAATCATGATCAATGGCTAAGATTGAATAAGCAAAGGAGTGGGATTGTGTGTGCATGTGCTCATGTGAGTGTTTAGAAGGGGGCTCAAGATGTTGACACATGTCAACACAAGAACCATGGATTGAGGTCAAAGAGTCAACAATTGCAACTCCTTTCCCTCCTTCATTTTAAGTCGGCCAAGGGCCTAAGTGCACCAAAAAAATTCTGATTCCATCATCATCTTCTCACTTCTCATCTCTCCTCCATTTTCGCCAAGAACAAGCAAGAAAGGGAAAGAAGGAGCTTGAGTTTTAGGTAAGGTCTTGTCCCTAAATGCTCAACTCACCTTTATTAATATTGTTCAAGGGGTTGAGAGCTTTATTCCTATGGTTTCATATTTTTGATTAGTGGAGTTTGAGAACTTGTGGGGATTTGAAAGTTGGTGAATCAAAGAAATAGCCTTGGAAAGAAGTTGTAATGAGTATGTGATACCTTTTGGTATAATTGTTGTGGTCATTGGTTTGGTTTTGGGAATTTCGAATTTTTGCCCTGATTTTTGGTCTAATTTGAATGCTTGAATTGGTTAGTGTGTGGTAGAGAATGTGGTGTTAAATTGTGTCTTTGAGCCATGGGAGTTGGTTTGGAATTTTTGGAATGGAATGAATTGCATTGTGGTGGATGGTGTATATTGTGTTGACATGTTAAGTTTTTGTGGAACATGTCTATGTGGATAATGAATATGGTCATTTTGATGGCTCCAATGTGTTCCATGAGCCAAATTGTGTAAGGATAGTATGTGATTTGAAATTAGGGACCATTGGAAGCCAATTGGCAAAATTTGGAAAATCTGGTTAATGTAAGTCTGTTCTGGACAGTCAGATGGTGTGGACGTTTTTACTGGGCAAATGATGTTGGAAAATTATGAAACTTTCCAGTCTTAAAGTTCACATCTCAAGATTCAAAATGGACATAAATTTTGTGTCATTTCGCTTTTTGAGCTGGGAGTTTGAACTGTCCAAAGTTTGGGCTTAAAACTGGAATCTGTTTTGGAGTGGTGATGAATTTCGTGTAATTCTGTACTTCTGTGGTGATTCCCAGTAATGGCCAATATTTTTCCTAGGAATAGGACTTAAAGAGCTTTCATTTGGCTTTGGGATCACCTCATTTTTATTTTTCTAGAATTAGTTATGAATTTTTGAAGTTCCTTGGCTGCAGCAGAAAATTCTGGCTCCAGCACAAAACTTTCTGTGCACGTTTTGGCCGCAGCCAGAAATTTCTGGCTGCAGCGCAAAACTTTCTGCGCACGTGTTGGCCGCAGCCAGAGGAGTCCTGGCTGCAGCCAAAATACTTCTGTGCTGTTTTTGGCCGCAGCCAGAGAATTCCTGGCTGCAGCCAGAACCCAATTTTTAGCACTTTGTGAGTTTGCAAAGCAATTTCCAACCTAGAATTCTCCAATCCTTTTAGGTTCTCTTTGAGTTTGTTATAACCATATAAGGGACTCATATGGAACCTATTCTAAGTGTTTGAAAGTAGGAATTGGGGGTAGGAAATTAATCCACCATTCTTGATTTTGTTTATAGGCTTTGATATTTGCCGCCCTCGTGAGCCAACTACGCCGAAGAACGTCGGGACGGAACGAGGTAGTGACTTTTCTTTTGTACCATATATGATGCATTGTATGTGTGTTATATCATTGATTTGTAATGAATTCGTATGCTGCGACATCTGTGGATTTGTGTTAGCACTGTCATTCCAATAGTCCCTGAGTAGCTAACAACGGTTCGGGTTAGGACGGTGTGCCTTCCCGGCGGAGAAAGGGGATGAGGATGAGGTGTGATATATGTGATTATGTGAGCCGAAAGGCTATTTGTGGAGGCCGACGGGCCATTTGTGAAAGCCGAATAGCTGTATGGGCTATAAGGCTATATGTATGCACTGCCACGCCAATAGTCCCTGAGTAGCTAACAACGGTTCGGGTTAGGCGGTGTGCCTTCCCGGCGGAGAAAGGGGATGAGGGTGGAGTGTGATTTGTGGTGCTGCTGCTGTATGATGGTTTGCTTACATGCTGTGTACTTATGTGTGGTATAAATGTTTTGTTACTACTGGGATTCTTTTGAATCTCATTCTTTCCTTTGAACTAACCTTTCAGACAGGGCGACTGGCTCTAAGGAGAAGCGAGCGACCCGGAGCGGTTAGAGCTTCCTAGGGACATTAGTATGGTTTTGTTGGTTAATCATTTTGGATAGGGATTACTGTATTACATTTTGAAATGTAAATAGTGTGAATATTTGGTTTGTAATCCCCTACTTGGAATTAGAAACTCCATATATATATATAGATGAACCCGGGGGTTGCCGGGGTTTAAATTACGAACTCTGATATTTATGAATGTAAATTAACTGCACAGGTGATTATATTCGGTAATTGAAAATGAGACCCAGATAGGAAAGAAGTTTTGGAAATTTTGTAAGTACCTACCGCTGGGTAGGTAATTTAATACGTTTTGAACTATCCGACGGTCTCAAACCCCTTTTTATTATGCATTATCGAATATTAATTACGGTAATTAAGGCAGGGGGTTACACTCAGTATCTTAAATTTTGGATGCTCGTTACTACTATGAAAAATACTTCAAGGCGAAAGTGTACCAAAAATTACTTTAGAAGCTGGATGCACAAAAAACTAGTTTATGATACCAAATGCTGCTGAAAAAAATTTCATAGCGTTGGATGCAACTTAACCCAATCATATATATATATACCAATATCATTTGAATTCGAATCATAGTGAACAAATAAAATTGAACAGATTGTTTGGATTATCATCATATCAGGTGTTGAATCCAACAGAATTTTTCGAAGGCTTCGTAGTGGAATATGAATATGTAGAATGTACGGGATCAGCAATTCAAGCTTCAACGTTGTTCTCTAAGCTATATCCAGGACATAGAAAGAAGGAGATTAAAAGCTTTACCGAGAAAGCCGTGAGGTAACTTGAAGACACACAATCAGAAGATGGTGGATAGTATGGGAATTAGGGGGTTTGCTTCATTTATGGCTCATGGTTTGCATTAGGAGGTTTTGCTGCTGCTGGTAAGACTTATGATAACTGTCTTGCTATTCGCATAGCTGTGAATTTTCTCCTCACAGCACAACGAGATGATGGTGGTTGGGGAGAGAGCTATATTTCAAGTCCACAAAAGGTAAATTACAATATATATACTTATATTAAAGTGCAGTTTTTGTTCGTTTTTATGTATATTAATAATTGATGGGCTGATTCTTATTCAGATTTTCTTAATTACAATGAGAACTGTTTGGTTTAGTAATCTTTTTAAAGGGAAAAAGACATATAATTGAGGGTTGCCTAAATATGGGAATCCCAAATGGTCAGTCGAAATAGTTTTAATTTTATTTTTGGAAGCCTTTAGGGACGACTATTCTAAAATTAAGTTTTTATGTTAAATAATCTAATTGCTCTCAGTAAAATTAATTGTCACTGTTTTATTTGTTGTTGTTTGATAAGTTCACGATGTTACTTGTTAAAACTGTTGTTAACGATATCTAGTAAGAAATTTCACTGTAACTAGTGCCACTGTCCTTGTTTTCATTTGATAAATTAAAATTGTTATTTGTTCAACTTTACAGCCATTTCATTTTTTTTTACAAATTAAGGATATTTTAATAATTTTACTAAAATATTTAATCACGAAACAAGTTCCTAGAGACTTTGTTGTGATTAAACTATTTTGGTATGTCTGAAATAGAGGTTTTCATATTTGAGAATTTTTGTGTCTTAGATTTCTCCCTATTTTTGTAGGTTCCCACTTAATTTCCTGATATTATGAGTTTTTTAATAAATATGCAGAAATATATTCCACTTGAAGGTAACCGGTCGAACGTGGTACATACAGCTTGGGCTATGATGGGTTTAATGCATGCTGGACAGGTGATTTACTTTTGAATATTTGATGTGAATTGCACTCTGTGCTTAGTTGTTATTTATAATTATATTTACTGAAAAATGAGCTAAAATCAATTTTTTGTTGGAAGGCTGAGAGAGATCCAACACCTCTTCATGCTGGAGCAAGGCTCCTAATCAATGCTCAGTTGGAGAGTGGAGATTGGCCACAACAAGTGGGTATCTTTTAATTACTTATTCATTTTGAATACTTTATTTAACTTATTAATTAGCCAATTATTAATTAATGGTGGAATATATATAATTGAATATATGCCTGTGACTTCACTATTTTCAGGAAATCACTGGCGTATTCATGAAGAATTGCATGCTACATTATCCAATGTATAGAAATATCTATCCACTTTGGGCTCTTGCCGAATATCGCAGGCATGTCACATTGCTTTCCAAAGTTCAATAAATTATGTTTTAAGAAAAAAGTTCAATAAATTATATCATTTGTAATAAACATGAACGTAAAGCACATAGATTTATTGCAAATTAAAGCTCTCCTAAGTTTAAATTATATATATTGCTTGTTTATCTTGAGAGCATGATAATTTAATGTCTACGTGAAAATTTATGTGCAATAGTACATTATCATCTATTTATAGGGTGAACAATGATTTAGTTAATATAGACTAGTTAATATAGACTCATTTTGATTATTTGATCTTGAACGTTTACTTATTTTTGGCCAGTAGCTAACGTTTACTTCATTTGTTTTGAAACTTCAGAGTTCAGATTATTTCTCTTAATTTATAATTTAATTGTACAGTTACATAATCACATAAAAATCTTAAATTTGAATTCTGTTGACTGACCAATTTTTTTGAACCGTGCCCTTGCTTGCCTGTTGAGTGACCAATTTACCATGTGTCATTAGTAGTTAATTACTAACACTCAAAATAAATTATAAAATATATTATCACCAGTATATCTGGTTTGTGGTTGTCTCTCTCAACACAATTGTCTTTTTTGGTACTCAAATTTGAGATCTAAAAAATTTAGCAGGACCTTATGCCATTAGACCAACTCATGTTGGTTGAAAAATACATCTTTATGGCATTTAATTGGATTTGACAAACCCAATAATTATGCATGAGGTGAAGCCTTCCCTTCGGTCAACATACATAATAATTATTATTTACTAATTGTATTATTTACAACTATCTCATAGAATTTAATAATTTTTTTTCTAAGTATGGGCATCTTCATAAGAAAGGTAATCCTGTTTGAGAAAACTGTTAGATACTAGATGAAATCACTTCTTGAAATGGGGGTTTGAATCTAGTTTGTTATATTGTGAGAGATTAGTCACTTCTGTTAGACCCAACTCACGTTAATAAATTTGATACCCCTCTGGTCCTTGTTATAAGATTTGAATTTTTGAACTGATTTGTTAGAATATTAAATGTATTTTTACCAAATTTACCTATAATAAACTATATTCTCTCACATCATATTCTTCTTATACATTCTCTTTCCTAGGTTGAGTAACTTAGAACCGAAACAAAAAAACCAAACCAAACCAAAATCAATTCAGTTTTTTTCTTTCAATTTGGTTAATTCAGTTTTTATTTTTAAAAATTTTTTATGTTCGGTTTGGTAACTAGAAAAATAATTCGGTGATTAACAAACCGAACCGAAATAATTTGGTTTCATTCAGTACTTAATATACTATATATTTTCTAAAATGCCCTAACCATATTTTTCACCTTGATTATTGTTAAGGAAGCATTTAAGTTAGAAAAATTTTGATAAATATAAGATCTTTATCTTATAATTAAGACTAAGATTAACTCCTCAAATATATTTTATATTAAGGAACAGAGGAGTACTTTAACCTAATTTTAGTCTATCTGTTAAACCACGTGAAAGGATCTTACAACAAAAGACCCCCTTAGGGGGGGGAGTAAATTTTTGACTCTACCCCGAATTAATGCCTAATTGCAATCCATATTTAACGAGCCATAAAAAAACCCTCTCTCTCCTGTATAAAATAGGTGCATGGCGTTAATAAATTGATTAAGTTTGACAGATGCCAAAGTTCAGAGAGACAGAAAGAGAGAGATCCAAATCTGGAAGCTGAAGATAGGGGAGAGACGTAAGGAACCATACATCCCTGCTATTTTTTTTTTTTTTTTTAAATTTGCACCGCCTCGCCTCGCGCTTCACACGCTATGCTCGTTGTAGTTAACTGTACGGCATCACAATTATAATTAAAACCTTTATAATCATAAAATACTTAACTTTAAATTATGTTGAGTGACGAATATAATTAAGAGCCATATTAATAGTTAATTAATAACACTCTGAATAAATTATAAAACAATCAGATAAAAAATAAATTGCAAAATAATTTGAAAAATATATCGTTATTGTTATAAACAATGTTTTCAAACTTGGACCGGACTGGACAGTTCGACCGGTATGACCATCATTAGGAGGAGAGAGCGGTCTATCTCCAAGCATAGCCTACTTTAGTTGTTAGGCCGGATTCAACCGTCTAGAGCTGGGGTTTCGACCGGAAGCCGAAAAAAAACCGGGAATTGGAGTGAAAATCAAAAACTGGATGGGTGGAAAGCAAACCATAAACAGGCAGAGAAATATCGAGACAGTGGGAGAAGCGGAGGGAGGAAGTAGAGAATATCAAACCAAATGGAATTTATTTATAAGAAAATGACGAAAATCATCATGAGATTAACAAAAATAAAGAACCTCATGCCCATATGGTCTTTGGTTTTTTCCGTTTCCCCATGTGTAGTTTCTTGTGAAGTTCATCCTCTTGTCATGTCAATAGAGAAGTAAATAAATGAGAGAAAGATAGAAAAAGAAGGCTTTTTCATTAATATACTGTAAACACTAAATATATATACTAAAATGCTACACTGTGGGAAATATTTACCAAAATGTTATACTCAAAATTGTTCTTCAAGTGATGAATTTTAGAAATTATTCACCTGAAGAACGACTTTTTCAATAATACAGCATTGACATGAAGTTTTATACAAATAAAAATTGTTCTTTAGGTGAATGATTTCTAAACTTCATCACCTAAAAAAATGATTTCAATGTGTTTCTTTTTCCTAATTCCCTCTCTCCTCATCATATACCTAATGATTAATTTACAAAACAACAACAACATGATGATGATGATGATGATTACTGCTCCTCCTCCTCCTCTACTACTACATAATAAAAGAAATAATGATGGAAAAAATAGGATAAGGAGTACATTGACTAAATAAAGTATTAAAAAATTAATACTAAATAACAATTAAGTGTATATGACTAAATAAGGAAAAAGTTTGATACTACTACTACTACTACATAATAAAAGAAATAATGATGGAAAAAATAGGATAAGGAGTACATTGGCTAAATAAAGTATTAAAAAATTAATACTAAATAACAATTAAGTGTATATGACTAAATAAGGAAAAAGTTTGATGTAAGTGACCAACCACAGATCAACAAGGAAAAATATGAAGTGTCACACCCTTATCTTTATTTCACCTTTTTCAAAGTATTTACGCAAAATGATACGCAGTTCGGTGGGCAACACATGAATATATAGCATAAATATACTGATATTAAATGAAAATTTATATACAGGAGTCTTCCCCATAGGGTTTGATAATATGTACAAATTTTGTCCAAAATATCCAATATATTAAAATTAAACTAATATAACCAAATAATTCTGATCTTGGGACCTACACACCTCAATTGTCCGTGTCAACTACTTCGCCTTTAGAGCCACTGGTTCCCGTTGGAACATTTATTATTTATGAAAAAGGGTGAGATTCTAAGGAATCTCAGTAGTAACACATGATCCATCATATAAAATGCGAAAATTAAATATGTAATGCACCATATAATGTAAATGAAAATTTATACTATAACATGTGTGTACACAATATTCAGGGCCAAATGACTGTTTGAATCCCCTACATGTCCGTGTACCCCAGCTGAGTCCCATACCACAGCTAGGTAATGTGCCCCAGGCACATGTTCATATCACAGAATATAGCAACATATAGCATATCAACATTCACATAATGTATAAGAGATAGAGTTATTACCTTATGTCCCTTTTTGCTACATCAAAAATAGTTCCTCGAACTACGTGCCAACGGCTCAGGCAATTGATTCGGTCCTAAAATTTCAAATGTACAAGAATTAGGTTAAAACTCATTCGTGTACCTCTTTAGAGATTTCCATATTATTTTTTGTGGTTATATTAGTCTATACTGAAAATTTACCAAAATGCTCCTGGGACCAGGTCCCGGCCCCACTGTACCCGATCGACTATACTTTTTCAGGAATTTTGACCCAGGCTATTCTAACATATTTTTGCCCAAGAAATCCATTTTTAACCTCGGTTTTTGCAAAATCACCACCAAACGACAGTTTCATAATTTTCCAGAAACTGACAGATTTTCAGTCAACTTTAAAAATTCATAACTAATTCTAGAAAATTTCAAATTGACCGATTCCAAAGCCTAAATGAAGATCTTTAAATATACATTCATGGAAAAATATCCAAAGATAATTTCTGATTACACATTTTGCCCAGAAATTCGGCCAACTATTACTGTTCCAGATTGCATTCCAGAAACAGACCTCAACTTCAAAAATCCATAACTAATTCTAAGCAAATCGAAACGAAGTGTTCTAAAATTATATGGAAAGCTATTTAAGTGTGGTTTCATGGAAAAATACCCAAAACTACTAGATGTTATCTAATTTTTCCCAGAATTTTCGAACATCAGAACTGCCAGATTTGAACGTCCAGAATTACCCCTGTTTCTGACTTAAATTTGAAAAATCATAACTCTCTCCACATCTATCGAAATAATGAATTCTTGGACTCCTTGGAAAGATATGAATGTGTACTACATTCCTATAAAAGTTCATAATTTTTCAATAAGGTTTTTCTGTCCAAAACTCAACATGAATCTGACTGACTCCCAAAAACGTCAGTTTTGACAGTCTAACTTCAAAAATCATGAACGCGTCCATTTTCACCCCAAATTGTACATTTCTTGATTCTCTCATCAACTACACATACTAAAATATCTATACAAAAAGACCCATTCGAAAATTCCATCTATAGCCTCTGTTTAAGATTTTACAAGTTTCAGGTATGTACTCTGTTTTTCGGACAGCAAAACAGGGTGAAGAAAACTAATATGTAACTATGATTTTATATTCTAAACCTCACGAATTTTCACTCTATACTCTCCAACACATATGTACTGAGGTTAATGGTCGAATTTTAGGACCAAAGAACCCCAAAATTCACCCCAAAATCAATATACATGCTCTGTTTTAAGTCCACCCATGACAGCAGCTTATTTTCATAATCACACAACTTCTAGCAGCTATAAATCCTCATGAACACCCCAAACCAACGAAATAACAATGGGAAGAGATAGAGAAGACTCACCTAAAAACGTTTATGGTGATGCATGAAAGGTTTAACACTTCCTTCTTCCTCTTCTCCGATCGTTTTCTTCCTCGTCCACCTCTTTCACTCACGTCTCTCCCTCTCTTTTCTATTCTGTTTTCTCTCTTTCTTTCACTCTCTCTTTCTCTATTTTATTTTGGCCGCATACGTAAATGGGAGTCGGAGGAATTAATAAGTGATAGTGTGTGTGGGATGTTGATGGTATAGGTGTGTGATGATTGATGGTATAGATGTGTGATGATGAGTGTGTGTTGTCCGAATGAAAGTGATAAATGTGTAAAGTGTGTGTGTTATCCATGTGTGTCTCTAGTGTCGGTAAGTTGAGTGTCGGTAAAAGGGTGTGTGTTTTAATATATATATATATATATATAGAGATATAATTTTATCCTATTAGATACACACACTAGGCCCTAAGTTTTCCCTTTATCTAATTTAAGATTCCTTAAATTTCGAAGGTTTCATAATTTGACTTATTATCAAATTACCATTTAAATTTTCTTTTTAGAAAATTTTTAAGCTTCATTAAATTTGGGATATTACATGAAGGATGTGGATGAGGAAAAAAATTGAGCAAGAGGAGAGAGGGGAAAGAACAAGGAGCTACAGAGAAAATTGAGGAAAAGATGAAGATGGACGAGAATAAAAGAATAGCATTCAGCAAAATTTATAAGGTCTCTTGCATTGTATATTCACGAGTTCGGGGGAAGAGTTTGATATGATGGAATAGAAGATGCATTAGAAGGGAGGAGGAATATGTATGAAGAAGAATATATTTGTAATAGTTTGTTTTAATATTTAAAAAAATATCACATAATAATGAAATCATTCACGCCGATAAAGATTTCTAAAATCGTTCTTCACAAGAACAACTTCAGTGTTTTATCATACTAAAACACTTTTTTATGGTAAACGATTTCTTTTAAAATGCAAAATCGTTCTTTAGGTGTAGTATTCTAGTAAATATTTCCCATAGTGTAGCATTTTGATTTTTTTTTTTCTATTTATCGTATATTAGTAAAAAAGCCGGTGTTTGTTGAGGGCTTTTTTCGCTATTTATCGTATATTTTTAATACATTAGTTGGTTGATGTACTCCTTATCCTATTTTTACAATTATTATTTCTTTTATGTGCTACGTCTCTCACCAGCTTTAACACATGTTCCTACGTCGCCATAGTGACTAACAGACAATCTAAAAGAGCTCGCTCTAGCTCTCTTTCCTAGCTGTGTTTCCTAAGATATTCCACTTAATCCATTCGAGCAGATCAAAGAGAGAAGAACTTCCTTATTTCCCCTGGTGCAACTCCTATCATGTAGGACATGGACAATGGTCTCAGGCGTATGACTACACAGAGGGCAAGTATCACAATTCTTTGGCTTCTTGTGCTACGTTCGTCAGCAAGTTACCATGTACTGCAAGCCAAAGTGTCGTTTTACAGGGTTGAGGGATTTGAAGTTTCCAAATCTGATCCCAGATATAGTTAGCTCCTACAAGTTCACTTATCATACTAGCATAGGCGGACTTGACCGTAAATACTCCACTACGATCCTATTTCCACCTCACGGCTGTTCCCCCTTGCATCGGCTCGATCCCATCTTTCACCTTGTCTCAAGTCGCTTTTATGCCAGCCTAAACATTAGAGCCCTTCCGATTTATGTTGATATTTGGCATGAGGTCCCCTCCACATCGGTACTTATTCCTCACCATCTTCACCCAAAGGTCCTCCTACAATTTATGAGTTTACTAACTTTATTGGCATTTAGTGATTTTGGACTTTGGCGTGTCTAAGTCCGAGTCCTCCCTTTTTCCGTGGCATGCAAACTGTATCCCATGCTACTAAGGACATTTTGCATTGGGCTTTTGTGCCACCCCACAAAAACTTCCGATTATGTTTGTCCAGCGCCTTCCATGTGCCCGCTGGCAGTAAATTTGTTTGCATAGTGTAACCGGGTATTACTGATGTGACAGAAGAGATAAGAGTCGATCTACCTGCTAATGACACGGATTGAGCTTTCCACCAAGCTAACCTGTCTTTCACCTTATCGATAACCTCTTGGTATGTATCTTTGTTGACTCGAGTATGATAGAGGGGGACACCAAGGTATTTTCCCAAGTCAGCTGTGGGGTTAAATCCAAGATGACTGCTAATCTCTAAGTACCTGTTATAATTAACATTAAGTGAGAAATATACTCTAGTTTGCCCAGGATTAACCTTGAGCCCCGAGCCTGCAAAAATTATCCAAACACTCTTTGATCACCTCTACTTGGCTCATCGAGGTTTTCGCCAAGAGGATGATATCATATGCAAAGAGAAGATGAGACAGGGGTAGCCCTCTTGGAGTGATTTGAATGGGTTTCTGTTCTAAGATTTGCGATTTTTCCTGTATAAGATGTGCCAACCTCTCTATACATATTACAAACAGGTAAGGGAAGATTGGATCACCTTGTCTCATGCCCCTAGAAGAGTTGAAATAATCCGCTTTACTACCATTCCACAATAATTGCAGGTGAGCCGTGCTTATACAAGAGGATATTATATTAATAAATTCTGCTGGCAACTGTAAATCCCGGAGACATTGGATCATGAATGGCCAGTAAACTCTATCATAGACCTTCTCCAAATCAATTTTTATAGCCATAAACCCCTGCTTTCCACGCATAGCTCTCATAGAGGTATCACTTCCAAGGCAATAAATATATTATCTGAACTGTGCCGGCTCGGTTCAAAGCTGCATTGGTTTGGGGAGATAACATGTGACATGAATAGTTTTATTCTATTAGATAAGATCTTTGTGACTATCTTATAAATCACATTACACAAGCTAATAAGTCTTAGGTCCCTAAAAGTTTCAGGAGGATCTTAGGGATGAGCACAATGAGAGTGTCATTTACCGTTCTAATCTCTTCTGGGTTGGAAAATATATTTGTTACAAACTTAACAATGGATTTGCTGATAATATGTCATTGACTCTAGTAGAATAGAGCATTAAAACCATCCGGCGGCCCCCAGGGCCTTTAGTGCAACCATACTAAAAAGGGATGATTTTATTTCTTCCTTGGCCATATCACGTCCACAACATTGCAGGTCGACATTATCTATAGGGGGAAGTTTTCCTAACACTGAAATTGCTCCCTTGAAGCTCATTCTTCATTGAACAAATTAGAGAAGAAGTTGGTAGCTAACCCTTTTACTTCAGGACCATCGTAGACCCTGTTGTCTTCTTCAGAACAAATGGCGTCAACTTCATTGCATTTCTTACGCCTATATGCCTGAGAATGGAACAGACGTGTGTTACAATCTCCGAATATGTCCCACTCGAACCTGGCTTTTTGGGCCCGTAACATAGATTCTTGCATTAAGATACTATCCAGCTCCTTCCACAGGTCCGATTGAAGGTCCTCATAATATTGAAGATTTTGTCCTCTTGCAATGGCATTATTGAGATCTTGCATGCACCGTATTATCCTTTGTTTTTCTTCCTTCAATGTGGCCAAATGTGTGCTTATTCCACCTGCTACATTCCCTTGCAAACTGGGCAGTGTTTACATTCCAAGTGGCGGTGTCATCCCATTTTGATTTAACAAGATTATCAAAATCTTCATGTAGAATCCATGGGGCTATAAATCGAAATGGCCTCTGTTCTCTTAAGTTTTCCCAACATGCATCAAGACTGAGTAGGAGCGGGCAATGATCTAACTTAAAAGTTGGCAAATGAAATACATGTGCACTAGGAAATACTTGACACCATGCTTCATTTGCAAGTATACGATCGAGTCTTGCCTCCATAGTCCCACATCTCTAGGAGCAGTTCAGACTTGCGAATCCCATATCCACCAAGTTTACTTCCTCAAACCACCTATCTGCAACAATCCGAAACTGGGCATTCAACCTTCTCTCATTCTCAAAAATTGTTGCATTGAAATCACCACCAATAACACAGAGCTCTTTGATGGTGTCGTTCAAGCGATAAAGTTTCGTCCACAAGTTTCTTCGCATTATCACCTTGGGGCTTGCATATACTATAGTCATAAGCCACGTTACCCTGTAACTATTTTCGATGGCAATATGAATATTGCATATGGTTTTCAAGAATCTTAACGCTAAGTATAGTTAGGTTCCACAAACACCAAATGCCTCCACTATATCCCTCTGAATCCATGTATGTGTAATCCTAAAAGCCCAAGCAAGCAATCCTACGTTCAACATTTTGACCACTTGCACGAGTTTCCAAAATAGCAAAAACATCCAAATTATATTGGTTCCAAATCTGGGTAACCAGGCTAAGAAATGTCTTTGGGCCTGTGCCCTGGAGTTCCATATCATATAATTCATAGGGAAATAGTAGGTGGGGGTGAAGACTGATTATTGTCCCTCATCTGGACATTATCCGTATCCAAGCACTACTGTTCGTTCTTCTTAATAATATTTTGTGCTTCCTCAGTAACACATGGTTTAGTGGTCTTACTTAAGTCCATCTCCATGTCATGGTTTTGCTTGGCCTCAGGTCCAAAGGTGTCTTCTTGGCCCGATGATCCGTTCATTCCCACAAGTTTGAGTCTATGATTGGAGTCGTGCTCATGGACCTATGCTATCTTCTACGTGCATGTTGACCTTTAGAGTGGAAAAGGAATTTTAAACTACTACGGGTCCCGCCTCAACCTCATTCTTTTCTCTCTTTTTTATTTTTATCCGTTCTTTAAGCCTGTTTTCCTTGCCACGTTTCGTAGCCTTAACTTCATTCTTCCTCTTTGACACCACCACAACCCATTCTTTGCCACCTGTGTTATTATCAATTATCGCCCCAAAATCTCTGACTTTAGGAGATCTCATTGACTTATGAATATCCTTATTATCTGGTTTTTCTTCACCCCTGATTGTTAGCCACCAAATCTTCATCTGGTTTGTTACCTTGCGGATTTTGAGTGATTTCTCCAATCATTCCCATCAATCCTACGCCGTGGTTCCTTCCCCAAAAATATCGGCTTACCATGTTTTGCCGTCCGAGGTAATCTCCGATGGTGATCCCGTCACCGCCGTTGTGTTGTTTCTGATTCTGCTTGTCACCACTTGCCTTAGCCGTAACTTTGGCTACCTTCTTTCTTTCAGTACGTTCAGCACCATGCCCTAGTTTCTCAGCCTACATTGTGTGTTCGTCCTAGGAGGTGGCATTCCTTGGACAATTATTTTTTTGACGCCCATAAATCCCACACTCGAAGTAGACCTAGTGAAGCCCCTCATAAACGATTGGTTTATCTTCTCAATACCCTGTGTAAGGAAATGAATCTCATTCGTGTATCTTTCTATTGTTACATATGAGTTTATATACAAATAATCACATCTAAAAATTAAGTGAGAAATAGACAAGCGTTTCCTAACTATGCCTAACCTTATGACTTTGTGTGTTACCATTTAGACTTTCAGTGAAGGAGGAACATGTGCCTGACGGTAAGGGATTTTGTTGACTTCTAACTCTTAACACTCCCCCTCAAGTTGGAGCATAAATATTTATCATGCTCAACTTGTTACAAAGATATTCAACCCGTGTCCCATTTAAGGCTTTTGTCAGAAGATCTGCCGGTTGGTCGTCAGACCGTATATGTCCTGTAGATACAATATTTTCTCTAATCTTGTCACGAATAAAATAACAATCAATTTCAATATATTTGGTACGTTCATAGAACACAGAGTTCGATGCTATATGAAGTGCCGCTTTATTGTCACACCACAGTTTTATAGGTAATGTTGTGATGTTGCCAATTTCCTCCAAAAGCTGAAGTACCTATATAATTTCTAATGCCAAAAGTTCTTCTTCCATTGTGGCACGCCAACCAGGGTGAGCTAGAGCTTGGTGAAGGGAAGTAGGTGTGGTAATGGAATCAAGGGTGGCCACAAGGGAAGATGAAACAGGAGACAAAGATTGATAAGATACAAAAGATGAGATAGGATAGGTACAGTCAGCATATCGTTTGGGAGGACAATGAGGACGGGTACCTTTACGAAGTGCAATTAGTAGGTCATCAGAAGTATAACCAAGAGAAGTAGAAGCAGGTGGTTCAGTAACACAATAGGAGCATCGACAAGAACAGAGGCAGGAACTATGGAGGCATCAACAGAGTCAATCGGTGAAGCAGGTGTTGGCGAAGGTGAATCATTATCGACATCAGCATCATTGATGATATCAAGTGCCGGAATAGCATCTTGTACTGGTAAGAGTGGGACAGGATAAAGAAATATATCATCAAAATTATCCATGACAGAGGGATAATCAGATTCAGGGAAAGTATTGAAGTAAGAAGATGACTCATGAAAAATGATATCAGTGGATATAAGGTACCAACGGAGATCAGGAGAGTAACACCGATAACCTTTCTGAACTCTAGAATAGCCAAGAAAAACACATCTTAGGGATTAGGATCAAGTTTGCTAACACTAGGACGGACATCCCGAACAAAACAGACACAACCAAAGATTTTAGGTTCAATAGGAAAAATCTTAGGGGAAGGAATCAAAACGGAGTAAGGGATATCCCCACCAAGAACAGTTGAAGGCATGCGATTGATAAGGAAACAAGCAGTAGAGACAGCATCAGCCTAAAAACGTTTAGGTACTGAGGAATGAAACATGAGAGCTCGGGCGGTTTCCAAAAGATGACGGTTTTTCCTTTCAGCAACACCATTTTGAGCAGGTTTATTAGCACAAGAGGATTGGTGAAGAATACTATTAATTTGCATGTAATCGCTGAATGGGGCGGAAAAATATTCTTTCACATTATCACTTCGTAAGATTTTCACAGGAGTGTTAAACTGGGTTTGAATTTCAACACAAAAATGACGAAAATGAGTAAACAATTCAGAACGTTGTTTCATTAAATAAAGCCAGGTGGTTCGGGAAAAAATCATCAACAAACATGACAAAATAATGATAACCAGTCTGAGACGTGACGGAACAAGGACCCCAAACATCAGAATGTACTAACTCAAAGGGGGACGCAGCCCGTTTATTGATGCGAGGTGCTAAATGAATACGATGATGTTTGGCAAACTGACATGACTCACAATCTAAGGTAGACACAGAAGAAAACTGAGGATATAATTTTCGGAGAGAAGAAAGCGACATATGACCTAGATGACAATGAACTTCAAAGAGAGACGACCCACCAGAACAAGCAATAGAACGTGGCACCTGATCATCAAGGATGTAATGTCCACTAAATTCATAGCCTCTACCAATAATCTGCTTCGTCGATAGATCCTGAATTAAACAATAGTCAGGGAAGAGTGAGATAAAACAGTTTAACTTACGAATGAGTTTACTTGGAGACAAAAGGTTAAAGGTGAGATCTAGAACATTAAGAACAGAGGATAATGAGAGGGATGCAGTTGATTGAACAGTGCCAGAGCCAATAACACGGACGGGAGAACCATTGGCAACAAATATGGACGACTGGTTGGCATAGGAGGCATAAGAAAAGAATAAGTGATGATTACCTGTCATGTAGTCGGTAGCACCAGAGTCAATGATCCACTTAGTTGAAGCAGTAGTTAAGCCAGAGGACAGAGTACCTGTTGCTAGAGCTCCTGCAGAAGAAGATCCAGATCTAGAATCAAGGGGACCAGATGTCTGGGCAATATGAGCAAGGCCGTGCTGTTGATCACGCTACTATTTATTTTGCAATTTTCGACAATTTTTCTTAATATGGCCAGGTTCCTTCAAATAATTGCATATAATACTGCTAGAATTGTTATTTTGTTTGTACCCATAATTCTTGTTCTCAAAGGGACCTCGCCCAACTAAAGCACTGGCAGTTGGATCAATAGACGAGTGAATCAAGCTATCAGCACGAAGAACCCGGGAGAAAACATCTTCAAGAGAAGGAAGCTCTTAACTAGACAGAATATGAGAACGAATAATCTCATAAGACGGGTTGAGAGCTTCAAGAAAACTCATGATAGCCTGAAGTTCCAAGTTCTTGATTCGAGTTGGGAGATCTGCTTGTGGGGATATAAGTACTTTCATTTCCTCATACATTCTCTTGAGGTCTAAAAAGAATTCTTTCAAAGGACGATCTTGCTGTTGAGAACGATAAAAACCTTTACAGATTTCATGAACCCGAGTAATATTTCCTTTTCCAAAAAACATAAATTCAAGATAACTCATAAGTTCTTTAATAGTGTTACAATGGCTCATTGAAGATAGAATCTGTGGTTCAATAGAATTTTGAATTTGAAACTGAAGTTGAGCATCTGCTCTTTGCCAAGTCAAAAGTTTTGTTTTGTTACCAGAAGGAGGATCCTCGGATAAATGAGTTTCCATCTCTATGCCCAAAAGATACACTTTAACAGTTTTGTTCCAATCACTATAGTTAGTCCAACTCAACTGTGAGGCAGTAATCTTAGCAGACATAGGTAACATATCAAAATTCTTTGAGTTTGCCATTGATAATGCTTAAAGAACATGCAACAGAATACAAATGGAGCAGTAAAAGATAGTTACATGGACAATGCTCACAAAATAGCAAAGTGGTACAGATTGTTGAATCAATTAAGATTGGCAAAATATCATAAACCAATCAGGACAAATTCTCATAAAGAAAAGAATTATCACAGATTACTGAATAATCAAGATTGTCACGAACTAATAGGCAAAAGTATGGGCTATCACAAAAGAAACAAGGGACCCACAGAGATAAGAATACTAACTCAAAAGAAAAAGAGAACCTGGACAGCGAATTGAGAACACTTTCAACTGAAGAGCGTTGAGTCAGAGGCAATGAGTATTCAAAGAATAATACTCAAAAATTCAACTTGATCAGATGACTACACCACTTCAGAGGGAGATAGAGCATGAAGAGTCGATCAGGGCGCTCAAATCACCGTCGCCAACGGAGACCAGAGCCGCCGTCACGCACCGTGCGTGGATCTTGGTGGTGGAGCTAGAGGCGGCACGTGTGACGTCACTGGTGGTCGGAATGAGACCGGATTTTGGTGACCGACCGATTTTGAGCTTCTGAGGACATTGAGATGGCACGTGTCAGTTGATAGTGGCTGGAGATGAGAGATCTGAATTTTGTGGTTCAACGTAGATACAAATTTGCCTAAGGGAACTCAGAACTGAAGACACAGAGAGTTTAACAGAATCAGACTGAAGCAGAGGTATTTCGCTCTGATACCATGTAAGGAAATGAATCTCATTCGTGTATCTTTCTATTGTTACATATGAGTTTATGTACAAATAATCACATCTGAAGATTAAGTGAGAAATAGACAAGCGTTTCCTAACTATGCCTAACCTTATGACTTTGTGTGTTAACATTTAGACTTTGAGTGAAGGAGGAACATGTGCCTGACGGTAAGGGATTTTGTTGACTTCTAACTCTTAACTCCCTGTAAATATGGATAGCGATGGTTGCTGAAGATCTATCTCCACGCATATACGAGAAAATCCTTCTTTATCATAAATTGATAGACCGATCAACCTTAATCACTTTCCCTACCAAGTTACCAATCATCCATTAGGGACTCGACATTATAGAATTCAATGGGTAGATCCAAGATTATAATCCATTCTGCAATCTTCATTTGTGTGTCAACCTTCTAGGGGTTAAAATTCGGTCTCCATCATTGAACAATTAGGTAGTGATCGTCAATCATCCAAGGGCCTTCTTGAAACGCATAGTCACGATCCTCCCTATTAGTAAATGAAACAATGCAGTAATCATTACTAAGGGGGATAACCTTGATAAGATCCCGTGGCTTCCACATCCTGTTTAATAGATCAATTAGGACAAACTTTGGTACCTGCGCCCTTAAGAGCTTGACAATAAGAGAATTCATCAAGGGATGACACCATGCTGCATATTGCTCTGCTGTAACCCTCAGAACACGATACTTTGGTTTGATTCCTTCTTCGCACAACTCGTCATCCGAATTGTCCTCAGGGTTAGGGGCTAACGCATCCACATTCTGTTTTGCCAAAGAACACCTTCCATCCCTTGGCGATGCCCTTTTGTTCTTCATGTTGTATGAGGAACCCTCCACATCCTAGTGATAAGAGACACTCCTTATACGAGGTTGAGACACCCTACTACTTGGACTCTCTCTCACTCTCCTGTGTGTTTCCCTTACCCTTGCCCTTGCCCTCTCCCTTCCTTCCAAACACAAAAGTTTGAGCCTTCGTCTGCCCTGCCCCCTCTATTTCCCTTACTCGACTCACCTCCGCCCTCATCTCACTCTCTCCCTCCGCTGCCCCCTTCGATGCCAGACCTACCGCCGCCACGTCTCGCTCCGCCACGTTCTCCGTTCTCTCTCATCTCTTCTGTGTTTTTTTTAAATCACCACACATTCTATCCCTTCCACCTAAAGGAGGCAATTTTTGGCCAAAAAAAATTACGTAGTATATATTTTAGTGTCTCTAACCATTTTTTTCATTAATGTGATTTGATTAAATATCTCTTATAAAAAGATATGGGTAAGGTAATTTTAATTGATTGCGCGTAATTCCGTTAAAAGTATGTTATAATAAAAAAAGACAAGGAGGGAGTAACATTTTGACCTTACTCCTGATTAATACCTAATTAATACGAAGGAGTGATTCAGATAAATTGATAAACAACCAAAAAATGAAGAAATAAAAAACATGCTCCGCAAAAGCATTACTCATTTGGGAGGAAAAAGCAATTAATGCCGGAGACAAAATAGAGGGGTTCTGCATAAAGAACTAAAGCAAGGTGCTCAAAAAATTCCCATATTCTAGACTAAAGCGAGACAATAATTAAAATGTTTTATAATCAAGTTCACATAATAAATATATAATCACTAAACAACTATAAATTATTCTATTAGGAAAAAACTTTAATTTGGTTAGTCACCACTCTTATGTCATAGTTACTCTTCTGATCCTCTTTATAAGTTATTTTTCAACTTTACCTATACTTAATATGTAAATATAGTTATCAATATATATATATACACATGCAAATACCTTATCGCCTAAAAAATATGTACACAATACCGCCCCCAAAGAATAAAGCTGACACAACTATAAATGAAAGTCAAATTGTATATCCACATAAAAAAATTAATAAGGTGACATAAAAATAAGTTCAACAAATTTTTCTCTCTGTTTCTTATAAATAAAACCAGAAGTTAATAACACTTTGAATAAATTACAAAAAAAAATTACCTAAAAAAATATACACAATACCTCAAGAGAATAAAGCTAACACAATTATAAATGAAAATTCAAATTGTACATTTACATGAAAAATTTAATAAAGTGACATATAAATAAGTTCAAAAATTTTTTTATCTCTCTTCCTTATAAACAAAACCATAAGTTAATAATACTTTGAATAAATTACAAAATAATTTGAAAAATGTATCTTTTATGACATTTTACTTGATTTGACTTATTCAATTATGCATAAGGTGTCGAAGTTTTCTGCTTCGTGTAAAAAACATACAATATAATTAGTATTATTTAATAATTATAAATATATACTCATTTAATAATTTACAACTTATTTTTATATGTTTTACTGAAACTGAAAAAAAATTCTGAAATCTCTTAAATCCTATAATAAAATTTATTAATTTTATTCTTATTTAATAGTATGAAGCAACAATTGAAAAGAAAGATGCTCAAGGACAACCAACTGGGGGTAAGATTGTAAATTTGCATAAAAAATTTAACAACGTGACTTCCCTCTCCTATATATATATATATAATATACGTGCATGGCATTTATAAATTAAATTTGAGAGATACCAGAGATCTCACCTATATACATAATATAGGTGCATGGCGTTTATAAATTAAATTTGCGAGATACGAGTGATCACAGAGAGAGAGAGAGAGAGAGATCAAAATGTGGAGGCTGAAGAAGGTAGGAGAGGGAGAGAAGGACCCATACTTATTCAGTACGAACAACTTTGCAGGAAGGCAAGTATGGGAGTTTCATGAAGATGAAGGCACTCCTGAAGAACTTGCTGAGGTTGAAGCTGCTCATCAAGACTTTTACAATAATCGATTTAAACTCAAGCCCTGTGGAGATCGTCTATGGAGTTTTCAGGTTTTCTAGTTTCTTACATTTCTTCTCTTTTCTTACCTCCATATATTCTATCTCTTGAGCATGTTAAATCCATACCCTTATATATATGTGTGTGTGTGTGTGTGTGTGTGTGTGTGTGTGTGTGTTTGAATATAATTGTCATCCATCGTTTATCAGATACAAGTTAATTCGTGCATTTTTTCTATGGGTTCTCTCTTTCCCTTTCTTTTGTTTCTTAGTCTTTAACTTCTTTCTCTGGGCCTGCTAGGTACAAGGGAAGTGAAGGAAAGTGAGATTTGAGAAATGTTTTCGAGTTTGATTAAAAAAAAAACAAGATCTGAGAATCGCAAGGTTAATAAATTTTCTTACTCTTTTATCTTAATTATTATTTTTATTAAAATTTTATAAACTTATTTCTCCAATTTTTTCAAATTTAACTAATAAAATTTCCACTCCAGTCCAAATCTCTAGTATCAAACATCCTAAGTAGCATAACATTCTAGTGCTTGTTTTTTTTATCTTTTTAAAAGTGCTTTTACAGCATTTGAGGTATGTATGTGAGAGGAGTTTTGTCTTAGCTTGCGGGAAAGTACTTTAAAAATGCATTTTTTTTTACGTTTCCAAACAAGCACCTAGACTCCTTATAGTAGCCACTTTCATGCATTAATTATTTGCAATAATTGCTTCAAGACAAATTCCTGTATAAACCTAATTTGTTATGTCATTATGGTCTAACCAATTAAAATACAACAACTCTTGAGATAATTTGGCACCTCCTAAATATTAGATGGTATATTAATAAAATTAAAAACTTTCACAAGATTCACTTTTTCATTACTTATAAAATTTTAATTTAGGGATTCATTTTTTTAAGAAAAATAAAAATATGAAATACATGAACAACCAACTAGAATTAATGTTAGTTGGGTTATTGTATTTTAACTAGTCATACCACAAATAACATACAAATCTGGCTCACACAAGAATTCCTCTCACTTCAACCCTCAAGCCCTATGTGTAGGGAGCTAGCCAGCTAGCCAGCTTATGTGGCGTTTCAAGGTCTCTTTCCTTCATTTAATTTCTACTTTTTTTTCCCATTTGTTTCATCTGTTTTTCTTTTTCTTCAAAACTTAATTGCTCACAAATTGTTGTATAAGAAGAAGGATGTTGATAAATAGCTAAGAGTCGTGCATCTATTGTCATCCATCATACGTTTTCTCTATGGCGTTTATATTTACTTTTCTTTCTTCGTCTTCTACCTAATTACTCTCCAGCTGCTCTATCTCTTTTCCTTTAATGTGTATTCTCTGTCCATAGGAAGTCTCATAAGAGAAGTGGGGTTTATAAGTTTAATTAAGAGACTCCTTCACTCAACATGGACATGGGCTTTCTCTTTGGACCTTCCTGTACTTTACTACTCCCTCCGGTCCTAAATATAAGACAAAGTTGACTTTTTTGAAGAGATTAAGGAAGCTAATTAAATTACTTCAGAATATTTATATTTATATTTCTTTCTCAAAACTAATTAGTTTGATTAATAAACTAATATATAATCTAAAGATACACAACATATGATATAATCAAATAACTTATTTAGCTTCCTTGATCTCTCCAAAAAAAGTCAACTCTGTCTTATATTTAGGACTGGAAGGAGTAATATATTTCATCTGACTAAACTTGTATTTCTGTCTTGTAGTTTGTTACTCTTTACATGTATTCATGTTATGAGATTCAATAGAGTTTTATGTTGGTTGTCAAGAACTCTACTCCTTTATCCGGGCTTGGAACCAGCCAGCCATAAACAAAGGTGGAGTTTGTTACATATATATATATATAACTAATGTTGAATGGCGATTGATTTGATGCAGTTTTTGAGGGAAAAGAATTTCAAACAAACAATACCAAGTGTGAAGGTAGAGAATGGAGAGGAAATAAATGATGAGAAAGTTGGCGACACTGTGAGGAGGGCAGCACATTATTTATCAGCAATACAGTCTAAAGATGGTCATTGGCCAGCTCAAATTGCAGGACCTCTCAATTTTATGCAACATCTGGTACATGGCAACCAATAATGCCTACCTTTTAATTAACTAACTAATTAATTAATTAATTAATTTCCAACTGCTTATATTAGCTCCTTATTGATCTGTCCAAATTAAAACTGAAAGAGACACTTTAATTTGTCTGTTTCTCTGAATCATTGAAGTAAACCACATGTTAAGCGAGCCCACCAATCATAAATGCCTCTCTTTCTGTCCTTATATCATTACTAATAGTGTGAATAAAAAAAATAGAAATTTTCGAAGAATATAATAAGAAAGTTATAAATCCTACTTTGTTTTCATATTTATTTAATACTAACTATTAAATGAATTGAAATGTGTATAAATAATGGTGCAGGTATTTTGCATGTATATTACGGTTCATCTTGATACTGTATTCCCAGGAGAATACCGAAAAGAAATCCTTCGATATCTATACTATCACCAGTTTCATTGATACATTTAAGTTAAAGCCTGATATATTATATCATTGAAATGCTACAGTTTTAAGGTTTAAATGAACTAATGTTTTTCTAATACATGTGTGTATGGAGAGAAACCTCAATGGAGAGGTTCCCTGCCGGAAGTCAACAAGCATATATTCAATTTTATATCTTCCACCATTAATTAATTGGCTCATTTAACAAGTTAAATAAAATATTAAAAATGAATAAGTAATTAAAAGATACCCACTTGTTGTGGCCAATCTCCATTCTCCAACCGACCATTGATTAGTAGCCTTGCTCCAGCATGAAGAGGTGTTGGATCTCTCTCATCCTTCCAACAAAAAAATTATTTTAGCTTTTTTTTTTTTTTTGTAAATATAATCATAAATAACAATGAAGCACCGAGTGCAATTCACATCAAATATTCAGAAGTAAATCACCTGTCCAGCATGCATTAAACCCATCATAGCCCAAGTTGTATGTCCCACACATTTGACCAATTACCATCAAGTGGAATATATTTCTGCACATTAATTAAAAAAAATCATAATATGACGAAATTAAGTGGGAACCAACAAAAATAGGGAGAAAGACACAAAAATACCCAAATATGAAAACCTCTATTTAAGACATACCAAAGTAGTTTAATCATTATAAAATCTCTAGGAACTAGTTCAAGATTAAATTTTTTAGTAAAATTATTAAAATTTCCTTAATTTTGGGGAAAAATAAATAACTGTAACAGTTTAGCAAATAACAATTTTAATTTATCAAATGATAACAAGGACAGTGGCACTAGCTAGTTCAGTGAAATCTCTTTCTGAATGTTATTAACAACAGTTAGAAACAACATTAACTTATCAAATAACAACAACAACTAAAATAGTGACAACTAATTTTACAGAGAGAAATTACATCATTTCACATAGAAACTTAATTCCAGAATAGTAGTCCCTAAAGACTTCCAAAAAATTAAGCCATTTCGAGCCCCCATTTTAGGATTCTCATATTTAGGTGGTCCTCAATTATATGTCTTTCTCCCTATAAACTATTAGTAAACTAAACACTTCTCATTGTAATTACGTAAAATCTGAAAAAGAATGAGCCCATCAATTATTATTATACATAAAATCCAACAAAAGCTGCACTTTAATATGAATATATATTATGATTTACCTTTTGTGGACTTGAAAGATAGCTCTCTCCCCAACCACCATCATGTCGTTGTGCTGTGAGGAGAAAATTCACAGCTTTTCGAATGGCAAGACAGTTAGCATAAGTCTTACCAGCAGCAGCAAGACCTACTAATGCAAACCAAGTGCCATAAATGAAGCAAACTGTAACATCCCGATTTTCGATTAAGGACTAATGATAATTATTGAGAATAATTATGTGGGTTATGGCAATAATAACTAATAAGCCATAATTATTGGAAATTGAAAGAGTGAAATTGTTGGGAATTAGTTAGTGATTAATAGAGAAATTAATTACTAGCTAAGAGAAAATGAGATGTGTGATTAAAATGATCAATGGCTAGGATTGATTGTGTAGTGGATCAAGGGGCATAATCATGTGTATGTGTGTGCATGTGAGCCCATGAGAGTTGGAATGAGATGGTGACAAGTGGCATGTGGTGAGCCCTTGGATGAGACAAGAGACACATCACCATCATCTCCATCTCCTCTCTTCTCTCTCTCTCTCGTTTTCTCTCTCTTCTCTTCCTTCCTCCATTTTCGCTGAAGGTGCTTGGGAAAGAGAAAGGAAAAATGGAATATTGAGGTAAGCAAATGGCCTCTTTAGCTCAAACTCTCTTCTCTAATGTTAATCATTGAGTTGAGAGCTTCAATTTGATGATTGTAGTGTCTCCATTGGTGGTGATTTGGAGATCACGAAAATATGAAGTGTGGAGAATCAAAGGGTGTCTTTGAGAAAGTTGATAAGGTATGTGAAACCAATCCTTCTATCTATGTTTCATTGCCAAATGATTAAGTTGGAAATTTCTGGAATTATTGCCCTTAGTTCGAAAATATGGGTAATGGGTAGTTTGGTATGATATGGCATTGGAAATGGTATATTGGTATGAGTTTTGAATAGATAGAATGGGTTTGGGATTGAAATGTGTGAGGTTGTTGATTTAGAGAATTGATGATTATATTGCCCTAGACCAAAGCTTGTTAATGGAATGGAATTTTGGTAATTCTGTTGATTCCATTGGATTCAGGGAGTGATTTTGTGTGGGAGTAGCTTTGGTAGAGGTTTTGGGTCCATTGGGATCAATTGGGCAAGAGTTAGGGGAATGTGGTATGTTTGCTGCGTTTTCCTGGAATCTGATAGATTCACTCGAGCAGACAGGGGTGTGCTCGAGTGAGGGATGAATGTTGCTCGAGTGAGGAAGATCCTGCTCGAGTGATATGTGATTTTTCCTTTGTTTTGCTGCGAGTGCGCCTGGGTTTTCATTAACGCTGCTCGAGCACATCGCTTTGTGCTCGAGTGAGCGAAGAACATGCTCGAGTGAGCATGGTCTGCTCGAGTGATAGTGGGAGTCCAGAGTGAAGGGTTGCTTTCTGGTCTTCACTCGCGGGCAAGGTGTAAGAAGTGTGCCTTCTCGCTCGCGGGTGGGGAGCATGGTCTGCTCGAGTGAGCCGAGTGTGCTCGCGGGTGAGAGGTGTGTGCTCGCGGGTGTGAGTGGTGTGCTCGAGTGAGGATCTGTGCTCGAGTGAGCCAGTTCCTGAAAGTGAGGGTTGTGCTCGGGTGTTCACTCGCGGTCTCACTTTCTCTTGTGCTCGCGGGTATGGGCAGCGTGCTCGAGTGAGCCCCTTGTGCTTCGAGTGAGCTTGTGCTTCTGGAGTGGGTTTGTGCTCTCGGGCAGGTGCTTTCTGTCTCACTTTCTCTTGTGCTCGGGTGTTGTCCGTACCAATGCTCGAGTGAGAGCATTTGTGCTCGAGTGATGTCCGTACTTGTGCTCGAGTGAGAGCTTCTGTGCTCGAGTGAGACAGTGAAAAATATCAAGTTTGAGTGTTCAAAAGGGGATCTTTGGGGATAGTCTTCCAACCCTTTAGAGCTATGGATTAAGATGTTTGAGGGCACTTAAAGGGCAATAATGATAACCAACCTGAATGTCTAAAAGTTAAGGAATTGGAAAAGGGATTAATCCTATGTCCTTGATCTTGGTTATAGGATTTGATGATTTCCTGAGCGTGAGCAGCCGGATCTGGAGCTTACGTGGAAAGAGTGTAGGGAACTTACCTCTCCTGCATGTATTGATAATTGTATTTGTGTATTGATGCATGTTATTGCTTTGCATGATTATGTGAAACATATGAGAATGATTGTAGCTCTGTTTCTATTATACTATGGCCATGAGTATGTTGTGTGAACATTGAGCATGCGGATATATCATGATGTGAACATGAGTTATTGTGATGCAAGCATGTCATGCATTAAATACTTATCTTGCGTGCATATTGGTATGTGTTTCCTACTGAGATTCCCCAGAATCTCACCCTCCCCTATCAACATTTTAGACAGGGAAGGAAGATTGTGGATGAAGCAAGCATCCAAGGACGAAGAGGACTCGTTTTGGGTGAGAGCTTAGTGTTGGTTATCAATACGTTATTGGGATTGTGTATTTGATTGTATGGAACAGTATTTGAGAATGTATTCGGATAAGTTGTGTAATCCCTGATATTTGAGTTGTATGGGCTACTGTGCCCTATGTTTATTGAGCGAAGATATGATCCCGTAATTGTCGGGAATTTAATTTGCGTACTCTGATATTTGTATAAATGTAATTTATCTTCGCATAGTAATTATATTCGGAGTAGAAATATGAGACCGTGTTTTAAATGATTTTGAAACGTGATTGTGAAAACCCCGTCTGGTTGATGGGTATACAATTGTTGTTTTGACTTATTGGTCTCTATTTCACCTTAATCGCGTAATCCGGATATTAATTACGGCTGGGGGTTACACAAACCCCCCAACTACCATACCATCCACCATCTTCTGTTTGTGTGCGTTCAAGGTACCTCACAGCTCTCTCAATAAAGCTTTTAATCACTTTCTTTCTATGTCCTCGATATAGCTTAGAGAACAAAGTTACAGCTTGAATTGCTGATCCGGCACATTCTACATATTGATGTTCACTACGATGCCTTCGAAAAATTCTGTTGGATTCAACACCTGATATGATCATAATCCAAACAATCTCTTCAATTTTATTTTTTCACTATGATTCAAATTCAAATGATATTGGTACATATATGATAGGGTTAAGTTGCATCCGACACTCTAAGTTTTTTTTCCTTTTTTTTTTTGGGCTGCACTAAGTATCATAAATTAGTTTTTGGTGTATCCAGCTTTCTAAAGTAATTTTTTGGTATGATTTTGCCTTAAAGTATTTTTCGTAGTAGCAATGAGTATTCTAAATTCAAGATATTGAGTGAGAGTAAAAAAATACTTTAGGGTTCTAGTTGCACCAAAAATTACTTTACTATATTAGGTGCTACTGAAAAAATAATTGTGTGTAGAATACACTAAAAATTTGTTTATGATATTGAATGCTATTAGAAAAATAGTTGAGTGAACCAAATGCTACTTAACCCTATATGATATGATTATTCCTTCCAACCATTCTTGAGCTTTGATTGGCTCCCATGCAGCTAAACCACCCCTTTTACTCTGTGTGTGAATTTTGAACACATTAAGATATTTTTAAGAAAGAATATTTGTTTTACTATATGAATAATTATTGGAATGTAAGATATATAATTACTCACTTGAAGTGACAACAAGATATTGACAAAATCATAAAGCCTTACAGGTTCCATCTTTCCACCCACTATGTCTGGTGGTAACATTGATAAAAGAAGACAGCACTGAAAAAATAGACAAAAATATATTAAATGGCATCAACATAATAATAAGTTAAAGAATATGAAAAATAAAAGTTAAGTTGTTAAAGTAGTAAAATTTATTCACTTTCAAGCCTTCTGCAGTGCAATATGAAACTTGCCATCCATGGTCTTGATCTAAGAAGGTCCGTTTCATTAAGACTTTTTTGTGCATTAGCCTTGGGGTCCATAATCAAAAATTAATCAAGGATTGCGTATTGGCAAATCTAGGATCGTTCTCTCTTCTCGAGGAGCTTTTTTATTGAATCTTAAATAATATAAATGACATGCAAATGCAATAAAACAAGGGAAAATTGATTTTGGTTTCAAATTAATAACTAAAAGAAGGATGAAATTTAATTAAAACCTAAACTGTTGTTTTTTTGGTATTTTTATAAAAATGGTATAGATATGAAGAAATGACTCTTGGTAGAAAAGTCAATGGCTTTCCTAGCTTCTTGAAATGATTTGGAAGTTATTTTATCATCAAATCGAATTGAAAATCTCAAGCAAATGCATTAAATAAGTCTAATTTATCTAATTAAGGACTAATGGCCTACGATCATATTCATAATCATCTCTTAGATAAATTGTTAAAAACCACTTGGTGTGTATTCAAAAAATGTTTTAATGCACTTATTTCCTCTCAAATGAGAGCACAAATGCAACACTCAATATGAATTAACTCAACTATACACCATAGTAATCACATACAATGTATAATCTTATTGAAACATAAGGAAATAAATTCACTACATAATCCAAGTGCATCAAAGCAAAATTCAACATAAATGTTAACCGACAAAGACAAATAAACACTTATCTAAGTCCCACAAATATGTATCAATATAAAATCAAACCAAAAAGAGCACAATTAATACATATAATGAGCTAATGGAAAACTAAGAAACTCTCATTTGAAGCACATGTGAGCTCTAGCCACTTCCTCTACCACCAAGACTCAATGGAAAATCAGCCACTCATAGCCTTAATTACAATCATAGCATCTTCAAAACACCACCAGAATTCCATGGAAATTGAGAGACCAATTCATAGAGAAGAGAGAATGGGGTTGTCGGATTTGGTGAGGAAAGGATGGAAGGAATATAAGTAATAGATAATGGAATGGTGCTATTGGTGGCTGATGGTGTTTTGAGAACAAAGCAAATGGAGAAGGAGGTTGGCAATGGTGGTGTTATTGAAGAGTAATCAAGGCAGAGAAAACACACTGGTGGATGTGGTGTGAAGGTAAAAGTCCAACAGTGTAGAGAAAATGGTGTAAAGAAATACATGGTGGCCGGCACTGTGAGAAAGAGCCTCACCAAAAACTTGAAATGTCACCCGAAAGTTATGAACTTGCCGGAAAACTTCAGACCTGTGCTGAAATCACAGCAACCAGCTGGAAAAGAAAGATATAGATAGAGAGATAGTGTGGTCAGTGAGAGTGAGAAGAAAAAGAGAGAGTTCAACGATGATGGTGGTGATAAACGGAACTCGGACGACCGTGGTAAATATAGCGGTCTCCGGTGGTGAGATGAAAAGGATCGGTGAGGGTGGTAGAAAGAGAGAACGACAGTGGAGAGAAATAGAGAACCGACACCTCGGACCTTGGAAATCGACACCTCCAACAGTGGTGGAGTGAGTGGTGAACGATGGTGGTGTTTTGATAGTGAAGACGGATGGGGAAGAAGACGATGTGGTGAATCTCCTTCTTCTCTGATTCCCTTCGCCAATTGAATGTCAGCACTGTGATCTCTTCCTTCTCTCTTTGCAAGTCACTGCTGTGTCTGACGGTGCTCCGATTGAAACTCTCTAGGCTTGTAAGGAAGGTCACCGGCGGAGATGGTATTAAGGGTGAGTGCTGCCGGAAACAATGAAGTAATGGAAGGTGAAGATGATCAAATCCCAGGTCCCAAGCTTGGGCGGCGCCACACACTGTTTAAATATCACTCTCAGCTCAACTCTGTAATCTCCAATCTCGGGGCTTCAAGGAAACCTAATGGTTCCTCGTCAAAATGAAAGTTTTGACCAGGGACCAATCTAAAAGGTTAAAAAGTTTTGAAGAGGGACTTAACTCAAATTTTGAAATATTTTGGGGTTGAAACAAAAATTTCTTGTACATGTGGGTACTATTATATGATTTCCATAGGGCCTTTTCTCCACAGTTTTGTAATTTTCAAAAATTATGGGGCCATTTCTGTAGTTTTCTCTAGTCATCAAAATATTAATTCTGAACCCCCAAAATTTCCCATTTTCTTCCAAAGCACCTATAATTAAAAATTAAATACAAGGTAGCATTAAAAGTCCAAGAAACAATTGCATAAAATAATTAACAAATTATGACCATTTTACCCTTATTACAATTAATTCAATATAATTGCCCCTAGCTAAAATTAGTGCTTAATCATGCAATAATGTCTCATAAAATGTATTAAAAATCCCAATTTAATTATAAAAAATCATATAAAAATATGGTTCAATCAGTCCATGACCCTTTGGAAATGTGACAATACATGCTTTTAAAGTCACCATAAGGGTTGTCCTTAACCTGATAATTAAAGATCATTAGTTTTAGTTAGTTAGTATTACAAGAGGATTTAAGCATTAATGCACACAAATATATTGCTCCCTTGGGTCCTAAATATAGGAGCCAATTGATGGGTTTGCTTTTATCCTAAATATAAAATCTCAATCCACTTTGCTTCCCAAAATTTATAACATTTTCTCTAAATTATCCTTATTTATTACACTTCTTAAAAGGGTTTTCGTTAATGGGTAGTTTACAATGAAAATGATTGAAGAATGTATTTTAGGAAATTCAATAACATATTTTTCAAATAACTTGCTTAACTAATTTTCTTAATTTTTGCAAATTAAGACAGGAGGAAGTATTTCTCATGTAGTTGGTAAAAAGTTGACCTGAGATTTCTTGATGAAGTCATGCCCTTTTGCAAGAGTAGGACCAATTTTGTCAATTAGATTTGCGACAATTAAAGCTTGAACAGTAAAGCTAGCATCCCATTCTTGGCTTCCAAAACTCTGCAAATAATTGATCGCATATAAATGAATATATATATATATATATATATTGAAAAAATTAGTCAGAGTCAATTTTCTCATTCTTGGCTCCCATTCGTGATTTTAATTTCGCATTAATCACTATGCTCTTAATTAGTTTACCTGCATGGTGATTCCATCTTCTGAAACCCATACGTAATCAGGAACCCAAGCAAGATGCTTCTTAAAAGCATCTCCATTCGGATCTTCAACCCAACAAGCTAGCATACACAAAACCTGTGGCAAATGATATGTAAAAGGGAAATTAAATATTTGATTAGAATTCTAGAACCATGCTCAAACCAAAATCAATAACTATCAAAGTAGCTTGGCACTGAGTCATTCTAATAACTAGTGATGTATTCTTTGAATATGCTAGTAATAACTAGTCATTCTCAATAGAAATAAATATTACCTTTTCGACACATCCAATAGTGATGTATCGACTAGCTTCTTCTTCATGGTGAATATGCTTCATTGTTACTTGAAGAGCTTTCTCTCTCACCAATTTATTGAAGGGCCATCGTGTAAGAAATGGCTCAGTGAATATATATGAACTATCCCATATCAAATCTTGTACTAAGTGATGTGGATAATAAATATCTTCCTATAAATGATATATATATTCGACATTAATCTAAGATAATTGTTATTATTTAGGAGAAATCAACAAGTGTAGTTGTGTGTGTGTGTGTGTGTGTGTGTCTATATATATATAGCAATGAATCAGAGAGAAAAACTCACCTTCGCACAAAGGTGGCGAACTTTACTCCATTTAATTTGATGGTAAGGTTCAACCACTATAAAAAAAATGGGATTTCGTAGCATTTAATTTTAAGAATTACAAATGTTGACATTTGTAGCGGCAACCTACGCGCTAAGTGGTGCGACAAATTAGCAACATTATTTGTAGCGATTAATAGGAAATAACCACTACAAATATGGTGCGAGATTCCCGCCAAAATTTGTTGCTGTTATTTTGTAGCGATTACACAAATAAACTGCTACAACATTTGCGCCACTTGACGCCACCAAGCCACACCAATAGTGTATTATTTTTTTGTACCAGTTACTACAAATTGAATCGCTACAAAAAATGAAAGGTCGCCTATTTGTAGTGGTTCTGGAAACATAACCACTACAAAACTTTAAAGGTCATTACATTTGTAGCGGTTATATTTACATAATTGCTACAGAACTTCAAGGGTCTTCACATTTGTAGTATTATTTTATAACCGCTACAAAGTTGCACCACCCTAACTTTTTTATAGCAATTGATGTAGCGGTTTTTTAAATAACAGCTATAAAATCCTCAACTATAAAAGCCGCGTCGCCTCTACTTTTTCCCATTTTGCTGTTTTGTCTTCTAAAGTTTCTCTGATAATTTTCCTTTAGATCTGAGCGTTCTGACATCTGTCGGAGAGTTTTCTCTCTAGCATTTCTCATTATCACTTGAGCTACGGACAATACTTATTTTACTTTTATTTTTATTATAATTTTACATATAAATGTGACTAAATCTTTTTTTTTTTAATTTTTGTAGTTTGTATGCTTTCAGGGATGGACAAGGGGAAGGAGCTTGTGGTCCCCAAACCGATTTTACGGGGTGACAGTAGCAGAGGAGGGGGCAATGTGGAGGGCGAGCGACCCTGCCATTTGAGCCCATCTCCCCACAGCAGCCGTAGGAGTCGATCGTACCACAACCACCGCAGACAGTCGTCCCACAAGAGCAACCACACTAGAGGTGCCTAATCTGGGAGAGGGAGATATCAGCGTCGATGATTATGACGCAAAAGAGGACTTCAAGATCCCGATTGGGATAAGAGGATGGAGCAGTTCCTTGAGGAGGAGGAGGCGCAGGAGCAGAATAACCTGCGAGGCTCGTCTTCGCGGTCTACTAGGTTTGAGGTGTAGGTCCAAGGTAAATAAAATTTTGTATTTAATAAATTATATATTTAAATTCAAAATGTTAAATTGGAATTATAATTTATCTAACGTGTGGTAAATTGTGCAGATGAGTAGGGAAACGTGTCCATGAGGAAGCTGGACGTGGCCCGTCTAAACAGCATAGATTAGACACTACGAGTTGTATGCCGTGGAATGAGGGCACGGACCAGCCCATTGACAATAGGGGTCACCTGTTCAACTGCTTACTAAACAAGCTAGGCTCGAATTTTATGTGGTTCCCCTTTTACTTCTGGACATGGAGGAATATTCCGAAGGGGCCGAAGGACCTAGCGTGTTAGAGGTAGTACAGGTAATTAATAGTATTTAATTATACTATATTTTTTGTAATTAATTTTGTTTAATTAATATTTTTTTAATAGGATATTTGTAATTATTCATATTTAAATTTTTTTGCAGCTGAGGTTTGACGTCTGGGCTAATCGAAAGAGGTACACGCTGATGAAGATGGGTGACAGCTGGAGGAATAGGAGGAATCATCTCTTCCATAGTGTGGATAAGGATGTGACGATGCCTTTGGAGGAGCTGATTGAGAGCGTCCCAGACGGTGTCCCGCCGAACGACTGGGCGAGTTTTGTCTAGTTCAGGAGGAGAGCTGAGGGGTAGGTAATGTATTTATATATAATTTTGTAATTGATAATTATCAAATTATAATTTAAATTTAATTAATTTTATGATTTTATTAATTTTAAATGTTTTATATTGTTTTAATATATTTAATATTGTTTTTTCCAAGCGATTTCTCAGATGAACACGAGGTGCCCTATATAGCAGATGGTCCACCACATAGTAGGATCGAAGACCTTTGCTGTCACTTACAGCGAGCTGGTAACTTTTCATAATATCAATTGCTTTTAGATGGTTATTTCATATTATAAAGAATGTATATGTTTTGATAATACTAATTGAATTTTGTAATTGTTTTAGGAGAGGAAGGCACAACAGGAGAACCATCAGACGGGCTATGGGGAGTTGATCGATATCACACACAGATACCGTGATGGGACTTCAACCTCTCAGCAGGCAGAGGCGGCCATTATAAGTGATTTCATTATTATAATTTTTATAAAACCAACTTAATTGTGAAAAATGATAATAAGTAATTGTTTCATAAAATGGCAGGAGCGGATGCAGCAGTCTCAAGTTAAGCTGTAAGAGACCCAGGCTGAGGAGTCACAAGGGTCAGTGGACCCCATGACTCATTTGAAGGCGGGTCTGGGATAGGTTGAGCACCCCAGACGCATGTGGAGGATGGGGATAGGCGCCATACCTAGCATGGTCTACGGCAGGAGCGCTGTCTCTGAGGCTAGCAGCTCTAGATCACAGACATCCAAGGTTAGACATCTGAGGGACGAGTCTGTTGAGGAGCTATACTCAGATTTGGCCCGAACACAGGCTGCAGTGGCTCAACAGCAACAGATGCAGTAACTGCATCTGCAGGAGATGCAGTAGCAGGTCGATTTCTACTATACTCAGCAAACGCAGTGGCATGATATCATGAACATCATGCTTAAGCGGTCATGGAGTCACCTGTTCCCGGACGAGTAGCATCCACAGGTTCCCTTTGTCCCTCAGTTCGTTATCTAGCTTCCTCCTCTTCCTCTTCCTACTAATGATGATGGTGCTGTTAACTCTGCCCAGAACCTCGATCCAGCCCCACCTAAGGGAGGACCAGATGATCAACCTCCTGCTACTTATTTTACCACATATATATTGTTTCTTTTTGAAACATTTGTAAATAAATCTAGATATTTAAATTCATAACTTAAATTTTTATTGCGTTTACCATAGTTGTATTTATATTTTTAAACCGCCTTATTAAATTTGTGTTGCATTTAGACAGTCTTATTTATATTTCTAAAGCTAACAAAAAAAAATTAATTAGATAAATTTGTAACAGTTTTATAATAAAACTGCTACAAATATTAAAAAAATTTGAATAATATTTGTAGCGGTTATGATAAAAAACCGCTACAAAGTAATGAAATGTGGGAGGGAATTTCAAATTTCAAAAGTTGAATATTTGTAGTGGTTACAGTAATAACCGCTACAAATATTTAACATTTTTAATTTTGAATTCCCCCCACTTTGTTCTAATTTGTAGCGGTTTACTAAAACAACCACTACAAATAAAGAACTATTTTTTGTTTTAAAATTGTCCAATAGTTATAAATATTGGTAGCGGTTTTTTTCTAATAACCTCTACAAAGTTAAAATATTTGAAATTTGAAATTATTCTACCGCCAGAAATTGGTAGCGATTAAAATTTCTAACCTCTACAAATATATATTAATAACGTTTTTTTAAATATAACCGCTACAAGGTTAGAAAAAATTCTTCAATTTGATTCAAATGGCTTGAAAATTGGTAGCAGTTATTGTAGCGGTTTTGGTCATATAACCGCTACAAATTTTTAATACTATATCGGTTATTTTAGGGTTTCTGAACTGCTACAAAATATTAAAGGTTTGAAATTCAAAATATAAGGTTCCAGGCATTCGTCATTCTTTATTCACTCATCTTCACTATACTTTCTTCTCTCTCACTAGTAGTTATGGATAAGATATGGATCAGGTTGCCACGCAATTCTCTAGAATATTGTACAGATTAAACAATTTCTTGGATTTCACATTCACTTACGCCAGCTGTAATGGCAAGATCATTTGTCCGTGTCGGAGATGCAAGTTCAAGAAGTAGAATGCACGACATGTTGTTAAGAAACATTTGCTTTTGAAGCCTTTCCCGGAAGACTATACGTTCTAGGCAGTTCATTGTGAAAAGGCTAGTATGAGATATGATGATGCTTTTCCTCAAAGTTCGCAAGTAGGAGTTCAACTAGATGAAAATGATACTGTGAATGATGCTGTGCATAATGCATTTGGTGTTTATGATGACAACTTCAACAAAAAAGTGCAAGGCTCAGAGCTGGTATTCATGCGGAATAAAGCCGCTCAGGATTTTTTCAGCTTGATGGATAAAGTATATCATCCTTTATATCAAGGTTGTCAAAAATACTCTAAATTATCTTTCTTGATCAAGTTGTATCATATCAAGTGCTTGTGTGGAATTATTACAAGATGTATTCCCTGACGCAGAGATTCCCATGACGTTCTACGAGGCCAAGAAGATTATTAACAGATTGGGCTTGAACTACAAAAAAATTGATGTATGCCCTAACGATTGTATGTTGTATTGGAGAGATGATGACAGAAGGGAGACATGTAAGTGATGTCACACATCGAAGTACAAGACAATTCAGAAGGGAAAAAAGTAGAAGAAGAAACCTGCAAAGATTATCAAATACTTTCCTTTGAAGCCGCGCTTACAAAGATTGTTTATGTCGTCTAAAACAGCGGAGCAGATGAGGTGGCATGAGGTTGATAAGAATGAAGATGGTAAATTATGACATCCTCGAGATGCAGATGCCAGGAAAATGTTTGAAAAAGACTTTCCATCTTTTGCTGTTAACCCTCGAAATGTTAGACTTGCTTTGGCAACCGACGATTTCAATCCATTTGGAAATATTAGCACAAGTTATAGTATTTGGCCGGTAGTCTTAGTTCCCTACAATTTACCCACTAGATGTGTCTGAAACAAAGCTCCTTCATTTTTTCTATGATTATTCCAGGAAAAAATGCACCGGGTAATGACATTGACGTGTATCTCCAATCACTTATTGTGGAATTGCTTGACTTGTGGAATGTCGGCATCGAGACATATGACGCCTTCGGGAAGACATTGTTCAACTTGTGTGTAGCCTTGATGTGGATGATTAGTGACTTTCCTGGCCTTGGACAATATCCAGGTGGAATGTGCATACTAGCTCGGCTTGTCCAATTTGCAATTTTGACTCTGATGCAGTGTGCCTTCCCCACAGTCGGAAGTGGTGCTTTATGGGGCATCAGAGGTTTCTCAATGTAAGACATAAGTTTAGATTGCAACAGAATACTTCAATGGGAAACTAGAAACAAGAGGGCCACCTCAAACTTTATCCAGTGCAGACATCTTACAGTAGCTTGAGGATGTTGAATTCAAGTTCAGAAAAAGAGATGATGCAGCATAGGCAGGCCGAAAGAGGGGCAAGACTTCTACACCTCAGCAATGGAGGAAGATAAACATTTTCTTCACTCTTCCATATTGTAATTCTAAATTTACTTTATCATAGTATTGATGTCATATACATTGAAAAAAATGTATGCGACAATGTGTTATATACGCTGCTTAACGAATCGGGAAAGTCAAAAGATCATCTTCAAGCGAGGAAAGATCACCTAAGGCGCGTGGCCAGATGAGCATGACAAATTTCAGCCGGCAAAGTTCACCCTCACAAAACCGAAAAGGGAAGTCTTCCTCACGACGTTGAAGAAAATAAAAGTTCCAGATCAATATTCAAGCAACATTTCACGATGTATTAACATGCAAGCTCGAAAGGTTACTGGCCTGAAGAGTCATGACTCACATATGCTTATGCAATAATTACTTCCGCTGGCTATAAAGAATGCACTTCCTCTCGATGTGTCAATTGTTTTTGTGGAGCTTTTTTCTTTCTTTCGGAAGTTGTGTTCCAAGGTCTTGATTGTTGAGGAGGTCGATCAGCTGCAGCCCAAAATTATTCTTACACTTTGTCATTTGGAGATGTTGTTTCCTCTGTCCTTTTTCACTGTGATAGTTCACCTTACACACCTTGTTCATGAAACAAAGCTCGCTGGCCCAGTTCAATATCGATGGATGTATTCTATTGAGAGGTACTCATTTTATATATGTACATCATTAATAGTTCTTATGTTTGTTAGTAACCTTTTTGAGCATTTTGTATCATTTTGCCCTTCTTTACTTTGTAGGTTTCTTAGGAAAATAAAATCTTATATAAGGAATAAGGCTTGGCCAGAAGGTTATATAGCTGCAGGTTATATAAGGGATGAGGTCCTGTATTTCTGTTAAGGTACTTTGATGACATTGAGTCCACCTTCAACCGACCGCCTAGTGTAGACGATTGTCTTGAACCTGTGGCAACATCAACCGAATTTATCCCTCATATTGGTAAACCAGTTGGAGGAACTGAGAACTTCAAACTAACCGCAACTGAGAAGTTGCAAGCAAATGAACATGCCTTGATTAATTGTACTCAAGTTGAACCTTTCATACAGTAAGAGTTGTACTCTCACATGTTATTCTATATCTTTCGTAACATTTTTTGCTTTCACTTCACTATCGCATTCCCATGATTAAATTACAAGGAATTCAGAAGTCATGTTAAGCGTCAACTCAAGATCCGTACACAAACATCCTCTGAAGTTGACAAAAAGGTCTACAGAGAATTCCCAAGCTAGTTGGCGCGCATAATACTTAATGAACACAACCTATACTTACCAGATTTCAGAGCTCTCGCAATCGGCCGTCTTGATCATGCAAAAAGGTTTATAGCTTACAATGTTAATGTTTTCAAGTTTTACATGGTTTCACGTGATCAAGGATTGCAAACTCAAAATTCGAGTGTTTATGACACCTTTGGGATGAGGAGTTATGCAAGTAGCAGTGATGCCAACAGTTTGGAGGCGTCCCTTACTATAGAAAGCTTCTTGATGTCGTGGAACTTAATTACCAAGGCCGTTTCAGCATTACGTTATTAAGTGCTTGTGGGTGAATACCACTACTTCCTTGGGACTCACAACTGACGACTTAGGCATCATATCAATAAATTTCTCGCGGCCAATTCACACGGGTCATTCTCAAGATGATGAGCCGTATATTCGTGCCTTAGAGGCACACTAGGTTTATTATGTCGAGGATGAGAGATATGGGGATTGATACATGGTCGTTCATTTAAAGTCTTGAGACCTTTACAACATGGGTGATGGTGATAACATCTCCTACGAGAGTGAGCCGTTTCAGCCCACCAATTTCAAAAACTTCTTCCCTGAAGGCAATCACAATTTACCTATAGTTCGGTTCATTTTTTAAATTCATATCATTTTGATTAAATTTTTTTAACAAAAAACACATCACTAACAATTTTTCTATACAATTTCTGTAGGGATGGCACGGATAACTGATCAAACAAATTATATTTTTATTTTTTAAAAAATGATGTTTTTGTTTTTTTTTTAAAAATTTAAAAAAAATAAAAAAATATTTGTAGCAGTTAAAAAACCGCTACAAAAATAAAACCACTACAAACACATGACACTAACCGCTACAAGTTTCACACTGATCCCTATAAATACCCTAACCACATCTCATTTCTAACACTCCCTCTTTTCTTTCACCTTACCTCTCTTTCATCTTTTCTCATTTTCACTTTTTTTTCTGAGCCGAGGAGCTTAACAAGGTAATCAAATATGGTAATAAATTTTTAAATTATTTATTTCAATACTTTTTTTTTCGCATAATAATTATTCTCTCTATTTTTTTAGATATTTATTTACATAATCATATTCACAAAAGCGGACAACATAATGGTTCCTTATTACCTAGTTATCCTCAATAATATTATCAATACAATTTTCAAACTTATCTAATTTAATTAAATAATTCCTTTAAAATTATAAATGATCTAAACTCATGAATAATAAGCTAATTAAATTAGCTAAACTATTAAAATAATAAAATATTTAATTTAATATTAACAAAATGAAAACAGATAATTTTAAAAATTTTAAAAATTTTTCTGAAATTTGTAGTGGTTTTATAACTGATACAAATATATTTTGAAAACTAGCCCAAATTTTTGGCACAAAATTTGAATTTTAATTGAATTAGTAGTGGGTATATAACTGCTACTAATTATTCCCGTCCTTTTTAAATTCCATTTTGTAGCGGTTAAATATCACTACAAATTTTCATTTTCATTTCCCGCCATAAAATATTCGTGGTGCAATTTGTAACGGTTATATAACTGTTACAAATTAGCAAGAAAAGTTCCTCTGATTGAGAATGTTGTAGCGGTTAGTAAATAACCGCTACAAATGCACTTGCAACAGTGGATTTAGTAACGGTTTCTTGAACCACTACTAATTATGTTCGTAGCAATTAAAACCGCTACAAATATTCACTTCTAACCACTACTAAGTCACAGTTTTTTTTTGTAGTAAACGTAGAGTTCTTGTCTGAGTTGAAGAATGAGAGGTGTGATGGGACTCACAAATCTTTTGCCATACAAATAAGACATAGGCATGTAAACTAAGCGGCATTAACACCACATTTTAGCTGCATTACAATATGGAGGATTATTAGATAGACTTCATAATAGATAGTGTTCATAAAGTGGTAATGCATTAACTAATGTGTTGTAAATAATTTATGTGGGTGTGTCGAAGAAAGAGTCTCACATTGTATGGGATTGTGGGGTCCAAGCAATAATAAGTGTTATTGGCCTATTAAAAGAGCCAAGATGAGGAGTGAACTCACACAATAATGAGCCACATTGAAATTCAGCAATTTCCCCCAACTCTTAGGTGCGAGTTAGAAGTGGTACTTGTAATATCCCAAAAAGTGATTAAGGGCTAATGACTTTAAAAGTGGATGTAATTATTGTTGAATAAACACTTTTGGAGAATGTGTGATGGGAATTTGGTGGTTTTGGTGATTCCAATGGTTTCCTTGTGAAAAATTGTGTGGGAATAGGTTTGATTGTTGATTTTGGAGCCATTGGATATATTGGTTGAAAATTTGAAAAACTGTTAAGTGTAATTCTGAAACTTTCCATTCTTAAAGTTCACATGTCAAGCTTCAAAATGGACATATAATCTGTGTTATTTCAATTTGTGAGCTAAGAGTTATGAATTCTTGAAGTTTGCCCAGCGAAATTAATTATTTTCTGGAACAGCAAGCAAAGATTAAAATTCTGGGAATTTTGTGATTCCATTCAGCAAAAGTCTATATTTTTCCATAAAATTAGACTCAATAATGGTTATATAGGCTTTGGAATCACTCCAATTCGATTTTTCTAGAATTAGTTATGATTTATCAAAGTTCGGTCAGAAAATCTGCCAACAAATCTGAAAATGGAAAATTTGTGATGGTAACTTTGTAATTATGGGATAATTTTTGATCAGCCCATTTTGGCACAAAATTGGGCCCCTGGACGTGAATATGACTGACCAAGAAGAGGAAAGAGTGGTTGGAATTTAATTGGGCTTGTGAACCATTTATATGTACAAAAAGGATTTGTGTACATAAAGTGGATTTTTGGAAATTTCTAAATATGACATAAGCAAGCAATACCATGACATGAGCCTAATGTTATAAAACAATTACAGCACCTTTTCCCTTCCATTTTCCGTCGTCTTTTCCAGCAACAAAAAAGTGAGAGAGAGCTTGGAGAAAAATAGAGAGAAGGAAGGAGAAATCTCACAAGGTAGGTCGATTTCTTTAGTGAATTCGTACCTAACGTGTATAATCCTTCTCCTAAGCTATTCCTCTATGTGAATGAAGGTTTTGAAGCAATGAATTTCATGGTTCAAAGAGGCTAGGGTTCAGCCAAATTTGGGAAAAGCTAATGGGAGCTTGAGGTAACTTCCAAACTTTTGTATATTGCTTATTCTGGTTGCTGTGGGCAATTTAATCGGTGAAATTTCACCGGATTGCCATTGGTTTTAAAGTTTGGAAATGATATGGCCTAGGGGTTATGCTGCCCAAATTGGGTCTTAATGTTAGTTGTAACCTAATGTAATGGTTAATAAAGTGGTTAGGAGTAGAAAGAAACGCGTTTACGGAGCCGAAATCGTAAAACCCTGATTTTCTCCGAAGAGCTCATAAATTTTGGCCAGCTCTAGAAATGGGTCTTAGAGTTGGATTTTCAATGATTTGATGGTTCCATTGAGTTCAGGAGCGAAAATTAGGTGGGGTTACAGTTGGCCACTTTTTCGGAAAAGGACGAAAAAGCATAATTACGAAAATGCCCTTAAAACCCTTGAAGTAAGGCTGCCAAGGGTAAATTTGTAATTTTACATTGAATTTGATAATTCTGATTCCGGAAATGGATTCCTTGGGTGGAAATATGTTAGGATAGCCCAGATTAGAATTTCGGGAAAAGTGCAACCGGACCGAGTACGGCAGGCCCGGCTGAGTCCCCAGGGGCATTTTTGTAAATTTTCATTATAGACTCATATAACCCCAAGAAACACTATGGAAGTGTCTAAATGGTGCATTTGGAATTGTAGGATTCGATATTTGCCCTGTTCATGATCCGCCTGCGCTAGAGCACAATCGGAAAGAACAAGGTAGTGACTCTTTCTCTTATACTGTGTGTGAAACATTGTATGTATGTTTGTCATGCATTGAGAATACTTTGTGAATACATTGTGATGCTTTGAGTTCGCAGCGCAAGCTGACGCATAGTGATACTTTGTGATACATAGAGATCGCAGTGAAAGCTGACGCATAGATATTACAGCTATGAGTGCTGTCATTTGTGGCGAAAGCCATGATACATTGTGATGCTGCTTAACATGATCATATATGCTATGTGTTTATACACTGTATTAGTCATTTGTTACTACAAAGATTCTTTTGAATCTCATTCTTTCCATTGACTAACATTTCAGACAGGGCAAGTGGCTCCAAGGAGAAGCGAACCACCAGGAGCGGCTAGGATCTTGTAGAGATGTGTTGTTAGGTTGTTGGTTATCTATTTTGGACTTGGGATTACTGTTTATTTTTTAAATGTAGATATTACGTTGATGTTGGTCATGTAATCCCCTAGTTGGAACTTACAACCCTTAGTTTATACATGTATGAAACCCGGGAGTTGCCGGGAATTTGGCTATGCACTCTGATATATATGATGTGATTGAACTACGCAGAGTAATTAGATTCGGAAGATGAATATGGGACCATGTTGAATGAATTTTAGAAAAGAGATTTGAGAAAAACGTATCCGTCGATCTCTAATTCCTTTAAATTACACATTTTTGAATCTTAATTACAGTTATCAAGGTAGGGGATTACAGTACTGAGCACTTTTATCAAAAAAAATTTCTACAAAAATACAAGATTAATTAGTATGATTTATTGCTACTTTAATGGATCATAAATACTCATTAATGTGTTTAATATCCTAATGGCTAGTAACTTCCCTATTAATACTCATTAAGTGGGTCTATGATTTTATAACCAACATTTAATTATGTTTAAGTGTCCAATGTTTTCTTGTGATCCATATCCTATAAAAGGGGTATGAGAACGAAGTTCTAGGTACTTAACTATGAGCTCTTGAGTAACTTGTATTTACTGCTTTAGTGTTTTACCTTGCTAAGTTCTATTATCTTATTTAGTCCTGCTCACCCTATTTTGCAGAAAGAGTTCAATTAATCCTAAGGAGTGCTACTTATTATTTACTAGTAGTTGCGGAATAGCTCTTAAGGATAGTGTTCTCAAGTATGACTTGAATCAACTCGGTCATTTATAGGCGCTAGAGGTAATAGGATCTGCATAGCACTAGGAGGAGCTAGAAGATCAATAAGTTGTGTGACAATCTAGGAGCCACCGCTAACAATCTTAAGAGCTATTACCCACATAAATTGTTTTGGCAATCATCATTGATGGAATTATCGAATAAGGAGACCCCTAAACCTTGTCCTAATTTATAAATTTTATTTTGGTATTTTCCTATTGCGTAGGAAGATTGATTTGGGTCTCACATATTCATGTGTACCTCATTCCAGGATATATTTTGAGATTTTTAAATGGATAAATTGGCCAGAATAGGCTGCTAATTGTCTTTGTGGTAGTATGGAGATTATAGTAATATATTATTATGGGTGCTAAACTCAGGCATAGCAACCTGTCCAGAAAAATTGGACTTTGGAGTTCTAAAAGGAGAGACAAGTTGCAGGGATGAGATAAGTTTATTCTTATCTTTTCTAATTCATTAGTTGATTTTTATATGATTCATTATTGTTTGAGGGAAACAATATAATAGGTGAGCTTATGGTATACACATAAGTAATAATATTTCATATATTATTAATGGAGGAACCGTGGGAAAACATGTGGTGTGAAACGGTTCTGAAGAAAAAATAATGTTTGGGATGAGTAACTGATTATTGAATTTCTTTTAGTAGTGAGCATATTATAAAGCATTGATTAATGATATTTAGGGTTACCTATATTATTTAATTTAAAAAGAGAAAAATTATGGGGATATAATACGGTTTTTATGGAGATATTTGTGTCTGAGGTATAACATGAGTCATGCATATTATGACGATATGTATTATGTTTAAAAATGTGGTGACATCTTGACTCTTCCCATGCTTTAATATGGGAACGTCAGATAATAATGTTTCGGTTACATGTTGCTAAAGTGATCACATGAGGAGTTTTATTTAATTATTTCACTATGAAATTATAAGGAGTTTATCAGCATTGAATTGGTGGAACAATAATTGTCCTATTGCATAATTAGTGAGCATTAGTACATTACCGTGAAAATGTTTTCCTCACTTTAACACTCACATATTATTGAGATAATGGCTTTTGTGAATCTAATTCTACCTGGGAACACATTGAATATTGGATGTGAGGTAGAATAAAAGTGCCTAGAATTTGGTCTTGAGAAATTGGCTAGCAGGATGCCTGCGTCTTCTACTACCCTCTTTAGCCTATGGCCTGTTAAGAAATTTTCTGTTGGAGGTTTTCGGTTAATTGAAGAATTTGGTTCTATTGCTACTTTAATATGCATAGCAAACAGTAAATTCCCTATGCCCCAATGTTGCCCATAAATATACATTACACTGGTGGATATGTCTCTTGGTGACATGGTTTCCAAGTTTAATGCTACATGATTGGGTTTATGGTGTTAGATATGATTAGTTTTGATGATGTCAAATATAGATGCCAAATATTAAGAGCAAAAAAGTTTATATAATGTACTTATTTTATACTTTGACTAACTACTATGTTTAATATAAAATATATTATAGACTAGTCAAGTAAAGATTAGAAGATATCAAGTTGAATTATAGAGAATGATCAAGAGAAAAAGTGAAAAGATATTGAAAAATGAGATTATCAAATATTGGGAAATGAAGTCAAGAAAACAAAGAAGTGATTAAATTGATGATCAAGAAGAAAAGAAAAAAGAGATTAAAGATATTATTCAAGAAAGCATGGAGTTATCAAAAGGATTTTGGAGAATAATCAATAAGAAGAAGAGAAGAGATTAAAAAAAGAAGAACTTGCAAAATATAAAACTAGACTTCAAATGCAACATATAGACACCAAGATCAAGCTCAACAGAGTTCAGATAAAAGAGACAATAGTTTTGGAATTTGACACTAGAATTACTCACGTTTTTCCTAAACAGGTTTAGTAATTTGGATGTATCTCTCAAAATACACATACGATTGAGGTGAAACTTGTTGTATTTGAAATGACACTCAAAATGAGTTTCAAATAAGCTAAGATAAAGCTAAAATAGTCTTAGAAAGAAGAGATATGGATCCCAAAATTGGACACTAGAATTTCTCATGTTATTCTAGAATAGGTTTGGTAATTTAGTCATATCTCCCAAACCACAACTTTGATTGAGGTGAAACTTATTTCATGTCAAACTAGACTTAGAATGTGGTTTATGGATAGCAATTTTGTGCTCAAAGAGTTTCAGATGAGAGATACATGAACTTCAAAATTTGATTGAAATCAACACTGTGTTCCAGAATAGATGTTACAAATTGGATCATAAATTTTGGAATACAATGTATTTGCATTAATTCTAGTTGTAGTGAAAAGTGGACTAAAATAGCTTTCTATAGATAGGTCATTTGGCAAATTTGGAGTTATATTAAAAAAGTTAAACCCACTAGAAGTTGACCTCTTTACCAAACTTTCTTTATTCTGAAAAGAAAACAAGGCACTCAAGTAATGAAGCTTTACTTGCAAAATTCTAGCAAGTCACTTGAAGGTGATCAGAGTGTGTGAAAGAATTTTAAAGCAGATCACTTAAATGATTGGGTAAGCACTCAAGTGATGGGCAATCACTTGCAGAAGATTTGAAAGTGACTCATAAGAATCCTAAGAGTTAGAGACATATCATTCGAGTGATTATTTGAAACACTAGAGTGATGGTCCTTATCAAAACATATCACATGAGTAATCAAGGAAATCACTTGAGTGATGGTGGTCACTTATGAGTAACTCTCAGGATAACTTGAAGTTAAGTGATCTTTATTAATGATCACTCGAGTGATATGTGAAAATCACTCAAGTGATCTAATTGAGTACTTGAATGATAGTTCAACTATTAGAAGCACTTGAAATGATTTGGTAGAACTTCCAAAGTCACAAAAGATCACTCGAGTAATGAGTCAAGTACTCGATTGACTCATTGTGTTTCAAATCCCATTACTGCCAAATCACTCAAAGTGACAGAGACTTGCGCTCGAGTGATTAAGGATCATTTGGAGTGATTTTTAGTTCCACTAAAGTGTGTCCTTTAGAAACTTTTAATCACTGTATCAGATTTTTTTGATATTCTTTCAAACTCATTTAAATCTTGATTATCTTGTTTCTAACCATTTATAATCATCACTAATCAAGTTTACATGAGGATTATAGGTGATTAAACAAGATCATAGCTCAATGACCAAAAAGCAACTTTATGTCAAAAACTTCTGTGGCTACTTCCAACGAATATCCAATAGTCATATTCTAAGATGATCAATGGGAAGAATGTGCTCAGTGGTCAAATCTCTTCATCAATTATAAATATAAGATAATTCAAAAAAGAAGGGATATAGCCTATGCCTATAATGTCAATATGTTGAAACTTTGAATCTTAACCAAAAGCTCTGTAATCATACTCCCACCTTGTACTTCAGTGTTAATCATTATCTTCTTCATTTAGAGAGAAGTATGCTTCCATTGTAATCATTTTATCTTTATAAGAGTTACTCAATATTGGGGATCTTGAGTAGGAAACGGATTGTATCCTTATGTTGTATAAGAGGGAGTTCTCATCTCTGTGAGACATTGTAAGTGGCTCCACAAGTGCCCAGCTAAACATATGGGATTTAGTAGTTCTCAAGTATCCGGTTAAACTTGAGGGAGATAGTGGATTGAAATCTCAAGAGGAGCCTGAGGATTGGACGTAGATCATTAAGGATTGGGCCGAACTAGTATAAATCACAGTTTGTATATTCTCTTCCTTTATCTCTTATATTTCCAGCTTACTTGATTTGCCTAATTGATTGTGGTTTTATGGCTCATTATTTACATACGTATTATTTTCATTAAGATGTAAAAAGATTTTCAAAGTTTCTAAGTTATTATCTTACACCTAATTTACCCCCTCTTGTGTGTCAACCATTCAAATATATGGGATTTGAATATTTTCTTTTATTGTGAATATTTGAATAAGTTGCATAGCTTCATGGGTTATATTGGAAAATATTTTTCATACATAATTAAGATATTTGAAAGTGTAGGGGTGCCTAACATGTGGGGGTGCCTTAAGAATTTTAAAGCTGCAAAATTATTGCTAGCCTTATTTTACAAATGCCAAATTGTGATTTAAAATTATGTATAGGCTTTCTTATTTTCTACTAAGAGAAAATTTTGTGAATTATCAAATTTATGTGTAACTTGAAACAAGCATTATGTAGTATGGAAATTTAATCATTTATCCATAGTAGATAAATGTGATTTTTATAAATTGAGACTATATAATTATCTCAGTGTAAGAACATATATGTAAATATTCCTTAAGGTGCTAACACATTATTTGAAGTGATTTTGTAGCTCAATCTGGGTATGCACAAATTTTTGAGAATTTGCTACATTAATGGATTTAAATCCTTGTGTTATAGCTTATGCTATCACTACTATAAAAAAGTAAAGCTGTGGCGCTTATAATTGCATTAGCTATGGCGCTAGAGAAGTACCACATATCTGGACACCACTAAAAGAAGCTATGGCGCTTGGAAGCGCCACAACATTTAATTTTTTTTTTTAAAACATACCCTCCTGTGGCACTTCCTCCAACAAGCACCACAGGAGGGTATTTTTTATAAAAAAATTAAAAAGTTAAGATAAAGAAATTTTTTTATTTTAATTTATAAAATAATATTAATTGTCTAGATTTATTTTCAAAATTGAAGATATTAAGGCCAATGTTAAACTAGAAAATGTTGGCAAAAAAGTTAAGTTAAAAATACTTATATTATGATACAAATATTATATTTTTCTTAATCATGCGTATGAACTAGACTATTTTCTTTTAAATTACTAAAATAAGGTTTTTTGAAATTAAAAATTTTTTCAGGCAAAAAATGTTAAAATTGCTTAAGCCTAATCTAAAATCAAGTACTCCGAATATGTAAAAACATATGTATATGTTGGTAAATGATTTTGTACTTTAAAAAAGCTAGAAAAATAGTGTAAGGGTTAATATATACATGTACATTACACTAAGGGAACTTCCAATAAGTTCGAAGTCCTGAAATAGGATATATAAAACACGCAAACACGTTTGCATAATATTGACTATTAATTTGAAAGAAAAAATTACAGAAATATATGCCAAAAAAAAAGAAAAAGAAGAAGAAGCACGTTGAACTTACAGCTTAATTGATTAGTGCAGTGGAGTGGGGACCACGTTGCCCGTTGGTGATGCAATATTGAGTGAGGAGGAGGAGGAAACTTGAGCAGTTGGGACCAACTAGAGTGGGGACCAAAAGTGGAAGATAGTACAAACAAAAGGGAATAATTGAGATAGGAGTGGGGATGACAGTTGGAACAAAACAAAGAAGTAGATTTGTTGATGAAGATGTGTGTGCGAGCGGGTGTGTTTTTAAGTGGGAAGATGACAGGAAATTGAGGGAGAGAGGCGACGTCCATGACAAGAAGATGAGAAAGGGAAAGTGAGAAAGGAGGGAATAATTAAAGTGGGAGTCAAAATAAAAGAGAAGGAGGGGGGCTACACGCGAGAAAGGGAAAAAAAGATAAAGGTGGGGGGGCATTAATTGTGATTGGTTGTGAGTGGATTACACTATCCACTTAAAGGTTAAATTTTTTTTTTAAAAATCTGAAGGCCAGCTATGGCGCCTGGTTGGTTAAGCGCCACAACTAGTGGTAAACTTTTTATATATATATAGAACCAGCTGGTCACGTGGTGGTCAGCTGGTCAAATTTTTTTTTTAATATATAACTAGCTACCACAATAAAGAAAAAGTTACTTCAACCACGTGTTTTTCAATTATATTTATCAATTAAAATATTTTTTTGTATGGTGAAAAACAGAAAAGAGATTATATTTTAGAGTTTACATTGATAAGAAACATAAGCATAAAAGTTCGACCTTTGATTTAAGAAACATATGTAATGACATCAAGTTTTGTAAAACAAGACTATTTTTTTTTCCAATTCCTAACTACGTGTTTTTTTTATATATCAATATATATATATATAACTATTTCATTTTTTCAATATTGCACCATAATTAATTTTTTCAAAATTGCACGAAGTTTAAAAAATAAACTATGCTCTTCAAAATTTATAAATAATGCAACTTACTAAAATTTTTTAAAATGATATATTGATTGTTTGCTGCACTTAAACATATCATCATGTTTAAGGCCTATATATATATATTATTATACTATACAAACACACCTATACATTGTTAAACACATTCATGTTTGTTGCATGCGTTGTTCAGCCAACTTTTTTTTATAATATAACTAGCTGTGGCGCCTGGTTTTCCAGGCGCCACAACTAGTAAATTTTTTTTAATATTATAAGGGGCCACCTGTGGCGTGTGTCCTTGACAGGCGCCACAGGTGGCTTACACCAGCTGTGGCACCTAGTAAAACCAGGTGCCACAGCTAGTCAGGTGCTCCTAAGTGTGGTGCTTGTCTTAGCAAGCATCACACTTGGGCCAACCAGTTGTGGCACCTGGTCCATCAGGTGCCACAACTGGTACCCAAAATTAAAAAAATAAAATAAAATAGAAAAGGAAAAAAAATAAGGCAGCTGTGGCACTTCTTTAAAGAAGGGCCACAAAATGTGCGCCACCTTTCGACCTTTTTATAATAGTGTATGAGGCAAATTGAGCATATACATGTATACATAATCTTATGAGGAGACTGAAATACTTGAGGGGTGCCATAAATATTGGTATCATGAATGGTGGATTCTTGTTGCATTAACATGCACGGATGTTAACTGAATTACATTTTTATATGAGAAAATCCACTAATAGCCAAAATAAATATTATCCGAGTCAAAGTTTTTTACTCTAAAATTGGCTAAAATAGAAGGTTAAGTTGTTAAAAACTTCTTAGCAAAATATATTGGTGAGAAACTGACACTTAGTGTCGATGAGTTGTGATTGCCAAATAACAATGAGTATAGTAAAAGAATAATGGTAGAAGTAGGAATCGGTTGAGATATTCTGTGAATGAGTGCTTGAAACTATAGAGTTATCTCAATCAATTTGTGAAGTCGAAAGTAGAGCTATTAGATCTGAAAACAAAATCCCTAAGGAAGAAAATAATTATTGAAACATAAAGGGGAATGGGACTGAAACCAATTCAAAATTAATAGTGATGGTCAACCCAACCTTTGTGATTGGTGATCACATGAAGAAGGTTCATATGGGTAAAAACAAGTCCTTTGTTAGTTCTTGTAGCACTGAATTGTTGGTCCCTTCCTACAGTACAAGAAAGTGATAGAATGCATTTTAATAAGGCTAAGGGAAAGCTCTTAATGATTTCATAATCCTAAGGGATGGTATGCTCATTGTAAGTACATTTCTTAAAATCACCTCTAGAATGTGGAGTAGGGTCACTCCTATGAGATCATGGCAAAATCTCTAGAGCATTTGTTAAAATAGACAATAGTAGAGCTACTGGGAATAGTTGTATCCCTCACTACTACAGAATATACTTACAAAGTCCCTAAAGGGCGTCCCTTTTTCAAAAAGGGACATCCAAAATATGGTCAGGTTCAAATTTTAGAGATTGGCGCGTCTGATTACCTTTAAACGTCATAAAAAAAAAGCCTTTAGACGTCCCCAGATGGGTTGGGGACGTCTAAAGATACCTTTAGACATCCCCATCTCAGCTGGGGACGTCTAAAGACTATCTTTAGACGTCCCCAGCTGAGCTGGGGACGTCTAAAGGTATGTTTAGACATCCCCAGCACAGCTGGGGACGTTGTAGAGCCTCATATGCACCACATTTGACATGACTGGTGCATGTGAGGAGGTCAGAGAGTCTTCCTACTCCCCTGCCATCTATCTCTCCTCCTCCCAACTTTACTCAATCACTCATTCACTCCCATATCCGTGAGACTCCGTCGTCCCCATCTGCTGCAGTTTTTTCGTTGTTTCTCCTTTCCCATTCCACTCCCCTACTGCATCTCCTCCCAAATTCATCACTCCATCCCCATTGATCAGTCTCCTCTCCCTTTCTTGGTTTTTTAATTTCCTTCTCCAAAGCTTCCTCACTTCCGTCACCAGGCCACCTTCTTTGCTCCCCTGCTGCAGTTTTTGAGATTCTTGGTTTGCAGATTCTCCACCACCGTCGGCCTCCTCCAAAGCTTCACCACTTTTCAGGTTAGTATTTTTGTTTTGAATAAGATGACAGGGGCGTTTTATTATTCTTGTTATTATTAGTTTTGTATGAATTGAATAAGTGTTTAATTTTTTATATTTTTAGTATAGTATACTTTTAGTATTAGTTAGAGGTTTAATTTATTTTATTACTCTGTTTATGCGTTTTGATTAGGTTGATGATGGTAACTATTAGTTGTGGCATATGATAAATGCTTTTAATTAGTAGGGAAAGGAAAAGAAATGCAGGGCGTTTTATTATTCTTTTTTTTATTAGTTTTGTATGAATTGAATAAGTGTTTAATTTTTTATATTTTTAGTATAATATATTTTTAGTATTAGTTAGAGGTTTATTTTATTACTCTGTTTATGCGTTTTGATTAGGTTGATGATGGTAACTATTAGTTTTGACACATGATAATGCTTTTAATTAGTAGAGAAAGGAAAAGAAATGAGAAAAGAATAAAGAATAAAAAGAAAGTAAAAAAATACAAAAAAAATTATCTTGTAGACACACAATATATTTTTTTTTTGCCATAAGACACACACATTAATATATATATTTAGTGCTAGAATTAGGCAATCTTATTGTAACTTAGTGTACGTAGACATTAATATAAGAAATTCGCGTACTTGCATTTTTTTTTTTTTACAATTTTTCATTAAATTCGCGTACTTGATTTAATAATTTGGTTGCTAAAATATAAGTGTAACTTAGTGTAGTAAGTTATTTTTTTGTATTTCATTGCTTCTTGATTCTTGACTTAATGAATTATTCTAATTTATTTTGATTTTCATTTTAATGATAGGGCATGCACGACGTATCGAGCTCTTGGCGGGCCATGCGAACGTAGAGGTGGCAAAGATCCGAGATAGTTGTTTCCAAAGGTATGTAGTTTCAAATCAAGTTCTTTTGATTGACGGTCGTTTTAGATATGTCTTTATTGATTTTAACCATTTGCTTTTGATTTATAGTGCCCTAGACAACCTGGCGGCTGGGAATGTGGATATTATGTCTTGCTTTATATGTTTAACATTATTCAGAGTGGCATTATGACAGATTTTGAACAAGTAATCGCTTCTTCATTCTCAGAGGATAATATTCTTGGTGTTGTGATTCAATGGCAATTCATTCACTTCATTCATTATTTCATCTAAGCTTATTTTCTAATTTACAGATTTTTGATAATGAAGATGCCTACTCATATGAAGACTTAAATATGATCAGAGACTTTTTGTAGTTTGTAAAGTATACCAGAAGAGTAAAGTCTTTAGTAGTTTGTGTAGGACATACTTTTATAATTAGCGTTATTGTTGTTGGATATGGATTGGATTTTAGTCTTGGTTATTGTACAAACTGGGGACTTGGATATAGATTGCTGTGTTGTTTGTATGGTTTGAAAGTTTGTGTGGCATGTAGTAGACTTGGATATAGATTGTTGTGTAGTTTGTGTGGAATGTAGAGAAGCCTTGGGTTGATCACTGTGTTTGTTGTTGTTTCCATTCTGCTGAACTACTGTTCTTTTATTCTATTGTTGGAATCCTATTTCTGCAGTTTACATTTCCAGACAGTGCAATATATATAAAAAGTCCATTTAAAAAAAAATCTTTCAATGTCCTTAATAAAAAAAGGGACGTGGATAGTACTTCTGGTGACACTTTAGACGTCCCCAGTTCCAACTGGGGACGTCTAAAGTGGACCTTAGACGTCCCCAGTTGGAACTGGGGACGTCTAAAGTCTGCCTTCTACATCCCCTGTTTTACGGACGTTAATGACATTTTTTTCTACGACCCTCACATAGACGTCCCTCTGTTTTCAGACGTTAAAAGGCCAAAAAAAGGGATGTTAAAACCCTTTTTTCTAGTAGTGCCTATTGAAGTGTGGAAATGCTTAAGAGAAGAATGTGTGTTGTAACTAATTAATCTATTTAACAAGATTTTAAAAAAATGCCTGATGAATGGAGAAAAACACTTAGTCCCTATTTACAAGAATAAAGGAGATATTTAAAACTGTGCAAGCTATAGAAGGGTTAAACTTATGAGCTATAAATTGGGGAAAAAAGAATATAGTTATTTACTAAGGGAGTTAATAGAAAGCTATTGGAGTAAGGGAAAAGACTTACATATTTTTTACTCATTTAGGAAATTTTTTTTGATTGTATACCAAGAGAAGTACTATGGTAAGCATTGGGAAAAAGGTGTCTATGCTGCATTTATCAAAGCCATACAAGATATACATAAAGGAGGTAATTAACTACTAGTGAAAGAACATTTAGAGGTGAGACAAAAGACTTTTCTATTAAGATTGGCTTGCATCAGGTATCATCATTAAACCCTTACATGTCTAACCTTATTTTAGACATTGTCACTAAGCTTATTTGTAACATCCCGAAAATTTAGGAACCAGTGTTGCCTAGTATGTGTGACTAGTTGGATAAAATATAATGATGTATGTGTACAAGAGTACACTTAGCTCCATTTTGGGTGGTATACAAAGTACATGTGTGGCACCATATAGGGCCCATACACACAAAGACTTGGCGCCATTCTGGAAGGAGACACACTGGCATAGACACTTGGCAACTCCCTAAGGCCTGTAGTGCCATCTTGTGCCACATATAAGGACACATCCGCCATCTTCAAAGCATAGAAACATGTGACATGATTCTGGGAAGCCATGCATAAAGTAGCTTTTCATAAAGTAGCTTTAATAAATTAGCTTTTTGGGTTAGAACCATAAGTTGTCACCACATACCCCGTCTTGCTTTTTATCTAACTTTTCTTTTGTGTTAGCCTATTAAGGAGGCGCCGCCTAGCCTATGTGTGTAAGAGATCCTCCTCCTCCTGTTCTCCTTAAGGTAGTTGAATGGTACATTATAGTAGCCCTTCCTTGAGGTGAAACATACTCCTTTTATCAATTGCTTCTTTCTGTAGTTGTGCTCTATAGCTCCAGCAATAGATGTTCTAAGAGTTTTGTTTCGCGATGATATGAACATCTTAATTGGTACATGAGAACCTCTTGGCTTCTTTATCTTTTCAATACCCTTATGTCCATTTCCTTTTGGATCGTTCTGCATACAAAAAGTACTAGATGGACATTTTGATACCAACATATACTTGGGTCCTTGATTGTTATCATTCGACTTAACATGTCCTTTTGGAACCCAAACATATATATTCCTCACATGAGAATTTCTTCTAATATAGCATGTGTGAGAAATATGATCAAATTTACCACAATAATTGCAAATTGTATGAAGATATGCATTATGGGATATCATGTAGGTATTATGTCAGTCATGAGAGTAGAAACTCAAATGGATTTTATTTGAACATTCTTTCTTCCCAAAAATCTTTTCAGTAAATTTGAAAATATTTTTGCTTTTCTTAATAGAATCAACAATTGGTTGAAAAACAATCGTATGTAAACTTTGAGAATTAGTTTTACAAAAATCATAAAAATTGGAAATTTTTACCATAAGTTCATCTTGAGCTCTGGAGAGTGATTTTTCATTTCCTTATATAATGAGCACTTTTCGGAAATCATCTTCTTCTTGTCTATCCATGTTTACTATATGGAAGTGTTCTATAATTTCTCCTTCTTCATCATCAACTTCCAATTGTTCATGCACCATAGATGCACATCTTGTAGTTTCACATGAACTGTCAACACTTTCAACTTTAACACCCTTATTAGAAGTATAAATAGAATTAAGAGTATCCCAGATATTTTTAGCATTAGAGCAAAATCTAATTTTCTTAAAATCATTTTCGGTTAAAGTACTGTACAGAATTTTCATTGCAATAATATTCAATGAAAACATCTTCTTTTCTCTTTCTGTCCAATCCTTTCTTGGATTAAAATCAAAGATATTTGTAAAAAAAATTCCACATATCAAAATTAGATACTTTAATAAAACTAATCATTTTAGCTTTCCAAAACCAGAAATCAATATCATTTAAAAGAGGTGGAATCGTATAGTCAAAACCTTCTAAAAGCGAGTGACACCTAGAGTCAACCATTGATAACTCTTGAGATGGTTAAGTCATTTAAGCTAGAGCCTAACTCTGATATCAAATGTTAGAACCAGCTGACACCTAAGAGCGGGGTGAATTGGGTGTATAATAAAAACTTAAGGATTTTGAAAATCTTTTCGCATCTTAGTGGAAGTAGTAAGTATGAAAGTAATGAATCATAAATCAATAGTTAGATTAAAATAATATATGCTAGAAATATAAGAGCTTAGGGAAGAGAATATGCAAACTGTGATTTATCCTGGTTTAGTCCAATCTGTGATGACCTACGTCCAGTCCCCAGGCTCCTCTTGAGATTTTAAAATCCACTATCTTCTTATTTAATCCTGGCACAAGAAAAGCATCTACAATCCCACAAGTTTAGTCAGACACTTGCGAAGCCTTTTACAAATCTCTCACTGAAATACTCCCCCTTATGGTAACTCTTATGAGCAGAGCAATCTCAAAGACCTTCCTCTCCTGCTTACTCGTGTAAATCTTACGAGCAGCAATTTTCTCTACTACTTGCACCCCTATAAGTTTTACGAGCTGTAACATTCTCTACTGCTTGCACCTTATAATTCTTACATGCAGAATGTCTTACCAGCAATTCTCTCTACAGCTTCCCTGGTAAGGAAATCAACCCTCTCAAGGTCCCTATACCTTGAGATCAATTTAGAACTATAGTTGAAAGTGTTAACAAACTCTCTCATAGAGTGGATATAATGCTCATTGAAATACGATATAAATAATCACTCTCTCAATGATAACGAATATAGAAACTATGGAATAGAAAGTGTTTGGGTCGACGTAGATAACTCATTATATTTGCATGTTGGTGTCGTCGCTCTGTTCTTTGTCTTCTCTTCTCTAAATGCTACCATATTTATAGATGCGTTGAAGAAGATAACCGTTGAGTATTTGTCAGTTAGAGTCCCATTGCTTTGTTTGACCTTTGAGCATATTTGAAAAAACTAGCCTATATGAAATGTCCATTATAGAGTAGAGCGTCATATAGAGGGGCGGGATGTGACCGTTTGAATATCCGACAGTCTTTCATTATGAGTTGCATGTCATGTTCTGGAGTAGCATGAAGATGTTTGTATTTCATACATTCGTTCATGGTTGGTCAACTTCATGTGATGACAGTTGTCTGGCGATAGGTGTGTAATAATGAAGTTCTTCGTATTTGACCTTCTCATTTGAATCTAAAATCCAAACATTTAATCTCCTATTTCTCACTTGAAATATATGTTAGTTAATGCTTAAATATAGTAACAAATGAAAATGCAATGATTCAATAACATTCAACCATATTCAGATTGTTCGTTGAGTGACTCTGTTTCATTTTAGTTTCTGTCAGGGTCTTACTCAAGTGCATATGTACTTTGTACTATGGACTCATGTCTCTGGATAACACATATATCATATTTTTCAAGAGTATGATTTTGCACTTGCGAGTGTTGAGGTACTTCACTTGAGTATAGTAGTTCTCACTCGAGTGCTCTTCAAGTTTTCACATTGTAGCTGACTCTCAAGTGAACACTTTCTGTGTCTCACTTGCTTCACTCAAGTACATGGGAGAGTTTCAATGCTTCTGGACAACACTCGCATGATATTTCCCAAGAGTGAGCTTTTGCACTTGTGAGTGTTTAGATGCCACTTCAGACTTGATCTATTCATTTGACTTTAAATATGGCAAATGACCTATCATCAGAAAGCTCTTATATCTGTATTATTCCAATACAAAAAGAATTAGCTCCAAACTTATTGTATTATGCAAGTTATTATCAAAGGAGTGTCTACTGTTCCCGACAATCTTCAAAAATTCCAGTGTCAGCTTCCAGAAGGCATATCTCTCAGCATATAACTTTAAACTTGAAATTACCTATCCATGGAAAGGTATTAGAGGCTAGTTTTGTATGGCACTAGTTTCATCTCAATCTAATGTGTATTTTGAGGGTTATGTACAAAATACCAAACATGTCCTGAAAAATGAAGGTGATTTCAGTGTCATCTTCCAAGATTTGTATCTCTTTCATTTTAGCTCCTTTGAATGCAATCTCAGTGAATATTTTTTTATTGTGAGTCTAGTTTTATATGACATTGGTTTCAGTTTAATCCAACATGTGGTTTGAGAGATGTAGCCAAAATATCATATATTTGTCAGGCGAAACTAAAAACTGAGTTGAACAGAGTGCTTTCAACACTTAAGTGTTCTTCCATCACTTAAGTGCTACAGTACTACACTTCCTCTGCATTTTTTGTACTTCCTACTGTGTACTCGAGTGCTACAGCAACCCCCTTACTGCGATGATGCTACAGTGCCAACTGCTATAGTACCGACTGTTACAGTGCCAACTGCTATAGTACTAACCAATGCCATCCCCTTGCAGTGTCACCTCGCCTTTTCTTTTGACCATAGAAATCTCTAGAATTACTTCTGAGAACTTGAATCTTCATATTCCCATTAGATCTTGCAAGTTCTTCTTTCTTCTTGATTTTCCTGTTGATAATAATTCTCCATAACCCAAGTAGGCAGCTCCTGACTATCTTCAATTTCTTTCTTCTTCTCCCACTTGTTCATTTTCATCAATTCAATCACTTCTTTATTCATTTTCCTAGATTTGATAATTTTTTCAAATTAATTAATCTGCATGATATTACACATTAAACGCAGTAATAGGTCAAAGTATAAAATAAATACATAAACTTTTTGCTGTTATCATTTCACATCTATATTTGATATTATCAAAACTAATAATATCTAATAGGTACCAATACCCAACTTGGTGGTATCAATATTACCAGTGCACATATTAGTGGTATCAATAAGTAGTGGTGTTAGTGTACACAGTGATGGTACTAGTACTCAGTTTGGTGGTATTAATGGTAATAGTACCCATAGTGTAGTATCAGTACATACAATAGTGGTAACAGTATTGATATTATGCTTGGTGATCAAAAACCAGGAGTGCGCAATTGTATGTTAAGGGCTCATAAATTAACTATCAATATATTAGTTTATGAGCAGAGAAGCACTCTGATAATGTTAATGAATGAGTTTGAGAACTGATAAGTCATAATGGAGAGTGAACCTCTATTTGACGATTTTGAAAGGTTTTTTTTTTGTATAAACTTGTGTCCCATGATGGAAACCAGGCTTAGTAGTTTTGAATTCATTGTGTAAAAACTCATCAAAGCATATTACGAATAAGGGTTCACATTATTCAAGAAGAAATCTGTAACCCCCTGCCGTAATTATATCCGAAATACACGATTAAAATGAAATAGAGACCAATAATAATCAAATAACATTTACTAACCCATCACATGATGGGGTTTTCAAAAATACCTTTCGAAATCATTTATAAACTTGGTCTCATATTCACATTTCGAATACAATTACTACGCGGAATATCACATTCATGGGAAATCAGAGTACACAATATAATCCCGGCAATCCCGGGTTCCATACATTAACTCAAAGCCTTATAGGGCATATTCGCCCCTACAAGCCCTCATATGGGGATTACACAAATTCTCATATCAAATACATACTCGAATATACATTCCAACCTACACAACTATATATCCAAATATACTTAATCCCAATCATGCATTGATAACCACCTATCACAAGATTACAACCCGAACGAGTCCTGTCGCCTTTGATTGATTACTCCATCCTCGATCCACCTACCCTGTCTAAATTGTTGGTAGGGGAGGGTGAGATTCGAGAGAATCTCAGTAGGATAACAATATCAAAATGCATGTATGATAGATGTTTAATGCATGACATGCTTGCATCACACAACTCATGATAACACAATGACAATTTGCAAGCTCAATGCTTCGAACAATATACCTATGGCCATAGCATAAATTGAAACATAGCTTCAAATTACACATAATTATGCAAAGCTAAGACATGCACCAACACACTAACACATATATCAAATACAAGCAGAAGAGATATGTTCCCTACCTCCAGTCTTTTCTCCTCGATTTACGTGCCAGCAACTCGGGGCTTCACATTCGATCCTACAATGTCAAATATACTATTTAGACACTTCCATAGTGTTTCTGGGGGTCATATGATTCTATCTTGAAAATTTACCAAAATGCCCCCGGGACCCCGACCCGGCCCCGCCGTACCCGGTCCGGCTGTACTTTTCCCGAAATTTTGACATGGGCTATTCTGACATATTTTCGCCCAAGGAATCCATTTCCGGACTCGGAATTATCAAATTCAATGTCATATTACGAAATTGCCCTTGGCAGCCCTACTTTTAGGGTTTCAGGGGCGTTTCCGTAATTATGCTTTCTCGGCCTTTTCCGAAAAAGTGCCCAACTGTAACCCCACCTAATTTTCCCTCCTGAACTCAATGGAATCATCAAATCATTGAAAATCCAACTCTAAGACCCATTTATAGCCCAGACCGAAATATACAAATACTCCGGGGAAAATTGGGGTTTTTCGGTTTCGGCTCCGTAAACGCGTTCCTTTCTACTCCTAACCACTTTATTGACTATCCCATTAGGTTAAAACTACCATTTAGTATCAATTTGGACAGCATAACAGCCCCTACAACCCATTTCCATAAATTAAAACCAACGGCAATCCGGCGAAATTTCACCGATTAAATTGCCCACAGTAGCTAGAATAGTCAATATACAAGAGTTTGGAAGTTACCTCAAGCTCCCACTAGCTTTTCTCAAAGATGGCTGAAACCCTAGCTCTCTTGAACACCAAATTTGAGCTTCCAACCCTTGAATCACATAGAAGAATAGCTTAGGAGTGGAGTTATACGCGTTAGGAGCAAGATCGTCGGAGAAATCGGCTTACCTTGCGAGATTTCTCCTCTTTCTCTCTCTAAGAGCTCTCAACTTTCTCTCACAAGTTTCAGCTGCTGTGTGCGACAGAAATGAGCTGAAGAAGATGAGCAATTTGATTAATAATCCATGCTGACATCATCTTTTAATGAGATGATGTCATAATTCCCATTTTCGGATTTTCTGGCAGATTTTCTGCCCAAACTTTGAAAAATCATAACTAATTCTAGAAAAATCGAAATGAGGTGATCCCAAAGCCAAATGAAAGGTATTGAAGTCCTCTTCATTGGAAAAATATGATCCATTACTAGAAATCACCACACAATTCCAGAATTACACAAATTTCATCACTGCCCCAAAACAGAGTCCATTTTCGACCTCAAACTTTGGACAGTCATATCTCCCAGTTCCCAAAATGAAATGGCACAAATCATATGTCCCTTTTGAAGCTTGGGATGTCAACTTCAAGACTGGAAAGTTTCATAATTTTCTGATATCATTTGCCTTGTCTAAACATCCACACGAGAAGACTGGCCATACAGAATTCACACTGGATAGCATTTCTAGTTTTGCAACCAATGTGTCCAATCCAATTTAAATCAATTCCAATGATTAAATACCACAACATGACACCATTTCCATCACAATACCCTATTCAATTATTCCCTCTATTCTAAGTCAATTTGGATGTTAATCCACAATTGAACTCAAATACAGGGTTTTGGCGTTGCTCATAACACAAGTGACTACAATCCACTTTATATTCTCTAAAAGGGTTCATTAATCACTAACCACGTCCACTTTTGTAGTCATTAACCCCCAATCACAATTTGGGATCTTGCTAAACCGGAGCTTAGCAATCCACTAATCTCAGGCTTATTCTCTAGCCTCGAGTCTCAAAATTCGGGGTGTTACAAAATCCCTAAATGCATGCTTTTCACTAACGATATAGTTCTTATGGCTAAATCAAGAGAAAAGATTAACTCTAGACTTGGTTATGAAGAAGGACCTTGGAGTCATAATATTTCAGTTTGAGTAGAAGTAAGGAAGAATATATGCATTGCAATTTTGGTAGGAGGCAAGTTAGTGGTGTTTTTTAGGTTAAGTTGGGAGATCAAATCATTCCACTAGCTAGTGTCAAAGTTCAAGTATATGGGATCAATTATACATAAGAATAGTTAAATTGATGGAGACAGTTCACATAGAATACATGCTGGGCATCTTAAGTGGAGAAAGGCTGCTAGAGTTATATGTGATAAGGTACCTAATAAGCTTAAAGAAAAGTTTTATCGAAATGCTAAAAAACCAACAATGTTATAAGATTTGAAATGACGATAGAGTCCTCTAATAAGGGGTAGCTCTTGAAATTGTCTACTTTGGACTCATCATCCCTCATGGTTTAAAAACACATTGAAATGATTGAAAGGAAGAGGTATCTATATCTTTATAAAATGTCATTCGTTGTACTCTAGCCAATATGGGACATCACAAAATTAAAATACCAAATATGTGTGTGAGAGAGATTGATTTTGATATTAAAATTGTATCTTCTTTTGCCCCAAAAAAAAGATATTAGAAATGTATCTTCACCCATTACTGGATTGAATTAATTACCTAGATGCATTGGAAGAAACGATGGAATGAGCCAGAACTCCAGTGGCATTGGATTTGATCTAGACCACTCAAACAATCCAAGTATATCTACGTAACAACATAGCAACAATATATAAGCATAAGCAATAGCTAGGAGTGAGAAAAGTTACAACTAGACATATACACATACATGTATATGCTAATCAGTCTCATTTATAAGTCATTTCCAACATATATATATATATATATATTACCTAAACTAAGAAAAATCTTAAATCTTATTAGTTCTACCTTAAAATTTAATAACTTTTCAATTTTACTCCTATTTAATATAGACTACATGTTATGAGAACAAAGTATACAGATAACAATAAATTAAAAATAAAATTGTACATTTACATGAAAAATATAATGACGTGACCTATAAGTAGGATAAAATAAGAATCAAGGGAGATTTTATATATTGTATGCCCTACACACACAAATATATAGCTAGGGAAATAAAAGTATATGTACTGAAATCCAAGTTTTTCCTCAAGAGGGAATATAGGAAACACCACCATGATCATAAATTCATTTTCGTGCTCTTGAACAAGCATTGTCTTGGTCTCCATCAGGTCCTTCTCCAAGCATTCTCATGCATATATAACTCAATGCTGACTCATTCCCTTTATTCTCTCTCATCATCTTTCCCCCATACATTCTCTTTCATCATTTTTCTCATTATTACTCTCTCTCTCTCACTAATACATAAATAAAGGCATATTTCAATATATATATATACTACATATTTATTACACCCTCTAGTCTTTAACATAAGACATATTTACTTGATTTGATTAAATTAAGGAAGTTAGTTTAGTTAGCTAATATGACATATCACTACTACAAAAAGGAGGAATAATGGCCCTCATTTTGTGACAATATTTTAAAGAAGTGTCATAGCTTCTTAATTTTTTTAAAAGCATAGGGATGTTGTGGCGCTTACTTGAGTAAGCTCCACAGCTTGTAGGTGTCTATAAGACATAGTATAGCAGTGGTGAGGAAGCGCTGCAGTGGTGAGGAGCTTATGTGATGCTTAGTCCACCACATGTGTAATATCCTAAATTTTGAGCTTAGAAACTTGAGGATAAGACTGTATCAAGCAGACGATTAAGCCCAGTTCAGGAAGAGTCCCAAGAATGAGGAGAAGTAGAAAGACTCTCGGGGACTATGTGATTTGGCCCTATTTAACAGAGGGCTTGGTATTTGTATACAATATAATTAAGTTTTGGTGCAGATGTGCACAGGACACATGTATGATGCCATTTAATTGGCTAAAAGATGCCACCCAGCCAAGTTATGAGGTATGGGACTAATTGGTCAAGTGAAATATGTCGGTATAGGTGTGAACATGATATTTTTAGGGTAGACATATGTACCCTATGTTTTTGAAGTAGACACCGGTATGTGGTGCCATGTGGGGCCAACACATATACACTCTAGCCTGACATTATTTGGCTGGCATCAATATGCGTGTCATGGTCCCGAGTAAAATCCTAAGTAAGCACTGATAAAGTAACTTTATTAAAGTAAATTTAATAAAGCAAGTCATGATAAGTAATGATGACTCAACTTTTATATTGGACAAATAAGAAAGTGACACTTGTCCATTCATCATAACAAAGTACAAATTAACTTTTGTGTTGGCATATTAAGAGAGTGACAAGTGTCCCTAATGATAAGGGTTGCTTTTGCCTTTTGTGTTGGCACACTCATAAGGCACCACATGTCACCTGAGTCAAGTAAATCCATCGGTCTCCTGTCAGGTCACTCAACTAACTTTCTTGAACACCGAACCTAGGAGTCAAGAGAATTTATCAGGCCTCTCCTTTCCCTAACAAAAAAGGTTCTACCTTAGAGAGAGAAAGGGAAGATAAAATGCTTTATTGACCTATGGCAATCTTGAGCTCACATCTTGTGACACTTGGCACACCATAAGAAAATCCAATCACATGATCAAATCACAACCCTTCCCTTCCCTTTATGAGCATTTCGGCCAAAGCATAGAAAGAGAAAGTGGGAAAACTAACAAGAGAAATCGGAAGATGAAAGAGAAAGAGTTAATAGTAATTTTTCCAGAGTACCGGAGCCGATTCTGTCCCCGAATCTCCGCTATCGTCCGGTAAGTCCTTTGAGAAACTTCCAGAGACTGGAAATTAATTCTATCAATGAGATTATAATTTTTGACAAACTGGTTTAAAAACTCAAAGATTGGAAATTAAGTCTATCAATGTAATAAAGCTATCAGTGTTGCATTTTTTACTAGCAGATTTATTGTGGCAAAACTTTCACTATCCAAAGTTCATTTGTTGATGTTGAAATTTTTCATATTTAAAGTACACATAAGGACCTTTAATTTGATAGGTATTATGAAGGATTTGGATAAGTACACTAGGAGTTATGAGTGTTTGAAATTAGACTATTAAAACTAGTCAGATTTTTTTACAGTAGGGGTAAAAAGGGAAACTAGGATATGTTAATGGTCAGGTGGCTGCTGGAAGTATTTTTTTTTCCTTAAAATAAAGTTAATAAATGACATATAGAATTTTGAACCACCCCAATCGGAGTTTCCAAGAAAAAGATATGAATTTTCAAATTTAATTGAAAATTCTGTCAGCTTTTGCATAATTATGCAAAAATGAAAAAGTAGTGTCATTTAATAATAAAGTTAGCTTCCAATGGTTAAGTAAAGCCTATAAATTTAGTGTGGGACCATTAAATACCAATTGGGCCTAATGTGTAAACTTTAATAGTTAACCAACCAATGTGTCTTGGGTTATTAAAATTTGGGACAAGTATGGGCCCAAAGAATAAAGACAAGTTTTAGAGGCTAAAGTAGCCCATTAGACATTTATTTTTCATGGCTCTAATAATATAGCCATTTTATCTAGGGCCATGAGATGACAAAGAAGAGGCAATCGAAGTAACTTCAGTGGTTGGAAGAAAAGGTACAAAAAGGGGACTCAAAGACAAAAGGTAGTGAACTTACTTGCATGTGTATGATGTTTATGCTATGTATTAATTTTCTATATTGCTTTACTTGATTATGTGAATCATGTATGAATGAATGAAGCTATGTTTCTATTTTTGCTGTGGCCATAAGTATGTTACATGAAACATTGAGCATGTAGAATATCATTATGTGAATATGAGCCTATGTAATGTTTACTACTAAGATTCCCCAAAATCAGGTGCTAGTATTCATCTTACATATATTGTCTGTAATGTTTACTACTAAGATTCCCCAAAATCTCACCCTCGGACCAACCATATAGGGAGCGAGCATAGAAGAGGAGTGCAGGACGTTGTTCCAGGAAAGAAGTTGCAATGAAGAAGAGAATAATTACTCACACACTAGTCCGTTACGTAAATTAATATATTTGCTATGGATAACTATATAACCCGTATACGAATGAATTAATTATCCTAGCACAATAATTGAATTAGAAGTGGGTAATACACGGTACGAGCCTATTAGTTAAGAAATCTTTCACACATAAAAATGAGCAAAGAATCACTCTGATTAAGATAATCAAGAGAATTAAGAAAAGATGAGTCACAATGAGTAGGGAACCATAATGAATAATCTTTGAAAAGTTTTAAGTTATTCAGAAAACCTCCTTCAAGTGCAACCTTGAATCCTACTTTTAGATTTGGGATTTGAAATTGTTTGCAAGAAATATCACTTAGTTGTTCGGATATACTACGAAAGACTCATCAAAACAAAAAATGTAGCTAGGGTGTTACAACATGTGTGTCCAACGCAAACGCCATACAAAGTGGATGAGAAAGTGGATATTTCTCATCCACTTCCACCCAATTAGAGGCATGCTTCCTCTTCTCCCTTTAATATATCAATTCCGTCCCCACTCATCCTAGTTGTCCCTTTTGTTCATTGTTGTCCCCATGTTGATCCCTTTTACTCCTACTCTCGTCCCCACTCCTGTCCCCATTTGAACCCTTTCTTGCCTACTCTCCTCCTCTTTTGGTTCCCACTCTAGTATGCAGCTCACATTTCCTCCTCCTCTCCTTCTCTTTCAGTCCCCACTCACACCATTTTGCTCCCTTTTCCTACTACTTTCATCCCCACTCCTATCCCCATTTGTTCCCTTTTCTTCCTACTCTCTTCCTCTTTTGGTCCCTACTCCAGTATCCAGCTCACATTTTCTCCTCCTCTCCTCCTCTTTTAGTCCCTACTCTCCCTATTATAGCTCACATTTCCTCCTCCTCCTCCTCACTCAAGCATCACCAATATTTGACCCTACTCCTTTGCTTTGGTCTTTGATTGGGGCCTTTTTGTCTTAACCCTTAGGGTCCACAATCAAAAATTAACCAAGAATTGTATGTAGACAAACCTAGGATCATTTTCTCTTCTCAAGGGGCTTTTTATTGAATCCTAACTAATCTAAATTCTATGGAAATGTAATGAAAACAAAGGGAAATTGGTTTTAAATTTTTGTTAAAAGTAAGTGTAAAACTTAATTAAAATCCTAAAGCTACTATTTTTGGTCTTTTCTTTATAAAATGGAATGGTTAACAAAATATGAATGAAGGGAATTCTCTTGAGAAATTGGTTCAAGCTATCCTAGTTCACTAAATGAAATGGGTCCATCAAGTCTTAATTAAAAACTCTAATGCCCCGTTTGGTATGGTGGAATTGAAGACATGGAATTGGAATTCAATTCCATGAGTTGTGCATGTTTGGTATAAAGAAATGCTCATAGAATTTAATTCCACATGGAAGCCAAGTGGGGTCAATTCCATCAAACTTAATTCCACCCAAATAGCTAAGATTTGCAATTCCATGTCTTCAATTCCAACCTTGCCCTTTCTGTGATGAGACCCAGGTTCAGGAACCCGGACTGGACCAGTCGATCCGGCCCGAAAACCAGCTAATTGGCGAACCGGCCGGTGAACTGGTCCGGTTCGGGTTCCAATTTTTTTAAAAAAATTATATTTTTCTTTTAGAATTTCATACTATAAGCCTAAAATTTTCAAAGGAGAGGGATTTTTTATTTTTCTTCAATTATAAAGGCATTTTGGTCTTTTCACATATAAATTAGGACTCATTTCCATGATATACCAAACATTTGAAAAAAATAAAATGGTGCAGGTTTTTAAGAGGAGAAGGTTCTGGGCTTCTCTGAATGATGTTTTTTTGGAAAAAAAATTTAAAGGACATTTTGGTCTTTTCACCTAAAAATCATATCTCATTTCCATGACATACCAAACATACTTTTATACTTCATTTCGATTTCCATATCCATTTTCATTTCCATCAAGATTAATTCCATCGTACCAAACGGGCCCTAAGTAATCACATAAGGTCTAACACTCCTAATCAATAGCTACTCCTACGATCACATTCATAACAATTGCTTAGAAATATTATTCAAGAACCCCTTGATGTGTTAAATGGATTAAATTAATGCAATTGTCTCCTCTAATATGAATGCAAAATCTCAACACTCAAATTAACCCAAATCAATTACACAAACTAGTACCCATATAGCAAACATAATCTCATTGAATTAATAGGAAATATCTAACTAAAAATCATCCAATCACAATAATTCCAATCCAAGCACAATATAAGCAATCTTAGTTCAACAATATGGAACCGACATAACTCACAACAAAATCCTATTGCAACTACCTTAGAACATAGTAATTATAATCTTGAAATCAAGCTAAATCCCCAATCCTCAATAGTTGATTGCTTAGCCACTCATTAGAGCTTCAGTAGCATTGATAGCAATTTTTTTAGAACTATAAAAATATATGAATGTGAGCTCAATGGAATCTGGAGATCTTGCCAAAAAAATCAAAGTTCACTAGAAATTTTTCAAGAACTTCTCCAAACAAATTCAGTGTCTCATCAGAACTCACAAAATCTCAACGGATTTCATATAGGAAGACTGAAAGTAGTGGTCTAACGGTGGTGACTTGATCTCTGAAGCTGTGGAGGTCCAAAACCAAATAGTGATGGCGAGATGTAATAGTGACAACGCTACAATGGTATTGAGCTATCATCACTTCTCTCTCCCTCTCTCTTCCTCTCTCTTCCTCATCCAACTTTCTTCAATGAAGAAACTCCCTCTGGTTCTCAATCTGAGCTCACTGCTATTCTGAAACTGATTCTCTCAATTTTCAAATCACTGTGTATGGAAGGAGGAGGGTCATTGGAAACTGCAAAGTATTGCTAGAAAGGTATTGCTATAATGGCATGTCTATGGAAGATTGGAAGCCAGAAGAAGGTCCCTTATCCTCAACTCATGATGCTTATTGTCGAGAGAAAAGCTCTCTGGTTCTTTTCTGAGCTCACTTCTTCCCCAAGAAGAAGGAAACCTCTGTGGCATTGTTAAGGTTGCAATCTCAATCTCTCAATGTTCTAACGATGGTGCTATGGTGAAGAGGTGGAGCTCATCGGTGACACTAAAGTTGAAAGTTGTTGCCAACGAGGAAGAAAAGAGGTAAAGGAGAAAATGGAATGAGTACAGGTTCAGAGGTCTCCATGTCACCCAACTCTCTACTACCAGGTCTCTGTATTTGGTTCTGTCTTCACGAGGAATGAGATCAAAACTGACCTAGTCCTTGGTTAAAACACAAGTGTTGACCAGGAAATAAAATGAAAATTTCAAAAGTTCTAGTAAAAGGACTAAATTGACAATTCTAAAAGCTGTCAATGTGATAAAGCTCAAAGACTGGAAATTAAGTCTATCAATGTGATAAAGCTATCAGTGTTGCATTCTTTTACTGGCAGATTTATTGTGGCAAAACTTTCACTATTCAAAGTTCATCTATGGATGATGAAATTTGACAGATTTAAAGTACACATAAAGACCTTTAATTTGATAGGTATTATGAAGGATCTGGATAAGTATACTAATTTTCTTCTTAAACTTCTATAATGCAAGATTAAGCATAAGGTAACATCAAAAGTCCAAAAAATCATTTGCATGAATAATTAACAAATTATGACTATTTTGCAACTAATTACAATTAATGCAAGGCAAATGTCCCTAACAAAAATTAGTGCTTAATTATGCATTAATGTCCTAAAAAATGTATTAAAAATCCTAATTTAATTACAAAAAAGCATATAAAAATATGGTTAATCAGCCTTGCATTATGCAAAATCTTTAAGTACCACTCCCTTTATCTTTTTGTTTTTAAAATTCTTAAATATGCATGCATTTTTATCTTTCTATTTTTGCTTTATTAATTTTTTTCTTGTTTGTGTTTGAAGTTTCACCTCACTCTGTTTAAACTTTTATTCACTATAAGTCTTTTAACTTTTGGGTTTACCAATGTAATTTTATTAGAAGCTAATAGTTTAATTTTCTAATTTTTTTTATATTTAATTTATTACGAAATCTAAAAAATTATTCTCATTTTTAATGCTGCAAAATAAATGAGATCAAATTAAATATTATTGTATATAGGTTGTATGTGAAGATATGTAATAGTTATAATTTGTAGGTGTTGTAGTAATTTTTATTGATGAGTTGCATAATTAAAATAATTATTTATTTTTAACACTTGTATTTTATTTGTTGGCTTGTAATACATTCTAATTTACTTATGGTATATATTGGCAAATTCAATTTCTTTCATTATGAGCTATAAAAAATTATTTTGATGTTGCGGGATTGATTGATGAATTATTTGTCAATTAAAAGAGTGGGTTTAAGACTTGAAAAGCTTCAATTTTTAAGATGTTATGTTGCTAATTTTATTTTAAAATAAATAAGAGAAGATAAAAGTAATTAGTAAATGCAATAGTCAAGAAACTAACCACTTTTTAAAAAATTGGTTGAAGGATAGATGCATAAAAAATGGATGTCATCTGATCGGTGTTCAAAGGAATACATAGATAGGGTGAAAGAGTTTCTTAAATTTGCAATCAAGCATGCAAAAGATCCTAAAAAAATTTTGTGTCCTTACTTATCTTGTTGTTATGGAAAGCTAATTAGTCCACTTGATTTGCTAGATCATTTAATATGTCATGTAATTGGCCAAACATATACATAATGGATAAGGAATGGCAAGACGAATGATGCAAGTAGTGATCCGGTGCATACCACAAGTAGTGCTCCGCATGAGTTTGACCCAAGCATGTATGATGAGGGCGATGGTCTTAAAGAAATACTAAATGTGGTCAAAGGGGTACTTCATAACTACTTTAAAGAATTTGAGAAGTTGAAAGGTGATGTAGAGAAACCATTATATGCTGATAGTACTAAATACATAAGATTGCTAGTAGTGTTAAAATTGTACAACTTTAAAGTGCGCTATGGATTGAGTGATTCAGGTTTCACCATACTGCTTGAACTTTTGCAAAATTTGTTTCCAGAAGAAAATGTACTTCCTACTAAGACATACGAGGAAAACTGAATACTTTGTACTACAACTGGTATGGGTTATGAGAGGATACATGCATTCCCTAATGATTGCATATTATTTCAGAATTAGTAAGCAATATTAGAAAAGTGCCTTAAATGCAATGCATCTCAATATGAGAAGAAGAAGGAAAAAAGTCCTTTGAAGGTCCTATGGTACTTTCCTATTATTCTGAGATTCAAGTGACTGTACAGTAATATAGAGATTGCTAAGCAGTTGACATAGCAACAGATGAGAGGATTGAAGACACAAAGCTTAAGCACCCTATAGATGCTTCTCAATAAAAAAAATGATCATGAGTACCCTGACTTTACAAACGAAGTAAGGAACCTACACCTTGCACTATTAACTGATAGAATTAATCCATATGGTATTCAGAGTAGTACATACATCATGTGGCCGGTGATATTGATGATTTATAACCTACCTTGACATTGATATCTATGTTAATTTTTGGGCCAAGGCAACCTGGGAATGATATAGAAGTATGCTTAGCTCCTTTAATTGATGACTTGAAGCTACTCTGGAAAGAAGTCATCAATTTATATGATAGATATAGGGAAGAAAGTTTCACTTTGAAAGCCATGTTGTTGTTAGGTCCATGTATCACCCAAGAGGGGTAAATTGGGTGAGATTAAAAATTTAAACATATAAATTAAAGTTTGAATAAATAAAGAGTACGAGTTTAGAAAGATTTCGCCAAAGTGCACAAGAGTATTTTATACTGGTTCAGTCTAAATTCTTGACCTATATCAAGTCCCCAAAGTCCTCCTGAGTGTTTCACTATCTCCCAAAATTCAACTAGGTTCTTGGCAACTTTATAACAATAAGCAAGGTTCCTCCTCGTACACTCTCTCCCCTTTACACATTGTAATGAGGAATACCCACTCAACGTCCCACTTATCTTGAGATACTCTCAACTAGAGTAAATGAATTTGAATCAACTTCTCTCTCTCATATAGTAGATAAATAAACACTGAAGTACAGACACTAAAGTAACACTTGTTCACAGAAGATGCAGAGTAAATCTTAAGAAGAATTGTTGCTTTTTTCAAGTGTGTGTTCCTTCATGTTGGTCACTTCCTCTTTTCTAGTAGTAGATGATGACCGTTAGAAGCATTCATAATGACCAAAATATATCTATTAGAGAGTCGTTCGAAGCTTTGATCACAATCACATGTCTTTCTCATTGAGTATGCAAGATTTTTTCCTTTTGATTTTCTCTGTTCATTACCTTGATATGATCCCCGAATTTTGCTTTATAGCCATTGTTAGATAGATGGAATCAACCTAGATAAAGTTTAGAATGAAAAATAATATAAATCATTATTTGCAAAAATCCTCGTAATGGACATAAAACAGAGACAAGTGGTAAATTGATTTTATTCTTGGTAAATCGATTTATCATTGTTATGACAATGAATTAAATCAATTTGCCTAAATCCTAAATTGATTTGCCACTTCTTCAAAGTTTGTCTTATCTTGGCCAAGCTTATGTAAATCGATTTATCTATGCATAAATCGATTTACCTTGTTTTATATAATTTAGTTGCCATGATAAATAAATTTGAACAATGTAGTAAATTGATTTACTTTGATTTAGAAAACATAATTGCTCTCAGCTAGATTTGGTAAATCGATTTACAACATCCATAAATCGATTTACACCATATTTGAAAACTTAACTACTCTCGGCCATCTTTTGTAAATTGATTCTCTTAGTCATCTTTTGTAAATCGATTTACAATATCTATAAATTGATTTACTTCATGTTTAAGAGCTTGGCTGCTCTCGGCCATCTTTTATAAATCAATTTACTTCACAATACAGAAGATCTTGCCGCCATAAATAAATCCATTTATGTCTTACATAAATCAATTTACTCCTTGTTTCAACACTTAGCATTTTCTTTAGGATTTTCCATTTGGTTGCCGAATTGATTGCCTATTGATGTAGTTTAAGTATCATATCTTCACTAGTAAATCAGTTTATCCTTCATCTCGAATTCATTCTCCATAGTCTTAAAGTTTTGTTATCATCAAAACATTATGGTATAGGAGCTAACATTCTCCCCCTTTTTGATGATGAATAAACTTTAGATTTCAAAGTGATGAGAATATAACAACACAGCAGAAACAAACAAAGTGGTTAATCATTAGCTTGTCAAATGTTTACATAAGTTAATCATAAGATAAAAGCAATAGGTAAGACACAAGCAATTAACCACACAAAAGTAAGCAGAGAACATCATAAAGTATTAAGCAGAGGACAACATAAACTATCATAAAGCAAATGTTTTTTAAATCAACACTACCCTTTTTTATCATCAACAAAAGTAGAGGGGGAATATCAAGAGCAGTAGTGGTGGGTTCTCTAGATTTGATATTGAAGTGTAGGAGAGAGTATCTATGCCATATAAGTAGGCAATGGATGATGATGAAAGAGAGGAGAAGGTTGGTACTAACTCTTAAGGAAAGATAATTGGCATTGGAGTAGGCTTTGTGATGGAGAGAATTGTTATGAGAGGTGGTATAGTGGGCTCAGTAGTGATTGGTATGTCTAAGGAGATAGGTCCAGAGGTGATTAGGGTATCAGTAAGAGGATATGGATGGATATGTGAAGGGTGGACTACAGGTACAATAGGTGTAATGACCCAATTTGAGATTAAGGGCTAATGACTTTGAAATTGATTGTAATTAGTGTAATTAAACACTTTTGGAGAAATGTGATGCAAATTTGATATAAATGTACTTGGTGATAATTTAGTAAGCATAATGAAAACCAGGGGCAAAATGGTAAAATTGGAAATTTACCTACCCATTGGTCAGTTACCAAAGAGGAAACTCATTGCTGATTAAAGATCAATGGTTGAGATTCATTGTCTATGGGTCGAAATCATGTGCTTTGAGCTTATATGAGCTCATGAAGGAAGTGAGCAAGATTATGCCAAGTGGCATTTTGTGGGCTAAAGGATCATGCTATTAGTCAAAAACTCACCTTTTCTCTCTCTTCTCTCTCCTAGTCGGCTGATTAGGCATGGGCCAAGGGAGAAAATTTTGCTTGCTTCATCATCTCTCTCCTCATCCTCCATTTCCTGTGAGCTCGAAGAAGAGAGAGGAAAAGAAAGGTAAGATTTTGATACCTTTGTTGATCTCTAATGCTCTAGACCTCTTCTTTAATTATGTACACCTTATTGACAGCTTCATCGTGATGATTTCAGAATTTTGAAAGGTGGTAGTTTGGGTGTTGGAGCAAATTTGGAAGTTGAGAATCAAGGTTTTGGCTTTAGCAAATTTAAGAGGTGAGTATTTGGATCATTTTTATATATTTATTATGATTTTTGATTAATTTTTGTAAATTCTGGAATTTTGCCCTGAATATGGTGTTAAATTGGAATGTAGGAATTAGATAGAGTGTTATGGTTGAATTGGTAGCCAATCGTGTCTGAGTTAATAGAATTGGTTTGAAATGGGAAGTGGAAGTTTTGGTGTTAAAGTGTTAGGGTGTAATGTAGAGACCTAAGAGTGAGATTATTGTTAAAATAGGTTTTTTTGGGTGTTTTGAGGTTATCAATAGGTTCCTTATGAAATTTTAAGTAGGAATGAGCTTTATGGTGAGTTTGGAAACCATTAGGATCAGTTGTGGCAAATCTAGGAATTTCTGTGAGTTACTGCAATCTGGCAATCTGATAAGCATTACTCAAGTAAGGGGGTTTCACTCGAGTGCTGCAGTATAATTTTCCTTTTTCCTTCTATATTTCACCTGGTTTTCTGACAAAAGCAAGAATGCACTTCTTAACCCGTGAGTGATATTGGTGATTAATCAAGTGAGAATGGGTTCACTCGAGTGAAGGTGTAAGTTCATGTTAAGAGTTGCTCTCGGGTTATCACTTGCTGGCCAATCTTTAAGAGTGTGTTCTGACACTCGTAAAGTTTAGTCTTCTCACCCGAGTGCCAAAGGTTGTGCTCGAGTGAGCTTTTTCCTCTAAAGTTGGTTGTGCTCTCGAGTTGTCACTTCCTGTGTTGCACTCCCAGGGCCTCGAGTGAATTTGGAGTCATCACTCAAGTGTAAAACCTCATACTCGAGTGTTGTGAGCACTTTCTAGCCATAGTTGTTGCTCACTGTCAAACACTGGCGAGTGAGAGCCATTCTCACTTGAGTGCAAGTCTCTCATCACTAAAGTGAGGACATCTTCACTCGAGTGAGTCAGTTAAAAATCAGCATTGTGCTTCTGAAAAAGGGGTCTTCAAGGTAGTTTCTACCAACCTTTTTGGCATATGTGTAGGCCTTTAATAGTCACTTAGAGAGTTTAAATGATAACCAACCTAGTGTATTATTGAAATATGTATTTGGAAAATAGATTGACCGATTGTCCCTATTTTGGTTATAGAATTTAACATTTGCCAGACTCGTGAGCCCACTGTGCCGAGGAACGTCAAGAAAGAATAAGGTTGTGACTCTTTCTCTTATATTGTGTGTAAATTATTATACGTATGTCTATCATGCATTGTGTTGCTGCTGCTACTTTGTGATGCTTTATGCCTTGTGATGCTGCTACATAGTGCTTACAGGCATAATGATTACAATGAAATATGGCATAGTGTTTACCTCAAAAGAGGGCATAGTGATTACAGCGAAAGCTGTCGCATTATGATTACAGATGTGAGCGCTGTCGTATGTGGTGTGAGCCATGCATCATTGTGTTACTGCTGAACATGATCTTACATGCTATATGTTTAAACATTGTATGAGTGATTTGTAACTACTGGGATTCTTTTGAATCTCATTCTTTCCTTTGACTAACTATCATACAGGGCAAGTGGCTCCAAGGAAAAGCGGGCAACCAGGAGCGGATAAGACTAGTAGGGACATTTAATTTTTGGACTTTTGGTTATCTGTTTTGGTTTGGGATTACTGTATATATATGGGATGTGAATATTATTTTTAGATATGTAATCCCCTATTTTGGGAAACTATACACCTATTTTATATGTACATGTAACCTAGGGTTGGCAGGATCTTAGTTGTGCACTCTGATATTTATAAATGTGATTTATTTGCACAGGTAATTGTATTTGAATATGAATGTGAGACCTGATTAATTATATTTTTGAATTGGTTTTCTGGATACCCTATCTTGGAGAAGAGGGATTATAAATGTTTTTTTTGTCTTATTGGTCTATATTTCACTTAAATTTCATAACACGGATATAATTACAGTGAGGGGATTACAATAGGGACCTAAAATGAGGGAACCATGTAGGGATTTGAATGTGAAGATGCTGCCTCATCATGTCCTCCATCCTCTTAATCCGTAGGGTATGAGCAATTTTAAGATCAAATAGTTTCTTGAAGTTTGTTTTGACCATATTCACAAAAACCCTCACTTGGTAAGTTACAAAGTCAATAACATATTTAATGGACGACTTAATCTCTTCAATTACTTAAGCAAAATAGCTTGCTAGAGAAAAGGGGCCTGGAGGTCATACTTGTGAAATTTGTTTTTCCTCTACTGGCATCGTCATCTGAGACTCTGTTTGCCTAGTAGTCACCTTTCTCTTCTTCTTTGGTTAAGATTACGCACTTATATCTTGATACACCAGTGGAATACCCATTCTATTCAGTTAATGATCACTAAAGGTTGTATTTGAGTTATTAATAGGAGTGGAACCTAAATCTCACCATCTCATCATATATCCATTGCCTATATCCCGTGCTTTGTGATATAATATTATGCCATGTTGAGGTAGTCTTAATTAGTGATATAAAAAAGTTCTTCCCTAGAGTAGATGTAGAAAATGACCCAATTGATGTTGTTCATGGAACCAACTGATATGTTCAAGAGTCCTACTGGCTCTCTTGGCATCAGTAGATTGAATATCTCTCCCTAGGCGAAGTCTTGAGGTGGTGGAAAGGGTTCAACAACATCAATTCCTATAAGAGTAATGATGATAGCTGGAGTAAGGATGATTTTTTGACCTCGAACTATAATTTCAATGGTATCAGCATCTCGAGTTCTTTTCTTCATATTGCTATAAAAATGTCACACCACTGACTCAGAGTAAGGTGTCATAATCCATAGCCACCATTTGAATTGACCAAGATGTTAAGATAAGTCAATTATCTCTTTGAATGGCACCAAAATCAACATAGACAACAGGACAAAATTTTGCGTTAAGAAAAGTATAAAGAGTAGTATACTTTTTCCATTGCCACCATTTGAATTGACCAAGATGTTAAGATAAGTCAATGTTGTTATCTCTTTGAATGGCACCCAAATCAACATAGACAACAGGACAAAATTTTTGTTAAGAAGAGTATAAAGAGTAGTATACTTTGTCCATACTCTTAAGAATAGCAGTTTTGAATCAGGAGGAGGTGTGAGCAAAGATGATGATACGGCGGGTATATTTAAGTGTGATGCTCCACCATAAGAGGGTTGATGTGATGACCCCTATCCTTGACTCCGGGTTTGTCTAGTGATCCTTTAGACTAGTTGCTCTCAGACGAGTCTAATTGTTCGGCCTCACGGACCTTTCTCTTCATTTTTCCTTGTATCAGAGATTTACTTGTGGCTTTAGGTGGTTCTTGGATGATGACACCCTTTGCCAAAGGACCCTTAAACTTTTGTAGAGCTTTAGCTATTTGAGCATTCGTCGTCTTCACTAGAGAAGAAGATGGAGATGAGGATGGCGTTGGTGATAGTGACAATTCCTAGGGGGTGTTAGATTTTGATGAGGCTTCTGTAATTCTCATAACTCCCGGCATCTTGGTTCTTGCCATTGTCGAGAGAGAGTAGCGACGAGTGATGAAACTGAGAGTGTAGTGGTAGTGATGTCAAGGGAGTAATGTAGTAGTGGGAAGAAGGAGAGGAAGTGATGCAATAGTAGTTATTTAAAGGAGTCGGGCAGTGAGAAGAAGAAAGGTAGTGATGGGTCTTAAGTGAGGAGAGGAAGTTTCGGTCATAGATAGGAATAGGGAGTTATGGATTTGTAACGGTTGGGTCTTTTAAAAAGCTGTGTTCCTAGATAGAGAATAGGCGGGAATTGAAAAGTCCCTCTGTTTTGTTTCCAACAAAATAGGGTTGAATCAATTTGATTAGGATAAATGGATTCATGATCTATGAAGAGATCAATGATAAATCGATTTATTGATAGGTAAATTGATTTATATCAGAATATATGAACTTTAGCCCAAAGCTTGATTAATTTGATTTTTGGATTTAGCAAATCGATTTATGTCTTTTTGAAAAAACTGTTAAATCGATTTCAAAAGACTGTTAAATTGATTTACAGTGTTCTTAAATGGATTTGACTAAGAAAAATGATAACAGTTGAAGACTGTAGGGAAGTTTTTCCTAAATCAATTTACTGACTTGAGTAATGTCACTTTTTGTGACAACCAGTTTTGTCATAAATCGATTTACAATCATTATAAATCGATTTATGTCACATTAGCTTGTCCTGTTTCTTTATCTTACTTGTCCTGCATAAAATTTGTTAAGATACTCCGAAGTTTAAGTTAGAACAGTAATTTGATTTAAGTACAAAACTAAAACAATGTAAGAGAATATATTTCATTGGGTTTTACCATTCCCAAATCTCTTCTAATGTATAGGAATTGATCTTTTGTCAATGGTTTTGTGAATATATCAGCAATTTGTAGATGTGTTAGATGAAGACCATTTTAATGTCTTTCTTTTGAACATGATGTCGGATAAAGTAGTGTCTGACTTCTATGTGCTCAGTCCTAGAGTAATAAATAGGATTCTTTATCAAGCTCATGGTGCTAGTATTATCACAGTGAATTGGGATCTCTGTTACATGAATTCCTAGATCTTCCAATTGTTGTTTTAACTAAAGCAATTGAGCATAGCAACTAGATGCAGCTATATATTCAGCTTCAGTTGAAGATAGCGACACAATGTTTTGTTTCTTGTTGAACTATTAAACTATTGATCCTCTAAAGAATTGACATTGTCCACTTGTGCTTTTTCTTTCCATTTTATAACCTCTATGATCTGAATCTGAGTAGGCCATTAGATATTCATTTCCCCCCTTTGGATACTAGATTCCTAGCTCACTTGTGTCTCTAAGATACCTGAGAATCCTCTTCACTGTTTTAGCATGTGATTTTTTTGGTGTTGATTGGTATCTTAGGCATATCCCTACACTAAATTGTATGTCAGGATGATTGGTATCTTAGGATTCGATCATACCTCTATACTTTGTAATGTTGAAATCAGCCCCTTTGACATCAACATCTAGTAAGGTAGTTGAACTCCTTGGGGTATCTGCTCAATTAGCTTGATCCATGCCATATTTTTTCAGTATTTCCTTTAGAGATTTAATTTAAGATATAAAAATTCCAATTCTCTTTTGCTTGATTGTAGGCCAAGGAAAAATGTTAGTTCACCCATCATGGATATTTCAAATTCTCCTTGCATAGCTTCTTGAAAAGTCCTTACATTGAAGATCATTAGTAGCACCGAATATAATATCATCAATATAAATTTGAACAATTATCATGTCATGTTTCTTATGTTTAATAAATAGAGTTATGTTCACCTTACCTCTAACAAAGCACTACTACAAAAAGGTTGAAAGGTGGCGCACATATTGTGGCCCTTCCTTAATGAAGTGCCACAGCTGCTCATTTATTATTTTTGTTATATTTTTTGTTTTTTTTACTAGCTGTGGCGCCTGAAAGGGTAGGCGCCACAGCTGGTATGGTTAAGTGTGGCGCCTGGCCAGGCAGGCGCCATACTTAACTTGCTAATACTAGCTGTGGCGCCTGACACGCCAGGCGCCACACTAGCTTCTGGGTCAGGTGTGGCGCCTGACCAGGCAGGCGCCACCCCTGACCCTTTTTTTTAAAAAAAAATTTGTTAAGGGTGGCGCCTGCCTGGTCAGGCGCCACCCCTAACCCTTTTTAAAAAAAAAAAATTTTTAGTCAGGGGTGGCGCCTGCGTGGTCAGGCGCCACCCCTGACCCTTTTTAAAAAAAAAATTTTTAATCAGGGGTGGCGCCTGCCTGGTCAGGCGCCACCCCTGACCCTTTTTAAAAAAAAAATTTTTAATCAGGGGTGGCGCCTGCCTGGTCAGGCGCCACCCCTGACCCTTTTTTTTTAAAAAAAAAAAAAAAAATTTTAGTCAGGGGTGGCGCCTGCCTGGTCAGGCGCCACCCCTGACCCTTTTTAAAAAAAAAAAAAATTTGATTTTCTATCCCTTCCCCACCAATCAGAACCCACCCCGCCCCACCCCCTTATCCTATATTGTTTCCCGCCTCCCTCCCCCCAATCACTTTCATTTCCCGCGTGCCACTCCCCCCTTCTCTTTCTTTACCTTTTTCACTATCTTTAATCATTCCCTCTCTCATTTTCACTTTCATGTATCTCAGTATCTATGCGTGCTCTCCCCCTCCTTCCATTTTCTTATCTTCACTTCTTAAAACGACACTCACACGAGCACACGTCTTTGTTTTATCCCAACTGCCAACCCCACTCCTGTCCCTATTATTCCCTTTTCTTTGTATTGTCTACAAGTTTTTGGTCCCCACTCCATTTGGTAGCTCAAATTTCTTCCTCCCCTCACTGAAGATTGCGTCACCAACGGCAATTACGTGGTCCCCCACTCCACTGCACTGATCAACCTGTAAGTTAAAGTTGCGTTTTGTTTTTATTAATTTTTTTTTCAGGTTGTTCTGCTGTTTTTTTTATGGCATGCTTGCTATGGTTTTTTTTTTCCCTGTTATGACACGCATGCTTGTATATTTATATATCATATATAGTCATCTTCTTTATAGATGGTGTTATTATACTAGTACATAAACCAATTTAGAAATAGACATGTATATAGTATGTAATTTCATCCGATCAACACAGGAAAAAAATATAGAATGTAACTAAAATTATTGAGGAGAAGACAATGCCCATGCGCTCTCTCTCTCTCTGTCGGCAGATTTATGTTTTTCTGTGGGACCATCTCTAGTTTTGTTTCTTTGCTCTTTACATGCACAACACCTATATATATATATAATATACAAATGTGTTTGTTGTTTGTAGGCGTGTGTGTATTGTAGCTAGGCGTGTGTGTACATATATATTCCCATTACTAGAGACTTATCCGATCCCCATTGTAGGCGTGTGTACCGTGTTTTAGCTCTCACTAGTTCTAAGAAATTAATGCAACAAGTTACAAGAACAATGAAAGAATTGAATTTATATGTTATATATAACCATAAATTTGAACAACAGTAATTAATATACAAGTGACTTGAAATTAGATAATCAAATTAACTTTTAATAATACTGCTATTTCTTTTAAAATTTCTTCAAATTATTTGTTTTCCAAAAATCAAAATCATTTATTTAATATTATTTCACGTATTTAATATATATTTGTGTTAGTGCTATTTTGTAGAGGTAAGAAAATAATTTTTTGTATTATCTTATTAAACTATAATAGAGAAAATCCTATATAAACCCAATGAAAATAAGAAAAATTGAAATCAACATAATAAATTGAATAATTCGTTAATTGAGTCATTAACTTATTTAAAGATTTTAAAATATGAATAAAATGACTTTAATATATCAATGTTAATATTTAATAAAATAAAATATAATTTGTCTATATTGTTTAACTTTAAATATATTAACTAAAACCGTAAGGAGAAAAACATACAATAAGGAGATAATTAATGTTGGGATTATGCTTTCTTTTTCATTTTATTTTATTTTCTTTATTTTTTTTTCTGAATCATATTTTTTGATTTAAGCTAATTATATTTGATTTTATTATATTTTGATGTTTATTACACATATTATTATTTAAAAAAATAACTTAGAACCTCAAATATTTTAATGATTTGTTTATGTTTAATTTGTGTTTGTAGTTTCAGTTCATCAGTCTATTGAAGCTTCTATTTACGGTATGTTTTTTAAATTTTGAGCTTACAAATGTGATTTTAGTTAAATTTAATAGTTATAATTTGTAGGTGTTCTAATGATTGTTATTGATTAATTGCATACGCAAAATAATTATTTATATATTCTTAACACTTGTATTTTATTTAATTATTGACTTGTAATGTTTTCTAATTTAACTATGATATATTATTGTGGCAAATATGGTTTCTTTTGTTATGAGTTGTAAAATTTTATTATAATGCCTGGGAATAATTAATGAATTATTTGGCAATTTAAATATTCAGTTTAAGACTTAGAAAGCTTCAATTATGAAGATTCATGTGGTGTATGTTATTTTAAATTAAAATTCGTAAGAGAATATAAAAGTAATTAGTAAATGCAATAGTTATACAACTAACCACGTAATTTTTTAAAAAAATAGATTGAAGCCCATAGATGGATCGTAAATAGATGTCATTTAATCGATGTTCAAGGGAATATATAGATGGGGTGAAGGATTTTATTACATTTGCAACTGAGCACACAAAAGATCCTGGCAAAATCTTATGTCCTTGCTTATCCTGTTGTTTTGGAAAGCGGATTAGTCAACTTGATTTGCTAGATCATCTAGTGTGTTATGGTATTGATCAAACATATATACAATGGACAAGGCATGGTGAGACCAACGATTCATATAGTGATCGGGTGCATACCACGGGTGGTGCCTCGGATGAATTTGATCAAAGCATGTTTGATGAAGATGATGGTCTTGAAGAAATGGTAAATATGGTTGAAGGGGTGCTTCATAACTGCCCTAACGAATATGAGAAGTTGAAAGGTGATGCAGAGAAACCATTATATGTCGGAAGTACTAAATACACAAGATTGCTAGCAGTGTTGAAGTTGTACAACTTTAAAGCTCGCTACGGATTGAGTGATTCAGGTTTTACCGCATTGCTTGAACTGTTGCAAGATATGCTTCCAGAAGAAAATGTACTTCCTACCAAGACATACGAGGCAAAGCGAATTCTTTGCTCTACAACCGGTATGGGATATGAGAAGATACATGCATGTCCTAACGATTGCGTATTATTTCGAAATCAGTATGCAACGTTGGAGAAGTGCCCTAAATGCAACGCATCTCGATATAGGAAGAAGAAAGGAAAAAGTCCTTTGAAGGTGCTATGGTATTTTCCCATTGTTCCGAGATTCAGGCGACTGTATAGTAATGCAGAGATTGCTAAGCAGTTGACATGGCATGCAGATGAAAGGATTAAAGACACGAAGCTTAGGCACCCTGCAGACGCTCCTCAATGGAAAAAAATTGATCATGAGTACCCTGACTTTGCTGATGAAGTCAGGAACCTTCGCCTTGCACTGTCAACTGATGGAATTAATCCGCACGGTGTTCAGAGTAGCACACATAGCACGTGGCCGGTGATATTGATGATTTATAACCTTCCTCCACACTTAATCATGAAACGCAAGTTTATGATGTTGTCCATGTTAATTTCTGGGCCAAGGCAACCTGGGAATGATATAGATGTATACTTGGCTCCTTTAATTGATGACTTGAAGCTGCTTTGGGATGAAGGCGTTAGTGTGTATGACGGGTACATGGAAGAAAGTTTCACTTTGAAAGCCATGTTGTTTGGCACAATTAATGATTTCCCTACTTATGGAAATTTGTCAGGATACAGCGTCAAAGGATATGGTGTATACCCTATATGTGAAGATGACACTCATTCAGTGCGACTTCATCATTGTAAGAAAAATGTTTACATGGGGCATCGAAGATTCTTACCATCACAGCATCGTTGGAGGAAGTGGAAAAAGCCTTTCAATGGTGATGCAGAAGAAGGTAGCCCGCCGAAGATGTTGACCGGTTCCCAGGTGTATTCCAAGGTAAAAGACTTGGAGAACAATTTTGGCAAACCTTTTGCAAAACAAATCGAGACAAGCGGTTGGAAGAAAAAGTCTATTTTCTTTGAACTTCCATATTGGAAGTCTTTATATGTGAGGCATTTTCTTGATATGATGCACATAGAAAAAAATATCTGTGATAGTCTAATTGGCACGTTGCTTAATATCCAAGGAAAAAGCAAGGACAATGTCAATTCAAGGTTGGATTTAGTGAACTTGGGAATTAGAGAAGAGTTGGCACCGATTGAGCAAGGGTCTCGTACCTATCTACCGCCAGCGGCATACACTCTATCGAGGAAAGAGAAGAAATTGTTTTGTGAGTTTCTGCAAGGAATTAAAGTTCCCGAGGGCTACTCTTCAAATATAAAGAACCTTGTATCGGTAAAAGAGTTGAAGTTAAAGAACCTTAAATCTCATGATTGTCATGTGCTCATGCAAAATTTCCTACCGGTTGGTATACGATCCATTTTACCCAAAAAATTAAGGAACACTATCATGAAACTTTGCGTGTTTTTCAAGTTGATCTACAGTAAAGTGGTTGATTCAACCAGGTTACAAGATTTGCAAAGGCTGATGGTGTGTACTTTGTGTGAATTGGAAATGTATTTTCCGCCTTCTTTTTTTGACATTATGGTACATCTAACTGTTCACTTGGTCAAAGAAACTCAATTGTGCGGTCCAGTGTACTTGAGATGGATGTACCCAAATGAACGATTCATGAAAATATTAAAGGGGTATGTGAAAAATAGATACCGTCTAGAGGGTTGTATCGCTGAAAGTTACATGGTTGAAGAAGCAAGTGACTTCTGTGCTGATTTTCTATCAAATGTTGACCCTGTAGGGATCCCCAAGTCCCGTCATGATGGCCGAAGATCAGGGAAAGGAACAACGGGGATTGATGTAATAACGATATCAGCGACTGAACGGGATCAAGCCCACTTGTATGTCCTACATAACACTGATGAGGTCGAACCGTATGTAGAAGAACACAAGGATGCTCTCCGATTGGTACATGGTGATGGGAATGAAATTTATTAACAACAGAACACAATAAACAATTTGCAGGCTGGTTGAAAAATCGTATTAACGATGAGATGGAGAGGAATCCTGGTTCAGTTTCTGAAAAATTGAAGTACCTGTCGAAGGGACCGAGCTTACATGTATTATCTTACAATGGTTATGCAATCAACGGTTACACATTTTATACACAAGACCATGATAAACAGAGCACGATGCAGAATAGTGGGGTAACACTTGTTGCTGATTCTTGGCATAGATCCAGTGCTAAAGATACACACCTATCTATGCATCAATGTCATACTTTGGTGTCATTGAACGCATATGGGAGTTAGATTACTCTATGTTTAGGGTCCCTGTCTTCAAATGTCAGTGGGTTAACAACAACAGTGGATTACGGATAGATGACTTAGGCTTTGTGCAAGTGGACCTTTCTAAGGTTTGGTATGAAGATGATCCTTTTATTTTAGCAGCACAGGAAGAACAAGCATTTTACATTCCTGATCCTGCTAAGAAGAATTGGTCTATTGTACTTCCATCCAACAAGAATCGTCAAGCAGAAGTTGATTTTGAAAGTAATGAATATTTGAACATTAATAATGATGATCCTTTATTTGAGAATTTGTGGTCAGCAGAGATTGATATAGATGGAGATGCAGATGAAGATGGAGATGGAGATGGACCCCTATATGTGAGACATGATCATAAAGAGGGAACTTGGGTCAAAAGGAACACAATTCTCAATCCAACGCGAATTCTGAAGAATAAAATTTAAAATCAGACAAGAAAAAGGAAAAGATAATGATTGCCTTGACTCATTTACTTGTACGTATGTTTTTATAAATTTCAAAATAATTTGCTTTCGTTGACATACAAGACCATTGTGCACTGATGTTTTGATTTGGTTTATTTCACTTGCAGGAGTATGGACTCACCACATGATGACATTGATGACGTTCCCAGTCTCGTACCTGATGACATTGATGACGTTCCCAGGCACATTGGTAGACAGAGATTTGAGGCGAACGTCAAACGTGGCAGGACAATTATGGCGAGGTTGATCAGACTGAGAAGTAACGGAATCAAGTTACAACTAGAGTGGAATGAAAATGGAAACCCGTTTGGCGAGAACAGTACCTCCTTAAATAACTTCATCGGGACTACGGTTCGAGACAGAGTCCCTATTACAGTTCAAAATTGGAAAATGGTAAAGAAAAGTTATGAGGATGTGATCTGGGCTGAAATACAGGTAACACCTTAATTATATATTTATTCGGTTTGCTTTGTTTCACTTCATTTCAATCTTACATATGATATATGTTTTTTGACTTGTTTACAGAGTATTTTTATTATTAATGATGATCGGAAGAACTTCGTAATGAGAAAAGCCGGAAAACTTATGCGAAAGTTTCGTTCTGATCTCGTCAAATATTTCTTGAGGGATGATAATGATGATATCATTACTACACCGCCTTATCCATTATATGAAGGAATCATCACTCAAGCAATGTGGGATGAGTTTATCAAAACACATACAACTCCTGATTTCCTGGTAAGGGGATTTGTTTATTTTTCCCTATTACGTGTAATGTACGTATTTGTAAGTAACATTTATATATTTATATGAATCATTTTGATCTAACTAGGAGTTGAGCGAGAAAAATCGAGCTAACGCGACCAACATGCCATACCGGTACACACAAGGACCTATTTCATACGCAACTTTAGAAAGAAAAATGGTACGAACTGATGATTATTTCATTCATAATAAAAATTGTATGAATATCATTTAACTTCGACTAACTTCGATGTGCAGATACAAGAATCAGGCTCAGATATTACACAGGTTCCACGACATGAGCTGTGGGTCCAGGGTGTCACAAATAAGAAAGGTGAAATTCCTAGTGAGGAAGCAAGAAGAGTAGCCGAATATTGTGTAAGTATTCAATTATATTATGCGTTCAATAAATAATTGGCTTTACTTAAATGAACTCCATTTATAATAACTAATTTTTATTGTAATTCTTTTTGGGAAAGCGACAAATGACACAGGAGGATCCTGCGTTGGCGACTTATGTTGGTCAGGACGATTTATTGAGCAGAGCGTTACCAGTACTCGAGTATGATGGTCGTGTTCGGGGTACTGGTTTTGCAGTCACCCCATCAACATACTTCGGACGTCAGAAGCGCTCGAGTAGAAGTGATGTTTCCCACCTACGTGACGAGATGGCTAGCTTTAAGCATCAAATGCAAGAACTTCAACAACAAATGCGCTACAAGGAACAACGAGAAGAACAATTCACCGAACAAATGCATTTGCTGCAAGAACATAATGCGTTGTTAACAACGCAAATACAACAGTTGGTCCAGGGTAGGCCAACACCAAATGTTCCGTTCTGTGATAGCCCAAGTTTCAGAGATAGCTGCAATTCCATGCCTAAAGTCCCTTTTCCTTCGGTAATTAATTTCTTTTCTACTTAACTTTATTTTAAATTATAATTAAGCGAATTTAACATATTAACTCTATTTTCTGTAGGGCAAATTTCAATGCAAGCTATATGTCGAGCAAGCATCCAAGCATGCGGTTGCAGTAGGTGTTGCCTACAACACTGGTGAGGACATACTGCACAATTCACCATTGCCCGATAACACACTCCGGGTTAGGGTTGACGTCTGCACGAACGAAGACGCCCTCTTACCGATCCCGTCTCAGGATGAGCAAAATAAGGTGGCAGATGTTGTAGGTGGCTATATTGCTTGGCCAATAGGTCTTATCGAGCCATGTGGAAAGGTCATTCATTCAAAATTCCCTGCACTTTTCCTTCAAACTTTCATCTCGAACTGTGATTTAATTTTCTGATTTGCGCAGGGTAAGATTTCAAAGTCTTCAACAACACAACCCAAGTCAAAAGCATCGCCAGCCAACAGAGCAGAAGAAGACTTACCTCATATCTCGATCAATTAATATCGATTGCACCACAATTGATCGGTGAGGGAGTAGTGCAATTACGTATTCCAAGACATATCTACAGTGTTGGTGGTCTAGTTGATTATATTACTGCCGAGGTAGTGCAGGAAATATGTGCTCGTGATTGGGTTAGTGCTTCGGCTATCAACATCTGGATAAGGTACTTCACTATCATCGTTTATCACTGTTATTAATATATCTCGTTCCATTTCTTTTGTTTCTCATGACACTGTATGTTTTATACCAGGCATTTGGACCAGGACGTTTTAATGGATACACACAGGGTCCAATTTGCATTTGTCAACCCTTTTCTCGTTGGTCATCATGAGGGTAAAATAGATGGGACTGCGCAGTCTAATGAGCTGAAAGATTACTTTAGCAAGAAAGCGACAGCAAATATATTATTTTTAGTGCCGTATAATGCAGGGTAAGTTATTATTGGTACAATTTTTGTTTTTATTGTTTAACTTCTATCATAACATGATTGTTCAAAAAATATTTTTAAAATATATTTTAGGCGCCATTGGATATTGATCGTTATCAATCCAGCGGAACCTTCAGGCCCTCGCATTTATTATGTGGATCCTCTGAAAAATGGTCTTCCACAAGACCGTTTTGATATGTTGCTATTGATCAGTAGGTAAGTATACGTGCCTATAAATAAATATTTGCGAACATGATTGAATAACCAAAAGTAATCACTTTCTGTTTCTTTTATTAGCGCATTGACTGCGTATCGGTCGTCTGTCTCGTTAAACTATTCTAAAGCTACTGACCCCCGCCTTAGCTATCCTTAGAAGAAGATATAGGTATTGATATTTGACTTTAATTTACTTAGACTTTGTTAGTAAACACTTTTTATTCATGAACAGAGTTAAATATTGCATTATATTATTGCAGTGCCCTTTCCAACCTAATGACAATGATTGTGGGTACTATATCATGAAATTTATGAAGGATGTTATTATGCATGATCAACCATTTATTCCTCAAAAAGTAAGTCATTTAGTTGCACTTCATATTGTGTTGTAATGAAATTGAATTAGTGCCTGACAGTTATGTTTTACTGATTTTAATTCGTTCTAACTTGCGTCTGATTGTATATATCTGTAGTATTATGAAGATCAACGTTGTGACGCTTTGACAGACCATCAGGTTAATGAAGTGATCGAGGAATGGTGTGAATATGTGTTTAGGCAAATCCCTAGGTAGCTATATTTACTATTAAATTCACTAGCTGGTTTTTTTTGTGTTGTTTGTAATTGCCAATTGTTGTGTCATGCATGTTTGTTCAAGTTGAATTTGTTGTATTATATTTCATTCAGCTAGGTTTACAGTATATTATATAACAATTTTCATTACTACTTTAGCTAATCAATCATTTGTTGGTATCATTTTAAAGTTATCTATTATTGTTCTTATTAAACCTTGTAGACTATAATTATATATGCATGGGATAATTATATATGCATGAGGAAAAAATATGCTAAAAAAAAACCAATACAAAAAACCCAAAAAAATATGAGGAAAAAATATGCTAAAAAACACCTACTGTGGCGCCTGGCCGGCCAGGCGCCACAGGAGGTATAGGCCTACTGTGGCGCCTGGCCGGCTAGGCGCCACAGTAGGGTGGCCCTCCTGTAGCGCCTGGCCGGCCAGGCGCCACAGGAGGTAAGATTTCTGTGGCGCCTAACCACAGGAGGTTATTTTTAAAAAAAAAAATTAAAAATCTGTGGCGCTTCCAAGCGCCACAGCTTTTTTTAGTAGCGTTAAGATAAGTGGCATTTCACAAGCGCCACAGCTAATGCAATTATAAGCGCCACAAATTTGGTTTTTTGTAGTAGTGAAGCCATGATCCATGAGGAATTTGCTTAGTCTTTCATACCAAGCTCTAAGAGCTTGTTTTAAACCACATAGAGCTTTCTTTAGTTTAAAGACATGATCTGGTTTGGAGAAATCCTCAAAACCTTGAGGTTGCTCAATATAGAATTTTCTCATTATGTGGCCATTTAGAAAAGCACTCTTGACATCCATTTGATAAAGCTTAATACCCTTTATAAATGTATAAGCAAGAAGTACTCTTATGGCTTCTAATCGGGCTACTGGGGCATAGGTTTCTTCATAGTCTATCCTTTCTTCCTGACTATACCTTCTAGCAATAAACCTAGCTTTGTTTCTAACTATGATGCCTGATTAATCAAGTTTCTCTCTAAATACCCATCTAGTGCCTATAACAGGATGATCCTTGGGATGAAGCACTAAATCCCAAACTTGATTTCTTTCAAATTGAATAAGTTCCTCCTGCATTGCTATCACCCAATCATTATCTAATAGGGCTTCATCAATACTTGAGGGTTTTATTTCAAAGACAAAGGTAGAAAAGCTCACTTCATTAAGAGTTCTATTTCTAGTTCTCACACCTTTATTAATATTGTTGATAACTTGATCAATAAAGAGGTATTTTTTATTGTATTTCCAAGCTCTAGGTTGTTATGGGGTAGAAAATTCAGTGGGTGAGACAAAAGTGGAGATAAGAGGATTTGAAAAGACTTGTTTCTCTTCTAATTCTATTGAATCCTTTTCCTCAGAAGAATTGATCAAGGGTTCAATTTTAGCAAAGACTACATGAATGGATTCTTCAACCACACAAATTCGTTTATTAAAAATTCTAAAAGCTTTTCTTCTGTTGAAATATCCAAGGAATATTCCTTCATTAGCCTTTGAATCAAATTTTCCTAAGTTATTTTCACCATTATTGTGGATGAAACACTTATAGACAAAAACATGTAGATGGGCAAGATTTTGCTTCCTTCCTTTGTAGAGCTCGTAAGGTGTCTTCCCAAGCTTAGGTCTGATATAGGCTCTATTTGAGATTTAACATGCAGTGCTCATTGCATCAACCCAAATACTTGTGATATGTTCTTTTCATTCAGCATAGCTCTGCCATTTCAGTTAATACACGATTCTTTCTTTCTATAACTCTATTTTGTTGAGGTGTCTTTAGAGCTGAGAAATTGTGTTCAATTCCATGGTTGTCACTATAGCTTCCAAAGGATTGATTTTTGAATTATCCTCCATGGTCAGTCCTGATAGTTGCAATAAACATACCTTTCTCATTTTGCACTTTCTTGGCAAAAATAATGAATTCATTAAAATCTCAACTTTCGATCTAAGAAATATTGACCATGTGAATCTAGAGAAGTCTCAACGCACATTTCCATTTCAATTTATACAGAGTAATAGAGACAAAGTTCCATAAGAATGCAGAAAATACAAATATATTGATAAAAGTATTTGTTTACAGACAAGCACTAATAGAGCAGAATTCACTAATATTTACAAATTTGTATAGAGCAAGACAAAAATATTCCCAATACAAACTAAATATAACCATTATCCTTGTCTCAAGAAACATGCCTGTCACTTTCCCGTATCTTCGTCCTATCCTTTCGAGCCACTATCAACCGCTGTAGTATTTTGTTTAGAAAAAGGGGTGAGGTTATAAGGAATCCCAGTAGAAATATACTATTGACATATAAAATGAGAGAATTAAATATGCAATGCACCATATCAAGTAAAATGAAAATTGACATCAACCTGTATGTGTACACAAAGTTCAAGACCAATCTTCTAGTTGAAACCCCTACGTCTACCACAGCCGAGTCAGTGACTACAGCTAAGCAATACCAGTATACCTTTGCTGGGCACTGAACTACAACCAGGTATTGTTCCTCCCATACTTGTTCAAATCACAAAATATAGTAGCGCGCATCATGCAAATAGTCACATAGTATATGAGAGATAGTGTAACCCCCTTCCGTAATTATATCCGAAATACTCAATTAAAGTGAAATAGAGACCAATAAGAAACAAAACTACATTTTACAAACCCATATACCAGACGGGGTTTTCACAATTACCTTTCGAAATCATTTATAAACTTGGTCTCATAATCACTTTTCAAATACAATTACTATGCGGAATATCACATTTATAACAAATCAGAGTACACAAAAATAATCCCGGGTTCCATACATTAACTTAAAGCCTTATAGGGCATATTTGCCCCTACAAGCCCTCATATGGGGATTACACAAAGTCTTCTCAAATACACATCTCAAATACATATCTGAATACATACTCAAATATACATCCATATCATATATAATTATCCCAACATCTATGATAACCAACTACCATACTCAAATACTCTAAGGAGTCTTCACCGTCCTTGAATGCTTGCACCATCCTCGCTCTTCCTTCCCTGTCTACAATGTTGATAGGGGAGGGTGAGATTCGAGAGAATCTCAGTAGGATGACAATATCAATATGCACGTATGATAAATGTTTATGCATGGCATGCTTGCATCACACAACTCATGATAACACAATGACAATTTGCAAGCTCGATGCTTCAAAAAATATACCTATAGCCATAGCATAAATTGAAACATAGCTTCAAATTACACATAATTATGCAAAGCTCAGTAGGATAACAATATCAATATGTACGTACGATAAATGTTTAATGCATGACATGCTTGCATCACACAACTTATGATAACACAATGACAATTTGCAAGCTCAATGCTTCGAACAATATACCTATGGCCATAGCATAAATTGAAATATAGCTTCAAATTACACATAATTATGCAAAGCTAAGACATGCACCAACACACTAACACATATATCAAATACAAGCAGAAGAGATATGTTCCCTACACTCTTTCCACGTAAGCTCCAGCTCCGGCTGCTCACGATCAGGGCGAACACCAAAATCCTATAACCAAACAAGGACATAGGGTTAATCCCTTTTCCAATTCCTTAACTCTCAAACACTTAAGTTGATTATCATTCACGACCTTTAGGTCGCTAATCCAAGCCCAAACATATGCCTAAAGGCTTGGGAAACACTTGACCAAAGATCACCTTTTAAAAGTCCAAAATGCTGATTTTTGGGGGTCGGGAGCAGCCAGAACACGCACAGAAGGTTTTTGGCCGCAGCCAAGAATTTTTGGCTGCGGCCAAAACGTGCACAGAAACTTTTGTGCTGCAGTCAGGATTTTCTGCTGCAGCCAAGGAAACTTAGGAAATTCATAACTAATTCCAAAAAAATCAAAATGAGGTGATCCCAAAGCCAAATGAAAGAGATTCAAGTCCTCTACACAGGAAAAATATTGGCCAATACTGGAAATCACCATACAAATACAGAATTACACACATTTCATCACTGCCCCAAAACAGAATCCATTTTCGACCTCAAACTTTGGACAGCTATAACTCCCAGTTCCCAAAACGAAATGGCACAAATTATGTGTCCATTTTAAAGCTTGGGATGTGAATTTTAAGGCTGGAAAGTTTCATAATTTTCTGACATTATTTTCCCAGTCAAAAAGTCCACACAAGCAGACTGTCCAGAACAAAACTTCAAGGGACAGATTTTCAGTTTTGCACCAATGATTCCAATGGTTCCCAAATTCACACCAAATACCATTTCCACATAAATTTGCACAAGGAATCCATTGGAAACACCAAATCAATCAAATTCAAATCATATTGACATGTTACCACAACATGTCACACAAATCACAATTCAAACCACAACATCACAACTCTTCCAATTCAAGTTCCCAAATCAATTCCAATGACCAAATACCACAACATGGCACCATTTTCAACATAAAACACAACCCAATTCATCCAATCTAAAATCACAAGAAAATTAGGGCAAAATTTGAAATTCACTAAACTCATCCACAAATCAGAAAACTTAGATCAAAAGGCTTCAAATACTCACCTCTTCCTCTTTCCCAAACCAATTCTTTGATTCTTCATCTTTCCAAATTTCCTCAAGCCATCAAACACCTCCTTTCAAAAATCTAAAACCATAGAGATGAAGCTCTCATCACTATGAATAAGATTATAGAAGGACATTATAGCATTAGAGGACAAGAAACAAGCCAAATCTCACCTTATTCTTTTCTCTTTCTTCCTAGCTTTGGGACGCCATGGAGCCTTGAGAGAGAGAGGGAGTGAAGATGAAGATAAAGGCAGCAGTTTTTTGGGATGCCACAATGTCCAAATAAAGAGAGGAAAGAGGGAAAATGAGCTGTAATCTTTGATCAAATCCAAGGGCTCAAATTGTGACACTTGTCACACCCTTAATCCATCTCTATGAGTTCACATGAACCCACACACATGGGATTCCACCCACTTAATCTCTACACAAATCAATCTCAACCATTGATCTTGAAGTTACCAATGAGTTTCCTCTTCGGTAACCGATCAATTGGTCGGTAACTTTACCGTTTTGCCCCTGATTATGGCAATTCCTCTTGAATCACCACCAAACACTTCATATCGTTGCATTTATCGCAAAACATGCCTTCCCTCTATTCTAAGTCAATTTAGATGTTAATCCATAATTGAGCTTAAATACAGGATTTTGGCGTTGCTCACAACACATACGATCACATCGGGTGCCAAATCACACCATAATCTCCAAAAGGGTTATTTATCACTAACCGCTTCCACTTTTGGAGTCATTAACCCTTAATCACAATTTGGGATCCTGCTAAACCAGGGCTTAGCAGTCCACTAATCTCAGGCTTATTCTCTAAGCTCAAGTCTCAGAATTTAGGGTATTACAGATAGTAGTCCCTACCTGAACCCTTTTCTAGTCTCGAACGGTGCGCTTCGTGAAACGTGCCAACTACAGGCATCCAACTCGATGCTAAAATATCAAATGGACAAGAATTAGGTTATAACCTATCCAAATACCATTTTAGACACTTCCATCGTGTTTATTGTGGTTATATTAGCCTATGGTGAAAATTTACAAAAATGCCCCCAAGAGCCCGGCCCGGCCATATCCAGTCCGACCGTACTTTTTTTGAAATCCTGAGTGGGGCTATTCTAACATATTTTTTCTTAAAGAATCCATTTCTAGAATCAGAATTACCAAATTTAATGCCCAAAGATGAAATTGCCTTTGGCAGCCTCGCTTTAAGGTTTTCAGGGGCGTTTCCATAATTATGCCTTTCTGGGCTTTTCCAAAAAAGTGACCACTGTAACCCCAACTAATTTTTCCTTCTAAACTAATGGAACTATCAAATTATTGAAAATCCAACTTTAACCCCTAGATCTTAGCCTAGCCAAAATATGGGTATCCTCCGAGAAAAATCCGTGCTTTTCGATTCTAACTTCGCAAACGTGTTCTTTTCTACTCCTAATCACTTTATTAATTATTTAATTAGGTTACAACTACCATTTAGTCTAAATTTTGGTAGCATAACCCTTAGGCAATTACAATTCCAATATTTTCAAATCAGAGACAATCCGGCGAAATTTCACTGATTAAATTGTCTACAGCAGCTAGAATAGTAAATATACAGAGGTTTGGAAGTTACCTCAAGCTCCCTCTAGCTTTTCTCAAAGTGGCTAAACTCTAACCATTGTTCACAATGAAAATTGAGCTTCCCAAACCTTAAGGACATAGAAGAGTAGGTTAGGAACAAACTTATACGCGTTAGGAGCTAAATAGTCGGAGGAATAGTCTTACCTTATGAGATTTCTTCCTCTTTCTCTCTCTAAGAATCTCAACATTCTCTCTCTAGTTCAGGGCTGTTTTGACACTGAAATGTTGAAGGAAGAAGGTGAGGATGATATATTCTAATATATCATATATTATTTTAATGATTTATGGAATTTCCAAAAATTCCAAAACTTATCTTGTGTACATAAATCCTTATGTACATGTAACCATACTAATTAAGCCTAACCAATATTTCCTTCTTTTTGGTACATGTAGGAGACTTCTAAGGATACTACCCTTTGGTCTCAATTGGCTTCACAACTTGTTCCGGTGACGTATATACATAAAGTCTCAATTTTGGTCAGAATTGCACTTACTAGTACAAAATTCCCTTTTTAGACTGTCGCATTTAGACCAGTTATGGTGGATAAGATTTAAAAAATTTGACTGGTGGATGTTTCGTAATTATATAGAACTTCTAAGACTACTTCTGCAAAAAACCGGTCTTAAAAAAATTATTTAGACCGGTTATGAATAAAACCGGTCTAAAAATACAAAATAAATTAAAAGTTAAAAATGTGACACATTTAAGACGTGTTTTTATTAAAACCGGTCTTAAATGTTAGAAATTTAAAAAATATTTTTTTCACCCTTTTAAGACCGGTTTTTAGAAAAAAAAAAACTAGTCTAAAAGGTGAACTTTTTCACCCATATTTTTACTCCTAAGCCCATATCCCGCGCTCTATGAACCCTTTTTTCTCTTTTCGCCATTTCTCTATGAGCTTTGTCCCTACTTATTCTGAACTTGTCCATTACGCTCCATTCCTCATTTGTTCAACTATCCTCTATCATTACCACTACCATTGCTGTGTTTGTTGTCACTGTTCTTTGGTCATCATCACTCTCCTCCTCCGCCACCTCTACTCTCCGTAGTGACTATTCTCCTCTGCCGTGACTTCCCTTTGTCAGTGCCATGAATTTTAAGACTTCATTTTAACCTCAGTCGACGCCACCGTGACTTTGGGTAGAAGCTCACTCCTTGGTCTTCAATCGGCTTAGTGTTCTGTTAATTAAAGCCCTCAACTTTCAGCATGTATTTGCTTATTCTTAACAATATTAACTCTTATAATATAGTTAGACATGAAATCATTGCAGAAAAAAGTAATTAAGGTGAAAGGGAAAACTGTGTGATGACTTTATTATTACTACATATACATTTTTCTTGTTTTAGACCAAAAGTAAATATCATGCTCTGACTTGTGATATTTGGCTCAGAGTAATATCATTCTAAGTTCTGTTTTTATTTAGTGTGATTTTTTGATTGTCAGTGTTATTGGTTTCTTAAAACAATACTAGTTTCAAATGGTGCATATTAAAATTCGTTGAAATCTCTAAAACTCTATGGTTGTTTTTTATCTATCCTTTTATTGTTGGATATAAGGTGCTACAAGTATTGAGATATATATGGATCATAGTTGGATAAATGCTAAACGAACGAGTGTTGAATATGATAATGGAGTGAGGGGGTTTTTTAGACCTCGCTAGAAGAAATGCCGATGATGGTAGTGGGAAGTTTTATTGCCATTGTGTAGTATGTTTGAATGAGAAGAGACTAAGTACTGCAGATATATATACACATTTAATTTGTGAAGGATTTTGTAAGAGTTATACAGTATGGGTATGGCATGGTAAAGAATTGGAAATGCCAAATTTATCTCAATAGGGGGAGTGACCTTTGATGATAATGACACGGATACGGATGATCGGATAAAGAATATTATTTGTGATGTAGGAGAAGAGGATTTTAAGCAATCACATGGATATGGTAATATGTGTAGTGATGTTGAGATGCCGCTATACCCAGGGTGTAAAAAATACCAATTGTTGAAAACAATATTGAAATTGGTAAGCTTGAAAGCACGACATGGATGAAGCGACAAGAGTTTTTCAAAAATGCTTGAGGCTTTTAAGGACATGCTTCCAGATGATAATGTGTTGCTTTCTCGATACTATGATGCTAAGAAAATATTGTGTCCACTAGGGATGAAGTATAAAAAGATCCAACATGCCCTATGATTGTATATTGTATAGAAAAGAGCATGAAGAGGAACAATAGTGTCCGATATGTGAAATCTCGAGGTACAAATCAAATAATGCCCTTGCAAAAGTGTTGTGGTATCTTCCAATCATACCAAGGCTCAAGTGCTTATTTGCTAATGAAAATGATGCAAAAAATTTGAGATAGCATATGGATGAGAGGATATCTGATGGAAAGCTTCAACATTCAGCTTAGGCTTAGCACGGATGGCATGAATCCTATTAGTAGCCTGAGTAGTATACATAGTTTATGGCCTATTCTACTGGTAATTTACAACTTATCTCCTCTATTATGCATGAAAAGAAAGCTTTTTTTTTGTGAAAAAGAGTTTGAAGATGCTCCGAAGGCATTGACTGGGGAGCAAGTTTATGAAAAGGTAAAAATTATGAATGTTATCTTTAGTAAGACTACAAAGAATAGTAATGAAAAAAATAAATAAAAAAAGAGGTATGTCTTCTTCAATCTTCCATATTGGCCCAATCTTGATGTGAGACACTGTATTGATTTCATGCATGTGGAGAAAAATGTATGTGATAGTATTGTTGGGACACTGCTTAACATACAAGGTAGTTCTAATGATGGCGTGAAGGCAAGATTAGATTTGCAAGAAATAGGGATACGAGAAGACTTGCATCCAAAGGCATATGGTAAGAGAACTTTTTGTCCTCCAGCTGCCCATACTTTGCCTAAGGATGAGAAAAGAAGCTTCTATGAGTGTTTACATGGCATCAAAGTTCCTTCAGGGTATTCTTCAAATTTTAGGAAGCTTTTGTAGATGAAAGATTTGAAGTTAGTAGGGCTAAAGTCTCATGATTGTCATGTCTTAATGCAACAACTACTCTCAGTAGCTATTAGAGGCATTGCCAAATATGGTCTTCAACATATTTTGACTAGACTTTGTTTCTTCTTCAATGCTATATGTAGTAAAGTCATTAAGACAGAAAGATTAGATGAACTGGAAAATGAAGGGTATATGATCTTGTGCCAACTTGAGAAGCTTTTTCTTCCTTCCTTTTTTGACATCATGGTACATCTAATTGTTCATCTAGTGAGGGAGATAAAGTTGTGTGGCCCTATTTATTTTTTGTGGATGTACCCAATTGAAAGAACTATGAAAATCCTAAAAGGGTATGTAAAGAATGCAAATTAGCCTGAAGCATCTATTGTTTAGAAATTTGTTTCTAAAGAAGCCATGGATTTTTGTCAAGATTACATATGAAATGTAAGACATATTATCTTCCTAAACATCATAATAAAGAAGGGGGTAGACGCGGGGCTATAGTAAAGAGTGTTGATCCTGATGAATTGCAACAAGTCTAGTTGTATATCTTGAATAATGTTGATGAAGTTCAAGATTACATTAATGCCCATAAAGAAATTGTCCGGAAAGAAAAATAGTCGAATGACCGAACAAAGGTTAATTAGAGAGCATAACAAAACTTTTGCACATTAGTTCAAACAAAAGGTTGACAGAGAAGAATGTGTTTCTGATACAATTAAATGGTTAGTACGTGGTCCTGAGTTTAATGTCTTAACTTGGACTTCATATGTGATTAATGATTATACGTTTTACATGAAGTCCCTTGATGATAGGAGCACTGTCCAGAACAGTGGGGTTATGTTAGTAGCTGAATATATGCACTTCTCTAGTTTGAAAGATAAGAACCCTAGATTGGCAGCAATACTTTATTATGGGGTTATTGAAGAGATTTGGGTAGTTGATTATGTTAAAATTAAATTTCCCACTTATAAATGCAAGTGGGTTGATGTCAACAATAGTGTGATGATTGATCAATTGGGATTTACATTGGTTGATCTGATTAGTAGAAGTTTTGGAGATGAACCTTTTATTATGGCATATCAAGTGAAACAAGTGTTCTATATTACCGATGAGGCAAATAAAATGTGGTCTGTAGCTCTCCAAAGAAAAAAGGTTGTTGACATTAATCGGGAAAGTTGTTCAATGAATGATCTTCTTGAGACTCCTTTTTTTTTCTAGGGGTCTACCAGAATTAAACAAAGATGAAAAAGACAATGAACACGGCACAAGAAATGATCATCATGAAAGGATATGGGAGGATATCCCTTTATAAAACTACTTTGCAGGTTAGTTAGCTAAAATAATTATCATGAATTATATTTGAATTATGTTTATTGCTATTGGTATATATAAATTAAAACTACTTTTTTTGATGTTGGCACAGGAAAATGAAGCATATGAGGTGTCTAATGTAGATGCTCCAAAACCAGCTAATGATCATCAGCCTAAGAAGAGTGTTTTTAAAGTGTTTTGGCCATAATGAATAAGTGTTGATGATGATGATGAACTTTGTTTCCATTTCAAGTAGTTTGGGTTGCCTGAGGAGACAATGTATGAAGTATTTAAATTTGGCCATAATTTTGTGATTCTGCCTGTGATTGTGAGTTTATTCTGTCTGCAATTCTATCTGTGTTGTTGAAATGATTGCTTGCTAAGTGAAATGTTTTAACAAGGGAAATGGTTGGCTTGCTGGCTGGGTAAATGTTTTAAACTGAGCAATTGTTTTAAGAAAAACTTTTTAGACCGGTTCTTTTCAAAACCGGTCTAAAAAGTACATTTTAAACCGGTTTTCAAAAGAACCGATCTTAAAAGTATTACTTTAAAACCTGTTTTTGTAAAAGCGGTCTAAAAAGTTAAACTTTTTAGACCGGATTTTTTTAGAACCGGTCTAAAAAGTTGACCCTTTTAGACTGGTTTCTTCAATAATCGGTCTAAAAATAATAATTTTTAGACTGGTTTTATAATTAACCGATCTTAAAAGTAGCAGACTTTTAAGACCGACTGTATCAAAACCGGATCCAGAACCAGTCTAAAATGTCGTTTTTAACCGGTCTTAAAAGTGATTTTTCCACTAGTGACTTTTTGCTCAAATTTTTCATAAATTCATATTTATTTGACCAAAATATTCTAAATACATTTTCCCCCTTTATTTTCCTTAATTAATTGAAATTAACTTTAATTAATTGAAAAATAATTAATTTAGCACTTGTTTGGTAAAATTATAAGTTTGTCATTACATTTTCTTTATTCACTCTTCCGCCTCATAAGTACGCACCACTCCTGTAATACTGATAGACAACTGTCCATCTGGTATCCTCTGCTTTGATAGACTCTTGTCCACTGATGGCTCTCCTCATGATGCCTCACTCAAACTACTCATGTCCCTTTCATCATGCAAACAATACCTTATCAATATACCATTCTGAGAATGCTAGAACCGCTTATTAGCTCTGATACCAAAATTGTTAACACCCATTTCCATTTTGATATATACAGAGTAATAGAGACCATGTTTCACAAGCATACAGAAAAGTACAAATATACTAATAAAAGTATTTGTTTACAGACAGGAACTAACAGAGCAAAATTCACTAATATTTACAAATTTATACAGCGTATCCCAAAAATATTCCTAATACAGACTAAATATAACCACAATCCTTATCTTGGGAAATATGCATGTAACTTTACCATATCTTCATCCTTGCCTTTCGAGCAATTGTCAATCATTGTAGTATTTTGTTTAGAAAAAGGGGTAAATTCTAAGGAATTCCAGTAGAAACAAACTATCGACATATAAAATGCAAGAATTAAATATGCAATGAACCGTATCAAGTAAAATGAAAATTCATATCAACCCGTGTGTGTATACAAAGTTTAGGGCCAATCATCTAGTTGAAACCCCTAAGTGCAACTCAGCCGAGTCACCGACAATAGCTAGCAATACTAGTGTACCTTAGCTGGGCACCGAACCACAACCAGGTATTGTGCCTCCTATACGTGTTCAAATCAAAAAATACAGTAACCTGAATCATACAAATAGTCATATAGTATATGAGAGATAGTAGTCCTTAACTGAATCCTTTTCTAGTCTCGAACGGTCTACTTCATGAAACATACCAACTACAGGCATCCAACTCGGTCTTAAAATATCAAATGGACAAAAATTTGGTTATAACCTATCCATGTACCATTTTAGATACTTCCATAGTGTTTATTATGGTTATATTAGCCTATGGTGGAAATTTACCAAAATGCCCCAGGGACCCCGCCCCCACACGGCCTCGCCATACCCAGTCCGACTGTACTTTTCCTGAAATCCTGACTGAGGCTATGCTGACATATTCTCACCCAAGGAATCCATTTCTAGACTCAGAATTATCAAATTCACAATCAAAAGATGAAATTGTCCTTGATAGCCCCGCTATAAAGGTTTTAAGGGAGTTTTTGTAATTATGTTTGCTCGGGCTTTTCCTAAAAAGTTACCAAATGTAACCCCATCTAATTTTACCTCTTGAACTTAATGAAATCATCAAATCATTGAAAATCCAACTCTAACCCCTAGATCTCAGCCTAGCCAAAATATGGGTATCCTCCCGAAAAAATCGGGGTTTTTCGATTCTAACACTGCAAATGTGTTCCTTTCTACTCCTAACCACTTTATTAACTATTTAATTTGGTTGCAACTACCACTTAGTCCAAATTTTGGTAGCATAATCCTAGGCAATTACAATTCCAAATTTTCAAATCAAAGATAATCCGGCGAAATTTTTCCGATTAAATTGTCTACAGCAGCCAGAATAGTAAATATATAAAGGTTTAGAAGTTACCTCAAGCTCCCTCTAGGTTTTATCAAAGTGGCTAAACTCTAACCCCTGTTCACAATAAAAATTGAGTTTCCCAAACCATAAGTACATAGAAGAGTAGCTTAGGAACAAAGTTATACGCGTTAGGAGCTAAATCATCGGAGGAATCATCTTACCTTAAGAGATTTCTTCCACTTTCTCTCTCTAAGAATCTCAACATTCTCTCTCTAGGTTAGGGCTGTTTTGACACTGAAATGCTAAAAGAAGAAGGTGATGATGATATATTCTAATATATCATACATTATTTTAATGATTTATGGAATTTCCAAAAATTCCAAAACTTAACTTGTGTACATAAATCCTTATGAACATGTAACCATGCTCATTAAGCCCTACCAATATTTTCTTCTTTTTGCTACATGTAGGAGACTCCTAGAGATCCTACCCTTTGATCCCAATTGGCTTCACAACTTGTTCCAGTTACATATATACGTAAATTCTCAATTTTGGTCAAAATTGTACTTTTTACTCAAATTTTCCATAAATTCATATTTATTTGACCAAAATATTCTAAATACATTTTTCCACTTTATTTTCCTTAATTAATTAAAATTAAATTTAATTAGTTGAAAAATAAATAATTTAGCACTTGTTTGGCAAAATTATAAGTTTGCCATTACATTTTCTTTATTTTTGGATTTTCTAGCATATTTTCTACCTAATCTTTGAAAAATCATAACTAAATTTGTAGATATTGTATTAGAGTGATTCTAAAGGCTATAGAACCCTTATCGAGTCTAGTTTCAAGGAAAAATATAGCCTCTCACCAGTTGGAAGCACAAAATTCTCAAAATTAATTTCTTTGTATGTTGTTTCAGAAAATTCATAGTTTTTCTAGGCTAACTTCAAAAATTCATAAATTTTTGTATCTAGCTCTAATTGACTCATATAACTATCAAATTAAAGCTTAGGATGTCTACTTTCATCCTGAAAAATTTCATAATTTTTAGAAATTATTTGATTATCCAAAATCACATAACAATCTTGCTACCTCATAGAAAGTTTTCACTAGCAGCATATTAAATTTCCCAAAATTCACTCTTCCATTTCACATATTTATAATACATATTGGGGAATAAAATTTGGGGTGTTACAAGAAGTCATCAACTATAACCAATGTGTATAGGTTTACACCAAGACTCTTTACCCTTATGCGCCTAACCACATCCATATGGAGTAGTTAAAGAGGTCATTGAGTTGAAATCTCCATTTTAGATTTAAATGATGCCTTTAGCTATTTTCCTTTTTGACATGCATCGCATATCATATCACTTTTGAAATAGAGTTTAGGTAGACTGATTACTAGATCATTCTTAATTACTTTATCTAGTTGTTTTATGTTTACATGTGCTAGTTTCTTATGCCATAGCCAAGAATCATTGTTAATACTTACAAAACAAGTTTCCGACACATTACTAGTTAGTCAAGAATATAACAGTTACCTTCCCTTGTTGCTCTAATCTTGGCTTTAATCTCATCCTTCTTTAACTAAAGATCTTCCTTGCTTACAACCAAGCACTCTTCATAATCAAATATTATGTAGTTGTTCTTCTTAGTGCTTTAGCTTACGCTTAGTAGGTTGTGATAGAGACCTTCTACATAGTAGACATCCTTAACTATAATTCCTTCATTGTTGCCTACTTTGCTTATTCCAGCTATTTTTCCATTTTGATCTTTACCAATGCACTTTTCCACCTTTTTTAGGTTCTATTTTGGAGAATTTCTTCTTGTCTCCTATCATGTGTCTTGAGCATCCACTATCAATGAACCATTTATTTGTTTGGGATGCTTTAAGACATACCTATAAAAGAAGATTATCAAAACTTAGGTACCCATATCCTTTTGGGTTAGTGTGAGACGGATTTTTAACATAAGTTCCTTTGGGAACGCATTTATAAGTTCTTAATTTCTTTTCTTTCTTATAAAAACATGAAGAGGTGTTGTGACCTTTTCTATTGTGATAACTATAGTATGCAAATAGATTAGAAACATGCACAAAATGTTGAAACTGATTCAAGTATATTTTGCCTCCTACCTTCTTGTCTTGGTTATCATTTTTAGGATCACAACCTAGTCCTGACTTGTCATTGTGAATTTTTTCATAATGAATTTAAACATCTCACTACCTTTGGTAAATTTTTCAAGGGTATTTGTAAGATTTTCATTTTTCTTGTGAAGTAAGATACAGTTGTCACAAGACTTGGGTTTCTTAAGTAGTTCTTAAGAACCCTAACTTGTTTCTCGGACTTTCTTTAATTCCTTGACTATTATAGAAAATTCAGAATGTAAGGCAATATATTCATCTTGCAATTCCTCATAAGTAGGGTCAGAATCGTTTACCTTATCATCTGTTTCATCTTCTTGTGCCACTAGGCAGATATTAGCCATTTCTTCTTCTTCACTTTCTACATCTAAAGAATTATCTCCCCGGATTGCTGAAACGAAAGCTCTTCTATTAATGTATTTGTTCTTCTCTTTATCCTTATTCTCGATGTATTGAGGGTACTCAAATTTGATGTGACTGGGCTTGCCACATTCATAGCACCTTATCTGTTCCTTAGGTTCCTTCTTAAAGTTGTTATTGGAACCTCCTTTGAAGTTTCTGAGATTTTGGCCTTTCTTGTAGAACTTCTTGAATCTCCTTACAATCATCTCCATGTCATCATCATCAAGATCATCTTTGTCTTTAGCATCCTCTTCTTGGATAGCCTTTAAGGCCATTCCCTTTTTCTTCTTTTCATCGAACTCTTCTAGTTCTCATTTGAACTTTTTCTTTCCTTCATATTTAGAAAGACTTCCAAACAGAAAAGCAACTAACCTCAAAGACTTTCCTTTTGCTTCTTTAATTGCTGTGACTTTGGCCTCCCATTCCTTAGTCAAGATGTTTAAGATTTTTCTTACTTGATTGTTTTGATCATATACCCTTCTAAGAGCACCTAGTTGATTTATTAGGTGAGTGTATTGAGCTCAAATTCCATAATTGTTTCACTTGGCTTCATCCTCAAGAGATTGTATTTAGTGATCAAGGTGTTGACTCTATTTTCCTTGATTCCTGAGGTACCTTTATAGGCTATCTCTAAAGCTTCCCATATTTCTTTTACAGTTGGGAGAGTGCATATTATGAAATATTCCTTTTGACTTATAGCACTTTGAATCATAAGAATGGCCTTGCTATTTAGAGTGACCATTTTCTTGTCATTCTTATCAAATTCAGCTAGAGTCTTTGGCACCCATCTATCTTTTACGTTCTTTTTAGGAATGTAGTTCCTTTCTTTAAAGACTTGCCAGAGATCATATTCTAAAGCCATCACAAAGACTTTGAACTTAGCCTTCCAGAAAGAGAAGTGTTCTCTAAAGAAACTAGGGGGTCTAGTGATTGAAGCTCTATCAGGAAGAATTCCCTCACCCATGGTTGCAATTAGATCCTTCTTAGAATGTTAAGCCTAAAAGAAAGAAGATCATCTCTGATACCAAATGTTAGGTCTACGTATCACCCAAAAGGGGGGTGAATTGGGTGAGATTAAAATTTTAAATGTATAAATTAAAGTTTAAATATATAAAGATTAAGAGTTTAGAAAAATTTCACTAAAGTGCACAAGAGTATTTTATATTGGTTCGGTCTAAACTCTTGACCTACATCTAGTCCCTGGAGTCCTTCTGAGTCTTTCACTATCTCCCAAGATTCAACCAGATTCTTGGCACCTTTACAATAGTAAGCAAGGTTCCTCCTCAGACACTCACTCCCCCTTACACATTGTAATGAGGAATACCCACTCAACGTCTCACTTATCTTAAGCTACTCTCAGCTAGAGTAAATGAATTTGAATCAACCTATCTCTCTCATAAAGTAGATAAATAAACACTGAAGTAGAGACACTGATGTAATACTTGTTCACAGAAGATGCAGAGTAAATATTGAGAAGAATTGTTGCTTTTTCAAGTGTTTGTTCCTTCATGTTGATCACTTCTTCTTTTATAGTAGTAGAATTGATGATCGTTGGAAGCATTCATAATGACCAAAATATATCCATTGGAGAGTCGTTGGAAGCTTTGATCACAATGGCACGTCTTTCTCCTTATATTGGCAGGATTTTTGCCTTTTGATTTTCCTTGTTCATTACCTTGATATGATCCCTAAATTTTGATTTATAGCCATTATTAGACAAATCAAATCAATCTAGATAAGGTTTAGAATGAAAAATAATATAAATCATTATTTGCAAAAATCCTCGTAACAGACATAAAACAGAGACAAGTGGTAATTGTTTATGTTCTTGGTAAATTGATTTATTATTGTTGTCACAAGGAATTAAATCTATTTTCCTAGATCCTAAATTGATTTGCCACTTCTTCAAAGTTTGTCTTATCTTGGCCAAGCATATTTAAATTGATTTATCTATCCATAAATCGATTTACCTTGTTTTATGAAAATTAGTTGCCATGATAAATTGATTTGAACAATGTGGTAAACCAATTTACTTTGAGTTTGGAAAAAATAATTGCTCTTAGCTAGATTTAGTAAATCGATGTACAATATCCATAAATTGATTTACTTCATATTTGGAAACTTGAATGCTCCATTCTTTGTAAATCAATTTATAACATCCATAAATCGATATACTTCATGTTTGAGAACTTGGCTACTCCTGGCCATCTTTTGTAAATCGATTTACAACATCCATAACTGAAGACGGTGGAATGCGAAGAGGAGCTACTGGTGGAATAGGGTCTGTGTCAGTGGTAGAACAAGGTGGTGTATAGGGTGTAACTGCAGTGATAGGTTCAATAGGGGCAGAGGTTTGAACATGGGAGCCAGAGTATGTACGAGGGGGGTCCTGTGTGGGATTGGTACCTGAGGGCACAGGACTGGATTGTGGAATACCTTCTAGATCCTGAGGGATGGGAAGCTTAGAGAGTGTGGTAGGATCCGGGGGTGTCAACATAACATGGCTTGATGAAGGAGCACATGGAGCATTTTGAGTGAGTAAGTTTACAGGAGTTGTAGATGATGGTGTAGATGGAACAGGTGTAGCATTACACTGTGACGGCATATTAGAAGGAGGAAACTTGAAGTGATCTCTGAGGACAACTTCATAAGTATCAAGGCGATGATTAAATTCCCTCAACTTCTGAGTATGAGCATCTTGCATTTAAAATAGCCTCTCGAAGTTCTCATTAATGCCAATAACCAGACGTTTAGTATATATGCCTATGGATTTGTTGCCGTTAGTATTAATCAGAGTAATGGCAGTTGGAAATGGAAGTGTCGCACTTGCTTAGCAGGGTGTATTGACTGGACACAATCATTATGTAATGTGTGCATCATCATTGTTGACTATAGATTATTAGCAGTGCTGATCAGATTATTAGCAGTTGGAAATGGAAGTGGCGCACGTGCATAGTGTCCTTATGTAATGTGTGCATCATTCAACCCTAAATAGCATATTATTCATTGTGCCTCATTATATCAGCCTTTTTGTGTTAGGGATATTAGTTCTCTTAAAAAAATTTTTACACGGCCTCTTATGGCAAGGACATAGTTACATTGGGACAGACAAACACAAATATTGTTGGTGGCATACAAGTACGTTTTAGAAGGTCATGATAGATGAGTCAACTGGGAAACATTACATCCCGCAATTACAACATATATGTCATTAATGTACCTTAAATTGCATCACTTTGTCAGTGCAATGTACCGTACATGACTGTATGACATTAACAACACTTTCCATGGACAACTGTATCTGTTTACTATATCGCAGGAACATAACCTAAGCACGTCTGCTAGACTTTTCTCCAGAGGGAATGAGGGCCAAAGCTGTGTCCCGCTTTAAATTCAGTGGATGATTAACTAACCACCACATAATGTCGCTCCGCAATTGCTGAATTTGTTCCTATAAATAAGTAATTCCCTCAGTGTCAGGTTCAATGGAAACCATAATGGAAATAACAAGTAAATAAGAATGCGTACAGAGGGAAATCTGGACCACTTACATTTTCATAATGGAAATCACCTTCCGGGGTCCACTGGCTCAACCAAATAATAACATGAACACCACAGTCCCTCCTGTACTCTCACCCACATGAAAACATTATGTTACTTAACGAAACAGTGCAAGCTAAATTGTAAAAGGCAAATGTCAAGAAGCTTACAGATTATTCTGTTGCACAACAGGGGGCCACACAATATCTGACATCTTCTTCTTCCCAGCCAGATGAGGTTTAACAATGTGCATGATGTCAACAAACCGATCTCTCTGAAAAAACAACATTTATGCGTCTTACGATGTAGGTCAACTGAGTAAACCACCTCAACTACAGCAGTGGAGTCAGGTGAACTTATAATTAAGTTTAACACAAATATATAATCATCTGTCACGCCACCCTTCGTCGTAGTCTTCTTTCTGCCTAGATCAGGCTTCATTGAGTCTAGCAGGTAGAAGGTCATAGTCTTTTTCTCTAACGCAACACAGAACCAGTGGCCACGGACAAGTGCCGGACCTATTATCAACTCACAGTCGCCTATATTGTAACCGAAGGTTTTGGGAGAGAATTCTTTACTCGCGGAAGACACTTTCCACCCTATTAGGTTACTTACCAACTTTGTCTGCATAAAAACACATAGTACTGAGTAATGTGCACGTAATATAGTCAAATAAAATGTTGTTCAACTACACAACAAATAAGTAATTACCATGAACCATGCATCAAAAATATGGCGCTTCGGCTGTCCTCCCTCCAGGTTGAAGTAATACATTAAAGCCTTAGACACAACCAACATCACCTACAGCAGCAAAGAAGCCATTGCATCAACTACAAATAAAATTCACCATAACTTAATGAAACCATTCTCCACGTAAGCCGTTATCCATACATATCGTATTACTTAGTCTTTGAATTCCCCCTAGCGTATACAACTGGTCTCGACACAGTTCTTCATCCAAAATCTAAACCAACGGCCTACAAAAATATTTCAAATGCAATGGCAGTTAGTTCATCGCTTCCTGTGTTGTGGTAATATATTAACTACATAACAGTCATTCAATCATATGACATATATACTTACACTTCAGCCTCAGCACCTCTGGCCATTGTGGAAACTATGTTGAACAACGTTTTCTGATCATGCGTTGGCGTCTTCCTTTTTCAACTCCCATCCAATTGTATAATGGACATGTCATCGCTTGCAGTGGCTGCCTCTTTGATCTCCGCAGCTGCTGAGGGCTCTAAATTGCATGGTCATCCGTGGGGACTTTTTCCACCACCTCAGTTCCCTCTGCATCATCATCTTCATCGTCATCAACATTATCACATTCTGCGTCTGCATCATCAGAATCTGAGTAGTGAGAAGCATCTGTCGCATCATCATCATCCTTATCTGTATGTTCCTCATCTACTGTCACACCAGGGCCGTCTTGTTGTGCTTTGTCCCTGGTCTCTCGTGCCAGCTGGACATTGAGTAACTCCTGTACCACCACGTTTACAAGTCTGTTTCGATTTTCATTGATAACTTTCACCAACCGCGCATAGACCTCCTTCAATTCCTGCAGTGCCAACACAAATTAATTTGTCAATTACACGATTAAATCATTTTTTCATTTTAAATTAGCTTCCACAGACAAATATCGGGTCTAAATATGGGACATTATTTGTGTCCTCATTCCCTGCCCTAACTTCAGAGCCTTTTCCTTGATACAAAATGCCCATATTGCTCATCCTTTCAGTCTTCACCATTTCGTTGATCTTTTCCTTTGTCCAGAATTCAATCGGTGTGGTGGACTATTGGCTAACACATTATTTCAAAGGGAAATTTTCCCCAAAGAACAACTGCACCATAGAAAATATATGGATCATTATTTTCAGCTTGAATGATAGCTACACATTTAATGTAAACAGTGACATACCAGGAGTAAGTACAGGCAACCACCCACGTTGCTGCTCCCTTCCCTTTTCTTCTTCTCCCAGTACTCTTGCACATAATCACTCATTTCCTTCCACAAGTCTTTTATCATGTATGTTGCCCAGTCATAATGTTCAAAATGGTCTATTGTGCATAACATAACTCTCAACATCCGATCACTTATGACCCCACTAGAGGTAGGGCATAACAAAGTCCCTAAACTGTACAGCACAAACATAAACTCAAATTTATCGCCAGCTATCCCAGATTTTATGTGCTTCAAAATGTCCATATATCTCTTCTTCCCATACTCCATCTTCAACCACTGATATGTTCTATCCGAATCATCCATATCCACCTTCACCTCCTCCCCTAAATCAGGTATACCGAGCAACTTGTGCACATCTGATGCTTTTATTTCTTTTGTCTTCCCCCTAATCCTGAATTGATGTGTTGCTGGGTCATATGCTCTCAGCATGGACACAATGAGGTCACGGGGGAGTCTGTCCAATTACACCTTCAATAAATTACCAAATCCTATTCTCTTAACCCTCTCCTTCAAATGTTCATTACCGTTCACAAACTGCACCACCGATGTAAATCCTCCCAATGAGCAACGGGTATGAAATGGCAGTTCCTTTTTCTTTATCTTCCTTTTCGGCCGTCCTTCCATAGCTTTATCATTGTACTCCTTCTTCTTCACCTCTGGCAACTCACGCCATGCCTTCCCTGCCGACCTACTTTCATCTGCTATCATTTTCTTCTTCTCCCCTAACTTGGCCACATATTCGTTTCTAAACACCATAAACCCACTCATCACTGGTTTACTCTGTTCACCATCGCCCTTTACAGCCTCGGACTTTTCACTTTGTCTCCTTACTACTCTACTCTTGACACTTTTTGCCTTTACTTGTTCTGCCTTTGATGTCTCACCTTTGTGTCCCGCCATCTCCTTTTACCTACACAAAATTCAGTTTACACACATCAACTATGGATTTCAACACATTTAATAACATTTTTATTCGTACATGACAAGTTAACACATCTAAGCTACGTCAACGCAACTTCTCATACCATTTTACAACCTTCCCATCACAACCACAACTATTGGAAATATCTATTTCCCCACAGTTAAATAAGGTCTCACAACTTATGGAGAAAAATTCACAAGTTCTGCATAAGGATTCACAAGTTCGTCTATGAATTTCACAATTTCCTCACCTAAATTGACCTCTACACATATTTACCAACTTTTCATTACGTTTTCACAAACTCTGATAATGTTTTCACAGGATAACATTCGATTTTCACATGTTATCTTAGGGATTCAGCACTTCACTTAAAACAATCCACACTATCCATAACATTTTCACTACTGTGAAATCGGCGATTCCTATATCTACACACCCTTTCACAACTTCTACTCACATCCACAACTTCATATGCTGTTTCACAAGTTACCAACGTGTCATTATCGTTTTCACAGATTCTTCTTTTGTGTTCACAACTTAACATGCGGTTTTCAGAGGTTTTGATTCACAACTTCACTTAAGCCATTCACAACTGTATGTATAACATTCTCACAACAATAAAATCATAATTTCCTACATCTGAACACCGTGTCACAACTTCACCAATTGACGCGTTCATATCTGTTTCAACAGTTTAGAAATTTCAAAAGTTGCAATTCAAACTTCCCAACTGAACAACTTATTTTCACAACTTCCCCTCAACGATTCCCAACTTCACTTACGAGGTTCCAAAGTAAGCACTGCCCGCACCACTTCATAGGTTTTATCCACATTTCCCAAACTAATTTTAACCCAACCACATTGAACCCCCATTCTAATCAAGTGGATAAGTTAAAATGAAATACAATTTTAAACACAACTACTTACCTAACTTCAACACCAAAGCTCAAATCGCAGCCGCAAACTGGTGCCTCTGCATTTGTCAAATGCCTTTCACCACAACCTCTTCTCGCCTTCGTTCCTCCTCAAATCCACCCCAAATTTGCGGCACAATGTCGCTACTATTATCCTCTCTCAACGCCAAGGAACCACGCTCCACCAACAACAACGACGACGCCGGAAGAAGATGAAGAGTCCCAAAAGAGTTTTCGCTCAATTTCGCCCTTCTTATTTCCTCAACGTTTTTCAATTTTAAAACTTCCAGGGTTACGCACATCATTTTGTCTACAATTTCAATATCCCAGATCAGGTACTCACACTTTTGTGGAAATATGGAATTTCGGAACACCTTTGCGTCTTTTATTAATTTAAAAGTTCTTTTTGAGGGATTTTCCCTAAAAAAAATAATATATAAATATATATATTTAATATTATATATATTTATATTAATATTAAATATTTAAATGAAATAAAAAATTAAAAAATTTTAAATTTATATTATAAAAACGAAATATATAATTATATATACATATATATATGTAATATTATATATATTTAATTATATATATATATATTTTTATCTTAATGTTATATTTGTTTTTTAATTATTACAATATATATATTATTACGTGAATAAACAACGTAAGATTAAAGCAGCTCAACTGACAAAGGCATCAGAGCATATACCAAAGGTCCAATGTTTGAATCCCACCTTTGTCACAAAAACGCAACAATTATCTCACAAGGACACGTGGCCCTTACTCGGGGGCTGCCACACGCGTGGATCTATCGGTAATTACCAACGGAATTTTTCCCGTGGGTAATCCGTCGGTAATTTCCGATGGAATAAAAATTCCACTAGTAAATCAATTTGCCACATACTTTTTAGAGACAGAAAAAATTCCTTCGGTAATTTTGTTTCCAACCCTAATCTGTCGGTAATTTGATTTCGAAGACGAAATTCCGTGGGTGACACGTTTTTTTGTAGTGAATACCCCATTCAGTCATTTGTAATGGAAACTACCCTTTGATGGAACCTTCTTAGTAAGTGCAATTAATAGAGATAATTTAAAGAAAATGTTATAAATATGGGAAACAATGTGGATTGGGATCTTAAATTTAGGATCAAAGTAAACCCCTCAATTAGTTCCTATATTCAGTACTGAATATATTTGTGTGTATCAATGCATAAACCCTCTTGTATTACGAACTAACCAAAACAAATTATCTTAATTATGAGGTTAAGGACAACCCTTATGGTGACTTCAAAAGGATGTATCGTCACATTTCGAAAGGGTTATGGACCTTTTCAGATCAAGATCGACCATGGATGGCAAGTTTCAGATTGCACTGCAGAAGCCATGAAAGTGAATCACTTTTACTACCTAAAGACCTTAATCAAATAATTTCGTTGTTCATCTTCTTCACCTTATTATATGTTGATAGCATTTAATATATTTAATTTTTTCTATTGTTTCAGTGTTGTCTTCTTTTATCGATGTTACCACCAGAAGTTGTGGGTGAAAAGATGGAACCTGAAAGGCTTTATGATTCTGTCAATGTCTTGTTGTCACTTCAAGCTAAGTGAGCAATCATCTTAATTACATTCTAATTATGGTTCATATATATAATAAAAAAATTATTCTTTCATAAAAATATCTTAATGTATTCAAAATTCATATATTCGCAGAGTAAAAAAGGTGGTTTAGCTGCATGGGAGCCAGTCAAAGCTCCAGATTGGTTGGAAGTAAGAATCATCATATCATATATACCAATATATACTACCCTGGTCCTTATTTTAATCAATCCAATTGGTCAAAAAATTTTCGTTCTAAATATAAATCTAACATGAGAGTCATTACTCATTAATTATTGTTTTCCAATTTTACTCCCTATTGAATATGTAAGAGAAAATGTACCAATGACATCTTTTTTTCTTTTTTGCAATACTTATTATTAAATAAGGGTAAATTTGGAAAATTTAATCAATTTAAGACATATGAAATGTCTTGACTTCCATTTTTTGGTATGTGAGATTTGCTCAAACTAGATTTATAATAGAAACCATGGTGGTATATCATTTGAATTCGAATCAAAGTGAACAAAATTAAAGAGATAATTGTTTGGATTATGGTCATATCAGGTGTTGAATCCGACAGAAATTATAGAAGGCATCGTGGTGGAACGTGAATATGTAGAATGTACTGGATCAGCAATTCAGGCTTTAGTTTTATTCTCCAAGCAATATCCAGAACATAGAGATAAAGAGATTAAAAGCTTCATTGAGAAAGCTGTGAAGTGCATTGAAGACGCACAAACATAAGAAGGTGGATGGTATGGGAATTGTGGGGTTTGCTTCATTTATGGCACTTGGTTTGCATTAGGAGGTCTTGTTGCTGCTGGTAAGACTTATGATAATTGTCTTGCCATTCGCAAAGCTGTGAATTTTCTCCTCACAGCACAACGAGATGATGGTGGTTGGGGACAGAGCTATCTTTCATGTCCCGAAATGGTAAATCACACTATTTGTCTACTCCTCTTGCGCTTAATGTAAAACCTAATTAACTAATTTGAGTACACGAAGAATGTTAGTTAATGTGATATGTTTTTTTTATAAAATACCATAATCATATATATTCATTAATTCCCTCCCTCTTTCCTCCCCTTGATTATTGTTGATGAGAGAAAATCAATAGCATTAATTTGGTAAAAATTGATAAACATATAGAATAGGTTTTATATTTAGGATTACCATATATCAACTCTCCATTTAAGTTATACGTTAAGGACTGGAGAGAGTAAGTGCAATTGTTGTTAGTTTTATGCATGTTAATTGACAGGCTCATTCTTTTTCGGATTTTTTGTAACTAGAATGATAAGTGGTTAGTTTAGTTGAAAGAGAGAGGCATGTAAGGACTATTTAAACATGTGAATCTCAAAATGGTCACTCGAAATGGCTTAATTTTGTTGAAGTCTTTATATACTATTCTGGAGTCAAGTTTTTATGTGAGATGACCTAATTGTCCTTATTAGTAAAATTAGTTGTCACTGCTTTAGCTGTTGCCTTCATTTGATGAGTTAAGTTTGTTACTTGTTGAACTGTTGTCAACTGAAACTGATTGTGCCACTGTCTTTGTCATCATTTGATAAGTTAAAATTGTGACTCTTGTTAAACTGTTACTGTTATTTATTTTTTTTTTAAAAAATTAAGGACATTTTAATACTTTTATTGCGAAATTTAATATCAACTTAGTTTCTAAAGACTTTATAGTGATTAGACTACTTTTTTATGTCTTAAATTGAGATTTGCATATTTGGGAGGATTTTTGTGCCTTTCTCCCTATTTTTATATAATGAAGCAGGTTCCCACTTAATTTCCGCATATTATGTCTTTTTAATGAACGTGCAGAAATATGTCCCACATGAAGGTAATGGGGCAAATGTGGTACATACAGCTTGGGCTATAATGGGTTTAATGCATGCTGGACAGGTGATTTACTTTTGAATGCTTGATGTGAATTGCAATTTGCACTTAATTATTTATTATTTATAACTATGTTTGCAAAAAAAGAAGCTAAAATAAAATTTTGTTGGAAGGCTGAGCGAGATCCAACACCTCTTCATGCTGGAGCTAGGCTCCTAATCAATGCTCAATTGGAGCATGGAGATTGGGCACAACAAGTGGATATCTTTTAATTGCTTATTTAATATATTTAACTTATTGAATCAGCAATTAATTAATGGTGGAATATATATAATTGAATATGGTTGTGACTCCACTATTTTCAGGAAATCACTAGCGTATTCAAGAAGAATTGCATGCTACATTATCCAATGCATAGAAATATTTTTCCACTTTGGGCTTCTAGCTGAATATCGCAGGCGTGTTTCGATGCTTTCCAAAGTTTAATAAAGTATACCATTTGTAAAAACATGAACGTAAAGTACATTCATGTATTGCAAATCAAAGCACTCCTAAGTTTAGATTATATATATTCTTGTTTACCAAAGAACTTTGGGTCAAGTGGTACAAGATGTGCCACTTGTGCCTGCTGTTTAAATTCAAATATATAGATATATATTGCTTCTTTATCTTGAGAGCATTGTATTTTAATGTCTTTATAATACATTTGCGTGTGTGGGGGGGGGGTTATAGGGTCAATTTTCCTTTGGAAATTTTCATGAAAGAGCTATAAGTGTTCAAAAGATTTTTTAATTTATATTACCTAGAAGTGTTAAAAATAGAGTAATGTCATCTATTCCAATGAAACAATTGTCTGTCATATCAAACCTTATGTAATGTATGATTCCACATGAACATGACTATCACTACTATAGAGTCGTGTATATTTAACGCTTCATATTTAATGACTTTCATGAAATTGTTAAATATAAAGAGGTGGAACTATGGAAAAGCAATATATAACAATTATTTAAAAAAATCGTTAAGTATATGGGACAATATTTGACGGTGTCTTCCAATCTATTTTTTAGCCTTGTTTTGATGAAATCATTATTGGAAAACTATTTGCCCTCATTCTTTGAGTATTATTCCATCAAGATCGCCGAAAAACGGTGCCTAGATGCTGGAAAACACCACAAAAAGGTGCAGGTGCGGCGGCCATAAGCCAGGTTAGACCATCAGTGCGGGTCGGATTATAGGGACCGATTTTCTGGGAAAGGCAAGCAAAATGATGTAGTTTTGCATTTGGAGCGTTGCTGTCCCCACTCACATAGCACTACCTTATTTTGTTCAAGAGTTAAACGCACTCATTCAAGTAATGGGCTAACGCATTTTGGGCTGCATGTTGAATTTATCTATTGCTTCTTTTTTCATAACTTTTCAAACTAGACTTACTTTTGGGCCATTACTTTTGGGCTTGTTATTTGCATTATGAAATTTCTATTTTCGTTTCTATTGGTCTGGGCCTACCCTTTTGGGCTTGAAGTTTTCCCTCTTTTCTTTTAATTATGATTCCGTTTTTGTATCTAGGTGGAAGGAAGAAAGTTGGCTTTTCAGTTTGCCTTATGTTTTTTTATTTGCTGATCGAACTGGGCCTACGTGCATAATTGGTTTTAAGTAATTTTTGTACAAGAGGGTCTTTGAACCTTTTTTTCTGGGCTTATGATTTGTCGGCCTTCGTTTTTCCATTAAATTTGAGTAATGCATCTAGGCATTCTTGGAAACCTATTGGATTTTTGAGAAATTGCTGCATTTGGGGCTTGTGCACAAAAGAGGAATTTGAAAATTTGTAAAATCTTTATTTGGCCATTTTGTCCGGGTCTCATATGTTATTATATTTTCAATAATTCTGAAATTTGGTGGAATTATTTTCTGTACCTTAATATTTGTTTTTTTGTTTTTGGAAATTATTGTTGGGCTTTATTCAGGTCTATTTATATTTGGGTCCAGTCTTTGCATTTGTATTATTTTTGGGCCATGTTTTTTAAAAAAGGATTTTGGACTTAAAGTTTTTATTTTGAAAATTATTCTTGGGTTTCATTTGAGACTATTATCTCTATGGGCCATCTTATTATATTTTAAGTTTGTAAGCATTATGTACAATCCCTGTGGGAAATTCCTATAATATAATCATGTATATATTATCTATATATTTATACTATTTCTGTGTGCCCACCGAATTGCGAGCAAATACTTTGAAAATTGTGGAACTAACATAAGGGTGTGACATGTCTACTCTCATCCTTTACCTCGTTCATGACTATTGGATCAATGTCTAATGATTCACATTTAATAGTATTTTATAAAATATTATTGCAATAGAAAGAACAATGGGAAGAAAATATTAAATATGGATCATCAGATCTTAATTCCATAGTCATGAAGAAGGTACAGGATGAGAGCGAATTTTTTAGGGGGGGAGTAGAGAAGCCAAGTCCTTGATTTTGATAGTGCATTTTTATATATTATAAGTATAATTATTATTGAATTTTTTTGGATATATATATATATAGAATTGTATTAAATGTTATTTTTTATTGAAGGCTTAAAAATGTTATTTATAATTAAACTTCATTATATATTTAATAGAGTTTGGAAAAGATCACTTACAACATAAAGGTAAAGCTACTCATGTGAAAATATGTTCCCTTCCCTACCCTCCTAAACCCAACATAGTAATATTAAAATTCATCCCCTCCCCTTCCCTCCCCTTAAGCCAATCTAAAAAACATAATATTAAAACTCCCCCTTCCCTTCTTCCTCTCCCCTCCATTAAACCAAACATGTCTTTAGGAGTGGTTAGGTATGAGGGGAGGAGAGGAAAAATGATGAGAAGGAACCGTTTTTTGAGTTGAATTTAAAAAAATTAGAAAAGTGGGTTTACAAAAATTTTTTATTGATTTTTTTACTCCATTATTCTTACATCTTATATTTTTAAAATCTCACTTCTTCAATTTTTTAAATCTAACTAATAAAAATTTTTCTTTCCCTCCATACCCCTCGCACCAAACAGGCCCTTTGGGTTGAATGGGTAAAGTGAGTGGGGGTCAAGGAGGGTGGATATATGTGTAAGCAATCACCCAAAACGATCAATAGAAGTGATTAAGATACGAATGATATCTTTACCTTGGGAAGGAAAAACTTTGAAACCCTCCATCATCCACGGCATTTTCGTATTTTTTCCATCCTACTTCTTTTGCTTGTTTTGTGGCAGATCTTTTGAGAATCATATTGACTTCAATATTTTTTTATACACATATTGACTTCAATATATATCCATGTTCCCCTGTTTACTCTTTTTTTTTTAATAATTTAGTATTACAACTTGAATATTTCTACATTATTTTATTACATGTTTTTAATAAGCTATTACTTTTTTATTCAATAAGCTAATATATATAGATATATATATTGATGTGATGTCACCTAGCAAGGGGCCAGAAATCGATTAAGAACTTTAAATTAAATATTTGAAGAGCGATAAAGTACATACGAGGGGAGGAAGAGGTCAATGTGTGGTGGAATTTGATCAAAAGGAATAAAAGAGAGAGGGAAGAGGCTTCTCTGGCCGCATGAGGACCAAGTGATGGGTGAGCAATAAATGATGTAAATGTTTAGAAATTAGGGATTGATTGGGGTTGAGTCTACCAAAAAGCTAGATTAATCCTTTACGATGTGATTTTGAATCATTCTTAGGAAAGGTGTTTACATCTAGTGTCTTAAATATGATGGCTTCTTCTATTAAGGATTTATTGTTAGAAATTGTGTTACATGATAGTTGTTTCTCCACCGAGCATATTTAACGCCTACATATATAAAGGTTCATAACCATTATTTATAGTTAACAATGACCAGCATATATCAGTGATTATTTAGTAGTGGCTCTAAGATGACTGGAAGGGATGCTGCAAATAGGGATAGAGTCACTTTTGATAGAGTTCTAATTTAAGAGCAAATGGAAGCTATAACAAGTGCCATGAGGGAATAAAATCATGTTTTTTTAGAGAGAGATATGCATCACAAATTCTAGAGGACGACTCTTTTAAGCTGATTCGAAAGTGTGGATGTGATGAAGATAAGGTCTCTAACATTTACTGTTTCATGCATGATGTTAGCAAACTCAATTCAGGGCAGTTATTGATAGTATTGTGATAAGACCAATGAAAGAAACAACTTCCTATAAAATCAATGTTGATGACATATATCTCTACCTAGGCCAAATCAATCATTTACTCATTTGACTTGTTAGGCCTATATAATTAATGAGCGGGGGTTGGCGGTTACTCGTTAAATCAATATTCAAGCACTCACATATGAGTTGGTTGGGAAGCAATGGTGATGGGATTGGCCCTTTGAAAGTATATGAAAAAAATAGGGTTAATATAAGTTTTAGTCCTTGAAGTTTGGGTCAGTTTGGGTTTTGGTCCCTGAGGTTTCAAAGTTTGGGTTTTGGTCCCTGTAGTTTGGGCCGTTTGGGGGGTTGGTCCCTGAAGATTTTAAAGGACTTGCTCATGGTTTTAACGGTGTTAAATTATCCTACGTGGCTCTAACACTGTCAAAAGAGCTGATGTGTCATGCCTAGTAGATAGGTGATGTGGCAATTATAATATATTGTTTTATTAAAAAAAAACATCACAGCAGCTCCCTAAAACGCTGAACGCACGAGCCACAAGAGGGTCAACGTAAAATTGAAAGGAAAAGGGGAAGTTTTAGGTCAAACCGGACCCACAACCGATGAAGTCCAACGTGGCCGTTGCCGGAGGGGTGATCACTGTCGTCGACGGTGGAGTGAATATTAGAGGTTGAGTGCTGCGTCATTCTCGTTTTTCTGAGGTAAGGAGGTTGTTGTTCTTGTATCGATGTCGCTGCATCTTAGTGAAATACAAGTTGGTCTGATAGTTTAAAGCATTAGAGTGGTGAAATAGATGAATGGGAAGGGAAAATTTGTGTATGATTTGTTGTTTGGTTTGAAGCTTCTTCTTCATTTTGTTGTTTGGTTTGAAGCTTTTTCGTCGTTTTGATACATCTTAGTGAAATACAAGTAAAGCTTCTTCTAAATTTTGTATGGTTTGCGAAAATCGTGCTCTGTTTTTCCTTACTTGATTGTTCAATGGTCGGTAACATTGTTCATAACACCTCTGGTTTCATCATATCATAATGTGCCATACATTTTGCTACTGTTAAGTGTCCTCTGTTTAGTCATATATATATCGTTATATATCCTCTGTTTAGTGCTCTGTATAATTTCATTTAAGTAATATTGATGTCTCTGGTATGGCTACGATTGTGCTGGTGATGTTGATGTCTCTGGTATTACATAGGTGAACTATGGATTTAGAAAAAGATAGCAGTGATAGTAGTGCGGTGGATGAGAGTGATAATGGATCAACGGATTGGCTATCAAATTTTGAGGATAGTGATGAAGAAAATGTAGATAATGACAATTTTAGGCAGTATGTTGATGTTGGCGTAGGTGATGTTTTAGATGAAGTTGTTGGTAGTTCACAATTAATGAGAGTGCAGCCTGAGCAAGAAGAGCAAACAGTGGTGGTTGAGGTGAGAGAGGAGGATATGTTAGCAATGTTGTCTGATTATGAATCTAAGGAGATTGAGGAAGTTGATGGAATGTGTGATAATAAGGATGAAATAGTGGTTGCAGAAAAACACCCAAGATATAACCCCTCAGAGATGTGCAAAGAGTTTAAATTTGAGTTGGGGATGGAGTTCACTTCAATTCAGAAATTTAAAAGTGCAGTCAGAGAGCATGCATTGCTAAATGGATATGAAATAAAGTTCATAAAGAATGATAAGGTTAGATGTAGAGTAAAGTGTGTACATAAGGAATGCAAATGGTTAGCATTTGTAAGTAAAGGAAGCGGTGGTGACCTAACATATAGGTTGAAGACACTTCACTCAAAACACACATGTGGGGTGTCGATAAAAGGGAAGAATGCTTCGTACAAGTGGATTTCTGAGAAAATAGTTAACATAATGAGGATCAACAAGAACTTGAAGTTGGCAGATGTAATTGCAACAGTAAGGGCGCACTACATGGTTGATGTCTCTGTGTGGAAGGCATACAAGGCAAGGAAGGGCAAAGTCAATGATTGAGGGTGATTATAAGGAGCAATATCATAAGTTGAGAGATTATTGCAATGAAGTGAAAAAGTATAACCCTGACACAAGCTTTGTATTAGTTACCGATCAACCATATATAGATCGTCCTCCTGTATTTAGAAGACTGTATGAGTGTATTGGTGCAGTGAAGCGAGGTTTCTTAGCTGGATGCAGACCTATCATTGGGTTGGATGGGTGTTTTCTGAAGGGGCCATATAGGGGAATACTACTGGTGGCAATGGGCCGTGATGCTAATGACCAATACTTCCCATTAGCTTGGGCTGTTGTTGAGGGAGAGAACAGAGACTCTTGGACATGGTTTTTGCTAAATTTATTTACTGATATTGGCACAATGAGAGAAAGAAGATGGGTGTTTATATCTGACCGGCAAAAGGTATAATATACTATATTTGAACAATTCCTTATTTCCCGTTGGTTAATTATGAATCAATAGCATGTGTTTAATTTATGAATGACAATTACATGTAGGGTCTTGTTCCTACATTTGAAGAGCTACTTGAAGGTGCTGAACATAGATTTTGCATTCGGCATTTGTATGCAAATATTAAAGCCAAATATGGAGGAGGAGTTGTGGTTCATGACTTAATTCTTCGTGCTTCAAAGGCAACTGTTAAGACTGAATGGAAAGAACAAATGAATGAGTTGAAGGTTGTTTCAACTGGAGCATATGAGTATCTATTGGCAATTCCTCCAACATGTTGGACAAAGTCACACTTCTATGAGACTTCCAAATGCGATATAGTGACCAATAACATGACAGAGTCATTCAATGGAAGACTGTTAGAGGCAAGAGAGCTTCCCATTGTGAGCATGCTTGATTGGATCCGAACATACCTAATGACGAGATTTGCTGAAAACCGCGTGAAGGCAGAGAAGTACCGTGACAAGGGGATAGTTTGCCCACGACCGCTTAAGAGATTAGAAAAGGAAATTCAAGAATGTCGAAAGTGGGAAGTAAGATATGCGGGTGATAATCGCTATGAGGTGTCACTTAATAGGCATAAGTATCAAGTTGATCTTATCGCTAGAAGGTGCTCATGTTATTGGTGGCAATTGAATGGTATCCCATGCAGGTAACAAAGTTATATTTGTTTTCATTTCACTTATATTTGTATGTGAATTGTTGCATTGCAGTCCTCTAACTAAATTTGGTTGCTGTGATGGGAAGTTGTATGGGAATTAAGAAATATTTGACAGAAAAATATTCATATGCTGCTGTTTGAGATCGTTGGTTGCTGTTATCGCTGTTTATTGGTTGCTGTGATGGGAATTTGTATGGGAATTTGTAGGGGAATTGAGATCGTTGGTTACTGTTATTGAGAGCATGCATTGCTGTTATATCATTATTTATGATGTTTCATGCTTGTTTTATGCTTGTTCGTTGACTCATTCAGTTTGTGTCCATTTAACATAATTGCTTCTGTTTTACTGCTGTTTCATGCTTGAGACATGCTGATTGCTTTTGTTGCGTGAGCTATCTTCTCTTCAGGATATATAGTTGACATTTCACTAGCTTTTGTTTTAGCCATATTATGGATAGAATCACAAAAAAACATCCACAGCAAAATGAGAGAGCATAGAAATCAGTTAAGGCTCACCACTAACTTGAGATTGCAATGTAAGGCTTCCAAACTGCATTTTTAAATTACAATGGAAAAAAATGCTGCATTAACTGAAATAACTTTAAACCTGAAAATAAGAGAGCAAGAAGATGATGTCTTATATGATCAGCTGTATCATCTTGATACTTATGCTCTTTAGGAAATTTAGTTGTTGTATCATTAGTCTACTTCAGAGCCATCCTTCGTTGGATATCCTATATGTCATGAGCAGTCATTTAATCCTCTTTTATGCTTGTTCGTTGACTCATTCAAATCAGCATCTGTTTTAATGTGTCTTATTTATTATGCACTTGTTGATAATGCTGATAATTGCTGATAAATCTGTTTTAATCGTTGACTGATAATTTTTTTTTTCAGACATGCACTTGCTTGCATATATGTTAAGAGGGAGGATCCACATGAGTACGTTGACAAATACTTGACTTTGCAATCTTTTGTGGCTTCTTACTCCCCGGTAATTGAGCCTATCAATGGAGACAACATGTGGGAGAAAGTTGATGGTCAACCACTTGATCCTCCACCATATCACAAACATCCAGAACGACCGCAAAAGAAAAGGAAAAGAGGATTAGATGAGAACATAAAGGGAACTTTGAAGGAGAAACAAGCAAACACACTTGTCACATGTTCTAACTGTCATAACCAAGGTCACAACTGAAGGTCTTGCAAGGAACCATTGACTAGTAATGCTACTTCAAGCAAGCAACCAAAGGGCAACTCAGACGTTCGGGAACAAAAGTCATTCAACATTCTTGCACACAAGAGTCAATCAATGCAACTCCTCCTGGAGGCAGTCAAATTTGACATTTATGGTTTAGTTAGTAACAAAGTGACTCTTGGTTTTGGTGACAAAATGTTTGTTGTAATAGTTTAGACAAACTTGACATTTTGTTCTTGACTCAAATTTGACATTTTGCTTGTAATCATAAAAGCAATAGCTTTTGGTATAATTATTACTTGTATTTATAAGAGCAAAGCTTTTAGTCTAATTATTACTTGTAGTTATAAGAGCAAAGCTTTCGGTCTAATTATTACTTGCTTAATTATTATTTGGACTATGCTCTTTGTCTCTTGTGCTTTCATCTTAAACTAACAAAATACCAATATATTCACAACAAATGGAACTGCACAGAAGTCACGATTGCTGATAGATGTGCAATTGCAAGCAACCGAAAATATGCAACACACATTAATTTCTTGCACAGAAGTCACGATTGCTGATATTACATATATGCAACATTCTTGTAACACACATCTGATAGATGTGCAGAATATTAGAGGTGAAAATATTGATTAGTTGTCATTAAGGTTTACAATGTCAAACATACATAGCCTTCAACCAATCAGCAAAAAGAAGTGGTCTTCTACAAAGGCCATTACATAAACAAACTTCATACATTGAAAATTATAACTTTCCATATCAAACAAACATTCACAAAGGCCACTACAAATAAGATCCCTTTCACAAACTTCAACCTCCTTCTCAATTCAATATTGTCTTTCTTCATCTTCTTTAGCTCCTCTACAATTGGATTCTGGATTGGTCCATCAATCCAATCAAAGTAGTTGCATCCCCAACGTGTCTGTGAAGCACAAAAAAATTAGAGGACTCATAATAAATTCATAGACTGTGCAATTGCAAACTTAAGAACCAAACATGATTTACTGGAATATTTAATACTATACTAAATGCCATCATGCTCATCAACAAATATTAGTGTGCCTCATCTAACAATTGAAAACTTGCAATGACCATTGTGAAAGCATATGACATAAATAAAGCATGTGAAATAAACAAAGTTGCCATTATCACTTGAGATAAAAAAACTGACAGCAGGCATGAAAACCATCCAAAAGCACCAGTATATCAGAACTTCTTACAAGCTAAATGACAGCAGGCACAAAAACAAGCCAAAAGCACCAGAATATCAGAACTTCCTACAAGGTAAATGAAAGCAGGCACCAAAAGAAGCCAAAAGCATCAGAATATCAGAACTTCTTACAAGGTAAATGACAACAGGCACCAAAACAAGCCAAAAGCCAAGGGCATAGTCACGGCCATTTTTTGGAAACAAGGAAAATCTATAAGTTGAATACTTGTTGACAAAATTCTTACAATCCTTCCACCAGATTATGCCCTCCCTATAGTAAATGGGTCGGATGACAACAATCATTTCAATGTAAGATATATCAACTTTGGTAATCAAATTTTTCAAAGAAAAATTACTCATAATAAGTATGAGAAATAAATACAGAAAGGTCTAACATATTGATTTTTATACAAGACCAAACATTTCAAGCACTCTGTGTTCAATGGAATATCCGAATAATTACAATTAAGCATCAGCATCTTGACTTTGATAGAATATATCAAATTTTATTAAAAGATTGCTGCTTTTTTGACTGTAGATTGGAATTAGGAGTTCACACCTCATCCACTAACCTTAAAATTTGGACACTTAACAAACCTTCTAGCATAGTTTTGCTCTGTCCATGAAGTGAGAACCACAACTTCATCCCCACATCTGCACGTTTCACCCGCTGTTCTTCCCTTCCTGTTTGAACCAGAAGACCGACTAGAAGAAGGCATCACTGCCACACACAATCGCATACTCCATCGCATCGCAACAGACGACCACCTTCGTTCAACTTCCTCCAACCTCGCCCAACCCGTTCCTCCTTTTCTTTGGTCTCGCAACAGACAGCCGGCCTCTTGGAAGCTTGCCCTAGCCCTTCCCCCTTTCCTTTCTCAATTTCTCCTTACACCGTGTCCAGCAACTCGTTTCAGTTGGAGCTGATGCGTTTCGTTTCAGCATTTTAGGGAGCTACTGTGATGTTTTTTTTAATAAAACAATATATTATAATTGCCACATCACCTATCTACTAGGCATGACACATCAGCTCTTTTGACGGTGTTAGAGCTACGTAGGATAATTTAACACCGTTAAAACCATGAGCAAGTCCTTTAAAATCTTCAGGGACCAACCCCCCAAACGGCCCAAACTACAGGGACCAAAACCCAAACTTTGAAATATCAGGGACCAAAACACAAACTGACCCAAACTTCAAGGACTAAAACTTAGATTAACCCAAAAAAATATGGAGAAGAAAGTTGTGGATTATGTCTTCAAGATGTGTACATCACTTTCTTTCAATTTACGCAAGCAAGTCATTATGAAGATGGTTTTGGATAGTTAGATTAACATGTTGCTTTGAAAATACTTTTGATAATAGTTTGATTCCTATGATGACATTTGATGGCTTTTGATGCCACCATAGATACTTTAATTAGCCTTGTATGGCATTTGATAGCATTTTATGCCACCATTGATATTTTGGTTTTCCATATGCTGATGGCATTTGGTGGCCTTTAATGCTGTACTACATATTTTTTGGGATGCCATATGATTGGCATTTGATGTCTTATATTAGCAAGGTTGTAATATGATCAACTCCTTATTTTTGTCAATGACATGGTGTTCAGTTATTTTTGTCTTGAATTTGAAGTGTGTCTTTGTTTTCTTTACACACACATATATACACCGATTATGTGCATATTGTAGATTATAATTTTGGATCTAGATTATATAACTTTCTACATATAGATAAATTATAACTTTGGATATATGTGTGTGTTAATTAAATTATAAAGATTGGGTATATATGATGAGTATGAGATCAAAAATACACACACACATACACATATATGTATATATATGTGTATATATATATATATATATTCATGAGTGCTTTTTTGGGATCATACGACAATGCTAGGCCAAAGAGGTAGAACATGATCATAGGGCAATACGAGATTCTGCTTGGATATTCGCCTCACTACTACTATATGTGCTTCGATTTTCATAGTGCATTATATTTATATGTTTGTGTGTGTGTGTGTGTGTGTGTATATATAATTGTATTAAATGGTATTTATGATTGGGGATGGAGGGGAGAGGGATGGAAAGAAAGGGTAGAGGGTTACTTTTTTTTGTTTGATTGGTGGGGGAGGAGGTGAGGGGTTTTAATAATCTCTCGTTTGGTTTAGATGGGATGGCAGGGGGGAATGATAGCAATTTACCATTCTATCTTAATAAATTTAGTTATATTTTTTATTTATATGTTATATAAATTAATTAACATCTTATCTAATTAATAAAATAAATTTTTTATTTATAATTAATATAATAATAATATATATGTTAGAACTGGCTGACACCCAAGAGGGGGGATGAATTAGGTATAAGATAAAAACTCAATAACTTTAAAAATATTTTTGCATCTTATGAAATCAATAAGTATGGAAGCATGAGACCATAAGTAAGTATCTAAAATATATATGCTGGAAATATAAAAGCTTAGGGAAGAGAAGTCGTAAACTGTGATTTATCTTGGTTCAGCCTAATCCACGATGGCCTACGTCTAGTCCCCAGGCTCCTCCTGAGATTTTCAATCAACTATCTTCCTCAAGTTTAACCAGGTACTTGAGAACCACTATAATTTCACAAGTTTAATCTGGGCATTTGTGAAGCCTTTACAATTCTCGTACTAAGTTACTTCCCCTTACACACCGTAAAGTTATAACCAAGTTGCTCCCCCTTATACACCGTAAGAATACAACTTTGATGATGAAAGATTACATTCAATCTGCTCTCTCAGAAGTGAATAAGATAAACATTGAAGTACAATATAAATAATTGCTCTCTTAAATATACATGATATAGAAAATAGATAATAATAGAGACTAGTTGGGTTGGAGTAGATGATTCATGATCTTTTCATGTTTCTTGTTGTTGTTCTCTGCTTAAATCTCTTGTATTTATAGTTGAGTATGATATGACTGTTGTAAGTATTTCAACTTATCCGTTGAGTCCTGTTGCTTCGGTTGGCCGTTCTTCATATTTGAAAAACTAGCCGTTACATTCGTTGGACGCTCCGCTTCTGTAAAGTATCTTTAGTTCCCTTAGCATGATCTCTTCATTATATTCCTAGAATAATGCTTAGAATATTAATACAATGAAGTTTTAATATGAAGATAATAATTCAATAAACAACAGATGATTTTCATGCTTTTTGGTCTACATCACTCAAGTGGTCACTCAAGTGATCAAAGGCCATCACTCGAGTGATCACTTCTGAAAACTAGCAGAGACTTTAGACTTCTTTTCATATCCATATCATATCTTCATTGTATTCTTAGAGACATACGTTAAACACTAATACAATGAAATGTTATAATGGTTAGAAGCAAGAGGAATAAGTTACACGATCTTTCCTGTGATTTCCAGAATCTTCAGGACATTGTCTGTTGCATCACTTGAGTGGTTCTAGGTCATTACTCAAGTGATCCCTCTAGTAATCTCCTTCAAAATCTAGCTGAGAGCATTTCCAGCTGCATTACTCGAGTGATCCCTTGAGTAATGTTTCAAATAACTTTGCAGATTACTTGAGATCCCTTGAGTAATCTCTTCATTTTGATTCAAAACACAGCAAATTATATATCATCGAAAATTTCTCATTGTCTACATTCCAATGCAACAAGAATCACCTTCAAACTCATTGTATACAGAAAGTTATGATCCAAAGAATATCTACAATTCCTGACAATGTCTAAAATCACGAGCAGCAACTTCCAGAAGGCATAATTCTTAGTATATAGCTTCAAATGTGACAAATTATATATCCATGGAAACCTCTTTAAGTCTAGTTTCATATGGCACTAGTTTTTTCTCAATCCGATCTGTAGTTTGAGAGTTATGTCTAAAATACAGAAGCTTCCTTGTACTATGACGGTGATTTCAGTGTCTACTTTCAAAGCTGATATCTCTCTCATTTGAACTCCTTTGAATGCGATAGTTGGTCAAAATGACGCATTAGGAGTCTAGTTTTATATGGTACCAGTTTCAGCTTAATCCGATGTGTGGTTAGAGAGATATCACCAAAATACCAAACCTCTATTCTATCAAGTGAAAAACAGAATACATCAGAAATCTCATTGCTCGAGAGAGCCCTTGAGTAATTTGGGTTACTCGAGGGAGCCCTCGAGTAATCACCTCCAAAATGAGGCAGTGGCATATTTCTCAAGGGATTACTTGAGTAATAACCTCTGGAAGTAGTATAACTTCCGTATACGTCATTTTAGCTTCATATTGACCCATTTCTAAGAGCTTGAATCTTGATATTCTCTTTAGTTCTTTCAAGTTCTTCTTTCTTCAATCTCTTTCTTCAATCTTCTTCTTTCTTTGCTTAGCTAATGTACAAGATATCTTCTTGTTTTTCCTCTTGATGATTATCATTCACAACCTAACTAGATATCTTCTTGAATATCTTCAGTCTTCTTTAATCTTTGCTTGATATTCCTATTAGTTTTTGCAATGCCTTCTTTCTTCAATCCTTTGCCTCTTGATTTTCTTCTTGATGATCATTCTCCATATATGAGGCATTATAATATCAACCCACTGTTGGGTTTATGACTAATCTACAAGATAGACAACATTAAATATAGTAGTTAGTCAATGTAGTAGATAAGAATATTATACAAACTTTTTGCTCTTAATACTTGACATTTATATTTGACATCATCAAAATTATTCATATCTAACAATATATATATATATATTTAAATTAATTGTATAATAATATTTCTTAACTATAATAGTATTTTTATTTATCATAACATATTTTCATTTTAAATTAATTTCATAATAATATATTCTAATATAAAAATAATATTTTAAAAATAAATCAATAAAAATAATATATTTTTCATTATAATAATATGTTTATTTTAAATTATATTAAAATATTTTATAATTATAATATTTTTTATTTTAAATCAATTTTATAATACTATTTTTTATTTTTAAAAACATAATTTTAATAATTTTTGTTTCATAATAATATTTTTTAATGATAAAAACATATTTTTATTCAAATTAATTCAATAAAAATATTTTTTATTTATAATAATATTTTTTTATTTAAACTTGTAAGAGCATATGTCATAATTATAATAATTTTTCATTCATTAATTTATAATTTTTATATTATATTATTTTTTTAATAATATATTTTTAATTATAATTATTTTTTTACAATAATATATTTTTATTTTATAATAATATATTTAATAATAATCATATTTTTATAATAAAATTTTTATTTATAATTAATATAATAATATATATGTTTCTTTAAATTACACGTATAATAATATTTTTTAACTATAATAGTATATTTTATTTATAATACCATATTTTCAATTGAAATTAATTTCATAATAATATATTTTTAATATAAAAATAATATAATTTCATTGTAAAACAATTTTTAATTAACATTATATTAAATATTTATAGTTTTAATATTTTTTTAAAATCAATTATATAATAATATTTTTAATTTTTATAAATATAATTTTTATAAATTTTATTCTATAATAATATTTGTTTTGATAAAAATATATTTTTATTCAAATTAATTTAAAAACCATATTTTTTCTTTATAAGAATACTTTTTTATTTAAATTTGTCAGAGCATATGTTATAATTATAATAATGTTTTACTCATAAATATATCTTTTTTATATTAAATTATTTTGTCAATTGTAAGACCCCATCTTACATTACCACTTACCATTGATGTTAGTCAGAGTCTAGAGTGCAGTTCAGTGGGCAACACAGGAATAGTGGAAGTATACTGATATTAATGAAGTAATAGGCTTGATTACATTACCGATTTTTCCCTCAGGGTTTCATAATATATATATATATATATATAAATTGTCCAAAATATTTAAGAACAAAGACTAATATAATAACCCAAACAGCTCTTGTCTTAGGATCCGTAGCTGGAATATTTTTGAACTTGGAAAAGGGTGAGATTCAAACGAATATCAGTAGTAATAGACAATCATTCATATAAGATGCAATAAATAAATATGCCAAACAGTAGGTAATGCAATATTACACTAACACATAATTTAGTTCAATCGGAAAGGTGTTCAGAGCCAACCACTATTGCAACCCCTACACATTCTGTATCAACACTGGATAAATCAGTGTAGCCATAGGTACTATTTATTAGTGTACCATAGGTACTATGTATCATATATATTACAGAAGAAGGCATATACAAAACATATAAACATTCAGATAGTGTATGAAGGATAGAGTTACTACCTTAAATCCCTTTTAAACTCGTAAATCCTCCTCGAACTTCTTGCCGGCAGTCGGGCTACCAATTGCGTCCTAAAATTCCAAATGTACAAGAATTAGGTTAAAATCCATTCATGTACCAGTTTAGACACTTCCATAGTGTTTTTATAGGTTATATAAGTCTATAGTGAAAAATTACCAAAATGCTTTAGGGACCCGACCTAGCTCCGTTGTACTTTGTCTGACCTTACAATTTTTTTTGAAATTTTGACTTGGGCTATTCTGACAGATTTTTGCCCAGAGAATTCATTTCAGGCCTTAGAATTACTAAATTCACTACCAAAAGACAAAAATGCCCTTGGTAGCCCCTAACTTAGGGTTTCGGGGGGTGTTTTGGTCATTTCGCTTTCTAAGGCTTTTCTGGAAAAGTGATCGACTGTAGCCCCACCTAACTTCCCCTCCTGACACAATGGAATCATCATATCATGAAAAATCAAACTTTAACCCCTCCATCTAGCTTGGCCAAAACTCTGAGATTCTCTAAGAAAAATTGGGGTTTTCGAGTTCTGACCTTAAATCCTTACTCCATACTACTCCTAATCACTTGATTAATTATTTAATTACAATCAAAACACAATTTAGACCAAATTGTGCAACATAAGAGCTAGGGCTCATCCTTTTCCCAAAATTACAAATCATAGAAATCATCCACAAATGCACTGATTAAACCAACCATAGCAGCAACCACAACCAAAGATTGAAGTTTATGGAGTTATCTTTGCTTTCATCTGGCTCTTCCCTTCTTGGCCGAAACCCTAACTCCCCAAACCTTGAGATTTTTCCTTCCTAACACCATGAATCATGTAGAAAGGAAGCTTAGAAGAAGGATGAAACAAATTGGAACACAAATCACCAAGATTATTAACCTACCTTGTGAATTTGGCTCCTTTTTCTCTCTAGATCACCAAAGCACTCTCTCTTTATCTAATTTAAGCAAGGGCTAACGGTTTGGAGGAAGAGGATGAAGGGAAATGATTTTATGACATATCCTATTTTTTCTCTAATTTATTAATTACCCAAAATTCTAAAATTTGACTTTTGTGTACATAAAGCTAATTGGACTTATCTACATGTAAATGGGTCATAAAGCCCAATTGAAATTCAACTAAGTCCTTCCCTCTCTTTGATCAGCTCTCAATCACGTCCAAGCCCATAGGAAAAGAAAAAAAAATTTGATATGAATTTATCTCACATTTTTCCATTTTCGGATTATTTGGCAATTTTATCAGATTTTTTCTCAAATTTTGAAAAATCATAACTAAATTTGTAGACATCGTATTGGAGTGATTTCAAATGTTATAGAACCCTTATTTAGTCTAGTTTCAAGAAAAAATATAAGATTTAACAAATTGGAGGAACAAAATTCCCAGAATTAAATTATTTGGACGTTGTTCCAAGAAATAGGCAGTTCTTTTGGGCTAAATTCAAAAAATTCATAATTCTTTATATATAACTTCAAATGATTTATATGACCTATCCAATTAAAGCTTAGGATGTCTACTTTCATCCTATAAAATTTCACAATTTGTGTACATCATTTGGTCATCCAAAACTATATGACAAACTCACTGCCTCACTGGAAGAAAGGAAACAACATGCACTTGCAACTTCAATAAATTCCATTTTTGTATACAAATTTCCCATTACTCTTTAATTCACCATTTTATTCCATTTAATACCTCAAAGATATAACAGACGTTAGGAAATAGATTTGGGACACCTGCTAAACCGGGGCTTAGCAGTTCACTTACTTTAGACTTATTCTCTAACTTCCAATCTCAAAATTCGGGGGTATTACATCATTGATATATTTTTAATTATAATAATTTTTTGTATTTTATAATAAAATATTTTAATAATAGTGATATTTTTATTTATCATAATATTTTTCATCATGAGCATTATTGGAATATCATATAAGTTATAAAGGTAAATTGGTTCAAAATTTTGGCTCTCATCCAAAAACCCCCAATTTGGAGACAAGCCAAAATAGGAGTGTTGGAGCTCGCCCAGGGGGGGTAGATGAAAACTTTGGGGTTCCCTTCCCTCCAAAATTTCTAACCAAATTAGGGGAAGGGTTCATTTTCCTTCCCTTTCATCCCCTCCCTTCCAACCAAAGGTTGTTCAGTATGAGGAGATGAAAGGAAAAATGACTGGAGGGAACAAATTTTTGAGCTGAATTTAAAAAATTTAGAGAAGTGAGATTAAAATTTTTTAATTAATTTTTTTACTCCCTTAAATAACATCTTTTTAAAAAATTTAAAACCCTACTTCCTCAAATTTTTAGATCTAACTCACAAAAAGTTTTCTTCCCCTCCAAATTTCTTGTACCAAACAAAAGCTTAGGGTTGAATAGGTAAAGTAAGGGGGTGGGCCAATGAGGGTGGATATATGTGTAAGAAATCACCCAAAACGATCTATAGAAGTGATTAAGATATGAAGGATATGTTTACCTTGGGAAGGAAAAACTTTGAAGACCTCCATCATCGACGGCATTTTCGTATTTTTCCCATCCTACTTCTTTTGCTTTTTTTGGCAAATCTTTTGAGAATCATAATAACTTCAATATTTTTTATACACATATTGACTTATTTTTATTAATCCCCCAGTATCTGGTGGTACTAGTAACCAACTAGTATGGTTTGCGGGAATGTAGGCTCATTATGCTACTTTTAAATAATATTCAAGGTTGCATACATAGAGCTTGAACACAAAAGTTGGAACAAGTCAATGTGTGTCCTTGAAAGGGAATCACTAAAGCACTTCTTAAATTGCCCTTTTGTCAAGGTTGTGTTGTATGGCGCTACTTCTATTAGTCTGCCTTCATTAACCTTTGACAACTTTAAGCAGTAGTTTAAAAAAACAATTGTGCAATTATATAAAGATGAGCTTTTTATGGAACTTCGATTGATGACCAAAATTCTCATTATCATATGGATTAAGAGAAACCAGATTAGTCATCAGTTGCTAGGACCCATAAAGCTTGAAGTAGTCATTAAGGAAATTCATTGTGTAGTTTCTTTATGCAATCTAACATACTCTGATTTGAGGACTTTAGGAACAACTACAACAATGGCAACTCATTATTCATCGATCAAATTCCAAATGCAGGGTGGTCTATCTTCATGGAGAAATCTAAGAATGAAAGGAAAACTATTTACAGTTCATGGATAAGCTTTTAAGGACAAGCTATTCAATCTTTCTGTTGCATAAGTGATTTTGGCAAACATTTCCTTTTTCTCCACTGCTTAAGAGCATCCCTTTTATGGATTTCCAATTCTCCATTTTTCCAATCAGAATCTAATAAAAGGTTACAAGTCTTCTGTATTTGAAAGGAACTTTTGCCACCACTGGGGATAAAATCTAACTTGGCTAATATCCTTTTCAGGTACATTGAAAGTTATCTTCATTTATTTGATTTTGATAGGATTAGGTAGATAATATGAACCAAACTTCATTTCTTTCTCTACAATCATGCCCTAACATGATTGTAGAATTGTGATGTATTATCATTTTACTTTCAATGAAAATTGTTATTTATAAAAAAAAATGTGTGGTGGAATTTGATAAAAAAAAGGAATAAAAGAGAAAGAGGGAAGAGGCTTCTGGCCACATGAGGACCAGGAGATGGGTGAGCAATAAATGATAGATATGTTTAGAAATTAACACTACGAAAAAATACGATTTAGTAGCAGTTAAAAAAGTGTATTTGTAGCTATTTTCATTGCTATAAACAACATTAGTAGCGGTTGATAAAACTACTACCGCTACTAAATCCACTATTGCAAATGTTTTTGTAGCAGTTATATAGAACTGCTATGCAAGTAACTAAACCGCTACTATATTTATAGTGGTTTATTCCAACTGCTACAATATTTAATAGAGTTAACTCATCATCTATCATTATTTGTAGCGGTTTTATAACTGTTACAAATATTGGAGCCTGTGGTGGAAAATGAAAATTGAAAATTTTGCTCCATGTTTGTAGTGGTTGCAAAACCGTTACTAAATTGAAAAGGAGAAAGGCACTAAAAATTATCAGTGGTTGGAAAACCGCTATTAATATAATATGAAATTTCAAATTTGGCATTAGAAATTTAATTCCTTTTTGTTTTTAAATTTGTAGCGGTTGTATTTCTTAAAACTACTACAAATATTTTGTGAAATTTTAAAAAAAATTATACAATTATCTATCTCAATTTTTATAATATGGTATTGAATAATTTATTATTTCATTGGTTTAGCTGATAATAGTTATTAACTAAAAAGGATTATCTAATTAAATTGGTATAGTATAAACTATATATTGGTAATTTTATTGAGAATATTTAGGTAATAAAAAATTATTATATTGTGTTCTACACTGTGATTATCATTATGTAAGGAAAAAAGGCAATGGTGAGAAAATGTCCTTCAATATCTGAAAAAAAGAAAAAGAGTGAGAATAAATATTATGCGAAGAAGAAAAAATTTGAAATGAAAGAATAAAAAAACTTTTTATCATATTTGATCACCTTATTCAGCTTCTCACCTCTTAGAAAAATATTTGTAAATAAGAGAAAACGAAAGAGAGGAAGGGTTGAAAGAAATGGGGACTGTTTGAAATGCAGTGTGGTGGGCTTATTTATAGGGATTTGCGTAGCACTTGTTGTAGTTAGTGTGACTGGTTTTCTAGCGGTTTATTTTGTAGCTGTTATTGTGTCGTTATTTGTAGCGGTTTTTGTTGATTTTGTAGCGGTTAACCGTTACAAATAATATCCTAATATTTTTTAAAAAAAATTATACGTCAAGGATTACAAGAACAAAACCATAGTTTGTTTAATAATTCATCCTTACCATCCCGACAAAAATTGTGTAAAGAAATTGTTAGTGTGATATTATTTTGTAAAAAAAATAAAATTTAAATGATGTGAACTTAAAAAAACGCACCAAAGTAGGGGTAAATTGTCATCGCCTTCAAGGAAGAAGTTTTCGAAATTGGTGGACTGAAATGACTCACTCTCGTAAAGGTCTCGAGGCTTTAAATGAACAACCATATGCCAATCCCTATGCCTCTCATTTTTTACATAATAAACCTGGTGTGCCTCTAAGGCAAGAATATACAACTCATCATCTTCAGAATGACCAGTGTGAATTGGCCGTGAGAAATTTACTGATGTGATACCTAAGTCGTCAGTTGTGAGTCCTCGAGTAGTAGTGGTATTTGCCCACAAGCACTTGCTCAATGTCACGGTGAAACGGCCTTGGTAATTACCATAAACATTTGCATTTTGAGTTTGTAATCTTTGATCTTGTGAAACTGTCCAAAACTTGAAACCATTGACATTGTATGCTGTAAACCTTTTTGCATGGTCAAGAAGGTCAATTTTGAGAGCTATGAAATCTGGTGAGTGTGGGTTGTGGTCATTTAGTATTCTGCGAGCAAACCAGCTTGGGAATTCTCTATGGACCTTTTTGTCAACTTTGGAGGATGTTTGTGTACGGATCTTAAGTTGACACTTAACATGACTTCTGAATTCTCTATAATTAATCATAGGAAGGTGATCATGAAATGTAAGTGAAAAATGTTACGAAAGATATAAAATAACATATGAGTGTACAATTCTTACTAAAGGAGGGGTTCAACTTGAGTGTAATTAATTAAGACATGTCTATGTGCTTGGAACTTCTCAGTTGCCGTTAGTTTGAAGTTCTCAGTTCCTCCAACTAGTTTACCAATATAAGGGATAAATTCTCTTGATGTTGACATAGGTTTAGGACAACTGTCTACACGAGGTGGGCAGTTGAAAGATGTTTCAATGTCATCAAAGTACCTTGTACCGAAATATAGCACCTCATCCCCTATATATCCTTTAGCTATAGAACCTTCTGGCCACGCCTTATTCCTTATGTAAGATTTCAATTTCCCAAGAAACCTATGAAGTAAAGAAGGGAAAAATGATACTAAATGTTGAATAGGTTGACTAGCAAACATAGGAACTAACAATGACACACATATGTTAAATGAGTACCTCTCAATAAGATACATCCATCGATATTGAATTCAAGGTGGACTGTAAGGTAAACTATCACAGTGAAAAAGGATTGAGGAAAGATCATCTTCAAATGACAAAGAGTAAGAATAATTTTGGACTGCAGCTGATCGAGCTCCTCAACGATCAAAACCTTGGAACACAACTTCCGAAAGAAAGAATAAAGTTTCACCAAAATGATGGATACATTGGGAGGAAGTGCATTCTTTATAGCCAACGGGAGTAACTATTGCATAAGAACATATGAGTCATGACTCTTCAGCCTAGGAACCTTTCGAGCCTACATGTTAATACATTGAGAAATGTTGCTTGAATACCTATCAGGAACTTTTATTTTCTTTAACATCGCGAGGAAGACTTCCTTATTCAGTTTTGTGAGGGTGAACCTTGCCAGTTGAAATTTGTCATGCTCATCTAGCCACACGTCTTCACAAAACTCCTATGGAGTGTAAATCTTTCCTTGCTTGAAGATGATCTTTTGACTTGTTGGGTTGGTTAATTAGCGTATATAGAACATTATCGCAAACATTTTTTTCAATGTGCATAACATCAAGACTATGGCAAAGTAAATTAGATTTCCAATATGGAAGAATGAAGAAAATGTTTATCTTCTTCCATTGCTAAGGCATAGATGTCTTACCCATCTTTCACCTTACTTTTGCTGAATCGCCACCTTTTTCAAACTCAAATTCAACATCCTCAAGCTGCTGTAAGATATCTGCATTGGATAAAGTCTAAGGTGGTCTTCTTTTTTCTGGTTTCCTATTGAAGCCTTCCATTAAGAAACCTATGATGCCCCATGAAGCACTACTTTTGGCTATAGGGAAGGCGCACTGCGTCAAAGTTAAAATTGCAAGTTGGGTACACCACGATCGCTCCATCATGTAGTTTATGATATCGTGCCACTGCGTATGTTGAGCGTAGTAGTAATAAACCTATTACTACATTTGTTGTATCTGATAGGCAACTGCAGCCTGTGTCCTGGCAACCTCTGAACAATGCTCCTCAACAGACTCATCCCTTGGATGTTTGACCTTGAACATTTGTGCTTAAGAGTTGCCAGCCTCAAGGCGCTGCTCTTGCCGTAGACCATACTAGGTCTGGTGCCTATCCACATCCCCCTCACAAGTCCAGGGTGCCCAACTAGACCCATACCTGCTTTCAATGGCATAGTGGGGTCCACAGACCCCTGTGACTCCTAGGACTAGCTCTCTCTCAGCTCAGCCTGTGACTGCTACATCTGCTCCTGCTATTTTATGAAATAATTAATTATTATTATTATTATTATTATTATTCAAAATAGAGTTTTTTTATAAACAATATAACGATAAATTAACTTGCAATGACCTCTTCTTCCTGCTGAGAGGTCGGAGTCCTATTATGGTGTCTGTGGGCAATAGTGAATAACTCCCCGTAGCCTGTCTGATAGTTCTCCTGTTGTGCCTTCCTCTGTTAAAACTTTAAGAAAATTAAATTAGTATTATGAACAACAAAATACTAAATTTATAATATGAAATAACTAGCTAAAAGTAATTGACATTGTGAAAAGTTACAAGTAATTGACATTGTGAAAAGTTACCAGCTCGCTATAAGTGACAGCAAAGGTCTTTGTCGTGTGGTGGATCGTCTACTGCCCTTGGCATCTTGTATTCTTCTGAGAAAGCGTCTGCAAAAAAATATTAAAATTATTAAAAAAATATAAAATAGTTTTAATTATTAAAAACATACAATTTATGACATTTAAATTTAAATTATAATTATAAATAAATAAATTACCTGCTCCTCTACGCTCCTCCCAAACTGAACAAAACTCGCCTAGTTGTTTAGTGGGACGTTATCCAGGATGTTCTCGATAAGCTATTGCAGAGGAATCGACCCATCCTTATTCATAATGTGGAAGAGACGATTCCTCTTGTTCTTCCATCCATCTCTTATCTCCATTAAAGTGTACCTCTTCTGGTTATCCTGAACAGTAAACCTAAGCTTTAACACAATTGAATAAAAACTAATTAAATACGACTAATTACAAATGATACAATTAATAAATATTAATTAAATACAATTAATTAAAAAATATATAATATAATTAAATACTATTAATTACCTGCACCACCTTGTCCCACGCTATGTCCTTCGACCCCTTGGGAACGTTCCTCCACATCCTAAAGTGAAGGAGGGACTGTATCCAATTCGAGCCCAGCTTGTTCAGGAAGCGGTTCAACAAGTGACCTCCATTCTCAATGGTCTAGATTATGGCCTCATTCCATAGAGCCACAACTCGTAGTGTACGGTTTAAGCTGTTCAAACTGGCCATATCCAGCCTCCTTGTGGACACGTTCCCCTGCTCATCTGCATAATTTACCACATACGTTAGATAAATTTAAATTCACATTTAACTGGTCAAATTTAAATATTTAATTTATTAAATAAAAAATATATTTACCTTGGACTTGTACCTCAAACCCAATCGACTGGGAAGACGACTGTCTTGGGTTATTCTAGTCCCGCTCGTCCTCCTCATCCAGGAGCCGCTCCATGTCTTTAAGAGGAATTGGGATCTCAAACTCCTTGTTCTCCTCATAGTCACTGACACTGAGCTCACCTCCCTCCCCCAGAACAGCCTCAGGCACCTGTGGTGCGGTCTCCTCTTATGGGGCCGTCTGTTGTAGCTGTGGTGGGGCCGACTCCTGTGGCTGTTGTGGGGCCATTTGCTGTGCTGTGGTTGTCCTCCTACCATGCTACCCCCTCCCTTGCTACTGCCACCGCACAGAATCGATTTAGGAATCTTGGGCTCCTTCCCTGAAGCCATATCAACTTCAAAAATAAAAAAAAATAAAAAAAATTAGTCGAGTAAAAATATAATAATAATAATAATAATAAAAAGCAAAAAAAAATATGTAACTTTCGTACCTCAAGTGAGAAAAATATGAAATGTTGTAGCAAAACTCTCGGAGAGACGTCAGAATGCTCAAGTCTAAAGGAAAACTCTCAGAGAAACTGTCAGAAAATAAAATGGCCAAAAGAGACAATTGAAGGGTAGACTGGTATTTATAGTTCTGAAATTTGTAGTGGTTTATGTAGCAGTTTTATACATAAACTGCTACAAACTACCTCGGCAATGGAACACGTTGTAGTTGTTATAGGTAATTGCTATAAACATAAGGACTCTTGGAGTTCTGTAGCGGTTTTTAACCACAAACTGCTACTAATGTCATTAACATTTGTAGCGGTTATATAGAACCACTACAATAAGGTGATTATTTGCATTCTGTAGCAGTTTATCTCCACGTAACTGCTACAAAATCACCGCCATAATTGTCACACCTACTTCATGCCAGTTTGGCACCACATTTGTAGCAGTTTACATGATATAACTGCTACAAAGTAGCCGCTACAACTTATGGTGGAAAATTGGCACCAATTTGTAGCGGTTTGTTTATTTTAACTACTATAAATAAAGTTGGCCTACCAGCACGCCACTTGGCGTGAACCTTACTGCTACAAATTTGTAGCGGTTATAACTAACCGCTACAAATTCATCGCTACAAAATGACCTTTTTTTTTAAGTGTAACGATTAATTGGGGTTGAGTTTGCCAAAAAAAATAATCCTTCACAATATGATAAACCATCTTTAAGAGAGGTGCCTATATTTAGTGTCTTAAATATGATTGTTTCTACTATCTATCTATCTCTTTTATAATACGCCACTAACCGTTTTTGGTGAAAATAGTTATGTTTAGATTAATGCCGTTAATGTATTCCGTTTACTTTGACACCAAAAATACCAATATCTATATTTATCACTCTCTTTTGGCTATCATAATTATTTATCTCTCTCTTTTATAATTTAATATCAATATTTTATATCCATAAATTATATTTATTGCTCTCTTTTGGCTGTTATAATTATTTTTCTCTTTTTTATAACTCAATATCAATATTTTATATTTTATATCTATTAATTATTAGTTGGATGGCATGATTCAAAGATTTATCATAATAATAATTTAACCAATAAATCAATGAGTTATCTTAATCATAATTCAAATTAAATCTGCAAGAATCACTCTCTTTTGGCTCTCATAAGTATTTTTCACTCTCTTTTATAATTCAATATCAATATTTTATATTTTATATCCATAAATTATTAATTGGCCCACATGATTCAAGGAGTTATCATAATAATAATAATTTAGCCCGTAGATCATGGAATTATCATAATCATACTTCAAAGTAAATCTACTTGAAGCATAATCATGATCACAATACCATGGTCCTTTGCCATGATATTTGGGATTATAGTGATGCTTATATATGTCAACTTTATCATTGTATTCTGTTTTGTGTTCTCTGTTCTTCATTGTTACTGATCTTAATTCTTCATCCCCAATATCATAGCAGGATGCCCTTATGAACTCCTTAAGAATATTAATGACCACGAGGATACCTAAGCTATTGTTGTTCAAGTTATCAAGAAGTGGATGATGATTAAAAAGACATCACCTTTTGATGTATGGAAAGGCAGTATGATTTTGGCTGATGAGGAGGTTTGTGATTCACACATAGCTATTTGATTATCGAGTTTTTGGTTTTCTGTGTTCTCTATCTCCATGACAATCAACAAAATATGCTTCTATCTTCATAGTCTTCAGACATGGCTAACTGTATGTTGCTTTGTCCCATGTCAAATCAATAGACAACATCAAAGTCCCCATCTTAGACTCCGATGGCAACCCAACTACTCAAACTACCAATGTGGTTTACAAAGACGTTTTCCAGAATATTGTCTACCATTTGTTTGAAGTAGTTGCGGAACACTGATTTACATTGAAGAGTGTTGCAACTTTCCAATTGTTTAGTTATATTCACATTGAATAGCACCGATTTCATTTTCAATGTTTGTTTTTTTAAGCATAATGATTTATTCCCCCTTTCATTCTCATGATAAGGGTCTTTGATATTGATATTATCAATATTTATGGACAAGCAATATATTTGGGCCTTTCAGTGTAAAAATATACAGGCCATTTAAAATATATGATTGTAAAATAATGACATGATTTATTGTAATTAAAAATAAATATTACTTATTGTGTATACAATAAAAAATTGCCCACTCATAATGACTAAATTATATAATAAATATTACCTATCTCATAAAGAAATGCTTTAAATATATAAACTATCATTCTATGTTTGTAGAAGCTTCGGAAACTCAAAATGCTATATAAGAACTTCTGGTAGCAATACTTGTTAAGGATTTATTTTTAGACATTTAATTCCAAAATCTTCTTGTTGTTGAGAAATGCTACTAGAATTTAAATGAGTGTTTTAGATAACTCCATAAGATAATTTCTAGAGTAAAATACATTGACTACTCCTCCGTTTTACCTAAATTACATAAACCTCCCCTCTATTTTAAAAATGTATATAAACCTCCCTTGAAATTAAAATGCAAGTTACAGAAACCTCCCTTACATATTTAATATTCCATTTACACCTACCCAACCGTTAGTTGACCGTTAAGTTTGACTATTAAACATTTACTTTGACTAAAATATCCATTTTTCAAAAAATGAATAAATATTTATATTTTCCTAAAAATAAATTTTTATATAAAAAAATAATTCTAATACATGTATGTTCTAAATTTCTAATATATTATAAAATTTTTTAATTTTTTATTATATTATAAAATTTTAAATTTTAAATTTTTATCACATGTATTGAAACTTATTTATTTAGTATTCTTTTAAATAACTAAAAAATATGCCTTTCAAATGAAAGGAAAAAAGAAAAAGAAAGAAATATGTTTTATTCACAACATGTTATTAATAATGTGAATTTAATACAGCATATGACTTATATTAATTTTAAATTTTAATTTTTTAAATACATTTTTTTCCACAAACATTTATAAACATGTTTATTTTAGTATGCATCTATTAATATGATTAATCATATTTTTAATTAATTTTTTTATGTTTACATTACTTAAATTAATTAAGTATTTATCTTAATAAGAAAAAATTTTAACATATAACTATTTACAAAAGTAAAAAATAAGTAAAGAAAAAGAAAGAGAAACTCTTAAATTACTTAAACAATTTTAGTCAAAATTAGGAAATTAGTAACAATGAAGGATAAATTAGTAAATAAAATTTATTTTACTATAAATTTTAATTAAAAAATAAAAATCCTTAATGGAGTTAACGGTTTGGACTTAAGTGTATGTTTTCAAAATAGAGGGGAGATCCGTGTAATTAAGGTAAAACGCAAGGGAGGTTAGAGTATTTTATTCTAATTTCTAATGTGATAGGATTTGTTAATATATGCTAAACATCTCCTAATACACACTAATTTATTTTAATATCTGCTAAACATCTCCTAATACACACTAATTTATTTCAATATTTAGATTTAGATTTCAAAATATTGTGTGGATCTTTTCCAAACAATTAAGTAAGTAATGAAATAAAAGAGATCCTAAATAAATTATATATTTATTAGGTTAAATTAAATTTAATAAGGAAATGTATATATTTTATCATATAAATTCATAATTCCTAATGGTTTTATAGAGGAAGCGGATGTTATAAAAATCTAGGCTTTCTATTGTTAAGTTTATTAAATCTAAAAATAACAATATTTTTATTATAATATTTTTTAATTTCCTAAAAAAATAAAACCATGTTACTTTTAAGAGATTGTTGGAATACTAGAAAAATCCTATAAGATATGAATATGCATATATCTTAATGATCGTATGAGATGACCATATTTTTTTATATATTTTAAAAAATAAGTATTTTTTTGTTATTATAATTTAAGCTCACCTTTAATTTTTTTTCTCTCTAACTGAGTTATCACAACTTAAAAGTGGTTTTCCCAAATTTATATACTTCGTGTGTGTCATGCTGATATTGACAAAAAATAATGTAGCTGTAAGAGATGGACATATTGTGTGTTTGGAAATCAAACTTGCCAGGCTATTTATTTATACATGATCCTCATGATTGCTATACAGAGGAGAGGGGGGCAATGGCTGCTCTCAACTCTCCACTCTTTATCTACTCATGTATGTTAGAAAGATGGTCAAAAAGATATATTAGCCTTTTCAAATTACTTTTAATTTTTAGGATTAGACTTTAATTTTTCTCCCGAATTTTTTTAGGAGCGCCAGACGCCCTAAGGCTATAAAACGTAGCGCAAAGCCATGGCTTAATGTTAAAGACGAAAAAAAATATCGCCCATTCGTCAAACTCAAACATTCATTACGTTTATCATTAGTTTTTTTTGCCAGTATTAATTTTATCATTAGTTGATTGGGAAAAATGCAGAAAAGGTTTGGAAAAATCTATATTTATATCAATATATTATATAATACTTGTAGTGACACGTTAATTTCCATTTAATTTTTAAGCAAGACCATTAATTCTGTTAAGTATTTCTAGTTTTCCATAATTGAATTTTGTTTTATCTCCATACATTAAGGAGTTATCATAATTTAAAATTATATTTTTTTCCAAAAACATAATAAATACTAGGCCATTTGGTTTGGATCTATTAATTAATAAATATAATTTATTGATGATTATTTTCTTTCTTTTTTTATATTCCATTATAATTGAATTTTCTTATCTCCATATTAATCAATAAAAATGATTTATTGATGACTATTTTCTAATTTTTTTGACAAAAAGCATAATAAATACTAGGTTATTCAGTTTAGTAATAAAAACTAGGAGATTCGGTTTGCATCCATTAATTATTAAGTATAATTTATTAATTATTATTTTCTAATTTATTTTATATATTTTTAATTTGATTCTAATTTGTTTGGATTATGTTTTTGCATTGTGCTTCATTATAGGGGTTTGAGCTTGATTGCAAATATATTAATTTAAATTTAAATAATTTCAAAGTCTTTACAAAATTCTTTCTCTCTCTTAATGTTGTTTGCTTTTGTAAAAATATGAGTGATCAAAATAAAAAAAGTCATATACAAGTGCCCATACCTATAGCTGATTTCTTATAACTTAATTGAGGCATCACATAAATATGAATTTCTTTGTACAATGTATGGGTACCAAAACTTGTCACTTAATAACCTGTAATAAAATTAAAAATTGATTAAATCCCCACAATTACAAATAAATTCTCTAAGTGATTAATGTTGTTTCTTATCCATGTAAAAGATTAAAATTCAATTTTAACCCCAACTTCAAAATGTGTAGATAATCGATTGTAGCACTATTGTGGGAAATAACATTGATAAATAATTAAGAAAATATTATATCTACCACACTATTATCTTATTTTGACTTGCAGCGGAATATTGTTGCGTGGTTCGGTGGCAAAGTAAGAATAACATAAATATACTGATAATATGTACATAATTACATAATTTCCCCTTAGGGGTTCGTACCTGATAATTTCAAATAATGTAGTCATACAAGGCTACTAGGGTATCTAAACCCATCATAGTGAAACGGAGACATCTTCCTGTCTTCGTTCCACTACTGTAATCCCCTCTCGTGTAGTTCTCATCTCTGATCTCTGCATACCTTCTATATTCACGTGTCTAAATTGTTGGTAGGGAAGGGTGAGATTCGAGAGAATCTTAGTAGAAAAATAATGCCGATATGCATGTAAGATAAGTGCTTAATGTATGATATGCTTGCATTACATAACTCATGCTCACACAATGATTTATTTGCATGCTCAATGTTTCATATAACAAAACTATGGCCACAGTATAAATAGAAACAGAGCTTCAATCATTCATATATGTTAAACATATTCAAGTAAAGCAATAACATGCATCAATACACTAGCACAAATATCAAATACACGCAGGAGAGGTAAGTTCCCTACCTTAATCGCCTTTCTTTGATCCTCAAATAACATGCATCGATTTGCGTGTCAATCCCTCGGGCTCTCTACTCGATCCTAAAATGTCAAATGTATAGTTTAGACACTTCTATAGTGTTTCTGGGGGTTATATGAGTCTATATTAAAAAATGACCAAAATACCTCTAGGACCCTGGCTCCATAGTACTCGGTCCGATCGTACTTTTTCTAAAATTTTGATCTAGGCTATTCTGACATATTTTCACCTAAGGAATCCATCTTTGACCTTGGTTTTATCAAATGCTAGCCCCAATTATGAATTTACCCCTGGCAGCCCCTATGTGAGGGTTTTAAGGCTATTTTTGTTATTTTACTTTCTAGGGCTTTTCTCACTTAGCACCCAACATGAACCCTACACAATTTTCCATTATAAACACAATAGAATAATCTAAGATACCAAAATCCAGTCCAAACATAACCCAAAACATATCTGGACAAAATTCCCTAAAAATTGGAGAAACTGGAGTTTTATGTTTTCAACCCACAACACACCTTCTTATCACTTTTAATCACTTGTTTAACTACTTAATTATATTGCAAACATTATTAGACTAAATTTGGGCATCATAACCCCTTAGGGTTTCCCTTTCCAAACTTACAAAATCCTCTAACAATTCACAAACCAAGCAAAGAATCATAGTATGACATCAATACCCCAAAGGATTTGAGATTTTGGAAGTTACCTCTGGATTCTTGGAGTTTCTCTCTCAAGGGGTCACCTTCCTCCCTCTTTAACCTTGAGATTAGCTTGCTAAACAATGGTTTCCATAGAGAATAAGAGGTTAAAAGAGAGATTATACAAGTGGGAAGGCTTAGGCACTTGAAAGGATAAGCCTTATCTTTGATCTCCTTCCTTGAACTCCTCCTTATCCAAGTTTTCTTAAGCTTCCTCTCCCTCTCTCTTTCTTGCTCTTGTCATCCAAATGGGATAGGAAAGATGAAGCAAGAGTTTTTAAAATACCTCTCATATTTTCCTTAATTAGCTTTATTCAATTCCAATTTATGACACCAACTTATACTTAGGTTTATCCTATATGATACTTTCTCTTTCGCTTGTCCATGATGCCATAGTAAATGAGGAAAGGAAAATAAGATGTTGGAGCTGTTAATATCTCATTCTCTCTCTTTTACAAATATATTATTTAATTAGATTTTTATGACTCTTTTTGCTTCACCTTATCTCTTCATTAATTTGTGTCATAAGCTTTTTATTGCATGAGAACTATTTCCTCCCTCCTAGTTGGCCCATAAAAACTCACAAGGGTCCCCTTTAAGGACCCAATTGGGCTTCTCCCATTAACATTGAACTTCATGTACACTTAATAGTATTTTAGTTTAATTTCACATGTGCTCTTTTTTCCCAAATTCATATTTAATTGTTTGGCTTAAGATGATGCCACTTGGCATGTTTATAAGCCAAATAATTATTTCTCTCTCCTATTTCTTTATTTCACAATTTTTACAATCACCATTGCGTCCTTTTGTTTTCAAATTCGCAACAATTAGCAATTTTGACAGATTTTCTGACCAAACTTTGACAAATCATAACTAAATTTGTAGACATCGTTTCGGAGCGATTCCAAAGCCTATAGAACCCTTATTGAGTCTAGTTTCAAAGAAAAATATATAATTTTGCTAGATGGAATCACAAAATTCCCAGATTTCAAATCTTTGCATGCTATTCCAGAAAATGATCAATTTTGTTGGGCAAACTTCAAAAATTCATAAATCTTTGTACATAGCTTCAATTGATTCATATGACCTATCAAATTAAAGCTTAGGATGTTTACTTTCACCCTGTAAAATATCATTTAGTGTTTCAAAACCTCATGACAAGCTCACTGCCTCACAGGAAATTTCACTATAAGCATAATCACTTTTTTCAAAATTCACCATTTTACTTTCTTTGATGCCCCAAAGATATAAGAACATTAGGAGATAAATTTGGGACACATGCTAAACCAGGGTTTTAGACTCCACTTAATTCAGGCTTATTATCTAGCGTCCGATCCCATAATTCAGGATATTACAATATTTGTATTAATAATATTTTATTAAAATATTGATACTTTAATTTTAATAATTTAAATATTTTTATTTACAAATTTTCAAGCACAATTAACAAGCCAACTCTTGTGATTTGAGAATTCTCTAGAAATTTTCAATTTGAATAATGACTATAGTGTTAGTGCAAGCGTTTCACCCAAGAGGGGGGGTGAATTGGGTGATATCAGAAATTTCGTTGCGTATATAAGAATTGACTGGAAATTTAAAGCAATTAAGAGCTAGGAAAAATATCACCGAAGTGTACACCGAGAGTTATACTAGTTTGGCCACAACCACTTTGACCTACGTTCAGTCCTCAGAGCTTCTCTAAGAGTTTAACTATATCTTCCAAGATTCAGTGGGTTCTTGGCACCTCAGCACACAGCAAGTTTCTTAACTAGACACTCGCTTCCCCTTACATGTTGTAATCAAATCCCCAATTCAAGGTTCCATAACCTTAAGTTGTCTCAATAACTAATATTGAGTTTGTAATGAAAAACTGTCTCACAGAGCAAATATATAATCACTGAAGTATAAAGAGTGAGTATAAGAAAATAGAGTACTAAGAATATAATGATCGATGTAAATTTGTGTGATCTCAGTTGTTGTGTTCTGTTCTTTGAATGCTCCATATATATAGATGATTTGTGATGTCCGTTGGAAGCATTTCAAACATGTCCATTAGAGTAGCATAGTTTCGTTTGACCTTTCTTCAAATTTGAAAACTAGCCATTTGCAGTAGGTAGGCATTTCAGAAGTTGTGGACGATATATTTGATTTCTCTCTCAATACATGATTTCTTTATTGTTTTTCTGCAAGTATACTCAAGAAACTAATACAATGAATGGTTAATCATATAGATAACATATCAATGAACATCGGATTAAAATCATATTTTGTGTACTATATTACTTGAGTGGCTACTCGAGTGATCATGCTTTATTACTCGAGTAGTCCCTCGAGTGACTTCATTAAAAATAAGCCAGAGAGTAAGTCAATGTTGTCTAACCAGAATACACCTTGCTTACTTGAGTAATCCCTTGAGTAAGATTTCCATTTCCTCTGATTACTCGAGTGGTCCCTCGAGTAATGCTTCAAATAACTTTGGAGATTACTCGAGTGATCCGTCGAGTAATGGCATTAAAATCTTGGCTGAGAGCAAATTCTATTAGACTTACTTGATTACTCGAGTAATCCCTCGAGTAATTCAATCTCTCCATTTCATGTTACTCGAGTAATGTTCCTTTTCAAATGTGGTTACTCGAGTAATATATGTCATTTCTTGGCTGAGAGCTACTAGATGATTTCTGCTCTGGTTACTAGAGTAATCCCTTGAGTAAGCTTCTAAATAACTTTATAGATTACTCGAGTAAGCCCTTCGAGTAATCCTATGCAAATTTTGACAGAGAGCAATTCTTCTCATATTACTCGAGTGATCCCTCGAGTAATGAAGATCATTTCCTAAGGGCTTACTCGAGTAATGCCTTCAGAATTCAGCTGGAGATGTTTTCTCCTGATCTCTGTCTTGCATTTCTTCTTCATTACTTGAGTAACTACTCGAGTAATGCTTTTCCCTGTCACCCAGAACTTAGTTACTTTATTCAAATCATTTTGTTTATTACCAAAACCTTTTGTATGAGTAATCCAATCTTTGTTATAATCAAAACATATGAGATCTAACAATCTCCCCCTTTTTGATGATAACAAAACTTGGTGATTTTGAACAAAGCATTTAAAATTGAGTTTTCAATCTTATGCATCTTAATAACTTTTCATATGCAATCTTTTGTTCAATTCAAGTTTGAAAACTCTTTTGAAATGACTTTGGGAAGATCATTTTGAATCAAAATTTAATGATTTTGAGAAATTTATTATTTGAAACCCTTTTGAATCCAATTTTGATGATGTTAAAATCAAAAGCTCATAATTTTTGTGTGTTCTAATTTTTTCACCTTGCATACAACCAAAAAAACTCATTAGTCCACAATGTAATATAACTTCAATTGAAACTGCTGAAAGAGTTTGTTATATAATCAAAGATCATTACATAATCAAAAACTAATAAAGATTCCCTTAAACCCTATACACCCATATCCATATACATTTTTATAAACAAAATCAATCACATCATCATCATTAATCACAAAATCACCCCAAGTTCTTCTCCCCCTTTTTTGACTTCATCATAAGGGCTAGGATCAATGAAGAGAAGGAGAAGGACTAGAAATCTTGGCTACAGAGATAGGTTTAATAGGAAGAAGTGTGAAGCCAAAGCCATGTGAGTCATCTGAAGTGGAAGAGTTTGAAGATGAGCTAGAAAGTTCAGGGTCAGGAAGTACCAGAGGTGGAACCACTTAAGATCCTTTAAAGGACTTTGTGTGACTTTGACCTGAGAAGAAATCTCCACTTCCACTATTTGTACAGGTGATTGATGATCACTAGAAGAGACAACTACCTCCTTAGTGCCTGTGGGGGATGCAATAGGTGTGGACACTGGCTTAGACTAAACTGGTTGGGCTGGAGGGACAGAGTCATCAATAGTGATGTGAATAGGTTCGTATGTGAGTGGGTCTAGATCAGGCATAGAAAATAGGATGTTTTTGGGAGGTATGATAGGAGGAGGGATAAAAGAAGGTCCAGGCTCAGAGGGTCCAGGCTCAGATGCTCATGTAGGCATAGATGGATGAGATGAAGTAGATGCCATAGCATCAAGTCTAGCATGGAGTGATCTTAGAAGCTCACCTTGAGCCCACTGCTCTGCCAACATCTCTTCATGCCTCTTATCCATTCTCTTTACAAGCTTTCCCATCTTCACATTCATATGGGTTACCAACTCAGCATTTTTATTGGCAATATCGATATGCAAACCCTTGAGAATATTATTTATAAAATTTTACAATATGGCACCAAAGAAGGAAGGAGAAGATGTAGATACTAGAGTCGAAGACCATGTCTCATCCAAACGACTTGTTGCGGTCTCAGTCTTCTTCTTCTTTTTGTCACTTGTCTCAAGTGGGTTTTTTTAGAGGTAGTGCAATGTGCAATTTCCCATTTGGTTTCTTCCTACTGGACCTAACCTCTTAATTAGTTCACCCTTCTCCAAATACCAAATCTTATTCTTTTTGAGAAACAAGGATATAAGCTGAGGGTAGGGCATTGGAGTGATGGATTTTCCTTTAAATCTATATCTTTTTATTTCAGTGAAGATATATTCTCCCAAGTACTTTTTCTCTATCAAAAGTAATGAGGCAAATTTCTTGTAATCCTTCTTGATGAAATGTGTGTAATTATGCTCTTTGTTCACTATGGCTCTAGAATAGATATACCATAGGACTCTGTGAAGATCACACATATCAGTTAGATTGAAAACCGAGGGGTCCTACTATCTTACCAGGCCTTAGGATAGAAAATAGCTGGTTTGAATCAAGATTAGGATAATTATCCTAAGGTGGGTCTTCAATTCCTAACCAAGTGTTGATTTTGGAGGGTGAGATTAGGATTTCTTGCCCTCTAACCTTAGAGAACATTTCTTCTTCCAGAGAGTTCCTAAGTAGATCATTGACAGGTTCTAAATTACAATAGAAATGTCTTACTATTTTGGAACAAAAAGGAGGTTTCACTGATAGCCAAGGTATATAGGATACCAGATATGAATTGAGGTTGAATTTCAATACCTCTTGAAGAACACCAAGGTTAATATAGTGCATCTTGCACACTTTTCTCCTTAAAAAGTTATCTTTGAACTTTTGAGATTCCTCAATCTTCTTCGCATTGAATCCCTTTGGAGGGAATGTAATTTCTTCTTCCCTGTCTTTTGGTTCCCTTGAGGATTGTCCCCTTTGTAAGCCTTTTATTGAAGAGCCTCCTCAAGCATGTTTGCCATTGCTTTGGCAATATTTTTATCAAACTTTGTCACTTTGGATGGCTTTTCAGAGAAGGAGGGAGTGTCAGAAGAATCAGAAGGAGGTGGAGATGGTGCCTTAGACTCTTTGCCTCTACCAAGAGGAATATCCTTCTTAGATCGAGCTCTTGTGGCAGTGGGTTCCTTGATCACAACTCCCTTGACTTTAGGTTTGACTTGCGATATTGATTTAGCATTCGATCGTGGAATGAGCTTTTGTCTTTTGGCTAATGGAGATGGAGTAGATTCAAGTGATTTCTGAGGATTAGAAGACCCAGAAGGAGTTTCAAGAGCGATGGTTTTGGTTCTAACCATTTTGATTGAAAGATCAAGATTTTCTGGAAAAATTTTCTCTTGTGCAAGTTGATGGTTAGGGTAGGAGATATTGAGAGGTTTTAGGAAATGAAAATCACTAGGTTTTGTCAAAAATGGATTGAGGAAGAGTTTGTGAAAAGATTTTCTAAGAGGTTACTTGGAGAATTACTTGAAGTAATTTTTTGAAAATAATGTGATGCACAAAGATATAAGCCAGATACCCGACATTACTCGAGGGCTCCCTTGAGTGATCTTGGGCATTGCTCGAGGGCTCCCTCGAGTAAAGCACTTAGATGAAATTAAATCAAGCAATTTTAAATGCATACCTATCATGAGTAATATAGTAATTACTTATGTATATTCCCTCAATCATTTGATAGCATTTTAGCATTAATTTGAATGAAGATTGAATTGATTTTTGATTTCTATTTATGATTACTCGAGGCCTTGCTCGAGTGCTTTTGCTAGTTTACTCAAGGCCTCTCTCGAGTAATCTTTTCATTTCCTGACTCTTCATTTTCAACCGTTATGCTATTTTTCTTTTGAGTTCCTTTTGAATTGATACTTCATTGTCACATCTTCCAGGTCATTACTCGAGTGGTTACTCAAGTAATCCTTATAATTACTTTAAGGATTACTGTGATAATGAAGTTTACTTGAAGTTGTCCCTCCAGTAATATTGTCCTCTATTAGCCTCTACTTTTCATGCCCTAAAATAGACTATCAAGATCCTACAAAAACAAATTACTAGAAACTCCGATGCTTAAATTAGTAATCATTAAAACATCAATAACTAACATTATCTAACATTTTGTAAACACTAAATAACTTATAATTTATTGGGATTTCCCATTCCTAATTCTCTTCTAATATATAAGAATTGATCTTTTGCTAGGGATTTTGTAAAGATATTAGCTAGTTGAAGATGAGTTGGAATGAATATCACTTTTACATCTTTCTTTTAGACATGATCTCTGATGAATTGATGTCTAACATCAATATGCTTTGTTCTGAAATGTTGAACTAGATTCTTTGCCAAGCTTATCATGCTAGTGTTGTCACAGTATATTGGTATCTCGTTTAGATAAATACCAAGATCCTGTAGTTGTTGCTTTAGCCATAGCACTTGTGCACAACAACTTGATGTTGTAAAGTACTCAGCTTCCATGGACGAAAGAGACACTGTATTTTGTTTCTTGCTAAACCATGACACAAGTGAACCTCCAAAAAACTCGCTTTGTCCACTGGTACTCTATCTGTTTGTCTTATATCCTCCATGATCTGAGTCTGAGTATGCCACTAGATATTCACTTCTTCCTTTATGATACTAGAGACCTAATTCTGCCATGTCAGCAAGATATCGGAAGATACATTTGACGGTTTCAGCATGTGACTCCTTTGGTGCTAATTGATATCTTGCACACATACCAACACAGAATTGGATGTCAAGTCTACATACAGTAAAATAGAGTAATGATCCAATCATTCCTCTATATCTTGTGATATTGTAATCTTTTCCCTTGACATAAGCATCAAGCAAAGTAGTTAAGCTCATAGGCATGTCCATTACATTTGCTTCATCCATTCCATATTTCTTCAATAACTCTTTCAAATACTTCGTTTGAGATATGAAAATTCCATTCTTTCTTTGTTTGATTTGCAAACCAACAAAGAAATTTAATTATCCCATCATTGACATCTCAAACTCCCCCTGCATTATCTCAGAAGATTCCTTACACAAGGTTTCATTAGTTGCACCAAAAACATATCATCAACATATATTTGCACAATTAAAATATCATCTCATTTTTGTTTTGTAAAAAGTATTGTATCAACTTTTCCTCATACCATACCTTAATCAATGAGAAATTTACTGAGCCTTTCATACCATGCTCTAGGAGCTTGTTTTAAACTGTACAAAGCTTTTCTTAGTTTAAAAACATGGTCAGGTTTGGTTATATCTTCAAAACCTAGAGGTTGATCTACATATACTTCTTCCATAATATAGCCATTTAGGAATACACTCTTTACATCCATTTGATAGAGTTTGAATCCCTTGATGTATGCAAAGGCTAAAAGTACTCGTATAGCTTCCAATCTAGTAATTGGAGCATAAGTTTCCTCATAATCAATTCCTTCTTCCTGATTATAGCATTTGGTGACCAATTTTGCCTTATTTCTTACAATGATTGTGGATTCATCAAGTTTGTTCTTGAATGCCCATTTAGTACCAACGATCGGATGATCCTTAGGTCAGGGTACCAAATCCGAAACTTGATTTCTTTCAAATTGGTTTAGTTCTTGTTACATTGCTATTACCCAATCATTGTCTAATAGGGCTTCATCAATGTTAGAAGGTTCAATCTTAGAAATAAAAGCAGAGAAACTAACTTCATTGAAAATTCTATTTCTAGTTTTGATTCCTTCATTCACATCTCCTATGACTTGCTCTAGGGGATAACTTTTATTGTATTTCCAGGCTTTAGGTTGTCCTAGTGACTGATCTTCTTCCTTGGTTTGATCAGCTTATAGGATGAGAGATTTAGGATTAGGTTGACTATTTTCTTGATTTAAAACAAATTCCTGCTCATCATCAATAGTTTTGACAGAGAATTCAAATTCATTGAATACAATATGAATTGATTCTTCAACAACACATGTTCGTTTATTGAAAACTCTATATGCTTTGCTCCTGTTAGAATAGCCTAGGAAAATTTCTTCATCTGTTTTATAATCAAATTTTCCTAAGTTATCTTTACCATTATTATGAATAAAACACTTACAATTGAAGATAGTAAATGAGCAAGATTTGGCTTTCTTCCTTTGTACAGCTCGTACGGTGTCTTTCTAAGTTTTGTTCTGATGTAGGCTTTGTTTGAAATGTAGCATGCTGTGCTCATTGCATCGGCTCAGAAAACTTGAGACATATTCTTTTCATTTAGCATTGCTCTAGCCATTTCAGTGAGTACTCTATTCTTTCGTTCTATAACTTTATTTTGTTGAGGTGTCCTTGGAGCGGAGAAATTGTGATTAATACCATTAGTATCACAATATTCTTCAAAGGCTTGATTTTCAAATTCTCCACTGTGATCTGTCCTGATACCTTTAATGGACATACCTTTCTCATTTTGCACTTTCTTGGCAAAAACAATAAATTCTTTGAAGGTTTAATCCTTCAATGATAGAAAAATAGTCCATGTAAATTTAGAGAAATCATCAACAATGACCAATGAATATAAGTTGCCACCAAGACTTTTAACTCTTGCTGGTCCGACTAAAGCCATATGTAGTAATTAAAGTGGTCTATTGATTGCGATCTTATTTTTCAATTTGAAAGATGATTTAGTTTGTTTACCCTTCTGACATACATCTTCAATGAAATTGTTTTTGAAATTTACTTTGGGTAATCCAATCACTAAATCCTTTTTAAGTGACTTGCCTAGTTGGTACATAATGACATGAGCTAGTCTCTTATACCATAACCAACTTTTATTGGCATTAGTTAGAAAACAATTTTAAAAATCATTTCTACTGATATCAAGAGTATAACAATTACCTTTACTTTTTTCTTTGAGCTTTGCTTTGAGATTCTTCTCATCTAATTATAAATCTTTCTTGTTTACAATTAGACATTCCTCTGAGTCAAATATTACCCAGTTGTCTTTATCTACACTTTGACTCACGCTCAGCAAGTTACGACACAAGCCTTCAACATAATAAACGTCTTTGACTTGTATGCTTTTATCATTTTTTATTTCACCAAGTCCTGTTATCTTTCTAGATTGATTTCCTCCAAATTTTACCTTTCCACCTTCTTTAGGTTGTATTGTAGTAAAAATCTTAAAATCATCGATCATATGTCTGGAGCATTCACTGTCTATGTACCACTTGTTGTTTTTGGATGCTTTAAGACATATCTCTTCTTCTGTTTCTTTTTGAGCAACTAGACAGATATTGGCTACTTCCTCATCATCGCTATTTTCGTCATATGAACTATCTCCCTATATGGTAGACACAAAGGCTTTCTTCTTGTTGTAGAACTTGCTTTTTCTCTTTTCTTTATTTTTCTGAGCCAGTTCTTGACTGGCTGATTTGATATGTCCTGGCTTTCCACATTCATAGTAGATGATGTGTTCTTTACTTCTTGTTCCTCCTTTCTGAAAGTTTTTGAACCCTTGGCCTTTCTTGTAAAACTTTCTGAATCGTTTTATCATTAGGCCCATTTCGTCATCATCCAACTCTTCATCTTCATCTTGATCTTCTTCTTTTACTTTAAGTGGTAGACCTCTCTTCTTCTTGTCACCAATATCATCTAACTCTCGTTTGAACTTTAATTTACTTTCATATTCAGAAAGACTTCCGAATAGAGAAAAAACCTATCACATTGATTCACCTTTTTCTTCTTTAATCATGGTGACTTTGGCCTCCCAGTCTTTAGAAAGAATATTCAGAATCTTTCGTACTGGGGTATGTTGATCATAGACTTTCCCAAGTGCTACAAGTTGATTAACACGATGAGTATATCTAAGTTCGAATTCAGCTATCAACTCACCTGATTTCATTTGAAGTAAATCAAACTCAGTAACCAGAGTATTGATCCAGTTTTCTTTTATTCCTGAAGTTCCTTCGTGTGCTATTTCCAGGGCTTCCCTTATTTCTTTAGCCGTTGGAAGTGTGTAGATTCTGAAGTACTCATTTTTACCAAGGCACTTTGAATCATTAGAATTGGCTTACACTTGAGTGTGATGAGTTTCTTGTCATTCTCATCACATTCTACTGGTGTCTTAGGAACTCTCTGTGAATCTACAATTTTCTTAGGTTTATAGTTTATACTCTCAATCATATCCCATAGTCCATCTTTTGTAGCCATTACGAATACTCTGAACTTGGATTTCTAGACAGAGAAGTGTTTTCCACTGAAACTTGGTGGTCTAGTGACAAAAGCTTTGTCTAGAAGGATTCCTTCACCCATGCTTGCCATTGGATCCTTCTTAGGTTGTTATACCTGAAAAAGAAGACCTATGCTCTGTTACCAAATGTTAGTGCAAGCGTTTTACCCAATAGGGGGTGAACTAGGTGATACCAGAAATTTTGTTGCGTATATAAGAATTGACTGGATATTTAAAGCAATTAAGAGCAAGGAGAAATATCACCGAAGTATACACTGGGAGTTAAACTGGTTCAGCCATAACCACTTTGACCTACGTCCAGTCCTCAGAGCTTCTCTGAGAGTTTCACTATATCTTCTAAGATTTAGTGGGTTCTTGGCACCTCAATACACAATAAGTGCCTTCACTGGAGTAATGCCTTCATAATTCAGCTGGTGATGCTTTCTCCTGATCTCTGTCTTTCATTTCTTCTTCATTACTTGAGTAACTACTTGAGCAATGCTTTTCCCTGTCACCAAGAACTTAGTTGCTTTGTTCAAATCATTTTGTTTATTACCAAAACCTTTTGTATGATTAATCCAATCTTTGTTATCATTAAAACATATGAAATCAAACATATAGTTGTTATTTATAAGTTTCTATTCTAAAATTTATAGATCTTATTCCGAAATTTGTAAATCCTCCTTTAACAATTTACAATTCAACTAATGTATTCAAAATTTATAGATGAATGTGTTTTTGGAAATTGATTTCTCTCTCTTTTTATTAAATAAATAAACAAGGGCATTTATGTCTTTTTAGCATAAAATTTAATTTCAGTTTACCCCAAGTCTCTACAATGAAAATTCATAATATTTTGGATGTCATTTCATATTAATTTCCTATAAAGTACCTTGACTAAAATTCTCCCATAAAAAGGTGCAGTTGCCCTAATTAATGAATCAATATTTGTAGCAAAATGTGACACCCTCTTTACCATATTGCTTCATTTTACAATGTGCCACCTGTTAGAACTGGTTGTCACCCAAGAGGGGGTGAATTAGGTGTAAGATAAAAGCTAAAGAACTTTGAAAATCATTTTGCATATTAGTGAAAGCAATAAGTATGAAGGTAACAACTCATAAATCAATAGTTAGTTATTCAAATAATATATATTGGAAATATAAGAGCTTAGGGAAGAAAAGAAGCAAATTGTGATTTATCTTGGTTTGGTCCAATCTACAATGACCTACGTTCACTCCCCAAGCTCCTCCTGAGATTTCAATCCACTATCTTTCTCAAGTTTTAACCGAGTACTTGAGAAACACTACAATCACACAAATTTGATCTGGGCACTTGTGAAGCCTTTACAAATCTCACACTGAGATAAGGACTTCCCTTTACACACTGTAAGGATACAATTTGTTTCCCACTCAAGATCCCCCAATCTTGAGTAAACTCTCACATTGATAGAATGATTACAATGAAAGCATACTTCTCTCTATTTGAAGTAGATAATGATTAACGCTAAGGTACAAGATGGGAATATGATTACAGAGCTTTGGTCGGGTAAGATTCAGAGTATCGGCATATCGACATTATAGGCTTATGCTCTCTTCTTTTTTTGTTTTTATTTTGAACGATCTTCTATTTATAGTTGATAAAGATTGATGACAATTGAGCTTTTCTTCTTCCCGTTGAGGTTTATAAAATATGACCGTTGAATTAGCCGTTGGAAGCTTTTGACACAAAAGAGTTTATTTCCAATTTGTATGTTAATAATTGTTTGATCACCTAGAAATTTTTAAGTACTAGTATAATGAAGTATTAGAGTGATTAGAAACAAAAATAACAAGTTACACAATTATTAGATATGATTAGTTTTGATGATGTCAAATATAGATGAGAAATTCTAAGAGCAAAAAGTTTATGTATTTGTTTTATACTTTGACTATTTACTACGTTTAATGTGTAATATCATGCATATTAATTAAGTTGACTTATGGATGATGAATTGGAAGACAAAATTATCAAATATGGGAATATGAACAAAGAAGTGATTGAATTGATGAGAATGAACAAAAGGGAGAAGAAGAAACAAGGGATTGAAGAAAGTCATAAACCCAATGGTAGGTTGATGTTATTTTGCTGATAATGCCTCATAAATGGAGAATGATCATCAAGAAGCAAGCGATTGAAGAAAGTCATAAACCCAATGGTGGGTTGATGTTATTTTGCTTATAATAGAGAATGATCATCAAGAGGAAAATCAAGAAGAAAGACATTGATGAAAGAAGAATTTGCAAGAACAAATGGGAATATCAAGATTCAAATTTTTAGAAGTAATTATGGAGGAAATTCAATGTGACGACACTGTTTGGCATTGTATCAGTTGGCATTGTTTGACACTATAGCATGCGAATCACTGTAGCACTTGAGGTGCAAACCGAAAGTGCAGATTTACTGCAGCAAGTGCAGAACTATAGCACTCAACTAAAGAAAGAATGCACTTGAGTGTCGGGGCACTCTGTTCTACTCTATTTTTCTTTCAGTCTGACAGAGGTCCAGAATTTTGGCCATATCTCTCAAACCACATGTCAGATTGAGCTAAAACTACTGGTATATGAAAGAAGACTCAGAACACAAAAAATGTTCACCAAGATAACATGGAATTAGGTCACATGGAAGTGATATGATTCATGGAATATGACACTGAAATCACTGTCATTTTCAAGATAGGTTCGGTGTTTTGGACATAACTCTCAAAATACACATTAGATTGAGACGAAACTAGTGCCATATGAAACTAGACTCAAATAAATTTCTATGGGTAGGTAATGGGTCAAATTTGAAGTTATTTGCTGAGAGATACACCTTTTGGAAGTTGATGTTTGTAATGTCTAGTACAATAGACACTACTTCGATCATAACTTGCAAAATACAATAAGTTTGGAGCTGATTCTTTTTACATTAGAATGTAAATGATAAGAGCTTTCTGATGATATGTTACTTGCCATATTTGGAGTCAAATGAATCAATCAATTCAGACATGGCACTTAGTATACTCGAAAGCCCAAAAACGCACCCTTGAATATTTAGATGCTAGTATTGTCTAGAAGTGGCTGTGAAGTAGAAGTATTTTAGCTATACTCGAGTGAATGTCAATGCACTCAAGTAAAGTCAAGGAATACATTCGAATCATGCAAGTGTTGACATGAAAGTGTAAGCCTAGAAGAAATATAACCAAAGAAACATGAAGAGCACTCAAGCATAACTGGTAACACTCGAGTGATGGCAAGAAATATACTCGAGTCTTGCAAGTGAAGTGTAGCAAGTGTTTGCTTGAGAGAAAGCTAGAACGTGAAAATATGAAATGCACTCGAGTGAGCCATATTGCACTCGAGTGAGGACGTAACATTTGCAAGTACAAAAATGCACTCTTGAATATTTAGCTGTAAGTGCTGACCAAAAACAAAGTTTGAAGCTTACATATACTGGTGCACTCTAGTGAGACATTGTCACTCGAGTGGGGACCTATATCACCTATGAGTGAAAAATCACACTCTTGATAGAAAATGATGTGAGTGTTACATAGAAGCTGAAGTTTGTAGTGCAAAACACACAAGCACTCGAGTGAGAGCTGAAGAACTCAAGTAAGATGTCAGAACACCTACGAGTAAGAAAATGTACTCTCTCAAAATCATATGGAAGTGCAACTCAAAAGTAGAAGCAGAAGAGGAAATATGAAGATGCAGCCGAGTGAGTCCTTGGAGCACTCAAGTGAGACCCTGTCAGAAACCAAAACGAAACAAAGTCACTCAACAAACAAATCTGAATGTGGTTTAATGTTGTTAATTCTTTACGTTTTTACTTGTTATCATATCTAAACGTTAACTAACAATATTTCAATTGTAAAATAGGAAGATGAACGTTTGGGTTGTAGATTCAAATGAGAAAATCAATTATGGCGGGCAGCATCATTACACACTGAATATCAGCTACCTACCACGATAAAAGATTGACGCGCCATGAATAAATTTTTCAAACATAAACGCTCCATAGTGTAACGTTCAGGTTCATAATGAATCATCCCGCTCTTCAATTAGACACTATGCTCTATAACGGATATTTCATAGTGGCTAGTTGTTTAAATGCACGTAATGGTCAAATGAAGCAATGGGACTCCAACAACGAATGCTTATAATAGTTATCTTCTACAACTCATCCATAAATATAATAGTATTTAGAGAAGAGAAAAAAGAGAATAGAGCGACAACACCAAAATACGAAAATAATGAGTCATCCACTTCGACCCAAATACTCTCTGTTATGTAGCTTCTATATTACTTACTATTGAGAGAGTGATTATTTGTATTGTAACTTAGTATTCATGATATCTACTCTGTGAGAGAGCCTGTAAACACTTTCAACTATATTTCTGAATTGACCTTAAGGTAGAGGGACCTTGATTGAGTTGATTTCCTTATAGGGGAAGCTGTATAGAGAATTATTGGTAAGATATTCTGCTTGAGACTTACAAGGTGCAAGTAGTAGAGAATGTTTCTGCTTATAAGACTTATAGGAGGGTAAGCAGGAGAGAACATTGCTGCTCATAAGACTTGCACGGGTAAGCAGGAGAGTAAGGTCTTTAGGATTGCTCTACTCGTAAGACTTGCCATAAGGGGGAGTATTTCAATAAGAGATTTGTAAAAGGTTTCACAAGTACCCAACTAAACTTATCGAATTGTAGAGCCTTTTCTTGTGCCCGAATTAAACAAGAAGATAGTGGATTTGAAAATCTAAGGAGGAGCTTGGGGACTGGATGTAGTCTATCACGGATTGGACCAAACCAGGATGAATCACTATTTGCATATTCTCTTCCCTGAGCTCTTATATTTCTAGCATATATTATTTAATTTGACTATTGATTTATGATTTATTACTTTCATACTTATTGTTTTCAATAAGATACGAAAAGGTTTTCAAAGTTCTTAAGTTTTTATCTTACATCCAATTCGCCCCCCCTTAGGTGTCAGCCGGTTCTAACATTTGGTATCAGAGCTTGGACTCTTGTTTAAAGAACTTAACCATCTCAAGAATTATAAATGGCTAACTTTGGGTATTACTCATTTTCAAATGGTTTTGGCTATAAAATCCCACCTCTTTTGAAAGATATTGACTTTTGGTTTTGAAAAGCTAGAATGATTAGTTTTATAAAAGCGTATGATTTTGAAATGTGGAATGTTTTTACAAATGCTTTTGATATCAAGCCAAGAAAGCATTGGACAGAAAGAGAAAAAAAATATTTTCGTTGAACATTAGAGCAATGAAAATTCTATATAGTGCCTTTAACCAAAAATGATTTTGAAAAGATTAGATTTTATTCTAATGCTAAACATATCTGGGACACTCTTGATTCTATGTATACTTCTAACAAGTGTCTTGAAGTTGAAGGTGTTAAGAGTTCATGTGAAATTATAAACTGCATATCTACTGTTCATGAACAAGTGGAAGTTGATGATGAAGAAGGAGAAATCATAAAACACTTCTATACAGTCAACATGGATAGACAAGAAGAAGAGGATTCCCAAAAAGAGTTCACTATAAACAAACATGAAAAATCACCCTCCGGAGCTCAAGTGAAATTAAGTTAAAAAGTTCCAATTCTTCTTGTGATTTTCATAAAACTAATTTTCAGAATCTACGTAATAATATTTTTCAACCAATTGTTGATTCTATTGAGAAAAGGATAAATGTTTTCAAATATGCTGGAAAGTTTGTTAGGAAGAAAGAATATTCAAATAAAACCCATTCAAGTTTCTACTCTCATGATTGACATAATACTTGCATGATATCCCATAATGCATATCTTCATACAATTGGTAATTATTGTGGTAAACTCGATCATATTTCTCACACATGCTATATTAAAAGAAATTCTCATGTGAGAAATAAGTATATTTGGGTACCTAAGAGACATGTAAGGGTTAATACTAACAATCAAGGACCTAAGTATATGTGGGTAACAAAATGTCCATCTAGTACTTTTGTATATAGGATGATCCAAAAAGAAATGGATATAAGGGTACAGAGAAGATGAAGAAGCCAAGAGGTTCTCATGTACCAATTAAGAGGTTCATGTCATAGTGAAAGAGATCTCTCAGAACATCTATTGCTGGAGCTACAAAGCATAACCATAGAAAGAAACAATGGAAAAAAGGAGGATGTTTCACCTCAAGGAAGGGCTACCATAATGTACTATTCAATTACCTTGAGGAGAATAAGAAAAGGAGGATCTCTTAAGCATCAGGTAAAAAACTCCTGGAGTCTAGATCTTATGAGAGAAGATTACTAGCACCTAAAACAAGGGATTCAAATTATCAACAATACATAAAGATGTGTTGGGTGAGCAAAGCCAATCCTCCAAATATTTAAGGCAAAGGTACATAATGATAAAACCTCATATGCTATTGATTGTAATATTGATTGAGGTTTTCTACCTTGTTACCTTAGGAATGAGCGTTGCACATATGTTTTTACAATCTTTAGAAAAATCATGCATAAAGAGTTGCAATGTTCAATAATCTAACTTTTTATGCATATACATACTTCATGAGAAAATAATCTTTATGTATAAAGTCATACTTAATTTATTATGTTCAATTCCTTTGAAGTGACTATATTCTTAAAGCATATGAATTATAATTTTTACAAACTAACCGTGAGTGCCTCCAAGTAGATTTGGACACCAAAGGAAGAAATAAGGTTATATGATTTTTGCAGGAATAATTTGAAAAAGAAGTATGACACTCAAAGTACAGAAGTGAACACTCAAGTGCAAGGCATGTTAACACTCGAGTACTGGTTGGTCACTCGATTATGGATTTGAATCCTATGCTTTATTTCTAGTTTGTAAAACAGAGGTTAATAGAGTATGTAGAAACTCTAAGGACACTCTCGAGTTTATCAAATGTTCTGACACACACTCGAGTGAGACGTGAGCACACTCGAGTGCATGAATAACTTACCTGAAAGTGCAACAAGAACTCGCGAATGCCACAGGTACAAATACATGAATTAGCTTCAAAAAATGGATTGCTCAAGTGATCTTGAAGGACTTGAGTACAAAGATACAAAGGTATGAAAATTAACTTGGGTGTCTACAAGTTATACTCAAGCCAGGTACGCTGTATCAGTAATTTCAAAACTCAACTATTGTACCAGTTCCTTTAAACTCAATTTGAGTAGTAAATACTTGCTTATTATTACATTACATTAGCAATCAATCATTTATGGTTTTGAAAACATTTTTTCAGATTACTAAATAAAGTGAAACTGTCGTAGTTTTTCTATCGGTGTATGTTTTGAAGTGCACTATTCAAAAATAATTTTTTGATTTCAATCCATCGTGTGTTATAAAAGTGCATACACATGATTTGATAATTATTTTTTTTTACATATAAATTGGTTTTAAAAATCGGAAGTTAATATTTTTGTATACTAAAAGTCAGAAATGCTTCAAATTCATCCATTAGAGTCTTTTCCCATCGTTGACATATTGATCTTAAATGTGCTATCCAAAGCTTGAATTCTTTAATCTTTATTCTCTAATGAATTAGACCTTACGTCTAAAAAGTTAACTATCTATATGAGTTTCAAGTGTATTCCCTATGAAAGAATTCAATATGTGAAGATCTTATACATAAATCTTTGGTTAGCCATGTTATTCCAAGCATTATGAATGTTCATTAGTGCATTAAATCTTAATGCATTAACCATTATAGTGGAATAACTTACTAGGATAATATTCTAGTACTCTGGTCATTTAGACTAGTGAGTATGTGCTTCATTATCCATAAATTCTTATACTCATCTTGTTGCTCAAATGCATTAACATTTATCTTTATCTATTTTCTAGTAACTAGAGTCTTCTATTCAAATTCTTGCCTTGAATTTTCATATATTTCAAGGCACAACTCTAAGAGGCAAGATTATTTCTTGATCAATATTAAAGTCATTATGCTTATATATGTCTATCAAGATAAGCCTTTTTAACTTATTCATTTTATGACTTTTGTTCTTGGGAAAATTCTCAAACATGTTAACTTCATGTCTAACATGTTATCTTAGTTATTGCCTAAAAGAGAAGCTTTCTAGTATGTATACACTTAAACTATTGACTTCTATTATCTTTGGAATATGCATCAATTGTAAACATGTTTCAAAAATAAGTTTCTCATGTATTCAAAATCTTAATAGCATAATGCATATTCAAGATTTGAAAGAAAATTTGAAATTTTGTAATAATTTTCATATCTCATTATTATTCTTGGAAAACTTGATTTCATGTATGATTTATCATTTTATAAAAGTTAGTCATTATAGACAGATCTTTTACTCTCTTTAATCCAACTAACATCAATTGCATGAAAATCTTATCAATGACTTGTTTTCTATATAAAGTATATTTACAAATTGTCATTGATCATTGAAAATCACCATTCCTGGTATCATTTGCTCATTACCCTTTATAATTCATTGGCTTAAATTGACTGAGTAAAATTATTTCTTGGTCTTTGTTGGTTTATGATACTCTTTGATCAAATATCATATGATTTAATTGTATAAGAGCATAAGAGGTGTTAAGTCTAACACTATCTGGACCCAAGAGAAGTTGGGTATTAAAGAGCATATATTTATACTTTTGCAGGAGTTGACTAAAATGCTCTGCTTTCAGATACAAAGATCAGAGGCTAAAAGAAGAGGCATGACTGTTAGTGTTGTAGTGTGAACGGAAGTAGAATATGTGATATCACTCAAGTGACATCTCAGTACTAGAAAGTGACCAGTTATTGATGCAGTCAAAGAAAGAGATGTTCAAAGGAAGACATAGTATTCTACTAGAACTGGTTCCTCTGGTCCTTCAGTCTTTGGTCCATCTATCAAGGGCTATCTAAAAGAGGAACTTTCATACTTTCACATAGATCTTGCTCCAAACAATGTTGAGATCATTATTCAATGATAAGATGAAGTAGCTGTGTGACTTAGTGAACTAGAACTTCAAAGTTCTATTTGAGATAATGGATGACAAAATAAGGGTACTAAGTGCTATGGTGAAATTAAAATTTCTCAATGATGTTTGGTAAGTAAGGGGGTACATACTAAGCTAATATGCACATAAAGCCTTACTCCGAGCTCAACTTGGTATCCTTAAGTGGAAACATAGATTACATCATCAAATCACATGTTTAGACAGTGACTGGCCGATGATGTATTAATGGACTACAGAGGATTATGACTCGAGTGATTACGACATTACTCGAGTGAGGTATTGCATTCTTACTTAATTTAAAATCCTTGAGTTGTATCACTTGAGTAAACAATTGAGTAACGGTCGAGTAGAATCACTCAAGTGACCGCTTAGGTGATATTGGGTTATATCTTAAAATTTCTAAATAGCATTATCATTTTTCAAATTTGATTTCTCTCCAAATCTTCATACTTTCAAAATCATTTTCCAAATAAAGTTACCAATAGTCTCTCAAATCCAGGGGAGTAATTAACTATTTTTCTAATGACTAATTTTCAATCCATGCATCAATTAAGGGGGAGCTTCACATTTACTTGTGTTTTATATCTTGAGAGCTCATCTATTTTATTAGAAGAAAATCCTTTTAACATACTCATCTGTATTCACCATGGCTTGATTAGTTTTGATGATGAGTTACTCTTATATTGTTCTTTTCATGATCTTAATTTTAACATATGATACGGAAAAGAACCATTTATTACTCGATTGAACTAACAATTCTCTTTGCAAAGAACAATTTAAATTCATGATAGGAGAATTTGTTTTGCATAATAACGTTCCTTAACGTACTACAAGAAGAAACTATTAATCTTGAAGAAAGATGCTTCAACGTCAATTAAGGAAAATATGTTGGCTGTAATATTCAAAATAACAAATACATATGCCAATACAAATGATCATTGAGCACGCTGAAAATAGCTTAACTCAATTAGAGAATCCTGGCAACAATATCAGAGTTGTATAGCAGGAGTGTGGTAAACACAAGATCATAAACTAGTATTGCCAAAGAATAAAGCAACATACTTCATGGAGTGCTTCATCATTTTTCAAAATCTACATGAGCCTTTCTAATCCTCATTCTTTACATTTCAAGAACACGTTTCGTATCTTCAATTTTTAAATTGTCTTGATTATAAAAGGTTTCTTGAAAACCTCTTCAAATCTATTTTTTGTTCTATAAAAATGAAAATACTTTCAAATAGAGGGAGAGAGAAAATTGTTTTCTTGACACATTCACTTCTAGCCTTACTTCTTTCTATTTCAAACTTTTTGCTGATGTCAAATAGGGGGAGAAAAAGGTAAGAAAAATACATTGCATTCAAATTATTGATATTCACATATATTTTTCTTGTAGGATTTGTCATCATCAAAAAGGGGGAGGATGTTAGATATGATTAGTTTTGATAATGTCAAATATAGATGAGAAATGATAAGAGCAAAAAGTTTATGTATTTATTTAATACTTTGACTAAGTACTGCATTTAATGTGTAATATCATGTAGATTAATTAAGTTGAATTATGGAGGAAGAATGAGAAGACAAAATTATCAAATCTAGGAATATGAACAAAGAAATGATTGAATTGATGAGAATGAACAAGAGGGAGAAGAAGAAACAAGGGATTGAAGAAAGTCATTATCAGATGGTGGTTTGATGTTACTTTGCTGATAATGCCTTATAAATAGAGAATGATCATCAAGAAGCAAGGGATTGAAGAAAGTCATAAACCTGATAGTGGGTTGATGTTATTTTGCTTATAATGGAGAGTGATCATCAAGAGGAAATTCAAGAATAAAGACATTGATGAAAGAAGACTTTGCAAGAACAAATGGGAATATCAAGATTCAAATTTTTAGAAGTAATTCTGGAGGAAATTCAATGTGACGACATTGTTTGGCACTATAGTAGTTGACACTGTTTGACATTGTAGCATGCAGGTACTATAACACTTGAGGTGCAGACTGAAAGTGCAAATTTACTATATTAAGTGCAAAACTGTAGCACTCATGTGAAGAAAGAACACACTCAGTGTCGAGGTACTCTGTTATACTTTGTTTTTCATTTAGTCTGACAAAGGTCCAGTGTTTTGGCCATATCTCTCAAAACATATGTCGGATTGATCTAAAACTGGTGACATACGAAAGAACACTCATAACACGAAAAATGTACAAAAGGTCACATGGAAAGTAGGTCGCATGAAAGAGATATGATTCGTGGACGATGACACTAAAATCACTGTCACTTTGTCAAGACAGGTTTGGTGTTTTAGACATAACTCTCAAACTATACATCGGATTGAGATGGAACTTGTGCCATATGAAACTATACTCAAATAACTTTCTATGGATAGGTAATGGGTCAAATTTGAAGTTATATGCTGAGAGATTTACCTTCTGGAAGTTGATGCTTGTACTGTCTAGTGCAACAGACAATCCTTTGATCATAATTTGCAAAATACAATGACTTTGGAACTGATTCTTTTTGAATTGGAATGTAAATGACATGAGCTTTCTGATGATATGTTACTTGCCATATTTGGAGTCAAACGAATCAATCAAGTCTGACATGGCATCCAGCATACTCGTGAGTCCAAAAATGCACCCTTCAATAATTAGATGCATGTGTTGTCCAGAATTGGCTGTAAAGTAGAAGTATTTTAGCTACACTCGAGTGAATGATAATGCACTCGAGTGATGTCAAGGAATGCACTCTAGTCATGCAAGTGTTGACATAAAAGTATTAACCTAGAAGAAATATAACTAGAGAAATGTGAAGAGCACTTGAGCATGACTGGTAACACTAGAATAATGGCAAGAAATACACTCGAGTCCTGTAAGTGAAGTGTAGCAAGTGTTTTCCCGAGAGCAAGCCTTAATATGGAAATATGAAATGCACTCGAGTGAGCCATACTGTACTTGAGTGAGGACGTAACATTTACAAGTGCAAAAATGCACTCTTGAATATTTAGCTGTAAGTGCTAACAAAACATAAAGTCTGAAGCTCAAATACATTGGTGCACTCCAGTGAGACACTGTCACTCAAGTGGGAACCCATATCACCTGCGAGTGCAAAATTACACTCTTTATAAAAATGATGTGAGTGTTGCACAGAAGTTGAAGTTTGTAGTACAAAACACACAAGCACTCGAGTGTGAGTTAAAGAACTCGAGTGAGATGTCAGAACACCTGCGAGTCAATTGTGAGGGGTGGCATTATTACACACCGAATATTGGCTACCTACCATGAAAAAAGATTGAAGTACCATAAGTAAATGTCTAAAACACAAATACTCCATAACGTAACGTTCAAGTTCATAATGAATCAACTCGCTCTTTAATAAGACGCTTCGCTCTGCAATGGATATTTCATAGTGGCTAGTTGTTCAAAATCACTCAATGGTGAAATGAAGCAATGGGACTCTAATAGCGAATGCTTACAATGGCTATCTTCTACAACTCATCTATAAATATAATAGCATTCAAAGAAGAGAAAGAAGCAAACAAAGTGACAACACCAACATGCAAAAGTAATGAGTCATCCACTTCGACCCAAACATTCTTTATCCTGTAGTTTCTATATTACTTACTATTGAGAGAGTGATTATTTGTATTATACCTCAGTGTTCATTATATCCACTCTGTGAGAGAGTCTGTAAACACTTTCAACTATATTTATGAATTGATCTCAAGGTAGAAGGACCTTAAATAGGTTGATTTCCTTACGGGGGAAGCTGTAGAGAGAATCACTGGTAAGATATTCTGCTCGTAAGACTTATAAGGTGCAAGCAGTAGAGAACGTTACTACTCATAAGACTTATAGGGGTGTAAGCAGGAAAGAATGTTGCTGCTCGTAAGACTTGCACAGGTAAGCAGGAGAGGAAGGTCTTCAGGATTGTCTTGGTGATAAGACTTGCTATAAGGGGGAGTATTTCAACGAGAGATTTGTAAAAGGTTTCACAAGTACCCAACTAAACTTGTGGAATTATAGAGGCTTTTCTTGTGCCTGGATTAAACAAGAAGATAGTGGATTTGAAAATCTCAGGAGGAGCCTGGGGACTGGACGTAGGCCCTCACAGATTGGACTGAAACAGGATAAATCACTGTTTGCATATTCTCTTCCTTGAGCTCTTATATTTCTAGCATATATTATTTAAGTTGATTATTGATTTATGATTCATTACTTTCCTACTTATTGTTATCAATAAGATACAAAAATATTTTCAAAGTTCTTAAGTTGTTATCTTACACCCAATTCACCCCCTCTTGGGTGTCAGCCAGTTTTAACAACAATCATTCCAATGATTTTTAGAAGTTTGGAAGTGATGCTTTATTTTTTGGAAAACATAACTATTCGAATATGATCATCCATATTCGAATATCCCCATTGACTTTGAAATGTATTCGGATAACCTTTATTGTATTCAAATTAAAGAGCTCATTCTTATTGAGGTATATTCGAATAACATTCTTTGTATGAGACTTAGTCTTATTCAAATACGCTTTTCCTTATTTGAATAAAATTATTTGTTTTGGAATAATTTTTCCTTATTCGAATAGCCTTTAACACAAAACAAGTGACCTTATTTGAATACAGTTACTTGTATTTGAATAAGTTCCTTTGGCAATGAACATTCATATTTGAATACATTTTCTCTATTCGAATAAAACTTGTTGGAACAAGGTGTATTGGTATTAGAATAACCTTAAACCTATTCGAATAGCTTCCTCAGAAAAACAAGTGATGTTATTCAAATATAACACCTTGTATTTGAATAACCTTATATGAAAATGATTATCGTTATTCGAATACATCAACCTCTATTCAAATAAACCTAAGGTTTCTTGTCATTATAACTCTTTGGATATAACTCCAAATTTGGCAAATGACCCATTCCCATAAATCTCATTAAGTCTACTTTTTAGAGCAACTATAATCGATTCCAAATATATTGTATTCCAAAAGTTATGATCCAATTTGTAACATCTGGTCTGGAACATGATGTTGATTTCAAGCACCAATTTTCAAAATTCATATCTCTTTCATCTGAACTCCTTTGAACTTTATCTTGGTGTGTATATGTTGCATTTGAAGTCTAGTTTCATATGAATCAAGTTTTATCTCAATCAAATTTGTGGTTTGAGAGTTATGTGCAAAAAACTGAACTTGTTTTGAAATATAGCGTTGATTTTGAGTGTCATATTTCAAAACTCATATCGCTTTCATCTGAACTCTTTTTAACTTGATCTTAGTGTCTATGTGTGCCATTGAAAGTCTAGTTTCATATAAAACACGTTTAAGCTCCATTGGAGTTGTGGTTTAGGTAATATGACCAAATTACCGAACCTCCCTCATGCTGAATAAAATAGAGCTCACTCCTTTATTTGAATAACATTGCTCTTATTCGAATAAACCATAATATTTTGAAAGAGTCAAGCACTTTAACTTCCAATTAAGTCATTTCAAATTCCATTTGAGTGTAACAACCTCCAATTCCAAATCTAAGGACTTAAAACTTGATATTCCCATTATATTTTTCAAGTTCTTCTTTCTTTAATCTGTTCTCTTCTTTATTTTTTATCCCTTTTGATCATTCCCTATAATCAAACTTAATAACTTCTTTCTTGTCTTGATTTCTCCCTATATTTAATAATTTCTATCTTCAACATCTTCTTAATCTTTTCTTCTTGATCAATTTCCATATTCCAACTTGATATCTTTTTTCTTTGCTTGACTGATCTACAAGATATGTCATATTAAATATAATAGTTAGTCAAAGTATAAAATAAATACATTATATAAACTTTTAGCTCATAATATTTGATATCATCAAAACTAATCATATCTAACATTCCCCTCTTTTTGATGATGGCAAATCATTTATGAAAATATCTATGAGTTATTAAAGCAAATTAAGTGCAAAATATTTTTCTTGCATTTATCTCCCCCTATTTGACATCAGTAAAAAGTTTGAAGGATAAAGAAGAAATTCTTGTGAAGAAGCAAATATGAAAACAAATTAGAAAAAATTTTCTCTCCCTTAATAAAAAAAAGTCAAGAAAACAATTTTCTCTCCTCCTATTTAAAATTTTTTTCATTTTTAATGTGATAGAAATAAAAGAAGGTTTTCATGAAAACAAGTTTGAAACAATTTAAAGAGGTTTTCAAGAAAACTTTCATAATCAAAGCAAGTTGAAGTCAAAGATATGTAGGTATTCTCAAAATATAAAGAGAGAGGGTTTAGAAATGCTCATTTTGATTCTGCAAGCTGATGATTGATCCATTAAGTTCATTGCCTTCTTTTCTTGTTATGTTAGATCTATGATGTTGTGTTCACCATACTTTCAATATGCAACTTTGATGGATCAGGTTCATAGGAGTGAACTGAGGCTTGCTTAGTAGTAGGCTTTGAAGTGTAATCAATAGAAGGCTCAGGAATAGCCTCTGAGATATGGAAGGGGACTGAAGTAGTGGCTTCTCAAGTGGTGTCTCAATTGAATGACTATGGTCAATACTCAGGGGATATGAGGTAACTAAGGAATCAGGAATAATGGGATGGGATAGTGGAATCTCTAAAGGCTGAGTCTTTGAAGTAATAGTCTCAGAAGACTACTTAGTAGTAGGAATACCCATGTGATAAGTTTAATCTCTGCTCATAACTTCTAAGGATGGAACTAAAATCATCCTGGAGTAGAAGACTATGTATCATCCATCCAACTAGTCTTAGTCTCAATCTTTTGCTTCTCCTTTGGGCTAAACTCAAGAAGTTTCTTCAGGGGAATGTTAATGTTTAATTTCCCAATTTGATTTTGTCCTACCGGGGCTATCCTTTCAATAGGCTCATTCTTCTCTAAGTACCAAATCTTATTCTTTTTTAAGAATAAAGATATAATTTGGGGAAAATGCATTGGAGTGGTTATTTTTCCATCGAACCTATATCTCTTTATCGAAGCAAATATGAGCTCACCCAAGTCCTTTTGCTCTTTGTGTATAATGTAAGCCAGCTTTTTGAAATCCCTCTCAATGGAACATGTGAAATTTTTTGATTTATTTACTATGGCTCTAAACTAGATATAACATAGAACCCTATGTAAATCCCACATATCACTAGGATCAAAATTGAGTGGTCCTACTTTCTCCCTGGGCCTTAGAATGGTAAACAATTGGCTTGAATCTAGGTTAGGATAATTGTCTTCAGGAGGATTCTCTATCCCTAACCAAGTATTTATTTTGGAGGCTGAGATCAAGAGTTCTTGCCCCCTAACCTTAGATACTAATTCCTCTTCCAGAGAGTCTCTAAGGGCATCATTTACTAGCTTCAGATTATTACATTAAAAATGTATGACTATCTTTGTGTAAAAAGGAAGTTTAATTGATAGCTAGGATATATAAGACTCAAGATAAGGACTGAGGCCGAATTTCAATTCCTCTTGAAGAAGGTTGAGGTCAATATAGTGCATCTTGCACACTTTTCTCCTTAGAAAGTGATTATTAAACTTCTGAGACTCCTCTAGCTTCTTCATATTGAACCCTATTAGAGGAAATGTAATGTCTTCTTCTCTTTCTTTTACCAGATCCCTTAAGGATTGTCCCTCCTTTCCTCCTTTAGACTGTAAGGCCTCTTCTAACATATTTGCCATTGCTTTGACAAGTTTCTTATCATACTTGGACCCTTTAAATGGTTTTCAAGACTAAGAGGGTGTGTCCTCTAGACTTGAAGACATTGAAGGATACTCAAAAGTTGGATTTGTATCCTTACTTCCAACACTATAAGTCTTGGCTATCTATCCATCTTCCCTATTATCCAAAGGCAGTTGGACATCTCTATTGTGACATAGAGCCTGCTAAGATATACTCTGAGGAAGGAATTGTGATTGAAGAGAAGTTTAAAACAACAATTGCAAATCAAAAGATCACCATCTCAGTCTTAAAGCTTAATGAGTGGTTAGGGATCAAGAAGCCCCCTATTGGTCCATCAAGGAGTTCAATGAGCCAAAAATATTTAGAAGATAGCTACATAAAAGGATCTTTTGAGATGATCATTGTCATTTTGGGCTTTGCTCTCAGTTTGAGCTTCTTTGAATTGCATTTTTCTGTGGCCATTAAGAGACCTTCCTACTCTTTCTCTTTCTCTGACTATATCATGGCTAGTCACTTGCTAGTAATGGGGTGTCATTCGAGTGATTGCTTGAGTGATACCATAGATTTTGCTTCCGCACACACTGTAACGCTAGTAATGAGGCCTACTCTATTAGCCTTTTTTCTTTGTACCTGAAAGTAGAGCATTTTAGTCGATTCTTGGAAAAATATAAATACATGTTCTTTAGTCTTCTTTTAGGTCCACACAATATTAGACATAATAACTCTTATACTCTTATATAATTGAACTATATGATTATTGAGCTAAGAGTATAATAAATCAATAAAGACCAAAGTATTTTTACCCAATGATTTAAATTCATGTAATTGAATTATAACGGGTAACGAATGATATTGAGAATGACATTTTTCAAAGATTAATGACAATTTGTAAATGCGCTTTATATAAAAATGGGTTAAGGGGCTTAAATATGCCAGAAGTTTTTGGGTTTGGTCATTGGGCACCTGGAAGTTTTTGAGAGGGCAAAAATGTTAGTTCAAGTGTTTCACCCAAGAGGGGGGTGAATTGGGTGATACCAGAAATTTCGTTGCGTATAAGAAAATTGACAGACTATTTAAAGCAGTTGAGAGCAAAGAGAAATATCACCAAAGTGTACACTGTGAGTTATACTGGTTTGGCCACAACCACTTTGACCTACATCCAGTCCTCAAAGCATCTCTGAGAGTTTCATTATATTCTCCAAGATTCAATGGGTTCTTGGCACCTCAGCACACAACAATTTCCTTCACCAGGACACTCGCTCCCCCTTACACGTTGTAATCAAATCCCCAACTCAAGGTTCCACAACCTTAAGTTATCTCAATAACAAATATTGAGTTTGTAATGAAAAACTCTCTCACAGAGCACATATATAATCATTGAAGTACAATGAATAAGTATAAGAAAACAAAGCACTAAGAGTGTGTTTATCAGTGTATGTTCGTGTGTTCTCAATTCTTGTGTCTTATTTTCTTCTCTTTGAATGATCCATATATATAGATGATTTGTAGTGTCCGTTGGAAGCAATTTAAACATGTCTGTTAGAGTTGCGCAGCAATGGTTGACTATTCTTTGAATTTGAAAACTATCCATTTGCGGTATATAGCGGTAGGTGAGATCTCGAACACTTTATTTGACTTTACTATTCTTGCATGATCTCTTCATTGTTTCTCTGCAAATGTACTTGGGATACTAATGCAATGAAGAGTTAATCATATATAAAACAATTTAATAAACATTTGATCAAAAACATAATTTCTGGACTGCCTTACTCGAGTGATCAAGTTTGTTACTCGAGTAGTCCCTCAAGTAAACCTATCAAAAATATGGCAGTAAGCAAATCAACATTTTACATAAGATATTACTTAGGTAAGACATGGAGTGAGATAGATCACAAACCTTGGAAATACCTGATTACTCAAGTAGCTACTCGAGTGGCCATGTCTTTACCTTCACAAGTTACTCGGGTGCTGACTGTGGTAATGTGATTACTCGAGTGGTTACTCGAGTGACCTTTGCTTTCCTTCACATGTTACTCGAGTGAGCCCTCAAGTAAATTTCAAATAACTCAGCAGATTATTCGATTACTCCCTCGAGTAATTACATCAAATTTTTGGCCGAGAGTTTGCTTACTGATTACTCGAGTGATCCCTCGAGTAATGCTTCAAATAACTCTGCAGATTACTCGAGTGGTCCCTCAAGTAATGCCTTTTTCTCACCTGGTTACTCGAGTAAAGTGTTGCATTTCTTGGCCGAGAGCTACTGGAAGATTTTTGACCTGGTTACTCAAGTGGCTACTCGAGTGATGCCTGTACAAATGATGTTACTTGAGTGGCTACTCGAGTAATGGTCTATATAACTTTGCGATTAATCGAGTGGTTACTCAAGTAATTTCTTCCAAATTTTGGCAGTGCTTCCCTAGATGAAATTCTTCATCATTACTCGAGTGCTTACTTGAGTAGAAACTTCCCTTACTCGAGTAGTCACTCGAGTAAGCCATCACAGAATTTGCTCATTACTCCAGTGCTTACTTCAGGTAATGCTTTGCCTCTTTGTTCAAATTCATTTATTTGTTATCAAATCCTTTTATATAATTGATCTAATCTTTGTTATCATCAAAACATATGGGACCTAACATTCTCCCCCTTTTTGATGATGACAAAACTTGGTGATTTTGAACAAATTTTTTGAAATTGAGTTTTCAAACATATGCTTCTCAAATACTTTTCATATGAAATCTTTTGTTCAATTTAACCTTTAAAACTCTTTTGAAATAGCTTATTAAAGATCTTTTCAAATTTTTTATTCTTATTGACTTGTTCACCTTGCATACACAATAAAAAACTCATTAGTCCCACAAAGCAATATAACTTTAATGAAATTTAACTTTAATTGCATAAAGAAACAAATTGCATAAAGAAAAATTCAATACATAATAATCAAACTTAAGAATTCAAAGATAAAAGCTTAAAAGCAGATAAAATCTTAAAAGCACCCTAAAGCCCTATACACCCAAATCCCAATACATTAACTCAGCCATTGATTACAAAATCACTTAGGCTCTTCTCCCCCTTTTTGTCTTTATCAAAAAGGTGGAATCAATCATGAGGAGGAGTAGGTGGCTTGGTTGCTGAGATAGGAGTGACAGGAAATGCCAATATTCATATGAACCATATGAACTTGAAGCATCTGAAGATGATGGTTCAGGGTTAGGAAGGTTCACTTGCGGTGTCTGAAGATCCTTTGGAGGATTAACTGGAGATGACGAGTAAGGAACCAGAGAAGTAATTTCTACTTCCTCTGTAGCAACCGGTGAAGACTCAAGCACCTCCTCAGTGCGTGTAGGTGAGGCAATGGGAGTAGATATGGGCTCTTGCTGAACAGGTTGAGGTGGATCATCAGTGGTGATGTGGATTGGCTTAGATGTGTCAAGGTCAGGCATAGAGAACAAGACATTACTGGGTCCAATCTCAGAAGGTCTATGCTCAGTGGGTATAGATGGTCCAGGTTCAGAGACAGGTATGGGCTTAGGAGTAATAAAAGGACCAGGAATAGACGAGCCAGATGCCATAGCATCAAATCTGGAAATAATGGATCTCAGAAGCTCACCCTGGGCATATTGTTCAGCTAGCAACTCTTCATGCCTCTTATCTATCCTCTCCATAAGTTGTCCCATCTGCTCATTCATATGGGTTACCAACTCCGCTTTGGTATTCGCAATGTCAATATGAAAAATCTTCAGAATGTTCTTCATGAGTGTTTGCATTGCGGCACCAAAGAAGGATAGAGAAGATGTGTTGGCTGGAGCAGAAGACTGTGTGTCATCCATTCGACTAGTTGCTGTGTCAATTTTCTTCTTCTCCTTAGGACTTGCTTCTAGAGGAGTCTTCAGAGGAATCTTAATATTTAACTTTCCAATTTGATTCCTCCTTACTAGTGCTCACAGTGAATCCCTTTGGAGGAAATGTGATTTCTTCATCCCTCTCTTCTGTTTGCTTTGAAGATTGCCCTTTCTTTGCCTCCATAGATTGAAAAGCTTATTCAAGCATGCCTACCATGACTTTGGTAAGTTTCTCATCAACCTTAGGATTTTTCAGAGGTTTAGGAGAAAAGGTGGGTGTATCGAATGAATCAGAAGAAGAAAGAGATGGCTCTTTTGTTGCTTTGCCTCTTCCTGGAGGTGAACTCTTCTTGGTTTGAGCTCTTGTGACAATGGGCTCCTTAATCACAACCCCTTTCACCTTAGGCTTAGGTTGTGGTTTGGCTTTGGTTTTAGATTTAGGAGAGATTTTTCTTTTCTTGGTAGGAGGAGAGGAAAGAGAATCAGAGGGTTGATATGGTTTAGAGGACTCAGAAGGAGTGCTAAGATTGGGAGATTTTGTCCTCATTATTGTGATTTGAGAAAGGCAAGAATTTCTGAAAAATAGAATCCGAGAGTCGCGAGGTATAGGGCAGAAGATTCAGACAATCTAAGAGGTTTTTGTAAGCATTGATCACTGGGTTTTGATGGTTATAGGAAGAGAAAGAGATTTTGAAAAGTTTTTTTGAGAGCACTAGGAGAATCACTCGAGGCGATTTTGTGGGAAATGACCGAGTGTCGACTGAAATAACCTAGAGATCGACATCACTCGAGGGCTTACTCGAGTGATCATCATCTTCACTCGAGTAGCTATTCGAGTGATCATACCGAAAATTTTTAAAATGCAGTGAATTTGAGAGCGTACCTAGCATAAATAATATTGTAATTACCCATGAATATTCCCTCGATCATTTGATGATTCTTTAGAACAGATTTAAGCTGAAACTTAGCATATTTGAAATTTGCACCCAGGTTCACTCGAGGCCTCCCTTGGGTAATCTGTCTCATCACCTTCTGAATGTTCATTTCCTACCGTTGTGCCGTTTCATTTTGAAATTAATGTTTCACTGGCACATTTCCAAGTTTATTACTCAAGTGGCTACTCGAGTAATGCCTCCATTACTTCAAGGTGTCACTCCAGTAATGCCCATTACTTGAAGTTGTCCCTCCAGTAATGCTCATTACTTGAAGTTGTCACTCTAGTAATGTTATCCTCTGCTCTTTATAGTCCAAACAGAATATCATGATCCTGCAAAACAAATTGCTAGAAACTCCGATGCTTAAGTTAGTAATCATCAAAACATCAATAAATAACATCATCTAACATTTTGTAAACACTAAATAACTTACAATTCATTGGGATTTACTATTCCTAATTCTCATCTAACATATAAAAATTGATCTTTTGTAAGAGGTTTTGTGAAGATATCAGCTAGTTGAAGATGAGTTGGAATGAATATCACTTTGACATCTTTCGTTTGGACATTATCTCTGATGAAGTGATGTCTAACATCAATATGCTTGGTTCGGGAATGTTGAACAGGATTCTTTGCCAAGCTTATCGTGCTAGTGTTGTCACAGTATATTGGTGTTTCCTTCAAATAAATACCAAGATCCTGGAGTTTTTGTTTTAGCTATATTACTTTGTGCACATCAACTTGATACTGCAACATACTCAGCTTTTGTTGATGAAAAAGACACTGTAGTTTGTTTCTTGCTAAACCATGACACAAGTGAGCCTCCAAGAAATTGGCCTTGTCTACTCGTACTCTTTCTGTCTGTCTTGTATCCTCCATGATCAGAGTCTGAGTATGCAACTAGATATTCACTTCATCCTTTAAGATACCAGAGACCCAATTCTGGCGTGTCAGCAAGATATCGAAAGATACGTTTGACGGTTTCAGCATGTGACTCTTTTGGTACTGATTGATATCTTGAACACATGCCCACACTGAATTGAATATCAGGCCTACTAGCAGTGATATAGAGTAATGATCCAATCATTCCTCTATATGTTATGATGTTGTAATCTTTTCCCTTGACATCTGCATTAAGCAATGTGGTTGAGCTCATGGGTGTGTCCGTTCTATTTGCTTCTTCCAATCCATACTTCTTCAATAGCTCTTTCAAATATTTCATTTGAGATATGAAAATTCCATTCTTTCTTTGTTTGATTTACAAACCGAGAAAGAAATTCAATTCTCCCATCATTAACATCTCAAACTCCCCCTTCATTATTTCAGAAAATTCTTTGCACATAATTTCGTTAGTAGCACCGAAAACTATATAATCAACATATATTTGCACAATTAATATATCATCACATTTTCATTTTTTAAAAAGTTTTGTATCAACTTTTCCTTGTACAAAACCTTGATCAATAAGAAATTTACTGAGCCTTTCATACCATGCTCTAGGAGCTTGTTTTAAACTATATAAAGCCTTTTTAAGTTTGAAAACATGGTCAGGTTTGGTTACATCTTCAAAACTTGGAGGTTGCTCTACATATACTTCTTTTATGATGTAGCCATTTAGAAATGCAATCTTTACATCCATTTGATAGAGTTTGAATCCTTTGATGCATGCAAAGGCTAAGAGTACTCGTATAGCTTCCAATCTAGCTACTGTAGCATACGTTTCCTCATAATCAATTCCTTCTTCCTGATTATAGCCTTTGGCCACCAATCTTGCCTTGTTTCTGACAATAATTCCAGATTCATCAAGTTTGTTCTTAAATACCCATTTAGTGCCAATGATCAGATGATCCTTAGGTCGGGGTACCATATCCCAAACTTGATTTCTTTCAAATTGGTTTGGTTCTTCTTGCATTGCTATAACCCAATCATTGTCTGATAGGGCTTCGTCAATGTTAGAAGGTTCAATCTCAGAAATGAATGCAGAAAAAGTCACTTCATTAAAAATTCTATTTCTAGTTTTGACTCCTTTATTCACATCTCCTATGACTTGATCTAGGGGATGACTCCTATTGTATTTCCAGGCTTTAGGTTGTCCTAGTGTATGATCTTCTTCCTTGGTTTAATCAACTTTTGGAATAAGAGATTTAGAAATAGATTGATCATTTTTTTGATTTAAAACAGCATCCTGCACATCATCAATGGTTTTGTCAGAGGATTCAAATTCATCAAATACAACGTGAATTGATTCTTCAACAACACATGTTCGTTTATTAAAAATTCTGTATGCTTTACTTTGGTAAGAATATCCTAGGAAAATTCCTTTATCTGTTCTAGAATCAAATTTTCCCAAGTTATCTTTACCATTATTATGAATGAAACACTTACAACTGAAGATGTGTAAATGAGCCAGATTCGGCTTCCTTCCTTTGTATAGCTTGTATGGTGTCTTTCCAAGTTTTGTTCTAATGTAGGCTCTATTTGAAACATAGCATGCTGTGCCCTTTACATCGGCTCAGAAAACTTGAGACACGTTCTTTTCATTTAGCATTGCTCTAGCCATTTCAGTGGGCACTCTATTCTTACGTTCCATGACTCCGTTTTGTTGTGATGTCCTTGGAGCAAAGAAATTGTGATTAATGCCATTAGTATCACAATATTCTTTAAAGGCTTGATTTTCAAATTCTCTACCGTGATTTGTCCTGATACCTGCAATGGACATACCTTTCTAATTTTGCACTTTCTTGGCAAAAGCAATGAATTCATCAAAGGTTTCATCCTTTGATGATAGAAAAATAGTCTATGTAAATATAGAGAAATCATCAACAATGACTAATGAATATAAGTTGCCACCAAGGCTTTTAACTCTTGCTGGACCAACTAAGTCCATATGTATCAATTGAAGTGGTCAATTTATTGTAATCTCATTTTTTATTTGAAAGATGATTTAGTTTGTTTACCCTTTTGACATGCGTCACAAATCAAATCATTTTTAAAACTTACTTTAGGTAATCCAATAACTAAATCCTTTTTTAGTAGTTCCCCTAGTTGGTGCATGTTGACATGAGCTAGTCTCTTATGCCATAACCAACTTTCATCGGCATCACTCAGAAAACAATTTTTAGAATTATTTCTATTTATATCAAGTGTATAGTAGTTACCTTCCCTTTTTGCTCTGAGCTTTGCCTTGATATTTTTCTTATCAAGTTGTAAGTCTTTCTTGTTGACAATCAGACATTCCTCTGAATCAAATATTATCTAGTTGTCTTTATCTGTACTTTGACTTAAACTCAGCAAATTATGACATAAGCCTTCAACGTAATATACATCTTTGACTTGTATTCCTTTGTCGTTTTTGATTCCAACAATTCCTACTATTTTTCAGGATTGATTTTCTCCAAATTTTACCTTTCTACCTTCCTTAGGTTGCAATGTCTTAAAACTTTTGAAATCACCGGTCGTATGTCTAGAGCATCTACTGTCTATATACCACTTGTTGTTTTTGGATGCTTTAAGACATATCTGTAATCAAATAAGATTAAGTCTTAGGTACCCACATCTTTTTGGGTTAGTACAAAAATTTTTCAGAACATATGAACCTTTAGGTACCTATATTTGTAGGTTCCTATATTTCCTTTCTTCCTATGAATGCATGATGAAGTATAATAACCTTTTCTATTACAATAATTATAATGTGCAAAAGGATTTGATGTATGCATAAAATGATGAAAATAATTCAAGTATGATTTACCTCCAGCTTTCTTTCTTCCTTTCCTTTTGTCTGATTTTGGATCATATCTAATTCCAGATTGATCATTCATAAATCATTGAGCTTTTAAAATTACATTTAACATTTCACTTCCTTTAGTGAATTTTTAAAGAGATTTAGTAAGATTAGTGTTTTTCTTTTTCAAAGAAGTACAGTTTTCACAATCCTTTTCAAAATTCTCTTTAAGTTCTACTTCAAGAGCTTTGTTTTTCTTTTTGAAAACAACTAGTTCTTTAACTACTTTGATGAATTCATAATGTAAAGCACTATATTTAGAAAGTAATTCATCATAGGTAGGATTAGAATCAGTTACCTCTTCTTTTGTTTCCTCTTGAGCAACTAGACAGATATTAGCTAATTCCTCTTCATCGCTTTCTTCGTCAGAAGAACTATCTCCCCATATGGTAGATAAAGAGGCTTTCTTCTTGTTGTAGAATTTTCCTGTTCTCTTTTCTTTATTCTTCTGAATCAGTTCTTGACATTCTAATTTGAAATGTCCTGGCTTTCCACATTCATAGCAGATGATGTGTTCTTTATTTCTTGTTCCTCCTTTCTGAAAGTTTTTGAATCCTTGGCCTTTCTTATAAAACTTTCTGAATCATTTTATGATTAGGCCCATTTCGTCATCGTCAAGCTCTTTATCTTCATCTTGTGTTTCTTCTTTTGCTTTCAGTGCTAGACCTCTTTTCTTCTTGTCACCAATATCATCTAGTTCTCGTTTGAACTTTAATTTGCTTTCATATTCATAAAGTCTTCCGAATAGAGAAGCAACTGATCACATTGATTCACCTTTTGCTTCCTCAATTGTAATGACTTTTGCCTCCTAGTCTTTAGAAAGAGTATTTAAAATCTTTTGTACTTGGGTATGTTGATCATAGACTTTTCCAATTGCTGAAAGTTGATTAACAAGGTGAGTATATCTAAGTTCAAATTTAGCTATTGACTCATATGATTTCATTTGAAGTAAATCAAACTTAGTAACCAGAGTATTGATCCGGTTTTCTTTTATTCCTGAAGTTTCTTCGTGAGCTATTTCCAAGGTTTCCCACATTTCTTTAGCTGATGGGAGTGTGCAGATTTTGAAGTACTCATTTTGACTCAAGGCACTTTGAATCATTAGAATTGCTTTGCTGTTGAGTGTAATGAGTTTCTTGTCATTCTTATCATATTCTGCTGGTGTAATGAATCTTACAATATTTTCGGGTTTATAGTTTCCACTCTCAAACACATCCCATAGCCCCTATTCAGTAGCCATTATGAAGAGTCTGCACTTCGCTATATAGAATGAGAAGTGTTCGCCATTGAAACCCGGAGGTCTTGTGATAGAAGCTCTATCGGGAAGAATGCCTTCACCCATGCTTGCCATTGGATCCTTCTTAGGCTGTTAAGAATTCAAATAATTTCAAATAATTCAGCAGATTACTTGATTACTCCCTCAAGTAATTACATCAAATTTTTGGCCGAGAGTTTGCTTACTGATTACTTGAGTGATCCCTCGAGTAATGCTTCAAATAACTCTGCAGATTACTCGAGTGGTCCCTCGAGTAATGCCTTTTTCTCACCTGGTTACTCGAGTTACTACTTGAGTAAAGTGTTGCATTTCTTGGCTGAGAGCTACTGGAAGATTTTTGACCTGGTTACTCGAGTGGCTACTCAAGTGATGCCTGTGCAAATGATGTTACTGGAGTGGCTACTCGAGTAATGGTCTATATAACTTTATAGATTACTCGAGTGGTTACTTGAGTAACTTCTTCCAAATTTTGGCAGTGCTTCCCTGGATGAAATTCTTCACGAGTACTTGAGTAGCAACTACCCTTACTCGAGTAAGCCATCATAGAATTTGCTCAGTACTCCAGTGCTTACTTCATGTAATGCTTTGCCACTTCAAATTTATTTATTTGTTATCAAATCCTTTTATATCATTGATCCAATCTTTGTTATCATCAAAACATGTGGGACCTAACAAAAAATGCCTTGAAAGTGTAAAGAAAGGGTCAATGTTACCCGCTATTAACAAACCCTAACAGTCAATTTTTGTTGACCAAGTATGCAGAGGTGGCATGCCTTTGTGGCATTTACCTCACCCTTCTTTTATAAGTCAGATTTTTAGTAGGAAAGAAAAAATCAGAACCCTCTCCCTTATTCACTCATTACATCATTTCTTCTTCTCTCTCCTCCTAACAAATCCATCAATGATAACATCACTATAGCTAACCACCTGCACACAAGCACACCAACAACAACTTTTCCAACATCTCAATAAACCTGTAATAATATATCATCCATACCCACAAGAATTTCTTAGCTGTCTAGATCACATAAAGGAAAAAAAAGGAATCGATGAAGAAATAACAAAACCTATTGACCTGTAAAGGAAAAAACTAGGAATTGATACACAAATATGAATGAATTAGGGCATATAAGTTGCAAAATAAAGGGATAAAAAACTTAGTTAAACAAATAGTGATGAGTAATGGAAGCCACTAAGGTTCTGGGAAAATCAAATCCCTATAAGAGAGATCGAGACAATGAGAAAAAACTTGCTCAATTTGAACATGCTCTTATAAATAAGCCCTTGAATAGAGATAAGGAAGCACAAGTGGAAAAAAAGCTTAGATGATCCATCCAAATTTTCCTGTTGATGAAACCCATCAAACAACCTTAAATTTGTAGAAAACATTTGATTGAGAAGTAGAAGAAGACCTGGGTTCGATTTTCAACTTGGATTTGTTCGAGGGCGGCTTGGGGGTAAGTTTAAAAGTAGACAATGGTGACGACAAGTCTCCCTCTTGTGATTTTGGTAAATCTTCAAGATCGAGACCTCGTAAGTGATTTCTTTCCAGATTTGTTAGGGAGAGGTTGATGAAGGTTGGTAGCTGAAGTGGTAGCGCGGATATGTAAGACCCCATCTTACATACCACTTATCATTGATATTAATTAGAGTAGTAATTGTGTGGTTCATTAGGCACACAAAAATAGCATAAAAATACTGATATCAAGTACAGGATTACATTATAGGAATTTTCCATAGGGGCTTGTACATAATATTTACAAACCTTAAAATAATATAAAGCCTACAGATAACCAACGTTAGTACTTGAACTAAACTAGACCTCTCAGTTGCTAGTACTCATATCTTTGCCCTTCGAACCGCTACTTTCTGCTGGAACATTTTAATTTCAAAAAAGGGTGAGATTCGAAATAATCTCAGTAATAACATACAATTAATCATATAAAATGAGAGAATTAAATATGTAATGCATCATATAATGTAAAATGAAAATCCATACTATATGGTGTGTGCATAATGCTCAGGGGCAAATGACTATTTGGATCCCCTACTTATCCGTGTACCTCAGGTGAGTCCAAGACCACAGCTAGGTAATGTGTCCCAGGTACGTGTTCATATCACAGTACATGGCAACATACAACATATCAATATTCACATAGTGTATGAGAGATAGAATTACTACCTTGTATCCCTTTTTGCAACAGAAATAGTTCCTCGCATTTCATGTCAACGACTCGGGCTATCAATCTGGTCCTAAAATTCCAAATGTACAAGAATTAGGTTAAAACCTATTCATGTACCACTATAGACTCTTCCAAAGTGTTTTTGTTGGTTATAATAGTTCAATTCTGTAAAATTACTACAATGCCCTTGGGTACTCGGTTTAGGCCCCTTGTACCTGGTACCATACTTTTCCAGAAATTTTGACCTGGGCTATTCCTACACATTTTTACCTATAGAATCCATTCTTGACTGCAGTCTTCTCAAAATCATTGCCAAATGACAATTTTGCCCTTGATAGCCCCAGTTTAGGGTTTTAGGGGTATTTTTGTAATTTTGCTTTCTAGGGTTTTTCTGAAAAAATGTTCAACATCAAACCTACACAATTTTCCCTCCTAAACACAATGGAACCATTAGATTGATGAAATTCAAGCCCTAGCCCCCTTTCTAGATTTGGCCGAAACTTGTGTCTTAAAAAGGGAAAATGTGATTTTTGATTTTAACACCAAAAGCTTACTCCTTTCTACTCTCAATCCCTTATTAAGACATTTAATCACATACTTAACAAGATTTGAGGAAATTTGGGTAGTATAACCCCTTAGGATTTCCATTTCCCAAATTTACAAATCCAACCAACAAACCACAAATCAACAACCACAACATAAAAGAAAAGGAGATTATATAAGTTATCTCTTGATTTCTCACTTCCTTTTTCTTAGATGTCCCGCACACACACTCTCTCTCTCTTCCTTGAGATTTTGCTTGCTACAACATGATTTCCATTAAGAATAAGAAGTTAGAGAGTAGATTACACAAGTAGGAAGGCTTAGAACTTGAAATCACAAAGTCTTACCTTAAGATATCTCCTCCTTCTCTCTATAGATTTTCCTAAGCTTTCTCTCCCTGTCTCTTTCTTGTTCTTGTCGTCTAAATGGGATAGGAAAGATAAAGTAAGATTTTTTAAATTATCTCTCATTTTCCTTAATTAGCTAATTCCAAAATTCCAATTTATGACACCAACTTGTACTTGGGTTTGTCCTGTATGACACTTTATCTTTCTCCTATCCATTATACCATCGTAAATGAGGAAAGGAAAATAAGATGATAGAGCTATTAATATCTCATTCTCTCTCTTTTACAAATATATTTATTTAATTAGATTTTCATAACATATTTTTCTTGGCCTTATCTCTTCATTAATTTGTGTCATAAGCTTTCTATTGCATGTGAACTAATTCCTCCATTCCAGTTGGCCCATAAAAATGCATAAGGGTCCCCTTTAATGACCCAACTGGGCTTCTCCCATTAACATTGAACTACATGTACACTTATAGTATTTTAATCTAATTTCACATGTGCTCATACTCTAACAATTATAATCTAAACTCTTGCCTTAAGATTAATGACACTTGGCATGTTTATAAGCCAAAAAATCATTTTTCCCTGATATTTCTTTATTCCACAATTTACAAAATTTGCCGTTACTTTTTTTTTTTCAAATTCACAACAATTGGCAATTTTGGTAGATTTTATGACCAAACTTTGAAAAATCATAACCTTATTTGTAGAACTTCAATTGGAGTGATTCTAAAGGCTGTATGACCCTTATTGAGTCTAGTTTCAGGGAAAAATATATCTTTAGCCAACTGAAAGCTCACAATTCCCAGAATTTAAATCTTGGGATGTTGTTCTAGAAAATAGCCAGTTTTCTGAGCTAACTTCAAAAATTCATAACTCCAAATAATTACCATGACCGCATTAAAGCTTAGGATGTTTAGTTTTATCTTGTAAAATTTCACAATTTTTGGACTACATTTGCCTATTTAAAAATATGCTATAAGAAGACTGCCATGATGGAAAATACCCTTGTAGCAATTCCTCATTTATGGGACTCTTGCTAAAATTGAACTTAGTAGTCCACTTAATTCATGCTTATTCTCAAGCATCTAATTACAAAATTTAGGATATTATAGGATGAACTTAGTGGAGGAGGTTCACTAGAAGGGGGAGGTCAGAGGAGCATTTATGGTTAAGTCAGAGGAAGAGATCACAAGGAAGAGTATCTGAGTTTTTTTTTAAATTTTTTTAATAACAAATATGACATGGAAAAAGGAAGGTGCGGTGGATGCCATGTAAGCATGTCAATTCTGCATATTTGGTCAACAAACGTTGACTGTTAGTGCTTGTTAACGGGCTATTTTTTACATTTTCAAGGCATTTTTGCCAGTTTGAAAACTTTAAGGTGTCCAATGCCCATACGCACAAAATTTGGGGCATTTAAGCCCCTTAACCCTATAAAAATATGTCATTGATGAGATTTTTATGCAATCTATGTAACTCGGATCAAAGAGAGTAGAGAATCTATCCATAATGATCAACTTTTATGAAGTGAAATTAAGTTTTCCAAGAATGATAATGAAAAAGAGCAAATTCTTTCAAATCTCAAATGATATTTCAAATTATGATAAAGCATTGAAATTGAGATTTTCAATATATGCAAAAAAAAATTTTGAAACATGTTTAAAATTGATGCTCTTACTGAACATGGTTTAAAAAATATGTCAGAAACCTTCAGTTTTGGAGAACAGCTAAGATAACATGTTAGACATTGGAGTTAACATGTTTGAAAAATTTTCCAAGAGCAAAATTCATATGGAAAAGAAGAATTAGCCAAAAAGGCTTAGCTTGATAGACATATATAAGCATAATGACTTTGCTATTGACCAAGAGATAATGTTGACTCTTAGAGTTTTGTCTTGAAGAATATAAACATTCAACTCAAAGATTTGGATACAAGGTTCTTGTTACTAAAAAATGAATGAAGACAAATGTTAATGTATTTGAGCAACAAGATGAGTAAATGGATTTACGAATTATAAGGTTCAGACTCATTAGTCCAAATGATTAGCGAGCTAGAATTTTATTCAAATAATATGCAAGTTATTCCAATATAATGGTTAATGCATTAATATTTAACGTATTAAGGAACATTTGTAATACTTGGAATAACTCAGCCAATAAGGATTTATGCAGTAGGTACAAGGCTTTCATGAATTGAATTTGTCATACCCTTATCTTATTTTCCATATTTTCGGAGTGCTTGTGTGTAGTTCAGTGAGTGACAAAGGAATAGCATAAATATACTAATATATTGATACAAAGTACTTAATTACATTACCAATTTTTACCTCAGGGTTTGATAATATTTACAAATGTATACAAAATTTCCAAAATAAGACTACATCTATAACCACAATCTTTGTCTCGGGAGACGTCCCATCAGTTTCCCATGTCTATAACCTTTCCTTTAGAGCCACTAGTTCTCGTTGAGACATTTTGATTTATAAAAAGGGGTGAGATCACAAAGAATCCCAATAGCAATATAAAATCAATAATATAAAATGCGAGAATTAAATATGACATACACTATATAGTGTAAAATGAAAATTCATAACAAAACGTGTTTGTATACAAAACTCAGGGCCAAATCACTATTTGGATCCCCTACGTGTACCTCAGCTGGGCCCCTAACCACAGCTAGGTAATGTACTACAGGCGTACCTCAGCTAGGTAACATACCTTAGGCACTGTGTTCATATCACAAAATACAATAACATATAACATATCAATAATCACATAGTGTATGAGAGATAATAGTTACTACCTTGACCCTTTTCTGCCTCAAAATGTGTACCTTGTAAAGCATGCTAACAACTAGTTTCTCAACTTAGTCTTAAAATGTCAAATGTAAAAGAATTAGGTTCAGACCCATTCATGTACTATCCTAGGCACTTCCATAGTGTTTTTTAGTGGTTATATGAGTCTATTGTACAAATTTAACAAAATGCCCCCAGGGACCGACCAGGTCCGACCCAGCCCTGACATACCCAGTCTGACTGTAATTTTTCTGAAATCTTGAACTAGTCTATTCTAACATATTTTCGCCCAAGGAATCCATTTTATGACTCAGAATTACCAAATTCACTGTCAAAAGACCAGAATGCCCTTGGTAGCCCCTATTTCATAGTTACAGGGGCATTTTGTAATTATACTTTTTCAAGCTTTTCTTAAAAAGTGATCAAAAGTAACCCTACCTAATTTTCCTTCCTGAACTCAATAGAATCATCAAAACATAAAAAAGCTAACTCCAAACCCCTAAATTAGAGCTGGCCAAAATTCCCAATTCTCTGGGAAATTTTGGGGTTTTCAAAATCTGACTCTGCACACTTGCTCCTTTTTACTCCTAATCACTTTATTAACTATTTAATTACATTATAACCCCCATTTAGGCTCAATTTGGGCAGCGTAACGTCTAGGATAGAACTTTTCCAAAATTAATAAATAGAGCAAATCCAATAGAATTTCACCAATTAAATTACTTATAGCAGCCAGAACAGTCAATATTTGAAGTTTCGGAAGTTACCTCTTCTTCCTTCTAGCTTTTCCTCTTGTGGCTGAACCCTAACTCCATTTAACAATGAAATTTTGCTTCAAAGAACATTGAATAACATAGAAGAGAAGCTTAGGAGAAGGATTATTTATGTTAGGAGCTAATCATCGAAGGAATCAACTTACCTTGTGAGTTTTTCCTTCTTTCTCTCTCTAGAAGATCACACAACCCTCTCTCTCTCCTAACAACATTGCATGACAGAAAATGGAGGAAGATGAAGCAAAAAGTGCTTTTATGATATCTTATAGTACATTTTAATTATTTATATAATTTCCAAAAATACTAAACTTTGAATTTTCATATAATATTTCTATCTTCATCCAATTATGCCATAAACCCAATTAACATGCAACTAATATTTCCCTCTTTATGTTACAAGTAACAACATCCCAAGAGTCCTTCTTCCATGTCCAAATTGGCTTCATAACTTGTTCCAATTACTTGTATACCTTGTGTCACAGTTTTAGTCAAATTTGCACTTTTGCTTACATTTTCTATAAATTCATATTTATTTGACCAAAATACTCCAAATATATTTTCCAACTTTATTTTTCTTGATTAATTGAAATTAACGTCAATTAATTGGAAAATAATTAAATTGGCACTTGTTTGGCAAAATTACAAGTTTGCCATTACATTTCTCTTCATTTTTAGATTTCTGGTAGATTTTCTGCCCAAACTTTGAAATATCATAACTAAATTTATAGACATCATATTTGAGTGATTTTAAAGGCTATAGAACCATTTTTGAGTCTAGTTTCAAGAAAAAATATATCCCTGATCAATTGGAAGAAAAATACTCCCAGAATTAATTTCTTTGACTGTTGTTCTAGAAAATCAACAGTTTTTCTGGGCTGACTTCAACAATTCATAACTCTTTGCATATAACTTCAAATGATTCATATGACTTGTCAATTTAAAGCTTAGGTTGTGTACTTTCACCTTGTAAAATTTTGAAATTTGTAGACATCATTTAGTCTTCTAAAACCTCATGACAATCTCACTATCTTGCAAGAAATTTCATTGGAAGCATAATCACATTCTCCAAAATTCACTGTTTTATTTTCTTTAACACCCCAAAGATATAAGAAATATTAGGGAATATATTTGTGACACTTGCTAAACCGAGGCTTAGCAGTCCACTTAATTCAAGCTTATTGTTAAGCCTCTAATGTAATATCCTGGATTGTGACCAAGGATTAGCAACTTCAAAGTAATGTAATTATTACTAATTGAGCACTTTTGAAGCATATATTGTGCATTGTGATAATCAGGGGCAAAACGGTAAATTTACCGACTAACTGGTTAGATACTATTGAGAATACTTCTTAGTAATCAAGATCAATGGCTAGGATTAAAAGAACAAGAGGTGGAATCCTATGCATGCAAGCTTATATGAAATCATGGTAGGAAGAGTAGGATGGTGCCAAGTGGCAAAACAAGGACCCTTGGATTAAAGTCAAGATTTCAAACCATTTTCTCTTTCTCTCCTCTTCCTAGTCAGTTTATGTATATGAGAGGCAATGAATCATCATCATCAATATCTCATTTTCCTCTCTCATCCTTCTCCATATTTCCCTGAACAAGATAAGGAAAGAGAAAGGGAAAAACTTGAGTTTTTGGTAAGTTAATGCCTTCATATGCTCAAGTGTCTTTCATTAATATTGTTCATGAGGTTGAGGGCTATATTCCTATGGTTTCAGAATTTTCATTGGTGGTGGTTGAGAGATTGAGAATTTTGGAAAGTTGAAGAATTGACTTTAGGAAGAAGAAGAGGTAAGAATTAGAAGCACTTTGGTATGGTTGCTTTGATCATTGGTTGAGTCTTGAGGACTTTGGAATTTGCCCTGATTTTTGGTAAATTTCGAAAAGCATGACTTGGTTAGTGTTTAGTGTGGAAATTAGTGCCATAGAGTGTCTTTGTGCATTTGGAATTGGCTTGGAATTTTGGGTTGAAATGGATTGCAATGTGTGTGTTGATTGGAGATGTTAAGGTGACGTGTGGTGATTGTGGTAGAACATGCTCATGGATAATGAATATGGTCATTTTGATGGCTCCAATGTGTTCCTTGAGCCAAATTGTGTGAAAATAGTATGTGATTTGAAATTAGGGACCATTGGAAACCAATTGGCAAAATCTGGAAAAATCTGTCCAATGTAAGTCTGTTCTGGACAGTCAGATGGTGTGGACGTTTTGACTTGGCAAATGATGTTGAAAAATTATGAAACTTTCCAGTCTTAAAGTTCACATCTCAAGCTTCAAAATGGACATAAATTTTGTGTCATTTCGCTTTGTGAGCTGGGAGTTTGAACTGTCCAAAGTTTGGCATCAAAACTGGACCCTGTTTTGGTACAATGTTAGGTTTTTGGTAAATCTGGATTTTTATGGTGATTTACAGTAATGGCCAATATTTTTTCTTGAAATATGACTTAAATAGATTTCATTTGGCTTTGGAATCACCTTATTTCGATTTTTCCTGAATTAGTTATGATTTTTGGAAGTTCAGCCAAGAAACTGGATTTTCTTAAGCCGCAACCCAAATGTTTCTGAGCGTTTCTGGGCAGTTTTGGGCCGCGGCCCACCCCCAAAAATCTTTGTTTTGCACTTTTGAAAGGTGGTTTTGGGTATAGTCTTTTCCAACCTTTAGGCATATGTTTAGACCTAGAATAGTCACCTAAAGAGCTTAAATGATAACCAACTTAAGGTATTATAGAGAAAAGAACTTGGGAAAGAGATTGACGGGTTGTCCTTAATTTGGTTTACAGGATTTGATATTTGCCGTCCTCGTGAGCCCGCAGTGCCAAGAAATGTCGGGAAAGGATCAGGTAGTGACTCTCTCTCTTATACTATGTATAATGCTCTGTATGTGTGTGTTATCACTGTTATGTGATGATTCTTTGATGCTACTGCGATTACAGCTGGTGATAGCTGTTGTTTACAGTGCAAGCTGTCGTTTACAGTATAAGATGTCGTGATTATTATTACAGCGAGAGCTGTCGTATTGTGCATACAGCCGTGAGTACTGTCATTTGTGGTGAAAACCATGTATCTTTGAGATTGTTGCTGCTGTTGCGGGTTGTGATTTATATACATGCTTTGTGTTATGCATTGTGTGAGTGGTTTGTTACTACTGGGATTCACTCGAATCTCATTCTTTCTTATGACTAACATTTTAGACAGGGCGTGTGGCTTAAGGGAGAGGCGGCCAACCTGGAGCACTTAGGATCTTTAGTGGTACTAAGGATTTTTGAGATGTTGGTTATCTATTTTAAACTCAGGATTACTGTATAGTTTGAATTAGGAATATTATATTCGATTTTGGCTGTGTAATCCCCTAGTGGATACTTATAAACCTCAGGTTATATGTATAGAACCCAGGAGTTGCCGGGGATTTGGTTATACACTCTGATATGATTGAATGTATATTAACTGCACAGGTAATTATATTCGAATATCGAAATTGAGACCAGGATGGGAAAAAGAGTTTTGAAAGTTTTGCGAAAATTTTACTATGAGACTGAAAGTTTAAAACGAGGTTAAAGCATCCAATGGTCTCTAATCCGATTTAAATATGCATTATCGAATTATAATTACGTGTTTAAAAGCAGGGGGTTACATCCAATCCAAAAATTCAAGATATTACAGAATTCTTTTCTTGGAAATAGGCTTGAAACTCATATAGATGGTCAACTTGTTAGACATGAGGTCTAACTTGTTAGAGAATAAAGACTATGGAGTTCAAGCACTAGATAACATATTTAAGATCAATGATAAATATGTCAATGACGGGAAGACTCTGGTGGACATATTTGAAGCATTTCTGGCTTTTAATATATAAAGATTTAACTTTAATTATTTGAATGCAATCAAAGTATGAGTACTTTTCAAAGCATGTGTATGCATTTTTATAAACTCATAGAAAGGTTATGCACAATTTCACTTTCAATTTATTTAGCAGTCTGAAAATAATTTGATGATTATAAAATATTGATTACTTTAAGGAATGCAATAATGGATAAATATTCATTACCCAAAAAAAATAATTCATATAAGCACAGTAGGGTAAGGGTTAGATATCACCATAATTCCTCTTTTCCTTACAATAGCTTGCTTGGTTTTGGTGGAATAATATTGATTTTTCTCCTTTGCACACTCAGCACCAAAATTTTAAGCTCCAAAGTTCAGCTTCATCAAGAAATGAATTTGTTTCTATGTAATCACACTCTTTGCATAAAGCTTTCTCTTATTTTTCCTACAAAACCATGTAAATCATTTTCTTTCTTTGGTATCCAATATGACTTGGATCCACTTATGGTTAGTTTGTAGGAATCATAATTCACATGCTCTAAGAATATAGTCAATTCGAGGCAATTGAGCATAATGGATTAAACATGACTTTATGCATAGAAGAAATATTTTTTTTTCAAATCATTATATATGGATAAAGAATTTAAACTATTGAATATTGCAATCCTTTTATAAATAAATCTATTAAGTGGCTTTTTAGGGGATGTGAAAACATGATTTTAAAATAGTTTGCAATGCTTATTCCTAACATTCCAAAATATAAAATCTCAACAAATATTACAAACAATAGCATAGAAGGGGTTTATCATTGTGTACCTTTACCTTAAATACTTGGAGGATTGGCTTTACTTACCCACTACCTCTTTCTGTTACATTGATTCTTCATATATGTTCTCATGGGTGTTTGCATAACTCTTTCAAAAGATATAAACTTTAAAAGTCCTATGTTTGATACTTGAGAGATTCTCCTTTTCTTGTTCTCCTAAAGATAGTTGAACGGTACTCTATGGTAGTCTATTCTTGAGGTGGAACGTACTCCTTTGCTTGTATCTATTTCTTCTTTTGTTTTGATGATAAAGTTATAGTAACGGCTTCTCCATGAGTTCTCTTAACTATTGTGAATCTCCTTTTAGATTCATGAGAAACTCTTGGATTCTTCTTCCTCTTCTCTACACCCTTATGTCAATTCTTTTTGGAATCAAACTATACATATAAGACACTAGATAAACATTTTGGTACCCACATATACTTGGGTCCTTGATTGTTAGTATTGGACCTTACTTGTCCTTTTAAACCCAAACATATTTATTTCTCACTTTAGGATTTCTCTTAATATAGCTTGTGTGAGAAATATGACCAGATTTTCCACAATAATTACAAATGATAGAGTGATGCTTATCATGAAAATTTTTGCAAGTATTGTGTTGTTTCAGGGAAGGTGATCTCAAATGTTCAGTTTGCCTAAGTTCTTCTTCCCACATGAATCTCTAGCATGATTGAAAACATTTTGCTTTTCTCAATATAATTAATAATTGGTTGGAAAACAATTTTATGTAGTCTTTCAAAATCATTTTTCTTAAACACATAAGAAGAATTGGAACTTTTTCCCATAACATCATCTTGAGCTACTTACAAGGATTCATCAAATTCAATTCATTCGTGATGTGCTCTTCTTAGGAATTGTCTTCCTCTTGTTCTTCTATGTTGACTAGATCATGTAAGTGTTTTATAATTTCTCCTTCTTCATTCTCAACTTCTAATTGTTCATCAATCATGGATATAAATCATATAGTTTTAGATGAACTGTCAACACTCTCAATTTCAACATAATTATTAGAAGTATAAATAAAATCAAGAGTATCCCAGGTATCTTTAGCACTAAAGTGAAATTTGATTTTCTTAAAATCATTTTTGGTTGAAGTACTATATAGGATTTTTATTGCTCTAATGTTCAAACAAAATATTTTCTTTTCTTTTTCACTCCAATCTCTTCTCAGTTTGAAATTAAAAATATTTGTAACAATATCCCACATATCAAAATAAAAAACTTTTATAAATGATGTCATTCTAACTTTCAAAAACCCAAAATTGATATCATTTCCTTCCTGAACTCAATTTTCCCAATGAACCATCAAGTTATGTACTCGAGTTTACCTCTGGAACTCAAGTTTTGTGTCTGCACTCAAGTTTTCACTCACAGTTTAAGTATGCTCTGTTCATCCCTATTTTACTGATAAAAAATAGAGCATTTCTTTCTTCTTTCGACAAAATCATATAATCCTTTTTCCTTCCTTCGGTATCTAAATTTACTTCGATCTACTCATGGTTAGGTTGTAGGAATCATAGTTCACATGATCCAAGATTATAATCAATTCAAGGCAATTCAGCATAAAGAATTAAACATGACTCTATGCATAAAAATATTTTCTTTTGATGTATGCGTATATGCATAAAGTTAAACTATTGAATATTGTAATTCTATTAGAATGAATTTTCAAAAAGGAATAAAAAGGTCACAAGATATAAACCTCAATGGATATTAAAGATAATAGGGTAGGAGGTTTTAGCATTGTGTACCTTTGGCTTCAATACTTGGAGGATTGGTTTAGCATACCCACCGCACTTTTCTATGATTGTTGATATTTTGAATCCCATGCTTTAGGTGCTAGCAACCTTTTCTCAAAATATGTGGGCTTTAGGAGTCTTTTACTTAATACTCGAGAGATTATCCTTTTCATATTTTCCTTAAGATAGTTGAATGGTACTCTATGATAGTTCATTCTTGAGGTAGAAGGTACTCCCCTTGCTTGTATCCATTACTTCTTTTGATTTAACGGGGAGGTTGTAGCAATGGCTTCTTCACGAGTTCTCTTAACATATGTGAATCTCTTTTTAGGTGATCCTTCTTTCTCTCCTTGGTACCCTTATGTCCATTCTTTTTGGATTCAAACTGCACACAATAAGTGTTAGTGCAAGAACCCAAGAGGGGAGGTGCATTGAGTGACACCAAAAAATTGTGTTGCATATATAAAAATTGACTGAATATTTAAAGCAATTAAGAGCTAGGAGAAATATTACCAAAGTGTACATCGGGAGTTATATTGGTTCGGCCACAACCACTTTGACCTATATCCAGTCCTCAGAGCTTTTCTGAGAGTTTCACAATATCTTCCAAGATTCAGTGGGTTCTTCGCACCGTAGTATACAACAAGTTCCATCATTGGACACTTGCTCCCCCTTCCACGTTGTAATCAAATCCCCAAATCAAGGTTCCACAACCTTAAGTTGTCTCAATAACAAATATTGAGTTTGTAAAGAAAAACTCTCACACAGAGCAAATATATAATCACTAAAGCGCAAAGAGAAAGTATAAGCAAATAGTGCATAAAGAATAAAATGATCGATATAAGTTTTTGTATGTTCTCAGTTGTTGTGTTTTGTTCTTTGAATGCTCAATATATATATTTGTGGTATCTATTGCAAGCATTACAAACTTTTTCGTTAGAGTCACGCAGCTTCATTTGACCATTCTTCAAATTTGAAAACTAGCCATTTGCTGTAGGTAGGCATTTTGAACGTTATCGATGATATGTTTGACTTTTCTCTTAATACATGATCTCTTCATTGTTTTTCTACAAATATACTTAGAAAACTAATACAATGAAAGGTTAATCATATAGATAATAAATCAATGAATGTTGGATTAAAATCATGATTTTTAAACTTCATTGCTCAAGTGGCTACTCGAGTAATCATGCTCATTACTTGAGTAGTCCCTCGAGTAACTTTATTAAAAATAAGTCAGAGAGTAAGTCATCATTATCTGACCAGATTACACCTTGCTTACTTGAGTACTCCCTCGAGTAAGTGTTCCTTTTCTTCTAATTACTCGAGTGGTCACTCGAGTATTGGTTCAAATAACTTTAGAGATTACTCGAGTGATCCCTCGAGTAATGACATTAAAATCTTGGCTGAGAGCAAATTCTATTAGACTTACCTGATTACTTGAATGGCCACTCGAGTAATGCTTCAAATAACTTTGCAAATTACTCGAGTGGTCACTTTGAGTAATGTCCTTTAATTCTTGACAAAGAGCTTACTGGATCATTTTCTCACATATTACTTAGTAGTCCCTCGAGTAATGAGGTCATTACCCAAGTGCTCACTCGAGTAATGTCTTCAAAAGTCTCACAGTGTTCCTTTTTCCTGTGCTGTCTTTAACTTCATCTTCATTACTTGAGTGGTTACTCGAGTAATGCTTTTCCCTGTCACCAAGAACTTAGTTACATTGTTAAAATCATTTTGTTTAATTATCAAAACTTTTTGTATGATTAATCCAATCTTTGTTATCATCAAAAAATATGGGATCTAATATTCTCCCTAGTTTTGATGATGACAAAACTTGGTGATTTTGAACAAAGCTTTTGAAATTGAGTTTTCAATCATATGCTTCTTGATAACTTTTCATATGGAATCTTATGTTCAATTCAAGTTTGAAAACTCTTTTGCAACATCTTTAGGAAGATCATTTTGAATCCAAATTTAATGATTTTGATAAAATTATTATTTGAAACCTTTTTGAATCCAATTTTGATGATGTTAAAATCAAAGCTCATAATTTTGTATGTATTCTAATTGTTCACCTTGCATACAACCAAAAAACTCATTCGTCCATAATGTAATATAGCTTCAATTGAAATTGTAGAAGGAGTTCAACATAATCAAAGTTTATTACATAATCAAGAACTTAAAAATCAATAAGGCTCCCTTAAACCCTATACACCCATCATCACAAAATACATCACATCATTAATCACAAAATCACCCCAAGTTCTTCTCCCCCTTTTTGCCTTAATCTCAAGGTAGGATCAATCAAGATGGAGAAGAAGGCTTGATTGCAAAGATGGGTTTGACAGGAAGAGGTCTGAGGCCAGAATTATGTGAGTCATCTAAAGTAGAAGAGTCTAAAAAGGAGCTAAAAGGTTCAGGGTCAAGGAGTACTAGAGGTGGAATCACAATGAGATCTTGTGAAGGACTTTGTGAGACTGGTACTTGAGAAGAGATCTCTACTTCCATTGTTTTCTCAGGTGATTGAAGATCACTAGATGAGATAACTAATTCCTTAGTGCTTGTTGCGGATGCAATAGGTGTGGGCATTAGCTCAGGCTAAACTAGCTGGTTGGAGGAACTGAGTCATCAATAGTGATGTGAACGGGCTCGAATGTGAGTAGGTCAAGCATAAAAATAAAAGGTTTCCAGAAATGGTGATAGGAAAAATAGGATGAGGAAAAGAAGATAGTCTGGGCTCAGAGGGTCTAGGCTCATAAGGTCTAGGATCAGAAGGTCGAGGCTCAAAAGATGATACTGGCTTAGGAAATGATGTAGGCATAAATGGATCAAGAGTGGATGAACCAGGTGCCAAGGCATCAAGTCTGGCATGAAGTGATCTCAGAAGCTCACCCTGTGCCTACTGTTCTGCCAATATTTCCTCATGCCTTTTATCTATTTTCTCCATAAGTTCTCCAATCTTGAAATTTATGTGGGTTATCAATTCAGCATTGGTATTTGCAATTTCCATATAAAAACCCTTGAGGATGTTCTCTATAAATGTCTGTAATGCTGAACCAATGAAAGATAGATCAGAAGTGGAGGTAGGAGCAGACAACTGAGTATCATCCATTCAACTTGATTTAGCCTAGTCTTTTTCTTCTTAGGACCAGACTCAAGAGGAGCTTTCAGGGGAATGGCAATTTGTAGCTTTCCAATTTGGTTTCTTCCCACTAGAGTAAGCCTCTCAATTAGCTCAACCTTATCCAAATACCAAATCTTGTTTTTTTTAAGAAATAGGGAAATAAGTTGAGGATAAGGCATTGGAGTGGTGGATTTGCCCTCAAATCTATATCTTTTGATCTCAGTATAGATATATTCTCCCAAGTCCTTTTTCTCTTTGAGAAGAACTGAGGCAAATTTTTTGAAGTCCCTCTATATGAAATGAGTGAAGTTGTTGAATTTGTTGATTATAGCTCTCGAATAGATATACCATAGAACATGAAAAAAATCACACATATCACTCGGGTCAAAATTTAGAGGTCCTACAATCTCTCCAGGTCTTATAACTGAAAACAACTAGCTCAAATCTAGGGTAGGATGAATATCATTAGGAAGATCCTCTATTCCTAGCCAAGTGTTTATTTTGGAGGGTGAGATAAGGACTTCTTGACCTTTAACCTTAGTAACCATTTCTTCTTCTAAGGCATCTCGAAGAGGAACATTCATAGGCTCAAGATTACAATAAAAATGCCTCACTATCTTGGTACAATAGGGAAGTTTGATAGAAAGCCAAGGCATGTAAGATTCAAGGTAGGGCATGAGATTAAACTTCAATACCTCTTGCAAAGCTTGGAGTCAATATAGTGAATTTTGCATACTCTTCTTCTTGAAAAGTGATGTTTGAATTTCTAGGACTCCTCAATCTTCTTCACATTGAACCCCTTTAGAGGGAATGTGATTTCTTCTTCCTCTAGTTCCTTTAAGGATTGGCTATGCTTTTCTCCTTTAGACTTGTGAACCTCATCCAATATATTTGCCATGGCCTAAGCAAGGTTTCTATCAAACTTGGCCATTTTCGTTGGCTTTTCAAAAAACATTGGTGTATAAGAGGAATCAGAAGGAAGTGGAGAAGGTGCCTTAGACTTTTTGCCTCTTCCAGTAGGAACATCCTTCTTAAATTGAGCTTTTGAGGCAGCGGGTTCCTTGGTTACTACCCCTTCACCTAGGGTTTTGCTTACAGCATTACTTTAGCTTTGGATCGTGGAATGAGTTTTTTTCTTTTGGCTGGAGGAGATGGAGTAGAATCAAGTGATTTCTGAGGAATAGAAGACTTAGAAGGACTATTGGGAGAGGTGGTTTTAGTTTTAACCATTTTTATTGGCAAAATAAGAATTTCTGAAAACTTTCCCTATATAAGTCGATGGTTAGGGCAGAAGAATTTAAGAGATTTGAGAGGTTCATGGAAGTAAAATTCAATGGGTTTTGACAGAAATGGCCAGAGAAAGAATTTATGAAAATTTTTTAGAAGAGCACTACGAGATTCACTTGAGGAGATTGTGTAAAAAATGACTGAGTTGTAATAGTTAAAGCCCTAGCTCCCGACATCACTCGAGGGCTTACATGAGTGATCTTGAGCATCACTCGAGTAGCTACTCAAGTGATCAAATCAAAAAATTTAAAATGAAGTAAATTTAAATGCGAACTTGTTATAAGTAATATTGTAATTACTTATGTATATTCCCTTGATAATTTGATGGCACTTTAAGGCATAATTGAGTTGAAAACAAGTTGATTTGGGATCTACCTTCATGATCACTCGATGGCTTACTCGAGTGACTCTGTGGCATCACTCAAGTTGTTACTCGAGTGATCAGTCCTTTAAGCAGCTGACTTGGTCACTTTCAACCATTTTATCATTTCCCTTTAATTTTGTTCTTCTCTGCCTCATTTTTAAGGTCATCACTCGAGTGGTTACTCGAGTGATGCTTATCATCACTTCCAGTTATAACTTAGGTAATATAATTACTTAAAGTTGTCCCTTAAGTGATATAGTACTCTGTTAACCTTTACTTTTCATAACCCAAAACAAAATATCAAGATCCTGCAAAACAAATTGCTAGAAACTCCAATGCTTAAGTTAGTAATCATCAAAATATCAATAAATAACATCATCTAACATTTTGTAAATATCAAATAACTTATAATTCATTAGGATTTACTAGGATTTACCATTCCCAATTCTCTTATAATAAATAGAAATTGATCTTTTGCTAGGGGTTTTGTGAAGATATCAACTAGTTGAAGATAAGTTGGAATGAATATCACTTTGACATCTTTCTTTTGGACTAATCTCTGATGAAGTGATGTCTAACATCAATATGCTTGGTTCTAGAATGTTGAACTGGATTCTTTACCAAGCTTATCATACTAGTGTTGTCACAGTATATTGGTATTTCCTTCAAATAAATATCAAGATCCTATAGTTGCTACTTCAGCCATAACACTTGTGCATAACAACTTGATGCTGTAACATACTTAGCTTCTGTTGACCAAAGAGACACTGTATTTTGTTTATTGCTAAACCATGACACAAGTGAACCTCTAAGGAGCTGGGTTTGTCCACTAGTACTCTTTCTATCTGTCTTGTATCCTCCATGATCAGAGTCTGAGTATGCAACTAGATATTCACTTCTTCCTTTAGGATACTAGAGACCTAATTATGTCGTGTCAGCAAGATATTGAAAGATACATTTGACAGTTTCAGCATGTGACTCCTTTAGTGCCGATTGATATCTTGTACACATACCAACACTGAATTGGATGTTAGGTCTGTTGGCAGTGAGATAGAGTAATGATTCAATCATTCCTCTATATCTTATGATGTTGTAGTCTTTTCCTTTGACATCCGCATCGAGCAATGTAATTGAGCTCATAGGCATAACCATTCCATTTGCTTTATCCATTCCATACTTCTTTAATAGCTCTTTCAAATACTTCATTCCATTCTTTCATTGTTTGATTTGTAAACCGAGAAAGAAATTCAATTCTCCCATCATTGACATATCAAACTCTCCCTACATTATCTCAAAAAATTCCTTATACAAATTTTTATTAGTAGCACTAAAAACTATATCATCAATATATGTTTGTACAATTAAAATATGATCTCATTTTCATTTTGTAGAAGGTATTGTATCAACGTTTCCTCATACAAAACCTTGATCAATGAGAAATTTACTGAGCCTTTCATACCATGCTCTAGAAGCTTGTTTTAAACTGTATAAAGTTTTTCTTAATTTAAAAACATGATCAGGTTTGGTTACATCTTCAAAACCTGGAGGTTGATCTACATATACTTCTTCCATGATATAGCCATTTAGAAATGCATTTTTTTACATACATTTGATAGAGTTTGAATCCTTTGATGCATGCAAAGGCTAAGAGTACTCATATATATACTAATCTAGCCACTAGAGTATACGTTTCCTCATAATCAATTCCTTTTTCCTGATTATAGCCTTTGGGCACCAATCTTGCCTTATTTTTGACAATGATTGTAGATTCATCAAGTTTATTCTTGAATACCTATTTAGTTCCAATGATCGGATAATCCTTAGGATAAGGTACCGAATCCCAAACTTGATTTTTTAAAAAATTGATTTAGCTCTTCTTGCATTGCTATTACCTAATCATTGTCTGATAGGGCTTCATCAATGTTAGAAGGTTCAATCTCAGAAATAAAAGTAGAGAAACTAACTTCATTGAAAATTCTATTTCTAGTTTTGATTCCTTCATTCATATCTCTTATGACTTACTTTAAAGGATTACTTTTGTTGTATTTCTAGGCTTTAGGTTGTCCTTGTGACAAATCTTCTTCCTTGGTTTGATCAACTTCTAGGATGAGAGATTTAGGATTAGGTTGATCATTTTCTTGATTTGAAATAACTTCTTGCTCATCATCAATAGTTTTGTTAGAGGATTCAAATTCATCGAATACAACATGAATTGATTCTTGAACAACATATGTTCATTTTTGAAAACTCTGTATGCTTTGATTCGGTTAGAATAGCCTAGGAAAATTCCTTCATCTATTTTAGAATCAAATTTTCCTTAGTTATCTTTGCCATTTTTATGAATGAAACACTTACAACAGAAGATATGCAGATGAGCAAGGTTTGGCTTCCTTCCTTTGTATAGTTCGTATGGTGTCTTTCCAAGTTTTGTTCTGATGTAGGCTCTATTTGAAATGTAGCATGCTGTTCTTATTGCACGGCCCAGAAAACTTGAGACACGTTCTTTTCATTTAGCATTACTCTAGCCATTTCAGTGAGTACTCTATTCTTTCATTACATGACTCCATTTTGTTGAGGTGTTCTTATAGCGGAGAAATTATGATTAATGCCATTAGCATCATAGTAGTCTCCAAAGGCTTGATTTTCAAATTCTCCACCATGATCTATCTTGATACCTACAATGGACATACCTTTCTCATTTTGCACTTCTTTTTTGGCAAAATAATAAATTCTGTGAAGGTTTCATCCTTTGATGATAGAAAAATAGTCCATGTAAATCTAGAGAAATCATCAACAATGACCAATGAATATAAGTTGCCACCAAGACTTTTAACTCTTACTGGTCTAACTAAATCCATGTATAATAATTGAAGTGGTCTATTGATAGAGGCAATGTCGGGAAGAATTCCTTCACCCATGCTTGCCATTAGATCCTTCTTATGTTGTTATACCTAAACAAGAAGACCTATACTCTGATACCAAATGTTAGTGCAAGTGTTTCACCTAAGATGGTGGTGAATTAGGTGATACTAGAAATTTCATTACGTATATAAAAATTGACTGGAAATTTAAAACAATTAAGAGCAAGGAGAAATATCACTGAAGTGTACACCGAGTTATGCTAATTCAGCCACAACCACTTTGATCTACGTCCAGTCCTCAGAGCTTCTCTGAGAGTTTCACTAGATCTTCCAAGATTCAGTGGGTTCTTGGCACCTCAATATACAGTGAGTTCCTTCACTGGACACTCGCTCCCCCTTACACGTAATCAAATCCCCAACTCCAGGTTCCACAACCTTAAGTTGTCTCAATAACAAATATTAAGTTTAAAATGAAAAACACTCTCATAGAAAATATATAATCACTAAAGTACAAAGAGTGAGTATAAGAAAATAGAGCAGAAAGAATATAATGATCGATGTAAGTTTTTGTGTGTTCTCAGTTGTTGTGTTCTTTTCTTTGAATGCTCCATATATATAGATGATTTGTGGTGTCCATTGGAAGTATTTCAAACTTGTCTGTTAGAGTCACGTAGCTTTGTTTGATCGTTCTTCGAATTTGAAAACTAGCCATTTGTGGTCGGTAGGCATTTTGAATGTTACAGACGATATGTTTGACTTCTTTCTCAATGCATGATCTCTTCATTATTTCTCTACAAATATGCTTAGAAAACTAATACAATGAAAGGTTAATCATATAGATAATAAATCAATGGACGCTGGATTAAAATCATGATTTCTGAATTTCACTGCTCAAGTGGCTACTAGAGTGATCATGCTTATTACTTGAGTAGTCCCTCAAGTAACTTTATTAAAAATAAGTCAGAGAGTAAGTCAACATTGTCTGACTAGATTACACCTTGCTTACTTGAGTACTCCCTCGAGTAAGTGTTCCTTTTCTTCAAATTACTCGAGTGGTCACTCAAGTATTGGTTCAAATCACTTTAGAGATCACTCGAGTGATCCTCGAGTAATGACATTAAAATCTTGGTCGAGAGCAAATTCTATTAGACTTACCTGATTACTCGAGTGGTCACTTGAATAATGCTTTAAATAACTTTACATATTACTCGAGTGGTTACTTCGAGTAATATCCTTCACTTCTTGACAAAGAGCTTACTGGATCATTTTCTCATACATTACTCGAGTGGTCCCTCGAGTAATGAGGTCATTACCTGAGTGCTCACTCGAGTAATGTCTTCAAAAATCTCATAGTGTTCCTTTTTCCTATGCTTTGTCTTTCACTTCATCTTCATTACTTGAGTGGCTACTCGAGTTATTCTTTTCCCTATCATCAAGAACTTAGTTACTTTGTTAAAATAATTTTGTTTAATTATCAAAACCTTTTGTATGATTAATCCAATCTTTGTTATCATCAAAACATATGGGATCTAACAATAAGAACTAGATGGGCATTTTGGTACCTACATACACTTGGGTCCTTGATTATCAGCATTAGACTTTACTTGTCTTTTTGGAACCAAACATATTTATTTCTCTCATGAGAGTTTCTTCTAATATAGCATGTGTGAGAAATATGACTAGATTTGCCACAATAATTATAGATTGTATAAAGATATGCATTAAGGGATATTATGTAAGTATCATATTGATCTTGAGAGTAGAAACTCGATGGATCTTATTTGAACATTCTTTCTTCCCAACAAACTTTCCAGCATATGAAAATATTTTTGTTTTTCACAATATAATCAACAATTGGTAGAAAAACAATCTTATGTATACTCTGAAATTTAGTTTTACGAAAATCACAAGAAGAATTGAAACTTTTTACCTTAAGTTCATCTTGATCTCCGGAGAGTGATTTTTCATGTCCATCAATAATGAGCTCTTTTCGGGAATCATCATCTTCTTGTCTATCCATGTTGACTGTATGGAAGTGTTCTATAATTTCTCCTTCTTCATTATCAACTTCTACTTGTTCATGAATCATAGATATGTAGTTTATAGTTTCACATGAACTGTCAACGCTTTCAACTTCAACATAATTGTTAGAAGTATAAATAGAATCAAGAGTATCCTAAATATCTCTAGCAGCAGACCAAAATCTAATTTTCTCAAAATCAGTTTTGTTTAAAGCACTAGACAGAATTTTCATTGCTCTAATGTTCAACGAAAACATTTTCTTTTCACTTTTTTTCCAATCCTCTCTTGGTTTGAAATCAAAAGCATTTATAAAAACATTCCACATATCAAATCAAACGCTTTTATAAAATTAGTCATTCTAGCTTTCCAAAACTAAAAATCAATATCTTTCAAAAGAGGTGAGATTATAGAGCTAAAACCTTCTGAAAGCTTATAACACCCAAAAGTAGCTATTAATAACTCTTGAGATGGTTAAGTCCTTTAAACAAGAGCCCAGTCTTTGATACCAAATGTTAGAACCGGCTGGCACCTAAGAACTAGGTGAATTGGGTGTAAGATAAAAACTAAAGAACTTTGGAAAACTTTTTGTATCTTAATGAAAACAGTAAGTATGAAACTAATAAATCATAAATCAATAGTTAGATGATATATGCTCGAAATGTAGGAGCTTAGGGAAGAGAATATGCAAACTGTGATTTATCTTGGTTCGGTCCAATCCGTGATGGCCTATGACTAATCCTTAGGCTCCTCCTATGATTTTCAAATTCACTATCTTCTTGTTTAATCCGAGCACAAGAAAAGCCTTTACAAACCTATAAGTTTAGTTGGGCACTTGTGAAGCCTTTTACAAATCTCTCACCAAGATACTCCCCCTTACGGAAAGTCTCACAAGCAGAGCAAGTCTAACGAGTAGTAACGTTCTCTTCTGCTTACACTACTGTAAGTCTTATGAGCAATAACATTCTATACTACTTGCACCTTGTAAGTCTTTACGAGAAGAAAGTCTTACCGGCAATTCTTTCTACAGCTTCCCCGTAAGATAATCAACCCTCTTAAGGTCCCTCTACCTTGAGATCAATTCAAAAATATAGTTGAAAGTGTTTATAAACTCTCTCACAGAGTAGATAAAATACTCACTGAAGTATAATACAAATAATCACTCTCTTAATGATAAGTAATATAGAAATTGTAGAACAGAAAGTGTTTGAGTTGAAGTGTATGACTCATGATATTCACATATTGGCGTCGTTGCTCTGTTCTCCATGGCTCTCTTCTCTGAATGCTACCATATTTTATAGATGAGTTGTAAAAGATAACCATTGTAAACATTCTTCTATTGGAGTCTCATTGATTCATTTGACCATTATGTGCATCTGAACAATTAGCTATAATGATATGTTTGTTGCAGAGCAGAGAGTCCCGTTAAAGAGCATGATGTTTCATTATGAGCTGTACATCACATTGTGGAGAAGCATGTCTCATAGAGAAGGGAAATGTGAATGTTTGAATATTCAACAGTCTTTCATGGTGTGTCAGTTGCTTGTCATGGTAGGTAGCTGTCATTCGGTGCGTAATAATGATTTTCACCATAATTGACTTTCTTATTTGAATTTGCAATCTGAATGGTTAATATTATGTTTCAGACTTGAAATATATGTTAGTTAACATTTAGATATGATAACAAGTGAAAAAGTAAAGAATAAACAACATTTAATCATATTTAGATTGTTCGTTGTAAGTCTATTGCGGTTTGGCTTCTGACAGAGTATCACTCGTGTACAGTTTGTCTACACTCGAGTGCAACAACAATTCTTCATTTCTTCCCTTGCTTTTTTGTAGCACTTCCTAGTGAATTTGAGAGAGTGCATTTTCATACTTATGAGTGTAAAGCATCTTCACTCAAGTACAGCTTGCTCACTCGAGTTCACCAGTGTAACTGAGCTTCAGGATTTATTTTTGGTCAGCACTTGCATCAGGAATCGAGAAAGTTAGATTTCTTACTTGCGAATGTTTACTTCCTTACTCGAGTGCACATTCCATTTTTAGCTTCTATGTTGCTCTCAGACAAACACTTTCAGTGTCGCACTCATAGGACTCGAGTGTAAATCTAGACATCACTTGAGTGCACTTCTCATTTTCACGTACTTGATTCTTCTTGGGTTAACACTTTCATGTCAATACTTGCATGACTCAAGTGTAAACCTTCACTTCACTCAAGCGTATTGTCATTCACTCGAGTATAGCTGAAATACTTCCACTTCATAGCCACTTTTGGACAACATTCAAACCAAAATATTCAAGGGTGCGTTTTTGGACTCACAAGTATATCAAGTGCCACGTTAGACTTGATTTATTTGTTTGACTCCAAATGTAACAAGTAACATATCATCAGAAGGTTCTTGCTATTTATATTCCAATGCAAAAGGAATCAGCCCCAAACTCATTGTATTGTGCAATTTATTATCCAAAAGAGTGTCTATCACACTAGATAGTACAAGCATCAACTTCTAGAAGGCATATCTCTTAGCATATGACTTCGAATTTGATGAATTACATATCCATGGAAAGCTCTTTAAGTCTAGTTTCATATGGTATAGTTTCACCTCAATCTAATATGTAGTTTGAGATTTATGGCTAAATACCAAACCTGCCTTGTAAAGTGATGATGATTTAAGTGTCAACTTCCAATGATCATATCTCCTTCATCTGAACTCTTTTGAATGTGCATTTGGTGTTTATTTTTAGTGTTGGTAGTTTACTTTCATATGCCACTGGCTTTAATTCAATCCAACATGTAGTTTGAGAGATATGGCTAAAATACTGGACCTCTATCAAGTTGAATGAAAATCAAAGTAGAACAGAGTAGCCCGACACTCAAGTGTGTTCTTCCTTCACTCGAGTGCTACAGTGTTGCACTTGCTAAAGTGAATTTGCACTTCCTTTTTGCACTTTGAGTGCTATAGTACCAAACTGCTACATTACCTACATGATATAGCCCCACACTCAAGTAATTGGTATAGAGACTCACTTGAGTGATTGCTATAGTGCCCAACTGCTACAGTTCCAAATAGTGCCTCGAATATTTGAAATCTCCAAAATTACTTCTAATCCATTAGATTTTACAATTTCTTCTTTCTTCCATATCCTTCTTCTTGATTTTCTTCTTGATAATCATTCTTTATAATCCAAGTAAGCATCCCCTTGACTATCTTCAATTCCTTTCTTCTTCTCCTTCTTGTTCATTCTCATCAATTCAATTACTTCTTTGTTCATTTTCCCATATGTGATAATTTTGTCTTCTCATTCTTCCTCCATTATTCAACTTAATTAATCTACAAGATATTACATATTAAACATAGTAATTAGTCAAAGTAGAAGATTAATATATTATGCAAACTTTTTGCTCTTAATATATTTGGAATCTATATTTAACATCATCAAAACTAATCATAACTAACAGACCAGTGTGTCCAAAGACTTTAAGACCTAGTGGACCAATGTATCCTTAGGCTGGCAAATGAATTCAGAAATGTGATGGGTAGTGACCCGAGGATTGGGGCCAAAGACCCTCGGCTATATGATCTTATATGCCAGTTGTTTATATTGCCCATTGATTGTTGAATACAAGTGTTGAATGAAAAAATGCTGAATACTTTTAGAGATCTAAGAATATGATGATTATGGTGCATGCTTGGTGAGCTTGCATAACAAAGAAATAAATTTAATCATGACTTATCTCACATGCTTATTAAGCTTGCACATGAGAGAGATGGACTGAATGTCTAGAAGAATCCCCAAAGTGTAGATGTTCAAATTTTGAGGAAGAAATTTATTGAACGGGAGGAGAAATATAATTAAATGGTGAATTAAAGAGCATATAAAATGACAAAATTCCTTGCACTCTATGGCATTTAATGGAATTAAAAGGTGAATTAAAGAGCATATGAAATGACAAAATGAAGTAATTAGTGGTCACATATACAATATGATTATCTTTGGAACACAAATTATAAAATGTGGATTTGTTGCTAGTGTGTTTTCTTGCATGGCAGTCTAGTTGTGTGATTGTTTTGGATAATCAAATGATGTCCAATAAATGTGAAATTTCCTAGAATAAAAGTATACTTATCAAGCTTTAATTTGAGGTCATATTAGTCATTTGGAGCTGTACACAAAGAGTTATGCACTTTTGATGTTGGCCAAGTGAAATTGGTAAGTCTATGTGGCACTGTCCAATAAATAGAATTTTCTGGAATGTTGTGCATCCAATTGGCTAGAGAGAATATTTTTCATAACAATTGACTTAATAAGCATCACATAACCTTTAGAACTATTACAATTGGATATCTATAAATAAAGATATGAATTTTTAAAGTTTGATGAAAATTCTGTAAGCTTTTAGACAAGGTGTGAAATTAACAAAGCAATGGCAAAAATGTATGGGCAAAATAGTCATTTGGCTAAATTAAATCCATAGAACATATTTTTTACTTTTTCTTGTGTGTGGGACGTCCAAACAAGGAAGGGAGCAAGGGAATTAAACAATTGGTCCAAATTAATAAAGGAAGAAGCAATATTGGCCAAGTAAATAAAGTTGGAAAAGTCAAAAGCTTAACATGTGTTGAAATGGAAAATTAAATGTAATATTTCATGGAAATGGATGGTGATATTTTTAATGATCATTATTCCATTGCCAAAGGCGTATCTTGGTCAATTATTAAGAGTAGAGGAAAGAGAAAAGAAAATGGACAGTTGAAATCCAACCGAATGACATCTTAGAAATTTTTACACAAACTAAGGGGTAAATTGGGAAATTGACCAATTAATTGTCCTCCTTCTCTATTAATTTGTTCAGAAGCCATAAAAATAAGGTAAAATCATGAAAATATGAGAAAAAATGTTAAAAGAAAGAGAAATGATGAATAGCAAAAGTTCTTGAGCTCTGGAGCCGATTTCACCTCTGATTCGACATTTTCATCTTCTGGAGTTGTCTCTAATGTTGTTCCTCTCATGGAGAGCAGCATTTCTATGGTTTTAGATTTTTAATCAAAGATGTTTGTTCCATCTACTTAGAGGAGGTCCTACCAGAATCAAAAACATATCATAGATTTAAGTTCTGGTAAGTGTAAGCTACTCAAACCTTAAATTTTAGCTAGAGGGAGCCTTTTAGGGTTTGATTCATATATGATGATGATTATGATGTCAAAAGGGGTTTTATGATGATCTATGTTGATTTTGGAAGTTTGTGTTTAAATCTTCTTGAATTTTTTTCCTGAAGGCAGAGAAATTGCAATGTGTTTTTTATCAGTCAAATTTAGTCCAAATGCTATGAAATTTTATAGGATGAACATAGACATCCTGCACTTTAATTTGATAGGTAATACAAGATATTTGGACTATTTGACTGAAAGTTATGATTTTTCAAAGTTTAACCTTGATTCTGGAATGAAATCTATAACAGTCTGAGTTTGAAGAATTCCTGGGAAAATGTGTGGCTAAAATTGGGGCTATGTGAAAAGAGGACTTAAAGAGATTTTTATAGAATCTGGAACCGGCCCATTTGTATTTTTGTAGAATTAATTATGAATTTCCAATGTTTGGTCAACAAAACTAGCCGATTGGATTAACTTACGAATTTATGGCAATTGTGTTAAAATTGTCATAAGTATTGGACCAAATATAAGAGACATGTCCTAAAGGACCATGTAGTCCTATTAGACACTCATTTATCATGGCTTTAATGATATGATTATATATCTAGGGTTATGAAGTGACAAAGAAGAAGTATCCTCAATGGTTGGCAAAAATGGTACAAGAGGAGACTTAAAGACACAAGGTAGTGAACTTACTTAACTTGCATGTATTAAATGTGTTTACTGTGTATTGATTTGTAGTATTGCTTTGCTTGATTATGTGAAACATGTATGAATGAACGAAGCTCTGTTTCTATTTATACTGTGGCCATAATTATGTTGCATGAAACATTAAGCATGCGGAAATGTTATTATATGAACATGAGCCTATGTAAGGCAAGCATGTCTTGTAGTAGCATCTATCTTACATGCATTGTTAGTAATTGTTTGCTATGGAGGTTTCCCCAAGTCACACCCTCCCAAACAAACCATTTAGATAGGTGAAAGCAGAGAAGAGAACTGCACAAGAGGAATGTAGTGGTGGAATAAAGACAGGAAGATGTATGCGTTTCATTGTAATGGGTTTAGATATCCTAGTAGCCCTGAGCGGCTAAATTATTTGTAATTGTTGTATACAATCCTTGTGTGCCCACCAAACTGCACGCAAAAAACTCCAAAAAATGTGGAAATAAGATAAGGGTTTTACATTAATTTATCTTGTTCGTAAGATTATTGCACTTGTTCATAGGGCTATTCGATTTGTTCATGATGCATAAGATACTTGCAAATTTGATCTTTTTAAGGAACTAATTTATCTTATTAAAAAAATATTCTACTTGTTTATATGTTGGAAAGGAAAATTATTTTCCAGCCATTAGAGCCCTAGTCGCCAGCTAGCCGACTCTTAGGCCCTAGTTGGTATGCAGCATTGGGGGATAGGGACTGGGATTGGATCAGGGAATAGGCCAGAATATATCATTTGATAGAAGGGACAACAGATAGCCAAGGATTGGGAATACAACGAAAGTGGGATTGCCGTAAAGCCACCTCTCCCTTAGTATTGTGTTTTCAATCCCTAGACTACAAAATTGTAGAGACAAAAATATCCTTGATTAAAATATTTTTAAGACAAAATAACCCCCCTGATTTTAACCTAGAATCCATCCCTCACATAATCACTCTCTCTCTTTTTTCTCGCCAACGACATAATCACTCATCCTTCACTTTCTAAACCTCAATTTCTTCCTAAATCTTCATTATCCTTTCCCTTTTTCTCACCTGTAGTTTTCCCATAAAATTAATTTTCTTCTTAACATATGAAAGGATGAAAGTGTGACTAAATGCAAAATCACTTACTTGATCTGTGACATCTATTCCCATGTAGTTTATTCCTAGGGTCTCCCCTGCCTTACTGAAGACAGGTTCAACATAAATCAAGAATGTCTTTGAACCAAATAATTATGTCTTGAAAGTAATTTCCCTTTTTGCAGGCATGCCTTTTTCTAGAACTTCTCTCTTAAAATCTTGAGATTCTTAAACACTAGATCCTGTGAAAATTTCAACATCTTTTTTTTCCAATGATATCTTGAAACGTATGAGTAAATTTACAAAATTCAGATATTATATCAGAAACTCCTCATGAAAATAAAAGGCACTTAAAAGAGGAAACAAAGTCTCATTTTGAAGAACAAGTTAAAGTTTTGAAAGAAAACAAATACAGTACAATAACTATAAACATTTCTCATATTACCTTGAAATAAGATTGTCAACAACAATTCATTACCTCATCATGCAAACTTGGAAACTGATTATAGATAAATTGATATCACAACTCTTTGTCATGGAAAATAGTAGTACATTATTAGTACCACCTGTCAAAGTCGAAGACCCATCTGTGACGAATGTTGAATTCCAGAAACCATCTACGATGGATGATGAAGGTGGAGTTTGCATCTAAGCTAGAGTGTAGACCAAGGTATTAAAACCCGGATCGGGTACTGAACCGGTCGGGGTACTGGGTTAAGAGTCAGTAGGTCAAACTGGGGCCAAACCGGAGCTAACCAGGGCTAAACCGGTGAGAAATTGAAGATTTTAGGCTTATTGGTATGAAATTCTAAAGAAAATATTAAAAAAAATTGTTAATTAGGAACCGGACCAGTCTACCAGCCGGTTCTCCGATTTCTGGGCTGAACCGGCTGGTCTTGTCTGGTTTCCGTAACCCTGGTGTAGAGTAAGTTTGGGATTTAGGGCATGAGTATTTGAGTCTTTTCATAATTAGTGATTATTTAATTTATTAAATAATATTAATGAAATTATTTGCTCCAACTATTTTTTTGTACAAAACATATTTTTAAAGCATCAGTCCCAGTCCCAACCCCAGTCCCAGTCCGAATTCCAATCCATCGAAATTCAGTGTCACGTACCAAACAAGGCCTTTAGGGCTTGTAGTCGGAGCTCTGCCGCCTAGGCTACCTCTGGTGGCCGGAAAATGTTGACATTTTTTATTAAAGGGTTAAGGTGAAAATTTACCAACGAAGTTTTGTCCGAGGAGCGTCTGGCACAAATATCTTTTAGAAGGGGCAAAAATACTAATGAACAATTAAAAATGGGCATCCTCCACAAAAACCGTTAATCCGTACTAACGGCGTTAAATTATAAGAGAAGAAAACCCCTAACGGTGTTAGTACGGATTTAACGGTTTTTGTGGTAGATACCCCTTTTTAATTGTTCATTGGTATTTTTGCCCCTTCTTAATTGTTCATTGGTATTTTTGCCTCTTCTAAAAGATATTTGTGCCAGACGCTCCTCGGACAAAACTTCATTGATAAATTTGCACTTTAACCCTTTATTAAATAAATAAGCAGGGGCATTTATGTCTTTTTAGCATATACTTTAATTTCAGTTTGCCTCAAGTCCCTGCAGTGAAAATTCATAATGTTTTGGGTGTTATTTGATATTAATTATCTTTAGAGGTCTTTAACTGGAATTTTGCATTTTTATTGTGTGGAATTAGGCTTTGTTCCAATGTCACTATCACGGTATCACTCTCACCCCTCGGTGACGGTAGGATACATTCGAAGGCCAACATTATTGCACCGATCCAATTCTTAGGTGTGTTATCTAATTCCTAGATTTGTGGTGTATGCTTTTTTACGATATACTAATATTTTCTCCAATCTTATATACACCTATATATGCTGGCAAAAAAAAAATCCTATGTAAGACAAATCTTTTTTTTTTTTTTTGTCAACTAGATAAATCGTTTTTTTTTTTGGCAAATATGTATAGACATAAAAGATAAATCTTTTAGAATACAATGACTTGTTCTTTTTATTGGATAAAAGACTTGTTTTTTGACCTGAAAAGAACAACTTGTTCTTACTTATAAGGAACGCTAATATAGCATTTCTGAAATTTTTAATACACTTTGCATGGTCAAAACTTTTTTAATGCTTTAGATAGTCCTAATATGAGTTAACTATGAGAATTTACTTTGATTTTAAATATAATAGCCCAATCCTTCTTATCATATATTCATATTTGTTTATACCTTGTCCCCAAATTATCCTAATTGATTGTATATATTAAGGAATTTTTATCAAAAGATAGTTCCAATACAAATGATCAATTAAAGAGGTTATTTAAAGAAAATCAACACATTTTTTTTATATATTACTAACTTAAATAATAATAAATTAGTAACTCCTAAAGTAGGAGTGAATGGAGTATCATTTTCTATTTTTTTTTCTCAATTAATTATTTAAAAATATCATGTTGCCGACCCCATCTAATGGGATAAGGCCATAAGGCTTTGTCATTATTATTGTAATTATTAAAAAAATAAATTTAATTTTTATATATTTATTATCTTTAATTAATTTTAACTAATTTTTTGAATAATATAATTTAGGAAAAATCACATTTAGATACCAGTTAAGAAAAATAATATCTGAAAAGTCTCATAACTTATCAATAACAAGTGAAAATGGCATTTTTGACAAGTGAAAGTGGCACTACTGTCAAGTTAAGAGACTTTTTTTTTAATAGAAGCTGCAAATTGTTAGCTCAAAAGAGCAAATACATACACTACAAGATTTAACCCGTCATGGTGATCACTTCATCGGACATAGTGTCTGGTGGTTGATCAAAAATACAAAAGTTTTCCAGTAATGAATGAGACATTTCTTAGGGGTCTGTTTGAGTGGTTCATTTCTTAGGTGTGTTCTCACTACTACAGAAGGGACTTTTAACAACCATTTTTTTGCCCTTTAGACGACTATTTTCAGGGGGACGTCTATCTTAGTGTTGTTGAAAATTCAGGAAAAGACGACCGTTAAAAAACAATCGTAGTATGGGAAATACAACGATTGTTTTGGGGAAAACAGTCATTGTATCCTTTTTTTTATTTTAACGTTTTGCTCCCTACAACATCCCCCTCTGCTCCTCCACCCCTCCACCATATGTCTACAAGTCCCTACCTCCTCTATCCCCTTAACCACAGCATCCATACTACTACAAGTTCTCATTTGCTCCATCAATTTCACCATTGCCTCCATACTACTACAAGTCCCCCCTCCCACCGACTCCATCTTCGCTGCCTCCATACTAGTAGATGAACCTATCCTAACGAGTTCTCTAACCTGTACATTGCTATCTTTGAAAGAAAAAACCATATCCATGAACCATTCTCTTATGATTAACTCTCTAGCTTCCCCTATCACTCATGGAAGTGAAAATCACATGTTAATTTTTCTATCATGACATATAGCGCATATATCATCATAACATCATTTCAATATGCAAACTTTAACTTTCAATGTAAATCATGACATGCATATGGCCAAAGAGATTATGACATGCTTCTATGAGATCCCTATTCTTCATCATCATTTTCCAAAGTGTTCTCTGTAAAGCATAATGCCTTAATAAATTCAAAGTACTCATAAATAAGAAACTAGGAAACGTATTCAAATATGCAAACTTATATAGCACTGTACAAAACCACTGCACTATGTAAAAAAACCTCTACACATCATCAGCCCTCTATGTGTTGTAGAAGATGTCCTGACAATAGGTCTCAGATCAAATTAATGTCTTCGATTGTGTAGGGGTCCTGATTACCAAAAATCTGTGCGTAAAATGGAGAATATGTTAACATAAATAAATAAATTGAATGAAATAACTAACAATTCAATCACATGAAAAGAACTGAAATTCAATTGAGAATCAAGAAATGATCACTTGTTCAAAATTTGTAGTAAGGCCAGAGAAAATGATGTTATACATATATAGTATAACATAGAAGCCGCACTCAGTTTTCCCTGCTTGCTGAGGACACTATACATCAAAAGCAAACGGTAAAAAAGAATAAAGGCCTATGTAAAGCAATAGTCAATCAAAGAACTTGAATGTAAAGAACTTATGTTTGGCTGGAACCACTTTGTATGACCAGCTTTACCTTCACGCTTCCCACCCATTATATAATATGTCTTCAGTGCACTGTAATAATTAAAATGATAAATAGAAGACATTAAAACAATTGAGTACAATCAAAAATCAATGACGGACAAATAAATTTACTTACATGTTAAAAATGTTTTTGATATCTGCGTTTGGCTTGCGACCCAATGAGTCAAATCAAAAGATGACGTTGATCGAGGGACAAGGAACACAAAGACTCCAATGATAACTATAATCGCATGCATATATAGATTAAAATGAGGTTAGATAACATTATACTGTTTAGCAAAGTGAACATGTATAAATATATCAAATAAAGTTACTTGCCCTTCAACAATTGGTGCCAGATAACAAGGCAGCTGAGTCTCACCTATTGTATAGCATACATAGCTCATCCGATCTTCCAACCTTTGGCTATTACGCTGTGACATAGTGCCAGGACATAAGAAGCCATATGTAGTGCCGAGCCCTCGTTCAGCACACAGTTTGTGGAAACAGCTACTACATAAATGAAATAAGAAATGACACAATAAATGTAGAAACCTAAAACCCCTAAATATCAGTGCATTAATTACAATTAAAATTTATAACTAAACTCACATGATTGCAAATGTGACCCATCCTACGTCAATCTCCTCTAAAGATAGGAACTCTCTAATATCTTTGTTATCAAGTCCATAATTATACAAGATTCTGTGACGCACAATCTCACAAGGCATCTGCAAGTTGACCTTGTTTATGTCTTGATGAATATTTTACAGTCGTGCTAAAAAGGGAAATTTTGTCGCATCATCTTGTTCCTAGTAACACACAAAATAAAGATTTTAAGTAGAATGTCAAGGATCAAGTAATAGTAAGGTGTTTCCTACCATTGGAGGGACTGGCATAATCTGAACAAGATGTCTAGGCCACAAGATGAAAGATCCTGTTGCCTGACCTAGATTGGCAACCTCACCATCGGGGGATGGGAAATCTACACCTTCCTCCCCCAGTCGAACACTTGCCACATTGACCTTGCGTTGATCGTCCCGGATTTGGTTATTATGGTCGGTGGTGGCATGGCTGTATACAATAGCATCAGCAACAGCACGCAGGTACGGGACTTCCAAATATAGAATGCAGGGTTCTTTAGGCTCTAGTAAAGGACCAGGGTCACCATGTCCAACCTCTGGCAGATTGTAACTACCTTTGGTGTTAGGAAAGGTCGGGGATTCCTGAGTAAGAGAAATGAAAGAATTAATTAAAATAACGTAAGGAAAAACTCAATATAATGTTAAATGAAATAAGTTACAAACCTCAAATCTAGACGCCATATTACATATCCTGCCTTGCATGTGAGACAACACTATCATACTCATCTCACCACGTAGCTCACTTAACAACTCTTCTTTAAGCTCATCTCGAAGTGAGTGACGTAGCTCTGCTCGGATTTCTACTTAAACCCTAGCCACAAACTCCTGACTCATTTCAACTCATCCATAAGCTTGTGAACCTCGTCCAAAGTATTTAAAGAGACCAACTCCCCTTGACTATCCTCTAACTTGACCAGGGTGATCTAGATTACTAAGCGTCATGGCTAAGATGTCCATCCTTCCAGTTTGAGTGAAGGAACCCTAGCTGCTCTGCTCTTCAAGTTCATCCTGTGGCATACAATGGATAAATAGAAAGTAATTACATGCCACCAACGTTAGAAAAATGAAACACATTTAAATATACTTGTTATTAAATACTCACAATCCTTTTAGCGACATCGGCAATGACTGGATTTATATATTTCTCTCCCTTTATCTTCCCTGCTTTCCATTTTTTGTGATGTGGGGGAGGAGGTGGTGCCTACACGACTATACTAGGATCTGCTCGGGTTGCTTCCTCCAATTTTTGCAATTCAGCCTGCATCATCTTCTTTTCGAACTTCCGATAACCCCCATGTGACATGTAATAAGGATAATTGTTTTTCGCTCACCTCTCTTGATTTGCTTGACTCAATTTCTATATAAACAAAGAATAATGATAACTAAGTTAGCGATGTCAAGTAAGTTCAACTAAAATGTTTAACACTAAGATGAAATCAATATACCAGGAAATTGGGATCCTTCCGCGATGCGACAAACAACCTCTAATCATTTGGAGAAAGAAATGAATACTCTTTGCAAGGATCCAAATTACTCCTTGGCCCTTTGACGTACTTCGTTGTGAGCATGGACTTAAAATCTTTCCACCGCTCACGAACTTCCCCTATCCAATGCTTGTACATCTCCTTCGTATTAGGAACATTGTAGGTTTGCTTCAAAACAAATATATAGTAGTCATTATATCTGAACAAATATAAATAAAAATATAGATACAAATACAACTTTACATATCAAAAGTTGTTCCCAAATCATAGCCTTCGTGTCCTTTGAAACTTACCTCTAGGTAGGAATTAGAACGCTAACTTTGCTCCGACCTAAAAAGACAAGGTAGCTAATGAACTTGTCTCCGTCTGGGCCGAGTGGCTTCAAATCATCATCAAATTCCATGTGAACCCTGCTCACCTGTTGTTCCTTATGATGTGCCACCAACAATCGCAGCTTTGTGCTTCCTCTAACCTTTTTCTTAACCGGTGAGCCAACAGAGTCGCCTGAATTTGAACTTGCCATGATCCTGCTAAGAAATAAATGTGACATAATAAGTAAAGTGAAATTACATGCATACTTTAAACAATTCAAAATCTTACTAAGAAATAAATGTGAAATATGATAAGTAAATTGAAATTACATGCACACTTTAAACAATTCAAAATCTTACTTTAAGTGTTTTCCCAAATTCCTTCACAATGATCAACTCTAGCTGCATATTCATCATCAGCTACCAATTCCACTTCAGATGGCATAGGCGGATTTATAATGAAAGGTGGCGTGTCATCAAGATTCAAACTCGGATTACCATCCTTCAACCGATTACAAGAATATGGCACTACAGAAACCGTTGAAATGCATTGCATGATTAGTTGAATAAAAGTTAGAGGAAATTCCATTTTTGCAAGAACTTTTTGTAGAAAATGCCATGATAACTTGTCATAAGCCTTAGAAATATCTAGCTTAATCGCACACCAGCCATCTTTGTTCTTTCATGTACCAAGAATTTTTGCCATACATTTTGAAGGCTAGAATAATGTTATCAGTGATGAGTTACCCCTTGATGAAAGCATTTTGATTAGGAGTTATCAAATCACTCTAGATCTCTTTTAGTCGACTACACATGATTTTGGAGATGAGTTTATTGAAGACAATGCAAATACTGTTAGGCCAAAAATCTTAAAAAGGACAAGGCTTATTCCACTTGGGTATCAATACAATGAAAGATCTGTTTAACTCCTTTAGAAGATATCGACACTGAAAGATCTGATAAACCATTGCAACAATATCTAGTTTAAAGATTGACCAGAACTTTTGATGGAATCATACATGAAAACAATATGGCCCAAGGGCACTATTTGCCTTCATCTCAAAGATAGCCTTCTCGATTTCTTCAATAGATATTTGACGAAGTAGCTGGTGAACATGAAAAGGAGAATGTCATCCTGATATCAAGGCAGTCACCCATGTCATTTTTAATGTGAACTATCAGCTTTTGCATTCTTCTTGGAGTTGCAAAACAATGAAAATATTTGATATTTTTGTCTCCATGAAGCATCCAATTTTGTCTTGACCTTTATGACCATAGAATTTTCTCATAATCATACCAAAATCCAAGAGACAACTTAAGAAAAGAGACATGTTCTTCTTCAATGGATAAAATCATTTTATTATGCCAAGTCTGAAGCTCATTTTCTAATTTTTTAATGATGGAGGAGATTCAGCCAACTGATAATGTGTTCTAGTTAATGAGAGCCTTCCAGATATATTTAAGTCTGACTGAATTTTTGTACGCCCAAGAGCTATTTATATTGTGGCACCATTCCTGATTAATAATTTGTTGTCATTGAGGAAAAGCAAACCAAGAGTTTTCAAACCTGAACAACTTTGCCCCATTTCTACCCTAGTTGGTTTTAAATAATATTGGAAAGTGATCTGACTGCCACTATTGGTAAAACTTGCAACATTGATGATAGAAAGGATTGAAGCCACAACGGATTGTAGAGTGCTCTCTCTAGTTTCTCTTTAACACGATCAACACTTGACAATTGTTGCACCATGTAAAGCATCCTCCTTGATACAGAAGGTCAATAATATTACATTCATCCATGAAAGTTTGAAAGGAATCTACACCCATAACAGAAGAAGAGCTACTGAATTTATCACATAATCTTGATGTTTGATTAAGTTCACCAATAATTAACCCAGGCTTATTAATAGAGCTAACTAGTGAACGAGGCCAAGACCATAAAATATAGCGGTTTTTAACAGCTGGAAAACTATACACAAACACAATACATATCACAAGAGTTCAAAATATTATAAGAATTATGGATCCAATTACACTAGTGGAAAAATCCCTTTTTAGACCGGTTTTGGCGGATAAGGTCTTAAAAATTTGTGCAGTGGCAATTTTTTAATTATATTAAACTTCTAAGACTGGTTCTAAAAAACCGATCTTAAAAAATAAATTTAGACCGGTTATAAATAAAACTAATCTAAAAATATTAAATTATTTAAAAAATTAAAAATTTTAACATTTAAGACCGGTTTCTATAGAAACCCATCTTAAATGTTTACAATTTAAGACCGGTTTTTATCATAACTAGTCTTAAATTTAAAACATTTTACATTGTTAAAAATTTTAACATTTTAAGACTGTTTTATATAAAAACCGGTCTTAAATGTGTCAAATTTAAGATCGGTTTTTATAAAAATCGGTCTTAAATTTGAAAAATTGAAACAATTGATTTTTTTACTCTTTTAAGACTAATTTTTATCGAAAATCGGTCTAAAAAGTAAGTTTTTTCACCCGTATTTTTACTCCAGCGCCCAGATCACGCACTCTATGAACCCTTTCTTTTCTTTTTGCCATTTCTCTGTGAGCTCTGTCCGTGCTTGTTCTGAACTCGTCCATGGCTTCCCGTCCCTCATTTGCTCAACTTTCCTCCGTCATTACCGCTGTTGTTGCTGTGTTCGTCATCGCTGTTCTTTGATTATTGTTAGTCCTCTCCGCCGCCACCTCTATTCTTCGTAGTGACCATTCTCCTATGCCTTGACTTCCCTTTGTCAGTGCCGTGAATTTAAGGACTTCATTTTAACCTCAGTCGACGCCACCGTGACTTTGGGTTGAAGCTCACTTCCCTTTATCAGGTTAGTGTTCGATCTGTTATTTAGTTATACGTTGTTCAATAATTAATAATGTTCTATGAAAAAATGGCTCTTATTATTGTTTTGAGCACTTAATTCCTATAAGTGGCTATTATAGTTTGTTATAAATCCAACTGTTTTGTGATAACGTAATCTGGAAAAAAATCTGCATATTCTTGTTAGATGCTCTGACTTTTAATTACATCCTTATGATATTTAGCTTGGAGTAATACTACTCTATGTTCTGTTTTAATTTAGTGTGATTGTTTGATTATTGTTAGTGTTATTGGTTTATTAAAATGATACTAGTTTCAAATGGTGCATGTTAATTTTGTTAAAATCTCTAAAACCTTATGGTTGTTGTTTTTTTATCTATCCTTTTGTTGTTGGATATAGGGTGCTAGAAGTGTTGAGATATATATGGATCATAGTTGGATAAACGCTAAACGAATGAGTATTGAATATGATAATAGGGTAAGGGGTTTTTTAAACTTCGCTAGAAGAAATGCCGATAATGGTAGTGGGAAGTTTTATTGCCCTTGTGTAATATGTTTGAATAAGAAGTGACTAAGTACTGCAGATATATATACACATTTAATTTATGAAGGATTTTGTAAGAGTTATACAGTGTGAGTATGGCATGGTGAAGAATTAGAAATGTCAAGTTCATCTCAACAAGGGGGAGTGAACTTTGATGATAATGACATGGATACAGATGATCGGATAAAGGATATTATTCATGATGTAGGAGAAGAGGCTTTTGAGCAATCACATACATATGGTAATATGTGCAGTGATGCTGAGACGCCGTTGTACCCTGGGTATAAAAAATACAAATTGTTGAAAGCAGTATTGAAAGTGGTAAGCTTGAAAGCATGGCATGGATGGAGTGACAAGAATTTTTCAGAAACGCTTGAGGCTTTTAATGACATGCTTCCAGATGATAATGTGTTGCCTTCTCGATACTATGATGCTAAGAAAATATTGTGTCCACTAGGGATGAAGTATAAAAAGATCCATGCATGCCCTAATGATTGTATATTATATAGAAAAGAGTATGAAGAGGAACAACAATGTCTGATATGTCAAACCCCGAGGTACAAATCAAATAACACTCCTATAAAAGTGTTGTGGTACCTTCCAATCATACCAAGTTCAAGCGCTTATTTGCTAATGAAAACGATACAAGAAATTTGAGATGGCATGTGGATGAGAGGATATCCGATGGAAAGCTTCGACATCTGGCTGATTCTTCTAAATGGAAGAAAATCAATCAATTATTTCCTACCTTCGGTGAAGAGCCTAGGAACCTTAGGCTTGGGCTTAACACGGATAGAATGAATCCTTTTGGTAGCCTGAGCAGTATACATAGATCGTGGCCTATTCTGTTGGTAATTTACAACTTATCTCCTCTGTTATGCATGAAACAAAAGTACATCATGTTATCTATGTTGATTTTGGGACTAAAACAATCCAAAAATGACATAGATGTTTAGCTGGAACCCTTGATCGAAGACTTGAAAGAGTTGTGCGATGAAGGTGTTGATGTTTTTTACGCGAACAAGAATGAGGTTTTTAAAATGCGAGGTATGATCTTTTGTACTATAAATGACTTCCCTGTATATGGAAACTTGTCAGGATATAGTGTTAAAGGCCATAAACCATGTCAGGCCTGAAGCATCTATTGTTCAGAAATATGTTTCTGAAGAAGCCATGGAGTTTTGTCAAGATTACTTGTCAAATGTAAGACATATTGGGCTTCCTGAATGTCATGACAAAGAAGGTAGTAGACGCGGGGCTTCAGTAAAGAGTGTAGATCCTGATGAATTGCAACTAGTCTACTTGTACATCTTAAATAATGTTGATGAAGTTCAAGATTACATTAATGCTCATAAAGAAATTGCATGGAAAGGAAATAGTCGAATAACTGACAAAGGTTAATTAAGGAGCATAACAAAACTTTTGCACATTGATTCAAACAAAAGGTTGATGGCGAAGAATGTATTTCTGATACAATTAAATGGTTAGCACGTGGTCCTGAGGCTGATGTTATAATTTGGACTTCATTTGTGATCAATGGTTATACGTTTTACACGAAGTCCCTTGATGATAGGAGCATCGTCTAGAACAATGGGGTTATGTTAGTGGCTGAATCTATGCACTTCTCTAGTTCAAAAGATAAGAATCCTAGATTGGCAGTAATACCTTATTATGGGTTTATTGAAGAGATTTGGGTGGGAGATTATGTTAAAGTTAAATTTCCCATTTTCATATGCAAGTGGGTTGATGTCAACAATGGTGTGATGATTGATCAGTTGGGATTTACATTGGTTGATTTGATTAGTAGAAGTTTTGGAGATAAACCTTTTATTATGGCATATCAAGCGAAACAAGTGTTATATGTTACTGATCAGGCAAATAAAATGTGGTCTGTAGCTCTCCAAGGAAAAAGGGTCGTTGATATTAATCAGGAAAGTCATTCAATGAATGATCTTCTTGAGACTCCTTCTTTTTCTAGGGGTTTACCAAAATTGAACAAAGAAGATGGAGCACACAATGAACACGGAACAAGAAATGATCATCATGAAGGGATATGGGAAGATATCCTTTTATAAAACTACATTGAAGGTTAGTTAGCTAACATAATTATCATGAACTATATTTGAATTATGTATATTGTTATTGGTGTATATATAAAACTACTTTTTTTGTTGTCGTCACAGGAAAATGAAGGATATAAGGTGTACGTCTTAGTGTAGATTCTCCGAAGCCAGCTAGTAATCATCAGCCTGAGAAGAGTGTATATAAAGTATTTTGGCTATAATGAATAACAACATTGTCATTAATGTAATTTAATCTTTGATGTATGTATGTAATTAAGTGAAAAGACAAGGAACTTGGTCGAAACAGCATTGTCATGGTTGTATGATTTCCTTGCATTATGATTCTATCTATGATTGTGAGTTTATTCATGGTTATTTTCCTTCCTTCTGTTTCAGCTAGCACTGTTTAAGCACAAGGGAGTTAAGTTTTAATTTGTTCCAATGAGTTTTGAGTCTCTCACATGTCATTAAGATGTTAGTTATAATCTGTAGAGAAGAATTTATTTGAATGTCATTGAAATGACTACTACTTGCTAAGTGAGATGTTTTAACAGGGGAAATAGCTTGCTGGGTAAATGTTTTAAATGAAATTTTGTTTAAAACAAACTACTTTTAAGACCGATTCTCTCTAAAACCGATCTAAAAGGTACATTTAAGACCGGTTTTCGATAGAACCGGTCTTAAAAATATTACTTTAAGACTGGTTTCCTAAAAAACTGATCTTAAAAGTATTACTTTAAGACCGGTTTTGTAGAAAACCGGTCTAAAATTTCAAATTTTTAAACCGATTTTCTTAAAAACCGGTCCAAAAATTTGAACCCTTTAGACCGGTTTCTCTAATAACCAGTCTAAAAATATTTATTTTTAGACCGGTTTCTATGATAACCGATCTTAAAATTTTTTTTAAGACTGGTTCCATAACCAGTCTAAAAAGTAGCAGAGTAGCAGACTTTTTAGATCGGTTGTATCAAGACTGGATCGAGAACCGGTCTAAAGTGTCTTTTTTAACTAGTCTTAAAAGTGATTTTTCCACTAGTGTTAGGAGAAGAGTCTAGGACAATACATGATATAGAAGAAGAGATACCTAAAAACAGACTGCCTTTGTGACTAACTAGTTCCACAACAAAAACATTAGAAAAAGGAAACCTACCTACTAGACTTTTTATATTTTCTACATTGAGAGTTGATGCATATAAGTTTCACTAAGGAATAAAAAGTCAGGAGAGTATTTATAAAAAAGAGTCCTAAGTCGTTGAACTAGTGTGGTTTTACCAACCTTATATATTCCTATATATGATAGCAAAAACATACTCCTATATAAACACTACTACAAAAGAAGGATTTAACGGCACCCCCTTTTTTATGCTTCTTTGAAAAAGCATCATAGATAATAGTTTAAAAAAAAAACTCACAAGAAGTTCAAAGCTACGACGTTTCCTAATATGATTGTGAAAGCTTAGTATTAGTATTAGGCTTGTGCGGCACTTTTCTAAACAAGCACCATACAAAACATTTATTTAAAAAAAAAAAGTGAAAGCCCAAGCTAAGGCGCTTCTCAAAAAAGCGTTGTAGTTGAAATAATTTTTTAGCATTTTTTTTATTTGAAAAAATTCTTATTCGGTGCTTAAAAATAAAGTGCCGGATAAGGTGGGAGTAAGTCAAAAGGATATTATTATTCAGAATCTTTTAGTGAGCCAAAAGAGAAATCACCTGCTTTGTAAAAAAATAAATAAAAAAAATAAAACTGGCATTAACCGGCGCTTGATAATAAAGCACCGGCAAAGATACAGATATGCAGCAATAAAATGATCGAAGCAATATGAGAAAGAGATTTAAAGGATGATAACTCATAGAAATTGATAACATTCTAGCACATTTTGTTCTCTTTTTACTTGCTTTTGAGTACAAATTGTGCATATATAGAAGAAAATGTGGTAGAACGAAAGAAAAGTTCAAATCAAGAGTTAAATACATATAACTAGAATTATCTCTTAAAATTATAGAGCTCATGATGTCCTCCTCCTTGTAGGTGAAAGCTGACAAGTCAAAAAGCTTTAAAAGACCAAGGAAAAGCTCAATGAAATAGGAGGGAAGCTGTTTGGTTGTTGGCCTCAGCCAACAATACATGTGCTGAAGCCAATGGAGAATTGCCCTTACTGTGTCATATGCTTCAGCCAAAAGAATATGTGTTGAAGCATTCGGAGTCAAAACTTACTATGTAACATGCTTCAGCACTCGACCCTGTGCCGAAGCCAACGAGGACCAGAACTTACTGTGTTATATGCTTCAGCACATATGTATGTGCCGAAGCATACGACAGACTATGCAACCATAAGTTTTACTTACTGAAACGCATGTGGAAGGTATTTAAGCAAGGAATAGGCCAAAATTAGGTCATTCTTCAGTTTTCAAGTGTTCCTAGGAGTTGGGTGTACTAGGGTTTTTCCCCTTGAAGAGTATTGAGCTTGGGTTGGAGTCTAGAAGCAATTTGGGGCTCAAATCCTTGGTTTTTCCCATTCCTTTCTCTTTCTTTGTTAAGTTTCTATAATGGCTATAATTATTCTGCATAATTGTAGCTTTTTCATGACTTTGTGTAGCTAAACACCTTATTTTAGGGTTGTTTAGAACCCTTGTATGGATTAAGTACTCATTTTCCCCTTTATATTTGTGATTAATGAGGAGATTATGTTGATTTTACTCTTGACTTAAGGCTTCTTGTTGATTGGCCACCAATAAGATTGTTGGGTTCACTTGATTAATGCTTGAGAGGGCTAGATTAGGTTTAGAACTTGAGTTAAATCGTGTGAGAGCTTGAAATTTGTGAATTGAATGGATAGCTTTGTTAATGAGGTGGAGATACAATCATTAGCCTCACATAGTCAAATAGGATTTGTAATGGAACTCAGGGTTTAATTGGTTAATTAAGAGATTAATGAATTAATTGAATTAAAAGCCTATTTGGAGACTTGAGAGAGCACTTATAGGTAAATTAGTATCCTTGACTAGCAAAATCTTTCATTAAGTAGCACATATTGGGGGAATTTAGTGAGTGCTTTTGAAATACAAGGGGGATAAGCAATCCTAAGCTTCATTTAATACTTGAATTCAAAGAATCATTTGCTTTTATAAATTTTAGTCTAAAGATAGCTTTGAATTTCTCTTTCACCTCAATCCACATGTTTTTGGTCAAACTTGATCAATCTTAAAAGACTCCATTCAACATAATTAACCATATGGTTACATTTGTTAGCTCGCTTTCATCATAGTCCCTGTAGAACGATACTCTCTTTCTCATCACTTTATTACTTGCGACCCGTATGCTTGCGGAAGCTAAACGGCGAACAAGTTTTTGGCGCCGTTACCGGGGACTATTGACTAAAGTCGTTTGAGTTAATTAGTGTAATTGTATGCTTGATGAAGCTTGAATCTTTTTCCTCTTTAATTTCACTTTCTTAATTTTCTTTGTTTTTAGGTATAGTTATAGCTATAGTTCTTTTTCTTGTTTTTCTTAGTATTGTCCTATTAGTTAATAAGTTTGATACTCGTTGTGAGAATTTTTGAATTGTAGGTACTCTTGCTCCATATGCAAACTGATTTGGAGGTTGTCCTTGACGGTGTTGTTGAAGAATATTTTTCTGAAGATTTTAAAACTGAATCGGAGACTCTACCTCAAGTGCAACCTATCCAAAAACCTGCACCTTTATTGGCACCAGAGCAACCAAGACCACCACCTTATCCTCATCTATATTACAATATGGCCAATCTTAATGATGATGACTTGGAGTGCACTTTGGATGAGTATATGGAGCAAGAAAGCTCTACCTATCAATTTAGCATCCAGTTTCCTGCTATTCAAGCTCGGAATTTTGAGTTGAAGCCAATCATGCATCAAATGCTCCAAATGATTGGCTTGTTTTTGGGAACTCAGAATGAAGACCCTATGGACCATTTGACACGCTTTGTACAAGTATGTGAGAACTTCAAGTTTCAAGGAGTAACTTCATATGCGCTTAGATTGCGACTCTTCCCTCTATCACTTGACAAGAAGGCAAGGGCTTGGCTTACCGCTTTAGCTCCTAATTCCATCACTACTTGGGATGAAATGGCATCCAAGTCAAAGCAAGGTTCATTCCAAGGGGTAGACGGGCAGTTCAAAGAGCTGAACTCTTGGGTTTTCAACAATAACCTGGTGAACTTTTTCATGAAGCATGGGAGAGATTCAAGGAGTTGTGGCGTAGTTGTCCTAACCATGAATAGAAGACCTATGTTTTGCTTGAAGCCTTTACAGCCGGATTGGATATGCCTACTTCCAATATGCTCAACAATGCCTCTAATGATGGAATTGGCAAGATGAGAGTTTGTGATATCTCATAGTTGTATGAGGACATTGCTTCTAGTTCCTTGCAACAATCTGAAAAATCACATTCTAGCTATAGAACATATAAGGAACCAAGCCCTTCAAGTAGTTCCAATGTGTCCAAAGAAATTGCTGCTCAACTTGAAGCAATGGTGAAGAGATTTGATCAACTCAAATTGAAGATAGAAAGAAATTCATCCAAGAATGTGAATGCTATCCAAGCTTCAAGTCCTTCTTGTGAAATATGTGGAGAAGCTCACTCCTATGAAGAATGTTATCATACTATAGAGTCTGTAAGTTATTTAAACAATAATCAACGGTATCCACGTGGCAACCCTTACTCTAATACCTACAACAAGGTTATAAGGGATCATCCTAACTTTTCTTGGAGGAATGGACCTAGTGAGAATCCACTTAATCACTATGCCTCTACAAGTAAGCCAATGCGTCCACCAGGCTTCGAGCAACCATAAAAGCTACAAGAGGGTGATTCTGAGACAAATAAACTCTTGAGGCAACTTATCAAAGGTCAAGAAGGCCTAGTTGGCACAGTTTCTCTTCATGACACAGCAATCAAGAACCCTTGAGATACAAATAGGCCAAATTGCTTCCCACTTGAGTACTCAACCAAGAAATAGTCTTTCAAGTGATACTATTCGCAATCCTAAGCATGAAGGTAAAGAAGAATGCAAGGCTCTTACTCTCCAAAGCGGCAAGACTTTACCCGATGTTCCAAGTATGGGTAAGGCTACAACAAAGCCAAAGGATCATGCTGTGGAAGATCTTATCCTTGATGAAGAGGTTGTTGAAGAGATTGTGGTCGAAGAAAAGGAAAACAAGAAGAGGAAGCAAACTGAAGTGAATCTAGATGATGTGGTGTCAAGCAAGCCTATTGCTCCTGAAAATATTGAAGAAAAGAAGAGAAAGACCAATACTTCTTCTACACGATATGTCCCACCACTCCTTTTACCACAAAGGCTCAAAAAACATCAAGATGGGCAATTCAAGAAGTTTATTGAGATGTTTAGGCAGCTGTATATCAATATTCCCTTTGTGAAAGCCCTAGAGCAAATGCCTAAATATGCCAAGTTCATGAAAGATGTCCTCTCAAAGAAAAGAAGGTTTAATGAATTTGAGACAGTGGCTGTCACCAAAAGCTTCACTGATGTTATCAAGCAACTTCCACCTAATTTGAAGGATCCTGGGAGCTTCTCTATACCTTGTCATGTTGGGGCTAAATTCTTAGGGAATGGCTTGTGTGATCTTGGCTCTAGTGTCAATCTTATGCATTTGAATTATTCAAGGTTGATAAGTTTATATTTCTAGTTGATTTTGTTGTACTTGACTTTGATCTGAATAGAGAATTACCTTTGCTGTTAGGAAGGCCGTTTTTAGCTATGGCTAGAACTTTGATAGATGTAGAGAAAAGTGAGTTGACTTTGAGGGTGGCCGATGAGCAAGTTACCTTTAATATGAATCAATTGATGAAGACTCCTCATGTGCATGAAGACTGTTTCTTTCTTAATATGATTGGTCTCATCACACAAGAGGAATTTGAGACCTCTATGATTGAAGATCCACTTGAAGCCGCTCTTCTTGAGGTTGATTCTGAGGGTTTGGATATAGTGGAATGCAAGGCTATTATGGATGCAACAACTCCTTATCCTAAAAGGAGGATACCATTTGAGTCACTTGATTTGGGTTCAACTAATCGACCAAAGTTGAAATCTTCTTTAGAGGAACCACCTTCACTTGAGCTGAAGGTATTGTCATCTCATTTGCAATATGCTTATCTGGGTTCTAACAACACTCTTCCGGTGATTATTGCTTCGGATCTCACCATTCAACAAGAGGAGCAGTTGATTAAGGTCTTAAAAGTTCATCAAAGGGCGATTAGGTGGACAATTGCTAATATCAAGGGCATTAGCCCCTCTATGTGCATGCATAAGATCTTCTTGGAAGAAAATCATAAGCCTTCCATTGAATAACAAAGAAGACTCAACCCCATTATGAAGGAGGTAGTAAAGAAGGAGCTTCTTAAATGGCTCGATGCTGGCATTGTATATCCTATTTCTGATAGTTCTTGGGTGAGCCCAGTCCAATGCGTCCCCAAAAAGGGTGGTATGACTGTAGTGGCTAACACCCACAACGAACTCATTCCCACTCGTACTGTGACCAGGTGGAGGGTTTGTATGGACTACCGTAAGCTCAATACGGATACTCGCAAAGACCACTTCCCATTGGAGGGTTTGCATGGACTCGTAAATTCCCTTCCCACTCGTACTATGACCAGGTGGAGGGTTTGCATGGACTACCGTAAGCTCAATACGGATACTCGCAAAGACCACTTCCCATTGCCTTTCATTGATCAAATATTAGACAAACTAGCTGGAAGGGAATTCTTTTACTTTCTTGACAGTTATTCTAGGTACAACCAAATAGCAATAGCTCTAGAAGACCAAGAGAAGACTACATTTACATGCCCATATGGTACCTTCACTTTCAAGCGCATGCCCTTTGGCCTTTACAATGCATCGGCTATATTCCAACAGTGTATAATGGCTATCTTTGCGGATATGATAGAGCACACATGGAAGTGTTAATGGACGACTTTACCGTGTTTAATGATTCATTTGAGGAGTGCGTATCCAACTTAACTCGAGTCTTGAAGAGGTGTGAAGACACTAATCTTGTGCTCAATTGGGAGAAATGCTACTTTATGGTAAGAGAAGGCATTGTGTTAGGCCATCATGTGTCCAAGAACGGTTTAGAAGTTGACCAGGAAAAGATAGAGGTGATTGAACAACTTCGTCCACCTATCAATATTAAGGGTGTGAGAACCTTTTTAGGCCATACTGGATTCTATAGAAGGTTCATAAAGGATTTCTCCAAAATCACTAAGCAGCTCTGTGCTTTACTTGAGAAGGATGTCAAGTTCAAGTTTGATGCTGCATGCTTAAAAGCAATTAAAGAGTTGAATAGAAGACTTGTAACCACTCCTATCATTATGGCTCCAGATTAGAGTTTACCCTTTATAGTCATGTGTGATGCTAGCGACTATGCCATGGGAGTTGTACTTGGGCAGAAGAAGGATAAAGTCTTCCATCCTATTTACTATACGAGCAAGACACTCGATACTGCTCAAGAAAACTACACTACCACTGAGAAAGAACTTTTTACTGTAGTGTATGCATTTGCCAAGTTTTGGCCTTACTTGATTGGTGCCAAGGTGGTTGTTCATACTAATCATTCCGTACTTAGGTACCTCTTTGGTAAGAAGGACTCTAAAGCAAGGTTGGTTCGATGGGTTTTTCTCTTGCAAGAATTTGATCTTGAGATTGTGGATAAAAGAGGCTCCGAAAATCAAGTAGTCGACCACCTATCTAGGTTGAGTTCTGAAGCTCAACATGATGGAGATTTACCTATTCATGAAACTTTTCCGGACAAGCAACTCTTTTTGGTGTGTCATTCTGAAACTCCTTGGTATGCCGACTTAGTCAATTACCTTGTGAGTGGAATTATTTCTGAAGACTTGAGTTATCACCAACGAAAGAAGTTCTTACATGATGCAAGTTCTATCATTGGGAAGAACCCTTCCTATTTCAGTATTATGCTGATCAGTTGATTCGAAGATGTGTTCCAGAAGGTGAGAAACAAGAAGTATTGAAGTGTTGTCATTCCTCTGAATATGGAGGCCACTTTGGTGGTAACAAGACTGCTGTAAAAGTCTTACAATCTGGATTTTTCTGGCCATCTTTATTCAAAGATGCTTATGAGTTTGCTCTATCTTGTGACCGATGTCAAAGGGTTGGTAATATCTCTAGCAGGAATGAAATGCCACTCAATAGCATGTTGGAAGTTGAATGATTTGATGTGTGGGGGATTGACTTCATGGGACTTTTTCCCAAGTCCTTCAACAATCAATACATTCTGGTAACGGTTGATTATATGTCTAAATGGGTTGAGGCCATTGCTTCCCTAACTAATGATGCTAAAGTAGTGGTCAAATTCATTAAAAAGCATATTTTCACTCGTTTCGGTGCTCCAAGGGCTATTATTAGTGATGGAGGAACCCACTTTTGCAACCATCAATTTAAAACTCTTTTGAAGAAGTATGGAGTGAAGCATAAGGTGTCTTTAGCTTACCATCCTCAAACCAATGGTCAAGCTGAGATTTCCAATAGAGAAATTAAGAAAATCCTTGAGAAAACTGTGGGTATCACTCGAAAGGATTGGTCCATGAAGTTAGATGATGCGCTATGGGCCTATCGTACTGCTTACAAGACACCTATCGGTATGTCTCCTTATCGGTTAGATTTTGGGAAAGCTTGTCATCTTCCTGTGGAGTTGGAGCAAAATGCTTATTGGGCTATTAAAAAGTTAAATTTTGATGAAAAGGAGGTGGGTGACAAGAGGCTTTTACAGCTTAATGAACTTGAAGAATTTCGTTTTCATACCTATGAAGTTCAAAGCTTTACAAGGAGAAAACAAAGTGGTGGCACGATAAGAAGATTATCTCTAAATCTTTTGAACCGGGTCAACGAGTGCTCCTCTACAACCCTAAGTTAAAGATCTTTCCGGGAAAGTTGAAGTCTAGATAGTCTGGACCTTTCACTATGGTCCAAATCTTTGACAAAGGTGTTGTAGAGCTAGAAGGTCAAGATGGGGAGCAGTTCAAAGTTAATGGTCAACGATTGAAGCATTATTGGGGAGGAGATGTGGATAGGTTTGTGTCCACTATCACCTTATCTAATGAAGAATGACCAATATGAAGAGTCAGGCTAAAGACTATAAATTAAGCCCTTCTTGGGAGGCAACCCAATTTCTTAACTCAATTTTTGTCATTTTTGTGTGTTTTGGTAGATTTATATTTGATCTTTGCATTTTGTAGGGAGGAAAGGTACCCAATGAGGAATAAGCAAAGCCAATGCAAAGGAGGAATTTTCTGGGTAAGAAGATTAAGTTGAAGGAAGTATATGAGATATGCATCTCAGGGAAGTGCACTTGACTATAAGCTTATATTTAAGATTTTGGAAGTGCATATTTGATTATTGATCAATTCTGGGTAGTACTGAAGCTACCATAGGAATATGGTTGATGCTAACTCTCATTTGAATTTTGGATGACATGAACTTGTGGTATTGATATTTAATGTGTTGAAAATATGTGAATCTAGGAATTTTATCATTACCCTTTTGTTTATAGTGCATTTTCTGTGAGGAAGGGAGTTAGAGGTGTTGAGATGATTTTGGTGTTTGAAATGATGCATGATACTTGTTTGATGGTGTTTGGATGAGTTTTGGGTTTGCTTGTGATATTTATGGAATCTGTTAAAAATTGGCTTTAGCATACTTGGTGTATGCTGAAGTCAATCTGGTGTTTTTCTGAAGTTACATCGCTTACTGTGTAATGTGCTTCGACACACAGGTTGTTCACTGAAGCCAACATATGCCTTGCGTGAATGTATGCTCTTTGTGTCTAATGCTTCAACATACAAGATGTGTGCTAAAGCCAAGTTCTCTTGAACCTTTCTGTGTTCAATGCTCCAGCACACCCATGTGTGCTAAAGCTAAGTACCCCTTAAAAAAAATTTCTCACGTACATAGACAGACACATACATAGATATATATCTAAAAAAAATACATAAATAAATAAAATAAAATAAAAATTTTTTCCATTTTCTGTTAGGTTTTCAAAAATAAAAAATATATATATATAATCACTAAATCAGTAAATAATACATATAATATCATTTTCGTTTTCTTTTTATATATTAAAAGAACTCAGAAAATCATAAAAAAATATATTAATCTTCCCTCTTTACCCTTCATTATTTCATTTTATTTGCCCTTACCCATTTGAATCTACACCACAATTACAACCACATTCATCCCTAATTTCAAAATCTCAATCCTTAATTGTAAATTCCCATATCCATCAAACCCTAATCCCTCCTTCTCCCTTTTACTCTCAACTCCTTGCTCCACTACCGTCGAAGCTTACCTCTCAACTCACCTTTAAATCCCTCTCATGTCTTCTCTTCCAACCAGCCTCCCTCATCTCTTCTTCTTCCCCACCTCCCCATAACTCTCTCACGGCACCCACACACCCACTCTATCGTCACCCCCATTCTCCTTCACATTCGACTCAGTCCCTCTGCCGATCTAGCTCTCACTACAGATCCGATGTTGTGCCTCACCAAGCCTTATTCTCTTCTTCATTGCACACATTTCTTTCTCTCCATCAGAGATCCGTCACCCTCCCTCCTACTGCGCCATCCTTTCCTCATCTGTCTCTCTCTGTCACTTAAATCCACAATAACTCCATTTCTGCCTCACTACACCGGTTTCTTTCTTCTCCATCGCTCTCAATGAACCCTAAATCCATCACCATCACTTTCGCTACACTACACCATCATCCTCCTGCCTCTATTGTCTCTGTCTCTCCTTCCCTCTCTTAACCGGTGCCACCTCTGTTCTCTTGATCACCAAAATCATTATTTTATCACTTATCTTAGCTTGGGGTCACTGCCTTAATAGCTCAACACAACTCATGTTTTCGTCTCCTCTGTGTCAGGGTGGTGCTCCTTTGTTCATAATTTTCACAAGCTGTGAGTATTGCCCCCCTAAACCTCTAGTAGCTCATGTCTTGAAGTTTTTTTCTCTATTTTTAGGATGGGTTTGGCTAAGTTAGAGTAAAAAATATGGTAAGGATTGGCACATGCAGAATCTTTGTTGTGACTCATGATTGAACTTAAGTCTGAAATGATATCGCAATTGGATTAACTGAGCATTATCTGTTCATAGACTTTCTGAAACAGTCATTGGGATTTCTCTTAATCTAATATTGAGTGTGCTTTTTGGTACAATGATACCCAATCGGATTGTTGGCATTCTTTCATGTTATTAAGTGTGTGGATTAGCCTTCTTTTGTCTTGCACTGCATATTTGCTAATTTTGTGTTCATTGTCGTGATGTTTGCGTCACAAGAACTAAAATATTTATAAACAAAAAAATTCTGGATTATGCTTTGCCTTGGTGATTAGTGTTTTGTGGAAAACTTTGCAAGCTAGACACTACCTTGTACAACCCTAAATATATGGAATTAGGGGTTATGTTAAAAAAAACAGACACAGAGAGAGAGAGAGAGAGAGAGAAAGGGAGAAGAAGAAGGTTTCTGTTGTGCTTATTATCCTATGAACCAAATTGTGCTTTGAACTTCATGCATTATGTACCATTCCTTACTGAACTTGCTGCATTGATATGATTTTTTGAATGTGCATTGCTGAAAAGACAAACCTACTGTAGATATGATGTCGCTAAAATTCTGATTGTTACTCACTTTTCATAACAGAATCCTTGTTGCACTTAAGTAGACATCAATGTTTTAGTAAATCATATGATTGTTGCTTTCATGATTGTTGCCTACTATGCCATTCATGCTTTTGGAAATTAAAACTGGAATTCTGTGGGAGCTTGATTGTGACTTGTTATTGTGAGTTGAAGATGTCCTGTTTAGCTCTGTAGTTGGTTTGAAAAGTGATCTCTGAATTGTTCTTATTGTGCTAGTTGGAGTGTATTCATTGTTCTGAATTGTTCTTAGTGGACATGTAAGGTTGAATTTGAAAGGGGAATTAAGGATCAGTTGCTATTGTGAATTTTGTTAGGTTGGTGCTGGGCTTGTGAATAGGGAGGCAATATGAGGCATTAGAAGCATTGAATTTGAAACAATCATAATTGTTAATCTATTTCCCAATTTTCAACATTCCAAGTTGACTTCATGTATTTGTTTGGCAATGCTCTCTTAATGCTATGTATATGCTGCCTGGGTTAAGTAGAGTGGTTTTGCCAAGTTCCATAACATGCTGCAATTTAGGCTTGAATAGACTTTGTGACTTGAGGATTAGTGCAAGAGATTTGTTAGACCTCATGTTTTGATGATAACAAAAGAATGGTATGAAAAAGAATTGATTAATAAATATGTTTGAACAAAGTAATAACAGGGATAAGCATCACTTGAAGTAAGCATTGGAGCAATAAGGAAAGACCAAGAGAAAATGCTGAGAACCTTGAGCAGGAGCAATTTTTCTAAGGCATTACTCGAGTAATGAGACAAAACTTGAAATAACCAGAGGCACCTTCCAGTAACCTGCCAACGTTACTCGAGTAAGTACTCGAGTAATAGTGTAAAAGTTTTCAAGTTGCTTTCGGCCTGCCAATGTTCCTCAAGTAGTCACTCGAGTAACCAAGTAAATACTTGGAGTTGCTCTCGGCCTGCCAACGTTACTCGAGTAGGTACTCGAGTAACCATGTAAAAGTTTTCAAGTTGCTCTCGGCCTACCAATGTTACTCGAGTAGCCATTCGAGTAACCAGGTAAATACTTGGAGTTGTTCTCGGCCTGCCAACGTTACTCGAGTAACCATGTAAAAGTTTTCAAGTTGCTCTCGGCCTGCCAATGATACTCGAGTATGTACTCGAGTTACCCTGTTTCAGTAAATGTGGTGCTCTCGGCACTTTGTACCACTACCAATGTTACTCGAGTAGCTACTCGAGTAACTCACTAAGGTAAGCACAAAACCTGAAGGTAGTACTCGAATAACTTGATCTAATTTTATTTCATTTTCCTCGAGTCATTACTCTAGTATGCAAGTATTTAATGTTTTATTTTAAGTGGATTACTCGAGTATGTACTCGAGTATGCTGAGTTATGTTTGAAGGAAAACCTCAAGTCATTACCCGAGTAAGTTATGCACAAAAAGTAAGTTTACTCGAGTCTGTACTCGAGTAACAGGGTAATCAAATTTGAAGTGCTCTCGGCCTTGAATCCCTGCCAACATTACTAGAGTAAAGAATCGAGTAACCAAAGGTGTATTTTTAAGTTTACTCGAGTTGGTACCCGAGTAATCTAGGAAGTCATAAGTGCATTACTCGTGTAACTATCCAAGTAAACAACTATTTCCAAAGGTTTGAGATTTAGTTTATTCCATGCACTACCCGAGTAAACTTATATGTGTCTGTTGACTTGTAATTGATCAAATTTTTTCCCGATGATACTAGAGTAAGTACTCGAGTAAACTTCAAGGAATACTCGAGTAGCTACTCGAGTAAGCAAAACCAGAAAATCAGAAATCATTCCAACATTCATTGATTTGTTTCCTATATGATTAACCTTTTATTGTATTAGTATTTTGAGCATATCCACAGATAAACAATGAAGAGATTTTACCAAATATAGAAAGTCAAAAGCAACGTTCAAATGTCACCCACCGCCACCTACCACAAACGGATGTTTTTCAAATATTGGAAAAGTCAATAGTGGCTGCGCACGCTCCAACGGACATGAAGAAAAACGTTCCAACAATCATTACCAATGTATCTATAAATATGGGAACATCCAAACAGAGAAAATACAACAAGAACATACACACGAACGTATCATCAAGTTCACTACTCTGTTTTACATTATACTTGTAATTCTATGATTCAGTGATTCTTATTCACTCTGTGAGAGAGATATTTCATTCAAACTCAATATTTGTTATTGAGATAACTTAAGGTTGTGGAACCTTGAGTTGGGATTGGATTACAACTTGTAAGGGGGAGCGAGTGTCCAGGTGAAGGAACTTGCTTGTACTGAGGTGCCAAGAACCCACTGAATCTTGGAAGTTATAGTGAAACTCTCAGAGAAGCTCTGAGGACTGGACGTAGGTCAAAGTGGTTGTGACCGAACCAGTATAACTCCCGGTGTACACTTCGGTGATATTTTTCCTTACTCCTTACTGTTTTAATTTCACTGTCAAATTTTATATTTGCAACAAAATTTTAGTATCACCCAATTCACCCCCCTTCTTGGGTAAAACACTTGCTCTAACAAGATTTATGAGGATTCCCTGATTCAAATAAGCTCTGAAATGCATGATTTAGCTAGCTATCACTGTGATAGCATGATTTTGCACTTAATTGAGAAATCTTTAGCAATTGTGGTTTTATTTCACAAGTGGAATAGGATTTTTGAAACACTCACAAATTTTATAAGCTATAAAATCTTTTTGCAACACTACTGAAAATGCACTCTTCTCTTTATGAAACTTTACAAGTTGGCTAATGATTTCAGCCCTTACATACTGATGTGTAAGTAAACGTGCACTCTTTGTTCAAAAAATTCCTATTGTGTACCCAGTTCCACAAGAAGTCAGAACTTGTTATTGCATTGTGCCATTTAAAGATTATAGGTTCAGTTGCTGCTATTTGTGAACCTGAGCTTGATCATTTTGAGTATGCAGCATGTTTAGAACTGCTTTCAATATTGAAATCCACTTTACTGATCTTATCTCAACATCAAATCTATGTTCTAAGATGCCTTAATGTTTTAAAAGAGATATTGAGGGTACAGATTAAGTTTGGAATTCTTCTTGAATGCTTTGGAAATCTGTTTGCTTGTGATTAATTGTCCACACTTACTGATGAGTGCTTGCTTAAAATAATATCTCGAATGCATCAGTTGGATGACTGGCATTTTTTTAAGCATGATGTTACACATGTTTTGCTAACTGAGAACTTCAGCTTGAACTTTCATTTATCTTAAAAGATAAAATTTTTCTACTTGAATCTGCTGCTGCTAGTTCTCTGTCAATGATTGCCTGTGTTAGATAGGTCATGGATTAGCTGTGTCAAATTTTGAAAAAGGGTTGCAAACATGATTGGCTACATGAGTCTTACTTTGTTCTTGACTTAAGTGAATAAATTATGCAATTCTCTGAGTGATTTGATATTATTTCAAAGATTTGAACTTCATAATGGTAACCTTTAAAGATCCTTGTACACACTAATGTATAAAGGCATTAATCTGGGTCTTACAAATTTTGGTCTTTAAAGGATATGTTTTTTTGGGATTTGTTGGCTACATACTCGAGAATTTCTGAACTTTGTTTGCTTGAGTCAATTGCACCAATGTTAGCCTTCACTTTGTAAACTAGTTTTGATAGCTTATCAGAGCTCATTTGTAGTACTACGATGTAGTGAGGTTAAGGTTAGGCTTGGAATCACAGCTGAAAGCTTTAGAATTAGATAAAATTCAAGTTTGGGGGTGCCTTCTTCTCTTTTAGAATAGTGTCAGTCAGTGTTTCCTTTTGCTGAATTTCATTATTGATGAGTATTGTTTACATATGTGTTTTCTTGCTTTTTCGTGGCAGATCATAGCACCTAGCAAGAAACAAAAGATCAAAACTCATAATCCCACGAAGGGCACAGTCAAAGAAGTGGAGCAGAAGATTAATGCCAACGAATTCCTTCGGGAAAGGGAGTTTGCTACAACTTCAACCTACAAGTTTTACCATCAGGCCAGGGCATATAGGTTGAGCAAGTTATTGGGCAAACGGAAGGAAGGCAATGCCTTCTTTGTTCGCCAATACTACCTCCACGCTGCTTACTACAACGGGGATGTTCATTTAAGAGACAAGCAACTACTCATTGGCCCTGGTGATATCAGAAAATTTTATGACTGGCCAGTAGTTGCTGCTGAGGATTGCATGTACAGTAAGCTAATAGATGCCAAAGCTGACTTCCCCTACACTCAAATAGCTGCTGAGTTGGTTCTTGGTGGGGAAGACACATGGTTTGCCCCAAACAACAATAAGCGATACTTGGCTAGAACCGATTTGACTCCTGAGGCTAAATGTTGGATGCATTTAGTTGCCAACAACATCTCTCCCACTAGTCATGTGACTCAACTCACTAGAAATATGTGTCTCCTCATCTTCCTCTTCAAAACCAATCAGCCTATTAAATTGGAGGAAATAATATACTAGGCCATTGTAACTTGTAGTCAGTCTTACTCGCACAAGTTAATCTTTCCACATCTGATATCTGACTTGTTCCTTAAGGCTAAAGTCCCATAATTGGACTCCGATCAAAGATTTACGCCTCTCCCTCCTTTTAACTACACCCATGTCCTCTCACATAAAAGTCCTACCATACGGTGTCAGATGAGAGCTAGGAAAGTCAAACCCCCTTTTCTGACAATGCAGCAATTCAATAAACTTCAAAAGAAAGTAGATAAGATCTATGATCTTCTCAGTTGACTAGCTGCTTTCCACGGTTTTCCTATGGACACCCTTGAATCCTCACAAACTAATGCAGTCGTGGCTAATCTTCTTGAGATCATGGTTGGGGGAGAAGATGAGGAAGTCAATAGTGAATCCGAGGAGGAAACTGACTACACTGATGCCGGGAGCCAGGATTCAAAGGCTGAGGAGAGCCACAGTGAAGGGGAAGCTGCAGGGAATAGAAGGGACAAAGCATTAGTCAAAGCTACTTTAGGATCCAAGTATAACCCATATGAGGATGATGATTGAAGCTGTTGCTAGATGCTCTGCTGTTTTGTTTGTTTAACTGACCCTTGTTTTATTGATATAGGAAATTGGGTGTTAAGACTAGGAATCTTGATGTGCTGTGATTGTGCATGATGTGCTATGGTAACTGCTGATAGCTGGATGCTAACTGATAACTACTGCTTCTATCTTTTGTTTAAGCTCTAGTTAGCTCCACGAATGATTTGTTGCTAGTTTGTGCTTAATGTGCAGATTCTTTGGTGCTTGTTTTGGGAGTGGTATATTTTGAAATTTGGCATATGAATGGCAATGTTACTGCAGGACACTGACTAGTTGATGTTTGGTGCTGGCCCCTGATGACCAATACTCTCTGACATTCTTGATGCATGTAAACAGGATTTTGATAGCTACTTATGGCTAGTTTGAGTTGTACATAGCATTGTCTCTATCTCATGACTTACCTGTTGTGATTGTTAATTTGATAGCTACTGATGGCTAGACATTACCTTATTTTCGGGTCTTGGTTAAGCTACTGAGGGCCTGGTTGTGTTAAATTTTGAATGGTGTAGATGCTGTGAATATTGAGCTGTACAGGTGTTAGCTATTTTCTCTTCCATCCTTTTAGTTGACAATGAGGACATTATCAATTTTAAGTTTGGGGGTGAGAGTGCTTCAATTTTGAAATTGCTTCAATTTTGGAACTTTTTGGAAGAAATGGAGTGCATAGAAAAACATTTTTTTAATAGATTTTTCAAGAAAATTGTTGGAATGTTTGAAATTTCTTATGCTTAAGTTTTTGCTTGTTAAAAATTGTTGAAAATGAGCGGTTAGTTTTGGTTATTTGTCAAATATTGTTTGGATGATCCTATGATATGAATTTCTTCTTGAGATGTTATATTAGATAGGAAATTTTTATAATGTGCATGGATGAGTGCATTGTAGTGATAAAACATGTTGTTCAAGAGTTTTTAAGTAATTCATGCACTATTGGAGTTAAATTTATTGTGGATGTGCTGGTTGAAGAGCTTTGTGACAAATTAGGTTATATATCTTTGTTTCAAGTTTTTTATTTTAGAATCCTCTTTTGAATTCTTCAAAACTTTTTTTATTTACTTCACAAGATTTTAAAACATGATTAGGGTAGTTTACAAAATGCGATTGAGCCTTCCAAACTAACCAAATTGATGTGATTTCCCTTTGAACCCTTATTTTGAGCCTATTTGAAAAACCAATTATAAATTTTTATCGGAAAACCTAACACCTACCTACTTCAACCAATGTGAAAAACCATGATTCCCTTGCTTTGAGATAGATGATAATTGATTGGGTAGTGGAATATGGTGACGTTATGCAAAGTTACAATAGATTGGGAAAGGAGTGTAGAAAGTAAGAGTTCACAATTTACATAAATCAAGCCAAAATATTCCCAAAAAAAAAGGAAAGTGTGTATAAAAAAACAAAGAAAAAAAAGGCTTAAAAAGAAGGCTTGATATGAAAAGATCAATTAGGTTCAAGTTTGGGGGAGTATATTTCATGAGAAAAGAAAGAAAACCCTTGAATAGTATTATCTATCTTAAGGTATTTGATTGATTATCCTTTCCTTTTTCTTTTAAAAACCTTAACCCCTGGCCCCATTACAAGCTAAGAAAAGTCCCTTTGATTTTTAAGTTAAGTAGGGTGAATTAGAAGAAGAGAGGAAGGAATTAGGGGATGATAAAATTATTTGTTTGAATATTAGTATATGATTTGAAGTGTTGCTTTGAATTTTAACTGGTGCAAAAAGGAATAAATGTTGACTCCGTACACACACTCACACTTAAGAATTCTTGAAAAGCATGTTTTAAATCTATGAAGCATTCATCTTTGCATATTGTACTTATTTCTTATTTAATATAATTACTTGAGCAGATGATGAGGATAATTTGTTCATACATAAGTGATGATTAATTGATTCATTCAGTGAGGATAAGCTTCTTTGCTTGAGGATAAGCAAAAGTTTAAGTTTGGGGGTGTGATAACTCATAGAGATTGATAACATTATAGCACATTTTGTTCTCTTTTCACTTGCTTTTGAGTACAAATTGTGCATATATAGAAGAAACTGTGGTAGAACAAAAGAAAAGTTCAAATCATGAGTTAAATGCATATAAGTAGGATCATCTCTTAAAATTAAAGAGCTCATGATGTCCTCCTCCTTATAGGTGAAAGCTGACAAGTCAAAAAGATCTAAAAGACCAAGGAAAAGCTCAATGAAATAGGAGGGAAGCTGTTTGGTTGTTGGCCTCAGCCAACAATACATGTGTTGAAGCCAATGGAGAATTACCCTCACTGTGTCATATGCTTCAGCCAAAAGCATATGTGCTGAAGCATTCGGGGTCAGAACTTACTATGTAACATGCTTCAGCACTCGACCCTATGCCGAAGCCAATGAGGACCAGAACTTACTGTGTCATATGCTTCAACACACACGTATGTTCTGAAGCATACGATAGACTATGCAACCATGTGTTTTACTTACTGAAATGTATGTGGAGGGTATTTAAGCAAGGGATAGGCCAAAAGTAGGTCATTCTTCAGTTTTCAAGTGTTCCTAGGAGTTGGGTGTGCTAGGGTTTTACCCCCTTGAAGAGTATTGAGCTTGGATTGGAGTCTAGAAGCAATTTGGGGCTCAAATCCTCAGTTTTTCTCATTCCTCTTCTCTTTCTTTGCTAAGTTTCTGTAATGGCTGTAATTATTCTACATAATTGTAGCTTTTTCATGACTTTGTGTAGCTAAACACATTATGTTAGGGTTGTTTTGAACCCTTGTATGGATTAAGTACTCATTTTCCCCTTTATATTTGTGATTAATGAGGAGATTATGTTGATTTTACTCTTTACTTAAGGCTTCTTGTTGATTGGCCACCAATAAGATTGTTGGGTTCACTTGATTAATTCTTGAGAGGGCTAGATTGGGTTTAGAACTTGAGTTAAATCGTGTGAGAGCTTGAAATTTGTGAATTGAATGGATAGCTTTGTTAATGAGGTAGAGATACAATCATTAGCCTTACATAGTCAAAGAGGATTTGTAATGGAACTCAGGGTTTAATTGGTTAATTAAGAGATTAATGAATTAATTGAATTAAAAGCCTATTTGGAGACTTGAGAGAGCACTTATAGGTAAATTAGTATCCTTGACTAGCATACTCTTTCATTAAGTAGCACATATTGGGGGAATTTAGTGAGTGCTTTTGAAATACAAGGGGGATAAGCAATCCTAAGCTTCATTTAATACTTGAATTCAAAGAATCATTTGCTTTTATAAATTTTAGTCTAAAGATAGCTTTGAATTTCTCTTTCACCTCAATCCACATGTTTTTGGTTAAACTTGATCAATCTTAAAAGACTCCATTCAACCTAATTAACCATATGTTTATATTGGTTAGCTCGCTTTCGTCATAGTCCCTATGGAACGATACTCTCTTCCTCATCACTTTATTACTTGTGACTCCTATACTTGCGGAAGCTAAACGGCGAACAAAGGATGGAAAGGATAATGTGTATATTATATGAAATATATTATAATATATTAAACAAAAACAAAAATGATATATTTGGAGCCGAGAGACGTGACCCACGAGACCCAAGCAATTGAATAACAATCTAATATATATATATATATATCACAGCAGCAGTAGACGCTAGAGCGGGATTTACCAAAGAAACTCAAAAAACATCAAGTCTTAGCCGACATTTTATTATAGAGCGCCGGTTAAAGTCATTTTTTTCATTTTTTAGCAAATTAGCCGCTTCTTTTTTACCAAGGCCATATATATTAAAGCCTTAATCGGCGCTTTATTATCAAGTGCCGGCCACCTTGACTATAACACAAGGCTCTCAAGACATCACATGGTGCCTTGAAATATACAAGGCTACATGTGATGCCTTCACTACTGGAAAAATCACTTTTAAGACCGGTTAAAAAAGACATTTTAGACTGGTTCTTGATCCGGTTTTGATACAGCCGGTCTAAAAAGTCTACTACTTTTTAGACCAGTTTTAGAACCGGTCTTAAAAACAATTTTTAAGACCGGTTATTATAAAACCAGTCTAAAATTAAATATTTTAGACTGGTTATCAGAGAAACCGATCTAACAGGTTCAAATTTTAGATTGATTTTCTGAAAAGCAGGTCTAAAAATTTGCAATTTTGGACAGGTTTTCTGAAAAACCGATCTTAAAAGTATTACTTTTAAGACTGGTTTTTCAGAAAACTGGTCAAAAAGTGCAACTTTTTAGACTGGTTCTCTCCAAAACCGGTCTTAAATGTACTTTTAAGACCAGTTTTGGAGAAAACCGGTCTTAAAAGTTGCATTTTGTTTTAAATTTTCATTTAAAAGATATACCCAACAAGCCATTTCCCCTGTTAAAGCATTTCACCCAGTAAGCAGCAGCTAGGTCAACGACATTCAAATAAATCTTCTTCTCTTACAGATTATATAACTAACATCTTAATGACATGTGAGAGACTCAAAACTCATTGGAACATATTAAAACTCAACTCCCTTGTGCTTAAACAGTGCTGGCCAAAACAGAAGCAAGGAAAACAACCATGAATAATAAACTTACAATCATAGACAGAATCATAATGCAAGGAAATCATACAACCATGACAATGCTGTTTTGACTAAGTTCCTTATCTTTTCACTTACATATATACATCAAAGATTAAATTACATTAATGACAATATTGTTATTCATTAGGACCAAAATACTTTATACACACTCTTCTCAGGCTAATGATCACTAGTGGGCCTGGCTTCGGAGAATCTAAACTAAGACGTACACCTCATATCCTTCATTTTCCTGTGGCGACAACAAAAAAAGTAGTTATATATACACCAATAACCATATACATAATTCAAATATAGTTCATGATAATTATTTTAGCTAACTAACCTTCAATGTAGTTTTATAAAGGGATATCCTCCCATATCCCTTCATGATGATCGTTTCTTGTGCCGTGTTCATTGTATGCTTCATCTTCTTTGTTCAATTCTAGTAAACCCCTAGAAAAAGGAGTCTCAAGAAGATCATTCATTGAATAACTTTCCTGATTAATATCAACGACCCTCTTTCCTTGGAGAGCTACATACCACATTTTATTTGCTTGATCAGTAACATAGAACACTTGTTTCGCTTGATATGCCATAATAAAAGGTTCATCTCTAAAACTTTTACTATTCAAATCAACCAATGTAAATCCTAACTGATCAATCATCACACCATTGTTGACATCAACGCACTTGCATTTGAAAATGGGAAGTTTAACTTTAATATAATCAACCACCTAAATCTCTTCAATCACCCCATAATAAGGTATTGCTGCCAATCTAGGATTCTTATCTTTTAAACTAGAGAAGTGCATAGATTCAACCACTAACATAACCCCACTGTTCTGGATGGTACTCCTATCATCAAGGGACTTCATGTAAAACGTATAAGCATTAATCACAAATGAAGTTCAACTTATGACATCAGCCTCAGAACCACATGCTAACCATTTAATTGTATTAGAAACACATTCTTCACCGTCAACCTTTTATTTGAACCAATATGCAAAAGTTTTGTTATGCTCCCTAATTAACCTTTGTTCAGTAATTCGACTATTTCCTTTCCGTACAATTTCTTTTATGAGCATTAATGTAATCTTGAACTTCATCAACATTATTCAAGATGTACAAGTGGACTTGTTGCAATTCATCAGGATCCATACTCTTTACTGAAGCCCCACGTCTACCGCCTTCTTCATTATGACATTCAGGAAGTCCAATGTGTCCTACATTTGACAAGTAATCTTGACAAAACTCCATGGCTTCTTCAGAAACATATTTCTTCACATACCCTTTTAGGATTTTCACAGTTCTTTCAATTAGGTACATCCATCGTAAATAAATAGGGCCACACAACTTCATCTCCCTGACTAGATGAACAATTAGATGTACCATGATGTTAAAAAAAGAAGGAAGAAAAAGCTTCTCAAGCTGGCACAAGATCAGATATCCTTCATTTTCCAGTTCATCCAATTTTTCTTTCTCAATGACTTTACTACAAATAGCATTGAAGAAGAAACAAAGTCTAGTAAAAAATGTTGAAGATCATATTCGGCAATACCTCGAATAGCTACTAGGAGCAGTTATTGCATTAAGACATGACAATCATGAGACTTTAGCCCCACTAACTTCAAGTCTTTTATCGACACAAGCTTCCTAACTTTTGAAGAATACCCTGAAGGAACTTTGATGCCATGTAAATAGTCACAAAAGCTTCTTTTCTCATCCTTAGACAAAGTATGAACAGCTAGAGGACAAAAAGTTCTCTTACCATATGGCTTTGGATGCAAGTCTTCTCATATCCCCATTTCTTGCAAATCTAATCTTGCCTTCACACCATCCTTAGAACTACCTTGTATGTTAAGCAGTGTCCCAACAATACTATCACAAATGTTTTTCTCTGCATGCATGAAATCAATACAGTGTTTCACATCAAGCTTTGGTTAATATGGAAGATTGAAGAAGACATACCTCTTTTTCCATTTACTTTTCTCATTACTATCCTTTGTAGTCTTACCAAAGATAACATTCATATTTTTCACCTTTTTATAAACTTGCTTTCCAGTCAATGCCTTCGGAGCATCTTTAAACTCTTGTCTACAAAAAAAAACTTTCTTTAATCCACGATACGGGTGGCCTCGTCTAAGAAATCTCCTATGGCCAAGATAAATTGTCTTTCTTCCATGTTGAAGTTGATGGTAGCATGTTCCTTCTTCACAAATCGGACATGCTTTATGGCCTTTAACAATATAGCCTGACAAGTTTTCATATGTAGGGAAGTCATTTATAATACAAAAGATCATGGATCGCATTTTAAAAACCTCCTTCTTGTTCACGTCAAAAACATCAACACCTTCATCCCACAACTCTTTCAAGTCTTCGATCAAGGGTTCCAGGTAAACTCTATGTCATTTCTGGGTTATCTTGGTCCTAAAATCAACATAGATAACATGATATACTTTTGTTTTATGCATAACAGAGGAGATAAGTTGTAAATTACCAACAAAACAGGCCATGAATTATGTATATTGCTCAAGCTACCAAAAGGATTCATGCCATCCTTGCTAAGCCCAAGCCTAAGGTTCCTAGGCTCTTCACCGAAGGCAAGAAATAATTGATCGAATTTCTTCCATTGAGAAGAATTAGCCGGATGTCGAAGCTTTCCATTGGATATCCTCTCATCCACATGCCATCTCAAATTTCTTGCATCGTTTTCATTAGCAAACAAGCGCTTGAACCTTGGTATGATTGGAAGATACCATAATACTTTTACAGGAGCGTTATTTGATTTGTACCTCGGGGTTTCACATATCGGACACTGTTGTTCCTCTTCATGTTGTTTTCTATACAATATACAATCATTAGGGCATGTATGGATCTTTTTATACTGCATCCCTAGTGGACACAATATTTTCTTAGCATCATAGTATCGAGAAGGCAACACATTATCATCTGGAAGCATGTCCTTAAAAGCCTCAAGCGTTTCTTAAAAACTCTTGTCACTCCATCCATGCCGTGCTTTCAAGCTTACCAATTTCAATACTGCTTTCAACAATTGGTATTTTTTACACCCCGGGTATAACGGCATCTCAGCATCACTACACATATTACCATATGCATGTGATTGCTCTAAAGTCTCTTCTCCTACATCACAAATAATATCCTCTATCCGATCATCTGTATCCGTGTCATTATCATTAAAGTTTACTCCCCCCTGTTGAAATGAACTTGGCATTTCTAATTCTTCACCATGCCATACCCACACTGTATATCTCTTACAAAATCCTTCACAAATTAAATATGTATATATATCTACAGTACTTAGTTGCTTCTCTTTCAAACATACTATACAAGGGCAATAAAACTTCCCACTACCATAATCGACATTTCTACTAGTGAAGTCTAAAAAACCCCTTAACCCATTATTATATTCAACACTCATTCGTTTATCGTTTATCCAACTATGATTCATATATATCTCAACACTTCTAGCACCCTATATCCAACAACAAAAGGATAGACAAAAAAACAACAACAATAGACTTTTATATATTTCAACGAAATTAACAGGCACCATTTGAAACTAGTAGTGTTTTAACAAACCAATAACACTGACAATAATCAAACAACTACACTAAATTAAAATAGAACATAGAGTGGTATTAATCCAAGCCAAATATCACAAGGATGTAATTAAAAGTCAGAGCATATATCTAACAAGAATGTGCAGATTTAATTTTTTCCTGATTACATTTAAGTACTCAAAGCAACAACAAGAACCATTTTTTCATAGAACATTATTAATTATTGAACAATGTACAACTAAATAACAGATCGAATACTAACCTGATTGAAGACCAAAGAGTGAGCTTCAACCTAAAGTTATAGTGGCGTCGACTGAGGTTAAAATGAAATCCTCAAATTCACGACACTGACAAAGGGAAGTCAAGGCAGAGGAGAATGGTCACTACGGAGAATAGAGGTGGCGGCGGAGAAGACTGACGATAATCAAAGAACAGCGACGCCGAACATAGCAACGATAGCGGTAATGACGGAGGAGAGTTGAGCAAATGAGGGACGGGATGCCATGGACGAGTTCAGAACAAGCACGGACAGAGCTCACAGAGAAATGGAAAAAAGAAAAGGAAGGGTTCATAGAGTGTGCAATCTGGACGTGGGAGTAAAAATACGGGCAAAAAACCTTACCTTTAAGACTGGTTATTATTAAAAACCGGTCTTAAAAGAGTGAAATTTCATATTATTTAAGACCGGTTTTTGTACAAACCGGTCTTAAAATGTTAACATTTTTAAGGTTAAAAATGTTTTAATATTTAAGACCGATTTACATAAAAACTTTTCTTACATGTTAAAACATTTTAAATTCATAAAATTTTAACATTTTAAGACCGGTTTTAATTATAACCGGTCTAGATAAATTTTTTAAGACCGGTTTTTGTAAGAACCGGTCTTAAAAGTTCAATATAATTACAAAACTGCCACCACGCAAATTTTTAAGACCTTATCCACCAAAACTGGTCTAAATGTGGTGGTCTAAAACGGGTTTTTTCCAGTAGTGCTTGAAATATACAAGGCTATATTTAAGGTTATTTTTTGTATTTGGTGTTTGTTTTTTATTTAATTGGGAAGCTATGACGTTTTGACAAAAAGTGCCGTAGCTTCTATACATGGTGCTAATGAATTTTCACCCCTCACCATTTTGTTTTCATTTTCATCTTCCCGCTTTTCCTCTAACTCCCCCATTTCCCAAAACTCCGTTGCACTACAAAGCTTCCTCTCCCATATGTTTTTTTTTCTTTGCTCAGCCTCCTTCAGAAGCCCCCTAGCCTATAAGTGTTTTTCCTTTTTCAACATTTGGTTTTCTTTTAGTTAAAATCTATCATGAATCTTATATGTGTGCTTATAATTTTTTTTCCAGGTATTTATTTGAAGTATCAACTCTATCTTCTTGAACTTCTTATATATTGTAAGTTTTTTAATTTTTGAGCTTACAAATATAATAATACTTAGTTTAATCCTACGTAGAAGTAATGTGTATGGCGCAAGTTTAAGCAACTTAAATGCTGAAGTTTTTTTATGCTTGATACATGTACGCAATATTGCAAAAGATACATGCTATGTTATTTCATTTTATTATGGATTGTATTGTAAATTGTAGTGGATTTTATATTGGAAATGGAGGTTTTAATCAGGAAAATAAAATAATTATGAAAAATTATTTTTTTAAAAAAATAAAAGACTTCCTGCGGCGCTTCTCCAAGGAAGGGCCGTAGGAAGTCATAATTTTTTTTTAAATAAAAGACTTTGTATGGCGCTTCTCCAGGGAAGTGACGTAGGAAGTCATAAAATTATTTTTTAAAAAAAATAAAAGACTTCCTACGGCCCTTCTCTGGAGAAGCGCCGTAGGAAATGATATTTTTTTTAAAAAATAACAATCAAGCTATATGGTGCTTCCATATATTCAAGAAGCATTGTAGCTTGTTTTAACGATGTTGGAAGTTACGGCGCTTCCCAAGTGCCATAGTATTCTTTAAATTAAGTGCCGCAGCTTGTGTTTTTTGTACTAGTGAAAATAAATCTTTTTTTGGCAATATATATATATATATATATGATAAATCTTTTAGAATACAATGACTTGTTCTTTTTTTGGGATAGAAGAATGCCTTGTTTTTTGACCTGAAAAAGGATGACTTGTTCTTACATACAAGAAATGCTAATAAAGAATTTCTGAAATAATTTTTAATACACTTTTCAAGGTAAAAACCATTTTAATGCTTTAGTTAGTACTAATATGTGAGTTAACTATGGAGTGTACTTTGATTTTAAATATAATAGCTCAATACTTCTTATCACTTATATTTATTTTATACCTTTTTCCCCTAACTATCCTAATTGATTGTATATATCAAAGAATTTTTATCAAAAGATAGTTCCAATGCAAATGATCAATTAAAGAGGTTATTTAAAGAAAATTAACACATTTTTTTTTATAAATTACTAACTTTTTTTGCCTTCTATAAATTACTAGCTCAAATAATACTCTTACGGTTCTTAATATAAGACATATTTACTTAATTTAATAGATTAAGGAAGTTAGTTGAGTTAGTTAATATGATGTATTTTTTAAAACATCTTAGCCACATTCTTTAATTCCCTCCTTCTCTATTTTCCTTAATTATATTGAGGGAGCATCAATAGAGATAAATTAAGAAAATACTGACAAATATAAAAGCTATATCTTATATTTAGGATCAAGATCAACTCCCCAAATATGTCTTATATTAAGGATTGGAGGAGTAATAAATTATTAACTCCTAAATTAGGAGTGAATGGAGTATCATTTTCTATTTTTATCTCAATTAATTATTTTAAAATATCACATTGCCGGGCTCATCGAGTGGGATAAGGCCATAAGGCTTTGTTGTTATTGTTGTAATGATTTAAAAATAAATAAAATTTTTATATATTTATTATCTTTAATCTATCTTAACTAAATTTTTTGAATAATATAATTTAGGAAATTAAAAATTACACTTAGGTCCCAATTAAGAAAAATAATATCTGAAAAGTTTTATAACTTGTCAATAGTAAGTGAAAACGGCATCATTGATAAGTGAAAGTGGTCCTATTGACATGTTATAAAACTTTTTAGATACAGGATTACTCCCTCCGGTCTTTTTTATAAAGAACATTATCTCTCATATGGGTCATCTTTAATATAAGGAACAAATTTTATTTGTTTGAAATTTTAAACTAGTCTTTTAATTTTTACCCTCATTAAATATATGTTACTTATTATCTTTCTGCAATAAATTTTCACCATCTACCTCTCATCTACACTCTTTCTAACCTGGACCTCACTTCTTTCCTTTTCTTTTTCCATCCGGTTCCATTATTTACTCTCTTCATGACTATTGAATCAAAACTAAGGGTCTACATTAATATTTTATAACAATATTATTAGCTAATATTTTGAACGGTGATTTTAATAAATGATCTTTTAATCGGAGGGAGTATTTTTCTTTGTGGACTGGTTATCCTCCACACAGAAATTAAGGAATCGAGCAGCATCATGGCATTATGCCAGAACATTTCTTTGTTTTGCAGTTTTTTTTTTTTGCCAGAACATTTCTTTGTTTTGAAACTTTAGATTATTTTCATTAATTTATAATTTAATTTTACAGCATACTTTTTTCGCCAACAATTTTACAGTATCAAAATTATAATTAAAACCCTTATATAATCGCATAAACAACTATAAATTATTCTACTAGGATAAAACTTTAAATTTTGTTGAGTCACCAATCTTATGTCATAGTTACTCTTCTGATCCTTTTTATAAGTTATTTTTTAACTTTATCCACACTTAATATATAAATACCTTAATATCTAAAAGATATGTACACCATACCCCAAAAGAATAAAGCTGACACAATTATAAATGAAAAGTCAAATTGTACATCTACATGAAAAAATTTAATAAAGTGACAAAAATAAGTTCAACAAATTTCTCTCTCTCTCTTTCTTATAAATAAAACCAGAAGTTAATAACACTTTGAATAAATTACAAACAAAATTTTATCGCCTCAAAAACATACACAACACTCCATGAGAATAAAGCTGATACAATTATAAATGAAAAGTCAAATTATATATTCACATGAGAAATTTAATAAAGTGACATAAATAAGTTCAAATTTTTCTCTCTCTCTTCCTTATAAATAAAACCATAAGCTAACAACACTTTGAATAAGCTACAAAATAATTTGAAAACTTTTTCTTTTATGACATTTAATTTGTTTTGACATATTGAATTATGCATAAGATGATGAAGGTATCTAGTTCGTGTTAAAAACATACAATATAATTAGTATTATTTAATAATTATAAATATATTCTCTTTTAATAATTTACAATTTATTTTTTATATGTTTTACTGAAACTGGAAAAAATTCTTAAATCTCGTCGAATCCTATAATAAAATTTATCAATTTATCAATTTTATTCTTATTTAATAGTATGAAGCAACAATTGAAAAGAAAGAAGCTCAAGGACAACAAACTGGCGGTAAGATTGTAAAATCGCATAACAAATTTTGACAACGTGACTTCCCTCTCCTATATATATAATATACGTGAATGGCGTTATAAATTAAATTTGACAGATACTAGAGATCAGAGAGAGAGAGAGAGAGAGAGTGATCAAATGTGGAGGCTGAAGGTAGGAGAGGGAGAGAAGGACCCATACTTATTCAGTACAAACAACTTTGCAGGAAGGCAAGTATGGGAGTTTCATGAAGATGAAGGGACTCCTGAAGAACTTGCTGAGATTGAAGCTGCTCGTCAAGACTTTTACAATAATCGATTTAAACTCAAGCCCTGTGGAGATCGTCTATGGCGGTTTCAGGTTTTCTAGTTTCTTACATTTCTTCTCTTTTCTTACCTTCATATATTCTATATCTCAAGCATGTTCAGTCCATACCCTTATATATGTGACTGTGTATGGATGTTATGAATATATATGTCATCCATCGTTTATCAGATACAAGTTAATTCGTGCATTTTTCTTATGGGTTCTCTCTTTCCTTTTCTTTTGTTTCTTACTCTTTAACTTCTCTCTCTTGGGCTGTTTGGTATGAGGGGAGGGGAAATGAGGGAAAGTGAGACGAAAGAAATTTTTTTGAGTTGGATTTTAAAAAAATATTAGAGAAGTGTGGTTAAAAATTTTTAATAAATTTTCGTATTCTTTTATCTTAGTTATTATTTTTATTAAAAGTTTATAAACTTATTTCTCCAATTTTTTTAAATTTAACTAATAAAAATTTCCACTTCCGTCCAAATCTCTCGCATCAAACATCCTAAGTAGTAGAATATTCTATTAGTGCTTGTTTGTTTTAGCTTTTTAAAAGTGTTTTGTAGGCATTAAAGGTAAGTATGAGAGAGGAATTTTGTTTCAACTTACAAAAATGTACTCTAAAAGATTTTTCCTTTTTTTATGTTGCAAACGAGCACCTAGACTCCTTATAGTAGCCACCTTCATGCATTAATTATTTGAAATAATCCCTTCAACCCTCAAGCCCTGTGTGGGAACGGGAGAGGAATGTCTCCATTGATTTTTCTTTCAATTTTCTCTCAATTGAATGTATTTTCCATTAGATAAAATTTAATGGTTGAGATTTAATATTATATAAAAATATTATTAAAGATAATTTTAAATAGTATTAAATCTCAACCATTGAAATTTTATCTAATGGTTGATACATTCAAGGGAGAGGAAATTGAGAGAAAAATCAATGGAGATATTCCTTTCTCATGTCGGAACAAGCTTCCCTACTCATCCAAAGGATGAACAGGGAGAGCTCCCCCCATCTGGACCATCCAGATGAGATCTGACGGTCCAAATTTATTTTTTTAAAAAAATTATTTTAATGAGTGCATAATCTAAAATAAAGATAATCTCTTAACTAATACTTTTTTAAAAAATAATTTTTTTATCTAAAAATAACCAGTTTAAAAAAATCAAATACGGATCATCCAAATCCCATCTAGATGGTCCAGATGGGAAAAGCTTTCTAGTAGGAAACTGGGTCCCCTTGTGTGTAGGTAGGTAGATAGGTAGCCAATTTTCGTGGCGTTTCAAGGTTTCTTTCCCTTATTTAATTTCTTCTTCTCTTTTTTTTTTCCACTTGTTTTATCTGCTTTTCATTGTTGTTAATTGTAAGAAGGATGTTGATAAATAGCTAAGAGTCATACAACCAACGTTTTCCTTTCTCATGTTGGAACAAGCTTACCTGCTCATTCAAAGGATGAGGAGGGAGAGCTCCTTCCATTTGGAGCATTCAAATGGGATCTGATGGTCCAGATTTATTTTTTTTTAAAAATTATTTTAATGAGTGCATAATCTAAAATAAATATAATCTCTTAACTAATACTTTTTTAAAAAATAAATTTTTTATTTAAAAATAACCAGTTTAAAAAAAATCAAATACGGATCATACAAACCCCATCTAGATAGTCTAGATGGGAAAAGCTTTCCCGCAGGAAACTGGGTCCCCCTGTGTGTTGGTAGGTAGGTAGCTAGCCAGCTTTCGTGGCGTTTCAAGGTTTCTTTCCCTTATTTAATTTCTTCTTCTCTTTTTTTTTTCCACTTGTTTTATCTAATTTTCATTGTTGTTGTAAGAAGGATGTTGATAAATAGCTAAGAGTCAAACAACCAACGTTTTCCTTTCTCATGTTTGAACAAGCTTCCCTGCTCATCCAAAGGATGAGGAGGGAGAGCTCCTCTCATCTGGACCATCCAGATGGGATCTGACGGTCCAGATTTATTTTTTTAAAAAAATTATTTTAATGAGTGCATAATCTAAAATAAAGATAATCTCTTAACTAATACTTTTTTAAAAAATAAAATTTTTATTTAAAAATAACTAGTTTAAAAAAATCAAATACGGATCATCCAAATTCCATCTAGATGGTCCAGATGGGAAAAGCTGTCTAGTAGGAAACTAGGTCCCCTTGTGTGTAGGTAGGTAGGTAGGTAGCCAGCTTTAGTGGCGTTTCAAGGTTTCTTTCCCGTATTTAATTTCTTCTTCTTCTTCTTTTTTCCACTTGTTTTATCTGCTTTTCATTGTTGTTGTAAGAAGGATGTTGATAAATAGCTAAGAGTCATACAACCAACGTTTTCCTTTCTCATGTTGGAACAAGCTTCCCTGCTCATCCAAAGGATGAGGAGGGAGAGCTGCTTCCATCTGGACCATCCAGATGGGATCTGAGGGTCCAGATTTATTTTTTTAAAAAAATTATTTTAATAAGTGCATATTCTAAAATAAAGATAATATCTTAACTAATACTTTTTTAAAAAATAAATTTTTTATTTAAAAATAACCAGTTTTAAAAAATCAAATATGGATCATCCAAATCCCATCTAGATGGTCTAGATGGGAAAAGCTTTCCCACAGGAAACTGGGTCCCCCTGTGTGTAGGTAGGTAGGTAGGTAGGTAGCCAGCTTTCGTGGCGTTTCAAGGTTTCTTTCCCTTATTTAATTTCTTATTCTCTTTTTTTTTTCCACTTGTTTTATCTGCTTTTCATTGTTGTTGTAAGAAGGATGTTGATAAATAGCTAAGAGTCAAACAACCAACATTTTCTTTTCTCATGTTGGAACAAGCTGCCCTCCTCATCCAAAGGATGAGGAGGGAGAGCTCCTCTCATCTGGACCATCTAGATGGGATCTGACGGTCCATATTTATTGTTTTAAAAAAATTATTTTAATGAGTGCATAATCTAAAATAAAGATAATCTCTTAACTAATACTTTTTTTAAAAAATAATTTTTTAATTTAAAAATAACCAGTTTAAAAAAATCAAATATGGATCATCCAAATCTCATCTAGATGGTCCAAATGGGAAAAGCTTTCGAACAGGAAACTGGGTCCCTCTATGTGTAGGTAGGTAGCTAGGTAGCTAGCTTTTGTGGTGTTTCAAGGTTTCTTTCCCCTATTTAATTTCTTCTTCTCTGTTTTTTTTTTCCACTTGTTATATCTGCTTTTCATTGTTGTTGTAAGAAGGATGTTGATAAATAGCTAAGAGTCATACAACCAACGTTTTCCTTTCTCATGTTTGAACAAGCTTCGCTACTCATCCAAAGGATGAGGAGGGAGAGCTCCTCCCATCTAGACCATCCAGATGAGAGCTGACGGTCCAGATTTATTTTTTTTAAGAAATTATTTTAATGAGTTCATAACCTAAAATAAAGATATTCTCTTAACTAATACTTTTTTAAAAAATAATTTTTTTATTTAAAAATAACCAGTTTAAAAAAATCAAATATGGATTATCCAAATCCCATCTAGATGGTCCAGATGGGAAAAGCTTTCTAGTAGGAAACTGGGTCCCCCTATGTGTAGGTAGGTAGGTAGCCAGCTTGCTTTCGTGGCGTTTCAAGGTTTCTTTCCCTTATTTAATTTCTTTTTCTCTTTTTTTTCCGCACTTGTTCTATCTGCTTTTCATTGTTGTTGTAAGAAGGATGTTGATAAATAGCTAAGAGTCATACAACCAACATTTTTAGAGTCGGGCTGGGCCGGGCAACCTGACCGTCGACCGGAGGTAACTACAGCTCGGCTTTATGGAAAAGGCCATTTTGATACTCGGGTCGGACTCGACAGGAAAAAAGTTGTTATTAGGCCAGAAACCGCTCTTCAGCCGGAAGCTGGAACGGATTTTTGTTAACCGGATGGCTCATCCCCAACATTTACATCAAGGAAAAACATGAGGAAGCCAAAGAGATGAAGAAGAATAAAAAATATGAAATAGCATTGCTCACAGTATAATCTATTTAGACGAGGGTTTTTCGGTTTTGCCTAACATTCATTACGAATATGAACTCCTTCATATCTTATTTTGACTTCTGAAGTTGGAACTCATCTTCGCCAGAAAACGCAGATCTAGTTCAAGGGAGAGAAGACGTGGTTGGAGGGAGAGAATTAGGGTGTGTTTGTTTTGGCAATTGGATAAGTAACTTATTTTTACTTAAACTTATGGAATCTTAAGATTGGAAAAAAGTTAAATTAGGTAAAATGATGAGTGTTTGGATTAGCGATTGGATAAGTAACTTACAGTAACTTAAAATAACTTATGTAAAAATTAGGATGTTTGGTTTGACTTTTGCATAAGTGACTTTTGTATTAATTAAGAGAAAAAAATTGAAAAATTATGAAAAATGAAAAAATGAAGGGATAATTGTGAAAAAAGTCCTCATTGGCAACTTAATTGCCAAATAGGACCTGGGAAGATATTTACACACGGAGGGATTTTTTCACAATTTTCTCAAAAATTAACTTTGAAAATTTGGCAATGGTAAAATTTTAAATAAAATTATATCAAACTCTAATTTAAATTAGTGCACTCCAAAAGCCCTTTCTATTGTGCACATCAAGCTTAAATTTTATAAACTATATCAAACTCTAATTTAAATATTAAATCCTAACTCATATTTTCACATTGCTCAAAATCTAACAAAATAAATCGATTAAAACCTCAATAATACCTCCAATAATTCAAATAAATTATTTAAACTAAAGTTAATTGGTAAAAACACCATATAGAAACTAATTTATGACATATTTATAAAAAAAAATGATTATAAAATCATAAAACAACTAAATAATAAATCTAAACTGATTAAAATTAATTATTAATTATTCTCTACATTTCTACCGTCATATATTGATAAAACTCAAAACTTACCTAAACTCTTATCCCCAAGTATTCTCTAATTAGCAGAAGATTACTATCTAAAGAAAGAGAAAATTATTTAGAACATTTTTTATAAAAAATTTTTGTGATTAGAAGTAATTTTGAATGCCTCATTAATCCCCAAAAATATAAAAATACTATTAAAACCATTACTTAAATAAAAATAAGCTTCATTTTGAAGTTTATAATTTTTAGACCTTTTAGCTTTTTTTTTCTTAAACGCCATCACCAAACTATCAAAATACTGTTGAATGCGGATTTCTTCCCTGGATCGATCGATTACCTGCGCAAACGGTGAAACAAACACCCTCTTAGTTGTGTTGTATGATATTTTCGATTCCCCATAGTACTTTTCTTTTTTTATGCAGCTAGCAAGTTTTGTCTTTTAGTGAAATACATTAATTTGCCCTACTGTTAAACCCATTATACGTATAAAAGGGTTGTGTGGCTGTCATAAGATAGGAGTAAAGCTTCTATAGATTACTTAATTCTCTCTCGTCACGTGGGGTTGAAAAAAATTCAAACTGAAGTATCATACTAGAGATTGACCGAAAAAAGAAGTATCATACTAGAGTATAACATGTAGAATAGTAGAAGTCTTTTCATCTTTTATTTTGATTTTAATTTTTGTTGTCAGGTTTTAATATTTTATTAGTGTATGTTTTGCTGTTTTGTTTAGCTGTATATGTAGGATTTTATTGGCTGGCAAAATATCCGTATAAGCCTTACATTTATTTAACAAGATGATGATATTTTTTATCCAAATGTTTTTCAAGAAACTCATATTTGGATCAATCAAGAGTCATCAAATACTAATATTTAACAAGGCATGAAATCATTATTATGTGTGCTTTTTATTAGATTAATGGTTGATTTAAATGTTCTTCCATAAATGGTGTTCTATGACTTTACTAACTTTATATGAAATTAGATCAAAGACTAATTATTGTAATATATATATATATATAATATTTTTAAATTTAATTATTACGTCACCGGTCCGGCTCAACGGCTCAACCATTCCAACCGGTTGAACCTTGACCCGCTAACCTTTCTAACTCAACATTCCATCCGGCTTTTAAAACATTATGCACAACTATTGTCATCCACCATACGTTTTCTTTATGGCGTTTATATTTACCTTTCTTTCTTCGTCTTCTACCTAATTACTCTCCAACTGCTCTATCTCTTTTCCTTGAATGTGTATTCTCTCTATCCATAGGAAGTCTAGTAAGAAAAGTGGGGTTTATAAATTTAAAAGATTCCTTCGCCCACCATGGATATGGGCTTTCTCTTTGGACATTCCCATATTTTACTTATATATTAGTTACCTAAACTTGTATTTCTGTCTTGTAGTTTGTTATTGCTCTTTATATATATATATATATATATATATTCATGTAATAGGATTTGACAGAATTTTATGATGGCTATCGAGAATCTAGCTTCCTGTTTTATCTGGCCTTGGGAGTGGTAATAAGCATAGATGGAGTTTGTTATTATATATATATATATATATTTACTAATATGTCAAATGATGATTGATTTGATAGTTTTTGAGGGAAAAAAATTTCAAACAAACAATACCAAGCGTGAAGATAGAGAATGGAGAGGAAATAAGTGATGAGAAAGTTGGCAACACTGTGAGGAGGGGAGCACATTATTTATCAGCAATACAGTCTAAAGATGGTCATTGGCCTGCTCAAATTGCTGGACCTCTCTATTTTATGCAACCTCTGGTACATGGCAACTATGCCTACCTTTAATTAATTAATTAATTTCTTTCCAACTACATATATTATCTCCTTATTGATCTGTCCAAATTAAAACTGAAAGTGACACTTTAATTTGTCTATTTCTCTAAACCATAGACGTAAACCACATGTTAAGCCACATGTTAAGCGAGGCCCACCAATCATAAATGCGTCTCTTTCTGTCCTTATATTAATACTAGGAGTGGGAATAATAGAAATTTTAAAAGAATATAATAAGAAAGTTATAAATCCTACTTTCTTTTCGTGTTTATTTAATAATAAAACCTAGTGGAGTTTTTTAGAGAGATTAAGGAAGCTAAATCAGTTATTAATCATGTCATATGCTATGTATGATTAAATTATATACTAATTTATAAGTCAGACAAATTAATTTGGAAAAACATGATAAATATAAATACTTTAAAGTATTTAATTAGCTTCCTTAATCTTACAAAAAAATCAACCAGGTCTTCTATTCAGGACCAGAGGTAGTACTAACTATTAAATAAATTTAAATGGTGCAGGTATTTTCAATGTATATTACGGGTCATCTTGATACTGTATTCCCAGGAGAGTACCGAAAAGAAATCCTTCGATACTTGTACTATCACCAGGTTCATTGATTCATTTAAGTTAAAGCCTGATATATTATATCATTGAAATTTTATGGTTTTCAGGTTTAAATGAACTAATGCTTTTCTAATACATGTATATATATGCGCATGTTAATTAATTAAGAATGAAGATGGAGGGTGGGGACTACACATAGAGGGACACAGCACCATGTTCGGTACAGCGCTGAGTTATATATGCATGAGAATGCTTGGAGAAGGACCTGATGGAGGCCAAGACAATGCTTGTTCAAGAGCACAAAAATGGATTCATGATCATGGTGGTGTTTCCTACATACCCTCTTGGGGAAAAACTTGGCTTTCAGTAAGTATACTTTTATTCTCTAGCTATATATTTGTGTATGTAGGGCATACAATACATAAAATTGCCCCTGATTCTTTTTTTGTTTTGGGTCCTATTTATAGGTCACATTATTAAATTTTTCATATGAACATACAATTTTATTTTTAATTTATTGTTATTTTTAGACTTTGTTCACACGGCGTATAACCTGTATTAAATAGGAGTAAAGTTGAAAAGTTATCAATTTTTAAGGAAGGATAAATAAGGTTTAAGGTTTGTCTTAGTTTGGGTAAAATATGTTGGAAATGACTTATAAATGAGATTGATGAATATATACATGTGTGTGTGTATAGGTCTACTTGTAACTTTTTCTCACTCCTTGCTAGTGCTTATACTTGTAAAAATTGTTGCTATGTTGTTACGTAGATACTTGGATTGTTTGAGTGGTCTGGATCAAATCCAATGCTACCAGAGTTCTGGCTCCTTCCATCATTTCTTCCAATGCATCCAGGTGATTAATTCAATGCAGTAATTAATAGTGAAGATACATTACGAATATCCTTTTTTTTTTTTGACAAAAGAAGATACAATTCTAATATCAAAATCAATCTTACTCACACACACATATTGGATGTTTTAATTTTGTGATGTCCCATATCGGCTAGGGGACAACGAATGACATCTTATAAAGATCTATATATCTCTTTCTTTCAATGTGTTGCAAAACCGTGAGAGGTGACAGGCCCAAAGTGGACAATTTCAAGAGCTACCGCTTGTTAGAGGATTCTATCATCATTTCAAATCTTGTAACATTTCTGGTTTTATAGCATTTTGATAAAAGTTTTCTTTAAGCTTATTAGGTACTTTCTTATCACATATAACTCTAGTATCCTTTCTCCACTTGAGGTGCCCAGCATTTATTCTATGTGAACGGTCTCCATCAATTTAACCATCCTTATTTATAATTGATCCCATATACTTGAACTTTGACACTTGTGGAATGATTTGGTCTCCCAATTTAACCTCAAAAACACCACTAACTTGCTTCCTACCAAAATTGCAATGCATATACTCTTCCTTACTTCTACTCAAACAGAAATATTTTGACTCCAAGGTCCTTCTCAATAACTCAAGTTTAGAGTTAATCTCTTCTCTTGATTCAACCATAAGAACTATATTATCAGCAAAAAGCATGTATTTAGGGACTTCTTCTTAAATAAGCCTAGTGACAACGTCTAAAATAAGGTTAGACATGTAAGGGCCTAATGATGATACCTTATGCAGGCCAATCTTAATAGAAAAGTCTTTTGTCTCACCTCTAGACATTCTTTCACTAGTAGTTAATTACCTCCTTCATACATATCTTGTATAGCTTTGATACATACCTTTATTTTTCCAATGCTTACCATAGTATTTCTCTCGCTATAGGATCGTAAACCTTTGCCAAATCATTAAAAACCTATGTAAGTCTTTTCCCATACTCGGATACCTTTCTATTAACTCCCTTAGTAAATGAATATCTTCTTTTTCCCCCAATTTTATTGCATGGCTCATAAGTTTGACCTTTCTATAGCTTGCACAATTTTGAATATCTCTTTTATTCTTGTAAATAGGGACTAAGTGCTTTTCTCCATTCATCAGGCATTTTTTTTTTTTAAATCTCGTTAAATAGCTTAGTTAGCCATGCCACACCCTCCTCTCTTAAACATTTCCACACTTCAATAGGGATATCACTAGGTCTAGTAGCTCTGCTATTGTCCATTTTAACCAATGCTCTAGAGATTTCGCCACGATCTCATTGGAGCGACCCCACTACACATTCGTAGAGGTGATTTCATGAAATGTGCTTACAATGAGCACACCATCCCGTAGGATTATGAAATCATTAAGAGCTTTCGCTTAGCCTTACCAAAATACATTCTAGCACTTTCTCGTATCATAGGAAGGGACCAGCAATTTAGTGCTAGCAGAACTAATGAAGGACTTGTTTTTACCCATATAAACCTTCTTCATGTGATCACCAATCACAAAAGTTAGATTGACCATCGCTGTTAATTTCAAATTGGCTTCAGTCCCATTTACTTTGATTTTTCAATAATTATTTTCTTCCCTAGTGGTTTTGTTTTCAAATATAATAGGTCCACTTTTGACCTCACAAAATACATTCAGATAACTCTATAATTTCAAGCGTTCATTCACAAAATATCTCAACCAATTTCTACTTGTTCCATTGTTCTTTTACAATATTCATTGTTATTTAGCAATTAAAACTCATTGACACTAAGTGTCCATTTCACACCAATATATTTTGCTAAAAAGTTTTCAACAACTTAGCCTCCTATTTTGACCAATTTTAGAGTAATAAACTCTAACTTGTACAATATTTCTTTTGGCTACTGGTGGATTTTCTCACATAAAAATGTAATTCAGCTAACATCCATGTATCTCAATACAATAGGAATCCGCCATACACAATACCAATATTTATGAAACCCCTCAAATATTTCAATCTCCTCATAAGATTGCATATTAATGTATATGCTCAATTTGCCTCATAGCATAAGCTATAACACAACGATTGAAATCTATGAATGTAGCAAATTCTCAAAAATTTGTGCATACCTATATTGGGCTCCAAAATCACTTCAAATAATGTGTTAGCACCATAAGGAATATTTACATATTTATTCTTACTCCAAGATAATTATATAGTCTCAATTTATGAAAATCACATTTATCTACTATGGATAAATGATTAAATTGTCATACTACATTGTCATACTACATTGTCATACTACATAATGCTTGTTTCAAGTTACACACAAATTTGATAATTCACAAAAATTTGCTCAGCAGCAAATAAGAAAGCCTACACATAATTTTAAATCACAACTTGGCATTTGTCAAATAAGGCTAGCAATAATTTTGCAGCTTTGAAATTCATAAGGCACCCCCACATGTTAGGCATCCCTACACTTTCAATATCTTAATTATGTATGAAAACTATTTTGCAATATCACCCATGAAACAATGCAACCTATTCAAATATTCACAATAAAAGTAAATATTTAAATCCCATCAATCCAATCATGTGGCATTAAACTTGGAAACCATGTCACCAAGAGACATATCCACCTGTGTAACATATATTTATGTGCATCAATGGGGCACAGGAGGAATTTGCTGTTTGTTATGCATATTAAAGTAGTATAAAATCAAATTCATCAATTAACCTCAAAATCTCCGACAGAAATAAATTCCTTAACGGGCCATAGGCTAAAGAGGGTAGTGGAAGATGCAAGCATCCTGCTAGCCAATTTCTCAAGACCAAATTCTATGCACTACCTCACATCCAACATTCAATGTTTTCCCAGGTAGAATTAGATTTTATCTCAATAATATGTGAGTTGTCAAAGTGAGGAAAACATTGTCACGGTAATGTACTAATGCTCACTAATTATGCAAGGGGACACTTATTGTTTCCACCAATTCAATGCTGATAAACTCCTTATAATTTCATAGTGAAATAATCAAATAAAACTCCTCATGTGATCACTAAACATTATTATCCAACGTTCCCATATTAAAGCATGGCAAGAACCAAGATGCCACCACATTTTTAAACATAATTCCTATCGTCATAATATGCATGAGTGCATGTTATACCTCAGCCACTAAACTTTCCATAAAAACCGTATTATATCCCCATAATTTTTCTCTTTTTAAATTAAATCAGTGCATACACGTAATCTAGGTAACCCCAAATATCATTAATCAATGCTTTATAATATACTCATTATTAAAAGAAATTTAATAATCAGTTACTCATCCCAAACATTATTGCTTCTTTAGAACCGTCTCACACCACTTGTTTTCCGACGGTTCCTCTATTAATAATATGTGAAATATTATTACTTACGTGTATACCATAAACTCACCTATTGTTTCCCTCAAAATCATATCAAAATCAACTAATGAATTAGAAAAGATAAGAATATACGTATCTCAACACTGCAACTTCTCTCTCCTCTTAGAACGCCAAAGTCCAATTTTCTGGATAGCTTGCCATGCCTGAGTTTAGCACCCATAATAATATATTACTATCATCTCCATACTACCACGGAGACAAGGAGTGGCCTATTCTGGCCAATTTATCCATTAAAAAATCTCAGAAAATATACTGGAATGAGGCACAAATGAAAACGTGAAACCCAAATCAATGTTTCTATGCAAGAATGTTAATATTTAGTGTCCTCAAATGTTATTTTTTTATGCATCTTATTTATAATAAATAACATATTTAGTGTCCTCAAATGTTAATATTAAATTTAAACAAATATATAAAAAGAAAATTTTTTAGTGATAAAAAAAATTCATATGAAAAATCAGCTAAAATTGACTTTCCGTGGTGATAATTAAAGTCACCATTGAAAGTATGCTTTTGGTGGTGACATTTATTGTCATTGCTGAAAATGTCACTTTAAGCAGTGACTTAATTATAGCCGTTGAAAGTCTAAATTTTAGTGGTGACTTTTCATTGTCGGAGTTGAAAGTCGACTTTAACTGTCACCGTTGAAAGTCAAATTTTCTATGGCAACTTAAACTGTCACTGCTGAAAGTTAAACTTTTAGTTGCAACTATCTATTGTCATCGTTGAAATGCAAGTTTTAGCGGCAACTTTAATTGATTGCCGAAAGTCAATTTTTTTGGTAGTGACAATAGAGGTGAAAAGAGAAGTTGCTCGAGAGCTAAGAGTTAAGTACCCAAAACTTCGGTCTCATATCCCTTTTATAGATTGCAGATCACAAGAAAGCATTGGACACTTAAACACAATTAAAAAGTCGTTATAAAATCATAAACCCTCTTAATGAGTATTAATAGGAAGATTACCAGCCATTAGGATATTAAACACATAAATAGGTATTTATGATCCATTAAAGCAGTCATAAATCATATGAATTAATCTTGTCTTTTTGTACAAAATATTTTGGTAAAAGTGCTGCATTTAATTCGCACACAATGGAGGGTGAAAGTGCCGGATTTCAATGTGGCTTATTATTATGCTAGTTCACTCCTCCTATTGGCTCTTTTAATAGGCCAATAACACTTGTTATTATGTGGACCCCACAATCCCATACAATGTGAGAATCTTCCTTTGAAACACCTACACAAATTATTTACGACACATATTAGTTACTGCATTACCAATTTCTGAACACTTTCTATTATGAAGTCTATCTAATAATCCTCCACATTGTAATGCAGCTAAAATGTGGTGTTATTGCCGCTTAGTTTACATGCCTATGTCTTATTTGTATGGCAAAAGATTTGTGGGTCCCCTCACACCACTCATTCTTCAACTCAGACAAGAACTCTACGTTGAACCTTACCATCAAATTAAATGGAGTAAAGTTCGTCACCTTTGTGCGAACGTGAGTTTTCTCTCTGATTCATTGCTACACACACACACACAACTACAGTTGTTGATTTCTCCCAAATAATAACAATTATCTTAGATTAATGTCGAATATATATATATATATATATATCATTTGCAGGAAGATCTTTATTATCCACATCACTTGGTACAAGATTTGATATGGGATAGTTTATATATATTCACTGAGCCATTTCTTACACGATGGCCCTTCAATAAGTTGGTGAGAGAGAAAGCTCTTCAAGTAACAATGAAGCACATTCACTATGAAGATGAAGCTAGTCGATACATCACTATTGGATGTGTCGAAAAAGTAATATTTATTTTTATTGAGAATGACTAGTTATTATTACTAACATATTCAGAGAATACATCACTAGTTATTAGAATGACTCAGTGCCAAGCTACTTTGATAGTTGTTGATTTTGGTTTGAGCATGATTCTACCACTCTAATCAAATATTTAATTTCCCTTCTACATATCATTTGCCACAGGTTTTGTGTATGCTAGCTTGTTGGGTTGAAGATCCGAATGGAGATGCTTTTAAGAAGCATCTTGCTAGGGTTCCTGATTACGTATGGGTGTCAGAAGATGGAATCACCATGCAGGTAAGCTAATAAGAGCATAGTGATTAATGAGAAATTAAAACCACGAACTTTTTCCAACAAGTGAACAAATTGACTCTGACACTAATTGTTTCAATATATATTTATGCGATCAACTATTAATGAGAAATTAAAACCACGAACTTTTTCCAACAAGTGAACAAATTGACTCTGACACTAATTGTTTCAATATATATTTATCCGATCAACTATTAATGAGAAATTATTTATGGAATCACCATGCAGGTAAACTAATAAGAGCATAGTGATTAATGAGAAATTAAAACCACGAACTTTTTCCAACAAGTGAGCAAATTGACTCTGACACTAATTGTTTCAATATATATTTATGCGATCAACTATTTGCAGAGTTTTGGAAGCCAAGAATGGGATGCTGGCTTTACTGTTCAAGCTTTACTTGCCGCAAATCTAATTGACGAAATTGGTCCTATTCTTGCAAAAGGGCATGACTTCATCAAGAAATCTCAGGTCAACTTTTTACCAACTACATGAGAGATACTTCCTCCTGTTTTAATTTGCAAACATTAAGAAAATTACTTAAGCTAGTTATTTGTAAAATATGTGTGTTGGATTTCCTAAAATATCTTCTTCAGTCATTTTCATAGGAAACTATCCCTTAACAAAAACCCTTTTAATAAGTGTAATAAATAGGAATAATTTGGTGAAAATGTTATAAATTTTGGGGAACGAAATGGATTGGGATTTTATTTTTAAGACCAAAGCAAACCCATCAATTAGCTACTGTGTTTAGGACCCAAGAGAGCAATATATTTGTGTGCATTAATGCACAAATCCTCTTGTAAGACTAACTAACTAAAACTGATGATCTTAATTATCAGGTTAAGGACAACCCTTATGGTGACTTCAAAAGCATGTATCGTCACATTTCCAAAGGGTCATGGACCTTCTCAGATCAAGACCACGGATGGCAAGTTTCAGATTGCACTGCAGAAGGCTTGAAAGTGAATAACTTTTACTCCTTTAACATACAATTTAATTTTTATCATTCGTATTCTTTAATTTATTATTATGTTGATGCCATTTAATATATTTTGGTCTATTTTTTCAGTGTTTTCTTCTTTTATCAATGTTACCACCAGAGATAGTGGGCGAAAAGATGGAACCTGAAAGGCTTTATGATTCTGTCAATATCTTGTTGTCACTTCAAGTGAGTAACTATCTTACATTCCAATTATTATTCATATAATAAAACAAGTATTCTTTCTTAAAAATATCTTAATGTGTTCAAAATTCACATACAGAGTAAAAGGGGTGGTTTAGCTGCATGGGAGCCAGTCAAAGCTCAAGAATGGTTGGAAGTAAGAATCATATCATATAGGGTTAAGTATCATTTGGTGCACTAAACTATTTTTCTAGCAGCACTCAATATCATAAACTAATTTTTAGTGTGTTCTACACTCAATTATTTTTTCAGTAGCACCTAATATAGTAAAGTAATTTTTGGTGTAACTAAAGCCCTAAAGTATTTTTGTACTATCACTCAATATCTTAAATTGAGAATGCTCATTGCCGCTGCAAAAAATACTTCAAGGCAAAATTGTACCAAAAAATTACTTTAGAAAGCTAGATACACCAAAAACTAATTTATGATACTAAATGCTGAGCGTTGGAAGCAACTTAACCCTATCACATATATACTAGTATCATTTGAATTTGAATCATAGTGAACAAATAACATTGAAGAGATTGTTTGGATTATGATCATATCAGGTGTTGAATCCAACAGAATTTTTTGAAGGCATCGTGGTGGAATATGAATATGTAGAATGTACGGGATCAGCAATTCAAGCTATAACTTTGTTCTCTAAGCTATATCCAGGACATAGAAAGAAAGAGATTAAAAGCTTTGTTGAGAGAGCTGCGAGGTACCTTGAAGACACACAAACAGAAGATGGTGGATGGTATGGTAGTTGGGGGATTTGCTTTATTTATGGCACCTGGTTTGCATTAGGAGGTCTTGTTGATGCTGGTAAGACTTACGATAACTGTCTTGCCATTCGTAAAGCTGTGAATTTTCTTCTCACAACACAACGAGATGATGGTGGTTGGGGAGAGAACTATCTTTCAAGTCCACAAAAGGTAAATCACAATATATATTTATATTAAAGTGCAGTTTTTGTTAGTTTTTGGGGAGAAAAACAAGAAAATACCACTTGAACTTCAAAACCCCAAATTAGTGATTTCATACTAAAATAAGTTGTCAATTACTATACTTTTATAGTCAATATCTATACTCTTGTAGGCAACAAGACTGATTTGGGATTTTGAAATTCAAATGGTATTTTCTTGTCTTTTTCCCTAATTTTTATATATATTAATAATTGTTGGGCTCATTCTTTTTCAGATTTCACGTAATTACAATGAGAAGTGTTTAGTTTAGTACTCCCTCTAGTTCTATTTATAAGCAACTTTTCTCTTGATTGCGCAAAACGAACTGGTAGTTAAAAGTAATAAGTGTGTCAAAAATGCCATATTTTTCCATATATGCCCCTATTTATAAAAAGAATATAGGAGAGAGAATAGATAAAAAGTATGAGAGATAATGAGTATAAGATATGGGAGAGAATGAGTATTTAATAAGGTTAAAATAGGAAAAAGAAGTTTGCATTTTCAAACAAAAACTGAAAGTTGCTTATAAAAGGGACCAGCCCTATGAGAAAGAATATTACTTATAAATAAGACCAGAGGGAGTAATATTTATAGGGAGAAAGACATACTTGAGGACCGCCTAAATATGAGAATCCTAAAATGGGGGCTCGAAATGGCTTAATTTTTTGAAGTTACTATTCCGGAATTAAGTTTTAGTTGTTATTTGATAAGTTAATGTTATTACTTGTTAAAATTGTTGTTAATGATATTCAGTAAGAGATTTCATTGAAACTAGTGCCACTGCCCTTGTTATCATTTGATAATCTAAAATTGTTATTTGTTAAACTATTACAACTATTTAATTTTTTTCCAAATTGAGGACATTTTAATAATTTTACTAAAAAATTTAATCTTGAACTAGTTCCCAGAGACTTTATAGTGATTAAACTATTTTGGTATGTCTTAAATAGCTAGAGGTTTTCATATTTGGGAATTTTTGTGTCTTTCTCGATATTTTTTTAGGTTCCCACTTAATTTCCTCATATTATTATTTTTTTAATAAATGTGCAGAAATATATTCCACTTGATGGTAATTGGTCAAATGTGGTACATACAGCTTGGGCTATGATGGGTTTAATGCATGGTGGACAGGTGATTTAATTTTGAATATTTGATGTGAATTGCCCTCTGTGCGTCATTGTTATTTATTTTACAAAAAAAAAAAAGCTAAAATAAATTTTTGGTTGGAAGGCTGAGAGAGATCCAACACCTCTTCATGCTGGAGCTAGGCTCCTAATCAATGCTCAGTTGGAGAATGGAGATTGGCCACAACAAGTGGGTAGCTTTTAATTACTTATTCATTTTGAATACTTTATTTAACTTATTAAATTAGCCAATTAATTAATGGTGGAATATATATGATTGAATATATGCTTGTTGACTTCACTATTTTCAGGAAATCACTGGCGTATTCAAAAAGAATTGCATGCTACATTATCCAATGTATAGAAATATCTATCCACTTTGGGCTCTAGCCGAATATCGCAGGCGTGTTACATTGATTTCCACAGTTCAATAAATCATGTTTTAAGAAAAAAGTTCAATAAATTATATTATTTGTAATAAACATGAACGTAAAGCACATACATGTATTGCAAATTAAAGCTCTCCTAAGTTTAGATTATATATATTGCTTGTTTAGTTTGAGGAATGATATTTTAATGTCTTTATGAAAATTTATGTGCAATAGTACCTTATCATCTATATACGGTAATGGATGGAGACATGGAGTATCTCAATTAATGATAATCGTACAACCAAATGGCATTCTTGATTATTATTTTTGGGAGATTTTGTTGAGGCTCTTTGCCTACTTAATAACAACTCATTTTCACTTGAAAGCTACTTCGTAATGCTTTGCCATCTAGTGATATATATATATATATATATTAACTTGACATTATCTTCCAACCACTGATATAAAAATAGGAAATAATGGTGCACGTTCTATGGCATTTCTTTAAAGAAGTATCATTGCTTCGTTTGAATTTTTTAAATATTTTTTTTAAAAAAATTGGTATACTGTGGCACTTTCTTAGGTAAGCGCCACAGCTGGTAGGTGGCCTTATGTGGCGCTTGCTTAACCAATTGCCATATAAGGAGTTTTTTTTTCTAAATTGAAGTAGCAGTTGTGACACTTGCTCAAAGAAGTGTTACAGCTGCTATGCACTTTATGTAACACTTGACTTAGTAAGTGTCACACAAAGTAATATTTTTTTTCACACGCTTCTCTCTCCCGCGATTTGTTTACATCTCTTGGTCCCCACTCCTCATTCTACGTGTGCAATCACTCCTTATCCTCTTGGTTCCCACATTTCCTCCTCCTTCTCTTTTTGTCACTTATCTTCCATCACTTCTCACAGTTTCTCCTCCTCCTCTTTTCATTTTGAGCACTTCCTCCTCATTTCTTTAGTCCTATTTCTTGCACCAAACCGGCCCCACTCCTCCTCCCTTTTGGTCCCATTTCGTCCTCCTTATAGCTTCATTTCGTCTTGTAAGTATGTACTCACTCACTTTTCCTTTTTGTTTAATATATATTTTAAAGCTACATGTAGAATATTGTCTTCTTAACCACCTATTTTTAAAAAAGATTTTTAAACATGCATGCAACTTTGTCTTTCTCTTTTTCCTTTATTAAATTTTTTTCCAGGTATTGTGCTTGAAGTTTCAGCTTACTCTATTCAAGCCTTCGTATGCACTGTAAGTTTTTTAATTTTTGAGCTTACAAATCTAATTTTATTTGTTGTTAATAGTTTAGTTTTCTCAATGTCTTTTATATTTAATTTATTATGAAATCTGAAAAAATTATGATCATTTTTATATGCTGAAAAATAAATGAGATAAAATTAAATGTTATTATATATAGGTTGTATGTGAAGATATGTAGTAGTTATAATTTTTAGTTGTTGTAGTAATTGTTAACATATTGATGAGTTGCATAAGCAAAATAATTATTTATTTTTAACACTTTATTTTACTTAGTAGTGATTTTGTTAATAAGTTATTCATTAATTTGTATCATTTTAGAGTTCTTTCATTGTGGTTTGCTTTTCTTCATTTTGTTGTGGATATAGAAATGTGTTTAAAGTGTGTTGTCAACTATAATTATTAGGTTCTAAAAGAAAACTAAAGGAAAAAGTTATTTTTTTAAAAAATAATACTTCCTGTGGTATTTCCTTGGAAAAGTGCCCAAGGAAGCAAAATTTTTTTAAAAAATATATAAACTTCCTATGTGGAAGCGCCACAGGACACTTCCTGTGGCACTTTCACTATAAAAAAAACACTAAATTTCTGACAGAATTTGCCATGGAAATAGTTTATGTGGCAAATATCGGAAAATAATCCGTGGCAAATTCGGTTAGAAATTTTTTTGCCACGAAATTTCCAATGGAATAATTCTGTGGCTAATTTCACCATAGAATTAGCCATGAAAATTTATGTTAGAAAAGTTTCCGACAGAATTTTTTGTGACAATTTTCTATGGAAAAATTTTGTGACTAATTCTGTAACACCCCACCTTACATACTACTAATTACCAATATTAATTAGAGTAGCAATTGCACAGTTCGGTGGACACACAGGAATAACATAAATATACTGATAATATGTACATGATTATAGAAATTCCCCATAGGGATTCATACATAATAATTACAAATAATATAGCCGCACAGGGCTACTAGGGTGTCTACACCTATTACAACAAAACGCAAACATCTTCCCGTCTTCGTTCAACCACTACATTCCTCTCGCATGGTTCTCTCATTACTACAAAATAAAGATTTAGCGGCGCCCCTCCTATGACACTTTTTTAAAGAAGCACCATAGATAATTGTTTAATTAACAAAAAAACAACCAAGTTAAGAAGCTATGACTCTTCCTATAATAAGTGCCATAGCTTGTATTAGGCTTGCGTGGCACTCTCCTTAACAAGTGGCATACAAAACATTCATAAGAAAAAGAAAGAAAAATGAAAGTCCCAGCTATGACGCTTTCTTAAGAAAGCGTCATGCTGGGTTATTTTTAGAAAATATATTTCTTTTTATTTCTTTAGAGCCACAGGCTATTGGCTCCATAAATTCCTTCTCAAAAGATAGATAGCATATAGTACTTTGTTCGTCCTTTTTCCATATGGTTTATTATTGAATATCTCATTATCTCCTCACGTTTTCCCCTCTAAATTCTTCTCCTATAACACATACCTAATCTCTACTTTAAGTATGTTTCTCATGTTGCCTGCTTCACGGACGAATTCAATGTCGCTTCATGCATGTACACGTTATTCCCTTGTTTGTGTGCTTGCCAAGGCCACAGGCACATGGCCACAAACGCCAAGGCCCCAAGCACACTGCCATAGTCAGCCTTGGCATTTTGTCAAGGCTACTGTGGCCTTGTGAGGGCTAGTGCCGGCGCTTGCTCAAGCAAGCACTGGCGCTATGTGCTCCTCCATGGCAGGCGCTTGCCCCACCAAGCGCTGGCCAAGGTTTAGTAGGGAAACCTTAGCTGGCGCTTGGTGGGGCAAGCACCGGCGCTGGCTACGCCTCCTGAGCTAGTGCTTGTCCCACCAAGCACCGGCCAAGGTTTAGTGAATAAACCTTGGCGGGTGCTTGGTGGGGCAAGCGCTGGCTAAGGCCCCTTGCCGACATTGTATGTAGCCTTTGTTTTTGTCAATCGGATGCAGCCGTTTGGCAGGCATGCAAGTGGCCTTGCGTGTATAAAAGTTGTCTTCCTTCTCGATCTATATATTACCTAGACTAATGAGAGAGCGAGCTGAGAGATTAGACACCGCGCTGATAGAGATTGAGAGTGAGAGTTAAGAGCTACTACCACCATAGTGGAGAGATCAAAGAAGGCGATCGAACTTCTATCATCACCTTCATTCCTCCTTCATATGCTAAGGACATGCAAGTTGATTATTAGCTAAAGCATCCTGTGAATTAAGGTAAGCTTCAACACCTTCTTTCCTTATTTATTTATTTATTTATTTTGCTAGTATCCTTCTTTCCTTATTTAATTTATATGGTTTTGCATTAATTTTCTTAATATCTTTACTTCCATTTAATTTGCAAATACTTTAATTTCCCTTATAATCATTTCAATAGGGGGAATTTAGATTATATTTTTTGTATTATTTTAACTTATCTAATTTGTTTTGTTTAATTACAAGCTAAGAAGTTGGTAGTTTCACTATCACCATTCACTTCTTCACTTAGCTTTCACGTGAATAACGGAGAGAAAAATATATACTGTACTTTCTATTCTTACTTTTCATTTGTCTAACTTAATAATGATAATAATGGTTACTTTATATCAATTAAGGTTACGTTTGAAGGCATTAATAATAAGGCATCTAAGATAGATTAAAGCAAATATTTGGGATGCAATGGTGCTTGTACAACATGTGATATAGCTCCGCTCACCATTTAACTAATTAATTTATTTTTTTATATACTGAAGTGTTGCTATGGCCCTTGATGTCCAAGCGTTGTAGCTTTTATATACCTTCAATGCCGCTTAAGATAAAAGGGTCATACAAGGTATACAAATTTGCTGCCCTTGCCATTATCGTCATCTTTTGTCTTTCTCCCGCATCCTCTCACACTCCATTTTTTAGATCTAATTAGTCCCTACTCTACCTTTCCTTATCCATTGTCCCCACACCCTCCTCTCTTTGATGGCTGTTATTGGAAGCTTCATTAGTCCTACTGTTTGTTTTTTCTTGTCTTTGCTTGCGCATTTCTTCAAAAAGTTTTGGTCACCGCACTTCTGTTACAATATAAAGCTTGGTTACCCACATGTTCTTTGCTTTGTCTCAGCCTCGTACAAGAAGTTTCCTAGCTCCTAAGGATTTTTTAGGTACGTTTTCTTCTTCTTCTTTTTTATTTTTGGTAAATCTGTCGCGAATATTATATGTGTGCTCATGATTTTTTTTTTCCAGATATTTATTTGAAGTTTCAGTTGTCTTCTTAAAGCTTGGTCTCCTGGTTATTTTTTTACTCTGTCTCAGCCTCTTACAGAAGTTTTTGCTAGCTTGTAAGTCTTTAAGTATATATTTTTTACAGAACCTTAAGTCGTACATTTTCATGCACAATTTTAAATTTGGGTACTTGAAGATTTGTCATCAATTTTGAATAGCTGATTGCCTGAGATTGCTTATGTGTCTTGCCAATCATTAAATTAAAAGACTATTGAACTAGCTAGTCAGAGCATTAAATATCATTGAACTATATAATATTCGTTTGATTTATTTTTGTTGTGAACTATGAAAAATTAGTATGATTCATGCTGCAATAATTAATTGGTTGATTATTTGTGACTTCAATAGTGTTTAATACTTGAAAAACCTCAAATTTGATGATGTTATGCTACTGAATTTTGTTTAAAAATAAATGGTAGAAGATAAGAGTAATTAGTAACTGCAAGAGGCAAGCAACTAATTACCTTTAAAAATATACTCCCTCCGGTCCTAAATATAGGACATAGTTTGTAGTGCAATTTGCACTACAAACTATGTCCTATATTTAGGACCGGAGGTAGTATATATTTAAGGTAAATATGGATAGAAAATGGATGTCATCTGATTGATGCTAAAAGGAATACATAGATGGGGTGATAGTTTAATAGATTTGCAAGCGAGCATACAAATGATCCTAACAAAATCTTGTGTCATTGCTTATCTTGTTGTTATGGAAAGTGAATTAGTCCACTTGATTTGCAAGATCATTTAGTATGTCATGGAATTGATCAATCATATATAGGATGGACAAGGCATGGTGAGATGGATGATGGACGTACTCATCGAGTGCATACCATGATCGGTCCTTCTAATGAGTTTGACCCAAGCATATGTGATGATGAGGATGATAGTCTTCAAGAAATGCTAAATGAAGTCGAAGGGGTGCTTCATAACTTTCCTAAAGAATTTGAGAAGTTGAAAGGTGATGTTGAAAAACCATTATATGTGGGTAGTATTAAACACACAAGATTGCTAGCAGTGTTGAAATTCTACAACTTTAAAGCACGATATGGAGTGAGTGATTCAGGTTTCACTACACTACTTGAACTTGTGCAAGATATGCTCCCAGAAGAAAATGTACTTCCTACCAGGACATATGAGGCAAAGCGAATACTTTGCTTTACAACTGGCATAGGTTATGAGAAGATACATACATGCCCTAATGATTGCATATTATTTAAGAATCAGTATACAACGTTAAAGAAGTGCCCTAAATGCAATGCATCTCAATATGGGAAGAAAAAAGGAAAAAGTCCATTGAAGGTTGTATGGCATTTTCCCATTATTCTGAGATTCAAGTGACTATACAGTAATGCAGAGATTGCTAAGCTGTTGATGTGGCATACAGATGAAAGAGTTGAAGACATGAACCTTAGGCACCTTATAGATGCCCCTTAATGGAAAAAATTGATCATGACCACCTTGACGTGTCAAATGAAGCAAGGAACTTACGCCTTTCACTGTCAATTGATGGAATTAATCCCTACAGGGTTTAAAGTAGCACACATAGTATGTGGCCGGTGATATTAATGATTTATAACCTTCCCTCACACTTGATCATGAAATGTAAGTTTATGATGCTGTCCATGTTAATTTTTGGGCCAAGGCAACATGCGACTGAAATAGATGTATACTTGTCTCCTTTAATTGATGACTTGAAGCTACTTTAGGAGGAAGGCATCAATGTGTGTGATGGGTACAGGGAAGAAAGTTTCACTTTGAAATCCATGTTGTATGGCACAATAAATGATTTCTTTGCTTATGGTAATTTGTCCGGATATAACATCAAAGGATATTGTGCGTGCCCTATATGTGAATATGACACTCATTTTAGCATCACAGGCACAACAAGTATTTTTCATTCTGGATCATTCTAAGAAGAGGGCTACTGAATTATTGGGCATAGTGAGAGGGCCACTGAATTATTGGGCCTCATACATCATATGTATGTGGACCATTAAATACAGCTGCCAGAGGAGGTTATGTTTACTTCATTACATTTATAGATGACTTTAGTAGATATGGATATATCTATCTAATGAAACATAAATCTTAATCTTATGAAATGTTCAAAATATTCCAAAACCAACTTAGCAAAATAATTAAAGCACTTCGATCTGATTGAGGTGGTGAATATTTGAGCCAAGAGTTTATTGACCATCTTAGGAGTTGTGGGATAATCTCACAATTAACTCCTCCAGGAACACCACAATGGAATGGCATTTTTGAACAGAGGAATCAAATACTATTAGATATGGTTCGATCTATGATGAGTTAAACAGATCTTCCATCATCCTTTTGGGGACATGCACTAGAGACAGCTGCTTTCACACTAAATCATGTTCCATCTAAGGCAATTGAAAAGACACCATATGAGATATGGACTGGAAAGAAACCAAGTTTATCTTTTCTCAAGATCTAGGGATGTGAGGTATATGTTAAGCAACAAGCCTCTGATAAATTAGCGCCCAGATCCTTAAAGTGCCTTTTCGTTAGGTATCCTAAAGAAATGAAAGGATACTATATCTACAATCCCACCGATAACAAAGTGTTTGTTATTCAAAATGGTATGTTTCTAGAAAGAGAGTTTGTCTCTAAAACAACCAGTGGGAGCAAGGTACATCTCAAAGAAGTTTGAGAGTCACAAGATAGTACAAAACCATAGATGGACATTAAAGAAGACTCACAACAAGTTGCTGAGCCTCCTCAAGTAACACAAGGTCCACGAAGATTTGATAGGACATGGCATCAGCCTTAGAGATATGGATTTCTTATTACTGAAGGCCATGATGTGTTGCTCATTGAGCAGAATGAGCCAACCATCTATCGAGAAGCCATAGTGGATCAAACTCTGAGAAATGGCTAAATGCCATGAAGTCTGAAATGCAATCCATGTACGACAATCAAGTATGGACCTTAGTCGATCCACCTGAAGGTGTAAAAACCTTCAGGTGTAAATGGGTTTTCAAGGAGAAAACTGACATGGATGTCAAAGTAAATGTCTTCAAGGCACAACAAGTTGCAAAAAGATTCACTCAAACTCATGGTGTAGACTATGATGAAACCTTTTCCCTAGTTTCAATGGCCAAATTAATTAGAATCCTTCTTGCCATTGCAGCATATTATGACTATGAAATATGGCAAATGGACGTCAAAACAGCCTTCCTTAATGGAAAGCTGCTTGAGAATGTGTACATGACACAACCTGAAGGTTTTATGCATCCAAAGGACTCTGGTAAAATTTGAAAGCTTTAAAGATCCATTTATGGATTGAAGCAATCATCTCAAAGCTAGAATCATCATTTTAATGAAGTAGTCAAAGAGTTTGGATTCATTCAAACCATCGATGAACCTTGTGTTTACAAGAAGGTTAGTAGGAGCATAGTTGTATTTCTAGTGCTTTATGTAGATGACATCCTACTCATTGGGAATGACATTCCTACCTTACAGAGTGTCAAGTCTTGGTTAGGAAAGTCCTTTTCAATGAAATACTTAGGTGAAGCCACCTACATCCTAGGGATTAGGATCTATAGGGATAGATCCAAAAGACTAATAGGCCTAAGTCAGAGCACATACATAGACAAGATACTACATAGGTTTAGTATGTAGGATTCAAAAAGGGGTTACATGCCCATGTCTCATGGCATCCATCTTAGCAAGGATCTGTGTCCTAGTACACCTGATCAGCGAGATTGCATGAGTAAGGTTCTATATGCCTCGGCCATTGGATCCATCATGTATGCTATGTTATGTACTCTACCAGATGTCTTATTTGCCTTAAGTACAACTAGCAGATATCAACAAGATCCTGGTGAGGGTCATTAGACTGCGGTCAAGAATATCCTAAAGTACTTAAGAAGGATTAAGGACCAATTTTTGGTCTACGGTGGATTGGATGATGAGCTCTGTGTAACTGATTACACAAATGCAAGTTTCCAAACTGACCAAGATGACCTTAAATCACAATCTGGATTGTTCCCTGTCCTTCTTTAGTTTATTTTTAGTGTGATTTTCAACTCTAGACTGGTTTGTGCTAAAGTCATATTCAATAAAGCCATTGTGGCTAGATTTTCTTGATCGTAGAGTGCCTATAAATTAATTTAAAGATTAGAGCCTGTTTAAACCAATCATTTGTGTTTAATGGTAATTTTGTTTACTTAATTTTGTATTATTTTGTCTACTTAGCATCTGATCACCACTAAGAATGAAATTAGACAATTTAGATTAGTCATGGAAAAGAGATCTTAATTGGATCATATGATTAAGTAACATGGAATTAGAATTTATTCTAATTTACCAATAACATAGAAATATATCTATTAGACCCATATAATCTTATTAGAGTGAAGTTGGACATTTATTGCTTCTTAAGTAAATTAATTAGAAATAACAATTTTAACTTGAGAGACAAGTATAAATAATTGGAAGATACTTTTATCTATTCAAACTCTAGATTAACAAATTAACATTAAGTTCTTTTATTTGAGTAAATATAAGCTTTAAAACTTGAAGAAGGGATTAGCCACTATAGGTTATTTTTATCATTTGAAATCTTTAAAACATTAGATTTACTGCTATTGCTCTTGTTTAAATTGGTATTTAATTTATTTATTTGATTTGCTCAACTTAAATGAAAATAAGAATTTTAATGCCTAATCACTGGTTCACTTAAATCTTTGTGAGACGACCTTAATTCGATATTATATTATTTTTATGGCTCGTATACTTGCGGTGCTCACATAAATTTTAGTAGCATCATTGAATAACATCCCATTATAATTTTATCAATGATATTGTTAGTACTTGTTATATTTTAATTAGATTACCATATTTACAAGCGTCGGTTCGTTAAGGGATGTTTAGCAGACTTATTTTTGAAATGAGTGTTGGCTTATAGTATGATTTCATGATTATGCATGTAAATGATATAAAAAATTTTCGTATTTTTCATAAACTTTCATGTTGAGGTGGTGTATTTTGAAATGTTTGTGCGTGAGTTCCTATTATTTGGAAAAGGAATTTGTCGACATATTGAATTTAAAAGAAAGTTTTGAGATATTGTTTGTAAACTTTGTTAGATCCCATATGTTTTAATGATAATAAAGATTGGATCAATAATATGAAAGGATTTGATAACAAACAAATGGATTTGAACAAAGTAACAAAACATCACTTGGAGTCAGCACTGGAAGTAATCAACAATTTTTAAGAAGGCTTACTCGAGTAGCCACTCGGGTAACAGAAGCTATTACTCAAGTAGCCACTCGGGTAAGCAAACAAAATTTCATCCAGTGAGACACTGCCAAATTTTGAATGAAGTTACTCGAGGGACAACTCGGGTAATCTACAAAGTTATATAGACCATTACTCGAGTAGCCACTCGAGTAACAAGATTGTCACAGGCATCACTCAAGTAGCCACTCGAGTAACCAGGTCCAAAATCTTCCAATGACTCTTGGCCAAGAAATACAGCCCATCACTCGAGTAGCCACTCGAGTAAGCAATGAGAAAATAATATTACTCGAGGGACAACCCAAGTAATCTGTAGAGTTATTTGAAGTGCCACTCGAGTAACCAGATAGTAAACTCTCGGCCAAGAATTTGATGCCATTACTCGAGGGAATAATCGAGTAATCCGCCGGGTTATTTGAAAGCCACTCGAGGGATCACTTAAGTAAGGTGTGAAGTCAAATGAAGCCCACTCGAGTAAGCAGTTTACCACAGTGATCACCCGAGTAATATAAGAAGGTAAAGACATGGCCACTCGAGTAATCAGGTATTTTCAAGGTTTGTAATATATCACTCCATGTCTTACCCGAGTAATTCTTGATGCAAAATGTTGATTTGTTCACTACCATATTTTTGACACGTTTACTCGAGGGACCACTCGAGTAACAAACTTGATCACTCTTGTAGCCACTCGAGTAAGGTACTCCAGAAATTATATTTTTCATCGAACATCTATTGATCTATTATCTATATGATTAAATCTTCATTGTATTAGTATTCTAAGTACATTTGCAGAGGAACAATGAATCCAAACATTCACCTAACGCTACCTACCGCCAACGGATAGTTTTCAAATACGAAGAATAGTCAACCGTTGCTGCGTGACTCTAACGGACAAGTTTGAAATTACTTCCAATGGACACTACAAATCATCTATATATATAGAGCATTCAAAGAGAAGAAAACAAGCAGATACGAACTGAGATCACACATCGATCAATACACTTAGTGCTTTGTTTTCATATACTCATTCATTTATACTTTAGTAAATATATATTTGCTCTGTGAGAGAGTTTTTCATTACAAACTCTATTTGTTATTGAGACAACTTAGGGTAGTGGAACCTTGAGTTGGGGATTTGATTGCAACGTGTAAGGGGGAGCGAGTGTCCAGGTGTAGGAACTTGCTGTGTACTGAGGTGCCAAGAACCCACTAAATCTTGGAGAATATAATGAAACTCTCAGAGACGCTCTGAGGACTAGACGTAGGTCAAAGTAGTTGTGGCTAAACCAGTATAACTCCCGGTGTACACTACGGTGATATTTCTCCTTACTCTTAACTGTTTTAATATTTCGTAGATTTCCTTATACGCAACGAAATTTTTGGAATCACCCAATTCATCCCCCCTCTTAGGTGAAACGCTTGAACTAACAAACCTTTTATGGTGGAGTACTCTATTATGAAGTATTTAATATGAGCTATCATTATTTTAAAAGAAGAACTATTCATAGCTTTTGAGGAATTTGCCTCATGTATGCTTAAAAACGCTTTTGAGATGATTGAATACAAAACGCTAATTATTAACAATAGCACTATTAGTTCTTAGCTCGCCATGATCAACCTCAAGCTCCACTACTATAAAAAAAGATAGTTATGACGCTTATTTTTAAACTAACTATGGCGTTTAGGACATATAACATATCTCATCGCTACTAAAAGAAACTGTAACACTTCTATATTTATTTTTTAGAAAAAGACACTTCCTATGGCCCTACAGGAAGTCTATATTTTTTTCAAAATATTTTATCCCTGTGGCACTTTTCTAAGGAAGTGCCACAAGAAGTATTATTTTTTTAAAATAATTTTTTCCATATTTTCTTTTAAAACCCTATAATTATAGTTGATGAAGTTGTATTTCTGTTATTGTATTTTAGTTTTGTAACTACAATCTTATTATTGTTAAATCTCTCATGTTTTGATGATAACAAAGGATGGTATGAAAAATATTTGATAAACAAATAAGTTTGAACGAAGTAATAACAGGGCAAATCATTACTTGAAATAAGCATTGGAGTAATGAAGAAAGGCCAAGAGAAAAAGCTTAGAAACTTCATCACTGGCATGTTTTCTAAAGGGTTACTCGAGTAAGTACTTGAGTAATGGGACAGAAACTTCAAGTAACCAGAGCAACCTTCAACTAACCTGCCAACGTTACTCGAGTAAGTACTCGAGTAAGAAGGTAAATGACTTATAGTTGCTCTCGGCCTACCAATGTTACTCGAGTAGCTACTCGAGTAACCAGGTAAATCACTGGCTGTTGCTCTTGACCTGCCAACGTTACTCGAGTAACCATGTCAAAGATTTCCAGTTACTCTCGGCATTTTCAACCCTGCCAATTATACTCGAGTCTATACTCGAGTTACTCTGTTTCAAGAAATGTGTTGCTCTCGGCATTTTCAACCCTACCAATGTTACTCGAGGAGCTACTCGAGTAACTCACTGTGGTAAGTCAAAACCTGAAGGTAATACTCTAATAACATAAAATGCTTTTCTCACACTTCACTTCAAGTCACTACTCGAGTATACAGAGTTAGTTGGAAGAGAACTTTAAGTCACTATCCGAGTAAGCTATACAGAAAATTTATGTTTACTCGAGTAAGTACTCAAGTAACATGGTAATCAAACTTGAAGTGCTCTCGGCCTTGAAATCCTGCCAACGTTACTGGAGTAAAGCATTGAGTAACCTAAAGTTTATTTGAGAGTTTACTCGAGTTGATACTCGAGTAACCTATAAAGTAAAGGGTGCAATACTCGAGTAAGTACCCGAGTAAACAGGTATTTTTAAAGGTTTAAAATTGTGTTTACTCGATACACTACCCGAGTAATGTAATGTTCATTTGTTAACTTGCAGTTTGTCAATATTTTCATGATGATACTCGAGTAAACTTAAATGAATACTCGAGTATGGAAGTTCAGATTTTGAGAATTCATTCCAACGTTCATTGATTGGTTTCCTATATGATTAACCTTTCATTGTATTAGTATTCTTAGCATATCCACAGATAAACAATGAAGAGATTTTACCAAATAAGGAAAGTCAAATGCAACGTTCAAATGCCACCTACCGCCACCTACCGCAAACGGATATTTTTCAAATACTGGAAAAGTCAACAGTGGCTGCGTACACTCTAACGGACATGAAGAAAAATGTTCTAACAATCATTACCAACACATCTATATATATGGGAACATCCAAACAGAGAAGATAACAAGAACACACACGAACGCATTATCAAGTTCATTACTCTGTTTTACATTATACTTGTAATTTTATGCTTCAGTGATTCTTATTTACTCTGTGAGAGAGATATTTCATTCAAACTCAATATTTGTTATTGAGGTAACTTAAGGTTGTGGAACCTTGAGTTGGGATTGGATTACAACTTGTAAGGGGGAGATAGTGTCCAGGAGAAGGAACTTGCTTGTACTAAGGTGCCCAAAACCCACTGAATCTTGGAAGTTATAGTGAAACTCTCAGAGAAGCTCTGAGGACTGGACGTAGGTCAAAGTGGTTGTAGCCGAACCAGTATAACTCTCAGTGTACACTTCGGTGATATTTCTCCTTACTCTTTATTGCTTTATATTCACCATCAAGTTTTTATATTTGCAATGAAATTTTAGTATCACCCAATTCACCCCCCTTTTGGGTGAAACGCTTGCTCTAACATTTAGTATCAGAGCGTAGGTCTTCTTGTTAAGGTATAACAACCTAAGAAGGATCCAATGGCAAGCATGGGTGAAGGAATTCTTCCCGACAGAGCATCCATCACTAGACCTCCAGGTTTCAGTGGCGAACACTTTTCTTTCTAGAAAGCAAAGTTCAGAATATTCGTGATGGCTACTGAATATGGGCTATGGGATGTGATTGAGAGTGGAAACTATCAACCTATAAAGATTGTAGATTCTCAGAAAATTCCCAAGACACCAGCGGGATATGATGAGAATGACAAGAAACTTATCACTCTCAACAGCAAGGCAATTCTGATGTTACAAAGTGCCTTGAGTCAAAGTGAATACTTCAGAATTTGCACACTTCCAACAGCAAAGGAAATATGGGAAGCTCTGGAAATAGCTCATGAAGGAACTTCGAGAATAAAGGAGAATCGGATCAACACCTTGGTCATTGAATTCGATCTACTTCGAATGAAATCAGGTGAATCAATATCTGAATTCGAACTTAGATATACTCATCTTGTTAATCAACTTGCAACACTTGGGAAAGTTTATGATCAACATACCCAAGTATGAAAGATATTAAATATTCTTTCTAAAGAGTGGGAGGCCAAAGTCACTGCAATAGAAGAAGCAAAAGGAGAATCAATGAGATCAGTTGCTTATCTATTTGGAAGCCTTTCTGAATATGAAAGCAAACTAAAGTTCAAACGGGAACTAGATGACATCGGTGACAAGAAAAAGAAAGGCCTATCATTAAAAGCAAAAGAAGAAAATCAAGATGAGGATAAGGAGTTTGACGATGAAGAAATGGGCTTAATCATAAAATGATTCAGAAAGTTCTACAAGAAAGGACAAGGATTCAAACACTTTCAGAAAGGAGGGACTAGCAGCAAAGACCATATCATTTGCTATGAATGTGGAAAACCAGGACATATCAAATCAGAATGTCCAGAACTGAATCAAAAAAGCAAAGAGAAAAGGCAAATTCTATAACAAAAAGAAGGCCTTTGTATCTGCTATATGGGGTGATAGTTCCTCTGACGAAGAACGTGATGAAGAAGAAGTAGCCAACATATGTCTCGTTGCTCAAGAAGAAACCGAAGAAGAGGTAAATGATTTTGATCCTACCTATGATGAATTGCTTTCTGAATATAATGCTTTACATTCTGAATTCATCAAAGTAGTTAAAGAATTAGTTGTTTTCAAAAAGAAAAACAAAGCTCTTGAAATCAAACTTAAAGAAAGTTCAGAAAAGGATTGTGAAAATTGTTCTTCTTTGAAAAAGAAAAACACTGATCTCACAAAAACTCTTGAAAAATTTACACAAGGAAGTGAGATGCTAAATGTTATTTTAAAAGCACAACAATTTGTAAATGACCGATCTGGTATTGGATATGATCTAAAATTAGATAGAAGGAAAGGTAGAAAGAAAGCAGGAGGTAAGTCATATTTGAATTATTTCCAGCATTCTGTGCATACATCAAATCCTTTTGCATTTTGTAATTACTGTAATAGAAAAGGCCATTATACTTCTTCATGCACTCATAAGAAGAAAGGAACAATAGGAGCCTACAAATGGGTACCTAAAGGATCATATGTTTCCAAAGTTTCGTGCACTAACCCAAAAGGACCCAAAAAGAAGTGGGTACCTAAGAATTAATTGTATTTAATTGCAAATGTGTCTCAAAGCATCTAAAAACAACAAATGGTATATAGATAGTGGATGCTCTAGACATATGACCGGTGATTTTGAAAGTTTTACCAAATTGCAACCTAAAGAAGGTGGAAAGGTAAAATTTGGAGGAAATCAAACCGGAAGGATAGTAGGAATTGGTGAAATAAAAAATGACAAAGGCATACAAGTCAAAGACGTATACTATGTCGTAGAATTATGCCATAACTTGCTGAGTGTAAGTCAAAGTGCAGACAAAAACAACTGGGTAATATTTGACTCAGAGGAATGTCTAATTATCAACAAAAATGACTTACTACTTGATAAGAAGAATATCAAAGCTAAGCTCAGAGCAAAAAGGGAAGGTAATTGTTATACTCTAGATATTAGTAGAAATGAATCTGAAAATTGTTTTCTGAGTAATGCCGATGAAAGTTGGCTATGGCATAAGAGATTGGCTCATGTCAATATGCATCAATTAGGCAAACTACTCAAAAAGGATTTAGTTCTTGGATTACCCAAAGTAACTTTCAAAAATGACTTGATTTGTGACGCATGTCAAAAGGGTAAACAAACTAAATCATCTTTCAAATTGAAAAATGAGATTTCAACAAATAGACCACTGCAATTATTGCATATGGATTTAGTTGGCCCAGTAAGAGTAAAGAGTCTTGGTGGCAACTTATATTCATTGGTCATTGTTGATGATTTCTCCAGATTTACATGGGTTATTTTTCTATCATCAAAAGATGAAACCTTTGAAGAATTTCTTGTTTTTTCCAAGAAAGTGCAAAATGAGAAAGGTATGTCTATTGTAGGTATTAGGACTGATCATGGTGGAGAATTTAAAAATCAAGCCTTTGAAGAATATTGTGATACTAATGGCATTGATCACAATTTCTCTGCTCCAAGGACGCCTCAACAAAATAGAGTCGTGGAATGCAAGAATAGAGTGCTCACTGAAATGGCTAGAGCAATGTTAAATGAAAAGAACATATCTCAAGTTTTTTGGGCCAATGCTATAAGTACAGCATGCTATATTTCAACTAGAGCATATATTAGAACAAAACTTGGAAAGACACCATACGAGCTGTACAAAAGAAGGAAGCCAAATATTGCTCATCTACACATCTTTAGTTGTAAGTGTTTCATTCATAATAATGGTAAAGATAACTTAGGAAAATTTGATTCTAAAACTGATGAAGGAATTTTCCTAGGATATTCTAACCGAAGTAAAGCATATAGAGTTTTTAACAAAAGAACATGTGTTGTTGAAGAATCAATTCATATTGTATTTGATGAATTTGAATCCTCTGACAAAACCATTGATGAAGAACAGGAAGTTGTTTTAAATCAAGAAAATAGTCAATCTATTTCTAAATCTCTTATTCCAGAAGTTGATGAAACCAAGGAAGAAGAGCAATCACTAGGACAACCTAGAGCATGGAAATACAATAAAAGTCATCCCTTAGATCAAGTCATAGGAGATGTGAATGAAGGGATCAAAACTAGAAATAGAATTTTTAATGAAGTAAGTTTTTTTGCATTCATTTCTGAGATTGAACCTTCTAACATTGATGAAGCCCTATCAGACAATGATTGGGTTATAGCAATGCAAGAAGAACTAAATCAATTTGAAAGAAATCAAGTTTGGGATTTGGTACCTTGACCCAAAAATCATCCGATCATTGGAACTAAATGGGTATTCAAGAACAAACTTGATGAATCCGCAATTATTGTCAGAAACAAGGCAAGATTTGTGGCCAAAGGCTATAATAAGGAAGAAGGGATTGAGTATGAGGAAACGTATGCTCCAGTGGCTAGATTGGAAGCTATACGCGTACTCTTAGCCTTTGCATGCATCAAAGGATTCAAACTCTATCAAATGGATGTAAAGAGTTCATTTCTAAATGGTTACAGCATGAAAGAAGTATACGTAGAGCAACCTCCAGGTTTTGAAGATGTAAACTGACCATGTTTTCAAACTCAAAAAGGCTTTATATGGTTTAAAACAAGCTCCTAGAGCATGGTATGAAAGGCTTAGTAAATTTCTTATTGATCAAGGTTTTGTATGGGGAAAAGTTGATACAACACTTTTTATAAAACAAAAATGTGATTGTATTTTAATTGTTCAAATATATGTTGATGACATTGTTTTCGGTACTACTAATGAATCTTTGTGTAAGGAATTTTCTGAGATAATACAGGGACAGTTTGAGATGTCAATGATAGGAGAATTGAATTTCTTTCTTGGTTTGCAAATCAAACAAAGAAAGAATGGAATCTTCATATCTCAAACAAAGTATTAGAAAGAGTTGTTGAAGAAGTATGGAATGGATGAAGCAAAAGGAACGGACATACCTATGAGCTCAACTACGTTGCTTGATGCAGATGTTAAAGGGAAAGACTACAACATCACAAAATACAGAGGAATGATTGGATCATTACTCTATCTCACGGCAAGCAGACCGGACATTCAATTTAGTGTTGGCATATGTGCAAGATATCAATCAGCACCAAAGGAATCACATGCCGAAACTGTCAAATGAATATTTAGATACCTTGCTGACACACCAGAATTGGGTCTGTGGTATCCCAAAGGAAGGAATGAATATCTAGTTGCATATTCAGATTCAGATCATGGAGGATACAAAACAGACAGAAAGAGCACCAGTAGACAAGGCCAATTTCTTGGAGGATCTCTTGTATCATGGTTCAGCAAGAAACAAAATACAATGTCTCTTTCATCAACGGAAGCTGAATATGTTGCAGTCTCAAGTTGTTGTGCACAAGTGATATGGTTAAAACAACAACTACAAGATCTTGGTATTTATCTCAAAGAAATACCAATCTATTGTGACAATACCTGTACGATAAGCTTGGCAAAGAATCTAGTTCAACATTCTAGAACCAAGCATATCAATGTTAGCCATCACTTCATCAGAGATCATGTCCAGAAGAAAGATGTGAAAGTGATATTCATCCCTACTCATCTTCAACTAGCTGATATCTTCACCAAACCTCTTGCAAAAGATCAATTTCTATACATTAGAAGAGAATTGGGAATGGTAAATCCCAATGAATTGTGAGTTATTTCAGTTTCTCATAATGTTAGATTAAGATATTTGATAATGTTTTGATGATTACTAATTTAAGCATCAGAGTATATAGAAACTTATTTTGCAGGAAGATTGAAACTCTGTTTTGAGAAATAAAAACAGAGGTTATCAGAGGACACCTTTACTGGAGTACCAACTTCAAGTAATAACTGACAGTGAAGCATTACCCAAGGAACAACTTGAAGTAAAAGAGCACTTTACTCGAGTATGTACTCGAGTAATGGTCTTCCAAAACTAGAAGTAACATATCAAGTTACCTGGATTTTAAATCAAACGGTTCATTTGGTGAGAAATGAACAGTCCAAACAAGAAATGACATGTTACCCGAGGAGAGCCTCGAGTAAACTTAAAGCCTACTCGAGTAAGGACTTGAGTAACTGCAGGTCCAAATCACAAATTTGATGAGAATGGACTCAAATCTGCTTTAAAATGGATATAAAATGATCGAGGGAACATACATGGATAATTACAATATTATTCATGCCAGGTACGCAATTTAAATGAATTATTTTGGAAATTTTCTGTATGATCACTCGGTAGGGACTCGAGTAAACATGATATTTACTCGAGTAAGGCCTCGAGTAACGTTGGGTTCTAGGTCTTTATCTGTCGCAAACTCGGTCATTTCCACAAAATCTCCTCGAGTAAATCACCCAGTCCTTTCTGAAAAACTTTTCACAATCTCTTCCCTACACTATTTCCGTCAAAACCCAACAATTTTTGGCTCCAAAAACCTCCTATTCTGTTCAGATTCTTCCTGACCTAACTTACGACTTCAAACTCTATTTTTCTGAGTTTTCAAGTTTTCACTGAATCAAAATGGTTAGAACCAAAAACCTTACTCCCATAGATTCTTCTGGATCCCTTCAACACTATGGCCCTCTTTTTCTCCTCCCAGAAAGAGAAGAAAACTCACACCTAGGTCTAAAGAAAAAATCCAACCCAAACCTCAACCGAAACCAAAAGGTGTTGTTGTAACCCCCTGCCGTAATTACATCCAGATTATGCAATTAAAGTGAAATAGAGACCAATATGACAAAACAACATTTATAAAACCCATCAACCCGACGGGGTTTTCACCAGTACATTTCGAAATCATTTCAAACCCGGTCTCACATTCAAACTCCGAATATAATTACTATGCGAAGATAAATTACATTTATACAATTATCAGAGTACGCAATATAAATTCCCGGCGATCCCGGTATCATATCTTCGCTCAACAATCATAGGGCACATTAGCCCATACAACTCCACTAATAGGGAATTACACAACTTACTCGAATACATGCTCAAATACTGCTCCAATTGTACAAATACATGATCTCGATTACGCAATGATAACCAACTACTAAGCTTTCACCCAAAACGAGTCCTCTTCGTCCTTGGATGCTTGCTTCATCCACAATCTTCCTTCCCTGTCCTCTTTCCACGTAAGCTCCAGCTCCGGCTGCTCACGCTCAGGGAAATCATCAAATCCTTATCAACTTTCTCAAAGACACTCTTTGATTCTCCACACTTCATATTTTCGTGATCTTTAAATCACCACTAATGGAGAAACTCAAAATCCAGATTTTCCTTTCTCTTTCCCAAGCTCCATGGCTTCCGCACAAGAGAGAGAAAATGAGAGAGAGAAGAGAGGAGATGGAGATAATGATGATGTGTCTCACATCACTTATGCTTCATCCAAGGGTCCACACTTTGCCACTTGTCACCATCTCACTTCAACTCTCATGGGCTCACATGCACACACATACACATGATTATGCCCCTTGCCCAACTACACAATCAATCATAGCCATTGATCATTTTAATCACACATCTCATTTTCTCTTAGCTAGTAATTAATTTCTCTATTAATCACTAACTAATTCCCAACAATTTCACTCCTTCAATTTCCACTAATTATGGCTTATTAATTATTATTGCCATAAAACACATAATTATTCTCAATAATTATCATTAGTCCTTAATAAAATCGGGGTGTTACAGTTGTGATTAAAGAGCCAATGGTTACAAGGGCTCAATCCAAGAGGAGCACCTCTACTGGGAGAGGCAAAAGTGCAAAGTCTCCTTCTCCTCCACCTTCAGATTCATCTACTCCCTCTTTCACACCTAAACCATCCAAAAAGCCCAAATATGAAGTGAATGTGGCTAAGGCAATGGCTGGCATTCTAGATCAACTTGAGAAGGGGCAGTCTTCAAAGAAATCTGTATTGCCAGAAGAGGAGATCACTAAACCTCCAAAGGGGTTTAATGTCAACAAGCTAGAGGAGTCCCCGAAGTACCTCACTTAATTCTCAAGAAGAAAAGTCTGTAAGACTCACTATGTAGACCTCAAAGTACTTCAGGAGGTATTGAAGTACAATCTTAGTCCCTTTCTGGAACCTTTTATGCCTTGGTTATCTATTAATCTTCCTTTTTACACCAAAGTAGTCACACACTTTTACTGCAATCTTGAGATTCTAGATGAACCAAATAAATCTTCAGCTGAGGAAGAAATGACTACTATTGTTAGAGGCCAAAAGATACTTATCTCACCTTTTAGGATCAATCTGTGGTTAGGAATAGAGAACCCACCAGATGATATTTACTCCAAACTTGATTCAAACCAAATTTTCTCTGTTCTTAATCCTGGTGAGCTTGTAGGCCCTTTGAACTTCAAACCTAGTGACATGTGTGATCATCACAGGGTTCTATAGTATATACACTCTAGATCCCTTGTGAACAAGGCCAACAATTATACCCACTTTTCTGATAGGGACTTTAGATGGTTTTCTTCCTTACTCCTGAAGGAATAAAAGGATTTGGGAGAGTACATATTTTCTGAGATGAAGAGGTACAGAGTAGATGGAAAAGCTACAACGCCTATGCCATATCCTCAGATTGTTTCACTCATTCTGAAGGCAAATAAGATATGGTACTTGGAGGGTAAAGAGCACATTGAGAGATTTACTCCGATTTGGAGAAATCAAATTTGCAAGCTCAACATTGAAATATCTCTTAAGGGTCCACTGGAGTCTGGGTTGAAGAAGAAGAAGAAGACCGAGACTGAGACGAGTAAAATGGATGACACTCAGTCTTCGGCTCCAGCTACCACTACCTCTACACCCTCATTCCTCAATGCCACACTCCAACACTTTATGGAGAATATGCTCAAGGGATTCCATATGGACATTGCCAACACCAATGTTGAGCTGATAACTCACATGAATCACAAGATGGGTAAGCTGGTTGAAAGGATGGATAAGAGGCACGAAGAGTTGCTAGCTGAGCAACGTGCCCAGGGTGAGACCCTGAAGTTGATTCTGGCACGATTGGACTCTATGGGTCCTGGACCTTCTGCTGGTCCATCATCATCTGTACCTGAGCCATTTTCATCTCCATAGCATATACCATCTCCAGATGATATACCACCACCTCCAGAAAACATCCCATCTGACCTTCATCACACTGAGGTTGAGCCACTTATCCCTCCTGTCTCTAGTCCACCTGAGCCAAGACCCAAAGATATTCTATGCTCAGTGGATAACCCTGAAAGCAATGAGACCATCCATATCATCATTGAGGATTCACCACCCAAACCTCAACCTGAACCCTCTCCTATACCTATTCCATCTACTACCCATACAGAGGAAATCTCTCCCTCATCCTCTGATCACCATACTCCTGGTGCTACTGAAGAGGTTGAGACCACCACTATGATTGTCTATCAGCCCTCTCCTGTTCCTCCAAGAGAAGACATCCATATCCCTCCACTTAATCTTCCTGAACCATAATCTTCAAGTTCTTCTTTTGATTCTCTGAGTTAAGATGGCCCTTTGGTTCTTCCTGTGAAACCTATCTCTATGGTCAAGCCTTCTAGTCCTCCACTTGATTGATGAAGACAAAAAGGGGGAGAAGAGCTTGAGAGTGATTTTGTGGAAATTTCTAAGTCATTTTGGGTATATGGGTGTAACATGGGATTTAGGGAGCTTTTCAACTTATTTTTCATCTTGTAATGTAATGTTTAAGCTTAACGCAAGTTTCTTTAAGTTATAATTTCATTTCAAGTTCATTTTAGCTTTTAAATTATAATACATTGTGGGACTAACAAGTTTGTTATGTATGCAAGGTGAATATGTTATGATTTTCCAAAACACTTTAAATTTAAACTTAAGAAGGTTTTCAAAATTATCATTGAATTCAAGAAGTGCTTATTTGAGAACTTAATTTCAAAAATCTTGTTCAAAATCACCAAGTTTTGTCATCATCAAAAAGGGGGAGAATGTTAGATCTCTCATGTTTTGATGATAACAAAGGATGGTATGAAAAATATTTGATAAACAAATAAGTTTGAACAAAGTAATAACAGGGCAAATCATTACTTGAAGTAAGCATTGGAGTAATGAAGAAAGGCCAAGAGAAAAAGCTTAGAAACTTTATCACTGGCATGTTTTCTAAGGGTTACTCGAGTAAGTACTCGAGTAATGGGACAGAAACTTCAAGTAACCAGAGCAACCTTCAAGTAACCTGCCAACGTTACTCGAGTAAGTACTCGAGTAAGAAGGTAAATGACTTAAAGTTGCTCTCGGCCTGCCAATGTTACTCGAGTAGCTACTCGAGTAACCAGGTAAATCACTGGCTGTTGCTCTCGGCCTGCCAAGGTTACTCGAGTAAGCACTCAAGTAACCATGTCAAATGTAATCCCCTACCTTGATAATCGTAATTAAGATTCGAAAATGCGTAATTTAAAGGAATTAGAGACCGACGATTACGTTTTTCTCAAATCTCTTTTCTAAAATTCGTTCAACATGGTCTCATATTCATCTTTTGAATCTAATTACTCTGCGCAGTTCAATCACATTCATATATATCAGAGTGCATAGCCAAATTCCCGGTAACTCCTGGGTTTCATACATGTATAAACTAAGGGTTGTAAGTTCCAACTAGGGGATTACATAACCAACATCAACATAATATCTACATTTCAAAAATACACAGTAATCCCAAGTCCAAAATAGATAACCAACAGCCTAACTGTAATATCCTGATTTGTGATTAGGGCTAATGACTCTGATAATTATGGTAATTAGTGTAATTAAGCACTTTTGGAAATTTATGTAATATGAATTTGGTGTACATACGTGTGGTATTTAAGATCAAGGGTTGAGATTCATTGATAATGGGTCGGAATCCTATGTGTTGTGATTTTGGTGAGCTCTTTGAAGAAGTGAATAAGATAGTGACATGTGGCATAGTGGAGGCCTTTGGATGTGGCACTAAAGGACAAAACCTCACTTTTCTCTCATTTTCTCTCTCCTATTCGGCTAGCATGGGCAAGGAAGGAGGAGGAAGTATCCATCATCATCATTCTCACCATTTTCTCTCTCTTCTCTCCATTTTCCGGTGACCTTGAGGCAAGAAAGTGGAAGAAGAAAAGCTTGAACCTTGGTGAGTTATGATCCTCTAATGCCTTAATCCTCTTCTCTAATATTGTGTGTCTCATTGAGAGCTACATTGTGGTAATTTCAGAATCTTGAAATAGTGTTGATTTGTGTGTTGGTCGAAATTGGAAGTTGGAGAATCAAGATTCTGGATTGGGCAAAGTAAAGAGGTAGGCATTTAGAGCATTTTGATATATTGTTTGTGATCTTTGGCTAAGTTGGTAAAATCTGGAAAATTTGCCCTAGTTATGCCAAATGTTGAAAATGTGGAATTTATGGTGTTGGATATTAAAAATGGTTTAATGTTGAGTTATTTGATTGTTGGATATAATATGGAATGATGGAAATGTGTTAAGCGAAATTTGGATATTGTGTATCTTAGAGACCTTAATGTTTGATTGTGGTCAAATTGGTTTTTGGAGTGTTTTGGAGTTGCCAAGGTGTTCCCTAGTTAATGTTAAGAGTGTATGAGATTTTGGTAGAGTTTGGGAACCATTGGGTGAGGATTTGACCATCTGGTGTTTTCTGGTTTTTGCTATGTTTTTGGGTCTCTGATGCACATCACTCGAGTAGAGGAAGATCATGCTCGAGTGATGCATGAGTTTTTCCCTTCTATGCTTCGAGTTCGTCTGGGTTTATGAATAATGCTCGAGTGCATTGCCTTGTGCTCGAGTGAGGGAAGAACATGCTCGAGTGAGCTTGGGTCTGCTCGAGTGAAGGTGTGAGTCCAGAGTGAAGGGTTGCTTTCGGGTCTTCACTCGCTGGTTGATTGCAAAGAGTGTGCTCTGACACTTGCGAGCATAGCCGTCTCACCCAAGCAATGGAGGTCATGCTCGAGTGAGCTTGTGCCTCAGGTGTGGGTGGTGCTCTCGGGTTGTCACTCGCGGGTAAGGTGCTCGAGTGTGCCTTCTCACTCACGGGTATGGGGTGATCATGCTCGAGTGCATATGGCTGTGCTCAAGTGATCCTGATCTTGGAGAGCTTTGTGTGCTCTCGGGTCCTCACTTCCTGGACTTCACTCGCAGGTGCTCGAGTGAGGCATTTGGCCTTGTACTCGAGTGAAGTTCAGCATGCTCGAGTGAGCCAATTCCTGAAAACTTATTTGTGCTTTTGGGTGCTCACTCGCTGTCTCTCACTCTCTTGTGCTCAAGTGCTGTCCGTACTAATGCTTGAGTGAGAGCATTTGTGCTCGAGTGCTGTCTGTACCAATGCTCGAGTGAGAGCATCTGTGCTCGAGTGAAACTGTCAAAAAAATCAGTGTTTTGCCTTCAAAAAAGGGGTCTCTTGGGTAGTGTCTTGCAACCCTCTAGGCATATGTTTAGGCCTATTTTAGCCACCTAAAGAGTTCTAAATGATAACCAACTTAGAGTATTATTGAAATATACATATGGAAAAGAGATTGATTGGTTGTCCCTAATTTGAATAGGATTTGACATTTGTCGCCCTCGTAAGGCTAAGGTGCCAGAGCCAGTCAGGAAAGATACAGGTAGTGACTCTTTCTTTATATCCTATGTGATACATTGTATGTGTTCAATGTCATTGAGATGAAATGGATTTCGTATGCTGCATGTTTGTGAAAATTGTGGAAGCACCGTTATACCAATAGTCCCTGAGTCGCTAACAACGGTTCGGGTAAGGGCCGTATGTCTTCCCGGCGGTAAAAGGGGATGAGGTTAGGGTGTGATATATGTGTATATGTGGGCCGAAAGGCTAATTGTGAGCCGAAAGGCTATTTGTGAAGGCCGACGGGCCATTTGTGAAAGCCGAAAGGCTATATGTGAGCTGTGTGGCTATTTGTATGCACTGCTACGCCAATAGTCCCTAAGTCGCTAACAACGGTTCAGGTATAGGCTGTATGCCTTCCCGGCGGTAAAAGAGGATGAGGGTGGAGTGTGATTTGTGTTGTTGCTGATATGAGATGATTTATTTACATATTATGTGATTGCATGTGGTATGAAAAAGTTGTTACTACTGGGATTCTTTAGAATCTCACTCTTTCCAAATGACTAACCTTTTCAGACAGGGCGAGTGGCTCGAAAGGGAAGCAGACAACCAGGAGTAGTTAGGACTACTCTGAGACTTAGTGGTAGTTGGTTATCTTCATTTTGGATTTGGGGTTACCAAATGTATATGAGTTGTAAATGAATATTTTGGATATGTAATCCCCATTTTGGGAACTTGTAAACCCAAGTTATATATGTAAGGAACCCGGGGTTTGCCGGGATTTTGGTTTCCGCACTTTGATATTTAATATGTACTCTGATTTCTCAAGTAATTATATCCGCCCGTGAATATGAGACCATTAATAAGTATGTTTTGGAACTGATTTTCAAAATACCCCATCTCTTGGATGTGGGACGATAAATTGTTATTTCATCTTATTGATCTCTATTTCACTTAAATTTCATAAACCGGATGTGATTACCGTGAGGGGGTTACACTAACAACACATCTCTACAAGATCCTAGCCGCTCCTGGTGGTTCGTTTCTCCTTGGAGCCACTTGCCCTATCTGAAATGTTAGTCAATGGAAAGAATGAGATTTAAAAGAATCTCTGTAGTAACAAATCACTCATACAGTGTATAAACACATAGCATATATGATCATGTTAAGCAACATCACAATGTATCATGGCTTTCGCCACAAACGACAGTACTCATGGCTGTAATCTCTATGCATCAGCTTTCACTGCAATCTCTATGTATCACAAAGTATCACTATGCATCATTTTGCGCTGCGAACTCAAAGCATCACAATGTATTCACAAAGTATTCTCAATGCATGACAAACATACATACAATGTTTCACACACAGTATAAGAGAAAGAGTCACTACCTTGTTCTTTCCGATTGTGCTCTAGTGCAGGTGGATCACGAACAGGGCAAATATCAAATCCTACAATTCCAAATGCACCATTTAGACACTTCCATAGTGTTTCTTGGGGTTATATGAGACTATAATGAAAATTTACAAAAATGCCCCCAGGGACTCGGCCTGGGCCTGCATACCTGGTCCGGTTGCACTTTTCCCGAAATTCTAATCTAGGCTATCCTAACATATTTCCACCCAAGAAATCCATTTCCGGACTCGGAATTATCAAATTCAATGTAAAATTACAAATTTACCCTTGGTAGCCCTACTTTAAGGGTTTTAGGGGTGTTTTCGTAATTATGCTTTTTCGGCCTTTTCCGAAAAAGTGGCCAACTGTAATCCCACCTAATTTTTGCTCCTAAACTCAATGGAACCATCAAATCATTGAAAATCCAACTCTAAGACCCACTTCTAGAGCTGGCTGAAATTTATGAGCTCTCCGGAGAAAATCGGGGTTTTACGATTTCGGCTCCGTAAACATGTTCCTTTCTACTCCTAACCACTTTATTAACCATTACATTAGGTTACAACTAACATTAAGACCCATTTTGGGCAGCATAACCCATAGGCCATATCATTTCCAAACTTTAAAACCAATGGCAATCCGGTGAAATTTCACCGATTAAATTGCCCACAGCAACCAGAATAAGTAATATACGAAAGTTTGGAAGTTACCTCAAGCTCCCACTAGCTTTTCCTAAATTTGGCTGAACCCTAGCCTCTTTGAACCATGAAATTCTTTGCTTCAAAACCTTAATTCACATAGAGGAATAGCTTAGGAGAAGGATTATACACGTTAGGTACGAATTCACTGAAGAAATCGACCTACCTTGTGAGATTTCTCCTTCCTTCTCTCTATTTTTCTCCAAGCTCTCTCTCACTTTTGTGTTGCTGGAAAAGACGATGGGAAATGGAAGGGAAAAGGTGCTGTAATTTTTTTATAACATTAGGCTCATGTCATGGTATTGCTTGCTTATGTCATATTTAGAAATTTCCAAAAATCCACTTTATGTACACAAATCCTTTTTGTACATATAAATGGTTCACAAGCCCAATTAAATTCCAACCACTCTTTCCTCTTCTTGGTCAGTCATATTCACGTCCAGGGGCCCAATTTTGTGCCAAAAAGGGCTGATCACAAATTATCCCATAATTACAAAGTTACCATCACAAATTTTCCATTTTCGGATTTGTTGGCAGATTTTCTGACCGAACTTTGATAAATCATAATTAATTCTAGAAAAATCGAATTGGAGTGATTCCAAAGCCTATATAACCATTATTGAGTCTAATTTTATGAAAAAATATAGAATTTTTCTGAATGGAATCACAAAATTACCAGAATTTTAATCTTTGCCTGCTGTTCCAGAAAATAATTAATTTCGCTGGGCAAACTTCAAGAATTCATAACTCTTAGCTCACAGATTGAAATAACACAGATTATATGTCCATTTTGAAGCTTGACATGTGAAATTTAAGACTGGAAAGTTTCATAATTTTTAGACACCATTTGCCCATTCAAAATGTCCATACAAACCGACTGTCCTGCACAGAATTACACTTAACAGTTTTTCAAATTTTCAACCAATGTGTCCAATGGCTCCAAAATCAACAATCAAACCTATTCCTAAACAATTTTTCACAAGGAAACCATTGGAATCACTAAAACCACCAAATTCCCATCACACATTCTCCAAAAGTGTTTATTCAACAATAATTACATCCACTTTTAAAGTCATTAGCCCTTAATCACTTTTTGGGATATTTCATCAAAGACTTCCAGTTACTCTCAGCATTTTCAACCTTGCCAATGATACTCGAGTCTGTACTCGAGTTACTCTGTTTCAAGAAATGTGTTGCTCTCAGCATTTTCAACCCTGCCAATGTTACTCGAAGAGCTACTCGAGTAACTCACTGTGGTAAGTCAAAACCTGAAGGTAATACTCTAATAACATAAAATGCTTTTCTCACACTTCACTTCAAGTCACTACTTGAGTATGCAGAATTAGTTGGAAGAGAACTTTAAGTCACTACCCGAGTAAGCTATACAGAAAATTTTTGTTTACTCGAGTAAGTACTCGAGTAACATGGTAATCAAACTTGAAGTGCTCTCGGCCTTGAAATCCTGCCAACATTACTGGAGTAAAGCATCGAGTAACCTAAAGTTTATTTGAGAGGTTACTCGAGTTGGTACTCGAGTAACCTATAAAGTAAAGGGTGCAATACTCGAGTAAGTACCCGAGTAAACAGGTATTTTCAAAGGTTTGAAATTGTGTTTACTCGATACACTACCTGAGTAATGTAATGTTCATTTGTTAACTTGCAGTTTGTCAATATTTTCACGATGATACTCGAGTAAGTACTCGAGTAAACTTAAATGAATACTCGAGTATGCAAGTTCAGATTTTGAGAATTCATTCCAACGTTCATTGATTTTTTTCCTATATGATTAACCTTTCATTGTATTAGTATTCTTAGCATATCCACAGATAAACAATGAAGAGATCTTACCAAACAAGGAAAGTCAAATGCAACGTTCAAATGCCACCTACCGCCACCTACCGCAAACGGATATTTTTCAAATACTAGAAAATTCAACAGTGGCTGTGTACACTCTAACGGACATGAAGAAAAATGTTCCAACAATCATTACCAACACATCTATATATACGGGAACATCCAAACATAGAAGATAACAAGAACACACACGAACGCATTATCAAGTTCATTACTCTGTTTTACATTATACTTATAATTCTATGCTTCAGTGATTCTTATTCACTCTGTGAGAGAGATATTTCATTTAAACTCAATATTTGTTATTGAGGTAACTTAAGGTTGTGGAACCTTGAGTTGGGATTGGATTACAACTTGTAAGGGGGAGCTAGTGTTCAGGCGAAGGAACTTGCTTGTACTGAGGTGCCAAGAACCCACTGAATCTTAGAAGTTATGTGAAACTCTCAGAGAAGCTCTAAGGACTGGACGTAGGTCAAAGTTGTTGTGGCCGAACCAGTATAACTCTCGGTGTACACTTCAGTGATATTTCTCCTTACTCTTTATTGCTTTATATTCACCAACAAGTTTTTGTATTTGCAACGAAATTTTAGTATCACCCAATTCACTCCCCCTCTTGGGTGAAACGCTTGCTCTAACAATTATTTCTCTCCTTTTATTTCTTTAAATTGAATTAGGGAGTTGTTGTTCATCAGAAATTATTTTGGTCTCATACAATGTAGCTGGCCTTGTACTCCTGCTTATCATTGATCAGCTTTTTATGCTGATTTGAAATTGAAGTGTGATCCTGAACCATCCTTGTCTCAATGTAAAATTTAAACTTATGTATTAGATTTTGCAAATTGTATTCTAGGAGCTTCACATAAACTATAGTTGGGATCATTGTCTTCGTTGTGTTATATATATATATATATCGGTAAGAAGTGGTGCTCCTTTTGTTGAATCGTTTTTGAATATTGTAGTAATATAATTGTAGAAATTTTGGGAGGTCCCATTTACAGTAAAATATTAGATACTACTGACCCTTGACCCTTGACCTTTGACCCAGTACCATGGTCAATTCAATGGTCGTCTGGGTTTTATAACTTTACTTATTATCATCAAATATGTGTATTTTGATTCTAACAAATTATGAGTATCACAACTAATACTTCTAATTGAGGAATAAAACTCATAAGGATTAGCAAACTTAAGTTTTTGAAAAACAATTAAATCAAGGAAAAAAATGGAAAAAAAGTATCCCATTTAAAATTTTATTAGGAAGAAAGAATTGAAAATTTTCTTTACATACAAAATATTAATATACTTTGATTTACGTCCTCATCACCAAAAATATTTTTAACTGGGATTTTTAGCAAATGTTTCCTGAAATCAATTATCTCAAAATAATAGGAAAAAATTTGTTTTTGTGCAGGGCAACTACACCTTAGAAAAAAAGAAAAAAAAAGCTGTGTTTTATGTCTTTGTTACATAAATCATTCAAGTGTGTAAGGAGTGAGGAGAGGGACAATGTGGCTTGAAGCTATTGGAGGGTGGATATAGTTGAGAGTTGAGGGGGGAAAAAGAGGTAGCAGATCTAAGACACAGAGGAGACAAGTTGTGTCCTTATCTTGCGCCGTTGGAGTCACTTTTTTCTTTACTTTAGTTCCTGATTTTCTTTCGTCTGTCATAGTGTTAGATATATATAATGATGTAGCCTTGTGGTTGTGAACTTCATTGATCATAAAAAAAAAGGGTTCAGGAACTGTTAGAATGAATTTTGACATATTGTTCAACTTAATTCTTGTTATAAAGGTATATGTGATAAGAGAGAAGATTGATAGAATTCAGAGAGAAGATTGATAGAATTTCTAGAGAGAAGTTCTCATTCAGTTCAACTGAAACAATCGATTACAGGCCTTGATATAGAGTCAGAAATCTAACCCTGGTTGCATGACCATGGTAACTTTATATCTTCTTTATGTCCTTATCTTCTTTTGCTTTTGCTTTGTGTCAAATCTTTTCTTCTTTATGTCAAGTTGATTGGAAGAGTAATATGAGTCAATGGACATCCACATATTAATATTCATAACACTCCCCCTTGGAAGTCCATTATGAATATGCCTCATTAAAAACTTTAACTAGAAAAAACCCAGTGGGATAAAAACCTAGCCAAAGAAAAGAGTACATCATTCACTGATACACCGTCGAGTGCTGCCTCATTAAAAACCTTTCTAGGAAAACCCAGTGGGACAAAACCTAGATAAGGGAAAAAGAGTACAGCGTGTATTGACTCCCCTTCTTGATAATATCAATTGAAATCTTTGAATCTTTGAAGACCAATATCATGAACAAGTTTTTCAAAAATTTTGTACCTGGGAGTGACTTGGTGAATAAATCTGCTAGATTTTCACTTGAACTGATTTGCTAGATATCTATTTCACCATCCTTTTGAAGGTCACGAGTGAAGAAGAATTTTGGTGAAATATGCTTCATTCTATTGCCCTTGATATAGACTTCTTTAAGTTGAGCGATACATGCAGTATTATCCTCATATAGGATTGTTGGGATCATTTTGCCGAAAGATAAATGACAAGTTGTACGTATATGATGTATCACTGACATCAACCACATCATTCTTGACTTGATTCATGTATTGCTAGAATTTCTGCATGATTAGATAATGTGGCTGATATAGTCTGTTTCATAGATCGCCATGAAATAGCTGCACCTCCACATGTAAATAGATAGCCCGTTTGTGATTTTCTATCATGTGGATCAGACAAAAATCCAGCATCTGCATAACTAACCAGTTTATGCTTGGATACATTTGAGTAATATAACCCCATGTCTGTAGTACCTCTGAGATAACGAAGAATGTGCTTTATTCCATTCAAATGCCTTTGTGTTGGTGAAGAACTATATCTTGCTAATAAATTAACAGCAAATGATATATCAGGACGTGTGTGATTAGCAAGATACATTAGTGCTCCAATAGCACTAAGAATGGTACTTCTGGACCAAGTAGTTCTTCATCACCTTCTTCACTAATTTCTCAAGGTCGGAATAGGTCTTTATCCACCTTCAAAGATCTTACAACCATTGGGGTACATAATGGATGAGATTTATCCATGTAAAATTATTCTAGGACCTTTTTCACATAAGTTTCTTGATATACAAAGATCCCTTTCTTAAAGTACTCGATCTGTAATCCAAGACAGAATTTTGTTCTTCCCAAGTCCTTCATTTCAAATTCTTTCTTCAAATAATTAATTGCCTTTTGAAGCTCTTCAGGAGTTCCAATGATGTTGATATCATCAACATAAACATAAATTATAGTAAACTCACTATTAGATCTTTTCATAAAGATGCATGGGTATATCGGATCAATTTTTGTATCCTTCTTTCAACAAATATTCGTTAAGGCAATTATACCACATGCACCTTGATTGCTTCAGGCCATACAGGAACTTATTTAACTTAACTGAGTATTATTCTCGAGAACTTGAATTGGATGCTTCTGGCATCTTAAGTCCTTTTGGGACTTTCATATAAATATCATTGTCAAGTGATCCATATAAATAGGCAATCATAACATCCATTAGATGTAAATCAAGTCCTGCATCTACTGTTGGACGGGATTCATGGTTTTTCAATAAAAGCTTATTATTTTGTTCAGCCATAAGGAGCCAAGAAATTAACTCAAAATATTTCTTGAAACCTTTTTCACGATATTGTTGCTGTAGGAGCAAATTGGATGCATGAAATGTAGAGAATGTCTTTTCTAACATATCATCATCAGTAACATTTTCTCCACATAATTTAAATTTAGAAGTAATTCTGAACATAGTTGAGTTATATTCGCTTATAGATTTAAAATCTTGCTAGAGTAAATACATCCAATCAAAATGAGCTTTTGGAAGAATGACCATCTTCTGGTGATCATATCTTTCTTTCAAATTGTTCCAAAGGACAAGTGGGTCCATTACTGTCAAATATTCAGTTTTTAAATCCGCATGTAAATGGTGACGAAGAAAAATCATGGATTTAGCTTTGTCTTGGTTAGATGCCTTATTCCCTTCTTTAATCGTGTCTTCCAGACTTTTGGCATTGAGGTGAATTTCCGCATCCAACTTCCAAGATAAATAATTTTTCCCGGTAATATCAAGAGCCACAATTTCAAGTTTTGCTAGGTTTGCCATTGTTCAGACTAATTAAAGAAATAAATGAAAATAATTAAAATATGAAATGTAAATATGCAATATAATAACTGTAAATTCATAAAGACAATAAATAATTCATAAGGCAAGATAAGAAAATTAAAACATGCATGGCTTCAGGCCATTTAATCTCATGACTTCAGGCCATGTATGGCTTCGGGCCATTTAATCTCAAGATGAGGAATTAACTATTATCTTTAGGATAAAAGTTGTACATGACTTCTGGCCGTACAATAAGATAAAAGATGAAAAATATATATAGCTTCTGGCCATGTAATAGGAAAAGAGATATGGCTTCTGGCCATATAATAGAAAATCAAATGGATATGGCTTCTGGCCATATTATAAGAAATTAAAACATTATGACTTCTAGTCATAATTTCAAGAATCAGATATGTATGGCTTCTGGCCATAATAATAATAATAATAATATAAAAGGACTTGTAAATGATATATAAAAACAATAACAATCTCCAATCTTAGCCATGGAACCCGATGTTATATAACAATCGGTAAAAGTATTTCTCTAATTCCATACAGTGGCTCAAATTATCCCATATCTATAAAATAAAACAACGTATATATAATCATTAAAGAAATCATAAGAAGATCATACCTGTAACCCCCTGCCTTAAATAGCGTAATTATAATTCGATATTACGTAATTAAATTGGTTTAGAGACCGTCGAATAGTTCAAAACTCATTTAGAACTCCCTGTGAAGTAGGGACTTTATAAAATTTTCAAAACTTCTTTCCTATTCCGGTCTCAAGTTCAATTATCGAATATAATCACCTGTGCAGTTAATTCACATTCATTCATATCAGAATATCTAATAGCAATCCCGGCAACCCCCGGGTTCCGTTCATACACAAAAAGGGTTTACAACCTCCATATAGGGGACTACACAACTACGTTCAACTATTCTTTACAACCAACATAATATACAGACACCCTGTCCAACAGGTTTAACCAACATAACCAAAATAGATGTCCCTACAGGATTCTAACCGCTCCGGGTCGTACGCTTCTCCTTAGAGCCACTCGCCCTGTCTGAAAGGTTAGTTAAAGGAAAGAATGAGATTCAAGAGAATCCCAGTAGTAACAAAACATTTATACCACACATAAGCACACAGCATGTAAGCAAATCATCATACAGCAGCAGCACCACAAATCACACTCCACCCTCATCCCCTTTCTCCGCCGGGAAGGCACACCGCCTAACCCGAACCGTTGTTAGCTACTCAGGGACTATTGGCGTAGCAGTGCATACATATAGCCTTATAGCCCATACAACTATTCGGCTTTCACAAATGGCCCGTCGGCCTCCACAAATAGCCTTTCGGCTCACATAATCACATATATCACACCTCATCCTCATCCCCTTTCTCCGCCGGGAAGGCACACCGCCCTAACCCGAACCGTTGTTAGCTACTCAGGGACTATTGGAATGACAGTGCTAACACAAATCCACAGATGTCGCAGCATACGAATTCATTACAAATCAACGATATAACACACATACAATGCATCATATATGGTACAAAAGAAAAGTCACTACCTCGTTCCTTTCTGACGTTCGCTGGCGTAGTTGGCTCACGAGGGCGGCAAATATCGAATCCTACAATTCCAAATGCACTATTTAGACACTTCCATAGTGTTACTTAGGGTTATATGAGTCTATAATGAAAATTTACAAAAATACCCCCGGGGACCCGGCCTGGGCCCGCCATACCCGGACCGGTTGCACTTTTCTCGAAATTCTAATATGGGCTATCCTAACATATTTCCGCCCAAGGAATCCATTTCCGGACTCGGAATTATCAAATTCAATGTTAAATTACGAAATTGCCCTTGGCAGCCCTACTTTTAGGGTTTTAGGGGTGTTTCCGTAATTATGCTTTCTCGGCCTTTTTTGAAAAAGTGCCCAACTGTAACCCCACCTAATTTTCACCCCTGAACTCAATGGAACCATCAAATCATTGAAAATCCAACTCTAAGACCCATTTCTAGGGCTGGCCGAAATAATGGTCTTTTCCAGGGAAAATCGGGGTTTTACGATTTCGGCTCCGTAAACGCGTTCCTTTCTACTCCTAACCACTTTATTAACCATTACATTAGGTTACAACTAACATTAAGACCCAATTTGGGCAGCATAACCCCTAGGAAACTCAATTTCCAAACTTTAAAACCAATGGCAATCCGGCGAAATTTCACCGATTAAATTGCCCACAGCAGCCAGAATAAGCAATATACGAAAGTTTGGAAGTTACCTCAAGCTCCCTCTGGCTTTTCCCAAACTTGGCTGAACCCTAGCTTCTTTGAAACACCAAATTTTGAGCTTCACAACCTTAAAGAATAAAGAGGAGTAGCTTAGGATCGGAGTTACACGCGTTAGAAGCTAAATCGTCGGAGAAATCGGCTTACCTTGCGAGATTTCTCCTCTTTCTCTCTCTAAGAGCTCTCAACTTTCTCTCACTATCTTTAGCTGGAAATGGCGTGAAATGGCTGAAGAAGATGAGCAATTTGATTAATAATCCATGCTGACATCATCTTTTAATGAGATGATGTCATAATTCCCATTTTCGGATTTTCTGGCAGATTTTCTGCCCAAACTTTGAAAAATCATAACTAATTCTAGAAAAATAGAAATGAGGTGATTCCAAAGCCAAATGAAAGATATTTAAGTCCTCTTCATAGGAAAAATATTGGCCATTAATAAAAATCACCACACAATTCCAGAATTACATAAAACTCATAACTGCCCCAAAACAGAGTTCAGTTTCCATCCCAAACTTTGGACAGTTATATCTCCTGGTTCAAAAAACGAAATGGAACAAAATATATGTCCATTTTGAAGCTTGAGATGTGAACTATAAGACTGGAAAATTTCATAATTTTTAGATACCATTTGGTCATTAAAAACGTTCACACAAACGGACTGCCCAGAATAGAATTTCACTGGACAGAATTTTAGATTTTGCATCTTTGCTTCCATTGGTTCCATTTTCATACCAAACATCATTCTCACATAAATTTTCACAAGGAATCCATTGGAATCATTAAAATATCCAAATTCCCATCACACATTCTTCAAAAGTGTTTATTCAACAATAATTACATCCACTTTTGAAGTCATTAGCCCTTAATCACTTTTTGGGATATTACAATACCTTCTTTTAGAGCTTCGTGCTGATAATGTGTTATAAAAGTATATGTGATAAGAGAGAAGATTGATAGAATTCAGAGAGAAAATTGATAGAATTTCTAGAGAGAAGTTCTCATTCACAACTGAAACAATCAATTACAGGCCTTTATATAGAGTCAGAAATCTAACCCTGGTTGCATGACCATGGTTATATTTAACCCTGGTTGCATGACCATGGTTACTTTATATCTTCTTTATGTCCTTGTCTTCTTTTGCTTTTGCTTTGTGTCAAATTTTCTTTTCTTCTTTATGTCAAATTGACTGGAAGAGTAATATGAGTCAATGGACATCCACATATTAATATTCATAACAATTCCAACGTTGTTGGAAAAAAAAAACACTAAATTCCAACGTTAATTCACCGCATTACAAATTTTTATGTAAAAGTAAAATTGTAAAAAATCAAATTAAAAAAAATCATTTTTATAATCGATGTTCTAAATATATGCTAAATTGAATAATTAATCTATCAATATGGAGTTGGTCTAATAATATAAAGCCTCATTAGCTTCTTTTAGATCTTAAATTCAAATATCATAAGAAATATTTATTTGATAGGGGAAACTATAAACTCTAAACTGGATATCAAATAATCCTATAACAAAAATTGAATGGCAAACCTTCCTGTTAGATCCAACCTTTATGATGCGTTGTTTTTGTATATGTAGGATGCATGGTTTTTAAAAGAATTAAGTATATGTTTGAATTAAGTTTTGAGAACAGTTTTACAATTTATGAAATAAATGTGTGAGAGAAGTTTTATCTTAATTTACTCAAACCTAAATTTAAGTAATTCCTAAACACCCACTAAAATACAATTTTAAAAATAAAATTTTTACCTAAAAGCGCCTATCAGTGCAGAACTACCAATAAATTTTTAAATGGGAGCAAAAAGAACAACACGGTTTATGCGAATGGGCGTATATTAGCTGGTACGTAGGGCCCACCCAAAGACCATGGTGTATTCTGCCACACCTTTCCCCTCTTTCTCCACCTTTAGTTTCTCTCTCTCTCTCTCTCTTCATGTTTCCCAGTTCCTGCAACCTTGTAAGAGAATGATTCTCGCCTTCAATCTCCTCCTTTTTTTATTAGCCACAGGTAATACTAATATGAAACTAGCAAATACTCGACAATACATGAGAACTATAATTTTTTTAAGCTGTATCTGGAAATGGAAACCTAGAATTAACACGACTGAGTAAAATTTTTAACAAGAGCATTAGAATATGTGAGAAGGCACATCATGTTCCATATAAGAGGACTCAAATCTGTGAAGAAAAGGATTCAGAGAAAAGGAGGGCATTAACTTGATCTAGCTAGTGGAACTTCCAAACTTACTTTGCACTTCTTCCATGTCTTATTGGGTATCACCATTCTTGTTAAACAACAAATCGTTGTCGCCGCATTCGGGGAGTTTCGATGGCTAATGAGCTCTCAGAGGAGACCGCGTACAAGGAGGCAGAATGCCCTAAGAGGCAAGAGGCAATGGTCTTTGGGGGTAAATTGATGTAAGGGGAAAAGGCCGGGGGGGGGTGGAGGCAACTTCAAAGGTGTACGGAAGAAGAAGCCACCGTTCGGATTGAGCTTGGGTCCACTGCCATCATTTCCTCTCAAAACTATATCGTTTTGAAGTAGTTTTGGGGAAAAATGATGAAGCGGATTTTTTTTAAATAATATATAATATTTTGAAATATTTTTTATATGTATTTAGTGTTTTAAAATATTTTTTAAATAACATGTAGTATCCTAAAATAATTTTTATTGTTTTTAACCCTTTAAAATATTTTTTCAGTTATGCTTAGTGTGTTATCAGATTGATTGTAATTTTATCCATACTCTATTTTTTCAACTCCAAAAATTACTTTAAAATATTTTAGGTGCTTTAACCCTTTAAAATATTTTTTCAATTGTATATAATGTTTTAGGAGATTGACTACAATTTTACCGTTAATGTATTTTTCTTAGTAGTAAAGAACAACCAAAACTTATGATACTGATTTATTAATTTTCGCTCACTCTAAAATATTTTTTCAGTAGCATCTAATATTTTAAGCTTGGCAAAGAATCCAGTTCAACATTCTAGAACCAAGCATATCGATGTCAGGCATCACTTCATCAGAGATCATGTCCGAAAGAAAGATGTAAAAGTGATATTCATTCCTACTCATCTTCAACTAGCTGATATCTTCACCAAACCTCTTGCAAAAGATCAATTTCTATACATTAGAAGAGAATTGAGAATGGTAAATCCCAATGAATTGTAAGTTATTTCAGTTTCTCATAATGTTAGATAAAGTTATTTGATAATGTTTTGATGATTACTAATTTAAGCATCGGAGTATGTAGAAAATTGTTTTGCAGGAAGATTAAAACTCTATTCTGAGAAATAAAAATAGAGGTTATCAGAGGACACCATTACTGGAGTGCCAACTTCAAGTAATGTCTGACAATGCAGCTTTACCTGAGGGACAACTTAAAGTAAAAGAGCACATTACTCGAGTGAGTACTCGAGTAATGGTCTTCCAAAACTGGCAGTAACGTATCAAGTTACCTGGAAATTAAATCAAAGGGTTCATTTAGTGAGAAATGAACAGTCAAAAGCAAAAAAGACAGGTTACCCGAGGGAAGCCTCGAGTAAACTTGAAATTTACTCGAGTAAGGCCTCGAGTAACTGCTGGTCCAGATCACAAACTTGATGAGAATCGACTCAAAACTGCTCTAAAATGGCTATTAAATGATCGAGGGAACTTACATGGATAAGTACAATATTATTCATGCCAGGTATGCAATTTAAATGAATTATTTTAGAAATTTTCTATATGATCACTCAAGTAGGGACTCGAGTAAACATGATATATACTCGAGTAAGGCCTCGAGTAACATCGGGTTCTAGGTCTTTATCTATCGTAAACTCGGTCATTTCCATAAAATCTCCTCGAGTAAATCACCCAGTCCTCTCTCAAAAAGTTTTCACATTCTCTTCCTTACTTGATTTCTGTCAAAACCCATCAAATCTGAGCTCAAAAAACTTCCTATTTTGTTCAAATTCTTCCTGCCCTAACTCGCGACTTCTCACTCTGTTTTCTGAGATTTCAAGGTTTTCTCTGAATCAAAATGGTTAGAACTAAAAATCTTACTCCCACAGACTCTTCTGGATCTCCACAACTCTCTGATCCTCTTTCTTCTCCTCCCAGAAAGAGACAAAAACTCACCTAGATCAAAAGCCAAAATCCAACCAAAACCAAAAGAGAAAGGTGTTGTGATTAAAGAGCCAGTAGTTACAAGGGCTCAATCAAAGAAGAGCACCTCTACTGGGAGAGGCAAAAGTGCCAAATCTCCTTATCCTCCACTTTCTGATTCTTCCACTCCATCTTTCACACCAAAACCCTCCAAAAAGCCCAAATATGATGTGAATGTGGCTAAAGCAATGGCTGGCATTCTTGACCAACTTGAGAAGGGGAAATCATCCAAGAAGTCAGAATTGCCAGAAGAGGAGATCACTAGACCTCCAAAGGGGTTCAATGTCAACAAGTTAGAAGATTCTCAGAAGTACCTCACACAATTTTCAAGAAGAAAAGTCTGCAAGACTCACTGTGTGGATCTCAAAGTACTTCAGGAGGTGTTGAAGTATAATCTAAGTCCTATCTTGAACCTTTTATGCCTTGGCAATCAATTAGAATTCCTTTTTGCATAAAAGTAGTGACTCACTTTTATTGCAATCTTGAGATTCTAAATGAACCCAATAGAAATTCTATAGAGGAAGAGATGACTACTACTGTTAGAGGCCAGAAAATACTTATCTCACCTTCTAGGATCAATGTTTGGTTAGGAATAGAGAACCCTCCAGATGACATCTACTCCAAACTTGAACCAAACCAAATTTTCTCTGTTCTTAGACCTGGTGAGCTTGTGGGCCCTCTTAATTTCAATCCTAGTGACATGTGCGATCATCATAGGGTTCTATGGTATATTTACTCTAGATCCCTTGTGAACAAGGCAAATAACTATAGCCACTTTTATAACTGGGACTATAGGTAGTTTGCTTCCTTACTCCTGAAGGAACAAAAGGATTTGGGGGAATACATATTTTCTGAAATGAAGAGGTACAGAATAGATGGAAAAGCCACAACTCCAATGCCATATCCTCAGATTATTTCGCTTATCCTGAAGAAAAATAAGATATGGTACTTGGAGAGTAAAGAGCATATTGAGAGAGTTACTCCAATTGGGAGAAATCAAATTGGGAAGCTCAATATTGAAATTCCTCTCAAGGGTCCTCTGGAGTCTGGGTCTAAGAAGAAGAAGAAGACAGAGACTAAGACAAGTAAAATGGATGACACTCAGTCTTCTGCTCTAGCTGCCACTACTTCTTCACCCTCTTTCCTCAATGCCACACTTCAACACTTCATAGAGAATATGCTCAAGGGATTTCATGTAGGCATCGCTAACACAAATACTGAGTTGATAACTCACATGAATGACAAGATGGCTGAGTTGCTTGAGAGGATTGATAAGAGGCACGAGGAGTTGTTAGCTGAGCAACGTTGATACGATGAGGGTAACGGACCGGCTAGAAAACAAGTATGAAAACACAAACGGGACGGATGATCAAAGGTAGGACCTTAAGAGAACCTGTCTCTTACAACCCTAGCCATAAAGACACCACAAGGATGATCATTCCTTGATACAGTCTGAGTATTCGCATGAGAATATAAGAATGCAAGCAAAGCTCACACAAGAGAAATAAAATTCTCCAAGAACAAAGTTCTTATTCATATAATTATCATTCAAGTCTGAAAATGCAGTACAAAAACGCAGCCATATATAAAGGCCACAAAAGAACACTCTAGAGTTTGAAAACCTAGTCATAAATGCAATAAATGATGCCTTAATGATGATTGATTGTCTTGGTTGGCACCATTCAAGCCTAAAGGAATTAGGAAATTACTTATTCTTCAAGACTAAGTCGGCTACCTAAAAATAGGAAATAAAACAAAGTCTTCAAGAGCAATCTTTGACCAAAGGCCTTATTGAATGCAAATAAAAAAAGGAAACAAATAAAAAATGAAATTAATTCAGATTTGCTGCATAAGGACGCCTCCTAGATGCTTCTTGAGATGTCTTGGACGTCACTTATGATCCTCCTTCAAGGCACATGCTTGTCACATGGTATTTTAAGTGAATTCTTCAATTTGGACTGCACATGGGCCTTGTTCATCATCTTGTTGGGCTTACTACTTTATGTTACACCAATTTCATGGATCTTCATGCTTTGCCACGTGCTCAAGCTTCTATGTGTTGTAAAATCATGTATATGGGCCTGAATACGTATGGTTAAGGCCTCATTTGCACCCTCAACATATATACTAACATTATGAGCCATTAATGAAGCAAAATCAAGCCTAAATGTTTTCTCCATCCTCTCAAACACTTCACTCTTTTCTGAGTTTTTAGTAATTGGGCCGTCAATGTCATGAGGAGGATCTTGGGCTTGCTTAGGATCTTGTTGGATAATAGAGACAACATCTTGTTCATTGTAGATGCCACCTAAGCTGCCATGTAGTACTTTGTCGACACTTTGGATACCAACATTGATGCTTTGTTGGACACTACATAAGATGTCCCACTTGATACGATGAGGGTAATGGACCGGCTAGAAAACAAGTATGAAAACACAAACAGGACAGATGATCAAAGGTAGGACCTTAAGAGAACCTGTCTCTTACAACCCTAGCCATAAAGACACCACAAGGATGATCATTCCTTGATACAGTCTGAGTATTCGCACGAGAATACAAGAATGCAAGCAAAGCTCACACAAGCGAAATAAAATTCTCCAAGAACAAAGTTCTTATTCATATAATTATCATTCAAGTCTGAAAATGCAATACAAAAACGCAGCCATATATAAAGGCCACAAAAGAACACTCTAGAGTTTGAAAACCTAGTCATAAATGCAATAAATGATGCCTTAATGATGATTGATTGTCTTGGTTGGCACCATTCAAGCCTAAAGGAATTAGGAAATTACTTATTCTTCAAGACTAAGTCGGCTACCTAAAAATAGGAAATAAAACAAAGTCTTCAAGAGCAATCTTTGACCAAAGGCCTTATTGAATGCAAATAAAAAAAGTAAACAAATAAAAAACGAAATTAATTCAGATTTGCTGCATAAGGACGCCTCCTAGATGCTTCTTGAGATGTCTTGGACGTCACTTATGATCCTCCTTCAAGGCACATGCTTGTCACATGGTATTTTAAGTGAATTCTTCAATTTGGACTGCACATGGGCCTTGTTCATCATCTTGTTGGGCTTACTACTTTATGTTACACCAATTTCATGGATCTTCATGCTTTGCCACGTGCTCAAGCTTCTATGTGTTGTAAAATCATGTATATGGGCCTGAATACGTATGGTTAAGGCCTCATTTGCACCCTCAACATATATACTAACATTATAAGCCATTAATGAAGCAAAATCAAGCCTAAATGTTTTCTCCAACCTCTCAAACACTTCACTCTTTTCTGAGTTTTTAGTAATTGGGCCGTCAATGTCATGAGGAGGATCTTGGGCTTGCTTAGGATCTTGTTGGATAATAGAGACAACATCTTGTTCATTGTAGATGCCACCTAAGCTGCCATGTAGTACTTTGTCGACACTTTGGATACCAACATTGATGCTTTGTTGGACACTACATAAGATGTCCCTTGCACCTCTATCAAACGTGCCCAGGGTGAGACCCTGAAGTTGATTTTGGCAAGATTGGACTCTATGGGCCCTGGACCTTCTACTGGTCCATCATCTGCACCAGAGAATATCTCACCCCGAGAGAACATCCCTTCTGAGCTTTATGATATAGAGGTTGAGCCAACTATCCCTGACATATCATTTCCCAAACCTCCAGTCTCTAGTCTACTTGAGTCAAGACCCAAAGATATCCTATGCTCAGTGGATAACCCTGAAACCAATGAGACCATCCATATTATCATTGAGGATTCACCACCCAGAGCTCAGCTTGAACCCACTCCCATACCTATTCCTTCCCTTGCTCATACAGAGGAAATCTCTCCTTCATCCTCTGGTCATCATTCTGCAGAGGCCACAAAAAAGGTTGAAACTACCATTATGATTGTCTATCAGCCTCCTCTTGTTCCTCCCAGACATGACATTCATATCCCTCCACTTAATCTTCCTGAACCAGAATCTTCCAGCTCTTCTTCTTTTGATTCTCTGAGTTCATATGGTCCTTTAGTTCTTCCTGTAAATCCTATTTCTGTAGTCAAGCCTTCTGATCTTCCTCTTGATTGATGAAGACAAAAAGGGGGAGAAGAGCTTGAGTGATTTTGTGGAGTTTCTGAGTTTCTCTTAAGTTTTCTTTCATTTTGGGAATATGGATGTACATGGGATTTTGGGAGCTTTCTCATATTTGTAATGCAATTTTAAGTTCAATGCAAGCTTTTTTAAGTTATAATTTCAATTTAAGTCCATTTAAGTTTTTAAGTTATAATACATTGTGGGACTAATGAGTTTATTATGTATGCAAGGTGAATATGTTATGTTTTCAACATTTTCCAAAACACTTGGAATTTACACCTAACAAGTTATTTCAAAAAGGTTTTCAAAATTACTATTGATTTCAAGAAGTGTTTATTTGAGAAATGAATTTCAAAAACTTTATTCAAAATCACCAAGTTTTGTCATCATCAAAAAGGGGGAGAATGTTAGATCTCACATGTTTTGATGATAACAAAGAATGGTATGAAAAAGATTTTATAAACAAATAAGTTTGAATAAAGTAATAACAGAGAAAATCATCACTTAAAGTAAGCACTGAAGTAAAGAAGAAAGGCCAAGAGAAAAAGCTGAGAAACTCCATCACTGACAAAATTTCTAAAGAGTTACTCGAGTAAGTACTTG